>JBAIAC010000018.1:2500000-3750000 GCA_037349315.1 Chelydra serpentina
ATATGCAATCTCATGTGGGTGAACAGAGGCAATACATTTTGTAGTAAATGAAACATTCAGCTCTTCCACTTTTACATATACGTAGAACACATACAGAACCAGTAAAATGTCAACTAATCCCACAAGAGCTTGGAAATCAAGAGGCAGAAATAGCTTTAGTTGTGGCATGTAACTGAACTACTATGTCTCTAATTCTACAGTTCACATTCAGCAGACTTGGGTAAATCTCCTGTTTGAAATATACGTATATAATGGTAGGCTCACCTGAGGAAGATGTGTAGGAGATAACCTTGGTAAATTCTACTTGGCAGAGCAAGTAAAACTACCAGATATTTTACCAGGATTGGTAGATGTTCTTTATAGATTTGCAAAACAGACTAATGGTTTTGGCATTATTTAACTATTAGGAAGAAGTGAATCCATTGAGGGGGAAATAAAAGAACCCGACTTGAACTAAGGCCAAACCAGAACAGAACCTCTTACAGGTCTAAGGTTTGTCTAACTATTTTTTTGGTTAGCCTAGCCCTTCCTAATACCATCCAGGGCTAAAACAGAAATGTAAAAAGAGTGCAAAAGAAGCTTTTTTGTGAGTTCTTTCGGACTCAATTGGAAACATGAGGTAACAGTAATGTCACCAAAAAAGTGTTCTCATGAGATTTCTATGCCAATTAGGCCCAATCAGGAAGGCTAGATATTCTGGTTAAGTTTCATAATAAGCATCCAAATGCTTGGGTGTTTTATGAGCCAAATATTTTGATGTTCATTCATTACATAAATGTAAAATAGGGATATTATTATTACCTCCATGGAGCTTGTGGGATATAGAATGTTTATATTTTAAGGTGTGTGTGTGTACACATTTGTGTCCATCTAAAACTATAGGGTCATATCCTCAGTTTGTGCAAATCGGCATAACTCCATTGACTTCACCAGCTGAAATTGACTTTTAAATGTCTGATGGTACAGCTTTTTCATGAGTGAAGAGCTGCTGTTTTTCCACTAGGAAGAAGTTTTTTCATTTTGAACTAGAGGCTATTTTAACAAATAATTAAAACTTTTGCAGATAATAGGTAACAATATGCTTTCACCATACTTCCAGCCCTAAGCATAAGATAAAAACTTCTGACAGAAGCAAACTTGGTTTAGCTGAGTGGTAACATTATCGAGACTTGGATCCTTGACATATGGCTTTCCAAATATAAACTAAGCAGTGCAGAACTCCCTGGAATGGAATTAAGCAAGATGTGGGACAGGACTTTGATTTAGCCAGAATTGGGAAAGGAGTGATTTGGCTTTCACTAAGCAAAAGAAACAAACTTTCTAGAGTGCTGTGCAAACCTTTCCCCTCAAGCCACTGTAACAAGAAGAAACTTGTCTGGTTTCATGCTAAGTGTCTTGTCAGCCAAGCTGACTCTTTCCAATTGCGTTCACACATGATAATTTTTTGTAATGTAGACAAACTCTTCACACATACAAATCCCTGGGTTTACAGATCTGTGACAAATGAAGTGAGAGGGGAAATGACTAGAAAGCCAGTGGTAGGAGTTTTGAGATGAAGTTGACCAATTACATCATAAAGATTTGCTTAAATGCTCATGATGCAGTTGTGTGGATGCTAACGTCATCTTTTTGTCATCTGCTTCTTTTTATCCTTGTCTTTTTAAAGATGATAGCTAAGGTTGCAATGTTCAAAACTTTTCACACAGGCCTCGGACTGCTTCTGCCGGGTTAGCTTTTTTATATTTTCCCACAGCTACAGTAAGGTACAGACTGTTTGGTCTAAAACTTTATAGTTACAGGTAATGAGTTGGTGGACTAAGACTTGGAAGATATGTGGTTGAGGCTAGTTTCTGTTGTCGTAGATGGGTTGTGTAGAAAGTAATTTCACAATGAGAGTAATAGCTTAGTTTTCAAGTGGACTGAGTAGGTAAATGTGATTTCAATTAAGTAATTGTGGAAAAAGCCTTCAAACAAAACCATCAAAAATATGTCCCTGGGCTCAATATGCCTAACTCTTAGGGTAGCGACCAATGCCTTTATCTCTTCTCCAGGAAAGCAGCTTCTTGCTGTTACCCATTAAAAATTACTCTGCAGTGTTTGTCCTGTTTCTTCAAACTCCAGTCTTGCTCTAGCTCTTTTCCCCTCACTTTTCAGAGAGCTCTCTTTGCTTTCACATTGTCTTTTTTGATATTCCTTAGATCCAGCGTATTCGTGGGACGTCTATAAGTTGTGTAACTATGAGCTTTTTAAAGTAAGCATGTGTATATTTAGCATTTCCTGATGCTCTTTTGAAGAGCTGTTCTTATGCTCTGTCATTTTAATGATATTCCTTAGTTTGATTTACAAATATGGTAACACAGCTCAAAGTTTTTGTTTGGACTCCTGGTATTGTTTCATAATACATGTTTTGAAAATGTTTGCTAACACGGAAGAACATAGAGAACCTTGACTTTTTTTTTCTTGATGAGCTAGCAGACAAACAAGAACAATAGCTGAGACATTCGAAAAGGCACCATTTGGTATGAGAACTATGAACAAAAGCCTGGAGCTACTCACATTAAATAGCAACGATAGAATAGGTTTTAGAGATTACGTTTTAGATTTTATTTTAGTAAAGATTTATCAGTGATTTTAAAACAAGCATATTGTTTGTTCAGAATAATGGCTTGTCTGAGCTTCAAGGAATTAAAATCATGTCCAGAAACTTTGTTTAGCAGATACCATTTAAAAATATGTTTATTCCAGCATGGCAGTTACCTTTCCAATGTATTTGTATTATTCCCTGTCCTTAGAGTGTGAAAATACCTCAGATACTGCAGTCCGTTTAACTACTGACAGTGGTAAACATCCATTTTTAAGTCTATTTAGGATTATTATTTAACACTTAAATTACTTATGGCGTATGGATGCCCCTTTTACTGCATCTGGATCTGTGCCATTACGCCCAGCACTAGGGAAATATACATGAAAAGAGTCTGTGCTCCAAAGAGGTAATATTCCGAGGAGATTTTGTTCATACATAGGATGATATTTCAGTGATGTATTTTGAGATTATATTGGTTTCAGTATGTTATAAAAGTCTACAGCAGAGCATTATTGGTCTTACATTTTTATCACATAGTAGATAAGCTTTGCCATACAGATGTATGCAAAAGAACCTAAAGCATACATCTTCCATTTACAATAAGAATAAGACCAAATTCCCTGAAGAAATATAAATTGCACCTTCCAGCATCAGTGAAGTCCACTGTGTCCTAGGGGAGATAAACCGGATGGGAAGCAAGTAGTGAAAATACTGCCCTCAGGATTCCTCTTTGAGAAGAGAAGCAGCTTTAATTCTTTAATTCAAGCTCTGCATGTGGTAAACATTGTAAAGAGGCACTAAACCAGGGCACTACTTGACTGTCTGGCCTTACACCCTTCCCTGGGGGCATCGTAAATCCTTTGGGCTGTTCTGGCCCTATAGTGCAAAGGAAAATTTGTCGTTGATGTGGGAATTGGCAGGACTCTAGCCTGGGTCAGCAAAACAATCAGGCAATGGACACCTCCCTATCACCACTTGGTGGCTGCTTCCTGTGACTCGCAAACAGCAGCAGACATACACTGTGGGAAGTCCCATTGAGAGACCTGATTGACAGTCCCTTGGAGTCTTCTGATAGACCCGTTGGCCCATATAAGTTCCTGGGATGTACTAGAAATATTCCAGGGAACAAACCTGATCCCCAGCGAGCTGCCGTGATTGACTCTGCTTCTTTGCTCCAGAACTCCTGGCATTGACGTTGGCTCTGACTTGGATTATGACCTGACTCTCCCTGGAACCAAAATCCCGATATCAGTCTTAACCTCTGATACTGACCTTGGCCTGGAAATATGACCTCGAGGTAGGAAGCAAGGGGGCAACATCAGATATTACTCTCTGTCAAGGGTTCCCTGTATGTCCTACTGGGAGGATCCCAACTGGAGGTACTGAGACTCAGTCATAACTCACAGCTGGCAGGCCCCTCCAGCCACCTCAAAGACCCTTTGCCTGATTGCCTGTTCTTTCTAGTGGCCTTGCATGTGAGCAGTAGTGCACTCCTATGTATATTCTTGTAAGATACGTGCTCACACCAAGAGGCCATGCATGAGACCGCTCAGCATTCTAATACCCAGAGAGACCCTGACTAGACCTTGGGTGGCCATCACCCTTGATTTTGTCGTGGCGCTTCCCATGTCTGATGGAGACAGAGTCAAATTCACCATGATCAATCAGTTAACCAAATGGTCACCACCATTTCAAACCTGCCCACTATGGAAGAGAGGGCTCAGAACCTGGTGATGCACATTATCTGTATCCACGGACTTCATATCCAGCCAAGGTCTACAATTTATATTGCGTTTCTAGCACAAAACCTTGTGGCTGCTTGGGGTCCAAGCCTATCACTCACCGACCAATGGCTAGTCCAAGAGAGTGAATCAGGTATTAGAACAATATCTACCATGCTTTACAAATTATAACCAGAACAACAGGTTGGCTCTCCTGTCCCAGGCAGAGTCCACTTATAAAAATGCAAACCATGTCTCCACAGGGCAGAGTTCACTCTATGTGAACTTAGGTTCCATCCCACATCTACTCAGCTGTACCTGCCATCTCCATGAAACCCACAGCAATTGCCTGGGTACAACAGATCCATGAAGTCCAGGAGGCTCTTAAGATGCATCTTGAAAACTCCCAGAGGGACTTCAAGCAATACGCTGACCACCAGTGCCAGGAAGGCCCAGCATTTCCAGTTGGACAAAAGGTCTGGCTCTCAGCACAACAATTTCATATGGACTGACCTTGTCACAAATTGGACTATCAATGTCTCAGGCTGTAACCAATCAACCATGTGATCAACCCAGTGACCTTCAGGCTCCGTCTGCCTGGATCCATCATGGTACACCCAATGTTCCATGTATCGTTGCTGAAGCTGCACATCGACAACTCTTTTGCTCACTTTCCACTACTGCTGCCCCCTCCACTATGGGTCCAGGGTCATGATGAAACAGGGTCCATGAGATGTTGCATGATTCTAAAATCAAATGTGGTTCCCTCTGGCACTTCGCTGATTGGGAGGGTTATGGCTCTGAGGGGGCACTCCTGGGAATGGGCATCCTGGGTCCATGCACCTGACCTCCTAGCAGCCTTCCAGATAAATCCGGCCTGTGTGGGGAAGTGCCCCTGGAAGGGGGGTGATATAACAACTGGCAGGACTCAAATGGGTCAATAGAGCCACAAGGCAACAGACACCTTCCACATTGCCACTGAGCAGCTGTTGCAACCTGACTTCTCCTTGATACCCGCAAACATCGTTATACATACGCTATGGGAATTCCTGCCTGAGAGATCCAATTGGCAGCTGCCTAGAAAGCTCCCAATGGGCTGATTACAACTACAAAAGTGATTTTTTTCCTCCTGTTGATAATAGCCCACTTTAATTGAATTGTCTCATTAGAACTGACCCCCAACTTGGTAAGGCAACTCCCATCTTTTAATGTACTGTGTGTATATACACACACACACACACACACACACACACACACACACACATATAATATATATATATATATAATCTTCCTACTGTATTTTCCACTCCATGCATCTGATGAAGTGGGTTTTAGCTCACGAAAGCTTATGCCCAAATAAATGTTAGTTTCTAAGGTGCCACAAGTACTCCTCATTGTTTTTACTACTAATGGTAACATCAGTAGCCATTATCTTGTGGCCAAAGACATGTATTTCATCTGTTTTTATTTGATTGGCAAAATAAAGAAAAATGACATACTTATATGTGCAACCTTATAGTTTCACATAAATAAATTCTCTCCCATCATGGCACAGCTACATTCTCAGTATTTCAATAAGTAAAATAAAACCCGTCACACTGCTTTGAGCAGTCCTGCCTGAATTGTCTTAGGTGTCAGCATTGTAGCTGTAGTTAATGTTGAATTTCTGTGATCTAAAAGGAGCAGTTCACGCTGCCGTTTCTTTGAAGCTCTGAGTGCTGAGGTTTTATTTCTGTCTTTACTATTTGTCAGACTTGAGCTACTGCAGATACTAACATGAAAAGTGTGAAACTCTAAAATGGACCCACTGTGACTAAACAAGTTTGAAATAATCATAGGCCAAGATTTTTTTAAAAAGAGGGCCTAAAGTTAGGCTCCTCAGACTATATGTTAGGTACCTAAGTATCAAATTTGCTCAGTTCCCAATGGGAACTGAGAGCTGCTGGGGACTGACAATTTGGCAATCAAGCCACTTACTTATACTCCTAAATACAGATTTAGGAGCTTAACTTTAGGCACCCACTTATGAAAAACTCGGCCATGATGTTATTTTACTTGTATCTTACAATGTTTGGTCAGGGATATTCTGCTAAAAATGGACACAGTAACTAACTGTATTTTTAATCACTGCTGCTTAGGAAAATGCCACTAGGAAATCTTAGGTGTGTTGTCTTTATTTTCTTGTTCCATTAAGTATTCGACTCCAAGATAGATTATATATTGTTCTTAAAAGGAACCTATAGAGATTAAAGGCTACTGGTTGTTTGAAAGGCCATTGATTTTTATACTCATAAAAATCAAAAGGGATTTCATTGGTGGCTGTGATTTTACTCTGAGTTTGCAAGATCAGGATATGGTCCAAACTCCTTTCTTCCAGGAAGAATAAACAAGTGGAGATAGGCTTCAGATAGTGCATGTTAAGGACAGTGATATTTAAGTATTGTTCAGTAAAGTCTACAGCTCTGTGTTTGTACATAAAATTGGAATACCTTTGTATGAGTAATTTTAAGCACCTCGCATAATAGTAAATTGTGCACATACTGTAAATGGTTATTCTTCTAGTTGCCTGGCTGTCTGAGCACTTTTGTATGCAAAATAAGATGTTCAGAAAATCCTTGGAAAGGTGTGCTGTTTATGTGACCCCAGTTATTTTTGTGTTGCCAGCAATTCCTTTCCCTCTTCATTCAAACACTGTAATGAAAGAAATCTAAAGTAGTTACGGGCAAAAGGTGATGATCTCAAAAATATTAACATTTTCTCCAAATCCCTTTTGAATCTCTCTGCGATGTTAATTATGGGTTGCCAGACATGCCACCACTAAAATGCTTCCTAGCATGAGAAAGTTAAAAACAAACCCTCTATTTACAGATTTGAATCTCTGTTCTCTCTTTTTCCTGTAGAGATAAGATTGGTAAGAATATATTTTATTTAATCAACTTTTATTGGTGAGAGACGCTGCATACATTAAAACCTATAGACTGGACTGTCACAGACCTTACTCCGTCACATAGGAGAGTAAAGCCTTCCCTTACTCCGCTCAGATTGTGTGTTTGGCCACAGAGAGACGTTAGTGGCTAGTCTCCTGATATGTTCCCACCTCTGCAAACAATGGCCAAAGGAAGACTGTGAGTGGGGGGAGCCTGGTCTGCTTCTGGGGCAGTGCAACTACACACTGCCCCCTACTCAGGGCAGATTATAAAGCTACACATTAGTTTTATGAGATTTCTTAACTTTATACAGGCCAGTTGGGCAGCCTCTTCAGATTTACATGGATTGTGGAATGTAGTCCAAATTTGAATCTTTCTCTCTAAGAAGGTTGTTTCTTACCTGCTGTATTTGACAGAGGATCAGAGCCAGATATGTCATTGGGACTTTTGCCTGAGTAGTAATGCAGGAGCAGAACCCACAGTTTTAAAATATTTACTCTCCATTGTTCTGTCTTGATTTTTGTTACATTTCATTGTTTTTTCTTTTTTTGTTGCTTTTTGTCTGTTTGATGTATTTTGACATTTTGTTGTAGCGGTTAGTTTTACAATGTTGTGCCACCTGTTTAACACTGAAGTTTTAAAATACAAAATAACTGGGTTTGAAGTATTGACAGTTATTTCAGAATCTAATTTTATTTGTTTATAAATATATCCCACTCTAGTTTAATTTGCAGGGAAATGTAGAGCAAATCATTGGAAACAGGGTGGTCTGACTTTTTTCAGAAGTGCTGAACATCTACAGCTCTAGTGGAACTGGTCAGGAGTTGCAGGTGCAAAGGGAGTTGCATCATAAATCATATTTACTTACACATGTAAATCTAGGGTCTGATCACCAGAAGTGCTCTGCACCGACAATACCTATTGACTTAAATGTGAAGTGCAGGTCTCTATCCCTGGGGATCAGTCTTACAGAAACTAAATGTATGTGTAACCCACACACCTCCTGGGTGTGGTGTTCTGTCCCATCTAGTGGCACCGAGACCACTTAGCAAGAGAGATTGAGTTTGCTCTACACATTAGCTAACTGTTATACCAATAAAATAAAAACCAGCAGGATCTTATTAAAGGGGATAAGACAAAATGTCACATTTACTGTGAATACAAAAAGAATCATAGTAAGCAGTCAGTTATAACTATATCATTTCATTCAGTTTCACATTCTCTCTCTCTCTCACACACACACACACACACACACACACACACACACACACACACACAGGATCTGCATAGATGTCATAGTTACCAGCCTAGAAGTTGCTCATGCCAAGTTACTGGCCAGGTAACGTGGGCATGAGGGTGGAGCCGAGTCCTTGTCAGATGTATCTGATGCTCCTGGAGGGGGTGGTAGAACCAGAGACTCAAAATCCTCAGTCTTTAGAGTCCAGTCTTATAGGGATTAATTCCTATGTTAGTCTATGGGAACTGTTTCATCCTGCTGTTGCTGACTCAATCCTGATGTTTTTGCTGTCAGATGTTATCTTGTTTTTCCCATCCTTTGAGATGGTCGGGTGGATCCCAGTTTACCCTCCGGGGGTTGTCTCGTCATTTGATGCCTTCTTCAGCCCATGGTCATTGAATTCCTAGGCTGGCACCTCCCTAACCATTCATGTACACCAAGCATTCATCAGCATACATTCTGTATCTTGATCACATTTTACTGTACTGTCTCCACCACTTTCGGGGTGTGTACTAATTTATTTGAGACTCCCTGGCCTTTAATAACAGAGGGTGGGGGTCTTTCTATGCTGTTTCTAGGTACAACGCATGCATAAAGAACAAAGTCAAATAACTTGTTTGCAAGTTTCTCATAGCAATACAGTATCTTTCTGAGAACAGATACAATCAATGATTTACACAGACATAGCTTGTAAGTTTAACAAGGGATCCAAGAGATCTTTTACTTGGTAATGCTATGAAGTTTAAATTATGGGGGACAAATTATGGGGAGTTACTTTCACTTGGGGAATCACTTTCAGTTCCTTCTTTAATATCCCTACATAATAGCCACTTGGCTTTTAGCTCATGCGGTTCGATCCTGCCCGCCGATGACCAGAGTCTGTCAGTGTTACATACACACCTAATAACATTGCATACTTATATGAATAGAATGATGTATTTTCAGATCTGTCCACTTATTTCTGTGCTCTCTTGTAGACAGGGATGTGAATTTGTCCTCAGATGCCGCTTCTGGGAAACCTTTAAATGCATATAAATGTGTACCAGTTAAGTACGCAATAGCCAGTTTTTGGCTGGGAGTTCAGGTGCATAACTTCTGAAAATGTAGCATATTGTGTAGTCTCCCTTTAAAACAGTCTGTCATGCACCTTCAGAAATACTGCTTGGTTTTAATTTTGTTGATAATCTCACTGCCTCCTTCCAGGGGTATGCAGATTAAGTGGAGCCAGTGTAGTCTTTTGCCTAAGGATAGATGCTTTGTAGCACCTGGTTCATTTTCATAACCTATCACTTATTTAATAGGGTTTTTCTAGTAAACAAACACACAAATTGCCTTGTGCTTTTGAGCCCATTCAGCATTTGTGATAGCAAAGAGATCTACCATGTAAGGGAACACCTAGGAATTGTCCGTTTTCATTTTATCTTTTTCACGTTTCTTTGTGTTAAGGACTGTGTGTGTGGGGAGGGGGAAGTGGAAGGGCAAACAAGACTGTGCCGCCATAAAACAAACAAAGCTGCTTAGATTATACTAGCCAAATGGAACAAGGAGTTGTGGCTGTTAAACTATGGAGTTTATGAATATGTAAACATTTTGGAATGGTCCCCATCTTAAACATTTGGTTCATCAAGACAAATACCATGGATTGTAAAGAGCTGGGTCAGTTTGTGGCTAGTATATATAAAATATGCAATCTAAGACAATGATAGGGATAATGAAATATTATGCTACTGGGGACACAAGCTGGGGCAAAAAGCAGTCCCACGTGTATAACTTTGCACAGTCGGCTAGATGCATTATAAGGGTTTCACTTTCATTTGAAGAATTAGGTGTTGGCCACTGCCAGAGGCATGTTACAAGCCTAGATAGACCATAGGTCTTTCATTCTAGTAATCCCTGTGTTACAGTCTAAAACAGCTGTTACCCTGGGTAGATACTGGATTTCCTATTTTAACATGTTCTGTTAATTGTGAATTCAGGAGAATAAAAAACATGGATACAGTGTGTAGGTGGCTCAGAACACACAGTGGGTGGATATTACCAAAAGGTGCTAGATCATCTCCTTCACTTCCATTGGGTGGATCTGCTGAGGGGAGCACTGCCTCACTTTCATTCTCCCAGACCAATAGAACGTTGCAGTTATGACACCTGGATTAGGCACTGTGGGGCTTGTTATCAGGAGGAAGATGCAGCCAATATTTGCCCCCTGTGCATATTGGAACAAATTATCCTGAATTATTCTACCTTGATGGTGTACATCTTTCAGACAGAGGTTCAGGCATGTTTGTCCATGGTTGGAGCATGGCTGTTCTCTCCTAGTTAGTGTGTAAATCTAGGCTAACGGCTCCCTGATGTGGGCAGCCCTTGTCAGTCAAGCATGATAAGGAGCAGCTGCAACAAATGATCCTGCTTCCTACTGCCATATGCCAGCATCCAAAGGATAAGGCTAATGGGTTCAAATGATAATGGATGGTGGTGGGTCTGCAGAAAAATCTCCCTGTGCGGCATCATGCTGGACTGTTGAGAGGCATGAGTAGCCAGACCCTGAAGTTGGTGTGTTGCTGGAAAATCAGTGGAGCTACTCCTGTGATTGTAACTCACCACTGCACCGACCGGTGTGGGTAGTTTTTGTCAAGGGCTTCTTCACCTGGGGGTTAGGTGCACTTTGATCTAATTGTGTTAACATAAACTGTGGCCAATTTGATGCCAAATGATGGGCCAAATTATTTGCGGATGTTGAACTTACTGGAGCTACACCAATGTAGATGTTGGCCCCATGTGTCTCTTTTCAGTATATTCCTCAGTGATTTTTGTACTGTCTCATAACCTGTTTGTTTTATGTTGGGTCCCCATGAAGTGATTCCACATGTCACCTATAACATATGTATGCTGTGCTGTTGTAGTTGTGTCGGTCCTAGGATATTAGAGAGACAAGGTGGATGTGGTCATATCTTTTATTTGACCAACTTCTGTTGTGTCTCTCACCGGCAGAGATTGGTCCAATAAAAGATTATCTCACCCACCTTGTCTACCTACAATGTATGTTTTTCCTGTTAAATGTGGAAGTATTGAACAGAGTAGGCTGTGAAAATGGACATCTAGTATGAAGTGTTGCAGGTTGTTTAGTAGTGCAGGAAAGTGGTAGGCATCAAAGCAGTTTGCACAGCTGTGTCCCCTAATTTCTCATCTCTAGAAACTCCTACACCTATCTGTCCATTATGAATCATCGTGTAAACAGCAGTATTTTAAATCTGGAGTCCAGGAATCTCTCTCAAAAAGGAGAAGGCTGCCTAAAGTGTCTGTTTTACAAAAGTTGTGTTTTATGATCCCTTTTAACAGATAACAGAGCAACGCCCTGATAAATGCTTTTTATATGTTCAGTTGATCTTGAATCGCTAAACTGTTACTTCCTTTGGTCACAGCTGTTGATTTAGTGGCTAGCTACAAAGCATCTTGGAAAATACAAAAAGGAACAAAAGAAATTATGGGAAATCATTAATATTCCTGTCTACTTGTCATCTGTCTGCCCTCAATTTAAATGCCAGGTGATTCATTTCCTTGTCTTACCCTCCTGGGGTAGATGGGAATAATCATGACCAAAATTCCTGTCAGCCAAATATTAGTAAATGCAACAGTGAACAATAGGATAGTGATGTCCTTTCTTTGGCTTCATTAAACAGAAGGGAAATAGTCATCCTTCTTCTGTGTTTGAATGATAGGAAAAAAATGCAGAGTTTTCTGTATTATCTGCAGAAGCAGAATGTCAATTACATTTCTTATTCTAAGTAATCAAACAAAGAACAGATCTATTGTTCTTAAATGAATGACCATATGCAGATTGATCACAGCCATATTGTCCAGGCTGTTGTCTTCTGTTCACCATGTCAGGGAGGGGTTGAAAAGAAAGGAAGAAGTGCACTATGAAATGTTCTGATTTTTTATGCTAGGAGCAGGATAAAACTTAGAACTACTGAGGGCTGGTCTACACTAACCCCCCAATTCGAACTAAGATACGCAACTTCAGCTACGTGAATAACGTAGCTGAAGTCGAACTATCTTAGTTCGAATGAAAACGTACTTACCCGGGGTCCACACGCGGCGCGCAGGCTCCCCCGTCGACTCCGTCGACTCCGTTCGTCGAGCTGGATTACCAGCGTCGACGGGGGAGCACTTCCTGGTATCGATTTATCGCGTCTAGACAAGACGCGATAAATCGAACCCAGAACATCGAGCCGACGCCTCCGATCCAGCGGTAAGTGTAGACCTACCCTGAGAGTGACTGGATTTATTTTAATTGTTTTAATTCTGCAAACTTTTTTTCTAACTGAAGCAAATTGGAGTTTCCCGAGTGTTATGCTGTAGAATGTATGAATCTTACAATCAACATTTTGTATGAATCATTTTTCCCAATGGCAAATAAATTCACATAACAAAAGTGATGTTGATGAACAAGTTGACATCCCTTCACATTCTGATGCCTTCAGTGCACTGGAAATTCCTTTGTGGTGGTTTGAAGGACAAGAAGAAAGCTATTCAGCTCCCCATACCATACATAGCGTAGTTTTGAGATGTTCAGTGTTAGGAATTTTGCAATTTTATGAAATTCTCAATCCCCAATTAATTCATAAAAAGAGGAGTTCTGCTGTACCAATTTACACCAGCTGATAATGAGAGTTTACCATACATTAAGGGTTAGCATGTCGGTTGCAGGGGGGATGGTTGTATTGGACTACTACTAAAGATGCTGAGAGCCACTGTATTTTTTTCCTTCACTCCTGGACCTGTTGCCAGTCAGGGATGCTTTCAGGAATTGTATGAGTGGGCCAGAAGATGATGCTTGAGTAATACAACATATCCTGGAAGTATCATGCAGTCCGGAATAATTTCCCCTGCCAGTTTGTCTCTAAATACAGTTCCCATTACTCTTCAATTATTTTAATAGTGTGAGACATTTTCTCTCCCTTACGCATATTTATAAGAAAATACAGTGCAGCTTTGTTTTATTTTTATTATTTTTTAAATTAGTATTTTGTTTTATTTCATCTATCTGAAAAACTGTGCCATGTCTCAAAATGTTATGCTGAGCAAAATTTTGAGGATAGATACTATTAAAATAAAATGGAATGTATAAAACGAAAAAATAAAGAATAACAAGAGGAAAGAGAGGAAGGGAGAAAAGGGAAGAAAATACAAGTTTTCAGGAGATATTTGAAAAGAGTTGTAGAGTCACAGAAGTGGTGATAGGCAGAAAACTTATATCTGATGACAGGTGCTATTGAGGACGTGCTTCTCTCACTAAAACTGGTCACACTTGAGTTACTGGGTACTGAATAATGTGGTCTTAGTTGACTAAATATTTATTTTTAAATGGATTTAGTCTAGATTTGCAAAATTGTCATGAAAATTTACCAGCTTAGGCACAAAAGTCAATTGGTTCTTTGTCATGTTGTTGACTATAATGAAAAAAACATACAAACATAATTGTTTGTTTTGATAACTACTCCTCACTCTGAGTGGGTAGATTAATAGAATTATGCGAGGAAGTTTTACTCAATTATATTTTTATCCTGCATGTCAGTAAAATTGAAATATTCATAACACCTTCAAATTCAGGTTTTTTAAGACTGAATCTTAGTAGTTCTAAGTAATGTCTGGGTATTCATGAAACTGATGCTACTCTTTAATGTGTGATACATACTCATTGGAAGAAGAATATATAGTAAACACCAAAACATGGTGCCAAGTAATATTGTATTCTTATAGCCCAATTAAACAAAGCT
Organism: Chelydra serpentina; assembly: GCA_037349315.1. Classification (NCBI taxonomy): domain Eukaryota; kingdom Metazoa; phylum Chordata; order Testudines; family Chelydridae; genus Chelydra; species Chelydra serpentina. Next base: position 2,514,247 of record JBAIAC010000018.1, read on the forward strand.
GCTTCATGCTTTGGAGGGGCCTCAACTTTTCTTTGCTATTTGAAATAGCAAACCAGGAGTGAATAGTAGTAATGAGCAATGCTGACATTTGAGCATAGGCAGGTTTAAGAAAAATGTTACTTTTTATTAATTTGATGAGATGGAATAGTATAGTGTAATGATTTCCTAGAGTGTAAGAGATCATCATTTTTAAACGCAGTTTTTGAAGGTTTATGACCCTTTATGTTGTATCATGATGATGAACCATAACCACGAAATTAATTTAATGGTTTTCATTTGGACAGCAAATGTTCACCCTAAGTTTGACTCTCAATGGTTCTAATGGCTGAACGTCTGCCAGAGATGGCTAATTCCCTGATGATTATGAATGGCTTTTCAATGCCAAATAGAATCCAAGCAACTCTCTAGTGAAGATGAATTTTTAATGTCATATTTGAAGCTCCCAGAACACTTCAGGATATTTGTCACTAGGTCAAGCCGCGAACACAGAAATTATCAAAATAGCCTGTTAAATCATCAGATTCATCCCAATCAAGTGTAGGTTATAGAGCTTGATCCAAAAACCATGAAATCAGTGGACTTTGGAGTAGGTCCGCTGTCACCCAAGAGAGGGCATATCCAAAATTCTGCTGATACTACAGGTTAGTTTAAATTAAATGGCCAAGAAGTAGGTCAAATGGTCAATAATACATAATTAAGTATGACTTGATTTTTCTACCTTAAAATTTTCAATTAAAACCAGAAAATATGGTTTGCAAACACCACTTATTTTCTGACCAGATCTGAATAATGTATTAATAATACCATCACTTTTATAGCATCTTTCACCTAAGGGTATTGAAGTGTTTTGCAAACATTGAAGTCCCATAACACCTATGAAACAGACTAATGGAGGTGAAAACAGAAATCTTAGGTTAAATAATGTACACAAGGTCACTCAGGTCCTGATTCTGTCCCCTGCTCTGATACTTGCTACATTCCCAGACCCTTCCTTCTAGCGTTCAGGTCCATCATTGTTTTTTATCTCAAGTAAAATTAACAATTTCTTTACCCATTTGACAGCAGTGAGAGTTGAATTGGGTTGTAAGAGAATAATCTGTCCCTTAAGCCTATATTCTGCCCCTGTGTGTATGTGGCTCTCTGAGATAGCTACTGGTGTTTGCTTGCTTACTTGTGCTAGTGAAGCCTGAAATGGATTAGGACCGGGTTATCTGAAAGACTGTCTTTTTTTATCTCCCATGCTGCAACAGTTGCAAAGATCTTCAGCTGGAGCTCCATTGTTGTAAAAGGGAGGGACATTCTCCTTAAAGCCATTCTCCTTAATGGCCCTTTGACTTGAGAACATGCATCCTCACCATTGGTCTGTAGGACATGGATTTGTTAACTCGCCAGATAGGCTGCAGGGCCAGTGCTTTCACTTGAGCATTTGGAGAAGAGGGTGTCTGGCAGGTTGGGCTGCTTTATCTGGGCCACTATTTTGTTGTTGAAAAATGTAATTTTTAAACCCAAAATGTGAGAGGCATCTACTGAGTGGTTAACTTATTAAGGATGACAAATAATATATAAAAGATACATATTGCTTAGTGCAAATGTACCTGTGACTTCACCTGCAGCCCAGCTTTGCTGATCATTTTCAGATACTAATATGATTTTGTTTCGATATTTTTTGAGATAAATTTGCTGATTACTATTAATCTCTTTTTCTTCTAAATTAATATATTTCCAAAAGTAGGAGGGAGACAACAATCTTAAAATTAAATGGCAAGTTAGTAAAATTCAGGTGAACAACTTCAGTTGACAGCCCCATAATACTTCAATACATGTGAATACAATGTTATTCATAGCCATTGCATGCACCCTGTCTTCCTTCTGCGGCAGTGATGCGTTTGCTCCTATTCACTTGCTTGCTGTGTCTGCTTAGTCCAGCTACTGCATTCAAATATGAGGCATGCCTGGTAGCTGCAAAACTTAGGATCTGGGTGCATATTTCCAGTAGTGATTTCTGGGTGATTGGTGTGTCCTCCTGTCTGACCTCTTGTCCAGCTCTGCTGGTTGCAACTGTGGCAGCTGTGAAACTGTCAATGAGGGCTAGTGAAGGTTTATCCTGCTGCTCGGTAATTATGTAAATATGATTGTCAGGAATTTAGCTTCCTGTTCTTTGTTGGAGAACATACAGCAAATAGCAGACTGAGTCTTCACTAGCTCTGTACAGGCCCAACCCTTGTTGTAGCTTTAAAAAACTGCCCATAGGCATTTTCTTGAAACACAAAAATAATTGTTTGTATCCTATCTTCTGAGTCATATACAGTATTTGCTGATGCTACTATTAGTTGCACATTGTTTGTAGATCAGTGCCATTCAGAGCTTTCTCTGTCGTGCTTTAGTACTATACTTTTTTTTTTTCTCAGATGAAAGTATTATATATATTTTCTTGGTTTTGGGACAGTGACAAATTAACCTAGACCAGATAATGCATACTGCCTTGGCCTCTGCTACTTTATATGCATTTACATCGTAAAAAAATGTTCATGTGCCTATGTGCTTTTAGGTTATTAGCAACAGAGTTGGATCCAAACCAAAGCCCTGAATGCAAATCCCCCAGAAAATCTGGGGAAGTTGATATGCAAACAGAAAATTCATGCACTGTCATTCTATACTAAGGTTTGTAAACCCTAATCAACTCTGAACAAATAATTGGAACACTAGCCTGAAAATGTATTCTGTTCCGCACTAGTGTATGCTGACTCCCCAATTTCTTTTCTTTCAAAGTTTCTTGTCTCTGCAGGAGAGACTCTCTCTCCTCCTCCTGCTGTGATCCTGAGCTCTGCAGGAAAGAGGCTTCTGAGCTCCAACCAAGTTTACAAGCATAGTACAAGCTTACACCCCGCACTGATGTGGTCCCTGCTGTCTGATTTTTAATTTGTGAAACGTGAGAAGATGAATGGATTTGTTGTGGGTTGCCTTAATGAAACATTTGACCAGCCTTGGGCAGAGTTTAGAGTTTATAATGGGACCGGAAACCAGGTGAACTTCGCATGGCTTGACATTTTGTAGTGAACATTCCACACAATTCTAACAATCAAATATGATAAATAACTCCAGTGCACTCAGGGTACCAATTTATTTTTTTCCACCCAATTTCCCAAAGGACTTAGGGTATTTGATGGCAGATGGAGCTTCATATTAACTTTACGGTTTTCCCTGAGCCTCAAATAACAAATCACTGAGGGGCAGATTCTTATACCCTTGCATTGAATAGTTAGTTCTTTTATGAGTAGACTCAATGGGACCACCCATGGAGTAATGTGCTGGACAGTGGGAGTAAGGCTATCAGAATCCAGCACTGAATGTTAAAATATTTCTTCTGGAGAAGGGTGTCTACCTGGTAAGTGCATGTGTGAGAGAGTGTATGTGAATGTCTGGAGAGGAGGGGGTGAATTCATGGTGTCTTACCTAACAGCATTTTTATTTAAAAAAAAAAATTGGCACCACGTCCAACACTGATATGATGATGATATAATAATGATGTTGACTTTTAATTAAATGAAGTTGACATATTTTAAGTCTGCTGATTAACCATCTGTTGCTGCATTAATGAATATCCTTATTGGTATCAGATCAGGACCCATACTTTTAATTTTCCAAGATAGCTCCCTCAAGCATGTGGCAAGAAATGTTGGCATGACTGGCCAGGAGTTTGGATTAAATATTTACCATTCCTAAAAAAAAAAAAAAGTACCTTATGCTCTGGGCTGTGGCATTTTCTGTTCTACTGGATGCCTGCACAGCCAGTTGCTAAAATGGTTTAGAAGCAAGAGTGCTTACAACTTTAAAAGATGTTCCCTCTTCCCTGAGTCATTTGGCTTACTGCTGTAAAGAATATCTTCTGATTTCTTGATTGTGCAGCATCCCCAAAGGCTTACACTTATTTTCTGCTTAGGCAAATAAATGTACACGTTCCTTCTGCTAGCAGGCATATAAATGGGATATTTTGAATGACTGTGCCTGCTTATTTAAATGAACTAGCTTGGTGGGTATGATTTATACATTGAATTTTTACCTTCAGCACCAGATGTACTGTGTATAAAACAATATTTGTTTTGTAAGAATGACTCCTGCAACCAGCCGCGAACACTGTGCTTAGCTTCATAATGACAGAGAGGCAATAAAGACATGATGCCATAACATACAGTAGCATTCTGCATTCATTTTTTGTATTTACAGGATTATTGAAAAGTTTCTTCCTAAAATGAATGAATTTTACTGTGAATTAATTGAGAAGAGTATTTTTAGTTGCCCTCCATCACTCTCCTACGGGGAGGAGTTCACTTATTAAAATGAGAGCTTATTTTTAGAAATACTTTATTGCCTTACCTTTTCATCAGAACCTTTCATTATAGTGTCGCTTAAGAATGATGTCTCCAGTTCACTGGGTTCTAAAAAGCGAACATTCTCTTTTATTTCTTCCTTGAAGGGAAGAAATTCTACAAGCCTCAAATGGTGTGGGCGTTCAGTCTTGTCTATTGAGCATTTAATAACTCTTACTGGTGTACATAGAGATAGGGAAGGGAAAGTCTGTTGCTGTAGGCACCCTCTGCTTAAATTTAACTTTCAGAGATTAGATAGAACTGAACTTGGGCCAGCCACCAGGTATGTCACTGTAATATCTGGGCTCTGAAAACCTGACTTTACCTATGCAATGTAAGCCCAGGTTCCCAGTTAGCTTTCACAATTCTTTTTTATACTTTGAGTATTTGTCACATTAGGCATTAACAGAGCTCGCTAAATCACCTATAGGAGACAACAGATACAGCAACAGGCTAACACTCTGAATCAAGTGTCATTGGTTTAAATGTACAAAGACATGCGAGGGGTGAAGGAGGAAGTTGGAGAGATGAAAGGAGTAGGTAAAAAGCTGGGCTCAGGACGTTTCCCATAATGTGTCTGGGCAGGTGCTAATGTTGAGAAGATGGATCCATAACAGCCATATGAACTGAATCTCTCACTCAGTAGTTAGTAGTAATCAAGGTGCAAACCATTTCACAGCTGAATTGACATTCACATTGATCATTATTGACAGCTTGTTTACTAGGAAGATCTTTCGAGTGACCTCTCCACAGACCAAAAATAAGCACACACCATGCAGGTTTAAATTCTTGGTTCCACCACTGGGAAAATACAGTGACGTACAGTCAGAGTGCTTTGCAATGGGCAAAGAAAACCTTGACTGCCTTCTCTCTTTGAACTGAACCCTAGAAAATCTGACTTGCTAATCTTCAACATGTTAGCATTCTTCTTGGTAAATAAATGTTTCTAATCAAGCAATTCCCTTCAGGATAACAATGATTCAAATTATACAGATGAATGACATCCATCAGTTATTAAGCATGAAAAACATGTATATCAAAACTTAACATTTATACCAACAAAAGCCGAGGCTTTTCTTTTGTAATAACTCTAATCAGTTTTCCTATCCACTCAAAGAGGGACTTCTTTTCATATGTTAGAATAAATCCACCAGTAAATACATAACTGATGAATTTCATTTTCAGTGTAACATTATTAAAGGTGGAATTGATCAAATTAATGGGAACTAGTGGCATATACCCCTACGGATATGTAGAAAGTGTAACTGCTGCCCATCAAATGGCAGATGGTCTTTAAAATGGCACGGTTGGTTTTAAAGCCTTAAATAGTGTAGGCCAGACTTGTGCCTTATTCTGACAAATATCTGTCTAACCCTCCTACATCACCATATCAAAGGCAATATCAGAACTTGTTGCTTTTGGAATTGTGAACGTACAAGTTGTTAATTACACAATACATTTTCCCCATGGGGTAGTTTCCCTCAGACAACTGGCCTGACAGGTCATCTGGACTTGTATTCTCTTTAATGTTTAAATGCTGCACTAATGCAGCAAGTGTGTGTGGCTACCTGTAGAACAGGGCCGTACAGGTAATGTATATATTGTGTGGCTGCGACTCTCATAACACAGAGAACTGCATATGCAGCCCACAATGGGAAATAGGTTGAGAACCACTGCTGTAGAGAAAAACGCAGTGATGATTGCCATGGCAACAACTTCTGCCTTGATTGCTTGATACAGAATGATCATTTAATGTGATGTATTGACATAAAATCTATTAGGCTTTATTTACTGAGGAGAAGATCTCAAAATAGAAAGCAAAAATGGACCAAGCTTCAGATTTTAGATCTGAAGTGAAAATACATCACAGTTTGGGCTGGCAGAGGGAGTTGGGATCTTGTGTTCCAATGATGGCCCGTTTCTAGTGGCGAGGTCAGAGGCGGATGGGGAACGCCTGATAGCCTGCAATACTGCTTTGTCAGACAAAGTAGCATGCAGGTCCTGGGTTGTGGAAAAATGGGCGTGAGTACTGCAGAGATGGTCTATTCTCTGAATGAGTTCTGTTGTTTTCTTTTCTTCTTCTTTAGTTTGTGCCGTTTAGCAGCGGGTTGTTAATTTTATTGCAAGCTGGTGAGTGGGACATTTGGAAAGGTGGGATTTTGGTGCTCTTTTGTGAATTTACTTTGGCATGTTATGCCATTTGTGGCAAATTATGTTTAGGTATGTACCTAAAGAAAGGTGAGCTGCAAAAAACCCCCCAACAAAACTGTTTTGTAAAAATCCAAAGGGAGGGGAGGGAATAGATATTTATGCAATTAAACTATTGTATTTGAATTTAACGTCCCTGAGACTGTGAAAAATCAGACCAGAAACTTTGTCTGTTTAGTTTTAAAATACAGTACAGCTTGGTTCAATTGAACACACTTGGAGCTAGTTGACACTAAAAGTGCTACAATGGCATAGCCGCACCAATGCAATTGCACCACTGTAGTGCATCTGGTGAAGATGCTCTCTGCTAAGGGGAGAGAGCTTTTTCATCAGCATAATACATAGGCGCCAACTCCGTGGGTGCTCCGGGGCTGGAGCACCCACGGAGAAAAATTGGTGGGTGCTCTGCACCCACCGGCAACTCCCCGCCCGCCCCGGACCCGCGGCAAACTTACCGGGCACCGGGAGATGTTGCGGGGCTCCGCCCCCGACGCTGGGCAACGTGGCGTCGGGGGCGAGCCCCGCCCCCAACACCGGGTGACAGCACCCACGGGCGGGGCCGGAAGTCAGCCCCTGTGGCATAATAAAACTACCTCCCTGAGAGGCAGTAAATATGTTCGCAGGAGAAGCTCTACTGCCAACATAGCGCTGTCCACACCGGTGCTTAGGGTCTGTGTACCTTGCATCAATCGGGGGAAAAGGGGGGCTTATTCACACCCTTGAGTGACATACGTTATACCAGCACAACCTGTAATGTAGGCAAGCCCTCAGAGACATACACAATTTTAGGAGGCTGTTAGGGGAGATGCATGGTGCTTCTTGATATAGGGGGTGTATGGCCCAACTTTGGTTAATCAGGCGTTTCAGTTAACCTGAACTAAACTGCAAATTATTCATTCTCTTTTGAATTACAGTTCTTTTAACCTTCTCTTTTATCTTTTAAACCCTTTGAACCATCTTTTTCTTGTTCAAATGAAGTAGGAGGCAGGAAGGGTTTGCTTTTGGTTTTTTTTCCAATTTAACTTTCAGGTGGCGTGCTGGTACTCAGCTCCAGATAGAAAAATAAAAGGGCTGGTGCTTGAATCCTTATCCTTGTGAGCATTGCTTTCTGTGCTAGTTATGGTTGGTTTCTCTCTTTTGATTTATTTCACAGCACTGAAATGACCATAGCTGTTAGAGAAGAACACAGCATAGCAGTCCCCATTTGTATTAGTTCTAGACATGTAGTGCTAGTGCATTGTAACCGCTTTTTTATGTATGTACTGTATGGAAGAAATCACTTTAATTGCCTTAGCAATGGCAAATATGAAGTTGGGTGCATCTCTCAAATACAGAGTTGTTCTAGAATTGGAGATTTTATCTGGGAGAGAAACCTGATTTAAGTCAGGATTCAGGATAATATTCAGTGTTCAGACAAGTATGCTTTGGTTAATTAAATGTTAGTCTACCAATTTCTTACGCATCCCACATCTTTGTAAGACAGCATACCATATAAAATACAATAATAAGGTGAGAAGTAGTTTGTATAGTATTTTGATGGCAAGGAGGTGGTCAGATAAATCCATCACACAGCCAGATAGACACCTGCAATGGATGGTGGCACAAAATTGCATTTCTAAAAAAGAGAACCTGGGTGGAAAGCTTATGCCTTCATTTTTAAGTATCACGCTTAATTTAAAAATGCTTCCTTAAGCATGGTTGCAAGAATGCCTGATGTTTTGGCTTTTGGAAGCAATTTTTTGAAAATCTGAGGTAGAGCTGGCACTGCTGTTTCATTCCTCGTCCCAGAGTTGAATCCTCAGTTCTGGAGAATCTGTGTTACACAAAATGCATCTGCTTAGAAGTTAACTCTTCTGAAATCAATGAATTTTCACCAGTAGAAGGTCCAGTTTCATTAATGTTCAGTGTACAGACCATCTACTGCTGGTCTGCATACATAGAATCATAGAATATCAGGGTTGGAAGGGACCTTAGGAGGTCATCTAGTCCAACCCCCTGCTCAAAGCAGGACCAATCCCCAATTTTTGACCCAGAACCCTAAATGGCCCCCTCAAGGATTGAACTCACAACTCTGGGTTTAGCAGGCCAATGCTCAAACCACTGAGCTACCCCTCTCCCCTCACGTTCATGTATGTTTTTCTGTGGTAGGATATGAGTAAAAAGCTAAAATGCCTCTGAAGTCTTGGATATGTAGCTAATGAACAGTAATTTTAAGTTCAGTATTTGAAAATGAGAGGGAAAATTGTTATCCGTTAATCTCTCATTCCATCTTCACCAAAGCTAATTGTTTTAAAATTACTGGTACTAGAGGGCCAACTACTCCAAGCCCCACCCTCCATTCTTAGGCAAAACTCTCCTTGAACAAACGGGAGTTGTCAGATGGAGGAGCAAAGGGTTTTCTCTGTAGTAATTAAGGTCATCTCTAAAGCCAGCCTCCTCCGAGAGAGCCATTTTGGACTCCAGCTGCACTAAACTCACTGCACTGAAAACAGACATATCTACAACTCAAAATAACATCTACAGTATCTGCCTGTGTCTGACCTGGCTCCTGAGAGTTTTTCACTTTTGCATTAAATAAATCCACCTATTTTTATTTTTATGTTTGGAACACAGCTACTGCAAAATGTGCAACTCTGTGATCAAGATGGAATGATGTATGTAGATTAGGAAGCCTCCCAAAGTGCATAACTCTATGTAAGTGCAGTACTGTGTGCAACAAACACACTGGGGATCACTGAAGCTAATAATGTCAGGAAAGGAATTACTCATAGAAAAATGGTTTGGGCTAATTCTATTATTCCTATACAGTATCCTAACAGTATCATCTACAATGTATCCCCACATGGGTTGGTTTTTTTTATCCCCACATACTTACTGCATGCTAGTGTTTTAACTACAGCTTGCTGGGATCTGAGTCAGAACTTCAAAACTATTCACTCTTTTTGGACATTGGTAACTACTTGTTTCAATCTATTTTTAACTAAACTTGGTTCATTTGCCTGGCTTAAATTGTGTTGACTTGAGTTAATGAAACTTTGGTTTCTATAACTCTAGTATTTGTGAATTAAACCTGAAGGTTTGCTGTGATGGATCCTTAGTTAGTCATCACCATTCCAATCATGTTCTCCTAATCCAAAACACAAATGAAAATGGACAGTTATTCACATTGCACTTCTTGAGAAACAGTAATGTGGCAAACGCCAGTATCCGCACAAATTTATGTGTTTGGGTCCTTGTATTTTTCTAATAAGTAAAGTTTCCTGATGTAATTTTCAGCAGCCTGCAAATGTAATTATTTAGACATAAGCAGCGGTAACTCCTTGGCTCGCCTTCTGCTGAAACTCAGTACTCAAAAAAAATGCCTTGGATATAGAAATTGTTCAGTGTTTGCTGCAACTGGTGACAGTTGTACAATTGTCAATCTATCTTTAGAAACTTCCATCCATCATCTGTCAATAATTATCCATCAACTCTTGTGCTACAAGTGCCTAGACTCAGCCTATCAAATTAAAAAACAGCACCAACAAAGGTGAAATATTTTCCCTGAAATGTAACCTTAGAGCAATGAATCATCTAAAATATTTGGAGTGCTGTTTGTGGTGAAAAGGCTCATAAGATTTGAAGACCAAAAGGGACCATCATGTCTAGTCTGACCACCTGCACATTGAAGGCCACAGAACCTTGCCCACACACTTCTGAAATAGACCCAGAACCTCTGGTTGAGACACTGAAGACCTCAGTTCATGATTTGAAGACTTCAAGTTACAGAGCAACAACCATTTACTCTAGTTTAAACCAGCAAGTGGCCCAACCCCCATGCTGCAGTGGGAGGGCACCCACCACCCAGGGTCTCTGACAATCTGATCTGGTGGAAAATTCCTTCCTGACCCTAAATATGGCAATCAAGTTAGATGAATCATCTGGGTACTTGGGAAAGAATTCACTGAAGTAACTCAGATGTTTCCCCATCTAGTGTCCCATCTCTGGCCATTAGGGATATTTGCTACTAGCTGTCGCTGATGGATCACATGCCATTGTAAGCACTCTTACCATAACATACCCTCCATAAACGTATCAAGCTCAGTCTTGAAACAAGTAAGGTGGGTTTTTTTTTTTTTTTTGCTCCCATTGCTCCTTTTGGAAGGCTGTTTCAGAACTTCACTCCTCTGATGGTTAGAAATACTCTTCATCTAATTTCAAGCCGAAACTTGTTGGTGGCCAGTTTGTCCATCAGTTCTGGTGCCAACACTGGCACTTAACTTAAATAACTTCTTTCCTTCCCTGATGTATTTATAGAGAGCAATCATATCTCCCCTCAGTCTTTGTTTGGTTAGGCTAAACAAGCCAAGCTCCTGAAGTTTCCTCTTGTAAGGTAGGTTCTCCATTCCTCTGAACATCCTAGTAGCCCTTCTCTGCACTTGTTCAAGTTTGAATTCAATTTTTTAAACATGGGACACCAGAATTGCATACAGTATTCCAGATGAGATCTCGCCAGTGTCTTGTATAATGTTACTAACACTTCCCTATCTCTACTGGAAATACTTTGCCTCATGCATCCTAGAATTGTATTAGCCCTTTTCATGGACTCATCACATTGGCAGCTCCATAGTCAATCTGTGATCAACCAATAGACCCAGGTCTTTCTCCTTCTCTGTCGCCTCCAATGGATACATCCCAAGCTTATAGGAAAAAATCTTGGTTGTCCCTAAGTGCATGACCTTGCACTTGGCACTATTAAATTTGATCCAATTTCTATTACTCCAGTTTTCAAGGTCATCCAGATATTCTTGTATGATATTCATCCCAACTGTGTGTCACCCACAGATTTTATTAGTACACTCTCACTTTTTCTGCCAAGGTCAGTAATGAAAGTGTTAAATCAGATTGTTTCCAAGACTGATCACTGAGGAGCTCCACTAGTTGCCTCCCCTCCAGCCTGACAGTTGACCTTTCAGTATGACCCATTGTAGTCTCCCCTTTAACCAATTCCTTATCCACCTTCCAATTCTTATATTAATCCCCATTTACTCCAATTTAACTAATAATTTCCCATTTGGAGCCATATCAAATGCTTTACTGAAATCCAGATAGATTAGATCTAATTCCTTTGTATAAAAATTCAGTTATTATTTAAAGAAAGAGATCAGGTTGCCTTTCATAAAAGCATATTGCATTTTATCCCACTTACTGTTGACTTCTATGTCTTTAACTACTTTCTCATTAAAAATTTGTTCGAAGACCTTTCATACACTTAAGGTCAAATTAACAGGCATGTAGTTTCCTGGATCACTTTTCCTCCACTGTCTCTTAAAAATTGCTACTATATTAGCAATTTTCTAGTCCTAGAATATGATCACTGAGTTTATGGATTCATGACACAGGCCTATAATTATATGGGTCACACTGTTTACTCTATTTATAAATTGGCAGAACATTAACTTTCTTCTGGTTTGAACTTCCCTAGTGCTCCAAGACTTATTGAAAATCAACATTAGTGGTCTAGTGAGCACCTCAGGTAACTTGCATACAAGAGTTTAGAAGAATTATCTATACCCGCTGATTTAAAAATGTCTTACTTCAGTAGCTTCTTTTTAATATCGTCCAGAGTTACTGGTTCACGATAACCTATTCTGTTCATTCCCTCTGAAGCACCTGGCATTGGCCACCATCAGAACACAGGATACTGGGATAGATGGACCTTTGGTCTGTCCCAGTATGGCCATTCTTATATTTATATGTTTAATTATATGGTCATGTACTTCCCTCCCCCTCCCCATCCCTGCTCCCTCTTCCCAGTGTCCCTGCCTCATTCAGTGAATGGGCAGTTATTCAATATCCAAACCTCTCATTGAATATCAATTGTTTTCCTAATAGGGATTTCTATGGTGCTATCACTATAGAAGCTGAGTGCTTTACAAACATTAATGCATTTATTTCACAACACCTGTCATATTAGGTGGTATTACAATTCCCATTGTACAGCTGGGGAAATTGGTACACAGATATTGTCAAGTGTTCACTAATGTTGGGTGCCCAAGCATAAAAATCACTTGCAGTGGTAAGTGATCAGCACCTTGTGTAAATGTGGCCTCAGGTGCTTCATAATATGCACCCAAGAAATGTGGAGCAAACAATTAAATGGCCACCTGTGAAAAGTTTGGTTGTCATGATGTGCCCAGCATCACGTAGGAACTGTGCAGCAGATGCAGGTATAGAATCCAGTTATCCAGACCAGCATTCAACTTTCTTCATCATGAGACCACCCCTTTTCTTACTACAGTCCTTTGTTTAATTTTTATTTACTACACACCTTCCAACTTTGACAATAAATGAGACAGGGGTCTTATGGACAATAGCATCATTCACTGCACAGGCCCTGCTTGATTCTTATAGCACCATCCATCCTGTGCACTGAATGTGGCAGGGGTCTTGTAGAAAAAGTAGCATGTCATTGTGACAGAATACATCCTTGTATTCACATGCTCCACACTATTGTAATACTCTTTGTACAAACTATGCCTGTAAGGAATCATTTGAAAACTCATAAGTTGTTGGTTATTATTGTCCTGATAAAATGTGTGGCAACACTGTATAGAAAGTTAAGATTCCCCTGTATGGTGTTAACACATGTTCCAAACACCACAGCCTTGCCCAAACAGAAGTTGGCAAACAGGTCTGTCCTAAACAAAGAAATGTGTGCCCTGCTTAATTTTCATTTAAGCAGTGAACAGAGTATCAATTGGGGGGTGGGTGCAAGGAAAGCTCAAACAGGTAAGAGAGAGCCAGCAGGGAACATCCTTCCACATAGACTTTTCATCTCCCAGTGCCCAGTTGGAAATGTTTTTCAAGAGGGAAATTGCAACTATAAAAAGGAGGGACAAATGCCCCAAGGTACCCTCGCTCTCCCTGCCCATTGCATTCACAGCACCTGAAGAGACACAGCAACCAGGAGTTGGACTTTGGGGGAGGGGTCCTAACATGTGAGTTTGGTCCGCAATCTTCTGGCACATGTGGTAAGAAACTTTGCTTGAATCCAATACAGTTTGTTAAAGTAGGAATTAACAAACATCTTATTTTTATTTTTCTTGTGACCATTTCAGACTTTTATGTCTCATGACTTGTACTCACTTAAAATCTAACTTTGTATTTAATAAACTTGTTTTACTATTTTATCTAATCCAGAATGTTTAAATTAAAGTGTCTGAATAAGTATTTGAGATTATAAAATGGGATGTTATTCCCTTAAAGGAAAAATGGATTTAAAATATTTGTACTGTCCAAGAGAGGCCTGGGCAGTACAGGATATACATTTCAGGGGGGAAATCTGAGACTGGTGGTGTTTTTGGAGTTATCTTGCAGTATAACCAAGGCTGGTGAGACCCAGAGTGTAACCCAAAGGTGGCTGCCAGGCTGCAGTTACATACACACTGAGGGTGTAGTTTGCATGCGGGAAGGCTGTTTGATTGGCCCAGAGGGGAGCTACTTTCAGCAAGGCATTGTATGGTATCCAACGTCGAGTGTACGTTTGGAGCATACCTGGTGTGTCAGTCATCATGTAAATAAAGACTGTATCATAATTCATACGCACAAGGGCCAAATTTGGGTTAAATAGGGCAACCTTAATTCTGCCCTTTCCAACCGTTCTAGTGATTGACTTTGCAACCTAAATAGTTTTCTTTTAACAGTTTTTTTAATGGTGTGGGTGTAGGTATATAGAGATAAAAATCATTATCATAGTGACAAGTCCTTCCACACTTTCACCCCTAAAATTACACGTGGGATATACATATAATGACTTCTATAAAATTACACGTTTCTTGGTTTTATATATGATAACCTTAGGGGTTATGATGGCTATTTTTCCATCTTTGCCAGGGGATGGGAATGGCTAGCTCTTCTACTGGAAATTGGTATTACTAGAGGTGCGGGGGTGGGAGAAACCAATATGCTTTGAGAGGAGTTCAAAAAAGAATGTTAAAATAGTTAAATGACGGAGGAAGAATGTTTCTGTTACAGAACTGTGCATTGTATTCTCTTTAAATGCCTGGAGGGTAACTGTAAGTAAATAGAGTCAATAACTCTCTATGTTGCTTATTGCATGAGGCATATGTTGGTTTCACAAATTTGCACTACTTGATAGAGACAGAATGTCTGAGTTTGCTGTGTTGCAGTTTCAGTCAAAGAATGTTAAGGTCTGGAGATGAGACATCTCTATTTCTATCTCTTTCACATTGCATGCCCCAGAGGACCTGATAATAATAGATTCTATGTCAAGAATGCATATAGAAAGTAGCTTTACTTTTAGACTCTCAGATTCCTAGCAATCTAAATCAGTTTGTAAAATCCATTTAATCTTGATTACCAAAAAAAAAAAAACCACACCTCCTTTAGGTGTACTGATCAATGGCATGCCCAAGACTTGAACTGATTATTACTTAAGACCTTCAGAGACTTAAAAGCTTGGATAAACTAAGCAGGTCTCACTTTATTTGTGTAAAACACTATAACTTTTATATCAATACAAAAGTGCATATCATAACTTCTATTTGTACTGTAGTCCTATTGAAGATGGTGACTGCACTCATGGTTTCTTGCCAGGTGGTTCCACTTTAACCAGAAATCTCTGGATTTGATTTGGATCTAAAAGTGGAGTAACTTTACCTTTGTAAGATGTTTCCCAGAGGTGAAATGCTACCTTCTTCAAAGACGGCAAAGCTCTCGTTGGCTTGATGGGCTAGGAATTCATCCCTTCTCGTTTTTGATGCTCCTACCTTCCTCTCCCTGGGATAAAATTCTCCCAGCTGCCTCCCATGTCAGTATCTGAAGGGTGGAAGTCTGTTAGATAAACCCACAAGAAATAGTCAGTATTTCTTTCTTTAAATTAAAGGGGATAGCGTTGCTGTGACCAGTTAATGTCACCACAGAAATAACAAATAGTTAAAATACATAACGACTGTCCATATTTTATTCCATATATAGCATGATACATGTTGAGAGCAATTTTCTAAGTGGATTCAAATTACCAGTAGACTCATTTCAGATCTTGATCAACTTTATAAAGCAACTTCAGTTTGGTTGATATGTTTAACTACTTCATTCACATAGAAGAACGTTATTTCTCTTCACTATACTAGCATTAAAATTGTCACCTGTTATAGATAACATTATAACAGGCCTACATAGATGAACATAGCTGATTTATATAATTAAACTTTACCCAGTCTATAGCACCTTTATATACAAGGCACTTAATGCATTAGCACACTAATGCCCCTGTGATGCAGATAATGAAAATATTATTATACTCATCCTATATATAAACTGAGGCAAAGAGTGCTTAAGTTTCAGTGTAGTAGCCGTGTTAGTCTGTCAGCAAAAAGAAAATAAGAAAAATACTTGTGGCACCTTATAGACAAATTTATTTCAGCATAAGTTTTCGTGGGTTATGGAACATACAGTAAGCAGATTTTTATACATTCAGAGACACATGAAAAGGTGGGAGTGTCTATATCAACGTTAAGAGGCTAATTAATTGAAAGGAACTGTTACCAGTAGGAAAGAAACTTTTGAAGTGATAATCAACATGGCCCATTACAGACAGTTGACACAAAGGTGTTAAGGGTATTTAAGGAGGGGAAATACATTCAATTAATGTAATGACCGAGCCATTCACAGTCAATATTCAAGCCTAAGGTAATGGTATCTAGTTTGCATATTAATTCCAATTCTACAGTTTCTCGTTGGAGGCTGTTTCTGAAGTTTTGCTGTTGCAAAATTGCCACTTTTAAATCTGCCATTGAGTGATTAGAGAGGTTGAAGTGTTCACCTACTGGCTTTTGAATGTGATGATTCCTGATGTCAGATTTGTGTCCATTTATTCCTTTGCGTAGAGACTGTCCAGTTTAGCCAATGTACATGGCAGAGGGGCTTTGCTGGCACATGATGGCATATATCACATTGGTAGATGTGCAGGTGAATGAGCCCCTGATGGCATGGCTGATGTGATTAGGTCCTATGACGGTGTCACTTGAATAGATATGTGGACAGAGTTGGCATCGGGCTTTATTGCAAGGATAGGTTCCTGGGATAGTGTTTTTGTTGTATGGTGTGTGGTTGCTAGTGAGTATTTGCTTCAGGTTGGGGGTCTGTCTGTAAGCGAGGACTGGTCTGTCTCCCAAGATCTGAGTGAGTGAGGGATCATCTTTCAGGATAGGTTGTAGATCTTTGATGATGCGCTGGAGAGGTTTTATTTGGGGGCTGAAGGTGACGGCTAGTGGCGTTCTGTTATTTTCTTTGTTGGGCCTATCCTGTAGTAGGTGACTTCTGGGTACTCTTCTGGCTCTGTCAATCTGTTTTTCACTTCAGCAGGTGGGTATTGTAGTTTTAAGAATGCTTGATAGAGATCTTGTAGGTGTTTGTCTCTGTCTGAGGGATTGGAGCAAATGCGATTGTATGTTAGAGCTTGGCTGTAGACAATGGATCGTGTGGTGTGTTCAGGATGGAAGCTGGAGGCATGTAGGTAAGTATAGCGGTCAGTAGGTTTCCGGTATAGGGTGGTGTTTATGTGACCATCGCTTATTAGCACAGTAGTGTCTAGGAAATGGACCGCTTGTGTGGACTGGTCTAGGCTAAGGTTGATGGTGGGATGGAAATTGTTAAAATTGTGGTGGAATTCCTCAAGGGTTTCTTTTCCCTGGGTCCAGATGATGAAGATGTCATAAATGTAGCGCACGTAGAGTAGGGGCATTAGGGAACGAGAGTTAAGGAAGCGTTGTTCTAAGTCAGCCATAAAAATGTTGGCATACTGTGGGGGCCATGCGGGTACCAACAGCAGTGCCGCTGACTTGAAGGTATATATTGTCCCCAAATGTGAAATAGTTGTGGGTGAGGACAAAATCACAAAATTCAGCAACCAGGTTAGCCGTGGCATTATCAGGGATACTGTTTCTGATGGCTTGTAGTCCATCTTTGTGTGGAATGTTGGTGTAGAGGGCTTCTACATCCATAGTGGCCAGGATGGTGGTGTCTGGAAGATCACCGATGGATTGTAGTTTCCTCAGGAAGTCAGTGGTGTCTCGAAGATAGCTGGGAGTTAGAGAGCTGCCTGGCAGCCTCTTGTTCATATTCCAACTTATTCATGATGATGACAGCACTTCCTTTGTCACATTCGACAGGCCATGATCCTCTGATCCCACTGAGGAGTACCAAAAGAAACCAGACCATTTGCTCCAGAAACTCCCTGGAAAAGCACAGGAACAGATCTGTACAGATACGTGCCTTGAACCCCGACCAGGGGTATTCTATTTGCTACCCAAAATCCATAAACCTGGAAATCCTGGACGCCCCATCATCTCAGGCATCGGCACCCTAACAGCAGGACTGTCTGGCTATGTGGACTCTCTCCTCAGGCCCTATGCTACCAGCACTCCCATGTGCGTATGAATTATGATAGTCTTTATGTACATGACTGACACACCAGGTACGCTCCAAACGTACACTCGACGTTGGGTACCATACAATGCCTTGCTGAAAGTAGCTCCCCTCTGGGCCAATGAAACAGCCTTCCCGCATGCAAACTACACCCTCAGTGTGTATGTAACTGCAGCCTGGCAGCCAAAACATTGTTTTATTAGATACATAAGGGGATTTGTGCACCATTCACAAAATGACAGGAGGTTTTTCCCTTGTTACCCTATTGTTAGAGCGCTCACTTGGCACGTGAGAGACCTGAGTTCAAGTTCCTACTTTGCCTGACTCATATTAGGGACTTGAACATAGGTCTCCCACATTGCAGATGAGTGCCCTCACCATTGGGCTATAAGCTATTCTTGAGTAGCTCTTGCATAATCTCTCCTATTGAAGCTCTTCCATTTCATATAAATAACTAAATATTCATAAGGCCTAGGAAAAGTGAGGATGACTCTATAGACTGGTGGTCAGGGCACTCACCTGAGAGGCAGGACAGCAAGATTTCCATCTCTGCTCCAGTTGTGAATGGTGTCTTCAAATTTCTTTTGCTTTTAATTAAAAAAAAAAAAGTGGTTTAAAATGCCTGAAACCAAAATGAAACTTTTAGTTTGACCCAAAACATTTTCTTGCTTTGTTTTTGCTGAGAAAACCAAAAACAGTTTTCTTTCAGGTTGATTAGAAACTTTTTTTAAATATACAGGTATTGTTTGTTTGGCCAGTGAACAAAAAAAATCAATTGATTATTTGCACAGCTCTAGTAATAAACAATGCAAAAATATAAAATTTTTAGATACCTGAAATTAATTCGGTAATTGATTTATCCAGATTGCAGGTCTTTAGGTCAGTACTGTCCATTTTTATCTAGCAATCCTGCATAATGTAAATTTTGCATTCGCATTGTGAATACTTTGAGCTGAAGAACTAATTTTCATTTATACTTTTCATATCCTGCAGCACATGTTTGGCTAGAAAGAAGAAAAAAATCTAGGTAAGAGTCCACATATGGTGAAGTATTAGTTGCCTTTTTATTTAATAGGAGATTGAATATTGAACTTAAATGACTTAGCTCTTTATCTTGTAATTCTTGAGTAATAACCATCTCAAATGGTGGAAGAGCAGTTAATCAGTGTAAAGTCATTCAGGGAGAAAATACTATTGATTCTTTCTTATCTTCAATTAATGGAATGCTTTGTTCAGCGAGTTAAGTTAAGGAGACTAGAATTAGGCCAGCCAGTTGATTGTGGTCTCATGTCACACCCAATAGTGGTACCACTGAGAAGGCGGGAAGAGAAATTAAAATCATCAATAGAACTTGAAACCTCAGCTGCTAGCTGTGAAATAGGCAACCAAACCACCTCAAACATTGATATTGTCAAATATGAGTAATGAAACAAAAGCTAAATCATTTTGAACACGTTGATGTTTAGTTTACATGTATTCCTTTTTTGTATTGACTATCATATTCTGTGGTTCTATCAGGGTTATCCGATCAAAAATTGGATAAGAGATCTCTAGGGACAATTCGAGTATTAGTGGGAATGGTGTTGAGTGGTCCTTTTCCCCCTTAACTAGTACTGTACCACAGCCCCATCATGGTGATCAGTGACACTGTGCCATTGGAAATACTTTCTTTTGAATGAAATGTTAAAGCAAATGTCTGAGCACGTCATTAAACCCCAAAACACTTCTCACAGGGGTGGGTGCAGTTAACCTTAATGTCCTGGCCAAATCCAATTAGGGTAATATCAGAAGTTATTCTGAAGCTTTTTGTATGAAATGCTCACCTCACCCGGTTTCAGGGATTTTTTTTTTTTTAATAAACTCGAAACTTGGTTTGGATGCCTTGAGTGGTTTTGAAACCTTTTTGACAACTCTGGGTTTAATATTGAGCAAAACTGGCCTGAGTTTGGGTATCCTGTTCAAGCCACATGAAAGGGATTCCTTGTATGTTAGTACAAAACCAAGTAGTTGTAACAGAATTCTACTTGGTGGTGTTTTTTGTTTTGTTTTCAAACCCCAATCTCAAAGCAAACCTCGAGGAGTGCTGAAATCAAGTGAATCTCAACTAAATAAATCCCTTACGAACACCTTGAACCCAACTTGAGTGGCTACCAATCTCCCCTGCAGTTCCAGTTACATACACGCAGTGCATTTCCATTGCTGTCCCTATGGTATTGTGTTTTGTTAAGCAGTAGCTGCATTTCTTCCCATAGGTGACCACTTCACAACAAATGGCTAAGCAGTTCCTTTATGTACTGTAAATATTAGATATGACACCTCTCAAAACCGGAAATTTGCTGTGTGCAATAGCACATACCACCATGTTTTTTTGGTGGTATTTCCCATTCAAAGCATAAAAGATACCTCAAATGATGCTTTAAAGGCAAACATTTATGGTACTTATTTCATATATAAAAGTGCCCATCACACAGACTCTGGGTACTGAACTATTTTTTTTTCAAATGGTATGTATAAGTGTTTAGCAAATCTCATCACTGGAATGCTCTCATCATCATTATGCTATATCCCACTGCCATTATCACACCCAGAGGGGAATGCGTGAGAAAAAAAACACTGATCGTTTCCACTGTATAGGCACTATGAAGTGCTATGAAAGCATATGCTGATTCTCAATCATCATCATTCAGCAATATGACATATGTACATGCTCTTGCTTTAGGACTATGTTGCGGGTTTTTTTGTTTTGGGGGTAGTTTTTGTTTTTTTGTTCAGAACAGAAATTATGATTCTGTTTGAAACAGTCCATTAGTGCATATTTTTCAGCCTAGTATCTCAGAAAGATGCAGACCAAGACCTATATTTTATTCTTTCATGAGCACAAGCAAGGATGTGTTGCGTGTTTAATACTGGACTTCCTTGGTGGAATAAAAACCATACGAAGAAAAAGAAAAGAAAGTTGATTAAGGAGGCCTTGGGATTTTGCCGAGTATAAAAGTGTCTTAACCTGAAGTCAAGAGGGACTTAGATGAGCACAGGCTTCCTTTTGTCATCATACTTCAGCCAGCAGTGAGATAGATTTGTGACAGATTCTGTATGGTACCTGAAATGTTGTCATTAAAGCCAAGCTATATGTTAAGAGGTCTGAGCGCACACATACAACAGAGGACTGAACAAAGTTGACAGACCTTAATTGGAAGAACCTCTGTTAAGTTAAATGTTAAAAGGTTTTAAATGTAAGATGTCTCACTCTTCTAAATGCCTCTTGTTGCTTTATGTTGAGAACTTGCAGACGGGGCTATGTTTTGTGGTTATGGACAAACATGAACAGGAGAGAGCATGTTAAATTGATTGAACTACAAGTTACAGTTTGATCTACTCGTATGAATCTGTGAGGATGAGCCTGTAATTCAGGTCATCCATTGGGCAACAAGCCCCAGGTGAATCTGTCTCTGTCTCACTATTCCTCCATCCCTTTTAGAATTTAGTGGCGAAGGAAGTTTTCTTTAGATTATATTGTATAACAAACAGTAAGCAACCAGGTTCAAGTTTTTAATTGTACACTATTTTAATGGCAAGGTGATTTTGAAGGGGAAAAGGGGTCAAATTAAACTGTTGAACAAGATTTAAAGTAGACCAAGAAAGTAAGTTCCTCAAGCTACAAGAAATAGAAAAAGGGCTTCCCACTAAAAAGAAGAAAAAACTGTAATCTTGGGAGAAAACAAAAGAGGCTATAGAAGCAGCTTTACATTACATGACAGACTGCCGCTGTCTCAGAAATGGACATTAATGTACAATGGATTGTATTAAGCCTGTCTATCCCATTACCACTGTGATACCTCCTGTATACACAGATAGTTCATGTCTTAATTATGACAAGATTTATATTACTTGTCATGACAAAGTTACTGAAATTGAACTGTAAACAGGAATTCAAGAGCGGATTTTGTGCAATGATTTTGAATTTTTATTTGAAGACTTAAAATTGTGAGAAATAAATGTAGTAACTTGGTTCATTGTGTCTCTTTTGTCCTGAGACAAAAACAAACAAATAAAAAAATCCATGGCACAGGTTGACCCCTATTCTTATACAGGGTGTCTGGGGACTATAGAAAGGTTGGAACAAGAATCATGAACCAGTGACCTACTGTCCTATTGAAGACAGCAGGACATGTTAGGTTTAAAGAGCTGCTGCAGGTTACAGGTTGTTAGGTCATCCTGGAAGAATCAGAATTTCACATGCTTGAATGTACTGTCTGGTATATGTGCAACATTGCTTTGTAGTGACTGGCCTATAGAAAATAAAAGCCATTCTAGTATAGACTGCTAAAGGAGATTAAAATTCTTCAGATCCTATGCTAGAGATCCATGTTTTGGAGGAGTAGTTTCTGAACTCTCTTCCCCATGTAACGTGTCCAATGTAGCTGAACTCTGTGATGTCTGTATGGTATCTGTGTCGCCACAATTTACTTAGAGCTTCTGGGCCCCACATCTCCTGAATTTGGCTTTTGGAAATGTTCTGAGGTCAAGTTTTGAAAGGTCAGATTTTCTCTCTTATTCTGGATAGTTGATAATTATGGCTACCTCCACACTCCAAGGTGCTATTTAGATGCTGTTTATACTTATTAATGTGTAAAGCAATTGGTAACTTGCCTAATACTGTTCTTTCTGTGAAAAATGGTAAACAAGAAAATGTACAGCAACAAACAAAGTGGTTTAAACCTGGGTACTATATTCAAGATAGGACAGAATCTACTTATCAGTGAAATGTTTTTCAAAAACAAAAAGATGATGATTTTATTGTGGGACCAGTACTAATGCAGTTAAAAATGAACCCTGTAGAAACTGTGGGAAAGATTTGATAGATCATCTGGAATATTCCTGCAATCTGTCACTGCAGGATGTTTCCCCCCTGACATTTCCCATTGCTTTGTTCCAGTCTAGCTGTATGTGGGGGTGGGAGTGGGGGAGAGAAGACCAGTAAGCAGGGTTTCTATCTTTAAGACATGTATGCCTGCTTTACAGGGTCTACTTGGTAGAGAGATTGGTGAATTCTCCAGTACAGCCTCTACTTCATTTTATATAACTGCAGTGTTATTTTTCATTTAAATTTGTAACATTTGTCACCTGAAGAATCAATCATCAAAATAGGGAACTATGACACTTTCTTGTGGTATTCATTAGTATATACAATACATTACACACCGTGATGATACTTGGATTAATGCATAGAATTTATGGCACCTTCCATCCAGAGATCTTGAAGTGCTTCTTAATTGATTATTCCCAATGTGAGGAAGGTGCCATTCATTTGTCATTTACAAATGAAGAAATGAAGAAAATGAGGAACTATGAAGTCAAGGGATGTACTCAAGATCACAGAGTCAGGATTAGAACCAAAATCTCCAGATTTCCAGGCTGGTAAATGTCTATATGGTTTCCTCAGGCTCCATATTTGGAAAATATTTAAGCACAAACTTAAATTCATCCAGGGTCAGATTAAGCCAGTTGGAACATTTCAACATAGGCTGCACTGTGGTCCTGCCCCCCTAGGCAGCTGCAGGGTGCCCCTCAAGCCCACCTCAAAGAAGCAGGTGTGATGAAAAGGGGGCGGCCTCTTTATTTTGTTATGAAAGCAAAGCATCTGCCATAGTCACAGCACTCCAGGAACTGGGCCTAGGCTAATAGTGTGTAAGCCTTAATCGAGCTCGGGGTCCATCCTTGTTCAGGGAAGCATTTAAACACATCCTATCCTGAGTACTGATGGATTCAGTCAGTATAAATTCAGAAATGAACATCCTATAAGCTGTTAGTGTCACTGAGGTTTTTATTTTTTTTAAGAATGCAGATCTCCAGTGTTATAGTGACTTTCCTATAACCCAGGAGTGCCTTAGAGGTTAGCAAAACAATGTATCATACCAAAAATAAGTGAGCAAGCACAAATCGTAATTGCTGGGTTAGTCTTTTTCTTTTACAGAACATCAAAAACTCTGTTTTTTATAATTTGAGATCTACTCAAATTGATCTACTCAAAATGAGCCATTGCTTCTCTTTGCATTAGTTCGTAGTTTGAGGCAAGGACAGATATATTTTAAACAATTCGGTGTTGTGGGCGGAAGGTTTACTTAGTATTTCATAATGAATTGTTGTGAAATGATTTATTTATTTTATGTATCAGTCTTTAAAGAAATTATGAAAATGTTGGAAATGTTAGCATTCATCTAGAGGGTTGTGCTGGATGCATTAGTCTCTTTATTTTACTTAAAATTTTACTTGACTAATGTGAAAACATAAGTCACAGACCCTGCACTAATTTTGTTTTCTTTAGAGACAAATGGCTGCATTATCTAAATAAAATATTAGGGTAATAAATAGACTTTCCACAGTTAAGGGGAAAAATAATATTTTTGATTTTATTAAAATGCTGCAACAGCATATTTTAAAATCTGACAGACCAGTATTAGATAAATACTTGGTTACAGTAATTGGATATCAGTAACTGTGCTGTTAGCAGATGGAGCTTTTAGCTTGTTTACAGAGGTATATTGCATGGCTAATCGAGTTTGGAGCTTAGCATTAATTGTAGCTATGCTGAGATGAATGAATATTGGGGACGTTGGGTAGCACCTTTCTACAGGGAGGAAGATCTAAATGGGACTGGTGATGTTGGGAGTGGTGATATTGTACTAGTTAAATTACACTGTGACATGAAAGACGTGTGAGTTTAAGAGGGAACTCCAGGTGTTATTTTCAGCATATCATGGAAAACCCCACGGAAAACCTCCTGAGGAAGGTGGAGAGTGGTGGTAAAGGCGAGTACTGGGCTTTAATTATCTGTAGAACTATTGACTGTGTTCAGTGTTGAACTACTCACAATCCAGTTGGAATGAAGCAAGATAATTGGTTATTATCTTTGCGTTATGAGAGGTGAAGCAAAGAATCAAGGTGCCTAGAGAAAACTGATGTAGAAAATCACTATTTCCCTCCATCAAACCTTAGATCACTATTCTAGAATCAAATTAACTCCCAACATTAAACATACTTACTGTCACAAGGTGGAAGAAGCATAGGAGAACTTAATTTCGATGTATGAGGATACAGTACAACATACGTACGTAAGTCTATTGTGCTATTTGTGTGTGATGTATAATATGATAGGTTTGTGTATTTAATTAACATAAGGACAGAAGTACTCACAAAGGGTATCAGGCTTGGGGCACATGAGTAGGGTAGTATGGGAGACCTTACACTGCTTCCTCCCAATATTTGTAAGCCCTGTGGCCTGAAGCCTTAGAGAGTAAAGAGCTTCTATTGTCACCTGTTGGTGAAATGGGAGAAGAGTGGCCCACAGCTACTTAAGAATTGTGATGGAGAGAGAATGCACTGGGGAGGGAGCTCTCTGCCAGCATGGGTTGGAGAGCAAAGGGAATTCACTGAATGGGCCAGGCTTCATTTGCATTTTAGTTATGTGATTGGGTGTTTTGATTAAAGTACAGTTAAATGTTGAGTTTGGGGGCAATACAATGCTGTTAACCTTGTTGGGAAATAAAAGGCAAGACATGAATACTGAATGTGCCTGGGGTCACCCTGACCAAGACTGCTGTCAGCAACAGTTTGGTAAGGGAGTCTGGACAGACTTGAGAAGACGGGGGTGGGAGGCCGGAAGGCTCCAGTCTTCTGCTGGCAATGCCTCTCTGGTGGTGAGGCCTGGACAACATTGGTCTCTCTAAAGTGCTGAGCTGAGACTGCTGTAGAATATTGAAAAATTTCCATAATATGTACATGATATTTCTATATAAAACTTATTTGACTTTGTGGTAAAGTTGCTAGATTGCATAGCTGACTGATACAAAGTTAGGAACTAAGCAGATCAATCAGCTAAGACCTTCTACACTCAAGTCGTTATTTCCCCTTCTCAATCTCCAATATCTCCTTTCCGCAGCCCAGATACCTAGACCAGCATCTTGAAGAACATCAGTAAATCTAGCTATTTATATTAGTTATATGTTTTGTTTATGATGAATATAGGGTTGGGTTGGTTTTTATTAGTTACATTGTATGTAGTCCTATACACAGCTTTGTAATGGCATGCATGTAAGTGAGGTACAGTGTCACATGGTGTCTGTGATGTTTAGGAGTGGAATACAGAAGAGTACCCAATATCTTAACTTGTCGTTCCCTTGCCTCTTAGTGTTAGACTGCACATCTCACCAAGGCAAACAGTCTTAACTAAAAATTAAATTCACACACACACACAAGATTTATCAGCTTTTTAAAATAAGTATATTTCAGTGTAAATAGTTATTCACTTAAATGGCTGCTCTAGTTTAATATTTCCCCTTTATGCCCCCCACAGAACTCCAATATCCTTAATGGCCATTCGCAGAGCCACACTCCCCCTCCATAGCCAACTTAACAGACATGATCCCTCCAATGCCCATATTGCCCCATGCTCTTCTCTTTGCCCAACTCTACTCAGCCCAGTGTCCTGCTCTGTCTTATTTCCATGTGTCTCAGGGTTTAAGCCCTGTCAGAACTAGAAACTGGTGGGAAACATGCACAAGACTCCCAGACAATTTACCCAGATTACCACGAAGACACACGATGAAAGCCTGTCTTCATTGAAGTTAATGACAAAACTCCCATTGACTTGAATAGGGCCAGGATTTTGCTCTGTGACGTCAAAGTGTTTATATGGACATAAACACCCATTTGTAACAGAAGAACTGACAATGTGTACGTTTTATAGCTGTTCCAGAAAAGAACTAGCAATTAGGAAACAATGAATGAAAAACTCTGCGTTGTATTCGCACAGTGCTTGCCACGGTCACGTTAGTTTCAGCTTCTGTTTATTACTGATACATTACAGCAATATGAAGTTAAATGTAACCTGTTTTATATTGCCAAAAAACAAGAGAGGGAAAAATGTTGTCATGTTGTTGCTATATAATGCTAATATGTAGCGACTCGGTTATTAGAATTAAAACATGTTGCTGTTCTTTTATAATAAGACCTTGCGAGTTTGATGATTTTATGTAAAGACATGGAATGAAACAGAATTTGCTTAGTATAAATGCAGGTTTCATTCAAAATGACCTGGAGTGTATATGTTTTTACCAGAGTTGTAAGTAGTTGTAATAACCCAACGAATGAGCAACCACGTTCACTCTCTTCTTCAACCCCCTTCCCAAGCTTTTAAAGCGTGAGAGTCCAGGGACCGTTTAATTAAACTCATCCAAGAAATCTCAAAACTAAACAAACCAAAAAAAAGCCACCAACACTAAGGGGTTTGTTCTCCTTTCCCATTCATATTAATGGAAATTGTGTGCATACACAGAGATAAGAAGAGACTCCTACTGTTTAATTATCTGTTTTTGTTCAGGGCTCTCAAAGACTTTTTTGTCTCCCAGGCTGATCTCCTCCACAGAGTGGGAGAGAAGTTGAATTTAAAGAAAAAGGTTTTCCCCCCGAATAAATATTTCACTGTATTTCTGAAATACAACCATCCTCTTTTTTGAAAGGGAGGAGTATTTAATGAAAGTTGCACTGAATTAAACACTGCTTTAATACTTCATTAATACATCTCTCCTTAAATTCCGTAGTCTACTCCGTCCCCACCCCTGACTCCAAGCATTCTGGGAACTGATCTCAAAGCGCTCTGGTAGCTGTTGTTTTTGTTGTCCATAGGATCAGGCCCACTAGAGGCTCAGTCCAGAGTTACAGAAGATGTCCAACTCCAAGTGGAGGTTACAGTTGTCTCATTGTTGCTTTGGGCTTCCTTGTCTAACTGTCTATACAGGAGGTGGAGGTTAGTAGGAGCCTATATAAGACAAAGCCCCCCAAAATCGGGACTGTCCCTGTATAAGTGGAACATCTGGTCACCCTAGTTTACATTGACAGTCCGCAGGCACGGCTGCCCACAGCTCCCATTAGCCAGGTATGGCGAACCGTGGCCACTGGGAGCTGCGGGCAGCCGTGCCTGCGGACGGTCAATGTAAACAAACTATTTCGCGGCCCGCCAGCAGATTACCCTGATGAGCTGTGTGGCCCAAGGGCTTCAGGTTGCACACCACTGGTCTATAGCCACCTGTTGTTTCTTATGCAATACTTCTATCACAAGTTCTTTGGGGGCAGGGACCATCTTTTAATTTTGTGTTTATGCAGCATCAAGCATGATGAGTTTTTGGTCTATGACTGAGGTTTCTAGGTACTACTGCAATACAAATTATAATGCAGAGGGGTTGTAAAAATGTTTGCTCTGGGGTAAATGTCATCATTTTCCATCGAGTCTCTGCATCCTTTTGGTTCATGAAATGTGTAAAATGCACTATATACACACACATTTTTGCACTATTTCTGTGTGGGGTTAGTAAAAATGTTCATTAAAAAAGTCTCTGTAGGCTCTAGTAGCTTTCCTGCTCCATTGTGTCCTAGAATACTGCTCAAATGTCAACAACAACAAATGAAACAGTTTCCACTTAACGAAATCTCATAGAATTGAAATGGATGTCAGGAGAGGAGTGCTTGCAATCTGAAGTAGGCTAGGTTATTTTTTCCTGCCCTTAACTGTTTGTTTCCTTCTTGTAAATAAATTGTCATTGCCTCTTCATAAAGCCAGTTAGGAGAACAGAATGCAATGGAAGTCTTCCTTTCTGTTTCACAGATATTTGGAGACTGCACAGAAAACCAGATTCCTCCCCCCTGCAATTGGCTCCCTTCAGACTGTCCCATTTATGAGGAGCCCAGTTCTATAAGATGCTGATCATCTCCTCAGAGGTCCTCAGTGCCTGAAACTCCCATTTGACTTCACTAGGGGGTGTGTGTGTGTGTGTATGTTTTGGGAGGTTCTCAGTGTCTTGCGGGATTGGGTGGAAGATGAGTGGAGGATGGAATCTTTTCTTGGTTGATTACGATGACACATTATATTTCCTGGTTTTCCTAAACCTCATAGATTCATAGACTTTAAGGTCAGAAGGGACCATTATGATCATCTAGTCTGACCTCCTGCACAATGCAGGCCACAGAATCTCACCCACCTACTCCTGGAATAATACTCTCACCTATGTCTCAGCTATTGAAGTCCTCAAATCATGGTTTAAAGACTTCAAGATGCAGAGAATCCTCCAGCAAGTGACCTGTCCCCCATGCTTCAGAGGAAGGCGAAAAACCTTCAGGGCCTCTGCTGATCTACCCTGGAGGAAAATTCCTTCCCGACCCCAAATATGGCAATCAGCTGAACCCCGAGCATGTGGACAAGACTCACCAGCCAGACACCCAGGAAAAAGTTCTCTGTGGTAGCTTCTAACATCCCATCACTGACCATTGGTCCTATTTAGCACTGATGGCAATTAATTAACCTTTGACTAAGATCATGTTATCCCATCAAACCATCCCCTCCATAAACTTATCTAGCTTAATCTTGAAGCCAAATAGGTCTTTTGCCCCCACTGCTTCCCTTGGAAGGCTGTTCCAGAACTTCACTCCTCTGATGGTTAGAAACCTTCATCTAATTTCAAGTCTAAACTTCCTGATGGCCAGTTTATATCTATTTGTTCTTGTGTCCACATTGGTACTGAGCTGAAATAATTCCTCTCCCTCCCTGGTATTTTTCCCTCTGATATATTTAAAGAAAGCAATCATATCACCGCTCAGCCTTCTTTTGGTTAAGGCAAACAAACCAAGCTCCTTTCATACGACAGGTTTTCCATTCCTCGGATCATCCTAGCGGCCCTTCTTTGTACCTGTTCCAGTTTGAATTCATCCTTCTTAAACATGGGAGACCAGAACTGCACACAGTATTCCAAATGAGGTCTCACCAACGCCTTGTTTAACGGTACTAACACCTCCTTATCTCTACTAGAAATACTTCGCCTAATGCATCCCAAGACCGCATTAGTTTTTTTCACGGCCACATCACACTGGCGACTCATAGTCATCCTGTGATCAACCAGGACTCCGAGGTCCTTCTCCTCTTCCATTACTTCCAACTGATGCATCCCCAGCTTATAACTAAAATTCTTGTTGTTAATCCCTAAGTGCATAACCTTACACTTCTCACTATTAAATTTCATCCTATTTCTATTACTCCAGTTTACAAGGTCATTCAGATCTTCCTGTATGATATCCCAATCCTTTTCTGAATTGGCAATACCTCCAAGTTTGTCATCCGCAAACTTTATTAGCACACTCCCATTTTTGGTGCCGAGGTCAGTAATAAAAAGATTCAATAAAATTAGTCCCAAAACTGATCCTTGAGGAACTCCACTAGTAACCTCCCTCCAGCCTGACAGTTCCCCTTTCAGTATGACCCGTTGTAGTCTCCCCTTTAACCAGTTCCTTATCCACCTCTCAATTTTCATATTGATCCCCATCTTTTCCAATTTAACCAATAATTCCCCATGTGGTACTGTATCAAATGCGTTACTGAAATCGAGGTAGATTAGATCCACTGCATTTCCTATATGATACAAGACGGGAGTTGAGAGATTTTAAAGGAACACCTAGCTGACAGAACTTTATGTCCTCCAACAAATCATCCTTGCTTCACTCTGGGTACGTCTGCACTACAGAATTAGTTTGAAATGATAGAAGTCGATATTTAAAAACCCGAATTTATGGAATCGATTGTGTGTGTCCCCCACTAAAGAGCATTAAGACCATGAGGTCGACGGACTGTGGGGCTAGCGTCGACTTTTGGAGCGTTGCATAGCGGGTAGCTATCCCACAGTTCCCGCAGTCTCCGCCGCCCATTGGAATTCTGGGTTGCGATCCCAAAGCCTGATGGGGCAGAAAACATTGTCGCTGGTGGCTCTGGGTACATGTCGTCAAGCCATCCCCCGTCCCTCCCTCCCTCCGTGAAAGCAATCTTTTTCGCTCCTTTTTTCCGGGGTTTCCGGGTTTGCTACGGCAAGCATGGAGCCTGCTCAGCTCACAATTACCGTACATCTCCAGCGTACGCCTGGACATTAGGTCTAGTGAGGATTCAGTCGCGCTGTAATACGGGCAGAGGGATAGCTCAGCGGTCTGAGTGTTGGCCTGCTAAACCTGGGGTTGCGAGTTCAATCCTTGAGGGGGCCATTCTGCCTGAGGGTGGTAGTCGCAGGACTACACAGCATAAGCTCCTTGCTTTCTAACAGCAGATGGTGCAATATGACATAAATGATCGTAGTTGCGGGACTACACAGCAGCAGCTCCTTTCCTTCTAGCAACATATGGTGCAATATGCCATAAATGATCATAGTCGCAGGACTACACAGCAGAAGGTCCTTGCCTTCTAGCTGCAGATTGTGCAATAGGCTTGAAATTAATCGTCGCCTGTTTGCTCCTGGCCGGCCTCTGGTGTGGCTGGCCGGGGGCGCTTGTAGATAAATGGGAGTGACCAGAGTGACTCTGGTCATTCTCTTTTTCACGTTTTGTTTAAGGGAGATTCAGTACTGCCTGGAACACGGGCAGAGGGATAGCTCAGCGGTCTGAGCGTTGGCCCGCTAAACCCGGGGTTGTGAGTTCAATCCTTCAGGGGGCCAGGAGATGATGATGGATATCAAGCCTATTGAACCATCTGCAGCTAGAAGGAAAGGAGCCTAACCCTTGCTCCCTCCTCCCTCCGAGAAAGCAGCGGAGGGGGGAGCCCAAAATCCTTTCGCGCCTTTTTTCATGCGGGCGACATATTGCTGACACCATTGTTATCCACCCGCCGCTTCTGCTCTGCTCCCACTCTGCTGTCCTGCAGACACCATACCAGGGAAAGCATGGAGCCCGATCAGATCGCCGCGGCTGTTATCGCTGTTATGAACACCTCACGCATTGTCCAGGAGTATATGGAGAACGAGAACCAGGAGCTGCTACAGCTACAGCAGGCGAGGAGGCAACGGCAGCGCCCTGAGGACAGTGATGAGGACATGGACACAGACCTCTCTCAAAAAAGGCCCCCCCCGCAAGGTGGACATCATGGTGGTAATGGGGCTTGTTGATACAGTGGAACGCCGATTCTGGGCCCGGGAAACCAGCACAGACTGGTGGGACCACATAGTGTTGCAGGTGTGGGACGATCAGCAATGGCTGCGAAACTTTCGCATGCGTAAGGGCACTTTCATGGAACTTTGAGTTGCTTTCCCCTGCCCTGAAGCGCCAGAACACCAAGATGAGAGCATCCCTCACAGTAGAGAAGTGAATGGCGATAGCCCTGTGGAAGCTTGCAACGCCAGACAGCTACCGGTCAGTCGCGAATCAATTCGGAGTGGGAAAATCTACAGTGGGGGCTGTTGTGATGCAAGTAGCCAAGGCAATCACAGAGCTGCTGGTACCAAGGGTTGTGACTCTGGGAAATGTGCAGGTCATAGTGGATGACTTTGCAGCAATGGGGCTCCCGAACTGTGGTGGAGCGATAGACGGAACCCATATCCCTATCTTGGCACCGGACCACCAAGCCAGCGAGTATATGAAAGGGTTACTTTTCAATAGTGCTGCAAGCACTGGTCGATCACAAGGGCCGTTTCACCAACATCAAGGTGGGATGGCCGGGAAAGGTACATGACGCTTGCATCTTCAGGAACTGTGGTCTGTTTCAGCTGCTGCACCAAGGGACTTTCTTCCCAGACCAGAAAATAACCATTGGGGATTTTGAGATGCCTATAGTTATCCTTGGGGACCCAGTCTACCCCTTAATGCCATGGCTCATGAAGCCATACACAGGAAGCCTGGACAGTAGTCAGGACCTTTTCAACTATAGGCTGAGCAAGTGCAGAATGGTGGTGGAATGTGCATTTGGGCGTTTAAAGGCTCGCTGATGAAGTTTATTGACTAGGTTAAATCTCAGCGAAACCAATATTCCCATTATTATTACTGCTTGCTGTGCGCTCCACAATATCTGTGAGAGTAAGGGGGAGACGTTTATGGCGGGGTGGGAGGTTGAGGCAAATCACCTGGCCGCTGGTTATGCACAGCCAGACACCAGGGCTATTACAAGAGTACAGCAGAGTGCGTTGCGCATCAGGGAAGCTTTGAAAACCAGTTTCATGAATGGCCAGGATGCTGTGTGAAAGTTCTGTTTTTCCCCATTAATGAAAAGCCCCACCCCTTGATTGACTCTACTTCCCTTTAACCAAACCACACTGCCCTCCCACCCTCAGTCACCGCTTGCAGAGGCAATAAAGTCTTTGTTGCTTAAAAATCATGCATTCTTTATTAATTCGTAAAACAAAGAGGGGGAAACTATGGGGGTAACTGCCACGGTCGCCCGGGATGGGTGGTGGAGGAAGGGAAGCACCAGGATGGGTGGTGGAGGAAGGGAAGCAGTAGGATGGGTGGTGGAGGAAGGGATGAGGGAAGGACAAAGACACACAGCCCTTTAAAACTTACTGAATGCCAGCCTTTTGTTGCTTGGACAGTTCTCTTGGCTTGAGTGGTTGGGTGCACGGATGCCGCCCAAACGCGTTCTTGGGCATCTCGGGGATGAGGTTATGGGACTCGGGGAGGAGGGCTGTTGGTTACACAGGGGCCGTAGCGGCGGTCTGGGCTCAGGCGGCCTTTCCTGAACCATACGCCTTTCCTCAGCCATAAGCCGGAGGGTTTCCATTTGATCCTCCAGTAGCCTCAGAATTGCATCCTGCCTTCTCTCTGCATGCTGACGCCACCTACTCTCTTCATCCCGCCGCTGTCTCTCTTCATCCCGTCAGTCATTGTCTTCAGCATGCCACCTGTCCGCGCGATCAAATTCTGCCTTCCTGGACTCCGACAGTGTCTGCCTCCACGCATTCTGCTGGGCAGTTTCAGTGTGGGAGGATTGCATGAACTCTGAGAACATATCATCTCGATTCCTTTTTTTTTTTTTACTTCTAATCTTCACTAGCCTCTGGGACGGCGATGAAAGGGGTGGCGTTGAAAGATTTGCAGCTGCGGGAGCAAACAAACGAGAGAGGAGTAGTTAAAAAGATACATATTAGAGAACAATGCTCCAAACATTACATAGCACATGTGCATTTGGTCCAAGGTTCCACTTTGCCTGGTATATTGAGGGTCTGCCGGTTTGGTGTGAGAGATCACACAAGCAGGTCCGGTGGGCAACAGAATTCAGCTTGCAGGCAGCCATGGTAAGCCACAGTCTATAGGCTTCTTTAACCTTCATAACATGTGGGAATGGTTTCAAACAGCAACCCCCTCATTTCCCATAACAAACAGCCTTTGGGCTGGCTATTTAAAAAGGGTTGGCAATTGAAAAGGGAGGGGCGGCGGTTTTCGGGTTAACGTGCAGCGCGAACCTAATCAACACCCCCACACACACACATACGCATCCAAGATGTTCACTGTTCCCCCTCCCCCACCGTGTGGGTCACAGCGGGGAAGATTTCAGTTCAGCTACAGGCAAACAGCCTAGCAGGGACGTACCCCTCTGAATACCCCCTTAATAAAATTTCCCGTATTTCAACCAGGTGACCATGAATGATACCACTCTTCTGAGGATAACACAGAGAGATAATGAACGGATGTTGCTTGAATGCCAGCAAACACCGGGACCATACGCCACCATGCTTTGCAATGCCATGATTCCAGACTATGTGCTACTGGCCTGGCGTGGTAGAGTGTGTTACCACGGAGCACAAGATAAGGCTGCCCTCCCCAGAAACCTTTTGCACAGGCTTTGGGAGCACATCCAGGAGATCTTTCTGGAGATGTCCCCGGAGGATTTCCGCTCCATCCCCGAACATGTTAACAGACTTTTCCAGTAGCTGTAGCTGTACTGGCTGCGAATTAATCATTAAACACGCTTGTTTATAAAACATGTATTACTTTCACAGAGGTACACTCACCAGAGGTCCCTTCTCTGGCATCAAGCACGCCTTGGGTGGGTTCGTAGGGTACTGGCTCCAGGGTGACAAAAAGTTCCTGGCTGTCGGGGAAAAGAGCTTCTCCACTTCCTTGCTGTGTCTGTGCGCTATTTTGAGCATGATTATCATCATCTTCCTCTTCCCGAAAATGCTCATCGGTGGTTTCTGATGATCCAC
The DNA here is from genome assembly GCA_037349315.1 of Chelydra serpentina. Taxonomy (NCBI): domain Eukaryota; kingdom Metazoa; phylum Chordata; order Testudines; family Chelydridae; genus Chelydra; species Chelydra serpentina. Next base: position 2,549,249 of record JBAIAC010000018.1, read on the forward strand.
ATATGGAGTCATACCACATGGGTGGATCAGTGCTGGCTGCACCCCCTAGAATGGCATGCAGCTCATCATAGAAGCGGCATGTCTGGGGCTCTGACCCAGAGCGGCTGTTTGCATCTCTGGTTTTTTGGTAGGCTTGCCTGAGCTCCTTAATTTTAACACGGCACTGTTGCGCGTCCCTGTTGTAGCCTCTGTGCTGCATGCCCTTGGAGACTTGGGCATATGTCTTGGCGTTTCGCCTTTTGGACCGTAGTTCTGCTAGCACGGTTTCGTCTCCCCATACAGCGATCAGATCGCGTAGCTGGCGCTCAGTCCATGCTGGAGCTCGTCTTCGGTTCTGCGACTCCATCATGGTCACCTCTGCTGATGAGATCTGCACTCACCTGCAGCTCACCATAGTGGCCAAACAGGAAATGAAATTCAAAAGTTTGCGGGGCTTTTCCTGTGTACCTGGGCAGAGCATTCGAGCTCAGACTGCTGTCCAGAGCGGTCAAATGTTGCACTGTGGGATAGATCCAGGAGGCCAATACCGTCGAATTGCGTCCACACTAAGCCTAGTTCGATTCGGCAATATCGCTTTAAGCGCTAATCACCTCGTTGGGGGTGGAGTGGCGAGATCGATTTTAAGAGCCCTAGAAGTCAATGTTAATGGCTTCGTCGTGTGGACGGGTGCACGGATCAATCGATATAATGCTAATAAATTCGACCGAAACTCATAGTGTAGACCAGGGCTCTGAGATGAAAATGACAGATTGAGTTATGACTAAAACTTTAAAAAAAAAAAAAAAAAGATATTCTGCCACCTGCTAAAATAAGCAGCATCAAAACTAAACTGAATGAAAAAGGCACTTAGTTGAAACACATGAACAGCCATTTCCTCCTGTCTTATTTCATCAAGTATGCTGAATTACCTGAAGTGTATTTAGACAGACAGTAAACAGCCATCCTGCCAGTATCTGAGAAATACAGGCACTGTAATTTGTTACCTGTGACATGGATTATGCAGCCTGTGGTAGAAAATATGTATTGTATTGTTGTAAAAAACTGTAGAGCCACGGATCATGTTAGTTTATGATGCATGGTGGTATTGTGTTCATTTGTGTTATGGTTTATATTAGTATTATTGGCCCCGATTCAGGAAACACGTAGGCATGTGTTTTTTGTTGATTATAAGGCCCAAAGGAACCATCAGATAATCTGTCTGACTCCTGTATTACAGAGGCTATAAAATTCCATCCAGTTCTTTTTGTATTAGGTTGTAGTCAAGTTATTGGACTTATCTTCGAAAGTCATTCATTCCTGTCTGTTAAAGAAAACACTTTAAATGTCCTTTAAATCAATTATCAGAGAGATGGTTGCATCCTCCTTAAATATGGATGTTTTCTAAAATTCCTTGCATCCTTTCGATTTAAGCTATTGGTACATATAAATATAATTTTCATTTTATTAATTGTATTTATTTAGAGATACCGCCAGTTTGGATTTAAGAATTTGTTTTACTGAAGCTAATAGGATGATTTTTTTTTTAAACTTACCACTCCAGTTTCATGACCCCAAGTACAACAGACTGTGCTGATTAATGAAAGGATCTAGGGATAAAAGTGAAAATGTTTAGTATTGCTGAATTGTTCAAGCTGAATAAAATACAGGCAAGTGTGCCAACAGCATAAGTGGTTAAAAAAACCAAACACACCTCATTTGGTTTTTAAAATGCTTTCATTTCGAACAGGCATGGTGGTTGGCCAGTTTTAATGGTCAGCCCTGGGAAGTGAATGATAGTGAGTTTCTAGATATATTTTAAGGATAATGCAGTCCACTTTCCTTCCCCCATTGTTAATGATATTGCAGGAATTTATAATGATTTTTGGTGCTTGATTACTCAGACTTAGTTTCCACTAGCTATGACCTCAGAAGTCATCATGGTTTTCAGATGACATGTGATAGCTGAAGTGAGAATGAAAGCTGCGAAAGTGCTAGCAGTGGAATTCTGGTGCCAAATCTGTTTAGTGGCAACCTGAATTTTTCCCTTAAGCCTTCTGCTATTGATACAAAGGTGAAGAAAACTATCTTCCCCTCTATTATACCATCCACAAAGTCATTCACAGTGGAACTGTTCTGGGTGGTGCTCATCTTTGTTTAACTAAAAGGTCAAAGGTTGTCAATTTTTTTTCTTGTTGAGAGTTGTTTTTCTTTCTTTCTTTGAGGATAATCTTTTTCTAACATGAAGTGAGTTGCTAACTTCCATGATGACAGGGCTTTTTCTCGATGAGACAAAAGCTAGTTCTATGCTGCAGTTCCATCCAGTATTACCTGCTAGAGTTCTGGAGTTGCTGGGGACAATATGGGTTTCAGCTGGGGATGGGCCAATGACAGTCAGTGTGAAGTACTGCGACTGTTGCTGAGGCTGACAAATTCACCCTTCAGTAGAGCAGAGTGGTGGTTGTTCTCAAAGAAGCTCATCTGTGGCCTTTGCTCAAGAAAATAGTGGACTGATTCTATGTTCCTCTGTACCCACACCATTTAAAGGCATGGGGGCTGGGAAGAAGGAAGGAAAGTCACTTGAAGCTACCTTTTCACGCCCTTAAAACTGGGGTCTGTCCAGGGACCTGCAAAGCCTCTGATTTACATCAGTGTGGCCTCAGGGCTACTCTAGCATATGCTCAGACTGACCATTGGACCCCTTTGGGGCAGGCCATTAGGAGCCAAGAACAGCCACATCACCTTCTTCCTCAGCCCTATGCCCCCCCTGCACACCTTTTCCCCCATTGTAGTCAGCACAATTATGTGGGGACTGCCAAGTGCTGGTGGCACAGAGCTATTCCCTCACCTGTATGTCAATCAGGGAGCCCCCTCCTCCATGCCCAGGGTGTTCCTTATGGGCTAGTTCCACCCACTATAAAACTTGATTATACTGACAGAAGGGAGTGGGTTGGGGATTCAGGTAGATCTGCATTATTGTTGGTAGTATTTCATCTGACATGTTACTGAAGGCAGTTCATTTTGCTTTTTCTTCAAGGTGTTGGGGTTGTTGTTTTTTTGTAACTTTTAAAAAATGAATATTCTATCTCCCAACAACCGAACCCAATCCTGGGCTCTCTCAATATAACTTTCGCTGTGCCACAAACAATTTGCTTATCTGTTTCTTATTTTTAAAAACATCCATGTGTTTTTATTTTGTACATTTGTGATGGTGATGTCAGTTCTCTCATTCTCAGTTTTCCATGTCTAGCACCACAATGGATTAGTTGAGGAAACAGAGTCAGAATTAGTATCTTATGCAGAGTGCTGCTTCAACTCTGCTCTGGTTATTGTTAACAAAAGTATAGTTGGGAATCTAGCGTAAGTTTCTGAGGTATGTTAATTAACACTATAAAAAGCCAGTTATATCATATGTCAGTAAAGGCTTTTTGCCTCAGCTTAGGTCTAGAACTGCAGCAATTTCTGGGGTTTTTTTGGTTACTAATGTTATACTGTAAATGTTCCATATGATTCACTAAAGCCTTGTTCTTGAATCGTTCATGTTCCCAAAGCACTGTTGTCAATGGATTCCTTCCCACAGGCAAAATGGAGTCTAAAGAGTTTATGGCTTATAATGAGAAGTGATGGAATATGGTTTGCACTCTGTGGCATAGGCGCCAACTTCCGGTGGCGCCGGTGGGGGCTGATGCTGGGCCCCGACGCCGGGCGACATGGCGGGGCCCCGCCCCCCAATGCCTGGCGACGTTGCGAGGCCCCGTCCCCGACGCCAACGTCGCCCAGCATCGGCGGCGGGGCCCTGCAATGTCTCCCAGTGCTGAGGTGAGTTTGCCGTGGGTCCCGGGGCTGGCAGGGAGCTGGGCGTGGGCCCCGGGGATGGCGGGGAGCTGCCGGTGGGTGCCCTGCACCCACCAATTTTTTCCTGTGGGTGCTCCAGCCCCGGAGCATCCACGGAGTCCGCGCCTATGCTCTGTGGGTCCAGACAGTAGGTAACTATAAGATACTTACTCTGCATATATTCAGAAATCAAATGAAAAAACCCTGGCACTTAGACAATATGTAATAATAATAATAAATTAAGGATTTAGTTTGACTTAATTTTGTGTCGTTTGAAATCTTAAATAGCATAGCATATCTCAGGAAAAAAACCTGCATATGCTTTACTCCATCAAAGAATCAAAAGAAGACTAACTGTTGCAACACTTAGTGAACACTGGTCAACAATATAACTCTCATGATGACGATGTTCAATGCAGTGCACAGATAGCCAAGCACATTAATAATGAGTGATCCAGTTGTTTGGATAAAATAAGAAGCTGTCAGAGTCTTCGCCCTTCCCTTGAGCCAAAATTGAATCTCTCTGAAGTTCAAGACAGTTGGATTAATCTCCCTTCCCCTTCCCCTTCTCTTTCCCATTTCCTTCCCATACCTTTCCACTTGGTGGTTTTAATTTGGACTGGAAGTGTCAGAGTAGTATGAGATGGTATATCCAAAGTAATTTTGCCCAAACCAGAAACAAATAACACCAGAAATCTACTGAGAAGCCTTTTGTGAGAATTCTACCCATTTTGCAGAACAAAGACATGCATAGAGGTTGGCAAGAGCATTCAAGCATGTGGGATCTTAGGGCTTGTATATATGAGAGGGTTTTCCAGTTATACTGGTATAATTATACTGGTGTAGTGAATACCAGTATAACTCTGCCATGTAGATACTCTTATTCCACAAGGGACATAAGCTAAACAGGAAATGGCACTCTTGCCCCAGGAAAAGACTGTCCACACAGGGAGTTGTACCAGTATTAACTCTAGCAGTTTAAATACATGCCTTACTTTATACTGATAGAGCTTCCCTCTGTAGACAAGCATTTACTTATCTACACTAAATCAAGTGCCTAAAGGTTATGAAGTCTGCTCTCATTTTAATAGAGCTGATAGACATCTAGTGTCTGTGGATAACTTCAGAATATCTAAACTAGTTATTCTCAACCTTTCCAGACTACTGTACCCCATTCAGGAGTCTGATTTTTGTCTTGTTTTTCCCCAAGTTTCACCTCACTTAAAACTACTTTTTACAAAATCAGACATAAAAATACAAAAGCATCACAGCACACTATTAGTGGAAAAATAGCTTACTTTCCCATTTTGTCTGTGTGAACAGTACTGGATTTACCATGGCGCCAGGCCCACGCTCCAAAGGAGCCCCGCCCTGGCTACTCTTCTGCACCCCTCACTCTCCTGCGGGGGCAGAAGCTTGGTGCTGCTGGCTCACGGGGCTCTGTCCTGATGCAGCAGGGCAGGCTCCGCCAGTAGCCAAGCTCCTCCCCCGCCTCTTCCCCCAGCGTGCTGCGATCCGGCCCCTCCCCGTCTCCCTCCTGCCAATCAGCTGTTTGCCTGTGCGAGGGAGGGGAAGGAGCGGAGCCACAGCGTGCTTGCCGCTCGGGGGGAGGAGGCAGAGAAGAGGTGTGGGCGGAGCTTTGGGGAAGGGGGTAGAATCAGGGCATACCTCCTCCGCCCCCTGCCATGAGCCGCTCAAGGCATGGGGCTGGGAGCACCCCCACAACCCCAGTCCCCTGCCCTGATTCCTGCACCCCCTCACACCTCCCATGCCCTGACTACTGACCCCCCTCACACTTCCCCAGCCCCCTTCCCTGACTCCTGACCCCTTCACACCCCACGTTCCCTGACTCCTGCACCCCCTCTACCCCTCAAGCCCTCTGCCCTGACTCCTGCACCCCCTCACACACACCTAGTCCCCAGTCCTGACTCCTGCACCCCCCCCCACATACCGACCACCACCCTGAGCACCAAACGGGAGCTCCTGCACCACCACCACCCACATTCCCACCTGCACCCCTCGCACCAAATGGGAGCTGCCCCAGGTAAGTTCTCCACACCCCAACCTCCTGCCCCAGGCCTGAGCCCCCTCCCTCATTCTAGCTCCTGGCCAGACCCTGCACCCCAACCCCCAGCTTGCTCCTGCAGCCTAACTTCCTCCAGACCCTGCACCCCCAGCCCTGTGCTCAGTACACCCCCATCCTCAGCTCTGTGCAGAGAGAGATGGAGAGAATAGGCTAGAAGCAGGGAGAAGGTAGGTACCCACTCTGTGTGGGCAGAGGCAGAGGGGGATCCTGTTTACCCCTTCCCCAGCCCTGCTGCACTTGCAGTTTACCCCTGGCCCCTGCCTTGCTCTAGTCAGCAGGGACTGATCATCCCCCCCATGCCCCACTCTGTTCATCTTGCCACTGGCCCCTGCCTCACTCCAGCTGGGGACCAGTCCTCCCCCCCCCCCCCCACCATGCCCCACTGTCAGGGTGGATAAAAATCAATGACTTTGTTAAAAAAAATTAAAAAATCAGATTTATTTAATTTAAATCGGATTTTTGAGGAAAAACCCTATCTAAAGATAGTTTTAATTAAGATGCATTATATCTCATCGTGGAATAGGGATTATAAATTCTAATTCTATAGTATGAGACAATATATTCATGTAATGTTTAAGAAAAGTTTTGTAAACAAGTTCTAATAGTTGATGGATTAGGGACCCAATCTTATGGGGTTCAACAGGCTTCTATGTAGATTATTTAGGTTAATCTTTCTGTCTACCCAATGGTACTCAGTCCTCAGTCTAGAAGATACCATCGGTGATGCTTAGTTTTGCAGTTCTCAAACTGTGGATTTGTGTCTCCAGAGGTAACATGCTTGTTAATTGCAAAAATGTTTTTAAATAAATAATATATAGAGGTGAGAAATAACAGACCTCGACTCTATTGTCGCTCTGCAAATTTGTTTACACAGAGTCAATCCCTTACCTCTCTTCAAAAGTTAAAAGTTTCAAAAAGTTCAATGAATAGAAGATTGTTGGGGGTGGAATAGATCTGGACAAGGAGAAGAAGTCTGGAGAAAAATGTGAGAAGCGAGGGACATATGCTTTTTTGCTAAAATATTATGTTTGCTGTTGAAGAAAAAATCCAGAATACTTAACGTTGTTATTTTAGTTAAATAAAACAATGTATATGTCTGTCTGGTGATGTTCTCCTCCTAATACAGCCTGGCAAGAAAATCCTCTATATATTAATGATTAACCTGTTGCACTGGAGATAGTTCACCTCCCAATGACTTCATAAATATCTCCTTCAGTTATCTTTGGAAAATGAAATAACCAAACAATCATTCATTTTCTGATATAGCTGTAAAACTCATCTGAAAAGTTTTCAAAATAAATCACTGTTTAAAAATGTATAGTGTGTGCCTTCTAAAAATGAAACCTACATCTATCTCTGAGTTGTGGAGAATATGTATTAAGGTTATAACAACTAACAAGAATGCGCTTTTATGTAGAAAACCATGATTAAATCGAGTCTTCCTGACTAGTGATTTAAATCATGATTTAAATCAAATCCACCTTGCCTTCTGTGCTCTTGCCCCTGGCCCCTTCGTTCCCCAGGGCAGCGTACAAATATGTTTGGCACCAGGCCCAGGGGGGCCCACAAATATGTTTGGCGCTGGGCCCACAAAAAATTTAATCTGGCCCTGTGTATGAAATTTTAGTTTGTACTGACTTTGCTCATGCTTTTTATGTAGCCTGTTGTAAAACTAGGCAAATATCTAGATGAGCTGATGTGTTTCCTGGAAGACCTCTGCATACCCCCAGGGGTACACGTACCATGGGTTGAGAGCCACTGATCTAAAGTACTGTGATTATTTTAAACCACTGAGTGCAACATGACCTGATGTCACTTTCAAAAGTTCCAGAAAATAAGTACTTTGCAAATGATGTCAAATCAGCCGTCTTCCTAAGAAGGTGAGCTTCAGATGTGTGGTACCTTGGGCTTTAATGAAAAATGATATATTAATGCATACTTAGTTCAGAAGACAGGTGCAGACTGTGCACAGGGCTGAAAGTTAGGAACTCATGATTTCTAATTCCAACTCCTTCTGTATCCTTGGTCAACTTTTGACCTCTCTGCCTCAGTTTCCCCCTCTTAAATTGATACAACTATCAAGTAACTCATGGGCTATGATTTAGGATTTAATTATGTTATCTATGTTTGCAAAGTACTTTGAAGATAGGAATACTCTATGTAGGTTATAAAGTATTAATATTAGAATATTGGTAGTAACAGATTGATGGGATGCCCATTGCTAAACCTGCTTAGTCCCTCTCATGCCTTCTAAAGATAACTTTCTGAACTGCTAGCCCAACCATCGAGTTGCTTGCATTTTCTATTATGGAGTGCCTTTTTAAAAATTAGGACCCACATCCATGAAGTTACGGAAGGAAGTAAGTGTGGAATTGTAGTTTAAGGAGCAAGAGAGAACTTGGAGATCCGTTCCTATTTTTACTTCAGACTTTATGTGTAGCAAGTCATTTACTCTCTCTGTGTCTCAGACTTCTCCTTCTTAAAATCAGGATAATGCTTTCCTGCTTCAAGGGCGGGGGGAGGTGTCAGAAGACCAAATTCATTTGTATTTCTAATGTGCTCTTTTAAGGCAGGTGAGATGGAAAACAAGATATTCTTTCTTGACAGTGATTCAAAAGGAAGCTTTGAAATGTGAAACCAAGGTCAAGGTTCAGAGCATTGTCCATTTTTCTAATGTCTCTTAATTGCAGAGTTAACTCTGGCTCTTATTCGAATGATGCCCCTAATCCCCCTCCCATCCACACACACAACCTTCTGAAACAATGTTGGTGGTATTTTAAACCTGGGCTAGCTGGCCTCACTGGGTTATGGGTTAGAGATCATTTGCTGCTTTGACTCAGGCTTTTCAGTGAGGATGAAGGTTGATAGTCCTCCAGTGCCAGTGTGACAGCAAGGATAGACAAGTTCTCTCAATACTCAGTGAGAGAGAATATATATCTTCAGCATAAAAAGCCATGGAATAAGCCCCCAGAAGTCCTCCTTGTACACCGGTGAGTACAGCACTGGTGAGAACACAATAACTTGGGTGTGGCTATGCAATGTGCCTGGTCAGACCAAAGTGCCGATCACCTGAGGTAACTCTACAATGAAGACATATTGGGGTTTCTTATGTTCTTTCTTTATTCTTTTTTCTTGTTTGTGAGTGTGGAAAGCAAGTGTGTCAAATTGGCAAAGCATTATCAAGTGTCGGGTAAATGAACTGGGATGAACATTTTGTGAAATTCTTTTGAATAGTTGAACATAATGTTCTTTAATCAGGAGCACCTATTGATAGGGGAATGGCTTGACTGGATAAAATCTTATTAGGCAAAATTAGTTTCACATTTCCTTATGTGATTTAAGCCAAGTTTGATTTTAATTATAATTCTGTCTTTTTAATTGAATGATGCTGTTACCATATATATGGCTTTTCTCGGTACATTGCAGAGTCAAGCTATGAATGCTTGAGATATCTTTCTCTAATTCAGTATATGAGCATTATGGACCCCTGCCACTGAGTTAGTGCTGTTTGCTTTGTGGCATCAATATTTAACATGGATGGATATTTAAACTCCTGGGGAAAGGAATACATGGTAGGAATGGCAGAGTTCTCATCAAAACATCTGTCAGGATGAGCCTATGATCTTCTTATCCTTCACAATTTTGTGACCTTTCAAGCAGTCACTCCAGATCCTAAAGGAATGTTCTTCTTTTTCATACATACATAGCATCTGGAATTATCCCCTGCACAAAGCTGAACTAATTGGGACAGCAATTCTAAGAATTCTGTAAGCTACCAGTTCAGGGAATGTTCAGGTCAGTAAAATAAATAAATAATCCAATTCATCTGTCCAATTAATTAAAAAAATGTGAATTTTTAGTGGTTGTGGATGAGTACCAATATGTACTTAGCAGCATTAATTATGACACCCACTAAATCAGAGACTTCTCCACACCTCTGCCAATTTATTTAGGTCTTAACCTGCAGTAGTACCCTTTATTTACCAGTTCTGACCCTTTCTTGAGTAGACATTTCCAGTAATATGCATTGAGTAATGCCTTGGTGTTGGAGGAAATTGAGTTCAATTCAATGAAATTTTAGCTTTGTCTTCATTACCAAACAAAAAGCTGGTTTGTTTTTAAACCATGAGGGTAAAGAACACACATTAGCTCTCCCTCTGTAAAATTCTAGTGGAGACAAAGCCTCGAAGTTTTACTGAGAGTTCAACTAGGTAAGCTAAATCACAGGTGGTGGTATAGTAATGACCTTGCCTAAATACCTCATGATAAACTTCAGTGCATTATCTCCACTAGGATTTTACGGTGACACAGATTATCTTGCAGTAAAACCCCTTACCTTTTGACAGTGAAAGCATAGTATCTAGTGTCATGATGAACTATTCAAGTGTTGACAAAGAGAGATCCTCCAGGTATCTGTCAGTGGTAGGTAAGATCCACCTAGGATAACATTATTCACTGTGTTTAGAGTTTTATCTCCTGTATCCATTTGTCATTACTTTCAGAGGGGCAATAAAAATCAAAACTCCGTTTCACTTAAAAGGTGTGCAAGATTTCCCAATATTAATTGTATATTTAAGTGTACAAATAGACAGTTTGTTGTCCAACAAGCTATTTTCATGTTGAAATACTCACTTTGTGTACTCATTCATGCAAGTTGTGCATGCAAAATGGACAAAAAGTGGCATGCACATGTTTTACGTGGCCTGCAGTTTCTGGAAGTTTGAAAATCAGGCTGGTAGCCATTGATTAGCTGAATAAAAGGCCTGGTATGTCAATTACCTTTTGCTTAAATATTTGCATGGTTACATTTGAAATTTGTTGAGGGCAGTAATATGGAATTTACTACTTTTACTCCTTTCCCTGGGTAGGCTTGCAGAATGGTGGAGGCAAATTTATAGATCATCAAGAGTTCTGTACAATCTGTACTAGGCTTTGATTACAGAAGTAAGCACCAACTATAATGCAGACAGAAATGCCATTTCCCAAAGCTAACCAGGTGTGTTTCATGCAAATTTTCACTGAAAACTATTGCATTTCAAACCATATGGTAACTTAAATTAATCTTATGATGCATCATTATACAAATGCTGGAAATGAAAGTTTAACAAACTATTTGGGAACTGTCCCACTAAAGCGATTAAGTACTGTCATTCTGAAGATTTGCCTCAGATGACTCACAGGCTAGAGAAGAAGATAGAAAAGAAATATGGCATACCTTCCAAAATCAACCACCAGACTAAAAATTCTTAGTGCCTAGTTTGTACCATGCAATAGTCCATTTTAAACTTACGAACATTTAAGAAAATATTTGCTGCAGGCATTGAAGCAATAAAAGTTTCATCTGCTGAATAGCTGTGGGAAATATACTGTCTGGTACATTATGGAGTGGAGGTAGAGTTTTATACTACTTTGAGTTGAGTGGGTTAAGAATCAGGGAGGCCTATTTCTTCATCAGCCAGTGCTTTTCACTGTCTTGGAAGCCTGTCAGGCCTTCTAGGTTTTGTTGGCCCACTACATCTGCAGCAAACATGAATATTTCACAGCTTATGCATGCATTTGATACACACTTGACCTACTCTGGAGAAATGTTGTATAGGTATTGCTGTTTGAGTGGCACATCTTAACTAAAGCTCTGCAAATAAAAAGTTAATAGCAACAAGTTTCTTTCTTTCCGAATCTCCCAATCTACCAGCACAGGAAATATTGTAGGAAAGGATTTTCCCACTGATGTCACTTAGTAATACCATTTGTGATTTCTGTAGCTTTGGTGAGAAACAGCTACAATAAAGCCAGAAGCTGAGAGGGAGAGGTCAGATATGCCCTAGGACATGCCATACTATTCTCTAGCACTACCCTCTGGCCAAATGGCTGCCTAATCTAATTGCCTTCTATGATGAGATAATTGGCTCTGTGGATGAGGGGAAAGCAGTGGACATGTTATTCCTTGACTTTAGCAAAGCTTTTGATACGGTCTCCCACAGTATTCTTGCCAGCAGTTAAAGTATGGTCTGGATGAATGGACTATAAGCTGGCTAGATCGTCAGGCTCAAAGGGTAGCTAGTGATCAATGGCTCCATAGCTATTTGGCAGCCGGTATTAAGCGGAGTGCCCCAAGGGTCGGTCCTAGGGCCGATTTTGTTCAATATCTTCATTAATGATCTGGAGGATGGCGTGGACTGCACCCTGCAGATGACACTAAACTGGGAGGAGTGGTAGGTACACTGGAGGGTAGAGATAGGATACAGAGGAATCTAGACAAATTAGAGGATTGGGCCAAAAGAAATCTGATGAGGTTCAACAAGGATAAGTGCAGAGTCCTGCACTGCTACAGACTAAGGACTGAATGGCTAGGCAGCAGTTCTGCAGAAAAGGGCTAGGGGTTACAGTGGATGAGAAGCTGGATATGAGTCAAAAGTGTGCCCTTGTTGCCAAGAAGGCTAACGGCATTTTGGGCTGTATAATTAGGAGCATTGCCAGGAGATCAAGGGACGTGATCATTCCCCTCTATTCGACATTGGAGAGGCCTCATCTGGAGTACTGTGCCCAGTTTTGGGCCACACACTACAAGAAGGCTGTGGAAAAATTGGAAAGAGTCCAGCGGAGGGCAACAAAAATGATTAGGGGGCTGGAGTACATGACTTATGAGGAGAGGCTGAGGGAACTGGGATTGTTTAGTCTACAGAAGAGAAGAATGAGGGGGGATTTGATAGCTGCTTTCTACTACCTGAAAGGGGGTTCCAAAGAGGATGGATCTAGACTGTTCTCAGTGGTAACAGATGACAGAACAAGGACAATGGTCTCAAGTGGCAGTGGGGAAGGTTTAGGTTGGATGTTAGGAAAACTTTTTCACTAGGGTGGTGGTGAAGCACTGGAATGGGTTACCTAGGGAGGTGGTGGAATCTCCTTCCTTAGAGGTGTTTAAGGTCAGGCTTGACAAAGCCCTGGCTGGGATGATTTAGTTGGGGTTGGTCCTGCTTTGAGCAGGGGGTTGGACTAGATTACCTCCTGAAGTCCCTTTCAACCCTGACATTCATTCTATGATTCTATGAAATAAGGAAGTTTAGCCATTCTCTACCACCAATGGGTCATTATAACACACCAGGAAGTGATAGAATAATGACAGTACACCCAAGCAGTCTGAACTATATCTTTCAAGTGCCCACAAGCCCCAAATAATTTGTGGGAACAACAGAATTCATTTGTATGTAGCTTTATATTTCATGTTAGAAGCGTGTGTGTTGCGGTGGGAAGGGGTTACTGGCTGTGTGCATCCACTTGTACAATAAAGCATCAACCTCTGGTTGCAGATTGGAGCTTTAGATTGAGTGTGTGTGAGTTTATTATCAAATCCTTGAAGATCTGATAGATTGCTTTAGCACAGCTGGAGTTATTTGGCTTGTCCTCCCCCGCCCCCCAACCTGTATGGCATTCCTTAGGTAGCCTGGGTGGGATGGCTGGGTGTGCTTTTTGCAAGTAATATGGCTGTAATAGAATTATTTATGAGCTTTCCATTGTTAAACAATTATCAATTCTCTGCATGCTGCACAAAGCAAGTAAGCAAGCGAGCCAGATGAAGCCAAAGCATTCACGCATCAAACCCCGCAGTCTTCATATGTCTGACTCCTCTTATCTTTTATTGACATCATTATGTCAGTACAAGAAATAACTATTTTACTTATCGACAATTAGAACATTAATGGTACATGAATGCAATTTTGTACTTATTTCATTTTCAAATAGAGAGCTCATTGAGTGAATTAAAATGAATGGGGAGTTAGCAGAAGATTCGGGGCTGTCTGGGGGGAGGGAGTAGGAGGTATGCAAAATACTTCTTGATGGGCTTTACTCTTCCTTGGCAGAGAGGAGTTGATGGAGTTAATGACTGTGTATCATAGAGTTGCTGCAGGTTACAGAAAATGCAGGCGGAAGTTTCAGATGTGGTGAGGAGAAGCGATGGAAACTTCTGCAAGCAAATTTTGTTCTTTCATTTTAACCAATGCCAGAGTAGTAGACACCTTTGCTAAGTGAATGAAATATATTATCCTTTTCAAAAGACCAGCTGAAAGGGACTTCCTGGATAAAGCAATTCTAAATCAAAAGCTGTTTGATCAAAACCTCCCATTCTAACATGGTAGATGTCCATCCAGCAAAAGTCCACAGAGGTGGCTGCCTCAGCATAGTTTGTTGGACCTATATTTGCTCACAGAAAGAGTAACAGACGTCATCATAAGCCGTAGTCCCAGGATCATACCAGTGAATGCTGTGTGGAAATGAAAACCTGACCTCAGCACTAGGTCTCTCTCGGAGGTTGGGGTATGTGGGATCTAATATTTAGCCTGGTGGAGTCTAGGCCAGATAAGGTGTGGGGAGCTGGTGTGGTCTGAAGGATTGGACTGAAAAAGGAGCAAAGCAGAAGTGCACCATTTTTCAGGTATATTATCAATCTTAATTTGAAATTTCCAGACAGTGTTTGGCAACAAAACTTTAAAAAAATGAAGTAAGATTCACAAAAAATTGCATTGAACTGAAAGAGCATTGTATATTAATATTTACCCGAAAGTGGCATTTCTAGGTCAGTGCTTTTCTCTTTGATTTCGATGCAGAATAAGTGTCTTCCTTTCCTAATTTCTCTTCCCCATGCCTGTTGTTAGGAAAATGACAGCTTCCATGGAATAAATTCACAATCAAACATAACTACTGACACATGGTTAAAAACTACTTTTAAGAGTATAGTCCCTAAACAAGATTCCACCCACCCCAAGCTGTGTTGGGTAGTCTGGAGAGGTGGCTACAGTCATGGTTTTATCCCCTGCATGTTCCTTTTGAAGTTTTATGGCACTGCTGACCCAGGGATGCTTGGATGGGGTGACTCCTTATTCAGTCTTCCTTCCTCCTTGCATGCATCTTGGATGGCTAGACACAACATAGCCTTTCCAGTCATCATGCATGTGAGATCGCCTTTTTTCTGTTCTTGAATACCTTTCCTTTAGAGCAGGCTACAAAAATCTTGCTGAAAGTTTACCAGCCCAGGTACAAAATCTACTCAATAACAAAGTATTTACATGAAAATAAAAAGAAACAATAATTTGTTTCTACCAGGCAAATGGACAAGTGGAATTTTCCAAGCTTACCATAATAGGAAACCAAAATCAGGGCGTGAGAGCAGGGCAACAAGTTGTCCTAAGCTACTGTCTAGCCAGGGTGTCCTCGCTGAAAGTGCTAGTAAGAATCTCAGCCTCCAGAGACATGCCCTCTGTTGATTGTTAGTTGTACAGCTGAAAAGATTGCCGAGCTGCATTCTTTAGAAACGTAAAATATTTTACCGAGTAAGTGAGCATACTATACAAAAGACATGAGCAATTCTCTAATATTTATGCAAATTACCAAAAGGTCTTGAAAGCCACCTCTATTTTCTGCTCACACATACCTGGGTTGCCAGTCTGAAGTGAGGTGGGGAAGCTAGAGTCATTGCTGCCTAGAAGTGTATAAGAAAAGAAGGCTGAAAAGCAGCTGTTAGAATTTCATAGGATGCAGTTTTATGCAGAGAGTGACAACATGTTGGGGTGGGGGGGGAAATGGGGACATTACTGAAGCATGGAGACAGGGTGAGTTATTAAAAGGTTGGACAGGAGTTGGGCCTTTGGGATTGGTTCTTGAGTTCCAATCCTATCTTTGCTGTTGAATTGCTCCTGGTAGGAGGTCTTGGCAAGTCATTTTATCTGTGTCAGTTCCCTCCCCCTGCCAGGTAAAAATGAGTTTAGTAATACCTGCCAAATGGGGTGCAGCAGGGAAATAGCATAACTTTCCACATCTTGAAGTCTCACATGACACTGGTTTTAAACATTGCTTCATGTTTTGTCCTCTAACCGTTTGTAATGTGGATTTATGTCATTGCACCTCTGTTTTAGCTACAGTTTTAAAGCAGGGAAGAAGATCCAAATTCAATAACACTGTTACTACAAAATGCATGTTATGCTTGCATCCTGGTGGTATTGTATCTCTAGGCAGCATGCATGGCTTTCATCAGTAGATTCTGTCTTGCTTTTAGGTGAAAGATGAAACAAAACCATTACAGAAACAGATCAGTTATGAAAATGTAGAGTTTCTAGCAAGTAATAGTACAAATTCAATCATATTGTCTTAAAATCCAAAACACGTGGACATGGCACTATCTCTGATTAATTCCTTAATCTCATTAGATGACTGTGTATTTGCCTCCATGATATACATTCTTTCCTTGCTTCTTCCTAGAGTTTGTTTTTAACATTTCTCATGATGCAAATCATCTTTGTTTTAATTTGGAGGAAAACAAAGTATTCAAAATCAAATTGTTAGCTGTTATGTGTACGCCAACCTCCTAAACACCAGTCTCCAAGAATTAGGAAGAAACCCTTCCCAAGGCGATGTAATACTATTTTGCAGATATACAGCATGTAATAATGAAGTGCTGCTATATAACATTCAGCAGCTGTCACTGCTTCTAAAATGAGTTCCTGACATGAAGTGTGTATAGGTGCTTTGGCTGGTAATGGACATACTAATTTATGGCAGTCTAGCATGTCTAATAATAAACCTCATTCCTGTTCTCTTTTGATATTTTCCCATTGATGCATGTCATCTTCAGGCTGGATAAAAATCTGTCATTACATGTAATATAATGTAAATATCTATAATATAATGTAAATAACTAAATATCTCAGTTTTATGAATACATTGCAGTCTATTATATTTGAGGGAAGTAGGTTACCATGCATAGTATAGACAAGAAACAACAAACAGCTTTGTGGTTGTGTTTAGTTCTACTGTAGCAGAATTAATTTATTTAATGAACTTTGTTCTTGTTTCCTAATCGGATTTTTATAAAGGGACACACAATGTACTCAGAGCATTAAAAATAAGAGATGCTGACTGTTTCAATAAATGAGAAGACTCAGAGCAATGACTAGCACTTTCTTTATTCAGCTTGCAAATAACTCTTTATGGTAATGACTTCGATTGAAAGTGAACACTTGTCTTAGAAAAACAATTCCTTATTTGCATATTTAAACTCCACCTCTTCACTTCCTAGTTATCCCTTCTATCTCTGAGGCCTTATTTCCTGATGATACAGTTCTCTCTCTCTGGGAGAGTTGATTTTTTTAAATACACTGCTAATATTATAAGCTGTGTAAGATATCTAACATATTTTTTATTCCTAATGGTCAGTTATTCAGTACAACAGTCTTAGAATAAAGAAGTTCAAGCTTTAGATGCAGATTTTCAGCAACAATTATTACTGTTTCCCCAAATTCAATAATAGGGTTCACACATTACATGAAAACATACCTTTAGACTAGAGTGTGTAAATTGATGTATGTGAATATTATATACTTACAATATGTATGTGAATAGCACACACCGGCATGCTTATGCTTGCAATCTGAGTTTACCAGTACTGGTTGATCACAAGGGGCTACCGGAGCCAAGCTCCGTAAATTAATCCCCTGTATTTTAAGAAAATGAAAGCCCAAAATAAAAGGGAGGGGAGGGATAGCTCAGTGGTTTGAGCATTGGCCTGCTAAACCCAGGGTTGTGAGTTCAATCCTTGAGGGGGCCATTTAGGCATCTGGGGCAAAAATTGGGGATTGGTCCTGCTTTGAGCAGGGGGTTGGACTAGATGACTTCCTAAGGTCCCTTCCAACTCTGATATTCTCTTCTATGATAAAAAAAACCGCAGAACAAAACACTTGCTTCCCTTCAAATTTGAAGGCTGTTTCAGCACCATGGAGAGTACAATCTGGTGGGCTGGGTTCATTCTAGCCTCAGGGCTTGTCTACAGGAACAATTAGCTTGAGCAACCTGAGATGTGAACTTCTTTGAAACAGGACTAGCTCAAGGCACTCTATGGAGATGTTAACACTCATTGGCAGGGTGCTCATGAACAGTTAGACTACAGCAGGCGAGTGCAGGGTGGATTCATGCTCCAGCTAGCTGCGGTCTAATTGTTTGTATGGACAAGCCCTCAGGTAACCTGCCTCCTTCTTATGAAAATGTAAAGCAGTGCTGAGATCAGTGCATGCTCAAATACTTCACTTTCAGTCCTGGATTAGATGAAATGTGCTGCCTCAAAGCTCTCAGCCCAACTGTGGCTAGTGCTCCACCCCAATTTAAAATAACACAATTAATTAGCAGCGGTACTAAGTGCAAGGGAATATCTGAATGGAAACTGTCAGGCCACTTGAGGGTCCCTCTCCCATGGCCTTCCCTCACTCTCAACATCATTTTTATGAAGACCCTCCTGCCCCACTCTATGACAGCAACACTTTTCAAGGGAGGCTTGGGAACCCTCTCATGACTGTCTATAGGAGTTTTGAGAGATACTCTGGGGCTCTTTTTTCTCTCACCACAGAAACCTGTCAGAAGTAAAACTGCATCCTACCCTCCTGCTTTCCTATTGATAGGAGTCATGGATAGCAAGGGAAGACTATGCTTTGCAACTCCCTAATCTCTGGCAGAAGTCTTCTGGGACTTCCACTCCCCTCACCACACACACACACCCTTTCATGGAAGAGATCTTTGCTCCACCTCTCCAGCAGAAACAGCAAGTGTTGGGGATTACAGTGTTGGGGAGACTGCTGCCCTTTTTGAAGTTGTCTCTGGGACCTTTTGGTTAGTGTGCTCCAGCGTCACAGGGGTTCTGGGGAAGTCCTAGAATAGTTTGCACACTGGGGCTTCCACTAATAAGAAAACTCCAGAAAAGGGACTAAAGCAGATTGAAGTCTCTCCACAAAAGGAGACAGAATTTAACTTAAAAGATCCAAGGCTTTGGAAATGGTTCAGATTCAGTCCTGCTTGAAAGATGGTTCTGACTTCTTTGTTGCTCTAGTTTTCTACAAGGTTGACTAGTATCATAGGGGTCGGCAAACAGGAGCAGCAAACAGTGGAGTTTGGGAGGGCATATCTGAAGATTCTGTGGTGGAGACAGAAGGATTTAGCAAGTAGTGTATTTGGTTCATCTGTTTGTTTGTTTGTTCTCCATGAGGGTTGTATGCCTGGGATGTGGGCCCCTAAACAGGCCAAATGAGACAAGTCTGTTTGTGTTGCTGTAAGGGCTGTGAGGCTTTGACCCTAGGGTCTTTGAACAGACCCAGTGTCTGAATTTGAGTAGTTAATCCCTCCCTGTTAATAGGAGGGAGAGTTGGAGCTCAACAATTGGGCATAGTATTTGTCAGTTACTATGCCAACAGGAGCAGAAAACAGGAGTTTGGGAAGGAGTTGGGTTCCTTCTGTTTTAGGTATGGCTCTACACCAGGTAGAAGTTAAAGACAACAAGGAAACATCCTGCCTTGGACATGCTAACTTTTCCTGTCTGATAGAAAACAGTATAGGTTTCTGGTTCTTGAAAGGCCAGCTGATGAATATATTGGAAGAAAAGGTATGTGGTCTGGAAGCACAAGTTTCAACACTGCATAGCATCCCAGTAAACTCAGACATTTGAAAATCATTGTCACAGGTGTCACAAGGGGAAGGGTTGGCAATACTGAGAATTGGAAAAAGTAGAAATGAAACCGTGGACTAGTGATTTTGTGAGCAAGATTGGAAAGAGCCAGGAGGCTTTCAATCTGGGTTCAAGTACTGCTCATTATTGGGTACACAGCAAGTTAACTACTGAGGAACCTGTCCCTGGAGGAATAGAACAGAGAACCACAGGAGACATGTCTTGCTGTATGAAGCAAGTAACTGCCAAGAGTGCCCCGTCAATCATTTTAAGAAGGCAAACTATTATCATTGGTGACTCTGTGTTAACAAGAATGGAAAGAGAATTCAGCAGGGGACACGAGGACAAAAGGATGGTGTGCTGTCTACCCTGAGTGAAAATATGAATTGTATCCACAAGATTGGGCAGGATTATGAAGTCATCTGGCAAATATCAACTGGTGGTGATTCATATTGGAACCAATGACTCAGCATTATGTATAACTGCACAAACTATAGAAGACTTTAGGGACATTGGAAGGGATCTTAAAATGAGGAAATCTAAGTGATTTTCTTGGAGATCACTGAGGTCCCACCAGTGAGAGAAAGGAGGTCAGAAAATACTGGAGGTGAGCCATTGACTAGGAAGCTGAAAGTTTTATGGTTTTGGAGCATTTGGCCATATTCAGTGGGAGAGAGGGCTGTATAAATGTGATGGCCTGGTAGGCAGGCTAATCATCCCAGATGGAGGCTAGCTGGCGCAGCCAGGAGAGCATTAAATTGACAACTCAAGGGGTTGATATTAAGAAGGCAAATGCAGTACAAACTGAAACTCAGTGTGTCATGAACAAATTGAGCTAACATGACAATGCGAAGAGAAGAAATATTTAATTTGCTTATGTACGAATGCTTGAAGTCTGGGTAACAGGAAAATGGGAATTCTCACCGATGAGAAGAAATTTGATGTAGTTGTCACTGCTGAAACCTGGTGGGATTATTCATATGGTTGCAATGTTAAAATCACTAGTTATATCCTGTTCAGGAAGAACAGTTATGGAATTACTTATGAGCAAAATTGACTGGGTGGAAAAGGTTTGACAGGAAAATGTCGAGGAAAATTGGGAGTTCTTTAAGAAGAGTTTATTAGGTAGCCAAAAGTATTGATTCCACAATCAGAAAAGAGAATAGCTTTGTCTAAAATTCTATTCTGATTCAGTGGCAAAGTGAAGGCAGCAATTAGAAATACAAAGCAATATATAACAAATAGCAATGGATATAAATTAGAAATCATGAAGTGCAGAAAATTGATAAATGAAACAGAAGACATCAGGAGAAAAGGCAGAAGTGTTCAATAATTTTTTCTGTTCTATACTTGGGAAGAAGCAGGATGAGGTGCTAGTATCTCATGAGAATGATCAAGTGTTTTCCCATCCAGCAGTAAACAAGGAGCATGTTAGATAACATCTACTAGGGATATATATTTTAAAATCAGCAGACCAAGATAACTTACACCCAATTGATCTGGACACATTTGTGAATAAAGAGAGAGACAGGAATGGATTTTAAATGGGAGGCCTCAACTTAACCTAGAGGAAAGTCACTCCTGTATGGCTCGAAAGCTTGTCTACCTCACCAACAGAAGTTGGTCCAATAAACGATATTACCTCAACCACTTTGTCTCTAATATCCTGGGACTGACATGGCTATCACTACGCTTAATTACACATGACATTTGGATTTTAAAAATTAGTACTCTACAGTATCAGTAGAGGATATGTTAAATAGATTAAGAACTGCCTAAATGACAGATCTCAAAAAGTGGTTCATAATGGGGAATGGTAAGTGACTGAAGATGTTTCTGGTGAATTTGCACAGGGATCAGTAATAGACCTGATGCTATTCATGATTTCCATAAATGATCTGGAAGCACACATAAAATAATTACTACTAATTTGTGATTAACCATTGCTATTGGCAGAGTAGTAAATAATGAGGATAGGCCAGTCATACAGTGTCATTTAGATTGCTTGGGAAGAAAACAAAATACAAATACATTTTAATATAGCCAATTGCAACATTATACATCTAGGAACAAGAAGTGCAGGCTATACCTACAAAATGGGGGACTGTATCTTGGAAAGCAGTGACTCTGAAAAGGATTTAGGAGTCATAGTTGAAAAACAACTCAACATGAGCTCCCAATGTGATGCTGTGGCAAAAATATCTAATGTGATCCTTGAATGTATAAACAAGGGAGTAGTGAATGAGAGTAGAGAGGGGATTGTAGATCATAGAATCTCAGGGTTGGAAGGGATCTTAGGAGGTCATCTAGTCCAACCCCCTGCTCAAAGCAGGACCAATCCCCAATTTTTTGCCCCATATCCCCAAATGGTACCCCTTAAGGATTGAACTCACAACCCTGGGTTTAGCAGGCCAATGCTCAAACCACTGAGCTATCCCTCCCCTCTCGGTATGTGGCACTGGTGGGAGCAATGCTAAAATATGGCGTATCGTTCTGGTGTTGGCAGTTTAAAATAGATGTGAAAAATGAGAAAAGAGCTACAAGTCATTTGCAGGATGGAGGAAATTCCTTATAGGGAGTGACTTAAAGTACTCAATCTGTTTAGCTTATCAAAAAGGAGAGAGAGGTGAGTTAGTTACAGCATACCTTCACAGGAAGAAAATACCAGGTGTTAAGAGGCTCCTTACTTTATCAGAGAAAGGTATAACAATAACCAATGGCTGGAAGCTGAAGCCAGACAAATTCAAATCAGAAACAGGCACATGTTTTAAACAGTGATGGTGATTAATTGTTGGAACAAATTACCAAAGGAAGTGGTGGATTCTCTATCTCTTGATGTCTTCAGTTCAAGACTAGATGCCTTCCTGGAAATTGTGCTTTAACCAAACACAATGTAAAATAGGCCCTCAACTACCAACATCTGTTTTTCACAAATAACAAACTCATAATAAATGAGAGATGATAGAATACTTTTCATTGTCACAAACTATTTTATGAAACTTATATTGTGAAAATGTCTGGTGCAAATGATTGTAGAAAACTTCAAAGCGTGATGACTAAAGTGAAACAAATTCTGATATATTAAAAGTTTGTAAAGGTCTTTGGGATGAAAAGCACTGTATAAACATAAGATAGTTATTAATTATAAAGAAAATAGGAGAGTGTCTGGGGAGGGGAGTGTAGTATACCAGTTGTTTTCAAACTGTGACTATGTCTAAGATTTTCAAAGGGGTCCACATCTCCATTTGAAATTATTAGGGGTCCACAAATGAAAAAAGGTGAAAACCCCTGCAGTATACAAAACAACAAATGACTTCTGAAGTTATAATTGTGAAGAGAAGGAGGTGGTTGATAACAAAAAAAAACATGTGCTGAAACTACTGTATACATCAAAGACATAACATTCTAATCTTAGTTATTCTAAAATGGATTGAATGTATCCATGAAACACACTCTGGGCAAAATAGAAAATGTGGAACAATTTCACTTTTAAATAGACTCCTTTAAATTGAGTATAGTGGAAACCTGAAAAAATGAATGAGACTTTCACCAGCCCGTGAAGGTGAACAGATTCAGGTTTTGTGGAACCATTGGGGAAGTTCCATGCTTCCTATGACTGCTAGTTCAGTAGTGTGTTTCTACTACATAGAGAGGAGTGATGGTCTTGCCTAAGTTCTCCATCTATAAAATGATACTGAAATATGGTATGGTATTAATATGGTAATGTTAGGCCATACAAGCTGAATAGATAACTAGATCCCTGCCATGTTCTGAGTCTGAAAGCTACAGTTTAGACCAGTATATCGCCATTAACAGAAGTGAACAGAAGTGGAACACATACCATAATAGTTTCAGTAACCTTGTGCCCACAAGGAAGCCAGGCAGCCTTTATTTGCTATGTGTTTTCCACAGCTATTGAACTGTTGTTCAGCTCATCGCTGGTTAAAAGCCTGAGAGAGCAAAATGACTTAAAGGAAAGTATATTGATTTGAAGCATAAAAGGAGAAGACATGATGAGAAAGCTCTGAAAAGAAATTTTCATGTTAAAAAAAAAAAGAGTTGGAGGGAAGGATTCAAATCGATGATATAAAGAGTGCAGCAGCAAAAAGGGTCATTGCTAAGTTACACTAGTATTCTTCAGAAAGTAAGTTTTCAATTTCACATGTACTGAAGAGTAGGAGAGGAAGAGATCTTTAAATGCCTTCCCCTGTATTCCAGATGGGTATAAGTAGTGATACCCAGAAATGGAGGGCCAGATTCCAAGTGAATGTAAATTGGCACAGTTCGAGTGAACCCAATGGAGCTATGCTGATTTACACCAGCTGAGGATCTGGCTCAAAAGATTTTGTGTAACTCCAATAAATGTAAAGCAATACATGTTGCTTTGATGCATCATCTCAATGCATGTTGATTAATGCTGCAATATCTTCTCTTATCATATCTGCCAGTGATCCTTGTTTAGATAAATATAGAGAATTTTTATTGACAGTTTATTTCAACAGATCTAACTATGAAGGATGCTCCTGTAATTGTGATGGAGAGCAGCTGAGAGGGGTTTTACTGGCTGTGATCCAATTTATCTGTGTGTCTTGCTGTGACTCACTGAATGTCATAAAAAGTAGACATAAAATGAAAAAAGAAAATAAAAACATTCCAGGCTCCATGGGGTCATGCAATTAGCTCTGGGCAAGAAGAGCAACCTGGTGCTGCTGCTGTTGGCTTCTTGAAGTTCTTCTAGGCAAAATCATGTGCGATGATGATCCTACCCAAACTAGCAAGTGTTACTGTGTGCTATAAAGATTAAGTGCTTGGAACAAGTACATAACCAGATGTTGAATTTAAAAATGCCTGTGTTGGAGCTTGGGGTTTATTTGGATAATAACTGTCTCACATTTATATGCTCCATTCGAAAGCACTTTACAGACAGAGTAGGATAGGCATCTCATTTTACGTATGAGGAAACAACCTTAGGCATGGAGAGATGAACTGACCTGCTTAAGGTGCAATAAGAAGTCTACAACACACCTAGGAATAGATCCCAGATCTCCTGCCTCCTTTTGCCTTAACTACAGACCATCTTTCCTCCTGGTAAGGAACTGGAGAAGTTAGCTGCATGGTGGAAGAGGAAGAAGTTTCCGACGTTAGGCTGCTGCATTTAGATAAACCTGCAAAAATGTAGTAGAATGTGTTCTATGATAGAGAAAGAAAGAAAGAGAGAAGAGTAGGACTAGGCATTAAACACATGGAAACAGCAGCCTTTGGGAATAAATGTAGGCCGATGATTTTGAATGAGCTCAAATTAAATAATTCCAACTGTGAGGGCTCCCACCTTTTTCTAGGCAATCTACAGTAAATTCACTCAGTAAATAATAGTACAGTGTGTGCTATAAAAATTGTTAGTTCATCTGCAATATAGTGTGTGTGTGTACACTGTATATATACTTATATATATATATGTTTACTCTGCATATAGTGTGTGAATGCTACTTGTTTTTATGAACTGTAAGTTTCATTTGATGACTCCTGTGCAAATCTGGAAATTTCTCACTTCTTGTAGTCCTTAGGAAATGCCAGTTTACAGAACATGACCCAAAGCATACTAAAGTCAATGCCAGTCTTTTCACTGACTTGTGTGGGCTTCAAATCCATCTCCAAGCAATTATGTCAATTCCTTGGTTTCTAAATGGATGGATTCCACTTTCTAGACACAACATTTGAATGAGCATTGTGAGCAATGAGATGTATTGCCTTAAATAACTCAGCTTCTAATTTCTGCTGTTTGCTTGTACTATAAGCTTTATCTGCTGACCTCACTTACGCATATATCACTTCTTTTATCTATATTTTGTGTTCCCTAAAGGAAGGTTTCTATGGCTGGGGTTTTACATATAGAAATTTTCAATTGCCCTTGCTCTACTAGACAGGTCACCTGAACCCAGTTTTAAATCATCTTCAGAATTCTTTCTATAGTTAAAAAAAAATCTCAAACCACTTTTGAATTTTCTGTTTACTCACGTCAGTCCATTGAAGTCATTTAATTGGGTTCTAGATCCGGTGAAGTGTGTGTTGTGCATTTACTATTTCAAGATTCCTTTCCCACCTCCCCCTCTTGGTCAGGGTATGTTTGAGAACCAGAACTTGGAATCTTAGTAGTTCTTAAAGTGGGGGGAAGCTGTACGCTGGTACCTGTGTGGAGGAGTGGGGGAGGGTTACAAAAGTCCTTGAAGTCCGTTTGTTTTCAAAGTTACCTTTGCAAGGAAAAGGTACAGGTCTTCTTTTTTGTTTAAGTGGAATTGTGCATTATGAAGGACTTCTAAATCGTTCTGTGATACAGGAGGGCCAGGGAGCAGCAGTAGTAGAGTGTGAGAGGGGAAATATATAAGCCCTAGGCTAATTAAGGCGTGGTTCCCTGGAGACTAGGGAGGGTGGCTACAGGTTAATTGGAGCACCTGCAGTCAATTAAGGCCCTCTCAGGAACCTAATAAAACCCCCTGCTTCAGGCAGACAGAGGAGGAGGAGGAAGGAGTTGGAGCAGAGTGGTTTGGAGTGGAACAGAGAGCAGTTGGAGGAGTTGAAGCAGAGTGGATTGGTGGTGGAGCAGAGAGCAGTTTGGAGGAAAGCAGAGGAGAGTTTGGAGAAGTGCTGTGGCGGGCTAAGAAGACCAAGACCCTAGGTAAAGGGACACCTGGCTTGTGCAGAGGGAAGGCAGGAAGCCCCACAAGCAGGAGAGGGAAGGAGCCCAGGGGAAAGTATCACTAGTACAAGTGGTTTACCCACTAACCTAGGGCCCCTGGGCTGGGACCCGGAGTAGAGGGCGGGCCCAGGTCCCTCCCTCTCCATTCCCCTTCTCTTGGATACTAGTGGGACAGCTGATACCCCAGTTCAGGGACAAGAAACGGCGCCCTGAAAAACCCCCACAAGAAGAGAAAGTGTGGGACCCTCATAGTAGTGCCAGCAATTTGCCACAGTTCATAGTCTAAGATTATAAAATGTGCCAGGATCTGATAGTTTTCAAAACTTGAGTTTGTTAGCAAATAACTTTCAAACAAACCATCCTTCTTTTAAAAAAAGACTCTAAGGCATGATTTCTTACTGAGGGCAACTGAATAAAATAAATCAATAGTTTATACACCAAGCATCTTATTTTTCAGATTTTTTCTTCCAAGACTCCTTGTCCCATTAGCCTCAAAAATTACAGAATCTCTTGCTCTGGATAGAGCACACCCGGGAGAAATGACAAACAGAAAATAGTAATTTTAAAGTAATATGGGTGAAGGAGGGCAGAGTCTATACCATCAGCTATATAAAGGTAATCTAGATACAATGGAGCTCTACTACCATGCCTCTATAATAAATATTTGTACTTCCTTAGGCTTGGAACATGAGCCAGAGCTAGAATTACAATACTCTGGCAGTAAAAAGAGTATCTATTTGTAAGAAAGACTAATAGTCTGACTCATTAGTCTAGCTCCAACCACTTACAAATCTAGCCATGTTACACTGCTCTCTAGAGGCTGGAGATCTGGTTGACTATTGGCAGAATACAGGGGCTGATATGAGGCTCCATCAAAGCACTTGATCATATGAGTCATTCCATTGAAGTCTATGTACCCATAATGTGACTACATCATCCTTCTTGAGAGCTATGATGATCCCAGATCTTTAAACATGGTGCTGTTCAAGTGGTAAATGGCAGTTACCACACCCAAGACATCAAACATCAGAAAACCAACATGCATCCAATAAATTAATTTCCAACCTAAAATGCACAATAATCTGTTCCTGATTCATGTTCTCCATCCCACATATGTCTATTACTAATGTAATCAGATCTTGAAAAACACAGGAAACATACAAGCTGATACCTAATGGGTGGGATGACTGAGGCTGTGCTCCTCTTTTAGGCCTTGTTTTAACTAAGAAAAAGGGTGCATATGTAGTCACTAGCATGGTAAAGTCCTAGCATGGACAAAGCAGTTGTAGTTTTAACACGTTAGCACATTGAGGTAAACACCTTTTTGTTTTTTTCCTAGTGTGGATGCATCTTTAGTCTGAGTATCACTGTCTCACTAATGACTTGCTCACCTTCACCTTGTCCCCCCCCCACCACTATTTATGTAATCCTGTACCACAAGCCACTTTAACCCTTGAGAAAACTAAGGCCATCATCTACAGACATGTTGCTGGGAAAAGAGAAAAGGTGACAAACTTTCAGGTACGCCCCAATTCAGCTAAGTACTTAGGCACATGCTTAATTTTAAGCATGTAAGTAGTCTCGTTTTAGTCAGGTGTATAAGATTATTCATAAACTCAAGTACCTTATTGAATTGGGGTCAGAAGGCTCAAATACAGTGAGACAGCTTCTCAGCTGGTGTAAACTGGCATAGCTTTAATGACTTCAACAGAGTGATGCCAATTTATGCTAGCTGAGGATTTGGCCCGTATATGTGTGTCTTTGTGAAAGAAATTTAAAAATGGGGAGGAAAAGAGATCTTAACCAATGTCTCAAGCCGTCTATTTGATATATACTGGAAATCTGAGAGCTCTACATTCTCTATTTAGTCACTCTGAATGTGTTGTCTTTATCCAGCAGCAGTTGTATACAATCTACACCATCCCCTGTGATATACCAAGCATCCTCTGAGCGATCCTCACAGCATCTATGTGAGGTTTTCTAATTCTGCTCATGACACAATGTATAAGCACTCTGCTAGTCAATAAACTAATTCAGGGAGCACACATTTCTTGCTGGTAATTAGAGGATTAGAAACCCACCCGAAGTCAATTTTGTTTGTTTGCTTGCATTATTTTTAGGCACTTAAAGGCTATTCAGATAAGCTGCAATTCTAGTCTTGGCACATCTCAACTTTTAATTATTCTCTCCTTTAGTAAATTCTTGTTTAATCCTCTCTTGCTGTTCATTCTCTATGTATTATTTCACAGCTGTAGAAACCTTAGCTTAAATTTCATCTTGCTTTGTTTAGGCTGCTTCTACACCTTTCACATATTTTATTTTCTCACTGGGTCTCACTGAACAGCTGGAACAGGAGAGAAAAAAATAATGTATACATCGTTAATAAAGGGTTTGAGCACTTTTTTTCTTGGCAATACTCAATATATTTCCCAAGTAGAATGTCTTAAGTTGTTCTGTACAAACAGCTTTCTTTCCATGGAGAATTAAAGGGGTATGTGAACAAAAATTGGAGGCAAGAGTCAACTAATACCACCTGCTGTAACCCACAAAGATATACACAAATGGTACATGGTCATAAAAACCTTAGAAACAAATTTGTTAAAAATAACCACAATTTCTCATCCCTCTAAAGAGTCGAGGGAACAGATCTGAGGTTATGAGGGGAAGACATGGTATGGAACAATGAACACAGTTTGAAGAGTAAGGAAGTCCTGAGCTCTAATTGTATGTTTGCCTCTGACTTCAGGAACTCCTCTCAGCACCTTGCTTCAGATTGCCATCTGTAAAATGGAAATAAAAACATATATTTGTCACCCATAAGGGGTATTGAGGATTAATGTATGTTTGAAGAGCAACTTAACTACGCGAAGAGCCATATAAATGAAAAGTATTATTATTTCTTCTTATTTTCCAGTGATAATATTTCCTGTTTTATACGAGAGACAACCATTTGTGAAAAATATAAAACATGCCTTCTGGCTGAGACAAACTTATGTCTATACTGCAAAAACAAAACAAAAGTGTTCTTAACTCAGTTTAGCTAACCTGTTAGCAAACTCAGACTAAAATATCAATGAATATATGGGGATTTGGCCTTTCATTCAGGTTAGTAGCTCAAGTTTAAGCCTAGGCTTGCCCTTTTGGCTTTGGATTGAGCTGATAACCTGAGTTAATAGCCAAGTTGCCAGGTCTTCAGTGCTATTTTGACAGGAGCTAAGAACACCCCGTTTTTGCAATGTAGGCATATGCTCAGCGTGTGTCTATACTATCTCTGTGAGCAAGCCTCCCAGCCTGGGTCCACAGACTTCTGTTAGTGGGGCTACTGCCCTAAGAATTGCTGAGTAGATGGTGATTTGATATTATGATTCAGGCTGGAGGTTGGGCTCTGAAGCCTATTTCTAACTATGGGAAGTTCATTTTGTTGTTATAAGTAAATATTATGTTTTTATACTATGGGGTATTTGTTTTTATATCAGTCAGGGTCTGGGTCTCATTTTGCCGGTCTTGGTATAGCTTCTAATTGGCAATGCGGGGTGGGGAAATTTGCACTGATACTGCCCATGCTCGTTCTTCAAATAAATACGATTTGTGGCTCTCTCTCTCGCTGTCAAAGGGGCTCGTTATGATCACTAAATATAACCATGCATGAGTTAGTGACTGTCACAGACTGGTTCTTTAAGACGAGTTAGACTCAGTCATGCCTGTGACATAACTGGTATCTCTCAGCTGATCCTGATCTGGTGAGTTAAGTACAACTAGTGATCTCTGCTGTGGAACGGTCAGAGAGGCCTACCTAGAGAGAGAGAAGACCTCGGTCAAGACGGGAGTTCTCTCTTTCTGGATAGGGCCTGGGGAAGGCAGGTTAGAGAGTACCTCAGGGAGCAGTTTAGACTCCTGTGAGAGGCTCTGAGGAAGGGTTTGTAAGAAGCAGGAAGGCAAGGCCTAGGGGAAAACTGCTAGGAAGAAGGGCCTTCAGGGAAAAAGCCCTAGGAGGTGGTGCTCATTCTAAGCAAAGAGGAACTCTGCAGCCCCTGGGAGTAGGGGTGAAGAGCAGGGAATTTCAGCGTAGCCCAAGAAGGACGGAAGGATCTGTTGAACTGTTGGTGAGAATTCTTTAGTTGGACTTGTGTTACCCTGGAGTGGGACTGAACCTAAGATATGGTGGGAGAGCTGGACCCTAGAAGACACAGACAGAGATAAGCCATTGGAGGGCAAAAGAAGTGGTCAGCTGGGGGTGCTAGGTATGATGACCCCTGAAACACTATGCTCTGAGCAAGGAGGCGCTATGGTGGTGAGTGGAATTGATTACAATGACATATATGCAGTGTTGTTATAGTCGTATCAGTCCCGGGATATTAGAGAGGCAAGATAATATTTTTTTATTGGACCAACTTCTGTTGGTAAGACAGACAAGCTTTCAAGCCTACTTGGAGCTCTTCCTCCAGTCTGGAAAAGATACTCAGTGTCACAGTAGTTGTTGAAGTTGTAGAAGAAATCTGAGGGAATTTAAGTTGTTGGTCCAGAGGATGAATGTATCATCGATGTATCTCAGGTATATCATTGTTTTTGTGGAGCATTTGTCCAGATATTCTTCTTTAAGAAGAATGGAGAGGTTGGCATTTTGGTGAGCCATCCTAGTACCCATTGTTGTCCATGATTTGGCAAAAGTGTTTGTTATTGTATGTAAAATTGTTATGGGTGTGGATTAAATGGATGAGTTTGATGATGTGTTTAGGGTGCATATTTGGGCATTGTCACATACACCCATACAAATTAAACATAGTTAAATTACTTTTTGAAATGCATAATTTAAATCTCAATTTCTGTCATTTACTGATACTGTGAGGATAGTTGCATAGAAAATGAAGTGTCAAAAGTTTCTTGTTTGTAATGTATCTTTCCCACATTGCATGAAGAGGTAAAAGTGAAATTCATACAGGTAAATTTAACAGGGACTTTTATTATTTCCTTATGGTAACAAAAATTGAAGTCTGATCTGTCAGGTCCAGTAAGGGTGCCCCTGCCAGCCACCCTTAACTTCTGTGAGGGAATACAGCCACTGGGTCATGCAGCCCATCAGACCACCTCTTCCAGGCCCCCAATTTACCCTTGTAGCTCGAACACACCCTCTCCCAGAATCACACCAAGTTACAGTTTTACTATCTTAGGAAGCATGTAGTAATTGTGACGCATATACACACAAAGACAGGTTAGATAGTGTCTAACCTGTTGTTCAATCTTTTCTTAGTTACACAATAAACACACAATGCAAGTCACTTAGAAAACAATAAACATCCAAAATCCAAAACATCCTCAGTAGCTCACTCTTCCTTTAGGAGTCCTTGGGGTACCATCTGTGTTCAGGTAGATTGGCAAGGTCCCTTCTCTCATCAAGTTTCTTACATGTGGGGTTGCTTCTCCTTCATGGAGTCTTTCAGACCAACTTGCCTTCTCTGTCCTTGGCTGATCCATGCACTTTCTGTCTTCTGCCCAGCACATCCTGTTCCTATGTCTGGTAACTTCCCACTCTTTCCAATAGCCCTCTCTTCACATAAAAAGGAAGAAGTATCTGTTAATAGCCATTTCTCTTAGCATATCTAATGACCAGTTGTTAAGAGTTAAGTATTTCCCATTGTTCCTAGCCTGGGGAAGGTGTTGAAGCAACCCTGCTAGCCCATGGTAGATACACATACAGAGGATTATTATAATATTATTATCCACCTTATCATGTTTCTCTGACTGTATAAATATGTCTACTGTATGTTTCATTCCATGCATCCGATGAAGTGGGTTCTAACCCACGAAAGCTTATGCTGAAATAAATTTGTTAGTCTCTAAGGTGCCACAAGAATTTCTTTCTTTCTTATTTTCTTTTTGCTGACACAGACTAACATGGCTACTACACTGTAACATACAGAGGAGATTCACGATGCAGAAAATTTCATAGTAACAGCTTCACAAAATATCAGCCAGGATTCATAAATTGTACAGACAGATCCCCACAATCATCACATCTGTCTATTGAAAATTCCCACTTTTGTCTATGAAAAACATGCTACTATGTCAGTAAGTTTCTTGTGTTTATAAGGATCATAAGCACAGTACACACCTGTTCAGCAGCATGAAATTTCAAAGGGATGTATAACTGCATATTTACATGGTTAGGAAATGCAAAACATAAGGTCTATATGCATCAGGCATACTAACGTAGTGGGGTAAAAAAGGATCAAGCAGGCTACCGCAGCATGGAATTTACCAGATATTTCCTACCTGCCCTGAGGGCAACTGCTGTGCAATTCAAGTGAAGGAGAACTGGTTTGAAACATCCCAAGAAGTGGAATGGTAGAACTGGAGATGAACAGAACAGAGATTCTCTTCAACAAAGTATCATATTTCTCAGTATGCTAGGGTGACCAGATAGCAAATGTGAAAAATCGGAACGGGGATGGGGGGTAATAGGAGGCTCTATAAGAAAAAGACCCAAAAATCGGGACTGTCCCTATAAATTCGGGACATCTGGTCACCCTACAGTATGCAGATGATTTAACTTGATCTCACAAGTAACTGCTATGATCATGATGAAACAGATGAGCAAGGAAAGGTTTTTTGAATTTGTATCTCTGCACATTTTTTAAAAGATAAGGTAGAAAACAAACATTAGTTGAGCAACTGTTTAACTCATTACTCATACTCTTAACTAAAGAAAAGGGCTTGAGTTGAATTTAGTTTTATAGAGCTTAGATAAATATCCTTAATAACAGTGTAGGATTAAGAGGCAAAAATGGTATTGGACAATGATTGGGCTTAAACAAATTAGAAACATTGTTGATATAACTATTCAGATTTTCAGAAGCAAATCACACAATTGCAATAGAAACTAACACTTGTACTCACTGACTGTCTGGGGAAGGTGACTTTGTTTGGATTTTAGAATAGGGCCTCGCTTGTGCCACTTGGTTATCATCTCCAGTGTTGCTAACATAATGGGGGGGGAAACCAAACCACAGTTAGATCACAAGACAGTTTGATCAGATATTTACATGCCAGTTCACCAAGGTCTCCTTTCAAGTGATTTATAGCAGTCTACCCTTGTTACTTATTTCCCAGTGAATGATATTAACTCCAGGATCTAACACTCTGAACTATCTATCTAATATAAACTCCTACATTTGTTACAGACTGTACAAACTGAGTGCAGTTCTAAAAGCTTGCACACTTGGTTTCATTTTATATCAATATACACCGAGGACTTGGAGGGGCTGATTGAAACCATTAACTGTGGTAGACGCATGTACAGTGTTCTGTTAACAACAGAAATTTCAGTTTTAAATCTACTTTGCAGTCATTTTGATTGGAACCTGTTACAAAAAAGAAAAAGGCACAAGCTGGAACTGTGTGACTATCTTTAAACCACACACACAAACATCTACACTTCCTCACTAATTAGGTACTTAGTTTCAGATAATGCTCAGTTGACTGACCTGGGTCATCACTCAAGTAAGTTTATCACTTATTACCAGATCTTTTCTCAGCCCTCAGCTTAGTTATTGTTGGCAGTGGGAGTTAACACTGTAACCACAGATGGAGTAAAAAACAGACATGACTATAATATTTTCCCAGTATGCTAGTGGGCAAACCAATTTGCTGGAAAATAAGAGACAGTTAAAGTGGTATATCTGAGGTAGGTACTTGATGTCATGAGCTGGTGGCCAGCCCTGGACCTCAGTCTACTGCCTTCCAGGTGTGTCTGACTTGGGAAGCCATTAGCTGAAGGAGACAGGTCATTTTATTCTGGCTGGTTCAATTTAGTTCCTCTTCTTATAGGTGCTGGGATGGGACAATTAGATGGTGACCCATATTTGTTCCACAGATTTGAAATGTTCAATCAGAATGAGTCCTCCTCTCTCCCCAATCAATCATGGATCAAGACATCAGTTTTGAGTTCTTGCAACTGAAGGCTTGTCTACACTACCCGCCACATCAGCGGGCAGTGATCTTTCCAGCGGGGGTCGATTTATCGCATCTAGTATAGATGCAATAAATTGACCACTGAGCACTCTCCCGTCGACTCTGACTTCACCAGAATGAGAAGCGTAAGCAGAATAGATGGGAGAGTGTCAGCTGTCGACTTACCACAGTGAAGACACTGCGGTAAGTAGAACTAAGTATGTCAACATTATCTACGTTATTCACGTAGCTGAAGTTGCGTATGTTAGATCGACCCCGCGCGGTAGCGTAGACAAGCCCTGAGACTGGAATTTTCCAGTCTTTGTGCAACACATCTTATCACACCAGCTTGTGTAAAACAAGTTAGGCCGTAACTGTTGATACATCCGTTTTGGGCCATACCTTGAAAACCAACTGATTTGCTCCAGTCAGCAACTTACCTTTGCAAGTGACTTTCTGTGGGCCTCTTAGTGGTTTATTCCTTATCCAACTTTGTGGTTGTGCATGCTCCACTTGCAGTTTCTCCAGTAACACTCTGCTAGCTGCTGAAATGTCAAGTTTAAAATTCAGAAAATTCACCCAAAGTCCCTCCACATTCTTTGATGCTCTTTTAAACTTGTTTTGACAGTCCATTGTACAATGCCAAGTCACTTTAAGAACTGTTGTTTTCCAACAACATTTGACAGGAAGGAAGAGACGTATACAACTTTTTCCTTGTTTTAACAACAATGGTGGGACCATGGTTTGTATGACTGAGCTGAGTCTGCATTATTAATCAACCAGTTACTTCTCTGTAGTTGTCCTTATAAATACTCTCTTTGGTTTCAGTTGCTTTTATTTATTGCCTCTTTCAGCACAGGTGTATTTTACTAACTCAATAACATAAGCATGTTATTGATTGAAAACATTAGTTTTCTTCTTCACTTTGTCACTTAAACTAAAAGAAATTAGTGTGAATGCAAACCCTTTTTTTCCCTACTGGGATTGT
The DNA here is from genome assembly GCA_037349315.1 of Chelydra serpentina. Lineage (NCBI taxonomy): Eukaryota > Metazoa > Chordata > Testudines > Chelydridae > Chelydra > Chelydra serpentina. Next base: position 2,584,251 of record JBAIAC010000018.1, read on the forward strand.
TCATGAGGTAAACCCCATCGTTAAAGTGTACAATACTTTGCCCAAAGCTGTATGACTTATAGTTGAGTTCTCTTTTATACACACTGTAATCATCATATTAGATTCCGTCAAGTTTCCTATTTTACTATTGCATCTGGTTCATTATATAGTATCAGTGTTTGATATTAATTTAATATGATTTTAATTCATTTTTTTTATTCACAGATAGGGTAAAAAGGAGAAGTCTCTCTAGCTATACCAGAATTACACTCTTCTGGAAGGCTGTAATAATTCTGATTTTCCTCAGAGTATTGAAGAAATCTAGCCATTAAACTTTGGGGTTTTATTCTCCTCGTCCTCTGTTCTATCTTTCTAAAAGGCCTTGATGCCTGGGCAATTCTTAAATAGTAATAGCTCATAATTTTGGGGCCTTAATTATTAAAGCATACAAGACCCAATTTTCCTTTTACTTAGACCCCAGTTCAGCAAAGCATTAAATACTTTGTTCATACTTAATTTTAACACATTCTTCAGTCCATACTTGCCTGATATTAACTGTGCTTTGCTGAGTCAGGATGGAATACTGAATCAGGGGCCTTAGTGAAGAGTAACTACATTGAAGTCCATTGAGTTTCACCAAGCGTAAGTGCAATCAGAGTCAGGCTGAATCTATTTAAATGGTTTCCACTTGCTGTCTTTTAACTGGAAGTTATTAATGGTGATGCTTGTGTGTTAGAACACAGGTGTTTATTATGCTCATAACATGTGGATAAGAATCTGATGACCATTGAGTCCCTATGGGCCTATATATTATTGGGTGTATAATGACTCTGGTTTCTATTGTGAGATCATTGTTCCAAGGAACACTGAATACAAGTAGCTTCTTTCCCCCAAAAAACTTCATCTTCCTATACTGGCTGCCCTTCTACTAATCCTGAACTTCTATCCCCTTGTGCCAAGTTGAAGTCCTTATACTACTATGTCACAAGGCTACATCCTTCATACTACCAACATTGGTTTTATTATCCCTAGATATTATCCCACCCATTACCCCTGCCAGACCATATGGCCACATCAGGCACTGTACTGCCTAAACCTTCTCAATGTTCCCTCTTGCTTCTGGGATGATATCCAGCTACATGTAGCCTCTTCTCACAAATGTGTCCCACATGAGGAGCTCCCTGAGTCATCAGCTGTATTCTCCCTTGGCTCTGCAATAAACGGTGTTTAATAACATCGTTATCATGCAAATCAAATGATGCTGCTTTCTACTTTATGACCCCAGTCAATTAAACCCATTATCCAATAAACAGTTCTTCCCTCTTCCTGGAAGATAAGTTTCAAGAAGAGATCCTCAGCTTATGACCTGATGTAAATTAGCTGTAACTGTGTTGATTTGCACCAGCTGAGATTCTGACCCAGGGCGTATGAATCTGCTTGTCTTCTATGCTATTGGTTGGACATCTGTCACCATAGCTTCTAGGTGCTCTAATTAAATGTCCAGATTCTTGCTACGACTTTGCAGTCTCTATACTTTCAATTTGCATGCTATGATATGCTGTCATGTTGTGCATTTTGCATGGATTTTGTTAGGCTTTAATATTCTGTGTTGCAGGATTCTGCTTGTTTCCTGTGTCATTGTAACTGAGTGGTGAACTGGGCATTACATACTACTACTAGCTTTGCTAATTTAAATTATGTCATATATAATGTTTGACACCGACTCTGTTGCACGTAGCACTTGGTATTGTAGTATTTTAACACCACACTGAGGAGAAAGTATAACAACACTTGGGGAATACAATCTGAATAAGAACTTGTAGTGTAGTTTTTCCTTAAAAACAAATCAAAACATTTAAAAAGGGCCATTAGAAACTTGTGATAAGTTTTACACACTCTTATTCTGTCTGTTGTTCAGAATAGAATGTGTGTTAATAGAACACATTGTTGCTAACACTTCCAGAATTCTGTTCAGTGTTTTGGTTTGTTTTTCTATTACCTCATCAAAATAGAGAGAGAGATACAAAGGACAAAAATTTGAAACCCAGATTCTGGCAACTAAGTTCTTAAATCCATATTCGGTCACCTAATTAAAAATTGTCCGATTTTATGTTCAGAACAGCCACAAATTCCACTAACTATGAAAGGTGCTCAATACATTTCAGAATCAGACTATTTTTATTTAGGTGACTAAATATGGATTGAAGAGTCTAACTGTAGGCACCTGGGATTGAAATTTTTGGCTTTTATATCTATCTGCTCACTTTGCTATGGTAACGGGGTAGCGGGGGGAAGTAAAGCACTGCACAGAATTGAGGGAGCATTAGCAATAATGTGTGTTCTGTTTACACACTTTCTGTTTTATCCACAGGGGCATAAATCTAGATTTAGGAACCTAACTGCAGACACCTAGGCTTGAAAATTTTGGCCATGGTGTACAACTACAGGCAGAGCACTATAAAAACATAAATAGGAAGTAGATAAATTAGACATGCCCATAATGTTTTGTCAAAAAATCCAATGTCTTGGGGTAGGGGTGGAAGAATCTGGGAGCTTGGTTTGTACTGATGTAGTTGATGAACAGTAATTACTGCTCATTGGTCCCTTGAACACTTCGCATTGAAGTAGTTAATGAGAACATCGGGTGCTGGTGAAGAGTCTTAAAAAAATTCATGTAATCCACTCCACTCCACTCCTCAAAGTGCAATGAAAAGATCCTGTTGTGATTGCTAATCCAAAATGTATTTCTTGAAATCAAAAGGGCTATAATCTCATTCTAGGCCTTTGAAGAAATTCATCATGCGAGTCTGTGCCACATGGACAAAAGACAGTAATGCACTAGATCCTTGAGAGATAAGATCATGCCATGCTCCTTCATGAGGTTATGATTCCATAGCTACACTCATTTCATTACAGCCTGGAGAAAGGAAAAGCAGCATGACAGAGCCTGGTGTCTTTCTAAACAACTACATCAGTAGAAACCCCCTGCAGAACCTTAAGTCATTTATCATTTCCCCATCCCCATCCCTCCTCACTGAACTGATAAAGTACTTTGCATCCATTATTAAAACACATTTTTCTGTGTTAGCATGGCCCTGCAGCCAAAGTTTTTCAGTGCTTCATTATGTGATGGTCGGAACTATATAAACTTATAATTTAATGTGTTTCCTGAATGTCTGGTGTTGTCAGGCTGTTTATGGCCGCTAGCTTTATTTTCTCTATATTGTTTTTTGTGAGTCTGAAATCTCCACGTTAAAGCTAGATGTTGTGTGATTACTTTTTTTTTTTTTTTTTGGCTTAAAAAAGGTAGCTTTTTGCTCAAAGGGATTTTTTTTTAAAGCTACACACCAAGTTCATAATAACAAGTACCCAGAGCAAACTACGCACTGTGCAGTCTTCTCTGTGTTCAGATTCAGTATATACACCAAAGAGGAGTCACCTATTACCACACATGCCTTAAAATACGGAGTTGTTTGAAGTGTTATCTATACCAAAGATTATTAGCCTTTGTGTGAATCTAAATCAAATAGGCTGTAATATGTGCCCATTTGTCTAAAGGAAGAAGGAAAATGAGTGTGGACATTAGAGGTGTCGTTCATACCCTCAAGCCCCATTGGAGGCCTCCGGGAGCATGAGGTGACATATGAGCTTAGTCTGTGGAAAGATAAATTGAAAGAGAGGGAATGAGAAAGTAATAGCTCAATGTTATTTCATAAAGAATTGTCATTCCGAAGAGACAAATTCCTTTTTATCTATCCATAATGAAATTCAGACATAGCTAAAGGCCACACAAAACAGGTGTGTTCATGAGTTTACCTAAGCCCTTCCTGGAAAGGGGTTATTTGTTGATGTCATACTGGTGTTTGTCAGTGGCTTTTGTCCAAAAGCAAGAATTTGCTGATACTTCATGCTCAGGCTCAGAGCACAGGACTCTTGTTTATTTGTGTGTTTACTCTGGACAGCACCTGTCTGAGGACGAAAAAGCCAACCAGTCCCCGATTGTAGAATATCTGTAATGCCTGCCGCTAGTGTTCTGGAACCTCGTCTTCTAATAATATAGTGGTAATCAGTGAGATTGCAGAACTGTGGCAGGAAGGAATTTTTGTTTTACCGTATTTCATGCAGCCCAGCTTCCAATTTCTACCTTCACCGAGACTACTTAAAGACTCATAACTGCCTACTATGAATACAATCAATCAGAACTCTCCATAATCCTGCCAGTGGTAAAGTTCCTTGCATTGTTTTCAAGGGTGCTGCTTCACTGATGTGGGGTGACTCCATCTGTCTTTGTTTCTGTTCAGAATGTCAAAAACTGGGGCTCTGAAAATACTCACTCGCTCCGCAGGAGCCATTCTAAATCAACTTGGATCTACTATTTTTGAACAATAGGAACAGGGAAGACTGTAGGTTCCTTCCTATGCTCAGAGAGAGAGAGAGAGAGAGAGAGAACATTTAGGGGTTTCAGATGCTTTTTAACCTAATTAAAAGAACATTTTTGTTTTATTGAATGAAGCTTTGCAAGACATAGGCAGTCATGTGGGTTAGTAGTAGTACCCTTTAGGTATTTTGGTACAAGAAAATTAAAAATGACTCATTTTTTCATTGGGGAGAAAAAGCAAACAACTGTTGTAGAAGGGTCCCCATTTCTCTTCAACAAACTATCTTATAAAGTAAATTGTTATCATGCTTTCAGAAGGGCCTGTACCACTGACAAAAATGAGTGTGTGATTCACAGGAATCATTCCCATTTGCACTAATCGGAATTCTACATGTAATCCCTTGCATGCTGAGGGCGACTAGACCTCTTTTGTGTGTGTTCTGACAATCTTAAGATTTGGAAGTACTCCTTTACAGACTGTGACAAAATGCTTAATACTGATACAATAGCTCTTTCGCAGCTATTACATTCTATTGTGTCATATGGATTAATTGTGGGATGCTTTAATCCATGATGTTTGTGTGTCTATTACACAGATTATTGACGTGATAAATCCTTATGGTTTTGGTTACAATCTAACATGTCAGGCAGAAATCCCCATCCAAAGAGTACCAAGGTAGTTTTAACATTCTATAATGCGTAGGCTGAGAAGGACTATAGTAGAAACTAGCCTTGCCTAGGAATGCAGAGACCGTGCTTTGTGGGAAAGGGAAAGAAGAGGGCAGATAGAAAACCTGAAAAGAGAGGAGAATGGGGAGCGCACGCAGTGCCTCTGACGTGGGATGAGAATGAGGGGACAATTGTGTGGAGGGAGGGAGATGTTAGGGGAGGGTGGGGTGAAAGGGAAGCACAGAGCCTCCTGGCATGTGGCAGAGGGCGGAATGAAGACACACATTGAGACCCTGGCCTGGTGGACTAGGGTGGAGGGAAGGGAGGAGAGGAGCACACAGAGACCCTGACATGATGTGGGATGGGAATGGTGGTCGCAGAGTTCCTGAAATTGAGGCTGATGGGAACTTGTAGGGCATAAGGGAGGAATGTAAGGAACCTCTATTTTGAGGTATAATTAAGGGATAATGTTCACAGCAGAGTATTACACACCAATAAATATTTTTTGCGAGTGATTAAACACTGAAGTTGAAGTTGCAAACCTTTTGCCTATTGTATTTTTCCAGATTTTAAAAGATACAAAAATCTTGACATGAAAACGAAAGCTATAAAATATAGTGTGTGCCTCATGTAGGTTTGAATATTCAAATCGATTGCAACTTTCCAGGGAAAGGTTTATATTTAAATGCTTTGGTTTGCAGAAGCCAAAAGTTCAGAGGCTTATCCAAAGTTTATCCACCCACTTGAGTCTGCAGCGTTGTACTGGAATTTTCACAGGGACAGCTTGCTTTCTTACTGCTTTGTTACCACTTGGCCTGATATATCCCAAGCCAGAATTTCTCACAATACTCTACCCAAGTCACTGATAGAATCAGAAAATGCAGAGGGGATGCAGAATTGTATGTATTTCTATGGGTTTAGGAGCAACAGGACTTAGGTACATAGTGTAGATAAGAACTTATGCATCATATAAATAAACAAATTACATCAGCATCAACTTATCTCCAGCAACAATTGACCTGTTGCAAGTGCTCAAAATTGATCAAGGCTTAATAAAAAGGAAACTACAGTGTCAGGTGTGACACAATTTGTTTATTTGTGCATGTTCTTATTTAAACTGAATCCTGTTACTCCATAAACTCAGAGAGACCCAAGAACATTTGGGCATTTGTGGAGCCCCGAGGGATAGCTGCCCTAAGACTTGTCCATCCAGGTTTCCCAGTACACTACTCACTGTCACAGAATCTTTTTCTCTGGGCTGAGTGGTAACCCTCCAGTCAGGAGCTAGGAGAACAGCAACTGATCCACCCTCAGTGAATTTGCCACCCTGCTCTTCACTGACATATTACTGCTCATCAAATATTTCACAATATTTGCAAAGTTAAATAGACTTTTCCAAATCTCAAAGAAAACAAAGTTCAGGATCAATTTGTGTTCATTTTGTATGTTACCCAAATCAGTCTGTTGGTCCTTGCTTACCTCTCGGAATTGCTTTGGTATCACCTTGGGGCCATTGTTCAAGGGCAAGTTTAAAAGAAGTGAATAACTGTACAAAGTTGTGGCTTATATGGATAAGGGTTTCTGTTTTATTTATGAGAGGACTGGTTACTCTACCTAAACACATGTAAGGTGAGTTTATGCAATCTCTCTTTATCCTACAGCAGAAAAATGGTCAGTGGAAACAGTGCTAATAAATCTTTCACATTTTTTTCTACTTTTCGGTAGAAACTCTTCACTAAGCTGATCAATATCTAAGTCTGTCATTTCTCAGGGTACTTCATGTTTTCTTTAAAAAGATATAGCATTGTCAAGATCATAAAAAGCTATGCTTCATTCCCTTATATCACTGTCAGTGTAACAGGGCAGAAAATTGAGATCTCTCCCTAAAATGACTTCCATATACTTTCTTGAAGATTATCTCCTTAACGTTTTCTTTGAATTTATGCGTTCAGATATTTTTATAGCTCTTGAAAAGCAACACACACAGCTTGAAAGCAACACATGTTTTCCATGTTTCCATGGAGGCTTTGAAATTGAAGTTGAGGTAGTGTTTATTTTAAACTCACAACATAACTATTTTTTTTTAAGTTTGGCTATCTCGGCTCTGCTGCAGGCTCATAAAAAGCTATTCTAAACATCACATTTATGTGGTACTATGACTATTACAAGATGCAGAGGAAGTGTTCTCGCCTTTTGTGCTTTTGCGCCTCGTCCAATTATTATCCAGTTCAAACCCATATTTAAAGACAGGCTACTCTGTCTTTCCCATTATGATGATTAAATTATACAGTATACTTTCAGACATAAGTAAATTCAGGACAGACTGACTACTGAAATTACAATCCACCCCTTTTACAAGTCAATGGCTATGTACCCCTGCAAAATATAGGAGTTTTTATGTATTGAGATATCTAGATGTAAAATCCTAGTGGTGACAGGGGATTGTTGTTTTTACCTCAAGGTAGTCAAGTTCAACCCCAGGCGGGAGGTGTGGGGTTGATTTCAACGTGCTATATCAAGACAATAACTACGTGTCACTTGTCTTCGCTAGGATTTTACACTGAGATCGCTGTCTCAATGTCAAAAAACACCTCTTTTGCAGTGAAGACATAGCTAATCTTCAAAAGTTAAGGAATTCAAGTAATTGCAAAGATGCTTGTGCCATTCATTGTGATGAACACTCTGCCATTATTAAGGCTGTACAGGTGGCCTTTCAAAAACTCCCAAATGCCATAGATAACTAATGTCCAGATTCCTTGCACTTTGGCAGAGCTCATGCAGGACTGGAGCCTATATCAGCATATGCAGTATTGAAGATATTGCAGAGACACTGGTGACACTATCTATTTCATCTGGGGTAATACTAGCAAGGTTTAAGGTTTACTGTCCACATGTAGTTACATTATAAAATCCTTTTTTCACCAGCTCATAATTTTCTGTAGAATATTTTCCATTGGTTATGAAGTTTTCCGTGATTTGTCTTCACACAGAGAAGACCAAGCATATATATACATTTATTTTGAGGAAAACTGCTCTAGTAATCTTTGAATAATACCAGTGAAAAATATGATTTTTAATAGGAAAATAGATGGTTTGGTTCTTTACTCACCAATCACTCAAAAAGTTATTCATGGTTTCCTGGTTTTACATTATTCTACTTGATGTGCCTCCTTGTACTAGACAGCATAAGGAACTCACTGACCAGAGTCTCGTAAAACATCTGCAAGAGTCATCTCCCAAGGTGAAAAAGACATGCAATAAAGATAGTTTAACAAGTAAATGCTAATTGCGGAAAAATGGGTGATCCTAGAAAAAATGCACACATTAATTTTCTGAGGGAGGGATAAGCTGAATGTTGATGTACGGTGATGACCGAAGTGAAGCTTAGTTTTCAGTGGTAATACTGGAATAAACTAGCAATAAGATTGAAAATGTATATCAAACAGTGCACAAATTTAGCATGTTGGTTAATAACTTTTATCGTATGCTGTTTTCATGTAGCCTTGAGAACTAACGTGTGATCAATGCAGTCCAGCCAAAACAAATGTCTTCTTACTGTGATCAAACCAAATAGAGACATTGTCTGACTTCATTGTCAATATGGGGCTCAGATCTTTAACCAATCAACTCCCATTAAAATCAATAGGGATCTTGAAAGTAAAATCCTGCACAATGCCTTGAAACCCCATGTACAATCTTGCCACAGCAAAATTACTCCTGTTCTGTTGGGGAATTCCTAGCCTGAAGGATGAATTTAATTGAGCAGCAGGTGAATGGCAATTCCTGCAGCATATAAAACATTTCAAAGGGTTTTTCCATTTTGGAATTACAATACTGCTATTCTTCTACTTACATAGACACAACTATAGTGCATACTTAATTATGTCTGGTTTATTTAATGGATTATAAGCATTTGTATTTTTCCCTTGTTGGGATTTTCCTTTAGAATGCATTGTCTAGTTAGTATCATTATATTCCCTTACTACTGTTAAGTCATCATTGCTTCCTGTCCTTTATTTAGAAAAAGGAGATGCATCAGCCTTCTCTTCACAGTGATAGACCTAAGTCTGCTTATGGTGAACTGAAGGTTGAATGTAACCTTCTAAGAAAAATCAAATGTTAATCAATGAGCAAAATGTTCCATTCTTCTGCTGTCACTTCACCTCTTAATGAGCAAAACTGGTTCTACAGAATCTGAAGTGAGACTCTCTGCCTATATTGTCACTCCTTGAGGTATTAAACTTTCATATCTTGCTGCCAACAGTGTTGGGCTCTGATGAGAGATCATTTGGTCAATGTTTGTAAGGTAGGCTTTGAAGTGAGGGAAGACTAGAAGCATGTGAGCCAGGATTAAATACAATGACTCATTTGTCTGATGATGATAATAATAATGATAGATAATATGCAGTATAATACATGTGTAGTCTAATTGACTAATATGTATAAATAAATAGAACAATGCATTACAAGATATTTTAAATTTATTTCCCGAGCATCATGAGCTTTGTCTTTGTGCAGCTGTCTGTTTAGGCAGATTAATGTTTTTCTGATTTTTAGAAAATATATTTTGTGGTGGCTAGTCATTTGGAATCATAACCATAAGAGAGAGATTGAAGGATGTACAAGAAGCACTAGAATTTCCACGTAGTATTTTAGATGAAGAAACATTTGATGTGGTCAATTTTCAAAGTGCTGTGAGGAAGGTCATATGCCTTTAATTAACAAGATTTGTCTGTGATCTGTACTTCCCAGCACTATTTACTTCTCTGTGAGGTACAAGCAGGAATATAGGTAGTTGCCTGTATCAATGAAAAATGATTGATTCGGGCTGCTGATACAGATTATGTAATGTGTCTAATTAATAAAAAGCAATTACTGGTGTATTACAACACTTTGTATGTGATGAAAGTCTTATGTGAACCACCACAGAGCATTGGGTTGAGTTCTGTTGCAACATATGGCATGGCAGCTCATCAGGAATATTGTTATGTTGGTTGGTCGGTCTGCTTTATCTCTAGCTGATCTACCTTGACCATACTTACATGCCACCAATACCACAGTATAAGAGCACCTCTCTTAATGTATTTATCCATTCCTCATAATGCCCTGGGCTTAGTATAAGTTGACACTATAGATGAAGTTGTTAGGATTTGAAGTTTGTTGCAGCCCATTGTAAGGACAGGTCAGGTACCAAGAGTTCTGGATTCAAGAAATTGATTTTGGCCCATTCCCTACTTGGTGCAATTTGATTAAGGACATGTTGTTGCACAAAGGCCTAGAGGCTAACCAACCTGGGCACTTTATAGACATTAATAAATGACAGGCCCTTGGAAAGAGCTTAATTGTCTTGTTAAATGCACTGACACTCTGCCCTATATTGATTAATACTATATCCAGATCCGTGTACCATATTACCTAACAAAAGCTACATATGTTGCTTATTTTAGTCCTGGTATACAGATTAAGACTTTGGTGTATTTTTGTTATATTATCTCAGAGAAGGTATCACATTTAACCAAGTTGCATAAAGAGGCACAGTAATTTGGCTTCTTGCTAGTTTGCATAGACAATAATAAGAGCTAATGATTGGGTTGAATTTTATTCCCTTTCAAAAATGGTTATATGTTTGAAAGCCTGCCATTGATTCTGCTCTCATTTCTAGCTATGTAAAATACGGGCAAATCCACTGAAGTTAGTGGAATTACACTACCAATATAAAACTCATATAAGCAAGAGTAGAATCAGGCATACCTTTGACAGTGACCAATCTGAATTTTGTTTACAGATGTGAGTCATATTTTCAGTTACGATTTTTTTGTTTGTAGTGCTATAGATAAGAGTCATTAGACATTTCTATTATTTACAGAGGTTTATAATTTGGTAAAATAACACTTGGTTGTTCGTCCCTTGAAGAATTAATTTTCTCTACATTTGCATGAAATTTAGTTTGACTGCTCTTTGTTTAGAAATAGAAAATGATTAAAATTATTCTACAGATTTTAGAGGGTTATTGTTCTCCAATGGCTTCAGGGAAATCTGATTTTTCAACTCCATGTTTGATATTTAGAAGTATAGTTTCCTTTACACACCCACATTGGATGGATGATTTGCTGGAAAATCACCTAGTGTCTTGATGAATCTGAGAAGATGAGAAAAATATATAACTGAAAAGTAGTTATAGAACTTGTACAATAACTATCTTTTTATATACTTGAAAAATGCACCCATCACATTTATGCCTGGTCATTTGTACAGAAATCATTGCACTAAATACAAAGTGAATTATGGAATTAACCCTATAGTAAGCTTTAAACACAACAAACTTGCCTACCATTGTTGTTAATAAAACTTAATATAAACTAAACGTTCAACTCCATTATTCTCATTGGAATACTCTGCAGAGTCCCTCATGATAGAGAGGAGGCAAGAGTAAGTTTCATTACTGAGACTACTTGACATAGACAGACCCGTGTAGTTCTCTCTTACTTTCTTATTCCCATACTAATTGAACCCGGACCAGGTTTCCTAGTGTTAACACTAGGAGACCCTATGTTAGCAGTACTTTTGATTATTATACTATAAACCCTAACACTTACTACCAAAATAAAAAGTCCCCCTCTTGAATCTATAGTCCACCCACCTTTTGTCCTGATTATAATGATAGAGAACACTGATATTTTATTTCCCGTCAAAATACTACCTGTCTTGGGTGAATAAAAGTTTGCAGGGTTGTTCTAGTATACAGTATTTGGCTTTTTCATCTGTTTCAGTTGTGCTAACATCAACTCAAAAGGTGAAATAAACACCTAAAATATTAGTGTTATTGTTCAAATACTTATTGGCTGTGAAGTATTCGATATTTATAGATGAACATTGACTCCTAAGTACTCTGTTGAAGAAAATTACATAGCGTGATTCGTTCATAAGTACTGAACATGTGGTGAATTGAATTTCATGCCTTTATGGTAGACCCATAAAGCACTTTTATAAAACACAAAAATAATTTGTTAAAGAAGATAAGACTGTTTAATATACGTTGGTAACAGACATTTCCATTGACGATAGATCATCACAATTATTCATTTGGATTTAAATATTGTATTTTGGTATTATACAGGCTAATATAGAGGTGCTTCATACATTTGAATATTTCTTAAACCAGAATGAATCAAACCCTGTCTCCTTACCTCTATGCTTATGGAAAATAAATCAAAATATAAAGATAAAAAGTGTATAAATACTAAATCCAAAAGTGAATTACGTACTCTCTCATTGGGATACACTAAAAAGAGATGTTCCACTTCAAATATGTTGTGTGCAATCTTAAGGTTCATCAAGTTAATGCTGACATAACTAATGTTTAGTGCTGATCTTAGTTTTTTTCACAGACTTGAAAAGAGGAAGTATCCTGACTCCATATGCATCAGCTGAGCAGATGAGTTGTATTAAGTTAGGTGAACAGAGATTTGGACTTGATTGGAGTACTGTCTATTGGTAGAAAGGGAACATCTTGCTCAAATATATGATAGACTACAGTGTCCTTAGTCTTTAACAGGCTACGTAACTCAGAGAAAGACAATCTCTGTGGGAAATTAATTGGAAAATTAGGCCCCAAACGTACAGAGATTTAAGTGTGGGAGTGCTTCTCATTCAAATTATGGAACATTGAATGTGCAGGGTAGAACAAGAGCAAACACACACATAGTCAACACAACTGTCCCTGATTGTGACACAAGAATGTATGTAGGTTTTACTGACATTTAGGGACAGAAAGATGCAATTTTTTGAAATTAGTGAGGGGAGAGCAAGAGAGAATATGGCAGTTGGGTTCTGATAAGCACTTAAAAGCTGATATTGGGATAAGCATTGAAGAAAGCTTCTTTAGATTAGCACTCATAGTCTTGGTCTATGGTCTATTAGCACTCATAGCCTTGGTCTTGGCGGGGGGGTCGGGCGAGGGGAATCGATCTAAGATGCGCAACTTCAGCTACGAGAATAGCGTAGCTGAATTCGACGTACTTAGATCGACTAACCGCGGCGGTGGAGCAGTGAGCGGTGAGTCGACTGCTGCCACTCCCCCATTGACTCTGCCTGCGCCTTTCGCGGCGGTGGAGTACTGGAGTCAACAGGAAAGCGATCGGAGATCAATTTAGCGCGTCTAGACTAGACACGATAAATCGACCCCCGATAGATCAATCGCTACCCGCCGATCCAATGGTAGTGTGGACATACCCATAGTTACTGAATTATACTCCAAATCTCTTAAATCTTCAAAAATTAACTTTTAAAAATCTTATAGGATTGGGCTGTTTTATTAGATTTCTGGTAGTGCTTGTTTTCATATAGTGAGACCCAGGAAATAGACATACATTTTTAAAAAGCTGAGAGGAATGTTAGCGAAATGATTTTTAACTTATAAAAGATTCAGATGAATTTTAGTTCAAAATTGGGTGAAGAATCAAGGAAGCTCTTAACTAACCATATTTTACTTGTACTTGACCTTTGTGATTAGAGGTTTAATAAAACTTTTCACTCTCAGTTGGAAGTTATCCGGTCCTAATACTACCAATCATCTGTTTAGGGGGACAAGCATGTGCTTCCAAATAATATTGTTTACTTTGATTAAGGCTATATATGCATGGTTACAGTAATGAGTATCAGCCTCAGCCAGGCTCTGGTTGTGAAAGTTAAATTTGGAAAATTTTAGTCTGGAATTTTCAAGGAAGCCCAAGTTCTTTAGGTGCCCCCATCCCATTGAAAGTAAATCTAAAATTGGTGCCTAGCCTTCTTAGACTCCTTGAATTCATAGATTTCTTAATAGTTATCATAAATATTAGCAACATTTACCAGTTCTGCCAGGGGAAGGATTTCTATCTTTTTCCGTTGCCCTGAACTTTTTATAGAACTGAGTTATATTAGCTATTAAAAGTTCCAAAATCCTATATGGATATTGGACCAAATTCACCATTGGTGTAAGTCACTGAAACTTTGTGTATCTGCACACATCAACAATAAGTTGGTCTTTACCACAATCTAGCGTCTTTACCACAAGTTAGTACAGTCAAGTGGTTAAAAGCTAGCTGTATGCAGTGAAAGCCAATGGTTCAGGCCGGGAACTAGCTTAAGGATTTCTTTTCCTGTAGTCAGTGGTGAATAGACATTATTCTGCATTTCTCTCAGGACTGACGCTGCCTTTGAAAGATGTTGGATAATTTCAGCTTTCAGACATATTATAGGATGTGTGATACAGCATGGCCAGAAGGCAGCAGGAGAGTGATCTAGTATGAGGAGAAGCCTTATTCCCTGTAGATTAATTAAAAGCACCTGAAGCCAATTAGAGCACCTGAAGACAGTCACCTGATAAAATCCCCCTGCTTCAGTCAGCCAGGTGAGGAGTTGGAGCAGAGTGGTGAGGAGTTGGAGGAGAGAGCAGTTTGGAGGAGTTGGAGCAGAGTGATTTGGTGGTGGAGCAGAGAGCAGTTTGGAGGAGTGAAGCAGAGGAGAGTTTTGAGAAGTGCTGCGCCAGGCTAAGAAGACCAAGATCCTAGGTAAAGGGACACCTGGCTTGTGCAGAGGGAAGGCAGGAAGCCCCGCAAGCTGAAGGGCAGGAGAGGGAAGTAGCCCAGGGGAAAGAATCACTAGAATAAGTTGTTTACCTGCTATCCTAGGGCCCCTGGGCTGGGACCCGGAGTAGAGGGCGGGCCCGGGTCCCTCCCTGTCCACTCCCCTTCTCTGGGATACTAGTGGGATAGCTGATATCCCAGTTCAGGGGCAAGAAATGGCACCCTGAAACCGCTCCCACAAGAAGAGAGAGTGCGGGACCCATCATAGTAGTGCTGGCAATTTGCCATAGATGAGATACATGCATGTTGTTCTCGTGTAAAGAAGAGCACACAAAGAGAGATTTCTTGCGGGATTTTTTTGCTCATGACACCCACCTAATAATTTTCTTCTCCCATTCCTAACTTCATGCTTTCTTCTGTGCTGCCGTTGTGCTTGGAACAGCTTCTCTGATCTTGTCCAGTTTGAAAGCGCTCTCTGTACATGGAAATCTCACCTTAAAATATAGGCTTCTGCATTGTAACAGAACTCATTCATTCATACATTATAAAAATAACTAAACCATGTAAAATCCACGAAGCAACAAGCTTTTCACTTCTCACTAAGCATAGAAAACCATTGAACTGAATTTTCTATTTCTCCACAGTCTTCCCCGTGCCATCTATGTCTACTATTGAACATTTGTTATAACTTTGGTCTAAATTTAGGATTGTAAACTCCCCAGGAGAGGCATGTAATTTCTTACTATCCTTGCAGTGTTTCATTTTCACCAATAGGGTTATATAAATAAATAATATATCTACTAATAGAATGGAATCCCAAAATGAGGTGCATGAACCTTCTGGATCACCCATCTAATAATGCTTGCTTACTCTTATCAAGGGTGGGCTCTGAGTACAGGACAAATGCAAGCCAGATATTGGATTCCTGGGCCCTTGTCCCTAGCTCTAAAAATTTGTAAATAAATGTAAATGTATGCATACATAATAAGAATCTGCACAGTTGGTCTGCCAAGAACAAACACATTTATCACCATTGGTAGGGACTTAGGTGGTGCAGATGTGTTGTCTAAACTTGATATAATATCACCCCTGTGACAGACTTAATAAGATGAGATGACCTCCAAAAAAAATTGCAAAGCATTATAGATAATGTTATGCAAATTGACAATCACTATGGACAAAGAGCCTAATTACTTTTTTCTCTCAAAACATTTTCTCTTTTTGAGGTCAACCTAGGTCAATTTTCAGAGTGCAAAAGTGCCTGTTACACATACACTGTGGTCAGTATGCAGTAGAGGCAGCCAGAAAAGGCCCATAAATTGTGGAAAGTGATCAGCACAAATCATGTTGAAAAGTCTTTTCTGAGCCTCAAAGGTCAGTGAATTCAGTGTACAATTGGATTTTTTTCCAAAAGAACCAGCACTGAGAGCTAATGTGCCCCTGCTGTGATAAGAAAGGATAAAAAAAAGTAACAAAGGTAATTGGTCCAACAATGATACAGTTCAGTCTTGATAGATTCCTTCATGATAAACTCAATGACCTTTCATTCATGAACCACGTTCCTTATCGTTCAATCTTGCAAACACTTAATACCAGCACTAGTGCTTTCTAACCAGCTCAGTTCCATTCTGTTGAAGCATTTATAGGATTTAGGTCTGCAATTAGTAACCTGAATTCAACATTCAAACTTCACTGATAATTACACTTTTTAGTATTTTTCTGATTTTTTTATTTTAGTCTTTATTACCTTAATCCTACAGTCACATAATGGGTGCATAATTTGCTAATCCGAGTGGTCCCATTGGCTTCAAAGCATAGTTATGCACATGTATAAGTGTTTGCAAGTATAGGCCCAGACTTAGAGTAGAATTTTCAAGCATACATAAATGACATAGGAGCTCAAGTTCCATTTTCTGAAGTGTCTTAAGTACTTAGGCGTCCAAGTCCCATTGAATGTCAGTGAACCTTAGGCTCCTAAATGACAGATGAGGAGATTTTCAAAAGCACAAAGTGCAGGCAGGCATCCAACTTGCACTTAAGGTACATCTACACTACAGCTGGGAAGCACAGGTAGACAAACACTTGCTAGCTCTGCTAAAAATGGCAATGCCGCTGAGGGTAGCATGGGCAGTGGTTGAGGCTACCTGCCTGAGGGAGTCCAAGCAATTTGGTACTGCCACCCATGCTACTCCCAGCTATGCTGCTGTTTTTAGTGTGCTAGGTTTAGCAGAGCTAGCATGTGTCTGTCCACCTGAGCTGGGAAACACTCTCCCAGCTGCAATTAGACATACCCTTAAAGTCAGTGGGAGTTGGGAACCTAACTCCCTTTTGAGCTTTTGAAAATCTCCCTTGACATCTTACTGGAAATGGGATTTAGGCCTCTAAGTCACTAAGGTGCTTTTGAAAATGCCTAGATCACAACGTAAAAGGCATTATAGAAGCTAGTAAATAAATAACTAAATCAGTCAGCGAACTCACTCAGATGGACATGTGAGGCTCTGAACACAGATTTGTACTGGGGTTGTTTTTGGTACTAGAACAGATGGGTGAAGAGTTGGTTAAATTAAGATCCTCTTGAAACTTGCACATTTTTTTTTTTACAAAACTCTAAGTCAGGCTTGCAAAATGGTTATACAAATTTACCAGCCCAGGCATAGAAATGTTGTAATCCTGATTCAGAGTTTGGTCAACAAATGTGTGAAAGTTTGTGGATACAACCCATTATTCACCCCTCATTCTTTGCATCTATAGGTCTCTTTCAGTTCTAGTAGGTAATAAAACAAAGTAATTATATACCTTCTACAAGTGAGTAGAATTTTATCAAGGATGGTCTGAAGAAATATTTGAGATTTGAAATTTGTTCATGCATATTTCTTTCTTCACGTGTCCTTGTGCTTCTGTACTACAAAAAGAAATGCCAGAATATTACTCGAGTCCCATTTCTAATGAGATTTCAAGATTTCAGATAAGCTTTGGATAAACAACTGAACTTCAAATCTGTTGAGATTTGCCTATTGCTGGTCATACGTAATCCCTTAGGTCACTACCGCAGCAGGAAGGTGAATGCATAATAGATTTACTTTGTTGTTGTTGTTGTTGTAGCCCGTAGAGACCCCAATGGATATTGGGTCCTCTTTGTACTAGGTGGTGTACAAACAGATTGTAAGAAACAATCCCCCTTCCAAAGAGCTTTACAGCTTAAATACACAAGACAGACAAAGGGCGGGAGAAGAAATAGAGAGAGGTGAGGTGAAGTGATATACCCAGGATCACATAAGTGAGTGCCAGAGCTGAAAACAGAACCCATGTCTTCTGATTCCCAATCCAGTGTTTTATGCACTAGACTACCTGGTGAGGATTGACACTCTTAAAAGCAAGACCTGTAAGGCAAAGGGGTGTTCTAACCAGGAGCTGCCTGTAAGCCAGTAAAGATAGAGCAAAGTTTGCCCATTCAAGTTGCCAGGTTGTCCCGATATTCAGCCACAAAAGTGACTGGAAAACGAATCATGTACTTTGACAGACCCATTCTACAGAACATCTTGGAGATTTCAAGTGAGACTTTTCCTGACAAAAAGTATGTAGTTCTTTGGCACTAACACAACAGGTGGTCTGTGCCTTTTTTTTTTCCCCTCCTGCTGTTTCGCTGCAGCTGTTGGGAGTGTTTCTACCTCACTTGAGCTGATTATGTGCGTGAGAAAACATCAGGAACCAACAAATTAAACCATGGATGAGAAGTGCTTCCGCTTGCTAGAGCAATATGAATAGTGGTAGATTTCTATTTGCAAATGACAGAAGAGAAAATAATAAAATTTCTTTGAATAGAAGTACAGTCAAAACACACAGAATACAATGACAGAGCATTAGATAGTTTTCCTAACCTTTGTTGAAGAAATTGTTTTTAAAAAAAAAGCTAATCAGAGTTAGGACTTCTGGCATAGTTTTTAATTTCATTTCTATGCCTATATATGTAGCTTTATAAAATGTATAATTTCTCTATCCAAGGTGTGTGTATATAAAATTGTATTCTTAATATTGTTAAGCGGGTTGGGCTAAACTCAGCTGAACTGTTGTAACCTCTACCTCAAGATACCTGTGAGAGGGCAGCTATACAGCCCCACCTAAGACACAGGAGGGATGCAAACCCTCTCAGTAATTGGGACTTTGTGGGTGGAGAGTTCCAAGTGGCACTGTCTTTGTGTGGGACAGAGACCACACAAGTTGGGAGACCTGCAGGGACAGAGAGACCGAAGCAAAGAGAGAGCCAAACAGAGAGCCTGGAAGCACAGTTTCTAACCTATGATTCTATATGGCCCTGACAAAAAGTTAAGAGAACACTGGGTACAGAGTGTTGGCTGGAAAGGCAGACTTGTAACACTTAAAAAGGAATCTCTCCTGCTGTTTGATTCCTGCTGTATTCAGAAAAACTGGACTTTTAACATTCTTTTTAAGTAAACAGAATCGCATCAAAGAAATATTTAATTATCACCAATTTCTCCTCCTAACTGGAACAGCCTAGAAAATCTTGAATTTTTGGCTGGCTGCTTGGGTCAAAGGGGTAACAATTTGTTCTTATGGTTATGTATACTCTTTTCCTTCTTTGCTGTTGGAACACTGGGCTGTTCTTTGTGTTTCTGTTCCAAAAGGGTAAATCATGTAACTACTTTTTTTTTTTTTTTTTTGAAGGACTAAAGAATTTTATCACCAATAACATATATAGTTTTGCATGTGACGATAATGGTAACCAAATCTCGTGCTACAGGGTATAAGCTGATTGCCATAAGGGTAAATAAGAAATACTGTATTATTTTCCATGTACAACTTTCTATGACAGGGCAATTCATTATGTTTTTATTTATCTTTCTCTGAAGCATCAGGTATTGATCACTGCCCAAGGCAGAATATTGGACTTGATGAACTAAAGTTCTAAACTGATATGGGTAAGGCTATTTTCCTATGGAATCAGTGGAATGTCAGTGTATTTGGCATGACTAAAGTTACCTAATATACCATAAAAGTGTCATTTATTTATAGAAAAGCAGAACATGTGCATTTAGAAAATTTACAATTTTTGCCTTTGCCTGCATTTGAGGGATGATGGGGAAGAAAACCCACCCAATAAAATCCCCTTAGGTCTAAGACTCAATCCATCTGCTGGAGCCAGCAGCAGCTTGTCAGTATCAGTATGCTAGGAGAAGGAGAAAATTTTCAGCTTATCAACCCTGGTGAGTTTTATGCTTGTTTGCTTTTTTTTCTGACTATGTGTCAGTTTATGGGAATTTCACCTCTGAGAGATTAGCATGTAAAATCAATCTGAAAATACTTAAATCCAAATACCCTCTCCGCTTAGCATCGGAATAGGGCTTCTGAATATGAAAGTCTGTCTTCATTATACCACAACACCTGAATATTGAATAACTGCAATCAATAGGAAGCTGACTTAATAATTTTCTGTTTTACCTAAATATGAAGGGCCAGATCCCCAGCTGGCATAAATTAGCATCACTGCATTGACTTCTTAAATCTTATTCTGCATATCCATTTATTATTCTTAGTTTCCTCCATGTATTAAATTGTCCTTTGAAATTAGGATTAAGAACTTCCTCCGATTTTAAAACAAACAAACTTGTCATTGTCCAGTAAATTAAATCTGGATTTTGGACTAAGTCTCACAATTGTTTTAATTTACAATGGGATGTTTTCCATGTTCTGGATATCTAAAAATACACTATTCTATTAACCATGTACCATGTGCACTTTCATTATTACATAAATAATAACGGATACCTCATTTGGCAAGAGAGAGTCTCTCTTTATGTAAGATCTTTCCAAAACTAATGTATTGTGCTCTCTAGTGGTTGCTGAAACAGCAGAGGTGAGCACAATTTAACATATTAACCCTATTTCTTATTTATATATTTCTTATTCATATAAATACTATATGTTAGTATACTGACATAATAAATCGTAGTGATGCAGAAAGATGTAATGGTCTGATCCAGAAAACCCTCACATGCATACGAATTTGCAGCATTGGGCACTAGAGCAACAGAGCATATTAACTTCAGGCTTCATTAGAAACACATGGGGGGGAAAAGCCCCATATATCACATGGAACAAGACCATTTTGGTAAGGAGTGCATTTTATGGTCAAATTTCTAAGGGAGCATCATAAATTGTGAAGGGCCAAAAAACCCCACAGCCCTTTTTAAAAAAAACATTCTCTTTCAGTAGGTTTTTATTGATTGAGGCCTTCTGACTCTTTAAATTATTCTTGTAGACCATAATTCTTCTCTTGGATCCTCATAGTGGAATCTACAGGATATTCTGCTCTCTCTGAAACTAGCAGGAGTTCTGCACATGTGGAAAGAGTATAGTGGAGCTCTGCTATGTGGGCTAAGAGGAGAAAATGTCCTTTAAATTCATCTACTCTATCTGCAGGCTCAAGCACCTTTCACCCTGGCATCTTAATAAAAATAAAATATCTAATTATTTATTTTATTTTTCATGTAACTTATTAAAATTGCATACATTTCCTTTAATTTACTCACTTGTTTTTTCCTGGGAAATTTAATTGAACAATCAAAACCACATACCAGTATTTATAACTAAATAGAGATAGGTGTTTGAAAGTAATTTTTGCTCTGCTTCTACGACTAATAAAATATATTGTTTGAAATAGCCATCACTGAACTGTCGGTCCTTCATCAGTTGAGACTGAGCCAATCACAATACATCTTCCAATCGTCTCTCGCTCTGGCCATCCTTCACCATGCTTGTCCATATCTCCTTGTTAAGAAGTCGTCCCACCTCTTTGGAGGCCGATCAGGTGGCCGTTTCCGTTGTCACGGATACCACTCGGATACACCTGCGGTCCATCTGTTGTCGCTGAGTCGGGCCACATGTCCCGCCCACCCCATTTTTCCTGAGCCTGCTTTCAACAACAATGTCTCGCACTCCAGACTGCTGCCTAATTGTTTTGTTGGGGATGCGATGGCTTCAACCCTGATACTCCTTGAGCTTCTTTAAAATCAAATCGCCATAATTGCTGGTAATAACAGAGTATGAATAAGAATCTCTTAAATAACCTGAATATTGTGATCTGTTTTGAGTGACAAAGCTAGATATTTAGTCCTAGTGAGTTGTAACTCCAGGATTTTTTTTAGCTACAGCAGCGGGAAAAGTGCCTACAAACTGTGATCTGCTCCAGTCAACTCACTTTGACAGCTGAAATGTCCTTATATAGGTTATAGGTAACCATGGCCTAGGACAAGGTCATATAAAGAGGAAGCCTGGAAATCTATATCAAGTAGATGTTGGAACCATCTCCCAGATGTCACATAAAAATGTATTAAAAACTGTACTAAAATGAGGCAAGCAGAGTAGTCACTCAGCCCATTAATTCTCTTGAAATAAAGAGAATAACTTCATCTGATTTTTCTGTTCTGCCCCAAAATGAAAGCTAGGTACACTCAACATCTGTGACTACAAAAATATTTATGGCTCATTGTGAACATTAAAAATAATAGGTATACTATATGCAACTACATGCAGTGCAGTAATCTGGAACCAATCTCTGAATTTGAAAGGAAATTGTATTTAGAGAGAATTCAGCAGCTCTTAATACACTCCTGGAAAAATCAATGGGAACTTGCAATACATTTTGCCTTTTGTTTTAACGTGGTTTAATAATAGAAATGTTACTTTAACAAATAAAAATTGT
This sequence comes from Chelydra serpentina, assembly GCA_037349315.1. Taxonomy (NCBI): domain Eukaryota; kingdom Metazoa; phylum Chordata; order Testudines; family Chelydridae; genus Chelydra; species Chelydra serpentina. The sequence continues at coordinate 2,606,560 of JBAIAC010000018.1, forward strand.
CGTAGTCATGATTGGATTGTGTTTCGTTTTTGTTGCCAGTACCCTTATCTCAACTTTTCGAGCAAAACTATTCCATAGGAAGCAGAATGCAGCCATAGCACATTTGGTTGTGGTCTTGCTGGGCCAGTACTTGTAATGAGCGGCCTCCCAGGAAAACCTAGAGGTAATGTAGGATTAATGTACATAGCAAGCTTTTCTCTGAGTCAATACTGAACTAGTGCCCCTGCATGGTATTATGAGACATTTTACTATACCAGGTGCCATATTTCCAATGAGGGATAAAATTCGGATCCTGAATAGAGCTGGTCAGAAATTTTCCAGTGAAACAGAATTTCATTGGAAAATGCTGGTTTGTAGAAATTGGTAGGACATGAATTAGCAAATTCTCACCCTGAGTGATAAACAGGCTGGCAGATTCTTAAGACACAAGGTGTCTTTGCTTTGCAGCTTGGGTTTCCCAGATTTTCCTACACAAGCTAGAAATCCCTTTAGCCTGGGACCATCACTTCCCCCAGTTCAGTCTTTGTTCCTCAGGTGTTTCCAGGTGTGTTGTTGTAGGGAGAGTGAGGTACCATCATGTTGTCATTTCCCCCTTTTATATCTTCTTCCCACTTGCTGGAAAGCTCTTTTGCTGTGACCTGGGTCAAACAGTTCCCACTGTGTAGTGCTATCTCTAAGAGGTTTCTGTTGTACACTGTTCCTGGGGTAATCCTTGTGCTTGGGTGCATTTCCTCAATAAGCCATTAACATTGTTTGGCCTTTTGACTGTTGTACCTGAAAGGCTGCTTGTGGGTTTTTGCAACCTCACATGTTTTGGTAACACATACATAACCAAACTTCGTACCTTCACGTACGATTATAGCACATACAATCCAATCAGATATTAATGTCTAAGAGATCAAGACTTTGAGAATGATACCTCACAAGGCATACTTTGTGCAAAACACATCCTAATTCTATGACAGTGGTGAATAAGGGGGTGCTAGGATGTGTCAGTGGTATCATTCATGTCCTGTTTAATAGTGCAGTAGAGTGTTGTTTGGGATGTTGAATAGCTCAAAGCTAAGACTCTGATCCACAGCAGCATTTCAGAGGTGGGAATAAGGATCTGTGAAAACTAGGATTTGGGGGTTTTTTTACTCAGCTCTAGACATAATAAAATTTACCTTTAGTTTGCTCTCATGGAAAGCTTTATTAGCAAGGATGTGCAAGGAAGGAAGCTTAAAGTGGAGTTACAAGTGGGCAGAGTGCCTCCTGAGAGTGCCTGGAAAGTCCAGTGTCCCTGCACCAAGGCATCCGTGCATTAAGCAACTCCCCTCAGGACTGCTGTCTTGGTGCACCACTGAGCAGATGCAGCTGCTCTGGAACAGCTTTCCAATGGTGAGAGTTTCTGAAAGCCCCACCCTGCATATCGCCATGATTCTACTGTACAGCCATAACCCAGACGATAAATGTATAATACGTCGACTTGAAATCTGCTTTCTAATTCCTAAATAAAAATCAATACTGAATTTAGAACAATTATTGATAGCATAGATGACACATTCACATGTCTTCCTAAACTATAGGAGACAGAGACATGTATATCACACTGTATATGTAAGCTAATACACCTCCCTTAATTATATGCACCATTACAAAACCATGTAGAGAATTACATATGATGTAATGTATTCTTACAATAATTCTTACAAAAATCATAAACACATTAACAGATATCCAGTGAATAGGGACAGAGTTCAAACTTCCCCATTGTCTGGTATGAATGCGAGGACTTCTGTGGGTGGGGGAAGAGGGTGGCTGATATTTAAAGAGAGGCAAGGTGGGTGAGCCAATATTTTAAAAATATCTTAGTCACTAATGAGTAGAGTGTAGAGAGGGAGACAAATGAATCAGCTGTTTTTCTTTTCTTTTTACAGGGTATGTTGGTGGGATATGTAGTCTAGCAATCTCAATTTATAGCTAACAAAGTCTTTTGTGTGGGAATAGATTTGTATACACACACACATGTATAAACACATATGCACAGACACCACTTAATCCCTTTAATGAATCCAGCCCACAACATCTATGACTACAATTTTTCATTTAAAAATAAAAAAGAAACTATTTTAAGATAAAGGAGCATGAAGCTGTGTTCTAAACCCAAGCATTACATTGTTCATCCTTTTGTAATTTGAAAATAATAAGAGCTGTTTTTGTTTTGTTTTTTTAGGGTTTTTTCTTTTTAAAAAAAGATTGCTTGGGCAGACTTTAAATGACAAATTTCATCCTGGACTCAAATTTTACAGCTGAATTATAAACTCCTGTGGTATTTCTCTCACTCTTGCTCTCTAAAGCATCAGCTCTTGGCAGGGTACCCATCTTTCTCCCTTCACATAGTCATTTTGAATAATAAAACTATGTGCAGAAATAATACATTACTCAGCTTTTGAACAGAACACAATCAACTGAGCCCCAAGGAGGTTAGGATCTGCTCTGTAAGGGTGTTAACTGTCGTAGAGGAAAGATGAAAGCCTCCCAAAAAAGTGAACGTTGAGCGAACTCAAGAAGAAATTCACCCTTGTGCCATGGGCCAGCATAAGACCTATGCACCACTGAAGTCCCACTTAAACCCTGCTTTAAGGGTTTGAGACAGGTTTTAAGTTTGCCCTCTGTGCTGGAATGAATTTCTACCTCAGAGAACTTGAAACAGCCAGACACAAAGAAAAAAGAACAGGAGAAGGAAAAATTACCAGTTCCAATCTGTGACCCATCCTCCAGAAAATAAGGTAAACAGTTGCTTAGACATGGGGCAAAGCCAAAACCCATTCTGTTGAAGTTTATAGCCAGTTTTGCCTTTTTGCTGCTCTGTACCTCTGCAAATTGCTCAGAACCGATCCAAACGCTCACACAGTGGAAACGGAACGAACTGTTGCTGGTTCAGGCCCATTTCTCTTGACATATTATGTGACCGATAAAAAGTATTGTAAAGCAATCTTTCATAGACATTCGACCTATGTCCTATGTGGGGTCATCGATGCAAATTATGAGAGATGATCCTTCAAGTAACGTAAGGAGAGGTGACAAAGAGGATTAGCAAATAAGTGGTGAGATCCTCCACTCGGGTAAATCAGCTTAACTCTACTGATGTCAGTGGAGGAGGCATACTTTTTTACACTAGCTGAGACATTGGTTCAGAAACTTTTTTTTTGTTAACCCAAAGCATTGTATATCAGAGGAGTTAGTGTAAAACAATAGTAGGAGATGGTTTTATTTAATGTCATAGAATACCATAGTACAATACCTTAGTCATAACAAACAAAACAGGCCTTCGGGCTGTTAGAAATGGTGAAAGGGAGAAGACCAAAAAGAAAGAGAGAAATATATGACACGATTTTGTTACTTTAAAGGTTTTTAACACTCAAGGTCATATTCTGCGCCCCTTGCTCTTAGGGACTAGTTTCTCATTCTGAGAGTAATCTGACTGATATCAGTGGGAGGGTGAGCAGAGTAATGATCTATTTAATATCAGTAAAGGTGGAAAGATCTGGCCCTCAGTGTTGGAGACAAGGTGACATATGATACTTGATGAAACAGAGTTGGTTTTCCTTGCTCCTGCTGTTATTGCCTACTGGAGACCGCTAGCCTATTCTTCAGTATTCAAAATAAATCAATAATACAGCTCTACAATTTCCTCCACCTGGAGAGTTGAAAGATTCACACAGATTTATTCTTTCTTTCTTATACTTTCTTCTTCCAGTATAACCCACTAGTCATAATTCTTTCTTATATTGTACTAGTAAATGAAAGTATGGCTGAAATGATTTTAAAGTGACATCATTCATTATTTGGGTCTCTGGCTCCTCCACATAAGCTGTCAAAGCAATAACTTTCCATGAGAGGCAAACTAAAGGTAAATTTTATCATGTCTAGAGCTGGGTAAAACAAAAAAAATCCCAGTTTTCCTTGATACTTTTTTCCCACCTCTAAAATGTTGCCATGGATAAGAGCCCTGGTATGGAATGTTGAATAGCTAAAAGCAACACTCTACGGAAGTTTCAGGCTCCCTCATGCAATCCCAGGAATCTAGACCCTGAGAATTCCAGTTATAGCAGGATCCCCCAGGGCACCAAGAACTGCCAAGATCCCTGCTGTAGACTTGGGAGCCGAGCCCTGGTTAGAGGTGCTAAACTCCAGTTAGTGCCTCATGCCCTCTCAAGTCAGACTCCTACTTGTTCCCCTCCTCATGCTTAATATCCTTCAGTCTGTGGTGTTGAGTCTTCAAGGTAAATTGTGGCAGAGATCGCACACAGAATGCTCTCTTTATTCCCTGGATTGAGTATGCTCTGCAAAAAATATCTAACCTGGACCTTCTGATATCTGAGATGTATCCATGTTTTTGTGCCAGAACACCAGGGCTACAGCAATTAGCTGAAAGATTGCTTACCCAAAGGCTCATCCAATAAAAGGTTTCCTGGAAATATCACATATCAGTAAAGGCCAAAGATCATTCAACATCTGTGCCAGACCCTCTCCATCATGCCATGTTTACTGTCATGAGATTTAATTCCATAAAAAAAAGCTGTCCAATATATTCCTAATATAAAATGAAGACCACTCAAAACTAGCTTGGGTTTGCGTTTCATCATTAAACCTGATTCCCTGAAACACAGTCCAGGTTCATGACAGGTTTGCAAACCTGTACTGAGTTTTGTCTGCCCCTATTGCTGCCACCCCAGAAAAATCTACTGCCCCATTGAATCACCTATCTTCCCCTGCCAGGTTACTCGTGTCTTCAAGGCATGCTGAGTGGTTAACAGAGGCAATGCGTAGTGGGGGCATGTGGGGTCACATGTCCCTCAAAGTTGCTGCTTGGCTTGTACTGGGCATGCTCAGTAACATCTGCTGAAGCACACTGCTCACACACACACACACACACACCCTGCTATCGGCAGGTATGCATCATCTCTGGTAGTTAATGTCTATTTTGAAACTTGGAATGAGAGGAGATGGCTATTATGGCCACTGCTCCTTCCCCCAATCCAAGAAAGTCTTTGAATGGCAGGGGTTTGGAGGCAGAGGGTCAAAAAGCTTCCCTTATTACAGCAGTGAGAGCTGAAAGCCTTTTGCTCCTCCTGCCACCATCAGAATGCCTGCCTGTACTGGGCTTAGAAAAGAGAAGCCCCATAGGTGCTGGTGCTATCTCTAGGAGACCTTAGAGTTTCTCTAACTTCTTGGGAGGGGCAGGGGCAGGGAGCTCTTGGAGATTATTGGCTTTATAGAAATGTGGTAATGGTTATATTTGGATTTATTTTTTATGAACCCTTCGAAGGCAGGACTTTGTTATACTTGCATGCGCCCGTTCACTTCTCAAAAAGTTTCCTTATTTTTAGCATGTAGTGTTTGTGGATGTACGGTACCTCTGCTGTGGTGCAAATAGCTTTCACCCTTGGTCCTTCTTTCCCCAGTTCAGCATGCAAATTACATGTTGCAATAGGAGGATAAAAATAGCACGTTCATTGGTCCAACTTACTGTATCCTATTTTTACCTAGTTCCTCTCCCTCTTTCTAGGGTTTGAATTCCTCTCCCCTTGATTGGTAACTATGGTGCTTGTAATGTGCAGCAATTTTAGATTGGAACATACCAGCACTGAGTAATTTATGCAAAACTAATTACTTAAATGGCTCTTCGTTATACTGCAATCAAATCTTCGATGCCCTGGTATATATATGTTACATATCCAATCTGAGTATGTCACTCCCAAAGCCTGTGGGCCTCCCTCATCCTCAGCTGATGTAAACTGGTGCAGCTCCATCAGTGGAACTCCACTGACTTCAGGAGAATTACATCACTTTACACCAACAGGGGGGAGGGATACCTCAGTGGTTTGAGCATTGGCCTGCTAAACCCAGGGTTGTGAGTTCAATCCTTGAGGGGGCCACTTAGGGATCTGGGCCAAAAATCTGTCAGGGAACAGTACGTGGTCCTTCTAGTGAAGGCAGGGGACTGGACTCGATGACCTTTCAAGGTCCTTCCAGTTCTAGGAGATTGGCATATCTCCATTTATATTTAAAAAAACAACAACAACCAGAGTATGTGGTCCACTGATTTACATCTATAAGTGCAAAAAATGTAAAGTAGAAAGTTACTTTGCTCACAGTTGTAAGGAGGAATCTCACCTAGGGTGACCAGACAGCAAGTGTGAAAAATCGGGAGAGAGGGTGGGGGGTAATAGGAACCTATATTTAAAAAAGACCCCAAAATCGGGACTGTCCCAATAAAATCGAGACATCTGGTCACCCTAATCTCACCATGACTTGTATCTCACAGCCTCATTGGTAATTTCTCAAAAGCTTGAGAGCCTTTTCTAATTTGCAGTGAAGAAGCACGTTGCAGCCACTCATGTCTGTAATACAGAGTGGCAGACAGCACATCTGAGTGGGAGGAAGCATGCTCGGAATGGTAAACGCTACAAACGTCACCTATTGCAACCATGATGGTGACCAAATGGCACATTGTGATAGTTCCCTGGATCTCATTTGAGACCATCCTTTGTGCATTGATGTTTTACACAACAAGGTGCAGTAAGATGCAGGTATGAACTGTTGACACCTGGTGTCAGTTTTAACTTGGTCTTTCTTGGCTTTTGTCAGCTTAGTCAGGCCCTTAACATAACTCTTTCTATCATGTGTATGTTACAATAATAATTTGCCTCCAGCACCACTGTGTAATTTAGGACAAATTCCAATGATTCAGAGGATGCTCTGGAAATGGAAGTCTTTTGTTGCAGCAGTCTGCCAGCAGCTGATTTGGAAAAGCACACTGTGTGAGATGGCATAACTGAAGCTTTAAAAAAATCTCTTAATGAAATTAACATGTTCATTTCATATTCCTGGCTGCTGATGAGCATCTATGGACATAGTTGCTTTAATTCAAAGTATAGGGTTTGACTGCACCTCTGAATAATGTTAAAGCCTAATCTCATTTCCTCTGTGGTTCAGAATGAAATCTTAAAATGCCCAAATCCTACTCGGGAACACAGAAAGGTTAATATCAAACACAAACTCAGCTTGCAAGCACTAGTTCTGCATTTTATGCTACATGGCTTTATTTGACATGGTTCAGAATTAGTGCAAAAAAATGTGTCTGTGTCTGTGTGTGCATGCACGCACGCTCTGCTTCCTGATTTCATTATCTTGAGACATTTGCATATATCAAAGTTAGCTCAATCAATGCTTATGAAAGCCATTCCAGGAATGTCTAAGAATCTGTATCATCTACAGTACTTACAGTGTTCAGCAGGAAATGCCAGTAAGGCTCCATCCATCTTTCTGGGTCAACTGCTTCATCATTAGATAAACAGCATGATATCTGTGTTTTACAAAAAGAGTTCTTCCAACGAGAAACTGTTTTTATCTGCTTTGTATGAAGCTTTGAGTTCATAAAACAATGTTGAATGTCTGTCTTTACTTCCGCTCCTGCCCTCCTTCATATTTGCTACAAGACAATTGGGTTCATTCAGAAATATAACCTTTGAACATATTTCATTATGTGCACCTGTAATGTGTAGGTTACATTAAAATGTCATTACTTATTTTAGTTTTAATGATTATCAGTAACTTTCACTTGGTTGGTGCACAGGGCGTTAAATGTAAGCAACCTGCTAGTTATAGCTATTATGCTCTTAGCCTAGATAACAGAATTGCTGCAGTTAATGACTGATTTGTATTGTTCATACAATTCCTGCTTTAAATAATGTTCAGGAAACAAGGAGAGTACAGGGATTATTCCTCAACTTGAGGTAAATATGAATTATATAGAGATATAAAGGGAAGGTTGGCAGAAATTCTCTCATTGGCACTTCACTTTCAGGACCTTTTATACATACCCCTTAAAATATTTTGCATGTATTATTCATGTGGTAGGAATGTGCATTCCCCCAATACTTAGCATTTTAGAGAGTACTCAATTCTTTATAAAGGCTGAGCATTTATGTGCTCAGATTAAATGTTCATTCCTAAAAAAGCATTTTGTTTAATTGCTAGAAAATGGCCTAATGACCTTTTGTGCACCAGAGCAAGGAAATATGGTCTAAACATGCTGTTCTACTCCGGAAAATGATTGTATAGACATGGCAATGTGGAGTGATATTTATATTGGGTAAAATTTTCAAAAGTGCCTTGTAAATTAGGGACCAAGTCCCATTTTCAAAAGTGACTAAGGGCTAGTCTACACTGGCAATGCTAAGCAGTGCTTTAACGTGCCTTGTGTGGTCGCGGTGCAGTGCTGGGAGAGAGCTCTCCCAGTGCTCTAAAAAACCCACCTCAACGAGGGGCGTAGCTCCCAGCACTGGGGCACTGTTTACACTGGCGCTTTACAGCGCTGAAAATCGCTGTGCTCATGGGGGTGTTTTTTCACACCCTTGAGCGAGAAAGTTGCTGCGTTGTCACTTGGCAGTGTAGACAAGCCCTTGGGCAATTAGGAACTTGCCTAAGTTGGGCAGGGCATCGTTTGGGCAGGGCATCAGTCTCCTAAAAATGTGAACAGTAGTCGATGGTAAGCTAGTACTTTTCTTCCTTGAAGGTAAATAAGTCTGCTTGCACATTTTTCCATGGTCAAGTGCAGTTCATGCAACAAAAGTCTCTTTCTGCTGGTGGTTATCAGAGGAGGAACAAGTGTCATACCCTTTTATCAAGGAGAGGAGTTTTGTGTATTCATCTGAGCTAGTAAACAGACTCTCAACCTGTCAAAGACAGCTGTCGATGCCCAGGTATGAGGCATGTATTTTTTTGCAAGACATCCTTACATAATGCGCTGGTGGCAACAGCTCTCTGTCCATGAAATGTGATTCCATTTTGCACACTCCGCTCATCTTTAATTTGAAAATATGGTTCTGCTCCTACTGGTAAAGTACTTGGCTTTTGTCATTTGGCCACCCTGCTTGTATGGCTCTCTTGACTGCCTGTAATTAGATGTTCTTTTCCATTTCCTCTGATTTCCATCAGTTTCTCTGTTGAAACTGAGAGAGAGTACAGGATTCAATGTCCTCATTCCTTCCCCCAACTCACTGATCCTGGGTATGTACACCCTGCTCAGGGTGTCCCCTAACACCGGTTATTATCCTGGACAATATCTATGTGTACCTGGTACACTGGAGGTGCATGCACAGCCATCTGTAGTGACCAAATAATGCTTGTTGCAAAGGCTATCAGCATGATGGACTCTATGCAGGATTATGTGCCAAAATCGATTAGTCACATCACAGACTCTAAAGACTCAGGCTTTCGAAGGTTCTGGTAAGATGTCATTAATTGTGAGTAGTGGATAGTGTTTGGTTCAGTGGGTTTGGGTCTCTGACAATGTGTAATTGGCCTGATGGGTTTTTTGTTTTGTTTTTTACCATCACCATGCTGTTTATCCCAGCAGTACTGGCCTCTGTAGGTGTTACAATATCCCTGGCTCCTTGCATACTGGATTACATAGTGCCACTGGAATTTTCCTTTGTGATAAGCACACAGGTTCCCCCCACTGTGGGGTCTACTTCCAGGTGCAGCTTTCCTTCAAGGCACCACCACTTTGAAAACATCCCCATATGCTTTTAAAATTGTCTCCATTGTCTATGGGACGACCCCTACTGCTCCTTGCTCTGCTGCTATAACATACTGATGGTGCACCCTGATCAGATCCAGGCTTGCATGGCTGTATTCCCCAAGAAGGATTTGTGGTTCACCACCACAAACTTCAGTTGGTACCATCTGTTATTTTTTCAGGTTAGGTACAGTGAGGTCACATTTTCCTATGGACTGCTTTATGCTCTCATTATACTTCATTAGATTGTGCCAGTTGTTTGTAATCGGTATGCCTGAGTCCAATTCACCCTGAGGAATTGCATTGCATACTCCTGGGGGAATTCTGCACCAAAAAAAAATTAGTTATGTGAATAATATTTTACAATTCTGCAAAATTGTGCATATTATTTTGTCAAAATAATGCAATATAATCCAGCTAGTTTCAATTATTTTGGTAATTTATTTAAACTACAATACAGTGGATGGAGAATGGGAGTGGGGAGCATTGGAGGAAATCACCAAACCTCCTCGGTCTAATGGTAATGTAGCTAGTATTGACCCTTTACTTCTAGTTATTAGTCAACAAATATATGCAGCCATACGCTTGGTGTTACATCATAGGCACCTGAAGAGCAAGTGAGGGCTGGGGATTCAAACTCACAATTTATATTGGCTACTGACTATCTCCAGAAAGGTCAGTAGCAAACAGTTCATGGAGCACATTTTGATAGGAAATGTTTTCAGTCCAAAAATTTAGACCAGTTCAAATCACTAAAGCACCATAAGCATTTATAAGGCTACACTGTCCTTTACAATAAGACTCCTTTACACCACTCTGGCAATGTAAAGGAGCCTTAATATTTTTACACCTGTTTTATACTCTTGGGAGAATTCATTAAGAACAATTCACTAAGCAGGCAGGCTGCTACATTCTCGCCTGAGGCAACAGATCCTGCCCCACACCTAGCTCTTCAGAAATATCCCAAAGCCCTGCCCCTCCACGCCGAGCATGCTGCAATAGCGAGCAAGAGGGGCAGTGTGTCTCTCTTTCTCTCTCACACACGACTACCCAGGCCTCTCCCACCCCCAGGTGGTGATTTATGTCTCTACCGGCTGCTCTGGATGCCCAAACGGACTTGTCTGCACTGCCAGGGAGTGGGCACATGACTACTCTTGTGGCTTCCCTTTACTTTCCCGTCAGAAGTCATTTTTCTGCGAGTAAGCAAACAGATCTGTGAGGGCCATGAATTCTGCACACACGCAGTGACACAGAATTCCCCCAGGAGTAATCTCATTGCAGAATGCCCAGCTATCCAGCTCAATTTGCACAGAGCATTTCCCTGTTTAACATTTTCACAGGAATGGAGGTTGGTATTGTCCCTTGTTGCTTTCCTGTCCTGATACCCTGCACCTGACATCCTTGGACTCAAGGAGAGAGACGTAATGTTCTCAAATCTGTCTATTGTACCATCCCCCTCTTGTACACGTCTGACTGAATTTTTCTGAGATCTTTGTTCTTGCGCACACTGCTAAAATGGTTCAAGTTGCCGCATTCCTTGCCATGCTTTGCTAGTACTGAGTATTTTTCCTGTCCCTGCTCATATTGTCGCCCACAGAAAACGCATGTTACTGTGGGTTTGGGGCCATGGCCATTTGCTCTTCTTTGCTGTTGTCTCAGGGCATGGTGGTGGTGTGCCTCCTAGGGCTTTCATCCTTTCTCCTGAGGCTCAGATGCACTTCCCATATGTGAGATCACTGTCCTGGAGCAGCTGCTCCTACAGGGATCCCAAGTACCACAGACTATCCTGTTCCAAGTCAGGAGTTTGTCAAGTCTCCCAAATTGTGCATAGCAGCCACTGTGCCAACAACAGTAACTGAGGGTTGGTTCTGTTCCCTTCCCTTCAGATTGGTCTTTAGGGTAAAACCTCTATTGCTCCACAGTTTCGTTCTGCTTTGGGGAGCAATAGTTCCGTTGTTTATATACTACATGTTTCAGGAAAGTGATTTTTGTAAATGTGTTGGAGAGGTTTTAAAATGTAATTGGGTCTATTTTTTGTCTTCCTTCTCTTGGGACTATTTTTGTATTCCACATGTAAACACCTGGTGTTTGAGTTACCTGGGTCAAACTGTGCAGGGTTCAGAGGAAAAGACAAAATCAAACTAATAGGCCTGATTATCTTCACTGTAACACTGCTGGAAAGCAGAGGTAATTTCATTGCAATATATGAAGTTACTCTCATTTAAATGGTGTTCGGAATCAAGACCCATAAGTTTAAAACAGCATTTAAGATGACTTAAAGTAGTTTTTCCTCCACATAAAAATAACACTATTTTAAAGCCTGAAATCTAGAACCTTGCAGGGCTTAAATAAGTGTTGTGTATCTCATTTGGAAACTGGGAATCTCCATTTTCCCCTAAATCTCTAATTTCAGGCTTGATAGAGTTCCCAGATATATGATCATACACCTGTCAGTAGCATAGTACTGTACTTTGCGCATGCTATAGTTTTTGGGGAGAAATTGCACATTTGGGGTAAAGAAAAAACAGGTAGGTAGATTTGTCTGACATGGTTCACGGGGCTTAGAATATTCTTCACTAAACACTAACTCATGGGCTTGCAAAGCTCTCCTCTTTCGTAAGTAAGTTCCTATTAATATTTTACTTTGCAAAAAAAAACAAATGTGTTGTGTCAAAAAAGGATCTCTGAATGGGAGTATTTTTGCCTTCAGCCATTCCTTGATTAATTTCCATGGTCAAGGCTAGTGTGTCCCTTTTGCTGTTCCTCTGTCTCACATTTTTGCAACCAAGTCCATTTTAAAAAACTTAAGTATCAGAGGGGTAGCCGTCTTAGTCTGGATCTGTAGAAGCGACAAAGGGTCCTGTGGCACCTTATAGACTAACAGAGGTATTGAAGCATAAGCTTTCGTGGGTGAATACCCACTTCTCCGAAGAAGTGGGTATTCACCCATGAAAGCTTATGCTTCAATACCTCTGTTAGTCTATAAGGTGCCACAGGACCCTTTGTCGCTTTTAAAAACTTAACTCACTAAATTTTTGGGGTACACCTATTCATGTTATTTTTAAACCTGAAACTGGATTATAAATACATAAAATACTAAAATGAGTTCTGAGAGAGCTTTGAAATATGTCCAAGGATCAAATTTATGGGTATTGGAAAAAAGCACATATTCAGCTCTAATTGAGCCCAAACTGAGCCCAATGGGGAGGGGGGAAAAAAACAGTGGTACCAAAAAAAAAGGAAGGAGAGAGAGAGAGAGATAATCCCCTGCTCTAGTTAAAACTCATGTCAGAAAATAATGGAATATTTATGTTGGAGTTCCATGGCCTTTATTTTAGTCTTTGGGGCTTTTATTTTTAAAAAAACTCAATCCCTTAATTTCTCTTTGATGTCAAGTCCTTGGTAAACATAAGTTCTGATGATTAAACTAGTTTACTTCAACCCTGTTCATGCCCCTTTTGTGTTTGCTTTCTGCAAAATATTTTAGTGAGTGAGTTGGCCAACAGAAATGTTTGTGGAAACAGTGAATTTTAAGCAAATATTGTTATTTATTATGGGCCTGATTTTCATAGGTGCTGTGTCCTCACAGCTTGTATTGGCTTTGTTGAGAAGTATGGCGCTTAGCACCTGTGAAAATCAGGCCCTGTTGGTTTTGAACCAACAATAATGTGCTCATTGCTGGTAAAATACAAAATGAAAGCTCCCGCCTTTAAAAGCTTACAATCTAAAATAAATATATTTAAAAGAGAGAGTGCACTGGGAACTTTGGGGGATGGGGTGAGATAGTTATTTCCTTTAGGTAACTTTTTTTTTTAACCCTGGTTTTCATAGTGTGAGAGATGAGAGAGAATCACATGAATAAAAAATATCATGAGGTATGCAGGTGGGAGGTGGAATTGCATGTGGAATCGTTTGTTTATTTGTGTGGGTGGAGGGAGAAAGAGAAGACAAAGCCTCAGATATTAACATAAGCTGTTAGTATTTCAGATGAATTTCTTAATACATTAAAGTACAAATGCACATATGACGCATGGTTTAGGTATTCTGAACATCAGTGGCACATATCAGCTGAAAACTTTGATTACACCTTTCGCTATTAATAATTAGCTTTCATTGAAGATAATGGTATCTAGTTTTGATATCTTAGAAGACAAATATCCTCTAAATTACTGTTTCATTTGATTTATTTTAGATGTGGAATACAAAAATATATACCTTTTGAAGCTCACTATTTAGACAACAATTGTAATTCCACTGTTGAACAGCGTATGCTAGCTACACTGTTCAAGTCTCAGCACTTAGTCCCCTTGCCTGGCACTTGCTGATAAAGAGTACTTTGTTAGCAGGTGTTCAATTTATTGTTTAAGTGTATTAAATTAGGTCTAAATTAAAGTACATTAGATGAAGTCTTTCTGGAGCAGGCAACTTTGGCAGTGTATTCCATGAATGCTAAATTAATCCTGAAGCATTAGGGTTTCAAGGTACATCCCACTAATGTTTCCTTGGCCCAGGGGATCCACAGTCCAAATCTGGTAACGATCCACTATAGGTATCTCTCATGATCATTGTTCTCCACAAGTGTAGTGTCGATTGGACTTTCAGCTGAAGCAACGTAAAATCCATAGGGACAACAAAAGCGTTGACAATAATACCTATGTAGGGATCTATTTTCTTTGAAAGTCAGCTCTGGGCATGCTACTAGCTGAAGCTCTACATCTTTTCCTGCCATGGAAAAAGAAGGGTCATTTGTGATGAACACAAAGTCCCTTTTAAATGCTTCATTTCGTTACAGAAGAATGAAAGTGTTATTTTGCCTTCATCCAGAAAACTCAGAGCCCTGTAATTCAGAGTATAAGAAAAAAAGCACTAATATTTCATTTAATTATATCTATCTATCTTAAAAAACTTTAAGCTATGTGAAACACCTTCAAATAAAAGTATCAGGAGTAAAGTTTCCTACTTCCTTAATGAACAAGTTTCATGGAACTAGGGTTGTGGTAGACACAGTACTAAAAGAGGATGTGTAATAGTTCTGAAGCAGCCAACTTGCAGTCTATTGATTGGGGAGCATGGGAAATATATACACAGCTTAAAAAATCTCTAACAAAAATGTTACTAAGCCTCTGGACATGGATCCTATAATAATCTATCTATTTTAGGGTTTTATACTGCCGCTCATCACTGTAGTAGCTATACATCTTCCACATAAAATAAATAGAAATAGCGAAGTCACTAACAGAAATCCTGGCGCATTTTCCACTTGGGGAAGCAATTTTGGAGGTTTTTTAAAATTTATTTTGTAGAATTTATTAATTTCACCCTTTGTATTTTTTTAGTTGATAGGAATTTAGAGAAAAGACTGGGTTTCAGTGCTGAGAGTGTCATTCTTATGGTGGGAATGCTTTTAATAACAATTGAAGATGCACATATATGTTTATGTAAGTTTACTCAGGCAACAAACACACACAAACATAACATGTTCTGTGCTTGTGGAATGGGTATATGTATGAACATATATGTGCTTGTGTCGTGCACAAACCTGGGTCGGTTTATGATTTCATGCTGAAATTGGATGTTTTTCTCTGAGTTTCACTTTCATGTTTTAGGTTCATTCCAATATGAATCTTAAATCCAAATGCAGACCCATGCAAACTAAAACTATTGAGGATGGCTGCAAGTGACTAAAAATATGTAATAGGGCTGGATTCAACATTCCAGACTTCTGTCTCTATTCTAGGACTGACTTCTTGTGTAGAACACAAAAAATAACGCCCCCCAAAATCCACCATGCCTTTTTTGTCCCATCTGTAAAACAGGGATAATAATACTTAACTCAGAGAGGTATTGTGAGGATTGATGAATATATTTAAAGTGTTTTGAGATCCTTTGATCTCTTAATATGTTACATTGTAGTTTTCAATTCTAAATGCACATAGGACATTAGCCATTGCTTTATAATAATAACATTGTAATTAGAAAAATAAGATAACAAAAGTCATTTTGCTGTTAGAATTCTGTGTAATGATGTCTTGTGAACTTTGTATAATTGTTGGGCTGCTGCCTGACTAAAGTCACCTAAGCTCTGAAGATAATGAAAATGAAGCTGATGTGCACAGCTCTTGCAGATAAGTAAGCTGATAAAGAGCATAGTCTATTTGTGGTGCTGCAGGGAGAGGAGGGGGGAACACAAGCATCTTTACCCAATTTAGTTTGCATTGACCAGTGTTTGCAGAGTATAGATTAACTGTCATAGCTGTATCCAAATTCTTTATCACTGAAGGGAAAAAGGTTGGGATAAAGGGATCCGGAATATAATCCTCCCACAGGATGAAACTTGACACCCCAGAAAAGATGAGATAAAAGAAAGATTAGCATATATTTCATATTCTAATTGTGTGGGGTGGGGAATACAAAGTAAAGGGAAAAATAAGTAGATGGCCTATGTACTAAAGTTAAGCAAGGTTTGTTACATCTTATAAAGGATCCAAATAGTCAAAGCAGCACATGATCTTATAAATTATATTATGGAAATAATGGCTAAAATACAGATTTCCATGGCTAAGAATCTGCATCAGTTCATCTAAGTGCTGCTGCTGTCCACACTGCTGTGGACTACCCCTGCAAAACAGGATTCGGAGAGAGAAAATAATTGTTCACAGGGCTGTTTGAGGGCGGGGGACAACAACATATGCTCATTGATTGCTTACTCACCCTAATAATTCCCCAACTAATGTGAGAAGCTTTTTCTTAGTGAGAAGAAGGAGGGTTGTCTTAAGTGGAAATGTGCTAATAAAATTTGCGGATGACACAATGTTGGGAGGTATTGCCAATATGGAGGAGGACTGGAATATCATACAAGAAGATCTGGGTGACCTGACAAATTGGAGTAATAGAAATGGGATGAAATTTAATAGTGGAAAGCGCAAGGGCATGCACTTAGAACTAACAGCAAGAATTTTTACTATAAACTGAGGACATATCTGTTGAAAGCAACAGAGGAGGAGAAAGACCTGGGTGTATTGCTTGATCACAGGATGGCTATGAGCCGTCAATGTGATGCAGCTGTTAAAAAGACTATTGCAATCCCCGAATGCATCAGATGAGATATTTCCAGTAGAGATAGGGAAGTGTTACACAATTTATGAGTGAGACCTCATCTGGAATAATGTGTGTAATTCTGGTCTCCCATGTTTAAGAAAGATGAATTCAAACTGGAACTGGTGCAGAGAAGGGCTACTAGAATGATCACAGAAATGGAAAACCTACCTTATGAGAAGGGACTCAGAATTCGGCTTGTTCAACCTAGTCAAAGGAACACCGAGGGGAGATATGATTTCTCTCTGTAAATGCACTAGAGGGATAAATACCAGAGAGGGAGAGGAGTATTTAAGTAAAATGCCAATGTTGACACAAGAACAAATTAATATAAACTGGCCATCTGCAGGAGGTCAGACTACATGATCACGACGGTCCCTTGTGGCCCTAAAATCTGAGTCTTTGTCTCCAGAAAGTGCTCATCAATAGTGGAAGGTAAAGCTGGGTCAATACCTCAAAGACGTTTTTTCATGCATATTTGCTTAAGTTTCAGAATGATTTCACAACAGCCTTGCTTTCTCTTTTTGCTTTTGCCACCTGCAGACATTTGAATAATGGTCTTTTACTGCACAAATGCTCATAGAACATGAATTATAATCTTCTGTACTAAAATATTTTCACAAAGTGATATATTTTATATGGTATGGGACACTGATTCGTGTAGCAGGAAACTGGGTTCCCCCAAGCCCTTGAATGATACTAGGGACTGCCTAGTGATGACTGATATTCACAGTGCCCAGCCCAGATTCTGCCTAGGAGGCTTTTGTTGTTTTTATGTACAGCCACTTGGAACCAGACACAGAATAAAGCAGATCTCTTCCAAGTTCCTTAAGCACTGAGTGATCACTGAATGCCACATTGTACCAGGAGTAAAAAGGAATGAAAAAAAAGGACACTGAGTGGAAGAATGAAGTAATAAAAGCTCCACCAGAGCTGAAACTCTTTGGAAACGTGGAAAATAACTAGAGAAGATTTAAACAGCACATGATTCTTTATGAAGTTTATGGGCAAACAACAGGTGCTAGCAAAAAGGAAGAGACCAAGAAGGTAGACTTATTTCTGACAATAGCTGATTCTGAAGTACTTGAGGTGTTTAACAGTTTCCACTTAGCTCAGACATAGGAGGCTATTTATAAAACTGTCTTAAAGAAATATGAGGAGTACTGCACTCCATGTAAAAACTAAACATATGAGAGAGATGTTTTAAACAGTATGGAAAAAAAAAGGTGAAACATAGCTGAGTTTGTGGGTATGTCTACACTGCAATAAAACACCCATGGCTGGCCCATGTCAGCTGGCTCAGGCTTCAGGGCTGTAAAATTGCAGTGTAGATGTTGGGGCTCAGTTAGGCCGACCAGACAGCAAATGTGAAAAATCGGAACACGGAGTGGGGGGTAATAGGAGCCTATATAAGAAAAAAAAAACCAAAATCGGGACTGTCCCTATAAAATCGGGACATCTGGTCACCCTAGGCTCAGTCTGGAGCCCATGCTCTGGGACTCTCCTCCCTTGGGGGTTCCCAGAGCATGCAACCTAATCCATGCCTGCACCTCTACTCTGCAACTGTATAGCCCTGCAGCCTGAGCTTCCTGAGCCTGTACATTGCAGTGTAGACATACTCTGCATATCTGTAGACGTACTTGTGTCTCATCTAAGGCTAAAGAGACTGTCTTACAATTTGAGCAGCTAATTGACTTCCTGATGAAGAAGGTTGCCATTGAGATTTGGGACACAAAAAATGCAGGTTACTGGAAGACTTTGAATGAATCCTTGTCAAAGCAATTAGATTTGCCAAGGACAGGAAATCACCCAGTCCCGAATGAAACTTATGGAGGTTGGAAAGTGTTGTGACACTGTAAACATGATAGAGAATCCAAAATATTATGAGACAGGAGACCAGAGGCAGAGAGGCATGTGGAGCTCAAAGTCAGAGTCCAACAAAATCAGAATCTGGAGCTGCAGACACTGTGGCGATTGCAAGCCAAGATCATGCCTGGCATATGGGAAAAGATGCAAGAAATGTAATGGATTACATCACTTTGGAAGAGTTTGCTGGTACCAGTGTGTCTGAGCTAAAAGGACAAGATCACCAAGAGGTCAGATTAATTCTTCACAGAAGCAATAGACAACTTTGAGCACAGACAATCATTGGACTATCAACCTGAAAGCAAATGAGACTTTTATTAATTTTTAGTTCGGCACAGTGCACAAGCTAAGGTGGTGTGGTGTGTTAGCACTGAAAGAAAAGCTGCAGGTATTAGGGGGTGAGTGGGTAAAACTCAGGGTTTATAGTGTGGTGGTGATATCCCACTGAAGGCATATGAGAGAGTCTGGGTGGGATACCGGGAAGCTCTTATTAAGTACAGCTGATTGGAACAAGACACTATAAAGTCTATTCTTTTTTTTTTTAAATCTACAGAAAGGTTGTTACTGTTCAATTATGCAGGTTTTCAAGCGCAGTATCTCTAAAACTTTATTTTAAAAAATTATAGAACCCTATTGCTTACATCCCTATTTAATTAATATAGGACTATTCTATAGGGGATTCACTAGTGAGATTCCCTTTAAACATTTACTAATATACCACAAAAGCAATTGCCAGAAAATTTGAAATCAACATTTACAATAGAAGCATTCAAACTAATGAAAATTTGATTTAGTTTGTAAACAAGAAATGTCAGTAAAATGAGAGAGCGGTGACCAACAGTATGGGACACTGATAGAAGTGATTTTGTTTACCTGGCATATAAATGATCTTGGGGAAGGTGTATTTAAAAAAAACCCACCAAAAATCCTCTACAGTTCATGTTGGTAACTCAGAATTGTAGAGTGTTGGTGCGTATAAGCACACCAGCAGTGCAAACAAATTCAGAATGATTTGGATAGATAGGCTCAGACAATAATAAGTATAAGGCAATGAGAGTAAGAATCTAATAATGGTACACTGCAATCTGAGAAGGAGGAACAATGCAGACTACTGCTTAAGAAAATGATTTGAAGCTGATTGTAGATAATACACAAAAATCATCTGCACAGTATTCCACTTATCAGCAGGAGATGAGGCAAATCTTGGTGTTGGGTTGTAAATAGAGAAGAATGGGTATAATTAATTTTAAGTTACTCTGGCTCAAATTGTGGAAATAATAGAACTGTATTTGGAATAATTGGTTCAGTTCTGGTGACCTTATTAGAGGAAGGACATCGCTGAGATTAGGTTGCAGCAGAGACCGTTAATTCACACTCGGAAGGATGTGAAAGATTAGCTAAATTTGATCTATAAAGCTTTGGAGGGGGGGAATAGAATAAAAGGGATGTCATCAAGGTATACAAAATCCTACGAGAGAGAGAGAGGAATGGATTGATGTGAATATACTGTGATTGGAGATGAGTAATTTAAACAGCAAGATGCCTTATAATTTGTGGATGGAGAGGAGGGAACAAGCTCATAAGTAATTGAGACACTTTCTTGATGCAGAGGGTGAGTGGAATACAGAACCAAGATTCTGAGTCAGTAGTTGCCAAAGAGCATACATGGGATCAAGAGGGAGCTGGGCCAAGTTTTCTAAATCTTAGAATGCAGAGGAATATAGTTTTCATACTATTGCTCCACATCAATTGAAAGCAGGCTCTTAGGCTCAAGCAACGACCCTGCCATCACAGATTCATAGATTATAAACCCAGAAGGGACCATTGTAATTTATCTCCTATGGTCTCCTGTATAACACAGTTCATCGGATTTCCCTGAATTAATTTTCACTCTCATTCTGAGAGGTATCTCCCTGTCTCTCATTCTCCCCGCCCCCTACTGAGACGGCCACAAATATTTGAAGAGTCCATAACCCAGGTGGGCTCTTAATGAATGACATCAAGGGAGGAAGTGCTTATTCCCCAGCATGGGTTTCCTCCTGGCTGATAGGTGAGGACAGTGAATGGACCAATCAATCAGCTGAAGATTTTGGATGAGATCCTGATTTCTTTCCGTAGTAGGGAAAACTTTGCCAGATTCTCCCCTTTCGCCTGAAAAGGTGAGAAGCAAAAATAGACCCTGCTGAATCTACTCAAAAATTAGTCTAAATTTTCACCCTTTATTCAGCAAAACTGTGTGAATGTGCAATGCAGGCAGCGGTCAGGGAACATCTTCGCAAACATGAGAAGAAATACCCTGTCCCCTGGGATGTGCGGAGCCCCCTCTATGCACATCTCCATGGCAGACACCCCGGATAATGTGGCAGTCTTCTGCGGGGTCCAAGTATCAGTTTCCTCATGCAAAACCTCACCAGCCTTCCCATGCAAACCTTCACCCACACAGCAAACCCTTACCAGCTTTATTGCTATCCGTGACTGCCACAACAGGAGGGACATGATTTGGTCCTTTATGGAAAAAAATTATGTGCAAATTTGCTCTTTTCTGTTATCCATATACCATGCATTAACTGGGAGACCTGAGTCTGTTGTGTGTATAAGCAGAGAAATTAGAGATGGAAAAGAGTTGTAAGATTATTGTAGGAAAGATTCTAGGGGTTAGAAGACCTTTGTGGAGGCCAGAAGCAGGTTTTTGCTTTTATTAATTTCTTGTTCAAAAATGGAGAATAGGCCAGTAAATTACCTAGATTTTGTTGTTGGGGGCCTTGTTACTATTATAGGTGCTGCTTTTCACTGGGAGCTGCTCTGTGCATGGCTGGTTTGTGGATCCTTCCACATGATTGATCTGTGACTCAACCAGAAAAATAATGATCTGCATGGTGCACTAGGCAATAAACATCATCTGCTGTCTCACACAGTCACCAACAGATGATAATGAAATGTCATTGGCAGGAGCAGCATTAAACTTATCTTTCAGATCCCTTTTAGTATTTGTCACCTTTGCTATAGCTGTGTGCCTTTTTCTGCCTTAGCTGTGTCTCATAAATTTGTATAAATTCTTTTCATTGGAAATCTGTATAATTCTTCCCCAAGTGCAGCTATGCTCCTTCTAGCAGTAATAAAACTCTTGTCTCTTTCAATTGCAGCTTGCCTTCAGAGCAGGGCCCACTAGCTCTCGCTGCAGCACATTGGATAAAATAATCAATAAGCCCAGATCTGAACATTAAATGAAGCATTTCTTTTGTTGCTGAAGCAATATGTGGCTTAAAATAGATGGCTTTGTGATAGCTGTGTTAGTGTGTTGGTAAGAATTTGTGTTTGTCCTTTTAATTTCATTATGAGAGTATAACATTAATTGCATATTTGGATAGAAAAATGATGAGAAATAGATTACCACTCTTCATAGATAAAGGACTGTAACTAACGTACAGTAATCATAGCCACACATCGTGGTTCCGAAACTGTATGGAGGGCCGGGTAGGGAAGGCTGTGCCTCACCAAACAGCCTGGCCCCTGCCCCCTATCCGCCCCTCCCACTTCCTGCCCCCTGACTGCCCCCCTCAGAACTCCCACCCATCTAACCCCCCTGCTCCTTGTCCCCTGACTGCCCCCTCCCAGGACCCCCTGTCCCTAACTGCCCCCCCCCCCGGACCCCACCTCCTTTCCAACCTCCCCTGCTCCCTGTCCCCGACTGCCCCGACCCCTATCCACACCCCCGCCCTTTGACAGGCCCCCAGGGACTCCCATGTCTATCCAACTGCCCCCTGTCCCCTGACTGTCCCCTGGGACCTCCTTCCCCTTATCCAACCCCCCCACCCCCTTCCCCCATACCATGCCACTCAGAGCTTCAGGACTGGCAGCTGTGCCACCCGGCTGGAGTCAACCACACTGCCGCACTGCCCGGCAGGAGCTCACAGCCCCGCCACCCAGAGCGCTGGCAGCATGGCGAGCTGAGGCTGTGGGGGAGGGGGAACAGCAGGGGAAGGGCTGGGGGCTAGCCTCCCCGGCCAGGAGCTCAAGGGCTGGCTAGGAGGGTCCCGTGGGCCAAATGCAGCCCTCAGGCCATAGTTTGTCCACCTCTGCTTTATACAGTATGTGTGTATACAAGCGGCTCAAATGTCATCGTGACATCCATGAGAGAAATTGTATTTGTCATGCACATTTTATAATCTCACCTGCATTCTGTCCACTAATTCATTTCCCAGAACTTATTCTAAGATTCTAAGCAGTCCTGGTCTCAGCTGCTACTTCATCATGTAACAGACATTCTTGCAAACTGGAAAAATAAATGGCAGGTGCAAGCCCTTCAGTTGGGATTGGCTGGTGGCTAGCATTTGGGAATGTCCCTTATGAGATGTGTCTCCTTTAAGAAACCAGGAAGAGGAGCCAAGAGGAGGAAGTGGCGGGGCCCCAGGGGAAGTCATGAGGAATAAAATCCTAGAGGGATGCCTGCAAGATCCATGAAATAAAGTTTGTTGTTTTTTGCATTTTAACCTGAGAGATCTTTTTATTGTGATATCACAGTGACAATCACTTCAATAGCTCCCCCGAATAGCCTGTCACCTCTTCCTTATCCAAACTGACACTTGACCTAGGAGTTCTTACTCCTGCTCAGATTTCCATCAGTTACTTGATGAAGTTTTCAGATATACTGTCACTATAGCCCATGCCTCCTCACTAACGTAGTGGTACCATATACAATTGAATAAGAGGGTTGACTAGGTGAAACCCTGTGGCACCCCAACAAAACCAAGAAAGAATAGAGCCCTTCAAGAGTATCCTCATCCACTCCCATATATAGCTGCGAGCTAATCAATAACCAATAGTATCAAAAGCTAGGTCTAATAATATTAGCATGGAGAACTGATCATTATTCATTACTAGGAGAAGACCAAAGCAACAAGTGCAACTTCTGTGCCATTCCTAGATTGTTTATGACCAAATATTAGGGGCTTTGTCTTATAAACACAACTTCCTCCTCCCTACCCCCGTCCCAAAAAAGTGTCCAGATTTTTTACAATTACTATCTGGTCACCCTCAATCAGATGGACAAGGGTCAAGTAGATATGAGACATCTAGAAGCGACAAAAGGTCCTGTGGCACCTTATAGACTAACAGAGGTCTATAAGGTGCCACAGGACCCTTTGTCGCTTCTACAAATCCAGACTAACACGGCTACCCCTCTGATACATGAGACATCTACATTCTGTGGATGTTCTCACTATAGTAGTAATTATCAAGAAAGGGCAGACTTGTCAATAGTTAAGCAGATTGTCAATGTCAAGGGTTTCTTGAGGAAAGGCTGTGTATGAATTTCTTTCAAACTCACTTTGCTCTCCCTAAGGGATGTATGGGCACTGTCCACCAATAATACACTCAATACTTCCCCACTGGTCTTCACCAGCCTGGAAAGATGTGGATCTAAATCACAGGGTGCGGTACAGAATTCATCTAACGCCTCCAATACTTCAGTGAGTGATAGTGGCTGAAACTCAAGTAGAGAAGACTTAATGTTTGTTCCTTCAAGACACTGTCCTGCTGTCACTGACATAGGCTACAGCTACACTGTGGCCGTGATCAACACACTGAGATCGATCTAGTGAAGACCTAGTGAGATCTACTGCAGACCCGCAAAATCGACAGCAGATCACTCTCCAGTTGACCCCTGTACTCTACCCCGATGAGAAGAGTTACCATGGCGATGACCTTGCAGTAACTCGACCTAAGGTACGTTGGCTCGAGCTACATTATTCACATAGCTGGAGTTGCGTGGCATAGGTCGACTTACCGCGGTAGTGTAGATATAGCCATAGATAACTTAGCTGGAATAGGAGCCATTTTTCTGCAAAGAAGTAGAAATTTCCTCATAATAAGAAGCATTCTAATAAGCCACCAAGCAAAGACAATCTGATTAATCAATCTGTCAAACAATTCATAACAAATCTCCTGCTCAACAATTTGTGTATGCATTGGTAAAGGCAATAAAACTTTTGTCTCTCGCACTGCTACAACATAAGACTTATTTTGTTTTGTTTGCAGACAGGCTGTAAGTGAAGGTGATTTGTGATGAAGAAGCAGGGAGAAAGGATGTGTAGAGGCAACTTCATAGATAGCTGAGGACAAAAATTATCATAAAGTTCTATCAAATTATGAATAAAATCACCTTTCTGGGGAATAATAGTCTTGCTCAAACCCCTCAAAGTGCTTAGGTTCCATGAATCTCCAACGGCAAATCACAAAAACAGATCTCTCACCGGAAATGAAGTTGTGCCCTAACCTCAGACTGTAATTGGTCCAGGATCTAGTAAAAACCTGCATTTTCACAAGTGACTTGATGTGGGATGCCTTCCTAGGGATGTGTCCATTCTGGGTTAGCTTATTTTGGGACTCTTTAAAGGAAATTGATTTCTGCTGAGATCTGCCCTCTGAAAAGCAAGTCCTTTTAAGGTTTTATAAACTGGGCACCCAGAATGGAGACCATTCTTAAAAATTGCTGCACACAAAAACACTAGTCGCTTTTGAAGATTTAGGACATAATTTCTGATTGCCTAATCAATCCCAAACTGAACACTAAATTGAGAGTATCATTATATCATATAAACTAGAGATTTAATATCCAGCAAAAAAAAATATGAAATTTTGGAGCAAAAGATCTTCATATGCACTCTTTGTAGTAATTCATGACTCTTCTCTGCCTGTTTAGAGTGAAACATACATTCGTGGCAACGGTCTGAAGTAAACATGGAAAAGAATACTGGCTTCATTAAAATAATGTCTATTCACTTCAGCGCCTCAGCTGAACTACAGTAGCTTTTATAACAACAACTTCATAGCAAAAATGCAATTTGCATGCTCCAATGCATTAAAATTTCCTAGCAAAAGGGCAGCAAAAAACCTTTACTAGCAGTTGGAATATCTCTTTCAAACAGAACTAAATGTAATTTTGACAACAGCGTAATATTGCTGCCTTATCTCACTGATACCATGGAGATGATTTTCACTGACAACAACTTTGTATGTTGTACCTTCAGATGTGCCACTGGCACTCAGTGTTGGTTACTAATGAAGTATACACACTGTTCTAGCATGTGTGTGAGGTACTATTAGGTAAAAGTGTTTTATGCTACAGCAAACATTTAAAAGTTAGAATGCCTTTTAGAATAAATATTACAATAAAAATGTGGTGTTGGCTTGATTCACCTCCACTGGGGGAGGGTTTGCAAATGCAGGTCCTTTCTATGTCAGTGAGGTCAGCTGAACAATGGAGATTTTCCTCATGAAAAGTTCTGCCTCTGCCCTCCCCAAGGGTTTTACTAGGAAAGGACAACTGAAATTTAGAGGCAGAAGAGACTACCTGTGGGCTATTCTGAATGGGTTGGGCTGAACACACCCCTTGCCTGGCCAGCAAAGTCTGCACTTACTTTCCTTTGGGCAGACTACTCTTGGGACTGTCAGTGAAAGCCCATGGTAGCCTAGGACTTAATTTGGCAGAGTATATTTACAGGCATACAGTGCTCCCATTTCTAATAGCCTAGCTTCTTTATATCGAGGATTTGAGGGAAAGGGAGTTCACTTCTGTCACTAAAAGCAAAAAGTTTCCCTATAGCTAGAAAAACACGTTGTCATTTTTAACACTGAATTTCTCGTGATAGAAACCATGGCATTAAACAAAAGGAAATGGAGCTTCAAAAACTGAAACTAGATTAGCAAACCCTTCCAAATATTTTAATAGTTTTCCCAATCCTCAAAATACATGAGATTCATCCAATCATACCTATTAATTATTCCTGTAATTAATTGACATTGAATAACCAAAATTAAGACTGTCTGAAACAGCTAATTATATCTATGAACACAAATGACTATATATATGGCAAAAAATACAGTAGTCTGTAGTGGGACCTTACAAGTGGGCAGAACTGTACCAAAAACCTCCTGGGTCAGATTCATAGTTGTGTAAATTAACATTTCTATTGACTTCAATGGAACTATTGATTTATATCAGTTGATTATCATGCCCTGTCATTTCACTGCAAGTAAATGTGGTGTATCATCTGGCAGAAAGAATTTCAGACTTTTCTAACTTTCTTCAATAATAATTTTTTTACAGAATGAATTATCATTTTTGCTCAGGGTTAACTGCTATATCCTCTCTAAAACTCTGACTCTTCTGTGGGTACTGAAATGTATCTATAGTAATAGGTAATAGTATGGGCGGGGAGGGGGGTTAAAACTGCCTGGAGAAATGTGGACATGAGATAATGTAGAAAAGAGCAAAAGTTTAATGTCCACTCAATTCAGAAGACGCTTTATATAAAAATTTTCCACTACCTTCAGAAATTTTGTGGCCTAAATCTTGCTCACCTTACTCATGCAAGTAGACCCATTTACTACTCATAAGAGTGAGGTGTGAACAGGATTTGACCCTCCTGTCTGTCTAGCTAATGGCTCAAATTCAACCTATGCAAGACCAAAGTGATGCTTGGCGGCAGAGGGAAATGCTTTGGAGAAGCAGTCAGTTCCCCTCTCCTACATCCATTGAAGGTGTAAACCCTCCATTCAACAAAATCTCGGGATCCAGTATGACTCATAGAATCATAGAAATGGGCTGGAAGTGACCTCGATAGGTCATATAGTTCAGTCCCTGCTCTGATGCAGGACTAAATTTTATCTAGATCATCCCTATAGGGGTTTGTCTAACTTGTTCATAAAACTCTCCACTGATGGACATTCTACAACCTAATGCGATAATTTGTTCTGGTGCTTAACTACCCTTATATTTAGGAAGTTTTACCTAATGTCTAACCTAAATCTCCCTTGCTGTAATTTAAGCCCATTACTATTTGTCCTGTCCTCAGTGGATAAGCACAACAATTTATCACCCTCCTGTTTATAACAATGTTTTACGTAGTTGAAGGCTATCATCATGTCTCCCTTCAGTCTTCTTTTCTCCAGAGTAAATTCACTCAGTTTTTTTCAGTCTTTCCTCATAGTTCATGTTTTCTAGATGTTTCATCATTTTTGTTGCTCTCCTCTGGATTTTCTCCAATTTGTACACATTTCCTGAAATGTAGTACCCAGAATTGTACACGATACTACAGTTGAAGTTTTGATCAGTACTGAGTAGACTGGAAGAATTACTTCTCATGTCTTGCTTACATCATTCCTGCTAATACATCTCAGAATGACGTTTGCTTTTTTGGCAACAGTTTTACATAGTTGGCTCATATTTAGTTTGTGATTTATCACCCCCATTATGTGGAGCCAAATGCATAGAGGGTGTGAAAGATTATTTAAGTTGTATACACCCTTGCATTCAGTTAAATTCCCTTGTACCTATTTACCAGCTACTCAGACCCCAGTACTACATGAATTCCACATAGGTAAACCATTTCCGGGGTCTGCCTGCCTGGAGCTATTGAAGATTCAAGGATTTAATGATGCGTACGGGATTGTAAGGTGATGTAATTTACGTGCTAGTGAGCGATGAGAAGGGAAAGCATAATTTAAACCAGGGGAAAGCCTATTCTATTTTCATGCCTTTTTTTTTTTTACTCTCTTCTGTTAGTAGGGTTTCTTTTCTATACTGCTTTGTTGGCCTTTGACATGTGAATTACACTAGATACATTTCTTTAGAGGAGGTGAAATGAAGTGTAAAGTTATAGAGTGATACAGCAGCTGAATGTGAGTATAAAGAAGTCCAAGCTGATTTCACATCCACAGTTGGGGGCTGGAATAAAGTGTAAATTGCATGACTCAGTCAGTTACTGACAGTTACTTAGATTCATCTCTGAATGTTGGCCTCTTTGAATATATAAGTATTGGTCTTGATTTAAAGAATTAAGACATTCTGTAATCCCAGGGTTGCTTTGATGTTTAATTGAAACTACTGGGACATGTGAGTTGTTGCCTTAAGACAATCTGTTCCTAAATTCATGTTCTAACAGCTACGCATATGGTGGTAGTGCAGTTTCAATTAGCTTCACCGTCCTGCCAGGCAGATAAACTGGTATGCTCAGGCAAGACAGAGAGTTGGCTTCCTGTGTTATATACAATTTGTCTTTAGATTGGTTTGACTGTATTTAAGAGGCTGAGAGTAAAAAAAAAAAAAGGGGGGGGCATTTTTGAGGAATGTTAAAGAAGAAATTATGAAAATTCTGAAAACTTCCTAAACTGTGATTTGTTTAATCCTATTGCAACCAACGAACTAGAGAAATTGGTGAGGAGCTTTCCTTTAAAAGCAGGTGGCTGGTATGGCCCAGGTTTATCACATTCTAACAGTAGGAGAGTAGATATGTGTGTTTCACGAATGCTTTAGAAACTCAAGTATTTCAAGTATTAAATTATAAAAACTGAGTAATGAAGTTTGATATGATGAGAATTAATGCATGTTACTATTTGGCCCGCAAATCTATCTTCTCTATATGAATGAAGAACCCTTTTCCTTTGCTGAGTACCCCACTGAATTTACTCCAAAATAGTTAATCACCTATGTTTGGCCTTTCTTTTAAAAGCAGCTACACTAAACTTCATTCAGCTACTTTCCTTTCAGTCTTCTAATTAACTATTTTCTAAAATATTTATAGAAGACGCAAAACCTAGGAATTTTCTAATTCCAGCTCTCAAAGTTTAACCAATTAGTCAATATAGCTGGGGAGGCTAAAAACCATATCCATATACTTAGTGTTATTGATGTTAGAATCATATGGCAATTGAGGTTACCACACTGTCAGCTAAAAGTCAGCAACACCGATAGATCTAAAGACTTTACATCCTTCTTCTGTGATAACCTTATGTTCTTGCATAATATATTTATTGTATTTGAAAATTTCTGCTTTTACAGCCAATATCTTCAAGGAATTCCTTTTTTAATTTTTCTTAATTTTTTTTTTCAGAATAAACATTTAACCAAGACAATATAAACATCTGAATATCAGCAATCATAATGGTTGAGGGAAATCTGATGGGGAAAGACAATAATAAAAAAGAAGCAAGTATGATTAGGTAACATGAAACTTCATGCAAGATGGCGCTGAAATCCTATCCTAATTTTCTTCTTATTAATCATCAATATTACAGTGGTGCAAAGAGCCCCAGCTGAGCTTAGGGCCTCCATTATGGTAGGAACTATATAAACACATAATGAGAGATGATTTTACTCCTGAGGAACTTTCCATCTAAGAAGACAACACAGACAAAAAGACGGAGATCAAAAACACAGGAAATAATTTGCCCAGGGGCAAGCAGGTCAATGGCAGTAGGATTAAAACCCAGATCTTTTGACTTCCAGTCTCTAGTGGCCTATATGCAGGATGACATTGCTTAATGAGCAGCTTATTATACCTATATGCTTATATACTATATACAGAGATTCACTGATACCTATATATATACACACACGCGCGCGCTCTCTCTCTCTCTCTCTATATATATATATTATACCTATATACAGAGATTCACTGATAGCACTTGTGAAACACACAGAGGGCTGTATTTTTAGAACAATGATAACATGTTTGTATAATCCAATGACAGTGTGGGGAGGGAGACTGAGGATATGTCTGGACAGAGATTAAAAAAGCAGCTGCTGGCCAAGGTCAGCTCACTTAGGCTCTCAGGGCTCAGGCTTCAAGGCTACAAATCGCTGCCTAGGCATGCGGGCTCTGGCTGAAGCGTGAGCTTTGGGACCCTGCAAGAGTGGGGTCCACGTCAATTTTTAGCCCCACATCCTGAGCCCCACAAGCCTGAGTCAGCTAGCCCAGGCCAGCTGCAGCCATGCTACAGGT
Organism: Chelydra serpentina; assembly: GCA_037349315.1. NCBI lineage: Eukaryota > Metazoa > Chordata > Testudines > Chelydridae > Chelydra > Chelydra serpentina. The sequence continues at coordinate 2,636,875 of JBAIAC010000018.1, forward strand.
CTTTTATCCCTGTACAGAAGTACCCAGTGAAGTTTCTCCTCCATCATGGCCTCTACAAAGTATGAGCCGCCAGAGTTGTCCCAGATTGCCTTCAGTTAGTTCCAGACACCAATATGTCCCCTGTAAAATGTTACCATGCTACTTTATGGAAAGATGAAATATACGAGACTATCTTCAGTTCTATGGAAACCTAAAGGTAAAATCATGGACTTGAATGGGATTTAAGCCAATACTTAAATTAGGCATCTAAGTGCTTTTCTGAATCAGGTCTTTTTAGGTGAATGAGACAAAAAATAAATTAGTAACACTTTAGTTTAAATGGAATACTTTTGAGTTAAGAATATGAGAAAAATAGTCACAGGTGGTGTTCTCAATAGAGGCTACACTTTGAATTCTCCATGCAACTTGCTAAATGGCATCCTATAAAATGTACTATTTCTATGAAGTGTGTATAATAGGAATGTTTCTTGCCAAAGAAGCTGGTGTATCTATAAAGAAAATTGTAATGATCGCCTAAAAATACTGTAGATGGGTTTAATGTACAGTAAATTACACTGCATTTTATGTGCCTGAGCTATGGATGCAGCTCTTCATTTTTTGTATTAATGTAAAAATATTTTGCCCTCCTCTTCAGAATGGAAACAGGACAGGGTTCATAATTTTAAATAAGATTTTTTTTCTGTAGGTCAGGTACTAATCAGATGTGGAAGAGTCTAGTTTTGGGACTAGCGAAGATTATGGTAGAAGCAATGTGACTTCAGTTAAAAGGAAAAGGCAATGAAAACACTTTTACAGACTAGAAATCTATAGCTGTGTTTAGATTGGCATGAAAAAGGGAAAAAAATCAATATTGGAAGTTATCTGTAACTGACCTAGTGGGTGAATGTAATGTACCCGACCAATAAGAGGTTAACACAACAACTGTAATTACTTCCACTGAGGGGGAGATAAGCAGGAATTCTCCAGGTGATTAGGAAAAATGCCTTACTTAACATCATTATCTATGTGATATAGTATAAGCAGCACAGTCAGCTGAAAAGAGTGAAAAACTCAAGATGATGGTAGGAATTAATAACATAGTTTCTGCCAAGCCTCTGTCCATTTCTTTAACTCAGTCTGGACTAGGAAAAGAAGTAGCTTTTTAAAACATGTTAGCTAACACACTGTGATGAATAGCTGTTCAAGAAAGTGTTAGGACCTAATCTAGACAGGGTGTGTACCACCCTTAATATGTGTTAGCTTTTTGGGAAGAATCCTAACCTTTTTCCATGTCTAGGCCAGCCTTAGGAAAAACTGCAAAGTACTGCAGAATCTCAGAGACTCCAAGAACAGCACTATAAGGTTTCAACACTTCTTAGCTGACTACATTGAGGGCTGTAACTTCAAACGTTTTGCACCCTGTGGGACTTAATCAAGGAATTTTTTTTGATCTTATGGGAGCCTCACAATCCCTTCTACCATCTTCTACTGGCTCCTATACATACTTTTTGACTATAAAAGAACATTTAAAATTACCTAAATTTAAAATTATGCATGTGGCATTTGGGCTAAATAATCCATCATCTGTGCCATCTCAGTCATACCATCAATGAAGTTATTGCACGCAAGTTCGCTGTAGAATAAAGGTGGCGATTGGTTGAATTACCTCTGATATCACAATGGTCTGGGACTTTGATTTAGCTAACTAGAAGAAGATCTGCTTACCTATTCAGTATCTGAGTGCCTCTTACAGATGATAAAATGCCTGATATGTCAATTTTTAGAAGATGCTGCTAAGAGGACAGAGATTTATTTATTTATTACTTATTATGGTATAGCGTAAAGACCCCAATCGAGGTTGATGCTCCACTTGCTGAATGTTGTCTAAAGATTAGAGCTAATATTTGCCCTGAAGAGCTTACTATACTTACTCAGGAGCTGGGCCTCACTGTCCTGGGTGCTGATAAAAGGCAGTCCTGGCCCCCAAAGTCTTCAGAAACTAAGACCCTGATTCTGCAAACACTTATGCAAGTGCCTAACTTGACACCCATCAGCAGTTCCATAGACTTCAGTGAAACTAGTCATGCACATAAAGTTAAGTATGTGCATAACTGTTTGCAGACTGGGGCCTAAATAGGGACAGGATATAATGGATGGGTGCAATGTGTAATGGTAAAGTGTGTTGGAAGGAGAAGACAAGAGTTTAGATTCATTGATGCATAGATTCCAAGGCCATTTAGTGATCATGTAGTCTGTGCCCCATATAACACAGGCCATTAACACCCTTCCCCCTCCAAAAAAAAAATCCTGGACCATACCTTTTAGGAACAGCCTGTCTTGATTTTAAAATGGTCAGTGCTGGGGAATCCATCACAGCCATTGGTAAATTCCAATGGCTAATTACATTCAGTGTTAAAAATGTATACCTTATTTCCAGTCTGAATTTGTGTGGTCATTGGAACGTATTATACCTTTCCCTGCTAGAGTGAAGAGGCCTTAGTCACAGTTCAGGGCAAGTTCACCTGCATTTCACCTCTGTGGTCCAGCAAAGTCACGCACTGTAGTCTCCTGGGTCCCCAGCTTTTGCCTTGGTTGGAATCACGCATCCTTCTCCCCTCTGACTGAGGAACCTCCAGACTGAAAAGTCCCCTGCCTATGCTGTGATAGCCAAAGCAAAAGACCGATTCCTTAAGCAGGCTTGTTTTGCCTTCTCTTCAGAAATCTTTAACAGTATAATTACCACAGTTAATCTATCACACAGTTCTTTCTAAGCAAGCACATTTAATCTTAAGGTGAAAGCATTACAGAAAAATATATATTAAAAATAATAGAAGAACCTACCCACATGCTAATAAACTTAGCAAAGATTACCCCAACTCCAACATGGACTCTGGTAGGAATCAATCCTTCACACCTCACACGGGTTTTCCTGTGGGTTCAAGTTCATAACGCCCATTGCTAAGAACAAGAATCTGTGGAGTTTGGGGACTTTGCAGAGACCATGAATCGGTAATCAGCCAGACAATGGGTCCCCTCTCTGTGGCAAAACTGCAAATGGCTAAGTACTTTCATAGCTAGAAGAGTTATATTATCATACCCCCTCATCCTGGGAAACCCACTTAATTTTAAATGTTCACATTAGTTAAAAAATCCTTTGAAATTCCTTTTGGCATGTCTTCACTAGCAATGTTAACGTGCTGCCATGGCAGCACTTTAACGTGGCTGTGTAGTCGCAGCACCAGTTCTGGGACAGAGCTCTCCCAGTGGTGTAAAAAAACCCACCCCCAAGAGGGGAGTAGCTACCAGTGCTGCTGCAGCGCTCGGGGAGGTGTTTTTTCACACCCCTGAGGGAGAAAGTTGCAGCACTGTAAAGTGGCGGTGTAGACAAAGCCTAATATTTTCCAAGGTTTATGTTAGTCCTGTCTCTTAGAGAAGTTAGGTACAATCTCGCAATAACACCTAAACAATTGCATTTGTAATACAATGGACCACAAAGGTATTAAACTTAATTCAATAAGGTTTATCCAGGATATTTAGGAGATTGCCCTATTTGTCATACCAATTGTCAAATAAATGTATGACTTTCATAGTCTTACTTCGCATTGCTTCATTCATAAGATTTTTCCATTATTGTATTGGACAGTAAGAGATTAAAAATATAGCCTTGTCAGATTCCCGTGTGTAGTTGAAAACACTGATATTTAACTTTCTATTATGATGCAAGACTTTGCTGCTTTTACATTCCTTTCTTCTTAAGTCTCAGACACCACCTGTCTTCAATACAATGGGAGCCAGATGTTGGCTGCTGATAGCTGTATTTATAAATTAAAGTGCTTACCAAATTTGAATCCAGGATCTGAATGTATTGATACTGTTTAGATGAGAATTGTTACATTAGTCCGTCTGTTATTCTAGTACCACATTGATCTATCCTTCCAATCAGTGTTTCAGTGTGTTCCTATCTTTAGTAAGTAGCATTGGGCTAATTCATCTGTCAGGCATGGTCTAAGTATACTTGGTTCAGCCTTAGCATGGGGGGAAGGACTAGCATGGGGGGGAAGAACCTCTCGAGGTTCCTTCCAGCTGCATCTTTTTATGATTCTGGGGTGTCTCAGCAAGCTGATACTTATTTTTGGAAGATTGCCATCTTGTGCTCTGGAAGCTAAGTTTTCATTATAAAAATATGAAGTTTCTAGCCCTTATGAGACAGCAAGATAACTTCTAAATCATGAACAAAAGTAATAGTTATGTCTCCTTGAATCTGCAGGCAGCCTGAAACAGTAGCTCTGAGAAGCAGGAAATTCTCCAAATGCTAGCAATAATGTGTTGATTCTGAAGCCTAGTGTCAACACCACTAAATATTTTAGTAATGATCAAAAGCATGCCAGAAAGAAGATAAAATCTGTACAGCCGCGAGTGGCATCTCATTTTGGTGTCACAAGTGTGCAGTGCTTGAGATGAGAGCACATATTTTTCCACTCTGTCCCGTCTGGTACAAAGTTTGATCCAGGAACATATGTGCCTTTTGAGTGAATGACCATCAGCTGATGTCACTGCATCTTGAGTGAGAAAGAAAAAGAATGATCATATTATGAAGACCTGTGCAATCTACTGCTGGAGGTTCCTTGATTTGTCATCTAAAGTGGATGAAGCTTAGTATTTGCACAGTTTGTGAATACCATTACTTTTCGCACCTCCCAAATTCTATCCCTGGCAAACAGACACTGCAATTAAACCAGTAGTTATTTTGATTAAATAGTGTAGTGTTAGGCTTGGAAGGATTAGATATCTATTTATTTCTATCAGTAAATGTTGGTAAATGTTGACATAACTCTACATGCTAACAGACGAAAAAGTATTTCTATTGGTAACAATAGAAATGTACAGATAGGCAAAGTAAGAAAAATGCTTCTTGAGAACTTACTAGTTTGATTTATGGTTATTTACTTTGTATATTTTGACATGTGATGTTGACGATTCATTTTAACAGTTACGAAGCTTTACGTTTTTAAATCTCAACATCTACTGGCATTCATGGATTGTTGTCTGGACCCCTACCATAATTTCCAGCAGCTGTGAAAATTTAAAATGATAAAAATAAAAAAATGCTTGAAACCCATAATTTTGCACAGTTGTGAAAATTTAAACTGATAAAATAGAAAAAAAATGCTTTAAAATAAACATTTATTTCTTGATGGATAATATCAAAGTTGAATTATGCCAAGCCAAAAAATAAAATATGCAAAATACCAAATCTGCTGCTAGAAATATTTCTGTCCATATTCTAAACCTCAGTCTTATAATACATTCCAAAAATGCCACACAAGTATATTAAACTGATGCAGCGATAGTGAAGATCTTAGAAAGAACTCCATTTAAGGAGAAGTCTTGCTAAGTGGTAAATTCGTTTCATATGATTTTAGCATGAATTGGCAGTCCATCTAAGAACGCTAGAGTGGTCTGAGTTCTTATTTAACACCAACATAATATCGTATTTTAAAGCAGTGTGATCATAGTCAAATTTCTCAGCTTTTATTCTGTTACTCTTTCTCTGGCTATTGCTATCCAACATCTGTCTACCTATTTAATCTAGAAAGCAATGTCTTTGGCAATCATGTAGAAATGCTTGAAAGCATTCTTTCTGAGTAGAACTACACATGGAATCACAGAAATTTTAAAAGGGAAAAACCTTTTACCTTATTATCAATTTGTAATGCAGCCATCGCTGCAAGGTTTGGGCACAATGTACATAATTAAAAGATTCACACATTTTTCATGAAATGAAACTGAACTCTCTTTCTGACTCATTTTGGGCCATTTTGTTAGAAAGCAAATTTGTAGTTGTTTGTCTTTTAGCAGACAGCTGCTACTACTGCTATTAGAATTTCCAGGAACAGTGGTAAATCCACTCCTGTGAACCATGCATCACCTTGAAAGCTAGAGGGAAAATGCCCTCAATGGAGGGTAAAGTCACAGCTCTAGCCAGTCCTTCTTAATATTTACTACTGCCTTCCAACATTGCATCCATCTTACATGTGGAGAGTGATCCAACTACCTTTCGTCCAGGCCCTCACAGAGCTCTCGCTAGGTTGATGAGGCTCCATACTTCCCTTGCTACAGCGTTTTGCCTTATACTCTGGGCTGAGCCATGTCTTTATTACTTCTGTATCTTCTTTCACTGCCCATTGAGCCATGGAATAATTCTGCTTGCATCACCAGCTCTTCCCGTAGTACAAATGCTTGTCATCCGAAGATTGTGTTATAATGACAGTATATATCCATGCTTCAGGGGTAATGGTCTCTGACGAATAAGAAACAGATTAGCAAAAACTAAAAAAGCATCTAAAATGCTATATATATCCGAGGTTGTAATTGTGTGATGTCTTCTGGAATTTTGAGGGGAAATTAATTCAAACGTCCATGATATGTCCATTTTTAAAACATTTTAGTTCTCACATCTAAGATGTTCTAAACTCCATTTAAACATTGTATGTGATGCATGTCAGGTAAAAACAGTTTAATTCATCGGAGAGTTTTCAACCTCTCAAAGCTATTAAAATTTCAAGCATCCCAAATCCCTGAGCCAAAATTAATAGAAACTTTGGATACATTATTAAACATAAACAAACAAACAGACGGCATGGCTAGTGTATTGATTTAGCATCTATTAGATTAAATCTTTAGATTCTGCTATCTCTGTCACAGGATTTCTGATTTCAGATGTGTAGGTTTCTTGGTTTGTTTTTACAATAGGGTACATGATTACATTAATACATATATATTGAGCTAAAGGGGAGAGAATGGTTTGTTACACAATTTGAAAGCAGATCCCTCTTTTAAAAAAAAAAAAATCCAGATTACCCTCTTCTTCTTTCACGTCTTGTCCCTGTCTTCCCTGATTTACCCAAAGTAATAAAACTTCCCCCATTTCAAAATGAAAAGTGCAGTACTTTGTAATAAATCAAATAAATAAATCAACCTTTGTCTCAATACTTTATCGTATTTCTTGTTCTTTTCTTGCCCTGTTACTGGGTTTTCTGTTCTTCCATAGTTCCTGTGCTTTTTGTCATCCTTTCTTTGGATTTCCTCGGTGTGTACTCTGGTTACTCTTCTCTTCCCAAAACCCAGCACTATTTCTTTCTTCAATATATTCCCTCTTTCTTCTTCCCAGCCCCTACTTTCATACTTATATTTGAGCCTTTTTCTCACTTTACCTTATTTAATTCCCACAACTCTTCCTCCCCTCATCCCCCAAACTTGACTCCAGATTCTTCTTCCTTTCTCCCCACTTAGTGGCTTCTTTGGCTAAGTTATTAGAGTCATGTGCACTTGTGGAAATTAGGTGCTAATACTGCTGCTACACCTGGACTTAAACACAATTGCAGTCTTATCTATTAATGTGATAATTTCTACCCCATAACTATCTGGTAATTTTTTTTCAACTGTATAGAAGTCTAACAGCTGGGCCTTATTTATAAAGCTCAAATCCAAATACATCCCCAATATTTGACTGGATTCAGATTTGGGTTAGGCTCATCTCTAAGAGCTACTCTGATTTTTACAAGCAGGTATGATTAATCTCGGGTAAAATAAACACACATTCATCATTTCATCTTTCCTGATTTTGAAACTGAATATCAAAAAAGATACTCAAGGTGTCCTGGAAGCAGACCCTTCCAAAAGATATCCTTGTTTAAGATACAAAATCCTTCCATTGAATTGACTCCCTATCCACTTGCTCAGTGTCCGCTGGTCTCCCCTCCTTTCCCTGCAGACCCCTACCCCCATCTCTGCCACCTCTATATCTGTCCACTGTTGAATTAAGTCCTCCCAAAAAGAAGAGCCAAGGCTCGGAGTGGCCTAAAGAAAGGAACCAGTATAATTTATTGATCCCTTATGTCTGTTCTTCCTTCTTTTTGTTATAGTTTTCACACTTAACTGCTGGAAGTCAGAGCAGAAGTAGAAGCTGAGCAACCAGGGAAGCACTGTTGCTGTGCTAGGCACAGCAGCAGCACTTGTGCTGCACAAGGCTATGTTGTCTAGCTGCCCATTAAAAATAAGCCCCTTGGACTCATGGACCCTTAAATACCATTGTGACTCTGGAATGTGAAGAGATTTTACTCCATTAGGGGCCTTATCCTCAAGACTTCTGTGTGTGAACTCTCAGAGTTTTACATGGAAATCTGACAAGTGGAGGCAGTGTATGAGGTTTATTGATTTAAATATGTCAGTTACTTTGCTTGTTTTTCCGTCCAAATGTCAGAATGGCTTTGTCCACATTATGAGCTGGTAAGTGTTCAATTGTTAATTTTGTACATAAAACTTGATCTTCAATTAGGCAAGGACCAAAAAGTATTTTGGGGTTTTTTTTTCTTGATATTTGATTATTTTATGGCCACACTGACCCTCTTGAAAATTGTGTGGGTTGAGTCTTTATGAACTTGGTTTAAACATGTGTTTAAACAAAAAAAAAAAAAAGAGGTTCATTATATAAATGTCAATACAACGTTGCCAACATTTGTGATTGTAAAATAACGATGAATGTATTAATTCAGACATCCATCTCTTAAAAACACAGTAAATATGTATTGGGTTGGAGGAGCTGTTGAAAGCACTCATAACATGGAAGTGCTACTTAGATGTTGTTAATTTGTGATATCAAGCACCATGTGTATTGTGGGAGGCGCTGATTCAATATTTGTTTTCACTACAGAAATGAAAGTGGGGTGAATTATAGAGTTCTGATTCACTGAAATTCCGTTTAAAATTGGCATTAGAATTTAAGCCATAGTTGGCTACATTTGTGCACTGGCATAGGTCCCTTTGGATATAAAAACTCCAAATCATGAAATAAAGCTTTTAGAGCACCTAAAGTATCAAATTGTTATAAGAACTACATACCATAATTAAAATAGCAAAATTTCAATTATATTTAGTATGGTTCTTTGTAAAGATATATGTAGAATAATTTCTTTGGGAACTATTGCTAATACTACATAGCCTGTATTTCCAAAGAATTACACTTTTTGCCTGAGTAAACACATCCATTCTCAAGCTTCTTAAGTTGCACATCCATTCTCATGCTACGTAACAATACATATCAAGTAAAAGGCACAAAAGAAATATATGGCACTGTAAATTTGTGTAAACTGCGCTAGTGCTAACATCAGGTTTATCATCTTCTTAGTGTACTGAAAGATTAAATTGCTTACATGAGTTATTGTATGCAAACTGATATAAGCTGAGAAATGGGAAAAAGAGGTGGGTGTTGGTAGGGGAGCAGAAGAGGTGGGGACTGTGTGTAATAAAGAAACAAGGGCAACAAGAAGCGGTGGGCATTGTTGGAAAAGGCATTAAAGGTGAGGTGAAAAAGATGTGGGAGCTAGTGGAGAGTATCAAAGAGTGAGGGTCTGAGTCATCAACAATTAAGGTAGATGAACTTAGTGGCTGTGTATTTGTGTGTCAGGGTTCCCTCCCCACTCTGAACTCTAGGGTACAGTCATGGGGACCTGCATGAAAGACCCCCTAAGCTTATTTCTACCAGCTTAGGTTAAAAACTCGCCAAAGTAAAAAATTTCCATTGTACCTTGAAGAAGGTAACCACTGCCGCCACCAAGTGATTTAAACAAAGACCCAGGAAAAAGGACTACTTGGAGTTCCCTTTCCCCCCAAAATATCCCCTCATGCCCGTACACCCCCTTTTCTGGGGAGGCTTGAGAATGATCTCCTAACCAAGTGGTTACAAAGTGATCAAAGACCTAAACCCCTGGGTCTTGGAACAATGGAAAAAATCTGTCAGGTTCTTAAAAGAAGGATTTTGTTTTAAAAAAAGAAAGATAAAAATCATCTCTGTAAAATCAGGATGGTAAATAATTTTACAGGGTACTCAAATTCAAAACTCAGAGGATCCCCCCCCCCCCGGGGCAAAACCTTAAAGTTACAGAAAAACAGGAATAACACCTCCCTCTTAACACAGGGAAAGTTCACAAGCAAACCAAAAGAAAACCTAATTGCAGTCTGACTAACCTACTTGTAGCAATATTGGAGACTTGGTTGAGGATGGTTTGGAGGAGATGGATTTCTGCCCGGTCCCTCTCATTTCCAAGAGAGCACACCAAACACAAACAAAGAGCACAAACACAACCTTCCCCCCTCCCAAGATTTGAAAGTATCTTCTTTCCTCATTGGCCCTCTTGGTTAGGTGCCAGCCAGGTTATTTGAGCTTCTTAACCCCTTACAGGTAAGGAGGAATCTTAACCCCTTAGCTGTATGTTTATGACAGTGTGGCCTGGCGGGAACAGGTAAAGATGTTAGAGGGCTCCTACTGGAGAAGGTTACAATAATCAAGATAGTAGATGAAGACTGGGGCAAGAATTTTAGCTCTTTGAATGGAGAAGAAAGGCTGGATCTTGAAAATGTGCTGGAGGAAGAAATGGCCAGTTTTGAATATGGACTGCACATACACATAGGACAGTGGAAGCCCTGGAAGATGATCACCAAGTTAAAGACCTAAGTGTAAGGAAAAATGACGGTGGTAGTCAGTAATGAGAGAGATTGGAGTTGAGAAGATTTGGGTGGGAAGATCAGGAGTTCAGTTTTGTCTGTGTTAAATTTAAGTTGATGGTGAGACACCCAGGAGGATATATAAAAGAAAGAGTCTTAAGATTGCCTATTCCAAGTGTTAAAAAATAATGTCCACCCTCCCTCCCCCCAAATCATAATCATGGCTTTAAAATAATGACATTTATTAAACAAACCAGTGAAACAAACAATATGGGTTCTTTGTATTTGCCTTCTTGTTTTTGAACCTTTAGGGTGTACTCAAGTCACATTTTCATGCTTTTCTCTACAACCATGATTGCTAGAAATATTTTTAAAATAAAACTTCGATTGTCACATATTGGCATGTCTGCGGGAGCCTTGTGATAAAATTGTGAGAGTTGGCAGCACTGCAAGCTGTACACCTGTAATACACCTTTAGATGCTGTAATAATAATAGTGGTTTGAAATTTGAGTGTAATTATATCTCTAACTAGGACCATACTGAAAACAGATACACATCTGCTGAGACAACCAAACCATTTTAGGTGTGCTTAGCCAGGCCCAAGTCATGATATTTGTTCAAATATAACTGTATAGCTTTAAATACAGATTATCTACTGAGGCTGCTAGTTAATGTGCCTCTGTCATGTTCAACATTTCAAGGACTATACTTCAAAGGGAGTGTATTTTTAAATAGCATTTTAGTCTCTGGTGTGGTGCCTTCCAATTTGAAAACTTTTCCGCAAAGCAAGGAAAGTAAATACAATCACATTTAGCCTGTCAGTATTAATTTTCCACAAGCTATTTGCAATTATTTCAGATTATGTTTTAATGAAATATTTTAAGTTCCTTTCATGAATAGATAGCTCCAGCTTTAGATGTAAATATTGCTTGCTCTGCCTATATGTGCTGTCATACAAATGTGTGGTTTCCAAACTAAGTTTATATCCAGGTATGAAGTGGACTTTGTCTATGAAGGAACATGCAGATTCCTAGCTTTTAGCTCCATGCAGTGAAGAAGATAGAAATGGCAGTAACAGTGTAGTGCTTATTATACTGTGAGTAATTCCTCCAGTAACTACAGGTTTGGAAATAGAGAGGAATTGCACCCTCATCCATTCATTACTTGAAAGACAGATGAATATAGGAATTTGTCCAACAATATAGTAGGATGAATTGCAGAGATTGCAACAACTTAAATTCCTTTGAAAATAAAAGGAATTAGATTATATACACACTACTCTTTCCATAGCTAGCATTTGCATAATTGTTGCTGCAATTCTGAGAAATAATCTTCCTATTAAAATGTTTGTACAGTTTGGTTAATCCACAGCATGGTTGTAGCTGTCATGCATGGGGATTTTTTATATTCATCTATTGAAAGGAGAAAGCAATCTAGGTTTACCTTTTTTGCTGCATGAAATGAGACTGTACAAAGAGACATAGAAACAGACATTCTTCTCCCATAATTAATCCATAGATGAGCAGAATGAAGCTCTCTTATTAGGAAATTTTACTTAACTCACAGTATTGTGCTTAACATGGAATCAGCAGTTTGAGTAATGCAGCGGCACACCTCCCAAAAACGTACATTCATAGCAAGGCTTGCTGAGCATTTCTGAGATCAAGCAATCAGAGCTGCCCTTTCCCCCAGAGCCTCGGGCTTGCCCATGTTGCATTTAACGTGGAATGGAGTCCATACCTAATAGGAAAGGAGATTTTATGGAGCGTATAATGAATATTCCTAAGGCTTGTTTGTCTTATCAGAATAAGGGGAATTGTTATAGCATGATTTCAGGGGTCTATACAATGAATGGCGCAGCCATTCTCTGGAGGCTACAGGGAAAGACATTGTTTACATGTGAATGTTTATGTATCATCATCATTTGCTGCTGGTAACCTTTTTATTATTTATTTTTATTATTATTATTTATTTATTATTCTCCACACGTGTGTATTTTTCTTTGTTTCCCTTTTCCCTTATGCTGTTTACAGTGTGTGTATGGGGGGAATTGCGAATCCCATTCTTAAAACTGCCTTCTGTTTATGTCGAAGAATCTCTATCCTTTTTCCTTCCCCACCCCAAGCAAGATAAAAAAATGAAAATTCTATCAGACCATTAAATATAGATGGAATTAGAACAGTAATAAATTCCCTTGCAACAGTTAGTGAGCAGTTTGCTATTATCTTAATTATTAGCTAACGAATGGTTTACTTAAAGCTAATTAAATGATAGTTTTGCAGAAGTACATTAGGGATTATTGTCTACCTACAAAATAGGTGGAGGAGTTGATTTTTTTTTTAATGTATCAGCTGTTGTCATATAATCCATCCTCTTTTCCTCCACTGCCACCCAACAAATCAGAGTATAATTGTTGTTTCCAGTGGATACTATAAAAGTGGATGTGTGGGTTTTTGCTGGCTGGTAAATCAAAAGACATTGTGAATAAATAATATATATTATATTGTGAATATCTCTCTAAAGAAGAACGCACATTGTTCTAGGCAGTTTCCAAACATTCAAGAAGGAACTTATGGAACTTGCTATTGAAGGGCACTTTAAACCCTTTAAAGCCAAATTCTGTATTCAGGATCATGCACATAATTCCCATTCTGGATCTCTTGCTTGTGTAAGCACTGTAAAATTGCACCCAACGGGGATTGTATTTAAGAGCAAAATTTCACCTTGTAAACTACCTTGTAAAACTCTAGTGACTTCCACTTATAGTGTGGGAATGGTATCTAGTGAGCTTTTTATGTTATGTGAGTGCTCCTTTGTACATTTTCCCCTTCTCTAGTCTTCTAAGTAACTATAAAGCTTACCTGCTTAACTATCTCTGAAAGTGCTACTAAAATAAACCACCATAAAGTATATAACAGATGAACAAGCACACCTTTAGCTAAATGTGGCAGTGACACAGAACAGTCCTTGCTTTACTTTTCGTTCTCAATGGATGTACATCAGCCGGCAATACTAGCAGATACTTTGTGAACCATGTTGGCAAATTGGGTCCTACATAGATATCAACATTCTTTTATCTCATGCTGGCATGGAATAGTATCCAGTAATAGTGTCAATTTTTTTAATCTTTTGGACAGGTTGGATATGAATTATTCTGGCATATTATCCTTGCTGGCAATTGTACATCATTAAAAAAAATTGACCCCTCAGATGCAATGGATCATGTATTACATTCAGCTGTTGAGGACTGGTTGGAAGGAGAGGGAAAGAAGGATACTAATTAGTGTTGCAGATAAACAGTTTTGCTTGTAATCCTTCATATGATGTACATGATACCTGAGGGAAATGTGTTCTTTTGTTGGACTAGGAAGTGGACTAAGAATTGAAATGAAAAGGAAATGAGCCCTTCAGAATTCAATTTGCCTTAACACCACCACTCACCAATCATCCAACAGTTTACAGAAGTTATGAAAGTTTTGACATTTTTTCTGGCCCTGTGTTAAATAGCTTTCTTTACACTGTTAGCCAAAATGTAGAAACTTAAAGCTTGTCCTATAAAACAGCTGAAGAGAAATCATTCTGAAGTGAGCTACATTAAAAGATACAGAAATCAATAGTAATCCAAAAGCAAAACATAATTTGCATGTAAAGAACATATTTTGTAAATGGGTTCAAAATACCAACCTCCTTTGCTCACAGGAATTATTTTAGCACAGGGAGCTCTACTGTAGAAGAGAGAAACATTGAACAATGATGATTTAGGGAAGGTCATTGATTTAGATAAGAAATGACAGGAGACAGATTAGATAAGAACAGTTCAGCTCCTTCCAGCAGAGATGAGAAAATGGTTTTCAATAACTGTTGAAAAAATAAATGACGTCCCAACCACTCTGACTTGCATCAACCGGTGAAGCCTTGTTACCCATTATCATTGTCAAAAATTGGTTCTTGAAAATATCTTAAGCTTGCCCAAACTGTAACGTGGATGAGGTCAAAGTGTATAATGTGGGTTCTTGAATTAATGAACTAAGACTTGGTGTAATGGGGCTTGGAGGGCCAGGCTGCCTAGTGGTTGGAGTGCTTTATTTCCAACCCTACACTTGGTTGAGGTGCCTTAGTCTTTAAGGCTGGGAGGAGATAGGGGATCCCGGGCCCTCCCACTCCACCTAGTTCCAGGCCAGAGCCCTGTGTAAGTCAATTCCTGAGTAGGGAAACTCCCAGTAGGGAATCCATGTCCGCTGCCCTGGGCTATTTCCTACTGCTGTCCCTTCAGTTTGGGGTGTGGCCCCTATAGTCCCAGTTGTAGTGGTGGCTTGTTTCTAGTAGTGCCCCACCGTGGATCCTGGGTCGAGTCCTGTTGTGGTCCCAGGTTCTTCTTGGTGGGGTCAGAACCACACAAGGTCCCTGTGCTTTGGTCACCCAGTTCCATTCTAGGCCAGTGCTCCCATATATGAACATAAGAACAGCCATACTGGTCAGACCAAAGGTCCCTCTAGCCCAGTATCCTATCTTCGGACAGTGGTCAATGCCAGGTGCCCCAGAGGGAATGAACAGGAAATCATCAAGTGATCCATCCCGTCGCCCATTCCCAGCTTCTGGCAAACAGAGGCTGGGCACACCATCCCTGTCCATCCTGGCTAATAGCCATTGATGGACCTATCCTTCATGAATTTACCTAGTTATTTTTTGGACTCTGTTATAAACTTTTGGCAAGAAGTTCCACGGGTTGACTGCGTTGTGTGAAAAAATACTTCTTTTTAGTTTGTTTTGAATGTGCTGCCTATTAATTTCATTTGGTGACCCCTAGTACTTGTGTTCTTGTCTTCCTTATTTACTTTCTCCTCACCCGTCATAATTTTATAAACCTCTATCATAGCCCCCCTTAATTGTCTCTTTTCCAAACTAAAAAGTCCCAGTCTTATTAATCTCGCCTCATATGGCAGCCGTTCCATAACCCTAATAATTTCTGTTGCCCTTTTCTGAATCTTTTCCAATTCCAATATATCTTTTTTGAGATAGGGCGACCACATCTGCATGCAGTATTCAAGATGTGGGCGTACCATGGATTTATATAGAGGCAATGTGATATTTTCTGTCTTATTATCTATCCCTTTCTTGATGATTCCCAACTTTCTGTTCGCTTTTTTGACTGCCACTGCACATAGCGTGGATGTTTTCAGAGCACTATCCACAATGACTCCAAGATCTTTCTTGAGTGGTAACAGCAAATTTAGACCCCATCATTTTATGTGTATAGTTGGGATTATGTTTTCCAATGTGCATTACTTTGCATTTATCAACATTCAATCTCTGAGGCCTCAACCTCTGTCTCCTCTGGCCCAGGAGATGGTATTTGTTGCGTGGTGGCGGCCTTGGCTGGCAGGCTAGTGGTCCTTTCCCTAGCTAGGGAGGCAGCTAACTTCTGCCTCTTAGCCAGTCAGCTCCAATCTGAGCCAGGTTCTCTGCTTTTTCCCCCCTTTCCATCTGGAATTGGCTACAGGTATTACAGTACGGGGCTAGCTGGGCCCAATGGCTCTTTAACTCCTTCTGTGCTGGTGGGTGGTTTCTCTGCTTCATCACACTTTGTATTAAAGCACTTATCAGCTTTTTAAAATATATCCACACTCCAGGGCAAACAGTACAGCACTAATTAAATCTTCCAAAGTCTTGTCCCAGCAGCAATATTTGTATGCCCTAAAGCCTATATAAAAGCCGGGATGGATTTTTTGGGGCAGATTTTTCTTTGGTGGTTATATAGTCCAGGTCAGGAAACTATAGGAGATCTTTCCAGGATATTATATCATGCATGAGTAGGGTTATTATTTGGACAAAATGAGCTACCCAAAGTATTAAGCAAACATATCACTACCGTTAATGTAGTATGATACATTATTTGTTCAGTTATTTTCAGTGGTGAAACTGTGTGTGTGTGCGTGTGTGCATGCACATGTTAAATACTAGTAATGGTATAAATGTGTTACACTGCAGTGTATATATTGCAATCAAGTCAGTCAAATTCACATATACTTGCAACTCTCTTGAAGTCCAGAAAGAATTTTGCCCAATAGTTAGGCATATGTTTGTACTGTACAAAGGTATATGTTATGGATGGTCAGACCTCTCCTAAAGATGTATTCATTTAAGATCCCGATCCTGCAACTGGCTCAGCATTGGCAGAACCCTGTACTTACATGGAGCTCATTTTAAGATTGGGGCCTTAATTAGTATATAGAATTCCTGTTATGTAAAGACTCCGCTCAATCCAGTATAATGCGATTGTAAGATTTGTAACTCTTTAGTCATTGCTAGTATGATCATTAAGTTCTGTAACCTTTTGCAAACTTTGTAACTTTAGTTATTGTTAGCATAGCCTTTTAAGTTGTGTAACTTTTGCAAGCTTTCTAACTTTTTCAGTTACCACTTCTATGAACCTCCAAGCTTTGCAATATTCCATCATGTGATCAGAAAGAGTGTGAACAAGGGAGTGTGTGTGGGACTGGGCGGAAAGGAACTGCAAGGAGAAAAAAGCCCGGAGCTAGGTGTATTTGATGTAATCTGCCTGACCAGATGTCCCCATTTTATAGGGACAGTCCCGATTTTGGGGTCTTTTTCTTATATAGGCTCCTATTACCCCCCACCCCCTGTCCCGACTTTTCACACTTGCTGTCTGGTCACCTTAGCCTTGAGAAGCAGGGCCGGTGCAAGGACATTTTGTGCCCTAGGTGAAACTTCCTTGCACCAGCCCTGCGTCCCCCACCCAGCTAACGCAGTCCCCACACCCCGGGCCGCGGGAGCTCAGCGCCCCCCTTCCCCCCCCCCCCCCCGGCGGGCACTGAGCGGGGAGCCAGGAGGCAGGGGGGCGGCTCGCCGCGGCTGCCTCCTGGCTTCCCGCTCAGCCGCTGAGTGCAGAGGCAGGGGGAGGCTGCCTCCCAGCTTCCGGCTGAGCGGGGAGGCAGGGGGGTAGCTTGCCATGGCTGCCTCCCGGCTCAGCGGCTGAGCGGGGAGCTGGGAGACAGCCCGCCCACCGCCCCCCAAATCCTGGCTCCCTAGGCGACCGCCTAGGGTCTCCTAGTGATAGCGCCGGCCCTGTTGAGAAGGCAATCACGGAGTGCTGTAAAGAAAAGAAGAACCTGGTATGAATGAAGGAAACAAGGCCTGGGAACGCTTCTCGGTGACGGACACAGAAGGAAAACTCAGTGTACGTGACAGGAGCCGCCCAGTTCCAATAAAAGGAAGCAGGCACACACACAAGCCGCTGCTTCTTCTTGACCTGCTCGCCGGCCCGGATCCATGACCGCAGGTGGGCATGCCAGATCTACTATGCTTCGGCTTCCCAGCTTCCTATGCGGTCTCGGGTAACTCTCCGCCTGTGTGAGTGTGTGGGGGCATGAGGGGATGAATGCGGTGAATGTGTGCATGCATGAATAAGCGCCAACCTTTTCTGTTTGATCCAACAGCAGCATTTAATAAAACCAATATAAATGTAACCCTGGGTTGGTTTCTAGGGAAACTGAGGTAACAGTACCTGTCCCCATTGTGTAAGCAGTGCAGACCTAGCTTGGATTTTTTTTTTAAGAATAAGATGGGGGGGGAGAGACACTTCATAGCTTGTGCAGGTCGAGCTTATTGCACACACGTGAGCTCCTTACATCCCTCCATCCCACTCTGCAGGCTCCCTGTGGGCCACCCTCTCATGACCAACTATTTTAAGGCCACCCTTAAACTTCCCCCATCTCCTCTTTCATGCTTGGGGGTCTGTGTGTCCCCCCCATTCCACCTCACCCATGGCCTGGGCTCTGTGTCTTCTCTGTCCCACCCCCACCAGCCAGACACCAGGGGTTCCCCCCAATCTCTCCCTTGCACCGATAGTTCTATGTGCCCCCCATGCGCTACTCCTCCCCACACATGAAAACAGTTTGGTTACTGGGGTGAAAAGGGTAAAAACTATACAACAAAGAGCCAGTGAGATAAATCTGATCAGTCCCTTATTCCAAAAGAGGTTTATAGAAACAAGTTATACATATTCGATGTTGTGAATGTCAACCTCAATGTCCTGGTGCAAAGTTTCTAGTGTGGGCACTGTCAGGACCTCAAACTCCATCCATTCAACTGGGTGACATCCAGCCCCTAACTAATCTTATCTGGGGAGAAGAAAAGGACACAACGGTGTAACAAAATATAAACCATAACATAATTTAGATGAGGTTATGTAGCGTTTCTTTGGTTTTTAGTACTATTATTCAAATAAAGACTAAGAGTAACTCTTGGAGGGAGGGAGTTGGTTGTGTTCAGTGGGATTGCTAGTGCTCAGCCTCTTTGAGAATTAGGATCCCAATTTATCAAAAAAAAAAAAAAAAGTTTAGCAGCTCCTTGTTGACTGTTGACTTCATCCTGAACACCTTTACCACCAAATAATATTTGACGTCTCTGTTAAAGTGCTTAGGTCCTTATTCAACAAAGCACTTAAGTATGTGCTTAACTTTAAGCATGTGCCTAAATCCCTTTGAACTCATGTTTAAGGCCAAGATTTTCAAAGGTGATTAGTGATTCTGAGTGCTTCAGTTTTTGGCTGCCCAACTACAGAAATCTTAAAGGAGCTGGCTTTTCAGAAATTGGGTGCTTAGCACTTTCTGAAAGTCAGAACACTCCACGTGTCTCAAGTTGGGCACCCAAAATCACAAGTCACTATTAAGAAAGACATTAAAAGGTACCCTGCAGTTCCTTTAGTAAAGGTATTCTGGAACAAGGCAATAGTCAACAAGGAGCAAGAAAACTTGTATTTTGAGATTTTTAAATAATTAAACAATTTCCATGATGCATATAATTTCCCAGAGGAGTTGTAATGGTTCCTCTGTTCTATCAGACCAATATGTACCTAATTTTGAGAACACACATTATTTTTCTAATAGTTGTAAAGGCTGAGAACAATCAAAAATGATATTCTGTCACAGAACTCTAATTTCAGGCATTTCTCTGGTCAGTAAATTTTGTTTCATGTAAGTCTTTCCTAATTCACAGGTTAGTGACCTGATGAGGAATAACGTCTCTTGAGAGACATTGGGTATTAGGTCAATTTAGTTGTTTGAACTTGGGTACCAAATCATAGCATTTAGGATCCACAAAGTACTTGGTGGTGGGAAAAGTACTATTAGATCGAGTCTATATCCCTGTAGCCTCCCAAACAGAGGATATATTAAATTGTTTCTAAACTTGATTGTAACCAAAAGGCAGAAGAGAGGTGAACTCTGCAGTAACAAGTTTTATGAGATCTTCATTAAAAAGCAATAGTAGCATGAGAAGATAGCCATGGTGCTGTATGACATTTTTATTACAGGCTCCAGTCCAAATTACAAATAAATGTTACCAAATTTTATTTTTAACAAAGATAGTTAGAGGCACAGTACTGTGCTGTATATGAAAATGAAAACCCAATGGAAACCACAAAATATCTTTTTTTTAACTCAAAGCATGAAAAGCATCTGATGGCTTTTTATTCAAAATACGTAATACCAGACTTCATTTAAAACTTGATCTTGATGCCCAAATTGTCAAGCCATGGACTTAGGTTTTATGTGAGAAAACGGTATCATTACCATAATTAAGCTCAACTTTTGCACAGTTGAATGAAAGAGAGAGAACAACATTCATCCCTGGCATAACTCCATTGCAGTTATCCAGGATGAAATCAACAATGTTACATCAGAGATGGGTTTAGCCCATAGTGGGTGACACTGGGCAAGTCAGTTAATCTGTGTGTGTCACCGTTTCCTTATCTGTAATGTGGAGTGGTTGGTATTGACATCTCTTATAAAGTACTTTGAGATCCACTAATGAAAAGTGCACAATAGTAGCCTGGTGGTAGTGGTGGTGGTGTTATTATTTTTATTATATGCATCATAATCAAGAAAAAATATTTGGATTTGAAGTGGGAACAAAAAAGAGTATAGTCTTCAGCTAGACCTGTGTGAAAATAATATGCACAGCTGGCGAAACCAGTGGGGGAAGGTAAGTGTTCATAGGCTCATACTAAAGTAAACCTTCTTTGGTTCTCACACCACATATTTATTTTCAAAAGAAAAGGCAAATCAGTTCTGATGAGTTGAAAAGTGCTACTATCATTTCACGTAGCACTCTCATAAACATACTAAGATAAATGAGAACCTAGAATCCACAGTCTGTTGAAGTCAGGTAATATGGGTTTTGGATTAGATCTTTAGCTCACCTGTAAAAAGGGGACTGTTATATATACACATGAGGTGATCAGCTGTGTGATAATGAAGTGAAGTAGTATACATATAATGGGTGGGCCCCTTGATAATGTCAAAGGTAGTTTAGTCTTATTTTCCTAATAGTATATCTGATACTATTTATATGTAATTCAGACCTACAATCAAAACTGAAAAATGATGGTTGACTCACTGGATTCAACCGAGGAGGGATTCTAAGAATTTCTGTGTTGTTAGAGAGCCAATGGAAAAGAAGAAACAACACACTGAGGCTTTGAAAACATTGTAACATGGAAATTTAAATAAAATATAGCATCTGGCTGATTGCCAAGCAGTTCATTGTGCAGATGCAGGATTATTTTAGCACCACATTAATGCTAATTTTTTTCGTACACCATGTAATTATCAAATGGGGACAGTTCTGGGAACTTTACTAAATTAGCTGTTGGAGAGACAATGGATGTTATAACAGTTCTCAAGTTTGTGCTGTTGTTGCTCTGTGATGTTTTACAAAAAAAATCAGCATATGTGTGTGGGGGGAAATTGTAGGTACAAGACTTTTTGTTTCTGTGAAGTGTGTGTGTGTGTGTGTGTGTGTGTGTGTGTGTGTGTGTGTGTGTGTGAAATGTACACCCTGGCCCTTAACACAAGATCAAACTCTGCTATCTTAACTCAAGTTGAGTATTCCCTGACTCCATGAGTAGTCTCATTGCTTTCCCTGGGGAAAAGGTACCACTGTTTGTGAGTAAGAATGGCAGAATCTAGCTCCTAGAAATCCAACTAGATCAGGGGTCTCCAAACTTTAGGAGATGAGGGCCACATTAGATTTTTGAAGGGGCTTCGCGGGCTGGCTTTAGGGAGTGTGGGGCCCGATTTCGACGGCGCCCTGCCGCCGAAATTTGTTTGATCTGCAGCCGAAGTGCCGTCGAGGCAGCGGCAGCAATTGGTTGGGGGGCCGGACAAATTGAAGCCGCGGGCCGGATCCAGCCCCCGGGCCGTAGTTTGGAGACCCCTGAGCTAGGGTCATACCTTGATTACTTTACCAGTGATCTCCTTAGGAATTTATCAGAATGTTGAACTGTGGCAGAGGTGTCAGTCTAGCGCAAGGGGGAAAGCAGCTTTGACTGGCGTGATGTGAAGTGGATTCATGTGTTGTGGATTCAAAGCTGAACTATGGCCTGGAAATCTCACTCCTGGGTGTGTGACTGAAGTGAAGTTGTGCATTCAGAAAAATTGTGGGAAAGGAGGTGTACTGAGCAGCAGAAACCTGATAGAGCCGCGGAGCTCATCAACAGTAGGTCAGGTAGTTGTATGTTTTATATTTAATAGCGTATAAAATGATGGGCCAGATCCATGGGCATGTTGCAACTTATTTGTGCCAGGTGTGTATACTTGGCAGACTCAGCCAATGTGGAAAGTCTCCAGTGGTGTAAGGCTCCTGCTCTGTTCCCCTGCTGGCCTCTAGCTACAATGTCCCCCTTCACTTTAGCTGATCCTGAGTTGGTTCTTGTGGGGTTTTGGCAGAAGGCATAAGAATGAGCAGCATTAGAGCACTACTGGATTGTGAAGCTGCAAAGGTGGGCAAAAGCTGCCTTTGTCCTACCCTTTGTTTTATCTGTACCAGATATGTACAGTGATTAGCTTGGCCAGTCTGGGAGCTCTGGGAAGAGTAACGGATGGGACATCACTGGCATAGTGGCTGTTGTGGGGGAAAGGGTGATTATATCATAGCAGGAGCTGGAGATCTGAGCAGGACTGTATAGCTTGGGACCTAAACAAGGAAAAACTAATGTTGCATCGAGATGTCCAAAATGTTTTGTATGAATGGTTTACTCATCGAAAACTGCAGTTTCAGCTTGACCAAAACTCTTCGTGAATTTGGGACTAATATAGCAAATGCTTTTGGCCAAAATTTAAATTAAAAAAAATTAAAAAAGTCAAAATATTTCAACTTCTCATTTCAAAATGCTATTTCATTTTGAATTGTATCAAGCTTTTTTAAAAATACAAAACTAAGGGTAAATAACACTGGAAAACAAAACAAAAAACCCTCCGTTTCAAGTCAAACAAAATGTTTTGTTCAGCCCAAAACAATGTTTTTGTTTTTGTTTCAGAGAGAAAAACCTAAAAGCAATTCTGCTTCAGGTTGACATGAAACAATTTATTTTTTAAAGATTTTCCGGTTTGGCATGCAAACCAAAAATAAAAGTTATCCACTTAGCTCTAGTGTTGTGTTGAATGTCCTCTTAGCCTGGCTGTTTGGGAACATTTGGCACATTGCTGATATTGAGTGATTTTTGCGTAGGTAATGTACATGTTTTTGTATGCACTATTTTATTGAGTAGACAACATCAACCATAGTGGCATAGTATATCTTAGTGGGAGCTTTCCCACTTCATTTTTACTGTAACACACATAAAGATACAACAATGTTCCATATTGTTAAAAAATGAATAATCCAGTTCTCAATTTGGCAAAATAAGAAGTGTTAGCATGGCCCCAGAAGAGATGGTACAGTCCAGCTTATTCTCAACAAGCACCACTGAGAAGTGGATGTGTGGCATAATATCTGTTTAATAACCCCCATTTAAATACTGACAAAAATGAAAAGTTATAAGTGCTGGTAAAGAGAAGTACCAGCCTATTTATATCCTGGTATATAAGGTTATATACCCACCAAGGGTGCAGAGGGGCCACCTCAGCAGATGAGGTGGGGTGGGGCAGAGAGTTAAGTGATTATAGGGAACAAAGAATGAAAAAAGATAGGGGAAAAGGGGCAGGTCACAGGTCAAAATGAGGGAACCAGAAGGAGAGACAGTGAATCCAAACGGTGCCCTGAGAAGTACAAGAAGTCAATGGATGCCCCAGAGGAACTTGTCCATGCTCACGTACAGGAAAATGGGACAGAAAAAGGCCGTCTAGTCACAGAGAACTCCTGTCCAGCTTCCTCCTCTTGCACCAATGGATGGCCAGTGCCAGGAGGAGGTTGACAGGAAGTCTCAGGACTTTGGGGGTTACAGGTGGAGTTGACAGCCCTGCAGACTGGCATAGTCATACTGCAAACTCCCCCACTAGGAAGTGGCATGCCAAAGTCAAATTTTCGATGTTCAGGATTGACCAGTGATCTGGGGTTCCTCCATTTTTGGGGACCCAACTTGAGATACCCTAACATGGTGTGATTAAAAGAAGAATTGATGAACAGCAAATCTCTGAAATTTTCAAAGTGTCCTGTAGCTACTGCCTTTTGTTTTCAAATTCCATATTTCTAAACATCTGCATACAAGCCTGAAAAACAGGTAGGTATGGATTTACTTGCCTAATTGCATGATAGATGAGGGATTTGCAAACACAATCTAGGTGCCCACTTTTCAAAACCATTCTTATAAATGTTTGTTTATTAATATACAGCTATTTCAATATAAAAACAATCTCTCTTGTCTACTGAAGTAATGATACTTAGTTGAATTCAGATTAGAAAGGTAAATTCTCAAACATTCCAAAATGAGAATATGGATTCTTACTAATGAAAAGGATTCTTGAGCACCTTAAAATATCTGATGAAAAGTTATTCTTAGAACATGAAATGAATTAGCAGGAAACTTATTTAAAAAACAGAACCAAACTCTCTCCTTCAGAGAACTAAATCAACTAGATGAATGTTACTGCCGGGGTAGGGCAAAGAGGAAACATGGTTTATTCATGTAGCAAGCTGCTATTTCACACTCATGCAAGTAAAACTACATGTGAACTAACAGCTGCTCTCAGACAGATTGCTGTGTGTCACAATCTGCTAAGGGAGCGCAGCTGGAGAAATGTGCATAACATTTTCATCTGTAAATCTAACAAACTAGGAAAGCATTTAGTACTGTATATGTAATATCAATGGTGTTTACAAAGGGTTTTCCCTTGCTGTATGTAGAAAAAATGACTTCTGTCTTTAGGCTGCACTCCAGTGAATGCTCTAGAAAGCCCCATGATTTTCAAGAGATGAATATCTATCTAAACACAGACCTTCAGTATCTCATGGTATCATGCACATTATTTTACTACAGTCATGACCGATTAGTATATGTCCGTATATGGCTATAGCAATCTGAAAAATCCATTCTGTTGTGTGAACGCCATCTCTTCACTTTTGCACTGTAGCCTCCATCTTGGGCTTGGAATCTCAGGAGGTGTTAAAAGAAATCCTTAGCATTGGGGCAAATAATGCTAATAATTATTAGCAGTGGAGCTAATAATGAAGAAGCCATCAAACTTGAGGGTCCTCTATTCTGATGGATCCAACCAGAACGTAGGCTAGCAGCAATCCAGAAGAACTGTGGTGGGGCTGGAGCTAAGTAACTAATCACCCTACAACAGCAAGACTGAGCAGGAGGAGTGGGGAGAAGCAGCATCCTGGGATCTGGAAAGGCTCCATAAACCAAAAGACTCTAAGTGGTGAGGACGCTGAAGGCTTTCCATGCAGGTGTTTGTTTTTGCATAGACCTGTAACTCTTGTGATATTTCTATGAGTAAAGTGTGTGTGACTTATAAGTGCCTTTTTGCAAAGTCTCTATGATATTTGCTATAACTGTCACATGATCCCCATGGAGTTAAACTGATCTTGAGTCCTAGGGCAGCTGGACCATGGATCCCACATCTCTAGAAAGGGATGTATATTAGTGGTATACGTACTAAATAGGGGGTCTGTACCTTGGGAGTGTGCTAGATAGCCTGGACTTTGAGATAGGGTATAGACACTTGTCAGACCATAGGCTTGTAGGACACAGGATTCAGAGTCTGAGTCTATTACAGCATCCCAGTGTCTGAACACAAGGGGGAACTCAGCCAGGGCTGTACTGAGAGTTCCTAAGATTACTCAAGGCATAAAATAAATTAGGCTAGCTCTTTAAATGGTCTGAACTTTCAAGTTTCGGAGTACAGCCGTGTTAGTTTGTATCTGCAAAAAGAACAAGGAGTACTTGTGGCACCTTAGAGACTAACAAATTTATTTGGGCATAAGCTTTCGTGGGCTATAGCCCACTTCATCAAATGCATAGAATGGAACATACAGTAGGAAGATATAGATATGGATACTGTGACAAAGTTCCTCCTCTACCTCGGTGGGTCCTGCGCTTATAGGCGGATTTTGCTTGCCTCAGAGATCTTTCCTTCTGGTAGAACCCACAGTCCAGGTCAACTCGTCCTGTGTCTGATCAGGAGTTGGGAGATTTGGGGGGAACCCGGACCCACCTTCTACTCTGGGTTCCAGCCCAGGGCCCTGTGGACTGCAGTTGTTTAGAGTGCCTCCTGGAACAACTGCACAACAGCTACAACTCCCTGGGCTACTTCCCCATGGACTCCTCCCAACACCACCTTTATCCTCACCACAGGATATTCCACCAGTACGCCCTCTCACTCTCAGCTCCTAGTGCCTCTTGCTCCCAGCTCCTTGCACGCACACCACAAACTGAATTGAGCTCCTTTTTAAACCCAGGTGCCCTGATTAGCCTGCCTTAATTGATTCTAGCAGCTTCTTGATTGGCAGCAAGTGTTCTAAATCAGCCTGTCTGCCTTAATTGTTTCCAGAAGATTCCTGAGTGTTCTGGAACCTTCCCTGTTACCTTACCCAGGGAAAAGGGACCTACTTAACCTAGGGCTAATATATCAGCCTTCAACCACTCTCTTGTAGCCATCTGGCCTGACCCTGTCAGAATACAGAGAACATGAAAAGGTGGAAGTTGCCATTCCAACTCTAAGAGGCTAATTAATTAAGATGAGCTATTATCAGCAGGAGGAAAAAAAAACTTTTGTAGTGAAAGTTAGGATGCCCCATTTCAGACAGTTGACAAGAAGATGTGAGTAACAGTAGGGGGATATTTAACATGGGGAAATAGATTCAATTTGTATAGTGACCCAGCCACTCCCAGTCTTTATTCAAGCCTAAATTAATGGTATCCAGTTTGCAAATTAATTCCAGTTCAGCAGTTTCTCGTTGGAGTCTGTTTTTGAAGTTTTTTTTGTTGAAGAATTGCCACTTTTAAGTCTGTAACTGAGTGACCAGAGAGGTTGAAGTGTTCTCCTACTGTTTTTTTAATGTTATGATTCCTGATGTCAGATTTGTGTCCATTTATTCTTTTGAGTAGACACTGTCTGGTTTGGCCAATGTACATGGCAGAGGGGTATTGCTGGCACATGATGGCATATATCACATTGGTAGATGTGCAGGTGAATGAGCCCCTGATGGCATGGCTGATGTGATTGGGTCCTATGATGGTGTCACTTGAATAGATGTGTGGACAGAGTTGGCATCGGACTTCGTTGCAAGGATAGTTTCCTGGGTTAGTGTTTTTGTTGTGTAGTGTGTGGTTGCTGGTGAGTATTTGCTTCAGGTTAGGGGGAGTATTCAATGGGAGTTAAGAGTATGCAGTATCACCTAGGACTGAATCCTAATTTACAATTTAAAGGTGTTATAATTACTAACCCTTTAATTCAATAATAAGGATAGTATAGTGGCAAAATATTTACTATTTAAGTACTGTCCCTTGACAAAGTAAATATTTGGTGGCTTCTGTCTACTAAGTAGGAAGCTCAGATTACATGGTAATACTTTTGTATTCACTAGTGGGGCAGAGATATGGTAGGCAGATATGAATAGTACATGTTATATATGTTGGGATGGATATATTTTTTTGCTGGTGCCCAGCAGTCACCTGCATTATGCCAATTTAAAATTCACATCTTATAGCAGCTGAACACAATGATAATCAGGCATACTCATGGATTCCTGAGCTCCGCAACAAACTCACTTTCTATTCCAACGTACAGTCATCTACAATGCATGCATCTGGTTTCTTAGTCACACCGCAATGCAAAATCTTGACCCCTGAATAGAGCTAGATAGAAATATATGCTGAATAGACATAAGTGTAGCGGTAAAGCCCCATAATATGTTGTTTGCATCAGAGAAGGATACAGAGCCAAAGTTGAGATGGAATTAAGGGTAGGGGGTGGGAGAATAAGAGATGAGAGGATGAAGTTGAGGTGGATGTGAATACTGCCTTAACTAATTATTTCCCTTTTTTTCTGGTGACTGCATTGATAGGAAATCTACTTGAACATCCTTGATTCTAACTTGAGAGTTTTGGGTGAAAATATTCTAGTTTGTTTTTTCCTTTAAATAGTGGAGTAGTGTTAGGTGTTTGTTCATTGGAATCAGGGAAAAATGGGGGATGGTAGTGGAAATTTACTGTGAAATAGGGAAAGAAGCACATGAGAGGTTTGTCTCCATCGGTTGCCCCTTCAGTAGGAACTCTTCTAACTCTGTTACCATGCTCAACCTTTTTCTGTCCAGTCCATGACGCACAGAGTTGGTGAGGAGATCTTTGAATACAGCTATAGAGGTAGTATGGGCAGTGTCAAAGGAGGAGGCATTTTTATTCCTCCTTTAAATGCAATTAATGCATCCTTAACTATGGAGCAATTAGTGCCTCTTCATAATAGTGGCAATACCTTTTTTAGTTTATTACTCATCTCCCGCAAAGTCTTACCTTAGGAACTTCATCTGGACTGACAACATTCCAACATGTACAAGGGCCCTTTCTACGTTAGATATTTCCACTGGTGTTGTTCAGCTCACCTGAGCTTTTGAGGAACCCAGCAAGTTTGGGTCATAGAAGATTTCCATCAATGTAGACAACACCAATGCAAATTTCTGTAATATCTCCCTTCCTATGGGGCTGATTTTTGTCTTCAGCCTCCCAGATAGTCATAAAGGTCCCTAGAAAGAGTGGAATTGATGTGGTTCTGCTGAACAAGGTGAGGAAGGATTTTGGGGCCTCATGCACTAGCTATATGCCCTGATGCCAAGATGAGTTTGGGGAACTGGGTTAGGAGCCGGGCATGGAAGTGCTGCTGTATGCACTGTCCGGTGTCAGAGTGCACCAATGAACAGGGAGCTACTCCTGCCTCAGGGATTAATTCAGGATTGTCAAGCAGCTCTGCAGCCTGCTCCATTGTCTGAAAGGATGTTTTGTTACAACCCAGCCCCTGTAAAGCTTCTCAGTGCATACCTCGGTGACTTCTGCTCAAAGAAACTGTGCTTGGACTTGGACTGTGCTCTGTAAGCAGGATTGGTTCCTGTTTCTTAAAGTGCTGAGCACGAGAGAAGGTTATAGCTGAACGAATTAAACCTGAAAAATTGTTAAGCATTAATCATGCCACAGATAAATTGAGAATTATAAGCTTGTTGCCCCCATCCTGTTAATTACTATGTTAGGCCAAATGGAGCTATACCTTTTCTTGTTGATGAATGATAAACTACTGGCACCCATCTAGGGTTACCATACATCTGGGTTTTTTCTGACAAAATCTCTTTTTTGAGCCTCTATCTGGAGGGGATTTTAAAAACAACAGGAAATGTCCACGTTTTTTGCAGAGCAGAGAAGCTACATCTCAATAAGAGCCCTGGTTGGTCTGCTTCCTGATAGATACCTCCCTTGCAACTGACATTGATAGGGCCATTCCCCTGCAACCCACAGCTGCCGGATCCCACCCACTCAGGCCCCCTGCTCTCAGCCCTGGGGAGCGGGTCCACCCAGGAGGTGCTGACTGACAGGTGTCACTGTGTGCTGGGCTTGTGCCAGCTGCCCTATCACAGTGACAGGGAGAGACACTGCCCCCTACTTCCAGTGAGTACCACTGCCACAGGTACCCCTCCAGCATCCCCAATTGTTGTACCCCCCTCCAATTTCCCCTGCCCCCTCAACACTTCCCCTTTCAGGCAGTGTCCTATTTTGGGGAACCTGAAATATGGTAACCCTACACCTATCAGCATAAACTAGCTATAGATTGGCATGGCTGTTTTAGATTTGCAAATGTTTGTTGATAAACTGAAGGATCCCAAGCGAGAAGAATGTACGTGTGTCAGGATGGCCAGAAAGCAACAATTCCATTTTGTGAAAATTTAGAGGTTCTGGAATTTTTCATTCCACATCAGTACAAAACCAAGATCGTACAATTTTTAAAGACTGCCCTGCAATATCCCAGTGATTAGAGCACTCACCTGGGATGTGGGGCCTGAGATTCAAGGCCCTACTTTGAATCAGGCAAGACTTGAACCTGGGTCTCCCACATCTTCAGATGAGTGCCATAATCACTGGGTTAGTGGATATTATGGGTTGGGTCTGTCTGTCGTTTGATGACAAATTTCATCCTCGACCTGAGAAACTTCCTGATGAACATTTCATTGAAACAGATATGTTTCTGTGGGAAAAGTTCAGTTTTGACAAATTGGCCATTTTCAAAGAAAAACGTTTAGTCAGAAAATTCCTGACCAGCTCTATAAGTGAGTTATCTGAGAGGGTTAGCCAGACAAGCTAACTTTACAAGCCATTAGTCTAGTAGATACACATATAATCAGTGCAATACTCCTATATACACTTGGGATTTAATGAATAAATGTTTCATCTGTTTTGCCTTTAGCAACCTCGCACAAAGTACATAGCCATATCCACCTTCTCATAAATATGCAGCAGTTTCTTTGAGCAGAAGTCTGCATCATGTTACACCATCCTGGCAGAGTACTGCTACATTTGCATATAAGATGTGGTATAAAAGAAATGCAAATTGGTGTATTTGAAATCTTGTAAAGGAAAGCATTGTTCAGCAGTAAGAGCTTCATGGCAGGTAATTGATCATGCATAAATATTTACATATTATACAGCAGTAGGCTGAGACTTTTAACTGAAAGAAAACATCTCCATAGTGATTTTAATGTTTTCCCTATCGTTATATATGTTTTTCTTTGTAAGTAAATAATGCATGCTGTGTTGTCTTCTTGAATGATTTGGGTTTCTTGCCTGTTTGAACATTAGTTCTATAAGTGACTGTGTGGGGCTCTGTATAGGCCCTGATTCAGCAGAGCACTTAAGTTTGTGCATCAATTCTTTGCTAAATCAGGGCCACAGTATGGAGGAGTAGAGCTGTGTTTCTTGTATATATTGTTCTTTTTCAGAGTTGCTTATTCATAGTCTCACTTGAGGGATAAGTATGGCATTTTAAGTTGGGAGCAGAGACCTGGATGCCGATTAAACTGGGTACAGTGCAACTTTGGCAAATGGATTTCCAAAGTTGGCACTGGATGCACATCACCGGACCAAAGAGCCTTTGCCATCAGCTGTGGTTTTAGGCAGCCCTATTGCTCTTTGCAGGTCTAGACAATGTTGGCTGGGCACCTGTTTACTTTCTTCATCTTGGTTTGTTATTGTTTTGGTTTATCTTTGATCCTAACCAGGATGTGAGGGCCACTAAACGATGAAATATGTTTTAACTGACACTTAAATCATCTCTTGAAAATTCCTCTGGTGATTCCTGGTTAACTGAAAACGTTTGAGATTCCATCTTTCTGAGACATCATTGAAAATATCAGTCCATTGGGTCACCGAATGATGCATTCTGGAATGTCTTTAGCAAACCAAAGAGGGGAAAGGATTTTGAAGGATGTACATTAAAACCTGTCCTTGTGGTTAATGCTACTGTAACGGGGTAGCTTGCCCCTTAGAATCAAACTGGGCTCAGCAATACTGTTCCAGTCCAGGTGCCAGCCTGGTTTGTTGTAATAAGGAGGGTGCGGCTGCCCTTGGGAGTTAGAAATATGAGTTCAGAAGCCTGAGAGGGGAGTTCAGAACCCAGAGTCCAGAGAGAGCTTAACGAGAGAGAGTTCAGAACCCAGTTTAGAAAGGGAGAGAGTCCACTCCAGAGACCTGAGAGTAAAGAGAGCTCAGAGGAAGAGCTGAAAGCTTCAGGGAGGGGATGCTCTTGAAGAAGGGAGCAGTGAGAGTTCCCTGGTTGAGCAGTAGAACCAGTTAAGCTGATGAAAGCGGGAGGCTTTCAAGGATTCACCTACAAACTTCCCAGCCAGAGATGGCTGAAGGCAGAGCAGCAGAGGGAGATCCTGCTGGGTCTCTGAGCGGGAGAGTTGACGGGAGCCAGAGAGGGCTGACGGCTGTGGAATAATAGAGTGGTGAGCACACTGATGTCTCGAGGTACCTTGGAAGGAAACGGCAGTGAGATACCCCAGCTAGATGGGCTGGGTGAGTCATAGTAAGAGAGACTGGAGCTGTCCCTGGGAGTTGGGGTGAGGCATGGTGAGAGATGCTGGAGACATATCTGGGAGCTGAGATGGGGTGTGGTGAGAGATGCCAGAGATGTGCTTGGTTTTGGGACAAATGTGTACTATTGGACTGTGCTGGAAGGATTCTGGTTATTGTCAGAGGGACTTTTGATAATAAACTAATCCCCCATAAAGGCTACATATTTACTCTGTAAGCTGTCTTGAATTTATTTGAGGAATTGAGGGAAACTGAGGCAAGGAACACTTGTAGGACTACGCGGAGGCCACAAGGGGGGACCTGGGAGGAGGCCACATGTTTGTGGTCCCTTATCACCTGATTAGTGGGAAGTCTGTTCAGCATAAATGTCTGGGCATATTTCACTTGTCCTTTTAGTTTTGCTTATCATTTCAGCTCTTTAGCTTTAAAATGAAAGTTTAACTTTTCAGTTAAATTATATTTTAACTGAACAGTTAAAGCGGAGAGGCCTTAATATATTGAAGGATTATCTGCAAAGAATGGTAATGGCTTTTAAATGTCGTCTTGTTTGTGCATTACTTTTTATTCTTTATTTTACTATGGCATACTTTTATCTGCATTTAAAAAAAACCTGATCCAAAACATTTCATATACAATAATGAGTTAGACAGACTGGGTTAGGGGAAAAAAGATGAGTTCAACCGTATAAATATTGGATATCTATAAAAACAGCCATGTGGCAAAAGGATTAGCATTTTAAATGGTCACATAAAAAAAGATGCAATTAGAACTGCGTTGTTTCCGCCCCCCCTCCCCCCCCCCAGTTCAGAGCTTTCTCATATATGGGTTTATGAACCCTAGGAGATGAAACAAGTTAGCCATAATTATGGCATGTATAAAACAATAATTTAAATGGCCAGTGCTTTCCCAGTGCAACTGTTGTATGGATATTAAATTTTATGTCTGAACTCTGTTTTTATATTTTTCCCCTTGTTGCCTTAGGGCTTGCCTACCCATAAAATTAATCTAGGATAAAGTAGGGTGTAAGTTTCAAGTTGCTGTTAGGCCCAAATAAGAGTGCCTAATTCCAAATTAGCAAAGTGGATTAAGATAATTTGGATGAAGGAGCTCTTATTCTAGAATAAGAGCACTGTGATGGGGGTGTACACCCCACAAAGGTCTGGAAAGGGTTAAGGTGGCCTGGTAGGCTTGTTAACTCCACAGGCTGCACCTGGAGGAAGAGTCAGGGAGCAGGGAATTGATTGCAAGCAGATTCAACTAGGCCGGAACAGGTGGGATCTATAAAGCCAGGGAGCTGGGAAAGGACAGTCACTCCTGGGAAGAAGGAGGAGAGTTTGAAGCTGGTACACCCAGGACAAGGAGGGAAACCAGGAGTTGTAAGAAGCAGGGCTGGGAGAGGAAAGCCCAGAACAGCTGGGAAGAGGGTTCCTGGACCCTGGGGAAGTGGCATGGCTGGGGTAAAGACTGCCTAGGTCACAGAGACAGAGTGACAGAGAATTTGGAAGACTGTACCCTGGAAGGGGGAAAACTCTGAGTGACTTAGCCAGAGGACACTGCAGTTCCTGGGATGAGAGAGTAACTTCAAACCTGAAAGAGTGACCAGGCAGAGGCACCAGACAAACAGTGAGTGGTGTGCCCCATCAGAAGACCCATAAATGTAGTTAAATGGCAACAGTTAATCAGAATAACTCTCCATGAACACAAGCCCTTGGAGAAATGACTGGAAAGAATTAAATAAAATAGAATAAATTGGTGGCAACTAGCTACATTACAGTAAGGTGTGTTTTTAATACCTCTGAATGCCCAGAAAGGCAACATTAAACTACATTGTATATTAATTTAAATTCAGTTAAGGTAGTATTAATTATAAAGTTTGTCTTAACTGGTTACCAACCATTTATTATGTAGTAATTATTTTCAGCTATTTTTCTAAAGCAATAGGAGTGAGGGGAATATGACTGATAAAAACAAGGCCCATTAATAAAATATCAATGAGTGCAGGGAAAGGTTCAACTCTTTTGAAGATCAGGCCACTTATTTAATTGCATTTAGAAGCTTAGCATTAGTTAGGCTTCTATTTAAAAAAAAAATCTTTACCCAGTTTACTGCACAGTGATATTTGAAGTACCACAGTTATTTGCTATTCTAAATGTAGTGAAATATTTCAATGCTTTAAATACCATTGCATGGTAAATACTGTCTGTCCTTTTAATGGTGGTCAGTGTACCATTTCTTTGTTTTTCAGTTTCAATTTAAAAAAAATCAAATATTTCTATTAAATGCAGATCACGTCTGGAGGATGAAGGTAATTGTGTATTGAAATTATAATGATCTATTTGACAGGAGGAAGAAAAATAGACCAAATAATAGTTCATCAGACTAACCCTCTATTTTTAGATGACTTATTTCAAGTGAAACATAGGCTATTAGATCAAAATAGTGACTGGTGCATTTTGTTAGTAAAAGAAAAACAAAATCATGTTTCAGAAGCGGGAACCGTAGATTCACAACAATTACTGTTTGTGGTGATGGTTAACATCCTATCCAGGCAAATGTTTGAAGCAATTACTCTTACAATCTGAATCCATATTATAGAGTAGATTGCCTATTAGAAGGTTCATAATATGCCTCAGTCTGCTGCAAGATGCTGAATTTTCCACACCAAAAGCTAATGATGGAGGTTTTTGCAGAGGATAATTAAAATGTAGTCAAAAAAGAAAATGGGACTAGATAAACATTTAGGTGGGATTTGAACAGGCTGTGGCTCACTGAAATGGAGTCAATGTGGCTAATGGCGGCCATTTAACAGAACATAAGAAAATCCATCTCTTCATCTCAATCCAAAACCGATCTAATTCAAACATAACCAAAAAATAAATATTCATTTTGGTGCTGTGCATCACTTACACCAACATTAAAGTGCATTGGGATTGTTCTAAGTGAAAGGTGCCATATAAACAGTATCAATAGGGAGATAAATCCAGGCACATTGTGCTAAGCATTTATCAAGGGTTTCTGCCTTATATAGGCGAAGAGCAAGGAAATGCAGAGTTAAGGGTGAAAAATGCATCCTTCACTTATGCTTTATGCCAACATATTGCAAGCAATGAGGAGATTGTTCTACATGTAAGGCTAGATCTTCAAGAGTTCAGCTCCCAGTTAGGCATCCGATTGCTGCCATTAAGAACAATGCACAATTCCTACTGCCATTCCTCACACTCTGAAAATGATGAGGGAGCTGCTAAGCACTTCTGAAGAATGGGCCGCTTTATTTAGGTGGGAAATGGGAGCTGAGCATGGTATTTTCTTGGTTTTGTTTTTTTTAAATCTGCCCTCTACATGACAGAGGAACATTTCAAAGGCTCGAAGTACAGTTAGGCACCCAACTCTGATTTTTTCCTTAAAACATCTCCTTCTATGTGGCCATAAGCAATAGACTGAGTCATAGGAAGACATGCATCTGAACTGTGAGTTCCCTTGCTTTGGTTGGCTAAGCTGTAAAGATTTGTGTATGTTTGTCCGTGGTTGTGTTTATGAGTGGGGGGAGGGGGGGGAGGTTTGGGGTCACAAAGAGTTTTGCAATTTAATAATGCTGTATGTGAAGTGAGAAAATGCACTGCCAGTGAAGTTCAGCTAACCAAAGATTCAGATGATTTACAGAACACTGTGGGTGATACGATTCTTTACTACAGTTCTCTTTTCATGTAGGGTAACGCTTCCCATGCTCCCGCAAGACCGGTCTCATAGTATGTACAGAAGGAAAATGGTAAAAGACGTAAAAATCGAGCATGCACTACATGTCATGTTCACAAAAGCATAAAATGTACAGTGCTAACAGAGGCTTGCAACTAACCTGATTTAAAATTTGATACCTGGGAAGGAGACATGAACATCCAGTTTTAGTTTTCAAAGAGTATATTAGGCAGACATGACAGTAAAAGGAGAATTAAGAGAGCAACAATAGCAATCACCAGTCAAATATATTACTGTAATTTAAGGCAATAAATAATAAATCCTCTCTGTACAGAACAATGAGGTAAAGACCTTATGATTCTTCTAGAAACCATGTTGATTTATTTATTTTGGATGGTGGGCGGAGGAGTAAACTGTGTACGTATGTATCAGGTTTTCTCTTGGTTCTTCTGGACAAGGCTGGATTGTTGGCTGTAAAATGAAAACAGATTTCCCTCACTAACTTTCATAAAAGTCTCTAGAATGTGTTATTCTCTAATGGACAGGAGTTTACCAATTCCTATTTGAGTTCAGATTTTCAAAAGTAAACAAGGTTAAGATTTCCAAGTTCTGCAACCTGCTCACATTTTGTTTGTTTCTTTATCAAATAAAGGAAGAGCATGTGTATTGATCTGAAATTAACACTTTCCTGCAATAGCAAACATCTTTCATATAACTAGCTGGTTTCATAATAGTTCCCCTGTAGTTTACCTCAACAAATCACAGTGGTGTGATTAGTGCATTCTTGATCTTCAAATGTAAAGGTAAAGATATAAAAGTCTGTTCCATGTTTGCTTTTCCCTTCCTTGCACTCCCCAAGAAAAAGAAACATGAAATAAAATTACCAATGCAGGAAATGATTTGTACTAGCAGTATGCTATGTTCATATGATCGCCTTAAATTGAGTCTCCTCCACTTCCACAAACTCCCTCCTCCACTCCAGGGAAACTGGGGGTGGCATTTTCACAAGTTGTACAGTTTGTGTAATGACCATAAACTCCACTGAGAATGGAATTAGTCTAACACTGAGTACCTTTAGAAACACACCTTGGGTATATTGGGGTAAGCTCCTGAGGAAAAACCCATGAATGCATGGAGTGCCAAAACATGTTACTATAAATGGAGGACCAGTTGCAATCACTCCAATTTCTTCTCCTTTTCAGGCTATCTGTATTTTTAATAGCAATCCAATTTTGAACCTTTTCTTTCAGTAGATTTTTTTCCCATCTGCTCCTTCTGTTCCTTTGTCACAATTTCTCCTTAGTGGAGATTAACCCACTAATTTTCATTATTCAAACTGAACTTCTAAACCATCAAGATTGGGTTTGAAATGAGGTAAAACAAATTCATCTGTCTCTAGTTTTATCAGCAAAAAATAATAGTTAAGCTAAGCATACATTATGCACTGATTTTTTTTGGTCGTGCACAGCCATATTTTAACAATTTTTGGAGTGTCAAACTTTGTCTATAATCAAGGGCCTCCAGTAGTTCATGAAGATTGGGAAGCACAAAATACAGCCATAGAGTTGTGCCTTTGTATTGTGCTGTACATTACTTAAAATGATATTCTGTGTTAGAGTACCGAAAAGCTAAGAAATATTTAATACACTAAAAATAGGTGAAGATGTAATGGATGCCCCATTGTTGTGTCCCATTTTCAGAGAAGAACAACTGCTGAAAGTGGAGGCTCTGGCCTTGGCTACACTTGCAGATGTACAGCGCTGTGAGTTAAACCCATCTTCGTACAGCTGAGTAGGGAAAGCGCTGCAGCCTGTCCACACTGGCAGCTGCCAGCGCAGTAAGGTGGCTACATTTGAGGCATTTGCAGCTGTATTGGGAGCGGTGCATTATGGGCATTCAAGTGGCTGCAACGTGCTTTTCAAATGGGGGAGGTGAGGGGGACTTTGACAGGGAGCGTTTTGGGAGAGAGAGTGGGTTTTTGGAATCTCCACAGAGTGTCAGCTCATTATTTCCACACCTCCACATCCCCTGCCTCTCTCTCAATCACTGAAAGCAAGCAGCAGGGGTTTTGTTTGTTTTTAAAGAGCAGATAAAAGAGAACTTGGGGAAATGGAGCCCTCCCCCACCCCTCACCCCCGCCGTTCTTCTCCTCCCCCCCCCCCCCCCCCCGCCCGTCTCTGTCCAAGGCAACTTTGCTGCCGGCATTCCTAACGGAGCCCGCTCTCCGCCCCCCCCCCCCCCCCGCACCTGCAAACAGTAGCTGTGTTTGTAAAGCTGTGTTTGTAGCCGTTCCAGACGGAGCTCTGAACTCCAACCCGGAAGTGCCGTTTCAAAACAAATGGAGCTTCCGGAGATCAGTAACTGCGGAGTTCCTCGGCTATACTGAAAGACCAGCGTTCCACTCACTTCGCAACAGTAGCTATTTCCCTCGGGGAGGTGGAGCACGTGCCTTGCAAGTGTAGCCAGTTAGTGAGTTACAGCGCTGCAGGCAGTTTTATTGCGCTGTAAGGCCTCTGTTGGTTTTTTAGTGTTTTTTTTTTCTCCCAAAGAAAAGATGTAAGTGCATACTTCCTTAAAATGTAACCTGTTTATTGTATCATTTTATTACATTGCTGTCTTGTCCCCGCTGTGTGTGGTGGCAAGAAACTATTTCTCTACAGTATAATTAATCAGAATGTGTTTATTTGTAACAGTTACTCTATTGGGACATCTCCCATGGAACTGCTTTAACTTAATGAATGAATAGAGATGACTCTTACTTATTTGGGACATTAGTAGCAGAAATTCCACTTAAGGATACATTCAGGGAAGGCTAAAGGGTTACATAGTGTTTAACCAGGTGTTAAATAAGCATGAAACTCTAGGCCCTGATCTTTTAATAAAGTTGCCAAATAAAGTTTAAAATAAATAGACAAGGTGCAGTGCATATTTATATTGGTTTTATATTTGTATTCAGTTATTTCATATTTCATGTTACTTTACTACTTTTCAGGCATCTTTTTTTTTTTTTTTTAATAATCTTAATCAGGACCATGGCTGTCCATAAAAGTTTCCTAATTAAAATGAGATTAATAGAATAGTTTATTTTACCTATTTATTCATAGAAGCATAGAATATCAGGGTTGGAAGGGACCTTAGGAGGTCATCTAGTCCAACTCCCTGCTCAAAGCAGGACCAATCCCCAATTTTTGCCCCAGATCCCTAAATGGCCCCCTCAAGGATTGAAGTCACCACCCTGGGTTTAGCAGGCCAATGCTCAAACCGCTGAGTTACCCCTCCCCGCAAAATTGAGAGTTTGAATTAGCAGTGAGTGATATTTATCTCTTATTTGTAGGACTTCCAAACAATGTGATTTGATTATAGTACCTCAAAGACGAACCATAAGAGCATCAGCCATTCTTCATGCAACCTAATGATTTGTAGGACTAGTGAAACGCAAGAAATAAGACCATCAGAAATGTTTATCCAACCCTCCTCCTCCTCCAGCTTTGGTGGCACAGGTACAATTGAGTCCAGATTTGAACCACTCCTCTTTGGGGTTTTGCAAAAGCATAATCAATCCTTTGTCTTGTCCATCTCTAGAAACAATGAGTTATGTTCGGCACTGCAAAACAATTATTTTAGGGAAACCTTGGATGGATGGTCAGTAGACGCTGGGAAAGAGAGGCTGATCCAGAGCTTATGCTGATGGGATTCTATAGACTTCGGCTCAATTCCCTGCTCTGACACAGATATCCCATGTGACCTTGGGCAAGTCACTGTCTCTCTCTCTGTTCCCAAGCTGCAAAACGGGATAATACTGGGACATAATTAAACAGTGGTAAGGTTGTGAGGCACTCACATATTATGGTAATAGCAACCTGTCACGGGGTCCCCAAGAGACCTTTCTAATCTCAGTCACTGATCACAACCACTCCAGGTCGCCTTCACCACCACCACATGCTTTATTATATATTTACAATAAGCTTCCCCCACTTGCATTTGCAGAAGGATAGAGTAGCATCAACCACTCCTGCCTACTTCTGTTCTCCGTCAGGCTCCTTATTCTCCTCCTAGCACTTCCTTCCTTCCTAGCTGCTGGGAATACTTCCACCCAGTCCCCTCAGGTGTATCTCCAGTGAGTTAATTGACTTCCTCTGCCAACAGCCTGTCTTTCAATCGGAGCTCAATTAATATAAATTGGTGGGGATTTAAGTAACAGGGTTCTTAATTAGCTCCTGAGTCTGCACTTCCTATTACGCAGCCATATAAGTACCTTGGACGGTAAATGGTTATTCTTTGAAGCATCTAATGATTACTATTGTTTGTTTGAGTGCCAACGATCTGTTGGGCACTGTAGAGAACCTAGAGTAAGACACAGTCTCCTCCCCAAACAGGTTACAATCCAATCGTTAAGTGCAGTGTTTGAACTGGAAAAGAAAAAGAATAATGTGTTCTCCTCCTCAACTTTCCTTTTGCAGCTTTTCCTCCCTTTTCCATAAAGCAGCAATGTGAAGGAGGTATGACACTAATCATCTACATCCATGGAGAAGCTAGACCCACTCAAAGGCTGTGCCTGACATTACCCAACTTGAGTGCTAATGTTATAAATACTCCGTGAAACTTTCACTGAATTCATGTCCAGCTGTTAGTTTGAATAAAATCCAGTGTTTTGTGCTAAGCTGTGGAATTTAATCATTCTACCATCAATAGCTATCAGTTACACTTAAAGTTACTGTTACAGTAACTCAGTGATGACACTCTTTGACAAATTCATTTTGAATTGAGTTAGAAAGGAGTCATTTAAAATAACGTCTTGTGAATTTGCTTACTCATCTGAAAATTCCTCCGTCACTTGACCTTTAAGCTTCTTGTTTTAGTTGGTCATTGAGACCTTTCAAGAGGGGTTTAATAGAAAGATAATTATGCCATTCCTCTAGATGAAATTAAAAAGTGGTACTGCCTCTTGGAGAGGTGTTGAAGGGACTGTTTGTAGAGATATGAGATTTATGGATATTTCTATTCATCCAACCCATTTTCTTTTTTATATTTGTCATCATGAGCAGCCTATGACAAGGAGCTTCAAACTCAGCATAATCAACACTGAGTGTGAGATTAGTACATCAGCACTTTGCCAGGGTTTGAGTTTGTACACAAAGCGCTCTTCCATTGGCACTGAGCATGTGGGAAATATTTGTCAATATAGAACAGACATTCTAGGGAAGCATATTTGTTTTGAAATTGGTGGGGGGAAATAGGTATGATTCCTTCTCTTGTCAAGGACTGACTTGAATGTTCCCATGGCAACACAGCTCAGTGCTCTCCTTAGGCAGCTGCTGATTACACTTGGAATTTTATTTGCATTCATGATTAAGGAGGAGTATAAAAGGATTGAGGTAAAGAATTAAAAAAGCAATAAGAGGATAAAAGGGCTTTCAATCAATGTTCCTCGGCAGCTTTAATTAAAAGAAAAAAGAGAGATGCTAGAATTTCAGAAACTTTTATTTAATGGTTGAACGGCTATTGTAGTGGTATTGGGAAAATTTCCTGGCATCCTGAACTTCTGCACATTGAACATCTATCTATATACCATTATAGGAAAAAACCCACAAAACAGATATTTTTTGTTTTCCAGTGATGCCTAATGTGGTGGGTGGTTGTTGTTTTTTAAGAATAAATAAACCTTTCTGACCTGAAACTGTATTAAGATGAAGGAACTTTATTATCTTACAATATAATTTGTTCAAATCCTCCAAACTCTTTTCTGTAAAGTCATTCAGATATTTGCTATCACTGTACTTTGGCTTTTAAGTCCATAAGTGTTTGTTCTGTCACATGTAACATGCAGAGGAAATACAGCCATCATCACAGCTTCCTATGCTGTAAATATACAGCAGGAATACTGCAAGAACATGAAGATTCAGAAACAAAGGCACTTCACAAAGGCCTTCAGTAACTAATGTGCAAATCTCTTGAGTTACTGGTGTTGCATGGATAAAACAGAGGGCAGAATTTGCCGTTACAGGTGTATTGTGCTATAGATAAATATGTACAACTTCTCTTCCTGTTATTAAGAGGGTGGTGTATCAGTGGCAGAATAGACAGAGTATTCTGGGAAAAAAATTCTGGGATTTCCAAAGTGGGTGAATTTTCCCTTGCTTAAAACTAGTAATTGGCTCTGTTTTTCAAATTATATCTGTAGGAACTGGATTTTCATACCATTAATCCAGGTGGCTGCATGGCAGAATTTGCAATACAAACACGCAGAAACGTGCAAGCATTCAAGCAGCATCAATTTGTTTCCTTAGCATAACCATTAAAAGCTACAGATTTAAAATGTTTTTAAAGGCTTTGATTGTTCCTTTTTAAATGTTGTTATCTTGTTCATACAGTCGTGTACTCTGGCCATGTTCATTTTGGTGAAAGGGGAGCCAACCTGGAGGAATTTGTGTCTGAATTTGATTTAGGCTAGTCCAAGGTTCAGAGTTCAGGTTTTGAGCCCAAAGTGGTGATGATGGAGGAGGGTTATGGGCCAAAGCCCACTGAAGTCAATGGCAGTCTTTTCATTGACCTCAATGAGTGTTGGTGTTAAGGTATCTGATATAGATGTAATTCTTTTTTTTTATTTTAATAAAACCGTCAAGATGTACATCTGAATTATATATGAAATTCATCTATGTAGAAGTCTTGTGCATCACTTAAAATCCTGCTTAAGGCCTATTTTGGGATACAAAGTGAGATTTAAGTGGTGCACAAGCTTTTTGTTGGCCCCTACACGGGGTGGATTTCACCCTGGTGGAATAACCATGTGATCCTCTTGCTGTAATCATTCCTTCTCACTCTATCTTTCAGTTGTCTGTTACTCTCACTCAGGGTGTTCAAAAACTTGAGTGCAAGTGCATTGTGTAGGGACCCTGCTGAAACCTTGCCCCTGTGAGGTCAGTGGGAGCTTTGTCATTGACTTCAATGGAACCAGGATTTCAACCCATGGAACCACAGCATGTCATTATATAATACAATTAATAAATTGCTTTTAATTATTATAAATAATTCTAATATATAAGTAGTGAATACTACGAAACTCGCACAAGATTTCTGCCATCTTTAAAGGTATAAATCTCCCTCTGAGTAACTTCTCTCTCGGAGTTCCGTCATCTGTCTATTTAGATACTGTTCTGTGCCCCATTACTAAAGTATCTAGGTGCCATTGCTGGAAAACAGGCCCCTTCTGAGTTTGGATCTGATCCAGATCATAGGCGCCAACTTCGTGGGTGCTCTGGGGCTGGAGCACCCACGGGGAAAAATTGGTGGGTGCTCTGCACCCACCGGCAGCTCCCCGCCATCCCCGGGACCCGCGGCCAGTTCCCCGCCAACCCCGGGGCCCGCCACCATCTTACCTTAGCACCGGGAGACGTTGCGGGGCCCCGCCCCCGACGCTGGGCGATGTGGCGTCGGGGGCGGGGCCCCGCAACGTCACCTGGCGTCGGGGGCGGGGCCCCGCAATGTCACCCGGCGTCGGGGGTGGGGCCCGACGTCGGGAGCGGAGCCCCGCCCCCGACGCTGGGCATGAGCTCCCACCGGCGCCAGAGAAAGTCGGCGCCTGTGATCCAGATTAAGGACAATGGGGGCAGGAGCATGATAAGTAACTGTATTAAAACCTAGAGAAGCAGACAGAACTGGGGTCTTGGATTCAAGCTGCCCCAAAATTTAGAGGGAGTTAGCATCTGACATATCATTTAAAGACTCTTTTCTAATTTCTGTGTGTTGCATACAGCTGATTGGGTTAGCGTTCCTTGTTAAAAGCAGGACGCTGTGTTTTGGATAGCAACTGTCATCTGGATGGAGACATATCTGGCTGCTTGGGAAGGTGATTGCAGACAGTTGCTACCCAAAACACAATTTCCTGATTTTAAAAAGGAATGCTGACCCCATCAGCTGTATGTAACACACCTGTAAGTAGTCCCATTGAAGTCAATACTTAAAGTTCAATATGTGTGTAAATATTTCCAAGGTTAGAGTCTTACATATCTTTTTTGCAGCTTCAGAAGTAAAACCTAAAAAAAAGTAGGAGCCTGGACAAAATCTGTATTATATACATGATAGTATAAATATGATATCTTTACATATAGGCATATATTTAAAATAAATGCAATTTATGCCCCCTTTAGGATTCCTTTACACTTTTCTGAAACTGTGATGAGGCCTTATGGCAAATAAAACTATTCCCTAATATTAAGATTAGATGTGATTTTTTTTAATTATGTCAGACTCTGATTTTTGCTACATCATAAAGTATAACAAAAGGGCCATCTTTTAAAATGGAATAGCTTACCTCAAAAAATATTTTTAATTGTTCTGTGTTTCAACCAGCCTCCGTTTCTTTATCAGCCAACTTCTCAGAATGTTTCTGCTATAATTAATAGGTTTGCCATGGGCATCCTTTCTCTTGAACCCTCCTGCCATTTTGTTCCTATCAGCTTAACTTTTTTTAATTGAACTGTTATCCAAAAAAACTGTCAAAAAACCCTGTTCATACTTTTAAAGTGTACTCAGGAGGGAATGCTGAGGGAGGTAGACACCAAGAGAATGAGTGAGAGAAAGTGCACAGTACATCATTTATCACTGCTTAGCATCATCATTGATGTGGGAGAGATCTGTGAAGGGCTGAGGATTTGTACTGGAAAATGTTAGAATGTTAGATTTGTAACAATGAACTTGATGAAAATGAATAATTACTGCAACTGTGATATGCCAGATCTGCTGATACAAGGAAATGCAGTATACATGAAGAGACATCAGTCCTCTTCTATCAGTAACTATCAACCTTTCCATCAGATGCCCTGGCATATCAAATTTCCACCCAACTTGGTGGAGAATGCATATGTACCACCATGTGCATAGAGGGGAAGCGATAGACATGGTATATCTTGACTTTAGTAAAGTTTTTGATACTGTCTCACATGACCTTCTCATAAACAAACTAGGGAAATGCAACCTAGATGGAGCTACTATAAGCTGGGTGCAAAAATGGTTAGAAAACCGTTCCCAGAGAGTAGCTATCAGTGATTCACAGTCATGCTGGCAGGGCATAATGAGCGGGGTCCTGCAGGGATCGGTTCTGGGTCTGGTTCTGTTCAATATCTTCAATGATTTAGATAATGGCATAGAGAGTACACTTATAAAGTTT
This sequence comes from Chelydra serpentina, assembly GCA_037349315.1. Classification (NCBI taxonomy): domain Eukaryota; kingdom Metazoa; phylum Chordata; order Testudines; family Chelydridae; genus Chelydra; species Chelydra serpentina. Next base: position 2,681,536 of record JBAIAC010000018.1, read on the forward strand.
GTGGATGATACCAAGCTGGGAGGGGTTGCAAGTGCTTTGAAGGATTGGATTATAATTCAAAATGATCTGAACAAACTGGAGAAATGGTCTGAAGTAAATAAGATGAAATTCAATAAGGACAAATGCAAAGTACTCCACTTAGGAAGGAACGATGAGTTGCACTCATGCAAAATGGGAAATAACTGCCTAGGAAAGAGTACTGTGGAAAGGGACCTGAGGGTCATAGTGGACCACAAGCTAAATATGAATCAACAGTGTAATGCTGTTGCAAAAAAAGCAAACATAATTCTGGGATGTATTAGCAGGAGTGTCGTAAGCAAGATACGAGAAGTAATTCTTCTGCTTTACTCTGCGCTGATCAGACCTCAACTGTAGTAGTGTGTCCAGTTCTGGGCACCACATTTCAGGAAGGATGTGTACAAATTAGAGAGAGTCCAGAGAAGAGCAACAAAAATGATTAAAGGTCTAGAAAACATGACCTATGAGGGAAGATTGAAAAAAATGGATTTGTTTAGTCTGGAAAAGAGAAGACTGTGAGGGGACATAAGTTTTCAAGTATGTAAAAGCTTGTTACAAGGAGGAGGAAGATTTTTTTTTCTTAACCTCTGAGGATAGGACAAGAAGCAATGGGCTTAAATTGCAACAAGGGAGGTTTAGGTTGGATATTAGGAAAAACTTCCTAACTGTCAGGGTGGTTAAGCACTGGAATAAATTGCCCAGGGAGGTTATGGAATCTCCATCATTGGAGATTTTTAAGAGCAGGTTAGACAAACACCTGTCAGGAATGGTCTAGATAATTAGTCCTGCCACGAGTGCAGGGGACTTACTAGATGACCTCTCGAGGTCCCTTCCAGTTGTATGGTTCTGTGTTACCAGGCAAGAGACCTTCCTCTGCCTTCCAAATTTTTCTGGAGTCCCATGGAGATTGAAGGACTGCTTTGATGACAAAGGGGGTTTCTGAAATGGAGAGAGAGGAGAAGGAAGCAAGAAGTGGAGAAGACAAGGTTCTGTAAGATGCTTGTCTTCTATGGGTGTGACCTTCAGTATCATGATTAAATAATGGTGGACTTTTAAATGCCACATAAGGAACTGTCGTTAGGTTCAGCTTGGGACATGTAAATTGTATCATGTTCCTATACTAGTCAATAATACTCACCACAAAGAAGATTAATATTAAAAGTATGTGCAGTGATTTTTAATACTTTGAACTAGTATGGCTCTGAAAAGAGGGCTTCCTAACAGTAGTGGAGGGCACATATATGCTGCGTTGGGGAGATGTGATGCCCAGTGTGGACAGAGATTTTCACAAGCTCAAGCTGAGTTAGTGCTCTAAAAATAGCAGTACGAACGGTGTGGCATGGACAGTGTCTCAGGCTAGCCACCTGAGTCCAAGCCCACTGCTCTCCCCCCCGCCCCCCCCCCCCCAGTCCGAGCTTGCGTGGCTAGCCCAAGCTGCCACTAATACCCAAAACCCACACTGCTATTTTTTATATTTTTTAGCCCACTGGCTCACCTTTTGAGCTGGCTCAAGTGTGTCCACCTGTGGTGGGAACCACATCAGCCAGTCAGCCAGCCCAGCCGTACTGGGGCTGGGGGAGGGGCAAATGATCTTCAAGGGGCCCAAATTATTGCCGGAGAGGCCAAAATACGTACATAGTTACCCAGTGTTAAGTAGTGGAACAACAGCAGATCAGGGGGGAGTCATCTTCTATATAAATTATAAATCATAGTAAAATATTAACATATTACTTTTTTAATCTCTCAAAATCCAACCTTGTCCAGGGGTCTAACTAGCCACTGGGAGGTTGGGGTTTTTTAAATGCAGGGACCCCAAAATACCCACTTGCCCCCCTCCCTCGGCAATAGAACCCTAGAGCCAGCCCTGATTTCCAGCTGCAGTATAGATATACCCAAAGAGGCATCTGCATCTCAGTATAAATCCAATCTAAACCTGAACTAGAAAACAGGAAAACCTTCTTAATATATCATCATGTTTCCAATATGAAGTAGAGCTGAGTGGAGAAATGAATCTTGATTTATAACTCCCATGGAATGTTCTGATTGTAGAGAGAAACTTCAATACAGTGAATAGGTATCTTGAACACAAACATGACTTTTAATTCAGATGATAAGTATCAGACTGAGAGAGTGAATAGGCAAAATCAGCAACTCAGACAAATGTTTCTCATTACCGAATTAGAAACCTCTGTGGTGTCTTCATTTTCTGATATGAACTTTATGTGGTTTAAATTGTGTGATTGATCTGGTATAAAATCTATGACTTACATTTGTATGCATTGATGTGATAAATGTAACCAAATACAGTGTAAGTATTTGAATAACGCAATGCAATTGTAATCCCTAGCTTTAGCATTTACTGATGATTTCAGTGTATGTGTATAGAAGGGCATATTTTAAAGCTCCTGGTTAAAATGGACTGTAGTCAAATTCAAGCCAGCTAAAGCTCCTAGAAATAGTTCAGGTAGTTGGCAAGCTGTAGCATGTGACTGTTAATGAATGCCATATATAATGCCACCTTGTCCTAGGCTTTTGCCGTTTTTTCATGTAGCACTCGAAGGTATTGATCTGCTAATTATTATATTTATTTTTATATTTACTTAATTAGGCTGCTGCTGGAAAAGATAAATATTCTTAAAGAGAGGTGATTTTCCATTTTCATCCTGGCCATAAAGCTATTTGTCATTTCAGATTGTATTTCGCAAGGGTGATGCAATGTTTTGTGATATCACGTTTATTCTGATGATCTCTAGTTAGTTGGTTTGGTACTTAGTTGTATTTTTGGGGGGGAGGGGGCACCCTAGTTGTGATGAGAATAGTTCTGCGTATCCACTACAAATTTCTAGCAGACTTCTATCGAGCCGCATACCCAACAATGGGTATATTTCAAAGTATCCTAAATCTGGAAGTTTTGACACATTACTGTTTCTGATAACAAGGTTTTCTTTGACATCTGTGAACCATTGGCAAGCACCAATCCTGAAGATTTGTAGTTCCAACACTTCTTTCCTAAACTGGCAAATATACTGTGTTAGGGAGCTAATACCTCTATCAAAACAGCTTGGTCTTAAGTTATAATGGATTGATTGGCCTGTGGGTCATGCCAACAACTATTTTCACCCAAATGAGCCAACTGGAGAATTGCAGTCAATATGCCTCTGTACACTTTTTTGTTTTTCCTTCCAAAGCGGGGTGTGTGTGTATGGTGGGTTGTTTTTTTTTCGTTTTATGTGTTTCTTAAAACTAATTTCACATGGTTTTGGGAAGTTCTTGGGTGAAGCGTCTCGACAGCTACCTGCTTTTCCCAAATTCACACTCTTAAGTCCTGATTCTCTTTGTAGCTACAGTGATGTCAATCAGAAGTAACTCAACTGAAGTCAATGGACCTGCACTAATGAAAAGCAAGTGCAAGAATTTTTCAGCAATTTTGACAGTGGTTTCTCATTGACAAGATTTTAATTCTGTAAGGAGACCTGCTACATCATTGCCAACCCCACTAAGGCCAGTTAACGTTCAGAAATGCTGGAAATTCTCACTTGTTGCTGTACAGTTGCTTGTTGTCCATTGAGAATAGTTGTGCACATCACCTTTTTTAAAATGTTGGATAGAGCCTTTCGGTGCCATCAAAAATGATTTATAACGTAGGCATTGAGAGCTCATTTCTTATTTGATGTCTGATTCAAGGTAGCACAGAGAGCTTCTTTAAATTCAGACAAGTAAGTAGGTGACTTAGGTTGTAAGGCAGTTTGGTTAGATAAATAATCATTGTATTTTTAGGCCTTTTGTATGTGTGGGTTGCTTTTTTGGTTGTGTGTTTGTTTTTAGTTTGACAGTTTCTTAGCAATCTCCAGCTAATGAGTCAGCCGGATCCCTGTTTCCATGATATTTAGTTAATGCAATGCCTTCTAAGTGATGGGGTCTGTCACTGCACTCTGACATACTTCATTGAGACAAACAGAAAGTCTGCCTATATAGAAGCTAGGAAAGTCGCACCTTACTCCTTGCCTGCATTTTATGAATATGAGCTTATTGATTCCCTCAAAGCATCTCTACAAAGTGCCAGAAGGATGGCATGAAGTAAACACTTTTAACTCCTGCTCTGTTACCTTTCTCACAGTGGCGTAGCCAGGTTCTAAAGCCAGGGGGAGCAAACACATTAAAAAAAGGTGCCACCCGACCCGACCTGGGTGAAAGAACTCAGGCCAGCAGCCCGCCCCACTCTGGGATCCCCCCCACGGGCTTCTGCCAGCCAGGGTGTCTCAGCCCCCTGCCCGCCTGGGTTCTTTCACCCAGGCCAGCAGCGGGCTCTTGGTGGGGCCAGCGGCGGGACCCCTACTGGCAGGAGCCTGGGGGAGGAATCCCAGAGCAGGGCGGGCTGAGAGGCTCAGCCAGCCGCCGCTCTAGGATTCCCCCCCGTGTGGGCTCCTGTCAGCCCGGGTCTCTCAGCCCGCTGCCAGCCTGGGTTCTTTCACCCAGGCCAGCAGCGGGCTCTTGGTGGGGCCAGCGGCAGGACCCCTGCTGGCAGGAGCCCACGGGGGCAGTCCTAGAGCGGCGGCTGGCTGAGCCGCTCAGCCCGTCCCGCTCTGGGATCCCCTCCGCGGGCTCCTGCCAGCCGGGGTCTCTCAGCTCGCTGCCAGTCTGGGTTCTTTCACCCAGGCCAGCAGCGGGCTCTTGGTGGGGCCAGCGGGGGATGTCGCTCCACCTCCACCCTTTCAAAAATTCAAAAGGCTCCACTTTTGGAAAATGTGCTCAGGGAGAGTGGCCGCTCCCTCTGCTCCCCCCTAGCTAAGCTACTGCTTTAACATCCTCATTTCCTCCAACCCATCAAAGCTGTTTCAATGAAGGAAATTCTTTCTTGTCACTATACCCATATCTCTCTGTAGCATTTTTTGATAGTCCCTTGAGAAAACTTTTAATTAAGCAATAACATGTGACTGAATTTGTGCTCCTTTGGAACAAATCACAATCACTCAAGTGAATGTTATAAAGCAGCTGCAATTGAAATAATTTAGGTTTTCCTTGTTTGTTTGCTTTTTGTTTTCATTAAGTACATTATAGTTTGGACTTATATACACTTGAACAAATATTTAGAAACAAAAATATCCCTATTTCCATTTTTATTTTTAGTAACAGAAAGGTGTGATTTATTTTGCCTGTATTCCCTTGCCCTATCTTGTGATTAGTAAAAGGAGAATGGGGGAAAAAAGTAAAGGTCCTAGAAAAATTGGACTAATTAGGTGTTTCATGACTGGCATGATTGCTCAAAATCCATTCAGTGATTCTGTATACCAGAATTGGTTGCATCTTCGTGGAGGGTGAAAAGGAAGTGATCCTTGTGTTTGATGTACCTAGTAAAGGTTAGTAAGAAGTAAAGCAGGGTTTATCTTATGCCCACGAGGGAATCTTAATACCTATGGTCTGCTATTACCATTATTTATGGGTTTATATAGTGTATTTTCCTAATCTCAAATTACTTTGCAGTAGATTTCAATTGACACAGAGTAGCATTGCGGAGTAGAATTGATTGCCCTCTTAGCTACAAAGTAAATATTGTGGGACAAGCTGAAGCTGGAAATGCAGGTGGGAAAAAGTGATGCCAAAGAAAGAAGTGGTACATGAAAATACCAGAGGTCCATTTCAGACAGATATAAGCAGGTGCAAGTCCATTGAATTCCATGGCATTCCATCTGCCTCTACTAGGTTTGAATTTGGCCCTATCTTTCTACTGAGATCAAGTTAATGTTTGAAATCACTGGTACATGCAAAAGTTATACGAGCTCACTCTGGAATACTTATGTAATAATATGTCCGCCATGTATGCTAGTACACCCAATAAACTTCCATCAAGCAAATTGGAGTCAGGAGAGCAAAGGTTGGTTTCTCCTCTGGGCAGTGCCCCAGGATGTATGATTTCTGAAATGCAGGCTTGAGTTTCTTGAGGAAAGTTACAAAGGGAGAATAGGACTTGGTAACGTATAGCAACCATACTCTTTCATTAGATAAATTATTTGATGGAGCTTGGGATGGGGACAGCATTGTGGATATAGTTGGAGCATTTAATGTAGGCTGCAACTCTTGAAGTGTTGTGCATTTTAGGTTTTTGTGTGTTTATGTGCTGTGTTGCTGACATTTCATGTTTGCTTGCTATATTTTAAGCTAAAATCTTTAATAAAAATTAATTACAAGATAAGTGAACCCTGCAGATAAACTTTCATAAGCATTATTTTGGCTGGCAGTCTGGAAAATGACAATATAAGGGTTAATAAGCAAATCCTCCTTTGTATTTGTTGTACTTTTCTAATGTGATATTTTTGAAATTAAATCAATACATATGTTGTAATTCAAACTCCATCATCGGGGGCTTGTCTTCATATTGCTGCGTTGGGCAGGTTCACTTTTCATCTTTTTTTTTATGGGCTGAAAGCAACAAACAATGCCTTCTGGAATTCAAAGGAATATCTAATTTGCTCATGAAAAGAAGATAACGTGATTGTATCTTTTAAAGGGAGAAAGAAACTTGTAATTCATAATTCCATTCCCTTGGGATGCCTGGGTGTAAGTAAGCATGCTCCATGTGCACCACTGAATACAATGTTAATGTCATGGTACATCATTTTTGATCGATAGCTTTCTCATGAAGCCTTTTATTAACACAGTGTCACATTTTGGGGTGCAAACCAGACCAGTGACAGGTTGTGTAACTGTCCTGTAATCCTGAGTGCCTTAAAAGGCTATGTTGCCATAGCTCGCTGCCAGAACATTCCCAGCCAGCATCCGAGTGTGCAGTGAGTCTCTGTGTGTTAAACCTTCCTGGTTTTGCAACTCTGACTTAGGCAGCCTGTTAGACCTCAGCCACATTTTGGTCTCCACCAGCCTTGGTTTCTACTAGCCAAGTGACCCCAATGCACCCCCACTCTTGAATTTCCCCAAAAGGGTCTGCACTGAAATGTCCAGCCTTCTCATGGAACATTTAAAGAAGTAATATGGTCAGTTGCTTGTTTAAAGAGACAAAAGCACAGTAACTTTGCTTTACCCAGAGTTAAAAATCACTTCAGTTCAAACACAGCTCTGGGATGGTTTAGATTAAATGTAAAACAAGTTTAACAACACAGAGAGATCAGAAATGGTTAAAAACAAAGACAAGTGAAAAATGCTTTATAGGGAGTCAGACATAACACACTTACAGTTTTGGTTCCAGGTTAGATAATCATTCCAGGAAGTTGGCTGACCTACGCATTTGGTCAGGATCTCCCCAAAAGTCCAATGTGGGGGGATTTTGCCCCCTCTGTTTTATAGTCCAGCCAGTGAACCTTTGAAATATTCCTTAATTCATGCTGGGTAAAGTTGCCATTAGGTGTGGAAGATAAGCCCACTGGTGGTTCCTCCCCGACTCACTTCTGGTTGCTACTATGCATATTATCTTTTCCTGCTGAAATTTCTCATACACACGAATAGACCACTGAACTTGTCCCATACCTAGTTTGAGGTGTCAGCCTCCTTCCTTTGTCCGTTTATCAACTTCCCCTGATGTGCCTAACTTTTACTCAGCTTTAAAGCATAGTATTAGTGTCCATAATTTCACACATACCATTATTATTTATATTTTTTACAATGATATGATTGACCAGTGTGGTGGTCATTTCCAAAAGATACTTCACAAAGCATATTTTGTTCATAAATCATTGCAGTATTGTGTAGGGTGTGACTATCGGGGTCACACATGGTGATAGGTATCTATATTTAACTGCAGCAATTGTACCAGTACTCGTACTCCTGGCAGGTTTGGGTTTGTGGTAAGTGCGGGGAATGAATGCTGAGCAGGGAATGGATTTTGAACACCTAGCTGCATCCCTTGCTAAATCTGCAGAACCTGAGTGAATCTTTCAGGTGAAAAGAAGATTTCAGTTGATGGCTTTTACTCACAGGGATTAATACTAGGAAGAGTTATGAAGAGATTCTCAGATAAACCTAATAAAACACTGTGACAATAAGATGGTAGTTAAAATGCTTCCAGCTGTCTGTTCTCTTAGCCCTCCTTTCTCCTACTATTTATGGTTGCCAACTTTCTAATTGCACAAAACCAAACACCCTAGTCCCGCCCCTTCCCTGAGGCCCCGCCCCTGCTCACTACATTCCCCCTCCCTCCCTCACTTTCACAGGAGCTTGGGGTGCGGGAGGGGTGAGGGCTCAGACTGGGGGTGCGGGCTCTGGGGTGGGACCAGCGATGAGGGGTTTGGGGTACAGGAGGAGGCTCTAGGCTGGGGAAGGGGGCTGGGGTGCGGGAGGGGTGAGGGCTCAGGGCTAGGGCCTGTGGGCTCTGGGCTGGGGATGAGCGGTTTGGGGGGGCTCGGGACTGAGGCAGGGGATTGAGGTGCAGGGTTGTCTGAGGACTCTGGGCTGGGGTGGGTGGGCTCTGGGTGCAGCCAGGGATGAGGGCTTTGGGGTCCGGGAGGGGGCTCCAGCTTTGTGGAGGCTGGGGGCTGGGGTTGGGGTGCGGGTTTACATCGTGCGGCTCCCAGTCAGCAGTGGGGGGGGGGTGCTAAGGTAGCCGGCAGGTCTGGCACTAGTAGGAGTGGGGGGCAGGAGTCTGGGTGCTGCTTTGACCCCCAGGCACTGCCCCCCAGCTCCCATTGGTCGGTTCCCTAGGAGCCAAACCTGCTGGCCGCTTCCGGGGCACAGCGAAGTGCCCCAGGACAGGTATGAACTAGCCTGTCTTAGTGCCGCAGCACCACCCACCGAACCTTTAATGGTCCGGTTGACAGTGCTTACCGACGCCACCAGGGTCCCTTTTCGACCGGGTGTTCCGGTTGAAAACGGGACACCTGGTCACCTTACTACTACTGCCCCTACTGCAGTGACCCCAATAGCAATTCAGTGGTAGGAAATTTCCCAACAAATTGTAAGATAGTCAAGGCCTAACTGTTGTCTGGCAGAGTTACAGAAATCCATACTGTAACACATTTTGTATACGGTGTTATGGACCAACTAGGTCTAAAACTGTGTTAGGAAATTACATGGCCTACTTTATAAACATGATACTCCAGCGTGTTTTGGAAACTGCATTGACCAGTCCACTCTATAAGCAAAGAATGGTGTTCAAACATGGAGTCTCCTAATCTTGTGCTGGCATGGCTAATCTTGTTGTCCAATCCTTAGCTGCTGTAAATGACCATAGCTCCACAATAAAGTCTTTGAACTCCAGCTATGTCGAATTACACACGCTGAGATTATGGGCTGTATTGTAGACACATCCTAAAAGTTGAAACTAAAGGTTCAGAAAGGCTTCCTTTAGCCTTTCTTTTTTTTTTTTTAATAAATTAAATTTTGAAAGTTTGGCATTGTGTAGCCAGCATTTGTCATACTAAACGAGCATTTTTCCATGTATCAATTTCCTCCTTACTTTGGTAAATGTGTGCCTCCTAAATGTCAGTATGCCTTGTATAATTTACCTCGACTGGCCCAACCCGAGGTTGTTGTTTTTTAAATCTCTTCACTCTAAGTTGTGGTCTTTCCTTTATTCAGTGAAAAATATTAACCCTTTTTCTTCCAGTCTTTGGATATGGTCTATACATGATCCCCAAATTATGGTACAGTCCTATCAATCTTTTTCTTTTTCTTTCCTCCTTTGTGTATGTCATTTCTCCACCTTTTTGCCTGTAGAAGAGTTGATATACCCAGCACTTTAAAACATTAATCATGCCACCCTTCCCATCTCATTTTATGAGAGCAATAGCCTGTGTAAATTGTACTGTGTAGTTGTGATGCTAAGCACCTCTGTATTCATACCCTACACATTATTGTAATCATCTTTGTACTAAATATGCCTTGTGAGGTATCATTAGAAAACTAATAACTCACTGATCATTAAAGGTCTTGCATGATGTGTTATGGGTATTAAGAGTTATTGATATGCGCTAGAATTATGACTAAAGTGTGTTTTAACCAGGCATGTTGGAGAGAGGGGGGTAACAGGTATGCCCCAGACAAAGGAATGTGTTTTCCCCTTCTGGGAGTTACTTCCAAATTACTTTGAAAGACAATGAGACTCTATTTGCATATTATATAAAGAAACCCATCAAGTGAATAAGGGATGGAGGCAAATCTCACATGAGCAAGTGGGGGAAGAGACAGTATGATATCTATACCCCAGCAGGAGAGAGAACCTTGGTTTGGGTGTTACTTTTCAAAGAATACATTACAAAAGTTTAGTGCTCTATAAAGACAGGAGGGCTGAATCTCAAATGATGAACAATTGAATCAACTGCTCGTATCTAATGTTACTGTATTATAAAAGTGTATACAGGATGGTCATTTCTGAAAGCTAGAGGCACACTGGTGATTAATATCATTGTGAAATGTGTCTTCAGCATTATATGGAAATATGTATACTTAGTGATGTTATGTTTTAAAATCTATAGCCAAACAGTGACAAATAGCTTCCCTCCCAAGCGTGAGAGATGGCAGCTATTTTCCCATCTTCTATGTAAATTAAACATGGTGGAATCAAATCAGTGGAAGCTGCATTTACACAGAGGGGGATGGAAAGCCAACAGGAAAGGGAAAGCAGCATGAGGTAATCCTGCCTCTCGAAAGAAAGTCATTTAACTTTGAAAGATATAAGCAAGGACAGAAGCCATCTTTGGCATCCATCACTAGACAAACACATGGGAACAGAGGCCTTGCAAGCTGAGAAAGACATGTCCTTCAACTAAAGGTCGGGGAGATGGTTATGTCTCTGGAAACAGAATATAGGTGAGAAACCACCTTGAACCAAGCCTGTGTCTTGACAGAGTAAGTTTTAGACTTATAAGCATTTTTTCCACTTTCATTTGCTTGTAACCCTTTCTAACTTTATTCCCTTTACTTGATATAGCTTAATCTATATCCTATTGTTAATCTTTTGTTACTATAAACAAACTCTGTGCTGAATTTAAATGGAAGAGTGTACTTATCCCAGATAAATTGGCAAGCTGTGATGTGTTATTCTTGTGACAGGTTGGACCCCCCCACATCCGGGATGGCACCTGATGTACTGGGGTTTCACTGGACCCGTCTGCTCCACTAGTCTGGGTTCCCTCTCCCTGTTTTGCTGAATCAGCCTCTCCGGCCTCTGGCAGCACACACATACATGTAGGGATGCACCAGCTGTAGAATCTCAGAGTCTGCATGCAGCTCTCTATGGCAAGATTTAGCTAGGAAATCACCCAGCACTGAAGTGCACACCCTCTTTGGGGAGTAAACCCAAAATAATAATGTCTTACGCTGTATAGAAAAGTCTACACAGCGCAAGCTCATAAAAATTTGCCCTCTCCCTCAATGTGACGAGAGATATGCACAGCTTCTTGCCCTCCCCCCCCCCCCCATGAATAGCACAAACTGGGTTATGTTATAAACAAGAAATAAGTCTATTAACTATAAAAGGTAATTTTAAGTGATTATAAGAGATAGCAAACAGAACAATGCAGATTACTAAGCACATAAAACAAAACATGCATACTGAGCTTAAGATCTTAAAGTAACTGATTACAAGTAGTCATTTCTCACCCAAAATGGTGATTTGGGGCAGGCTGCAGAAATTCTTAAAGGTTAGCTACCCTGCTTGCAGCTTAAATCTTCAGGTATCTTATTCACAGACCAGATCCCTTTTCCAGCCTGGGTTCAGTACTCTCCCCCTTCCCCTCCCTTGTTCCTTAGGTATTTCCAGCAGTCATCCTGGGTGGGGATTCAAGGAAGAGTGAACCTAGGTCAACTTACTCCCCAGCTTTAAATAGAATGTACATAAGGCAGGAACCTTTTGTTTCTCTGTCAGACCTCCCCCTTCATTTAGTGGAAAATCACTAGAAGTCCAAGATGGTGTTTAGTATTAGGTGACATGATCACCTAACCTTTTAGTGTAAAAGCAATGTCCCAAGATGCTTCTCAGGAAGGAGAGAGAGATTAGTATCTTCAAAGTCATATTGCTTCTTCGTAATGGCCCATCAAGGCTGATGGCTTGTTGTCTGGTGGGTGTTTCCCAAGTGTACACACAATTGTAATGGTTACCTAGTCAATATTCCTAACTTTTTAGATACAGAAATGATACATGCATACAAACTGGATAATCTCATTCAGTAAATCATAACCTTTCCAATGATATCTCACATGACCTATCTTGCATAAAACATATCTTAGTTATGCCATATTCATATCCTAACAATATTTCTATGAAAAATATGGAATTCCTCTTTAGAGGAACAAATTCACTTTATTATTTCTCACGAGAGGGCTGGACACTGCAGACCACATGCTTTTGGGAAAATGCAGGAGCAGGAGTGTGTTGGGTTACCTGGCAGGTTTTAACGATGGCTGGTGGAAACCAGATTGGGGCTGAGGGGCGATAGAAAAGGCTACTGGGGTCAGAGCTGTAGAACCAGGGCTGTCGAGCACACAGACACTTCAGGGTGTGACATGCATGCTGGGAGCAACAGCAGCAAAGCACTGCAAGGCACCCAGGATTGCAGGGCAAGTAGTGACATAACCCCTCACATGGCTGGATTGCAACCATTGCAGTTGGTGGGGTCCTGCACCGGGCCCCACACTTGTGGATTCCAAAGCTCAAATTAGTTTATATTTCTCTGTTCCATGATACACAAAAAATGCCAATTAAAAAAATCAGCCATTGCTACCACAGAGGTTCAGGAGATTTAATGAGATAACCAGTGTCCTCCTGCATGAGGTTTTTGTATCTTGTAGCTAGTTGTGACCTGAACAATGCATCTTTCAGAGGGAATTCAATAGAACTTTGTGAAATAGTTGCATCACATATCAGACCCATGCAAATTTAATGTAATGTTTGATATTGGAAACATTTACAAACTTTACCCCATCTTCCTGAGAGCTCATTTATCGTGGAATGAGATTATTCACACTTCTAGGATGCCAATAAACTTCCCTCCCCACAACAAACCCAGAGACCCTTTCTGAAGACTTCCAAGGTAAGATGAGGCCAGGAGCTCCTTAGAAGGGTAGCAAGGAACCAGTGTGGGGTTTCCCCTGGAAGGTTCAAGGGGATAGTGAAGGTTCTTGTTTGGGGAGGGGTTTTTTTCCTCTTTTTTTTTTTTCCATCTTTTGGATGTGGTTTGGCTAACTTTACTTTTCAAACTTTTGTGCAAATCTGATTCCTTCATGGCATTTGACCCATCCATTCATCCTTCTTCACACAAATAGGAACTTCAGTCCTTCAGATTTCATTTGCAGGCTAGAGGGGGCTTTCATTTTCTATCATGAGGACAAAACCACCCAAAGGAGATTCTGAGTCATCTCTCGCACGTTAAAAAGAAACAGCATCACTAATACTAAATATCTTCTTATGTTATTGAAGCCTTATGAGGGACTGACCTTAGGCTTTCCTCTGCAGTATGAAGACTTAGAAAGAGAGGCAGCTTCCTTCATTAGGCAGGAGGAAAGAGCATCTCCACAGTGTTGAAGCCTTCCTTTTTCCTGCTTTATTTTGGTTTTGCAATTGACCTATGCAGATTGTCAGCGATTATTGCTGCAAGTTGAGAGGGAAGGTGGGGAAGAATGGGAGACTATTTGACATTCTGCACGCGCACACACACACACACACACACACACACACACACACGTAGAATGTTGAGGGGCAGATATATAGCGAATCAAAAAGTAGGAGCAGCGTGGGTCTAAATATCAAGTGTTTTGGTAGCATTGGTAAATGGAACCAATCGACATCAAGAGCAGTGAGGGAGAGAGAATGAGACGAAAACCTGCTTTTGCATGCCATCACTGTGCTCATTAGCTGGCAACATCATAATGTGGCAATCTGACATTGCCTTCATCATGAACCAAGATGACAATTCTCCATGTCATGACAATGTGTAGATTAGCATGCAACATACATCAGTGATTCAAGCGATTAATAATTTTACTTAAACCATCCAACTCATGGATAGCTAAAAGGGGCGGTACCCAAAGGCTGATATGTTGCTGTAGGTTCTGAGTACTGTATGGACTTAGGGTCCGATTGTCTTCTCACTAGTACAGAGGAGTAGAACAGGACTAACCCTTTTGAAGTCCGAAGACTTCACACCTGCACAAAACTGGTGTGAGATCACAATCAGGCTATTTGCTAAACTTTTACCTGGTCTTCTGTACATTGCCTGCAGGGAACCACATATAGACAATCCAATGAAGAATGCATTCAAATTATACGAATGCATGCTTTACAACGGATTTAAAAATTATTTACTCTTGGCAGCCAGCCTACTGTAATTAAATTTCTGAAAGCTGACCTTTCTTTTCCCTTTTCTTTCGAAAGCCAATGCATCATGCTAATGAGATGCAGCAGTGAAATATTTGCAGTAATTGCATCAATTTTCTGATCACATTTGACCAATGGCAGAGAGAGTACTGTTTGCCACCATGCTGTTGACAGAGCTCACTTTGCAAAGAAAGCTGTGCTTTACGCAAGTCCAAAGAAACCCTATGGAGCAACAGACTCCTTACTGTAGTGTATGAAGTATACTGATAGCACAGAGAACTAGTAATTTGAAATTGGAACACAAGCAAACAAATCCACATCCTGGCCAATCCCTGGCTGCCTACCAGAGATGCAATGTGCCCCAATGGGTCGGGCACTGATCTGAGAATCAGACCTAAATTCTTTTCTGAGTTTTGCCACAAACTCAGTGTGACTCTGTACAAGTTGTTTTAACCTCTGTGGGCTTCAGTTTCCCTATCTGTAAAATGGGGATAATATTTGCCTACTTTTGTGAAATACTTTGAGATGTATGGATGAAAAATGCTATTTAAATGTATCAGAAAGTAACAGTGCATAGATACTATAGACTTTCATATACAGGGTGCAACAAATGCTGCAAAGCATATAAATATCTCAGATAGCTAGAAAGAGAGACCATGCTTTCTCATAGTGGAAAATGGGGTATGGTTACTAGGAAGAATAAGTGCTTAATCTCTCATAATAGTAATGCAGCTGTCACCTGTGTTCTGTGCTAGCTGTGCAGTTTTAATTCTAGCATGGAGCCTGAAAACCTCCCATTCTGTCTGCTCAGCATCTTTCTCTGTCAGATCATATAGGTGGCAGCCCTGTAACTCCATAACCATTCTGAACTGGAAGAAACTTCTAAAATCCTAGTTCCAGACAAAGGGAGGTGTCAGCAGAAATATACCCAACTCTGACATCCAAGCAGAATTTGTGTCTTTCTATTTTCTGTCAGTGATGGGTGAAACTTTCATAGTGTGCATATTGCTTAATTATCAGCATAGGCTTTAAAAATCTTCTTGCTCTTATACTTGCCACCATATGTGTGGTTTAGGACCAGGGCCTTCTGCTGCTTCTCCCATTATGGCAAAGTGCTTAGTGTTACCCAAATGCTTTGCATTCCAAATACACATTTTACATTTATACAGATTCCCTTTATTATGACATTCCAAAAAGTCACAGGAAAAGAAAGCCAGCACTCCTGCTTTTCCTGACATCTGTTGCACCTATTAAGGATGAAGCAATCTCACTAAAAGTTTGCAACTGACACCAAAGAAACACTTTCCCAATATTCCTAGAGAAAGAACATAGACTCTCAAACTTGGGCCCCATGTTTAATCCTCTCTTCTTCTCCACGCATATTAAGGCTGCCAAATTCTGCTGCTACTTTATTTACAGCATGCATCATATTGATTTTTCCTCATTGCGCTTCAACTGACACACCTGTCAACACATCGCTATCTCCCACCCTGGCTGTTGCAACTTCCCTCTTTCTGGCCTCTTACTGTCTCTCCAGTTCCCTTCTCTTCCTTCCATAATGTAGCAGCCAACATAATCTTCCGTGATGTATATAGGACTCATTTACTTCTTTGTTGGAACTCCTGCCATCTCCTTGGCTACTGAATAAAATTTCACATTCTTCTACTTCCCCCCCTCCCCCAAAAGTTCTGTACAAATGTGCCCCTACATATACCTTCACTCTTGTTTCTTTTCATAATAAGCCTTCTTGGGTCCCTTTGCTCTGTCTGCATGCCTCTCATTTATTTCCTTCTTCCACTCTCATTTTGGATGTGCTTCCATTCCTGGACTCTCTCTCCTATCTAGAATGTCCACCCTCACTTATTTTTAAATCAGTCCTCCTCAGTTGCTCCCAAAGAATACTCACCTTGTCTGTCCTAAGCTGTAAGCACAAAGCGAGAGAACATGCAATGCACCAAAGCGACCAAATTATGGACGTTGCTCTTTTTTTTGTTTTTCCAACAGTTTAGTTTCTACTCATGCCTTTATTTCCCTTAAATATTGCAACCTTTTCCTCTCTAGTGTCCTCCAGTCATCTTGGGACTTCACTTCAGTCCAGCCGAACTTTCATTGTTCATTGATCACTCCCTTGTTGAATCCTCCACTGATTTCCTTCTGCTTTCTACGTCAGATTAGACTTCTTGCCTTCAAGACTCTGTCCCCTTCTACAGCTCTGTGCTTACTTCCTGCAACCCTCCTCCCCAACACACATACTTACTGTGGGGTTGGTTTTTTATTGGTGTGGTGCCTAAAAGCCCCAGTCATGGACCAGGAATTAATTGTTTTAGGAGCTGTACAAACACAAAACAAAAAAAGTCTCTGAATCTCGCGCTTTCGTCTTTCATTGTCAAATTTATTCCTCTTCCATGTTCGCCATATGCCAGAAATCTTTCCCTCCTTCCCACTATATTGAGCTCCCTCCTCTCACTTTTCAAATCCCCTCAAAATCCACCTACATCTTGAAGTTCACTTACACTAAATCAATGTTAGCAAAAATGCTGTCATCCACGCATTAGTTAATGTTTAAAAACAGAAAAAGCTCCAAGATAGGACTTTGTTCCTCACCTCCCAAGAGGTTTTAATTTGTTCGCCTGTTCAGATTGAGCTCTTTGGAACATGAACAACTACAACTTCGGTTTGTTGGATGGCTTTGGGAAAGTCACGCCCATCCTTTGTGCCTCAGTTTCCCCATCTGTTAAAATGTGGATAATAATTCTGAGCTCCTTTGCAAAGCACTCTGAGTGTTACTGATGAAAGGTGCTATATAAAGGCTAGTGGTTGTTTTTTTATTATTAATGCCTCAGCAATAAAACCCAGTGTCTGTTTTTAACACACAATCATTAATAGTAACTCCTTTGAATTTTCCTCAAGAGTCTAGTCTACTAGTGGACCTAGTGCTCTTGAGCTATCACTGAATTTCCAGGTTTTTCAGAGAATGATAACGGTATTTAGATCACACTTCTCATCCACAGATCTCAAAACACTTCACAAAGATGTGTAAATATCATTATCCCTGCTGCACAAGGACCCGAGGCACAGAGAACTCACGTAACTTGTCCAAAGTCACCCACACAACAACATAATGGAATAAAAGAGGGGACTCAAGACTCTGAGGTCCAGTGCCAGATCCTCTGGACCATGCTGGCTCCTGAGAATGGAGAGAACAGAGGGCAGAAGTGGGTGGGTAAAGAGAGTGAAGCAGAGGCCTGAACAGGGAAAGTGTGTGCTGTGGGGCTAGGTGGAAGGGGTCCCTGGAAGGGGGAGAATAAGAAACAAGGGGATGAGCAAAGGAAAAAAAAGTGTTTTCAATGCTCAAAAGGGAAAATAGACTAGAAGGGAGAGGTGAAATAAGGGACAGAAAGGACGTGAGAGAAAAGGAACTGAAAAAAGTGAAGGGGTGATGATCTAGCTGGGATATGATGAGAAAAGAGGCATCGGGATGCCAATCTATCATGATCTGGTTTTTGCACACGCACATGTGCGCACACAAACAAGTTGGGAACCAGGACGTTATTATTTTGAGAGAGACTAGCGCACAAGGGGCTTTGAGTTGATCTGTTATTTCATAACCGCGTAAATGGTTAGGCAGATTGTCATATAAAGTATAGCATTTTGATTTTTGTCAAGTAGTGTCAAGTATACTGTGTACATTTTGTTTCTTCACTTAACAATAACTGTGTCCTGGTTTGTTTAATGAGAAGAGCATAAAATGAGAATTATTAATACCCAAGGTTTAAATATGGGATTTTTCAAATGCTTGCACATTAAAAAACTAATAACTAGAATAAAACCATATGATTTTGCCAGGGTGTTATCTTTTGATAAATTGTCATTAATTTTGTATTAAGCTACTTTAGGACTCAGCCTTTTCATTTCTATATAATTGCTGCTATGCAGAGGGCAAGCTTGCTGTTAAATACTATATCAGACCCAATGCACTGCTTAATAACTCCTTGTACAGAGCTGAGTAAAGAAATTAAAAGTAAAAGATACAGCTACAGCTCAGGGCTGAAGTGAAGAAGGAAACTCATTACCTTAAAGTGACATATGCTTCATTTAATAAGTAATCAAGTATAATTTAGTGCCAGTTGCAAATATAAATTATAATTTTTCATTTTATGTAATTGCTTCAGAATGCCACATATGTAAGCACACAACTGAATGGAAATTGTTTACACAACAGTGAAGGGGGACCCTGAACTTTGGAGATGTTCACATCTGTATCCCTGTGTTTATGGTGGCTTGAACCCAAACAGCAGTTCCAAACATGCTTGTACTTGGGGGAGGGGGATTTCAAATCCAGACCTAAATTTTGTGACGTAAGTCTATCTCCGTCTCTTATCTATGCCACAAAAGGAGTGTCATTCACTCATTTTTGATAATGGCAAAACAGGGAGACAGGCAGTGACAAGCTCACAAATGTTTAGTGAGGCTCAAACATCATAATGTGCAGATAGAGAATACTGGTTTAGAGAAAAACCTAAAAGTATGGATGCTTACCTGGACCTCTTAGTTCTGTAAAACTGAACTGAAAACCGTATAGTATTTTGCACCTCAGCTTCTGTTCCCAGAGAGAATCTGGAATGGCAGAGGGTGTGCAAAAGTGAAAAATAATGAAAGGACTTAACCAAACTTTTTTGAACTTTGTGGTTCGGTTCCAGTTTTTCTGTGCAAGTTTGTCACTGACTCTGGCCCAGAGCTCGCTAATGTCAATGGAAGGTACTCCCATTGACATAAAGGACTTTAGGGTCAGCAGCCCCATTGATTATGGGGACAAGGGTTTCTTGAGCACTTACCTATTAGTAATTTGTGTTTGCAGTAGTCATGAATGGGATATGAGAAATGGGTAAATATTTTATGTATATTGGAACCCTGACTTTACAAAGATCTTAGGGAGATGCACCAAATTGTTGTGAAATGGAGAGATTACATAATCAATTGTCCAAGGGCTCAGCAGAAAAGAGACTGCTGGATAGCATTAATCCTATGGTGCTCCTAAACCCTGCAGCCTTAAGCTCTTGTAGATCCCAGGAGTGCTCATGGGGTGAAACCTCAGTCAATGCAGTTAGAGGCATAACCAACTTTCCTTTAACTATAGGGCTTCAACTAACTGGAGCTTGGTAAATTGAGATTCACCCAGCTATATGTTCTGAGAGTGCTCTTAAGTATGTTTTGTGCTGTTGAGACTCTGCTAGTTGAACCATTTATATTACTTGCATAATATTAACATTGTTTACTGTGGAGGGCATGTGTTATCTGTGAACAATTCTAATAGCCCAGATGAGACAAATGCATTCTTTTTTCATGGTAGCCTTAGTCGTCGTCATGGCAAAGAGTGAATGAATTTTTGTTGTGCTTGGGCTGGTACATAATATGTTATCAAGGTTTGTGTAGTGTATGAAGAAGATAAATCAAAAGGAAGAAGAGGAGATAGGCATCAGATGGGATTTTAAAAAAATAGCCAACCTGAACCTTTGTCCAAAATATGGACTTGGTTAGTGGTTTAAGAAAGTTTAATTAACTTACGTAAAATCAGCTTCCATTTTCAAACTCTTCACACATTATAGAATCATAGAATATTAGGGTTGGAAGAGACCTCAGGTTTCAGGAGGTCATCCAGTCCAATCACCTGCTCAAAGCTGGACCAACACCAACTAAACCAGGCCTGCACAACTCGTAAAGCGGTGAGGGCCATATTACTCCGAAGAAAACAGCCGATGGCCGAAACTCTTCTCCCGCCGCAAAAGTAGTTGAGCAAAAAAAAAAAAGTGTGTGGGGGTTTTTTTTTTGCACACACCCGCCCCCCCCTGCGGGCCACACAGTGAGTCTGCACTAAACCATCCCAGCCAAGGCTTTGTCAAGCCAGGCCTTAAAAACATCTAAGAATGGAGATTCCACCACCTCCCTAGATAACCCATTCCAGTGCTTCACCACCCTCCTAATGAAATAGTGTTTCCTAATATCCAACCTAGACCTCTCCCACTGCAACTTGAGACCATTGCTGCTTCTTCTGTCATTTGCCACCATTGAGACCAGCCTAGTTCTATCCTCTTTGGAACCCCACTTCAGTAGTTGAAGGCTGCTATCAAATCTCCCTCACTCTTCTCTTCTACAGACTAAATAAGCACAATTCCCTCAACCTATCCTTGTACGTCATGTGCCCCAGCCCCCTAATCATTTTCGTTGCCCTCCGCTGAACTCTCTCCAATTTGTCCACATTCCTTCTGTAGTGGGGGGACCAAAACTGGACGCAGTACTCCAGGTGTGGTCTCACCAGTGCCGAATAGAGGGGAATAATAATTTCCCTCGATCTGCTGGCAATGCTCCTACTAATACAGCCAATATGCCGTTGGCCTTCTTGGCAAAGAGAGCACATTGCTGACTCATGTCCAATTTATCATCCACTGTAATCCCTGGGTCCTTTTCTGAAGAACTGCTGCTTAGCAAGTCGGTCCCCAGCCTATAGTTCCATCTTGTGGAACATCTTGTAGTTCCATCTTGTGGTTCCATCTGCTCTAGTTCAAACAGGAATTATTCCAAGGAAGCCCCTTTGTCTGTGTTATACAGGAGGTCAGACTAGATTGCAATGGCCTCTCAAGCCTTACAATATATTTAATGAACCTCAGAGTGAAAGAAGGAATGCTGAAATACTGTGGAAAAATAAATCCTTTCTCCTGAAAAACTTGTGAGATTGGCAGCCCAGTTTTCAAGGCTCAAATGGTTTGCTTTGTTTTGAATTGGTAAGTATAAAACACTGGTCATACTTGGCAGAATCCTGAATATGGAAGAGAAACCCTACCCCCAGCTACATCCACAGACAGATCAGCTAAAATTCCAGACGCTGTACTTAGTGGTAACTGTGCTGTACTTGTATCCTGCAGAGATGCACCTCCTTCTCCAGGTTATTTTAAAAATTTTCATGGAGAGCTGAATCCAGACATTATATAAAATTTGAATACATGCTTATATATTTTTCCTCCACACAAGGAAACTTCAAACCTGAATAAACACCATCTCTCAAAATTGGTAACCACAAATCAGGTTTAGCAATCCAGACCAAATAAAACCCCTTAAATGTTAATAACAAGTTATTTAAAAAATGTCACCATTCTGAGTTATATATAATGTATTGGAGGAGGAGGAGGATGTTAAATGCTTAGAGGTAAAAAGATGTTATGAAGGTTGATTTCCATAACCCATGCCAAAAAACGTGGAACAAGAATGAATTTGGGCACATGTATCTCTAGTTCAAAAGAGAACATTATATAAAACCCAGTCATCCATACTTTTTTCCTGCATTCTTTCAACCAGAAGATCTTACCTTTATTTCTTTATGAACGTAGCTCGAGGTATATTAAAAATGTGCTGTCACTCATCTTGAAATAAATCAGTTCTAAATCCAGGTTGAACCACTGTATTATGAAAGAAGAATAATTTGCAGGAGCAGAATTGGTATCTAAAAATGACTAAAAAACATGTATTGAGAATTAAGTAACAAGATCTCATGATCATATGCCTCCTAATTTTTTTTTTAATCCTTTTTCCTTCCTCACAAGATTATGAACATAAAGCAAAAAGACCTGTAGTTTATCTGTTTAAACTTCCTGTACATTTTAATGCTAATTTTCCTTTTCTGAACTGGTGATTTCTTCTATGTTGAAGCCATGAATGTATTAGACTTATTTAAAGACAAGAGACACTGCTGTAGAAACAGAGACCCACTCTGTGGCGAGTGCAACTGCTCAAGGGAAAGAGAGAGGGCAGAACACAGGCTATCTGGGTTGAAGAAGGCAAAGATCCCTGAACGTTATCCCTTTGCCCCAGCTGTGGGGAAGGCATGAAGATCTTGCTTTCATCACCTTTCATGCTCAACATCCTGAGGCTGAGAAGGAAATGTGAGGAGCGGCTAAATATTCGGTCCACATGGGAGTGAGAGGGAGGAAAGCACATCCTGGGCAGAGAATGACAGTAATGAAGGTCTCCCCTGTTGTTCAACCAGATAGCTTTCCTCACTGTAGCCCTCTATAAAAGATTTCCAAAATAAGCAAGAAATTATGGGTAGATTTTCAAAGGTGCCTAAAGAACTTTTCCTCAAACTAAATTTCACTAACAATGATTGTATAGCACAATGAATTCTCCGTCTTTATATGTGCACTATTTGCATCTGCTTCATAAACATGTTTTGAGATAGAGAATCTTGTTAAGTTATGGGAGTCAGTAGCCGTTGTTTCCAATATATAAAGCACACATTTTCAAGGTTGTTTTTTTTTATTCAGCTATTTTAAATCGTGTTAAGTTGAAAGTAGTTAGCCTAAGCTGACAGCACAGGTGTTAACCAATTTCATTTAAAATAAATATCTAAGGTTTTTAAAAGAAAAAATAACTTATTGAACATAAAAATTGTATTTTAGTGCATTAAGATGCTGTGCTAAGCTCCAACTTAAAAGAATCTCTAAAAGATTAGTTTTTATTGGAAATCAGCCCACTATGTGAACTTCAGGTATTTTGGAAAAGCCAAGATCAATCTGAAAACTAGATACTAAACATGTATACATATGAAAACCTTTTCAAGTTATCTTATAGTATAAAGGATATCGTAATGCAGCAGTATATTTCTGAAGGTTTATGTTCTTTTCATAAATTATTTTTCATAATATGGAAAATATTTTTTAAAAATGTACTGCATTTTCAACCAATAAATAAATAAATGGTTTACACAATATGAATAGGGTGATTAAAAAATGAAATTCTTACTCATTAAGGACCTGAAGTCCTATGGTGGAAGTTCTGTCTGTACGATAGCAGGATTGAGAGTTAGGCTATGTGGATGCAAGTTATAGCGCTCAGGGGTGTGAATAAGCCACCCTCCTGAGCAACGTAAGTAACACGGACTTATGTGCCGATGTGGACAGTGCTATGTCGGCAGGAGAGCTATAAAGAGCTGACATAGCTACTGCTGCTCGCGGGGGCTGAAGTCATTGAGTCTACGGGAGAGTTCTCTCCCGTCGGCTTAGAGCACCTTCACTAGCAGCGCTACAGGAGCACAGTTGCAAGCTCTGTCATGTAGCTATAGCCATAGTGTGAAAACTAAAAAATATGGTTAACATCAGAGGTGAGCCTGAGTCACAAAATTGTAGAGATTCCAAAGGCCGTGCCCCAATATTTTTGATCTACTTACAAAAGTAAAGACACTCATTCTTAAGCAGTGTTATTTGTTCTCCTAGGGAGTTAATAGAGTGTGATGATGTAGTACTATCATCAGTGCGCCCTGAGGTACCAATGTCTTCAGCTTATATGGTTCTCTATCAGTGGGGACCTTGGGGCAATGAATGATTTACTTACTATGACATTAATCATCTCCTCTCTCTAGGATAAATGAGAGACATTTTCTAGGATAAATGAGACATTTGAGAGCATATGAAGAAACGGTGCGAGTCCATTGTGGTCTCCCTTTGTTACAGGATGGTGAGGCAGAATATTCTAGATCAGGGGTCTCAAACACACGGCCAACGGGCCACATGCGGCCCGCGGAGTTATTTCTTGCGGCCCGCCATAGGTGCCGACTCCACTGGCAGCCAAGCTCCAAACATTACTGAGCGGTTTATATTTTATTAAAACCCCTCTTTTCATTACAGTTTTAAAAAGTTAATACATTGACTTTTAATAGAATACTATATTACTCTTCATTTTTTTCATTTTTGACTATACTTTTGTATCATTGTATGAAAAGTTTTCAGTGATGCGACCCTCGGGCCAATTTACTAGTTCTCATGCGGCCCTCGTGGTGATTTGAGTTTGAGATCCCTGTTCTAGATGAACAAACATGAGACTGGGAGTCAGAAATTCCTGAATTGTGGCTTTTCCAGTGACTCACTATGTGGCCTTGGGCAAGTCACTTAACCTCTATGTGTCTCAATTTCCTCATCTGCTAAGTGGAATTAATACTGTTTACTTAGTGGTCCACTGTAAGGAATAGACATTTACTCCAGTATTCTCTAAACACAGAATGAGAAACACTGCAATAAATTCACTTGTTGTAGCTGGGGGAAGTCCAATTTTAATATCATCCTGTAACAGGGTGGCCTGTTCTTCTATAGGTGAGGGGGCCAAGGGCCAGCCTGCCCTGTTGTGAGTCCCAGCTTGGAAGGGGTCAGGTGACTCGTACAGACTGCTGAGTGAGCCAAGCTGAGAGGAGCAGTGGAAAAGCTGTCGTACAGGTAGAGCTGACTCTTGCGTAGGGCAAATCGGGGTGACCGCCCTGGGCCCCGCACTTCGATAAAATTGGGACTGTCCCGATATTTAGCCCTTTGTCCCACGTTCTGACCGATGTATGATCGGGACGCCATTTGTCCTGATATTCAGGTCAGGAGGCGGGCAGGGAGGTGAGGCACAGCGTGGGCAAGCAGGGTGAGGAGGCGAACGGGAAGGTGAGGGGCAGGCGGGAGGGGGAATGAGGAGGCAGGCAGGTGGGCGGACGACGAGGAGGAGAGGCGGACGGCGGGGGGCACACAGGATGGACAGCTAGTGGGGAGGCTGATTTGTCCCGGGCCCCTCACCCCCCTTAGGGACGTCCCTGAGTACAGGGGAAATTGAAAGTGATCGTCCCACCTGAGAGTGAATATAGTCGTTGGGGTGGGGGACTGAGTAAAAGTTAACAGCTACGCTGCTATTGAAAAGGTGTAGGGTTGTGAGGGGGTGGAGCTATGAGTGCCCCATGACATGGTGAGCTTATCTGGATGGCTATTCAGTGGTCTGCAAATCTGTGTCTGGCATTTTGTTTTAGAACGGCCACTCCTTTCCCATAAGATTGGACCAAGCATTATCTTGGCCTGGTTTGTAGGGCAGGTGGGAGAGTTGGACAGTGAGCCCGCCCAGCTCTGCACTCACCCCACTCACCCAAGCTCCCATCTTGTGGGGCTGGGGGGTTGCAGAGTGTGCTAAGCCCACCTGGCCTTGCACTATCCCCAGGCAGTGGTGGCTCCATCGTGTCCCAAAGTGCTGGCATGGGCCTAGCTATCCACTCTGGCATCTTGGCCTTTGCCGCTAGGAGCATCCTGCCACAGTGTCACATGGTGCATACTGGGGATTCTCTTTGACTTGGGCATGTGTGTGCCGAGTGGGGGAGAGGGCAGTTGGCGAACTGGACTGATAGATTTGGGGCAACTGAGCTTCCTGTAGTTACCTGCTGTCTATGCCTGGAAGGAGACTCTGCCATACCCAATTTTCTTCACAGGCTCAGTTTTCTTCTTCAAACACAAAACGAGGCAAAACATGAAAAACTAAAGCACTTCCTCTGCCCATCTTGGCTACATCTCCTAGAGGCTTGCCTCCTTCAGTGCTGAAAGCAGGACCTACCCTTCCCTTCAATTCCCCTGACTCATGCTCTACTCCAGGAATTCAACTTTCTGGTACAGATCTCTTTATAGAGCTCTCTTCGCCCTTTATAGGGGTCACCTGCCCCCTTCCCATCTGGGTCTGATCAATGAATGGGTGTGGCAGGCCATCCTATTATATATCCACCATGTGGTGCTTGTACAACTCTTTAGATATGTAAATATTATTATTAATCCTGTATTCCTTAAGGCTTACTTTGTCACACCTCTGATAGAATTGTATACTAGTCCATTTGAATTTGAGAGTTTTGGTATATTGAAGAAAGATGTGAAAGACATAGGGATGTTTATGGTGTATTGATGGTAAAAGAATGTAGCTTGATCATATTAGGAATAGATTCAATATCCTCTTTAAAATATAACCTCTCACGTAGTGACAGTAAATTAAAGGAGTCTTGAATGACAAGATGCTTTTAAAGTCTTTGTGTAATCTTTTTACTTAGAGGTAAGGCACAGTACGGCCTGATTTTTTTCAAGCTTGGGAGGGAATGGAGAGAGGATTTTCAGATGCTTTTGTGATGCAGTTAGTGAAATGATAAACTACCACTGAAAATTTGGATAAGCTGAAAAAAGATTAATTAAGCTTTTCATTGAGCCCTATATATTATCTTCTCTTTTTTTTTTACAATCTTTCACTTCTTACAGAGGCAAAATTCCATTGAAGCCAAAAATATACCTAAATCTATCTAAACAATAATTCAGTCAGTGGGAGACTGATGAAGAGAGAATGGACATTCCAAATAACAAGACCTTTCTCCCACCATCTAGCTGCCTATACATTCAGTTAATCAGAATTTGTAAGACTAACTGTAGGTGTGAAGGTGCATTTGCCAGCAAAATTGACTGGATTACCCTCCCATCTCAACACACCCATACACTCCTTGTATGGATAACTGGGGAAGCAGGAGCCTTGCGGGCTACTGCAATCCTCATGCTTCAATAGCATTCAATCGAGTGACCTGGAGTGAGCAGATTGCTGTTGCTCTTTCACACTGTGTGCTAGGAGCAGGATTTGGCCCCATGATGCAGGAGAATAATTCCATCATGGAATTATATGCTTTTTTCCCTCCTGTTTTGCTTTGTTTCAGTAACCCAGTGTACAGTGAAAATTCCCCCATTCTGCAGTATTATAGTGAGTCTCCTGATTATTTTTTGGTCATAAGGAGTGCCTGGGAATATAGACATTTGACATGAGAAGGATCCTCAGGGTGATTTCTGTAAGACTGTCTCTGACTGTGATGTGTTTTGTAAAGTCATGTTTGAAAGACTGAGTGGGTGCAGGGCATATTTTATTTGAAGGGATGCTGTCAGGTCCATTTTGGCCTAAAATTCAGCAGCACGGAAATAAACCTTCTTTGCAAAGATCAGTAACAATTTTTTTTTCTAAACTAAAAATAAAGGATAATTTTTTTAATGACACTGGAAATTTTTATCTTAGAAGGATTAGCATTCCCTGCAGGACTTGCACTCTAGATATCACAACATTTACCCGATGTATGAAAAGAGCACTGGAAAAGTGATTAGAAGCTGAATAAAAAGAGACATTAACTAGTCTATATCATTGTCCAAAATGAATGACATGCAGAAAGTAAACAAGCAGTATAAAAGGCAAATAGTTAATGAGATTATTTTTAAAATGGCTTTAATAAGCTGCTGGGTTTTTAATAATACAACATGGAATAGGGAGGGAAACTCTTGTTTTTAAAAATGTATTGAATTTAACCTGACAGTGCCTCTTCCATCCACTCTGGGACCCAGCACAAGTAGTAGGCTATACACTGGGCATCTACACAGGGGAAAGGGTTATTTTCCCCAGCTCCAGTGCTTTGGAGCCACTCTGTGGAGGCTACTTTAACATAGTACCCAAATTGCCTCCCCAAAATCCTCCTTTATAGAGGGGAGGACAAAAAAACCTGTGAAGTATTGAATCCTTTGCCATCATCCCTGCCCTTCTTCACTTGTTCATTTGTGCTCTGCTATGCCGGGAAGCCCCAGAGAGCTGGACTCCATGACCTTCAGGAGTACATGCAGAGCCGGCACTAGGCATAAGCAGACTAAATAATTGCTATGGGCCCCATGCAGCTGAAGCAGTTCCCCCCCCCCCCATTCACTTTTTTAGTATGTGTTGTATTTGTGTATGAGGGGAGAAATATTCCTGTTTAGGGCCCCCAATAGGCTAGCACTGCCACATTTTTCCTGGTGCAGAGGGACCTCCCTGTCTGTGAAGCAGGATACTGAACTAACAAAACACATGAAATAATTCCGATGGATAAATCTAGTCATGTGAAGTATGGAATAAACCCTTCCTTCAATCCTTTGTCATTTCTTGGTTGGTATATTATTTTGACATGGTGGCTTTCTTTTGACTCTTTTAGATGTAATCTTGAACATGACTAAATATTTCATGGTAAATGTGTTAATTTTATCCAAAAAAGGTTCTTTGGGTCCATGATCTCCTATACAGTCTTTTGGCTATATTGGTAAGATTTATAAGGGCTAGACTGTGACATCTTTATTCACACTGAATAGTGCCTTATGCCATAAATAGTTATACTGAAGTCAATGGGACTATTTGTAGAGTAGTGTAAGGGGATGACAATCTGATCTAACAGGTCTGATAAAATATGTCTGCCATAATAATACTTTAAAGGCCAAATTTTTCACATGTGGGTTCTTCATTTGTGTTCTGACCTTTTGTGTGCGCAAAATCTGCACACAAAATGGGTAATTGCACAGCTAAAGTACTACATATGCACCTGTAAATACCTATTATATTTTCCTGCACAATTCTCTTTTGCGTGTATAAATACAGGGTAACTGCACATGTAGTTTTGCCAGTCTCAAATTAGGCATTTAAAAAATTGTCCCTGATTTGTGCTCTAGGGAATTACCATACAAGCTAGTGTTGCTCCCTTGCTCTGGCTCTCAACTCAATTAGAAAGACAAAATAAACACTCTGCTTTATTTCACAGAGTAATGATTCAAAATTACAGAAAAATAATAATTTATTTATTTTTATTGATTTGCATTAACATTACTTATAAGTACCTTTGGTATTCATGTGGATGTCATTAGTGTAATATTCAGAACTTCTACTGTAACTCAGCCTTCATAACTGGGCTATTAGTTACAAAGTGTTACTTTTTACATTAACATGGTTTTCCAAAAAGTGGGGAGGGAAAACTGCAGAAATTCTGCCCTAAATTTTGAAAGCAGCATTCTATTTATAAGACTGTGGGGTTTTTTCATTGAAACACTAAAATAGACAAGTTAGATCACATACGCTGTACATTTCTTGTATCACCCAAGAGCCATTCAATTTTTGGTTCTTTCTGGACAAGCTTATGTGCATGACTGTATTCAGTTGCCTTCAAAAGTTGACAGCTAGTCTGAGCTGTTATTCTGTCAAGTTCTGCATGTGTAATACAAATATCTTATTCCCAGAACGGGCATGCTGGACTTCGAAAAGTGTTTATCTCGCCAGAAAATCCGATTATTTTGATAGTTGGGTTTAGTTTGTAAGAGTCTTCCAAAGGCTATATTTATAGATTACGTTTATGTTCTAGCTGAGTTTCACTTCCAGGACAGGGGAAGGAACAGTCTTACTTCTCTTAGTAGTGATAATAGGTAAGGCAGTTGGCAATGAATAGACAAGCCTCCTGACTTTTATAGCACAAGGTAGATTTTAGATTGGACTGTTTTACAGTAGACAAGATTATTGAATTTACAAAACGCTAACTTCTTTTTACTTCACCGAAGCTCTTGCATGTCAGCTCCCAGTATTTATTTGATTCAGCAGAAAAATAAGCTGTGAGCACTGAACTGCCCTTGTCATCTTGAATATCATTGTGTTTTCTTACAGCCTGTGACCTTATGAACCAAGGCATCCTGGCCCTTGTCAGCTCCATTGGCTGTACGTCAGCGGGATCCCTGCAGTCCTTGGCAGACGCCATGCATATCCCTCACCTCTTCATCCAGCGTTCAACAGCTGGGACTCCAAGAAGTGGCTGTGGCCTCACCAGGAGCAATCGAAATGATGACTACACACTGTCTGTCCGCCCACCCGTCTATCTAAATGACGTTATATTGAGGGTGGTCACGGAGTACGCCTGGCAGAAGTTCATTATTTTCTATGATAATGAGTATGGTAAGTATTTATTTAGTGGGGTGATTGTTATCAAATCCATAATTATGTTAAAAACAATTGCATTAAATCTTTTAAATCTTCCACTACATTACGTTTTGCATATAAGCATTTATGGCTATGTTAGCATTTCACATAACCCCAGAAAAATCTATTTCTAAAAGCCATCAATTTTTATGGCTTTGTTTGATCATTCCTTTGATAAAGTTAAATGCAGAATTTATCTAGCCTTCTATCTTGTGGTGTTTATGAAGTGTAAATGATTTTAATGAGTTTTGTTGTTTGCCAGTGTGTGCAAATAGATTACGACAATTCAGCAGATAGAATATATGACTTCACACTCCTAGAATTTTGTCAAGGGGCAAATCTTATGTGTGTACTGGAGTCTTTTGTGGAGTAGGAATTTGAAATAGCAATGTAAGCAAGAAACAAACTTTAAGAGGAATGGTTCTGGTGAATGCAGGCCCCTCAGGTAAACTTCTTGAGTAGTGATATAGAAATAGATACTTGGGTTGAGGGGAGGAGCAGAAAGGAGAGGCATTCTTTTTAAAAACCTTTGAGTGTATTTAGTGCTTATGAGAGGTGCTGAACCACCAGTCCTGTATCAACAGAACAAGTACAACACAGACCGCGCAAATTAGCCCGTTCTATGCAACTGTGTTTTTCAATCAATTTCTGGAGGGATCACTTCTCAGGTTGAATGAGAATAGGGCTAGACAAGTTATAGTCGATACATTATCTGAGTAATTTCACCATTTTTTCTGTTCATGAATTGTTTTGAAACCAAACTTGCTTTTTGCAGAAGTATTTACAGTTAGTTTGGATGAACATTTAATGACTTATTATCGAACTTAAGTCTTCAGGTTGTGAGCTGTTCAATTCAGCTATATGCTATTCATATTTAAGGGTGTCTGGTCACCCATGTAATATGCTGTCGAATTTGTCTCTGATTAAATGATATATTTTTTAAATAGGACAATATTGAATGATGAATAGCAAATAATAGTAATTTATAATAAAATAGCTAGCAGTCCCAGTCAATATGAGAACCCCATTCTAAGAGGTGCTGTACACACATATATAAATACACGCTCCCAGCTCCAAAGAGTTTTTGATGGTGAATATTATTGTCCATGTATTAACATGCTTGTTCACATCTAAACATAAGTATGCTCATGAAGAAGAGCCATTCCCCAAATGTTCATGTAAACAAAAAATCTGTTTGCACAGACATTAATGAATAAAAAAGGGGAAGAAACATTACAATTAATTAGTAGTTGAGAATAAGAGACAATGTTCACACTGTTTTTGCCGCATTCCATTTGTTCGGTTTGAGAGGGTAGTTCAGGCTCCATGTGCTTTATGTCTTTAGTCTCTGTTTCAGAATCCCACTGTGGTGACAGTATTATAATGTGGATGTCTGTCCACTAGCAATAGGTTTGAGATTAATTTATTCTGTGCCCTGTCACTTCCAGACATAAAATGAGTCAGGAGCCTCTTTACCAGATGTAAAGTGAGCCACTGGGAGACCAGAGACCTAAGCCTGTGGTTGGTAGAAGAGCCAGCAAGAAATGTCCCTCCAGAGCCACTTTGAGGACAGTGACCTTTTTTGGATTTCTCATGGGAACAAAGGAATTACTAGTTCAGTATCCTGTCTCTGGCAGTGGTTAGTACTAAATGTGCTAGGTCAGTGTTTCCCAAACTTGGGATGCCGCTTGTTCAGGGAAAGCCCCTGGCGAGCCGGGCTGGTTTGTTTATCTGCCGCGTCCACAAGTTCTGTAGATCGCAGCTCCCACTGGCCACGGTTCGCGGTGCCCGGCCAATGGAGGCTGCGGAAAGTGGCGGACATCACATCCCTTGGCCCACACCACTTCCCACAGCCCCCATTGGCAGGGCACAGCGAACCGTGGCCAGTGGGAGCCGTGATCGGCTGAACCTGCTGACACGGCAGGTAAACAAACCGGCCCGGCCCACCAGGGGCTTTCCCTGAACAAGCAGTGTCCCAAGTTTGGGAAACACTGCGCTAGAGGAAAGTTCAAGAAACTCTGTAGGAGGCAGATTTGAAATAATCTACCACCCAAGTATATCTCCGCCTACCCTCCAATAGTTAGAGATTGACTTAAACCCTGAAGTTTGAGATTTTTATGTCCCTTCTAGTTTTTAAACATACATTGTACTATAACTCTGAATAGTCTTGTTATCCATATATCTGTCCAATCCCACTTTGAATCTTGCTAAATGCTTGGTTTCAACAACATCACATGGCAGTGAGTTCTACATTCTAATGATTAGTTTTGTGAATAAGTAATTCCTTCTATAAGTTTTGAATATACAAAGTCATTGTCCCCTTGTTCTTGCATTATCAGATGAGAACGGAATTTCTAAATGCACCTTTTCTAGACCATTCATTATTGGCATATGTTTGTCATGTCCCTTCTTATTTGTCTCCTCACTAAAAGTAAACAGTCCCACTCTTTTCCATCTTTTTTCTCATCAGAGTTTTTTCCATGCCCCTAATCATTCTTGTGGCTCATCTGAACTCCCACCAATTCTATAGTAACCTCTTTGTGATAGTGTGACCAGTCTTGAGCACAGTAGTGCAGATGAGGGGAAAAACATTGATTTATATAATAGCATTATAATCCGAGGGGTAGCCGTATTAGTCTGTATCCACAAAAACAACAAGGAGTCTGGTGGCACCTTAAAGTCTAACAGATTTATTTGGGCATGTGGTTTTTTACCCCACGAAAGCTTATGCCCAAATAAATCGGTTAGTCTTTAAGGTGCCACCAGGCTCCTTGTTGTTTTTGTAGATTAAAACAGGAAACTGTCCCCTTATTTGCATATTCCCCTCCTGGTGACACATAAAACCTCCTCACTTAACGAGCCCAATTTACCTGCCTGGGGATTCAGAACGTGGTCCAAGGAAGTGAGGAAGGATCACTCAGGGGTCAGGGTGCTCACCTGGGACCTGGCATGCCCAGGCTCGGTTCCCTGCTCTGTCCCAGACTTCCTGTGTCACCAGGGCCCACAGTTTTCCAAATATTGAGGCATTAACGGGGATTTTCTGAAGCACCAAGGCGCCCAACTACCATAGGTGTACCTCAGTTCTCAGGCTGTGAAATGGGGATACAGGAATTTTCCTACCTCACCAGGGTGTAGTGAGGATAGATGCAATAAAAAATTATGAGGTGCTCAGATATTATGGTGACTGGGGGACATATGTGTATCTAAGGCAAAAAAAATCTGTTACTGTGGGTGTGATGTAAACATCACTGACATGAATGGAATGAGCACGTCCCTTGTCTTCATTTGGCCTTGGGTCATTCCCCAATGCAGCAATTAATGGATATTCCTTCCTATGACAACTGATGATTTGGTTACGTGATTAACATGAGTAAAATTGTCTGGTGCATGAAAAGCGTCTTAAATCCTGTAGAGCCTGATGAAAAAGGCCATTACAACTCCATGGGAACCATCCCGTTGAGTACAGTGTGAATTGTGTCAGGCCCTGTGTTCATAACCCTGAAGCAGCAAAGTTATGAGTTGTTGCTCAAAATGTCAATTGTAAATGTCTTCACAAGAGGAAATGGAGTTATCTCCAAGCAAGAGCTAATTATGATAGAGGATGCGTCCCTCATAGTGTCAACAACTGTGACTGAAGCAGAAAACACTTGGAGCAATCAGATTCATAGAAGAGTCCTGGGCAGATTCATAGGTATGGCTAAAATACCACAACTGCCTTTTATTTAATGGGCAGCAGGCTTAAAACAAAGAAAAGGAAGTGTTTCTTCACAAAATGCACAGTCAACCTGTGGAGCTCTTTGCCAGAGGATGTTGTGCAGCCCAAGACTATAGAGGGGTTCCAACAAGAACTAGGTAAAACCATGGAGGTCGGTCCATTAATGACTATTAGCCGGGATGGGTAGGGATGGTGTTCCTAGCCTCTGTTTGCCAGAAGCTGGGAATGGGAGACGGGGATGGATCACTTGATAATTACCTGTTCTGTTCATTCCCTCTGGGGCACCTGGTATTGGCCACTGTCGGAAGACAGGACACTGGGCTAGATGGACCATTGGTGTGACCCAGTATGGCCGTTCTTATGATTATAGTGAGACTATTGATAGAATTAAGAAATGAAGGATTTTGCCAAATATTAGTAAGGTCATGGACCTCAGCCTGTCAAAGACTCACTATCATTTCTGCATGAGCTGGATGAGATAATCCCAATGCAGATCATGATGATAGTAGTTCCTGACTCCTATATGGGTTTTAATCGATAGATTTCAGAGCGCTGTACAAAGGAGGTAAGCAGCATTATCCCCATTTTTTTTGCACATGGGGAAATTGAGGCACATGGAAATGTGACTTGCCTAAGATCACCCAGCAAATAAGTGGCACAACAAGTGGAAATAAATTCCCAGCCCTGCTGAGTCTCTGTTTGGTGCTGACACTATGGGAAAGTGTTGTACAGATACCTGCAATGCACAGTACAGTAAAGGGCAGCTAAAAGCAGTAGACCAGCTCTCTCAACTGATTGAATATTTCCCACTCTGTATTAGGTTGGATTCTGTTCTCAGTTACTCGTATGAAACTGGAACAATTCAATTTAGTTCAGGGAATTGATTCTGCATTTATGACAGTGTAACTGAGAGCAGAATTGTTTAACTCTTTTCAAATCCAGTCTCTTCACCTTTAACACATTCCAAAATTATCTGAGTGCTTTTTTTTCTGTGTACGTCATGTGTGTTTCTGTGTGTATATGTCCGTGTGAGTGATTAAAGGTGTTTACTTTTTCTTTATTGGAAGTGAACCAATTTTCCTAGTTGTTTAATTTCACAATTTATAAGGAAACACTTCACCCATATCTCTGAAATTATTTCCAGTAATATTCTTGTTGAATGAAAGAAAATATGCCTTTGGTATTTACAATAAATCTTGCTACAGAAGGACTGGGCTGGAATCCAAAATAAATATCATGCTAATCCAAATATCTTGTGCCTCGAAAAGGGACTGCCCAATTTGCATATCCATTTATCAGTGTCATAGGTTTTCAGTTCAACAAATTGAAAATGCTTTTCACTTTTATCTTGCCTATCAGTGGTTACCTTTCATTAGCAGAGAGAGAGAGAGTGAGCATCATTTATGTTTAGAGTTAAGTACTTTTGCAGGTCAGAAGTGTTCATTTACAGTTTGTTCTGCTTTGTAAAATATCCCAAATTCTTTCTGAACATAATTGGACTTATGTATTCAACTTATTAAGAGGGAGAGAAGAATCCATTTTTCTAAAGCTATTATATTCAGTTGATAGAAGCCTCCGGTCTATTTAAAACTCCCTTACCAACAAAGAAAATGAAAGTATTTGAAAGAAGCAATTGCTCCCTATGAGCCCTAATTGACTGAGTGAAAAGGAAGTTATTCAGAAGCCTCACTTTGAAACCGCTGACATTTATTTTAAAGTGATAGGGATTTTTAAAAATTAAATTTTAAATGTTGACTTTTCTTGAAAAAAATTAAAATTAACTAATCATAATTAAAACAGATCTTTGCTGTAAACTTTGTGGCATAGATAAATTGAGCTACTTCAGTGAAAATATTTAATAAGTAACTGCAAGTCTTAGTCAGTGACTGTTGTTCTGCCGATAACTAATGAGTATAGCTGGTCAGGAATGCCAATTTGTTGAAACGGAAACATTTTGCAGGAGTATATCAGTTTTGATGAAACAGGTTTCTCAGATCCAAGATGGAATTTCTTCCATGCGTGTGCCTTATCATACACATAGCTCAGTGTATGACCCATCCCTATAGCTAAAACATTCACCTGGGAAGCTCTGCCTGATTCAGGGCAGGGATCTGACTTCCCCACAGCCCAGGTGAGCTCCCTAACCATCAGGCTATTGGCTATTATGAAGCAAGTTTCTCTCT
Organism: Chelydra serpentina; assembly: GCA_037349315.1. Lineage (NCBI taxonomy): Eukaryota > Metazoa > Chordata > Testudines > Chelydridae > Chelydra > Chelydra serpentina. Next base: position 2,717,312 of record JBAIAC010000018.1, read on the forward strand.
CTCCTGTTGGAGCAGTTCCACTTTGTACAAATAATTAAATATTCATTGGGCCAGAGAGAGAGACGACTCCTAGTGGTTAAGGTGTTCACCTTGCTTGTGTCCTTTGACCTAGGAGAGAAGGGCTTAACATCCAGATGCTAAGTGTCCTAGCAAACTTGGGTAGCAAACAGGGGAGTTTGAGAGGGAGAGAGAGAGCACTAAATTTTGGAGTGAACTTGTTTGCCTTTTTGGTTGTTCTTTTGGCTTGGTTAAAGTTCATAGCGTGGCCTGTTGGGGATTGTGTGTTTGGGAACTAGATGGGAGTGGGGGCCAGAGGCCTGCTAGCTGAGTGTGCTTTGGAAGACAGGATTAGAATTAAAAATGATCTTGACAAATTGGAGAAATAAACAAATAGGATGAAATTCAGTAAGAACACATGCAAAGTGCTACACTTAGGAAGGAACAATCAACTTCACAAATACAAAACAAGAAATGACTGCCTAGGAAGGAGTACTGCAGAAAAGGATCTGAGGGTTATAGTGGATCACAAGCTAAATGAGTCAACTATATGATGATGTTACAAAAAATGAAAATAATTTTGTAATGTATTAGGAGTGCTGTAAGCAAGACATGAGAAGTAATTCTTCTACTCTACTAAACACTAAGGCCTCAACTGGAGTTTTGTGGCCAGTTCTGGGCACCACATTTCGAGAAACGTGGATAAATTGGAGAAAGTCCAGAGGAGAGCAACAAAAATGATAAAAGTTCTAGAAAACATGACCTATGAGGAAAGATTGAAAACACTGGATTCAATTAGTCTGGAGAAGAGAAGACTGCGGGGGTGTCACGGAGTATAGGGGAGTCCGGCCCTGCACCCCTCTTCCCCGGATTCACTGGGAGTCTCAGCCAGCCAGTAGAACAGAAGGTTTATTAGAGATGCCAGGAACACAGCCCAACCAGAGCTTGTCAGTACATCCAGGACCCGCAGTCGGGTCCTTCCGGGGGGCAGGGAGCTTAGACCCCAGCCTGGGGCTCTCTGCATTTCGCCCCACAGCTCCACATGGGGCAGGGAGGCCAGACCCTGTCTGCCTCTCTCCCCTCTTCTCCGGCCAGCTCCAATCTGAAACCCCAAAAGCCAAACCCTCCAGCAGTCTCTCTTCCCCTCCCCCGGGGCCCCTCCTCTAGCCTGTTACCATTCTCCCAGCCAAAGGTGTCACCTCCCAACCCCCGTCCTGGCTCATGTTACAGCCTCAGGTAAAGTCTCGCATTTCCAATGCAGCCTGTCCTAATGCAGTTGTCACTCAGGTCAGATCCATCTCGCTCTCTACTCCGTCACATCTCTCCCCCCTTCGAGACTGAACTGAGCGGGGTCACTTTAGCTAGTGACCTGGGGAAGTTCGAACCCGGTCACACCGGGCCGTTACAGTTCGACGAGCTCCCTTAGGTCGGGTGGGCTGGATGGCACCCGCAGGCCGCATGTGGGAAGGGTTATGCGGCCCGTGCCCTTTTTCCATCCCAAAACCCCTGGGGTTCAAGCTGAGATCAGGTCTTTTCCCAGCGCTCCAGTCTGGAGGGCTGTAGTTCGGGCTCTCCTGGTTAAGAGCCTCCCTCTTGATCTGGTCCCCTCTCTGACCACGTGTCTGTGTCACCAGCCGCTCGGCATCGGCCCCTTTTCCTGGATGTAGCCACGTCGGGGCGAAGTGGTGAATATACACTGTAAAGCGCCACCCAAATAGATCCGGCTGCTGCTTCTTAAGGGCCTGCCCCATGGCCAGGCATTCCCTCTCTATGGCCGGACCGTTCTGCCTCCAGGGCAGCAGCTCCTTGCTCAGATACCCGATGGGGCGTCTCCCCCGCTTCGCATAGGCCTGCATCAGCACCACGCCCAGCCCTGTGTCTGAGGCTTTGGTGAACACTGTACAGGGCTTGGCCCCGTCTGGGTTTACTCGATCTATAGGGCCCTGGATTAGAGCCTCCTTTTGCTAGTTAGAATACGAGGTTTTTCTCTCTCATGACCCAGATTCTCCTATAATATCCTACAGTTTACTACTTCTGCTGCATAATTACCACTGTGTTTGCCTACCTCAGAACTCTGGTGTTAAATACAGAGTCTGCTGACATCGAAGGAACACCAGGATTACCAAGTATGCTTGGCAGGGCAGGAAGCAGTGCCTGTTGCCTTTACCTGGTATGTTCTTCAGCAGTAAGGTGTTTTCATAATTCTCTGTGTGATTCTGTGCCATCTGTCAGTAAATCAGGAGCAACTCAACTCAGCTGAAGTAAATGCAAGTTATAACAAGTGAGAACAGAATCAGCCCCTTTTAGCCATCATGTCTGTTGCCATTTTTGATTTAATAAATTCTGCATTATGGGCCAGATTGAACGCCCATTGAAATTAATGGAAACATTGCCTTTGAGTTCAGTACAAGTTGCAATAGGGGCCTAAGAAAAGTTGGTGAGCGCGGGGGGACGGGGTGACACACAGGTAAGAACTAAATTTGGCCATAATTATCTTTTAATAAGACATTAGTTATTTCAAAGTAGGATGCTGCCATTTGTGCAAATGTCAGTGAGGATGGTTTCTTGCACTGCTAAGGAACAGAGCTATGTGATGCGTTTACAACAAAATCATGTTGTAAATGGGCACCTTTACATACTTTGTGGATAGTGTTTTTTACAGCAAGTTGTTAAAGTCCAAATCCATCCCCTTTTTGAAGTTTGGCTTTGTTAACAAAGGAAACAACAATGAGATAAGCATCAGCTCATATTTTCTCCTCAGGCTTGACTGCTCCTAGAGTTCCTTGATCAAGACCACTCATCCCACATCCTAGATCCTCTATCACAGTGACCCACTTTCACCTCCCTTATATCTGACAGGTAATCAGTCTCTTCCTCCTGTGAGCCAGCAGATACCACTTAACCCTTTCACAAGCAGTCAACATCTGCTACAAGGTCAGGCCAGTGGGGACACAGGGTGTTTTTCAGGCAAACACTGCCAGGATGTTACTTGCAACTTGTTTAATTTTGGGAATTGTTAAAAGCTGTCATCTCAGTCCAGATTTACCTAAAGTTTTGCAAAAGTTTGTAAACTTAGGCCCATTTTCTTTAGGACTGGTCTGATTTGTGATTTAAAGTTGAAACCATACAAAATGTAGTTATTGGGCACAGCAAATATGAATCATAAATACTCTGATTTGTATAAAGATACCACTAATCTTTATACAAGTCAGAGTAATAACCACCAATCCCCAGATATTAGTGTGAAGAAAAAACCCTTTCGTGTGAATGTTTGCAAAAAGTGTATCAAAAAGGGAAACAAACCGAATAATCATTCCTAATCGGAGTGAATGTCTGCCAATGCTGCTTTTTTGCAGTATTCAATAAGCTTCAATAATTAGATGACTTGATTAGACTGTCTTTTATAGGGTATTGCTGATTTCATCAGCAGTTGTTTTAACAAATGGGAAGAGACAAGCTTTTAGGAGGTGTTGCCTCCTTTACAGGCAGCTAACTATATATTCTATTTTCAAACACATTTGAAATCAGATACCTTCCTGAGGTAGTCATTTCTTTACAAAAAACCCAATCAATCATTTTGAAAGCTAAATTGTGGGTTTTGTACCATTTTAAATCTAGGCATCTCTACAGGTCTAAGATGAAAAGACAAATGTTTTCTGTCTGACAATATTTATTTTTAATGTTTTGTTGGTACCAAAGCAGAGAGATGGATTCTCTAGTTCCTTGTAAAAGTGAAGGGCATAGGACTGTTTCTGAGGGAATACATTTTGTCTTTTTTCCTATTCTCTTTTATACTGACTAGTATGAAGTTTAAAATCCTCTGGCATTTGTACACAGTAAAAAATGGCAAAAAAAAAATCACTTTTCTGTAGTGTTCAGTTCCAGGCCTCTGTTTTTTCAACTGAAGTTTTCTGCAAAAGGAAGATGCAAGCACTCATCACTAGTGCATATAATATTTATTCCTCTGAAGGCTAATAACATATGTTTACTGGCTCTTGAAATGTGTGAATAACAAAAGATGTATTTGTATTTTAAAGTTCCTTGTTAATACATCATTTACAGATTAACAAAATAGCATGAGCTATAATTATACCAGTCCTTTCTCCTCAGAGTAGGCTACTAGATTTTTAGCACAGGGTCTGCTCCAGAATTCCCATTGTGTTGTGAGATATAATTCTGGGGAGTGGATACATGTGTGTGCCTTGGTTACTGGTCTAGGAAATGGAGATAATACCTTGCAGTGTGTTATGAGAATAAATTAATTAATGATTATGAGGTGCCAAGATACTAAGGTGATGAGGGGCCATTTAAGAAGCAAGCTAGACATTGACAGATGTTAAGATCAAGCACTATATGGACTTGATCTTGCAAAGTGTTAAGCACTCTGATCCACATACAGCAAAGCATTTAGCATGTCCCTACTTTTGATCATGTGAGCAGTTCCATTGTTGGATTGGGGCCAGAGAATTCATCACCTTTCAGGATCAAGTCCTATGTGCGTATACTTGTGTCTAGTATACAAAAGTCTCAGGAGCATATATTTGGAAGCAGGAACATACATAAAATAAATACTTGTTAATGCAGATGTTAAAAATGTATTAAGGACCACTTCCAAATAGATAACATCTTGTCTTAAAGACGCTCTTTAAAGTACTCCCATATGGTTTGCCATACAACATTGACCTTTGTTCAAAGACTACATATAAGGGTCAATGGATTTTTTCTGATCCCTTATTTAGTGGTGATTTCAGACAGATTTTGCTGTCTAACAGAAAACAAAAACAAAAAACCCGCACCAGTAAAGGCATAATATATATATTGACTAAAAACTGCAGGGGGAAAAAAACCAAAGTAATTCCACTAGTTTTTTTTTCCTTTTTTGCATATCCTGTTCAGAAATAAACATCAGATGACCGTTCACAGGGATATATACTTGGAACCATAACATTTTCAAATTATTTGAAGTTGTAATGCCAGTTTAATAAAGGCCCATAACATTATCACATTTTTCTTAATCGATTGCAAATGCTCATAATTACCCTGAAGCTGTTTTCAGCTGCTTGATGACTATAATATTCTCAAGCCTGTCTCTAGACAGTCTTAAAACTGTTTATTACTCATTTGGCTACTTGCCAACTTCTGGCACTCTCATTTACTTCACTGTGCCTCAATAAACATATAATTAATTCAAACTTATTATTGAACTATTTTCTTTGTATTAGTACATATGTATCATCTGGATAAGGAAAGGAACACATATTCTTCACCCTTGTTTATGGGAACCTGTTGTTTGGGGAACTTTTTTAACAACCAACTTTTCCACTGGGTACAGCACTGAATTCTGATATATATATATATAGATAGATAGATACACATACACATACACATTCTGGATTCCCTCTAGTGCAGAGTTACTGAGGTAATGCAATCACTGTAGTGGTTTGTGTCCACTGAAGAACCATGATCATCATTTTAGTTTTGCAGTTGAAATAGATGGGAGAATACGCTGAAGAAGTGATTCCAGTTCCAGATAGGAAGCAGGTGCTGTACTAATGTTTGTTTCATTTTCATTTAATACTGGAACAGACAAAGCACTGGAAGGTTTACTATAACAAAGAATGCTGCTTTGGTATAGGAGGCGTCTTTTACACCTCTCATTTCTATGCTGGAGGTTAATTTAAGAATCAGATTGTATATGTTGTCAAAATGTCAGCATGCACTGATCCAGCACCATTGCAAGTATACCGGTAATGGAACAATTAAATTTAGGATTATTATTGATGAAACAGTGTACCAAAGTTTCACAAACACATAAGGCATTGTCCTTGCATGCAGAGTTTACAGTTAATTCACACAAACAAAAAGGCTAACATTTAAAATGATAAAGCCAACGTTTTCAAACCTGCGTGCACCTAAATAAAAGTTACCTCATTTTCAAAGGTATTTGAGCATCTGCAGCTTCCACTGAGTTCAGTGGTTGCTGCTGGGTGCTCAGCACTTCTTGGGATTGAGCCGGGAGTCTAGGAGCCTGAATATAGTCGTAGGAACTTAACTTTAGGCACTCATTTTTTAAAATCTTGCCTTGACTGCTTAAAGTTAGGCTCCCAAATTGATATCTAGACACCTAAGTAAGTGGCCTGATTTTCGAAAGTGGGAGCTATTGAACCGACTACCACTTACCTCAGTTTAAGCCTGGTGAATTCAAATTGCTATGCTTAAGCCTACAATATACATCATCAGAAAGGCTAGATAGTTTTTAAAAAATGAAAAATATATTAACTTATTCCTAAGAAAAAGAGGAAAGGAAAAAAAACAAAAAAAGAGGAAAGGGATATTTTTTTAAAGAAAATGCAGGCAATTAAAAACATGCACCAGAATAGTTTATGAGCAGATTGGTTGTATTAAATACATAAACTATAAAAAGCTTTGAAGATAAGTTAATTCCACTATAGTAAGTACTATAATAAATAAAATATATAGCAAGCCTGGCTGGCACACCCTCCACCAGAAGACCCGCCTTTTTTTTCCTTCATGAAGGGAAACTATAAAATACCTGATCTCTTAGAAAAAGAGTTACTGCCTAGCAAGATCCACTTTCTTTGGCTACCAACTCCACTGAAGTAAAAATAAGCACGCAAACCTGTGAAGGTCTTTTAATAAAGATGATGGGGCTGCTGGTATTCAATAAGTTAGTGAATGAATAACTGAGCAAATAATTCCTAGTGGATAATTTATCCAATGAATCCAGCTTTGTTTACAAATGATCTGTGAGCAATTTACAATTTGCTCACTTTTTAAATTCAAATTTAGTCACTAAATAATGTCTACTAATATCTGTTGATGTTTAGATTGTTTCTGAGCATTTCCATGGAAATATTCACAAGACAATCTATCTTGGTTAGGTTTGCTTGGATGCACAGGTCTCATGTTGTTGTTCCAGTTCCCTAAATGGAGAGTAAGCTCTTGAGGAAAATGATCATTTACCACAGAAACTGTGGTTCTTTGAGACGATAGCCCATATGGTTCTATACTCATAGAAGATACTCATCTGCAGCATCTGAGCTTAGAAGCTTCCATTAAGCAGTTTCTGTTGGGAGCAGGCAAACCCACGTTCTACCAAATCCCGGGACCCAGAGAATACAAAAAGGGGGTGAGGCCCAGGCCCTAAATGTCCTTCAGTTCCTTCTGCTAACTGCACTTATGGTTATTGTGATGGGTTGTGCCCCTGGGATGGAGTCTGGGAGCCCTTGGAACCATTTTGCCCCCTAACTAGTCAGCTCGGTTGGCCACTCTTACACTGCTCTGATGATGACACCCAGTCAGCCGCTCCAGGCCCTGTTATCACCCAACATAACAGCAGGTGGTGCCACACACCCAACTGAGTCACCTGTGTGCTTTACCTAAGCCACTCCTGGACTAACAATGGAGACCCCAGCCAATTTCCCAGCTGGAGTATAACCCCAGAATTATGCTGTCTTGCTCTGCACAGGGATCTGTATGGTGCAAACTCATGAATTAATCCGCTTTGCCCTCGATGTGGGGAAGATGTGCACCAAGCCGCTAACTGAGTTGAGATTTTCCAAACACTTAAATCAAAAGAACACTGGTTAAGATAAAACGTAAAACAACTTTATGAACTACAGAAAGATAGATTGTAAGTGATTTTAAGTGATAAGACAGATCAAAGCAGGTTACCTAGGACAGTGCTCTATAAACTTTTTTGATCGCACACCCCTATCAGTAAAAGAAATTTTAGCATGCACCATTTTTTTCCCCTCCAGCGGCACTCCTCCTCCCACGCCGCCCTTTTTTCTTTTTTATCCCCCCCCCCCCCCCAGTGGTGCTCCTCCTGCCGCGCCACCCTTTTTTTCTTTTTTTTTTCTCTGACGGTGCTCCTTCTGCTTCGCTGCCCTTTTTCCCCCCTCCGACAGCGCTCCTCCTGCTGCACCCCCCACTGTCTGACTACTCCATTGTTGTATCTGAAAGGCTGGTTTTGGGTATTTCCAGCATCACATCAGACTTTTGTAACTTACACAAAGCAAGATTTCATAACTTCACATACAATGATAGCACATACTATCGAATGAGATATTAATGTTTAGCAGATGAAGAGTTTTAGAATGATACCTCACAAGGCATACTTTGTATGCAACGTATCATAATTATATGACAGTGGTGAATATCGGGGTGCCAGGGTGTCACAGTAATTAGTTTTTTTCTTCTAGAAATGGCACATGGATCCCCACTCTTATGATTATTAACAAGAATCAATGACTTCAGAGGAGATTGGTCTGAGGGGTTAATTCTGAGTAAAGGTGTGTAGAGTTCCATGTAGTAGCCTTCCACATTTCAGTTAAGCTAACATAATAAAGGCATGGTATGGATGCTGCTTTAGGTCCAATTGAATGTGCCCCAATACCTAGAGGTGACTGCAGGTCTGCCAGGCTGTAGCTGGCAAAGATGCAGAGTCTCATCTATTTGAGCAGCCTTGAGCTAAAATAGATTGACTCCTAGTCTTATCCCTATGTGCTACAAAAGGTCTGGGATTGTTTTGGTAGTATGTAAACAAAAGGTGTGTGAAATATGAAGCCTAACTTCTCCTGGTTTTGAATGGTGTTTGAGAAACAATGCAGACACACTAAAGGCCAGGAAATTGGAGATTACTTTAGTCGGGAATCACAGGTGAGGACAAAGGACCACCTTATCCCTGAGAGGAACAATGTAGGTGACAACGACCATCATTACTTGGCTCTCACTAACTTTCTGGGTTGATGTGTTAAAATGTGGTCTTCACAGTAAGAAGGTATAGATTGCAACCCATCTGACATAGGTTTGTTAGCTTTGAAAGAAAAAGGTCAGATCCCACTAGAGACGTAGTTTGTACACTGAAAGAACTATATGGATCAATTGAATATGGGTAGGCAGAGTGAGAGCAAAAGTTGTCAGTCCATGCATCAGAAGGTAGAAAGTCAAAATGGCAGCCAAGTGTACTCTGAGCTCAAAGATAGTTTTGACCATGTTAGGTGCAGTAAATAATCCAAAATGAAAGGCCTACTTCCTCTGACCTTCCCCGATCAAGAATATTTTCCATGTCATTAAATAGGTTTACTTGGTACAAAGCCTTCTTGGACAATCAGACCATATCTGGTTGGTGGCATGGGCCTATAGTCCTCCATAGGTAGCCCTAGCAATATTAACCCCTGCCCATCCTTAAAAGCAAGGAAAAAGGACAGGATGAGATAGAGCAAATTCTGTGTATAATAATGTAACACTGTTAAGAGCCCATATCTTATAACCTACTGGAGTAGCGTGAACGTCATTCCCCCACTCGCAAAGATATAAAGCTCCTGGCCAAGATTTTAAAATATGAGTACATTAAATTAATCAAATAGGGTACTCAACACCTCTTATACTCACACCACTTATTGAGTTGCCTATAAATATTGGAGCCTAACTGAAAGCATCTATTTTTAAAATTAAAAACTGTTGCAACAGGAACTTTAATTTAGGGAATTCTCTTATTGTTGAGGGGAGCTAGAAGAACAATGTTTAGACAAAACAACAAACATTTGCGAAAAATGTTGAAGTTGCTTTCATTTCATGGGTTCAAAATGGAACAATTTATATTTTTAATTTAAAAAATGAGTTTTCAAATTTTACAATTTGAAATTTTTAATGCCCCCCATTTTTTCCTTATAGTAACGTGCAAAATGTTCAGGGTGTGGTATAGGGGTTGTTTTGTTTTTGTTTTTTATTTGTTGTTATTTGGAAGTAGTGTCACGTATCCTTTTTTCCCCATTTTCTGCTCTGTGACTTTTCAAAACTTCTTCGAATACATTTCCAGTCCTGTTTTGTAGACCACAGAAATTTGGATGGTACAATCAAATATATAAGCTCCTGAATGTAAGCTTATCAACAGTGAGCCTGAATTAATGCTATGTCCTTTGAGGTTAGCTCATCATTAACCAAAATATATTTCAATTAATGCTCTCATTCAACTCCCTAACACCAATGAAAAATTCAAAATAGGGTAGTCTGGTAGTTTGGTTGGTCTGAGGGTTCTTTGTATTACAGATAACTAATGGGAGGGAACTGCATTGATCTGAGAGTAGGGTGAAGAAGGGGAGAGAGATTGTGTTATGGAATCATCATGGTAAACATCATTGCTCATTTCAGCTTAAATCCTAACTAAATTAATAAATATCAACAACCTTGTAAAAATATGGATATTTAGCTCAACACTTGAAGTAGAACTGAGACTTTTTCGGATACCAGCCCGAGCTATGCCTTTGTGGTGTACAGCACATATCCATAATTAATAGGCTCTGTAATTGCAGCCATCACTGTGTAAGAAAGGATTACTGCGGTAGATATATAAAGCTTTCTTGATAAGAATTTGAACAGCATCATATGTTATACAACTGCTTTCCTCATCAACAGTACAAACAAAACAGTCTTTTGAGTAATCAGCCAGTGAATATTTATGACAAGTGCATTCACCTTTTCTGCAGCAGCTGAATCAAATGATATTTTTCATCTGGGCAGAATGTGAGGTGGTTTTGAGGTCTAAAATGATATTACAGAAGGGTGGGTTAATGACTGTATACCATCCTGGGAAAACTAAATGCTCAATTAGGAGCAGTGATTACCTTATAATTCTCTTTTATCTCGAGTAAAATGCCAGAAGCAAGCAGGATTTAGTTTAGTATCATTATCAGGTAGTATAATCTTTCTATCATCCAGAGCTGGTCTGATTATTCATTGTGAATGTAAACTTTGTATCCATTTCTGAGTGTACTTGTTCTTCGTAAGTACAGATGAACAGTTTTCAGTCTCTAGACAGTTGATGTTTGCTATTTATTTTTCATGGTGTAATTGATCAACTAAGTTACATAATATTGGTTCTGCTGTCTGATAGGATGAGTGCAACCTTTTAAACCAGTGATTGACTAATGATTAATAGTAAAATAGTGAATAACAAATAGCTGATACATTGTTGGGGTGAATTTTCAGAAAAATAGTTGTTTGTGGTAAAGTTTATTAAACTTCTGGGATATGTGATTTTCTCTGCAACCTGCTGGTTGACTTAGTACTAATGAATCAGTCCATGCTATGCATTGAAGCATCTCCAGCCTGTTTGTTCACAAATATATTAACAAACCTGGCCCAGGCTTTCAGCTGGTATAAATCAGTCTAACTCCCTTGAAGCTATGCTGATTAACACTAGCTGAGGATCTGGCCCTTTGTACTTTGTTATTATTTAATAATGTCTTTGTCACTGATATATACCTCCTTTTCATTTGCATTCTTCCTAAACTTTGGTTGTGTTTTGAAAAGTAAGGTTGGGCAGCTGGTAGGCTGAACCAACTTAAAAAAGCTCTGGATGCCACCAAATAACAGAATGCCCTCCAAACTGCATAACATTTGTACTGCTCATTCAAACAAGTAAAGTTTTCCTTGGCCTTTAAAATAACTTTTTTCATAATGGTAATCTCACTCATTTCTTAATGTACTGCTGGTAACCATTATCATCTGATTGGAATGCAGATGAGTTGGTTTTCTCACCCTGCTTACATCAGCACTACAGGTTTTTAAAATATCTAGCAGTCAAGTCAATAGGACTAATTTCAAACACACAGTTCCACAAACATGGTCTCATGAACAAAGCAATTGCACATTAAAATGCATTAGAGGGAGAATCAAGGGGTGGGCCTACATTACCAAAATTAAGACCTGTAATTCATCACTGCTTAATTACTGACTGGGGAGCACTGTGGAGCTAAATATAACAGCAAGTGGGTAGGTCTCAGAGCCCATACTCCAGCCCAAACAGGAATATCTACACTGCTATATCTAGCCCCATAGTGCAAGCTCCAGAACCCTAGTCAGTAGGCCTGGACTCCAAGACTCGTTATTGGAGGGGGTTATTGCAATGTAGATGAACCCTAAGTGATTTGCCCAAAGTCGTACAGGAAATCTATGGCAAAGCTGGGAACTGAACTCTGTTCAGAGTCCAGTCCTAACACTTAAACACAAGGTCATCTCTCCTAACTCAGTAGTTGAGATTAGCTAATCGTATCTACACTCTTACTAACAGTACCTAAATTTTAATGTCTGTGTGATTGGGAAGAGTATTTCCAAAAGGAGAACCCCTGATACAGGGACTCACTTCTCTGATTCTTTCAAAAGAGCCCAAACTGCTTGACTTTTGGCACATGGTATGCCACCGGTCACATTTTTTGCCTGGGAAGAGATGTCGTGGTGAGTAGCATATCTGTTTCTTTACAGATAGGGTTTGACTTCCTGACTTATCATTGACATTGAAAAGCTGATTCTATATTCATGTAACCTCACGTCGAATGTGATGATTATATTTTAAAAAATCTAATACTAAATATTTGTGACCCAGGGGTGGAGAGAAGGCAGTAACACTGGCTCTAGTGCCAAGACTATAATGAGAATTCTTTATATTGGTGACAATAGATAGCTCTCCTACATTCTTTGAAAAGATCGTAGATGATCTGATTTAAACATAAAAATCTCATTTATAGGCATCTGGCTAGCAAATGCGAGATGAGAATCACTTGTACAACAAAATTTAACAGCTGTGTGTGTGCCTCTACTGAGACATCTGCAGCACAGCCACATACCAGATTTTTGTGCAGAAGGAATTTACCCATGAGAAAGAGAGTTCCATGGTACAATGTAGAATGGGGCAACTGAGGGACAAAGACATCAAGAATTTACCCACCATTGCACAGTTTGTCAGTAGCAAGGTTAGGAATAATACACACATTTCCTTACTCTGTCTGGTGCCCTATCCATTAAATGACACTATCTCCCTAGATGTGTATCAAACTGCCACCATGCATAGACTGAAAGATCACTGGGAGGAATAATTTTATCAACAAAGAGCATCCCAAGTCTTAATGTCTACTGGGTCTGTTCATATTCAACATATTGCATTGCTTTGTTAGATTAATAGGTTTTCAAGGCCAGAAGGGAGTCCTGTGATCATCTAGTCTGACCACCTGCATAACACAGATTAGAGAATTTCACTCCATAATGACAGCATCAAGCCCATAACTTCTGGTTAAGATGGAACATATGTTTTACGAAAACAGAAGTTCTCCTGTTTTCTCTCCCACTCATTTCTCTCTTGAGTGGGTGAGAGGAGCCCATGGCCATTGGTATGGAATTGAAATCTGACAAAACTTGTCCTAATTTAGGTCACCTTTCCCCAGGTATTATCATGGTATATGCAGATACCTGAGAAGGTTTAAATAATTTCGTGCACTCCTGGCCAATCTTTATCTCTGTTCAAAACGTTCCTGTCTAACTTGCTGTTAAGTAACCCAGAAATATGGTAAATATGTAAAACTTTAAAACTCAGGGGTTAAAGCAAGAGCAGCTAGTTTATCATTTGCATAAAACTAGGCATATCTGTAACAGTTCAGATAATCTTGTTGCTTCTTAAATTGGCATTGAAGTGCCAAAAAAAAAAACCCCTAACATCCCTGATTAGACTGAATTTAATTTTCCTAATTTAGACATTAAATAGAAGCTGTAATTAGCATCTAACAATCTTTTGGAACTTTATTTTTAGGATGTGCATGTACTTTATCAGTGTTAAACCATTCTTCAAATATTTAGTAATACTTCAAACATTGCTGATTTATCTATATATAAATAGTGTGGTTGCAGCCATGGATTCCGAAAATGACCTCCTAGTTTGTTGTATTTTACTTCCAGAGGTTCAGCTCGTAGAATATTAATGTTTTAAACAAACTCGCTCCCAAGCCTGGCTCTTTTAAATAACTTATGTGGATTATTTTGATATGTGACTGTTGTATGGCTATGGCTGCATTACATTGCATTGCATTTTAAACTCTCTAAGGACTCTGCTGTCTCTGAAGACAGGCTCAGGTTAGTATAGACTCACAAGGGAGAGAGACAAAGTGTTCTCTCATGGGGACTGTATGTATGTTCCTTTTTGTTCTTTTGTTTTCAAATGACAATAAGTTATTTGAACTGTAAGCATCAGTTTTAATTCTGCAACTGGCCCTTTGCAGCAGGGTGGTTGTTTAGCACTGTGATGCTCCAAAACTTTTTATATATTGGATAGGTAATACCATAACTCAAAGACAGGTGCTGAAGAATTTTTTAACCATAAGAGCCTATAAACTCAAATAGCTGGTGGATATCCAGTGAGCACTCAGATTCATAGCTAAATGAAAGGATTATTTGTAAGATGTATGGAAAAGGAAAGGGTGCAGATACTGTAGGCACAATGTCTTAAGCAGTTACAACAAAAGATAAAACATAAACAACTCATTCTTAGGAAAGGTGTACACAGAATGAGCCAGTAGGCTCCATCACAACTCTTTGTGTATGAAAAAAACATAATGCCTGAATTTTGTTTTCATTTTTATTTAATGCTAAACACAGTCAATGGCCATTGTGTCTACCAAGTAACATGCTATGGTTGTGTTTGGTTTTTTGTTTTTTTAAGGAAATAAATGTATGTACAACTGGGACCCAGCCTTCCAGCTTTTTGGTAAATAGATAATGCAGGCCTCATTGCGGCTAAGTTTAGGTATTCCAAAGTATGTGCTTCTTCAAAGACAGTTGTATTATGGTGATAACATTATCAGTCTCCAACAAAAGAAACAAAGAAAAGCACTGTATGTTGCAGTCTGATAACTTAGCGTCCCCTTCTCTGCGTGTCATTTTGTATAAAACTGCTCTCAGAGATGTACAGTGTTCATTAGAATTGGAAACAATATGGTGATTGAGTGAGAAAATCAACTGAAAATAATTAAGTACTGTTTTTAAGTGATTCTTTTGAACACTAAACCCATACATACAATTCTTCCCACATTTTATCACTTTAGGACATACCATGAGCATAGCTCAGGAAAAGTTCAAATTAATATTAAGTTAGGGTGGCCTTCAGGGATCTACCCAACACTGGGTAGAATACCTTTTCAAGATAAGCAGAACAGTGTTTTTGTCTCTGTTCTATATACAAATTAGCATTTTGATGGGCTTTTGATGTTCCTAGATATCCGTGGAATACAAGAATTTTTGGACAAAGTATCTCAGCAGGGAATGGATGTAGCACTGCAGAAGGTAGAGAATAACATCAATAAAATGATCACAGGGCTCTTTGCCACCATGCGAATAGAAGAACTGAACCGCTACCGGGACACACTGAGACGGGCCATTCTTGTAATGAACGCATCGACAGCCAAGTCCTTCATTTCAGAGGTAAGTGATTAGCAGTGTTAATTTTCAACTACCCTCTATACCCCCAACTTTGTTTACTGAAATTTAAAAAGGTTGGTGAAATGATTAATTTTACCTGACGTCTTATAAAATACGGTAAATAGATTCACTTTGTGACTTCTTGTAAAAATAAATACTTTAGTATGTATGCTTGATTCTCTCTAAAAAAAAACCAACAACATAAAACACTTGCTAATGATGGTTTTATGGTTCATATGAGTGCATCCAAAGGAAAGTATACCTGTTCCCCTTATGAGCAATATATTACAAAAAATACAAGAGAAATTATCTTTAGAACTCTTATTAACATTCATGTCTGTTGTACTGCTAATTCCCTGCTCATCTAATTTATTCCTTAGTATCCACTTTACTGCTGAAAGTAGTTATATTTTTATTTAATTACATATATTTTGGATATGGGTATGTGTATCTGATTGACGCATTGAAATTTGCTGGTTTTTTTTTTATAAAATTAAGCTTAATAATGACCTAATAGAGGTTATAAGACAGATCGGAAATTGGGATCGTAGGTTTATTAAAAGGATAATATATCCATGAAGAATTTAAAGTGCTAAAATACAGTAGTATTTATATATTTAAGCAAAAGTTGGATTACTGCATAAATTTAACTAATTAAAGGGGATTTGTGTTGGAACCAGTGGTGAAAGTAAAAACTTTCTCTTACCGGTACACTGGGGGGGCAGCCTCAGGCATAAGGGGCTAGGCTGGGGATCAGTCAGTGGCCGGGGGGGCACAAAACGGGCAGCGTGTTAAGCAGGGTCCTTTAAAGCACTGCTGCGGCAAAAGGACTTTGCTTAAAGCACTGCCGCGGCAGCGCTTTAACGTCCCTGCCCTTTTGCGCCCCCCCGTTGGCAGCCCTGCCAGTAGGGACCTGGCAGGGCCACCAATGGGGGAGTGGGTGCAAAAAGAGTAGCGAAGTTAAAGCGCTGCCGCGGCAGCGCTTTAAAGTAAGGCGGTAGGAGCTGGTACAGGCGGTCACATTTTACCGGTCCGCCATACCGGCCCGTACCGCCTTACTTTCACACCTGGTTGGAAGTAGCTGACTGCCATATTGGTGGGATTGGTGTTTTTTGTTTGGAGGTGGAGCAGGTTTATTTGGTCTTTTAATGATCTTCCCTTTTCTTCATAAGATAGGGTTTGTGGTTTTTTTTAATTTTTGCTGTTATTTTTGTGGTGTGGGGCATGGGAAAGTAAGAGAAAATTTCTTTTTAATTTTTAAAACAAATTATGGATATGTTAGAGATAGTAGAATTGTCATGAAATACTTCCAGACATTCAGAATGTACGGAGTACTATTGGTGTTACACAACTTTGCAATTGCTGGCATTTGAAAAACTGGAGACTTCTTAATGGCAACCAATATGGGTGGGATTTTCAAGAGTTTTAAGTGACTTAGGAAGCCAAGTCATATTACCTTTCAATGGAAATTGTGCTCCTAAGTCACCTAGATACTTTTGAAAATCCCACCCTATTTGTGTATATATTTTATTAATGGCATGAGTGGACAGCTCCATGCTCCAGAAGTGCATGACGTAGATATGTTCTTCTCCTCTCCATCAACATATGGCTCAAAATAAACAGGTTGTTTGTCCATCACACAAAACTATACCCTTTTCTTACATTTAACAATAATCTCTTTCATGCTGGATGTTTGTAGGCAGTATGGTTTCCTCAAGGGGATGGGAAAAGGGTAGCAGGAAGGAATGGAATAAGCCATGCCAGCAAAAGGCCTGGTCTATGCTAGACAATTAATCTCGTTTAACTATGTTCACACCCCCGAGCATCGTAGTTAAGCTGACCTAAGTCCCCATGTAGACTGCGCTACAGGGAAGAATTCTTCCGTTGACCTGGCTACCGCCTTCTGCAGAGGTGGTTATCTACGTCAATGAGAGAACTCCTCCCATTGGCATAGATAGTGTCTACAACGAAGTGCTACAGCAGTGCAGTTGCAGTTGTGCTGCTGTGGTATTTTAACACAGAGAGTTGTTCATGAGTAACTTCATGCGTGAACACTTCCCAAGTGCATTAAGGTAAATTGAATTAAGGCCACTTGAATTATGAAACAGTGTGTCCACACAAGGGTTTAAGGCAGTTCAACTAATCACGTTTATTAGTTAATTTAGATGAATTTTCCTAAGTGTCCCCCTGTAGACAAACCCACTTTTATTCCAAAGTAAGACTGCCTTGTTCCTGTTCATCTTGGGTTAACCTGAACAGGAAGAAAACACTCTTATTCCACGTTAAGACTGTCCACATGTGGATTTAATCAAGAACAACTCCATGTGTAGACAAGCCGTAAGCCTTTATGGCTAGCCTGCCCATGACATGCATCTGCTGGTTCATCTAGGCTTCTTAACTTAACAAGAGTATTTAATGTTCTCATGGTTCAGCTGAGGACATGCCACAACTTTAATAAGCATAACTTTGATTGCAGTGCAAATACCACCTTTTCCAGAATAAATAGTGACATGCGATCTTGTGTAAATTGGCAGTCTTCAAAGTAGAGATTCCGTGAGGTAGAGTTTATCTTTGCTTTAACCTTTTGGTATTTTTGTTACTTGAAAACAGCAATGCTTTTAGTTGTGTCTTTGCTGATCCGTGCTTTCTGTCTAGCCTTTGTATCCATGGAGCTTGCAGTGATGAGGTCACTACTTTGAGAATGTTCAGAAAGAAGGGGTTTAAGGTTTGAATGTCTTTCTCCCATCTTGAAAATAGCTTATTCTCCCTAAAAGTTAGGTAGCAACTTTATATCTTGGAAGTGCTATACAGATACCAGCTGGCTAATCCACACATCGGCCCTCTCCCAGAGTGATAAAGGAGCTTTGTTTCCATTTTGAAAGACATGGTGACAACCAGGGGCCCCAGGCATCCTTGATGTTCTTTTAGGATAGGGTGACCAGATGTCCTGATTTTCTCAGGGCTGTCCAAACATTAGGGGCTTTATCTTCTATAGAATCGATCCTCTCTCTCTCTCTCTCTCTCTCTCTCTCTCTGTATATGTGTGTGTATATATATATACACACAGACATACACACATACATACACACACCTACCTTAGTCCTGAATTTTCGCTGTTGCTATCTGGTCACCTTATTTCGGGGATTGGGAATAATGGGGGGGGGGGGGAACAAAGGGAAAAGTGAGGAGAAGTGGGTGGAATGTAGAGTTTAATATGAGGAATCACTGGACAGAGAGAAATAGAATGTAGGGGCAGAGCATGGTGAAGCTTTAAAAAAGTTTGTTACAGGTAAAGGTGTGCTGCAGCCTATAAGGGTTGTTAACAGATTCCTGCTGGTTACATGACTGATCTGGGCAGAGTGTAAAGGAAGGGGTAATTGGGTCAAAGGGAACTAAGGGAAAGGAGTGACTACTTGTATCCTGATTGTCTAAAAAGGTGGGAGGAGGAATTATCTGGGGAGTTACTGCCTGGTGTTTTCTAGCTGATTTGCATTTTGTATTTGTGACTGGCAGATAATAAACAAGCCCTGAGGTAAGGGGTCTTAAAAAAGATGGAGGCTTGGAATTTTATTTCCATTTCCTGGCTGGTGAAACTGCTCACCGGTTTTCTGGCAGAATAAGGAATTTGTGCGGGGACACAAGGAGTCTATGAAGGGACTAGGGGAGGCGGGTAGTGCAGTTGCAGGAGTGGATGATGAAGATGATTTTAACTGGTGAATGTTAGATTGGAGAGGAGGGGGAGTCAGGGAGGCTGGATAGGATAAGGACCCATTAAACCTTGTATGAAAGAACAATGGTGTGATCCAGGGTTTTGGCAGTGGGGAAAGGAGAAGGGTGTGGGTATCAGGTTTTAGCAATATATGTCAGCAATAAAGTCAGTATGAGAACTTCAGAGTTTCTGGATGTCGTTCCCATGCTCCGTCCACTATATCACATTGTCTTTAAAACTTGAGAAAACTCCTGTCTCTTCAGTTTCTACACCAGATACAATATTGGATTTTGCCTCCTCTCCACCCCAAAACAATTACATATTTTCATGTAAATTACTAATTTAAAGCATTAGGTTTTTCATTTAGGGCTCGATCCTGCAATAAACTGAGTTTATTATGCAGAGCATTTAATCAGGTGAATAATCCCATGACTTCAACGGAATTGCTCGAATGCTTAAAGTTCAATATGTGCTTAAGTGCTTTGCAGGATTGTGACTAGAATGATCAGCAACTTGTGGTACTGAGCCCTCAGCGACTGTGTCCTAGGAAATGTGGCTGCAGTCAGAAAATGCAAAGTTGTTTTACTCAGGTTCTCAAGCGCAGCCCTGGTAGAGCTATCTCTAGCCTGAAGCGTACCATGCTCTTAAGCACACAGGAAGAACATAGGAGCACAAAATTGAAAGGGACCTCCTGGGTTACTTAGTCCAGTTCTGTGCTATTGCACACAACCTTGTCATATAGTCACATTCATGAATGTGTCCCTACTACTCCCCATTGGGAGGGTGTTGCAGAACTTCCCTGCTCTGGTGGTTAGAACCATCTTCTAATTTCCAATCTAAAATTATTCATGGCCAATTTATACCCATTTGTTTTGCCAGCATTGCCCTTTAACTTAAATAGCATTTAGCCCTCCCGGGTGTTATGCCCGGATGTATTTATAGAGAGCTATCATATCCCTTCTCAACCTTTATTTTGCTTGGCTAAACAAGCCAAACTCTGTAAATCTCCTTTCATATTATAGGCCCTCTATTCCCTTCATCATTGTAGTACCTATTTCTGCACTTGTTCTGGTTTGAATCCATCTGTCTTGCATTTGGGTGTATATAGTATTGCCAATGCCTTGTGGAATGGCATTAATACTTCTCTGTCCATACTGTAAATCTCTCTCCTGATACAATCTAGGATTGCATTTTTTTTAACAGCTGCATTACATGGATGGATCATAGTCATCCTGTGATTGACTAATATACCTGGGTCTCTCTCGTCCTCTGTTAGTTCCAAATGAAGAGCCCCCAGCTTGTGGCAGAATTCTTGTTAACCTCCAAGTGCATTACATAGCATTACATTTCATCCCATCCAGTCCTCTAGGTCAGCCAATTCTTCCTATATAATATTGTAATCTTCCTCTATATTGTCAATGCCTCTCAAGTTTGTGTCAGTAGCACATTTCATTAGCACACTGTGTCAAATACTTTACTGAAGTCCAGATAGGGTTAGATCTGCTGCATTCCCTTATCTAAGAAATCAGTTTTCTTATGAAAGAAAGATATGAGGTTAGTCTGGCTTGATATACTTTTAGTAAACCCATGTTGCATTTTATCCCATTTTATCATTGTGTTAATGCCCAGTGAGGTGGGCCCCAATCTGCTTTAATCCTGCTGATTCTGAGCAGAGTACAGCCAGTGTCCCTGGCTGGAGTCTTTAGACACACTCTTGGAATGCAGATCATTTTTCTAGCACCCTCTTCTGAGAGCTGAGACTCTATCTATGGTTCAAGTGGTTGGTGCTTGAGACTACTGCTGGCTACCTTGACATCCAAATCATCAAGCTCAGCACAGTGAATAGCAATATATTTGTAAGTTTTGTCATTTTGTAATGTATTATATAGAACATATATAAAACATATGTTGTGCAAAGCTAATTGCTGATTTCAGTTACAAAATGTGAGAGCTGCTGTGAAAAAACCGACTAGGCTCTGCTTGTAAGAACAATGCCTGTAAATTCTGATTGTATTAACCTCTGTATAAGCCATTTTATTTGTTGTTCACCATCAAGGCAGGGAAATAAAAAATCAAATATAACTGTGTTAGGCATTTCTAGTATTAACTATGCATGATTTTTGCTTCTTACATTTCACCTCATGAACCTGTCAAATAAAAATGTCCTGTAGTTCTGCCATCCCATGACGATACATGTTGATCCCAAGAAACTGGCAGCATTGGGTAAAGGGGTTCAAATGAGCTATTCTGCAGCCTTCATAAATGAGTAATTGCTTAATATTAACTCAGTAATATACTTTTAAAATATTCAAGTGCAATGGAGTAAAGTTAGAGAGATGGTTAATAATTCTCTCTAACCTATGGATTCCATGTGTTTACATGAGAAATGAATGTGTATAGAGTGGGTACAATTAAATAATTGTTTATGCCATCATGCTACTTACCTTGACCATGTTTTTTGCAATATTCCCTATAGTTAGGGTAACAAATATTCATATCTTTTGTTAAATGACCTTCATGAAAGTGGTGAGGCTCCAGCTTTTAATGGGGTCCACTGTTCTTGGCAACAGTGAAAGTGTTTTTTAACTAAACATTTGAATAATTACCAAAGCAACTTGTTTTCTATGCAGTGACAAGGTAATGATTGTAACAGGTTTCAGCTTCGGCTCTGAGCATGCAGTAAGGCTAAAGTCATTTAGTTGTGAACTGAAGAAAGAACAGAAAAGGATTTATTCTAGAGAGCTGCACTAAAAGCGGGTTTATTTCTTTAAAATGCCTATTTACAAAGTCACAGTAGAGACAGGTTGACTTTGTCTACTCTTGGTTCACCCATCCTTTTACTGGTTCAGAGTTCACAGAAGCTCAGCCTTTTTTCACTGGATTCTATGTGTGGTGGGTATTGCATTTCACACACGTCCCATGGGACATCATCTTGATGTTTGGATGTGTAATTCTATAAAGGAAATTATTTTTCCCCTATCTGTTTCTAACTGTTATCTTTGGGCATCAGCACTGATTCAAAAATAAACACATGGGCAAAACTGAATTTAACTGCAAAGAGGTTAATGCAGACAGAAAATGGTGGGCCTGGTCCCAGTGGCAAAACCTCCCTTGGCTTCAGTGAGCGAAGTATTGAGCCCATTGATTTATTCAGTCTAGAATGTAATGGAACTCCAATATTAAATAAGTTCCTAGAAGTTAGAGGTGGAAAGTCCACCTGGACCAGTATGTATTGAGCTATTTTGTCAGTAGCATGGTCTAGTAAACATGACCCCAAGCTGTGACTTGGGACTCTTGGGTTCTATTCCCAGCTCTGCCAACAATCTGCTGTGTGACTTTGAGCAAGTTACTTAACTGCGCTGTATTGTTATTCTTAGGGTGACCAGATGTCCCAATTTTAAAGGAACAGTCCTGATTTTTGGGTCTTTTTCTTATATAGGCTCCTATTACCCCCCACCCCCATCCCGATTTTTCACAATTGCTGTCTGGTCACCCTAGTTGTTCTCCCCATATGTAAAAGAGTGCAACACTGCTTGCTCACCTTTTGTGAAGTGCTTTGATATCTGCAAATGAAATGTGCTGGGGGGAGGGATAGCTCAGTGGTTTGAGCATTGGCCTGCTAAACCCAGGGTTGTGAGTTCAATCCTTGAGGGGGCTGTGATGGGTTGGGATCACAGAGACCTGCTTGGTGCTGCCACCTGGTGTGCCAAGGCTACTTCTGCCCCTGCTTCCAGGCCTTTTCCAGCTTGGGACTCCCGAATCCTGTCTGGTTTGAGCCAGATTCCACTGATCTGCTGCAAACACAGACCCGGGTCCGAACCAAGTCCACTAACAACTGTAAGGCTCCTGGAAGCGCTCTTGCCTTTGACACCCAGGTGCCCAACTCCCAAAGAGGTTCACACCCTTAATAAATCTGTTTTACCCTGTATAAAGCTTATACAGGGCAACCTCATAAATAGTTCGCCTTCTATTTCAAAGATAGAAAGATATGCACAGCTGTTTGCCTTCCCCAGGTAACAACTCGTACTCCAGGCAACTTAATAAGTAAAAAGTGATTTTTAATAAGTACAGAAAGTAGGATTTAAGTAATTCCAAGTAGTGACAGACAGAACAAAGTGAATTACTAAGTACAATAAAATAGACCGCGCAGTTCTATGTCTAATCACCCGGTGTACAGATAACAACCTCACGATGTCCAGTAAACAGGCTATCTTCCTCTTAGCCTGGGTCCAGCAATCACTCACCCCCCTATTGTCTTTGTCCTTTGTTCAGTCTCTTTCAGGTGTGTCCTTGGGGGGTGGAGAGTCTCTCTCTTTAGCCAGCTGAAGACAAAATAGAAGGGTCTCCCCTGGGCTTTTATAATCTTTTTCCCTTCTCTGTGTAACATCATGTTACCATGGAGTTTTGGGATCATATGGGCAAGTCACATGTCCATGCATCCCTCGGAAACCAGCCCAACCAGTTGCATTCCTGACCAGGCCCCGATGTGTATTGGGGTCTGCAACTTCTTTTGTCTGTTAAGTACTTGTACTTAACTTGCACATTCTTTCCTCCAGACCTGGTCCCATGCTCTTACAAAGGCTATGCATAAAACCTGCAAATATAAAACCAATATTCATAACTTCAACTACAACAATGATACAGCGACAAAGGGTCCTGTGGCACCTTATAGACTAACAATGATACATGCATACAAACAGGAGGAATAGATTCAGTAGGTCATAACTTTCACAGAGATATGTTACATGGCACATGTAGCATAAAACATATTCCAGTTACATCATGTATACATTTATAAGCCTCTCCCCATAAAGCTTTATGGGGTACACCGTCACAGGGGCCATTTAGGGATCTGGGGCAAAAATTGGGGATTGGTCCTGCTTTGAGCAGGGGGTTGGACTAGATGACCTCCTACGGTCCCTTCCAACCCTGATATTCTATTCTATGAACAGTAGTATTATTCTGTGCCAAGGGGATATGGGTGCATCCATATCTGCATTAGGACAAAATAAGCATGTACGTGCACCTCCTTGTGTCACTTGGATTATATGCTGGTGAAGACTGTGAGACCTCTCTACTAGTAGAAAAGTTTCTGCTAGTCAATTGATTTAGAAGCAGCAATGCACTGGGGCGGGGTCTCTTCACATCTCATGAAAAGTGCTGTGACAGGCTGCTGGGTTTCCCACAACCGTGAGCCACTGTGTTACCCCTCTCAGCCTCAGCAAGTGAGAGCTTTGCTGCTGCCATGATGTGTGTCAGGTTCCTTGCCAACAGACTCTCCAAGACTGTGCCAATCCTAACCTTGCCTAGCAAGTAACAATCACAGAGGTCTATCTGCATTGCTCAGCCCCTCTAACTGTAACACCCACAAAACCTTATTAAGTTCACTACTCCTTTAAAGAATCAGTTCACAGCAGCTTATTACCTTAATGGAGGTTAACAAACCCTCTCTTTCAATCAAAGTACTGAGTTGGTTTACTGTAGAAGTAAAGTAAGTTTATTCATAAAAGCACATCAGTTTAAGTTATATCAAATATGAGAAATAAAGATAGAAATGGTTACAAGCAATCAAAAGTAGAATATGCTTCTGAGCCTTGAATCTAATTTAAACTTTGTGCAAATAAGTTTTTCTCACTACTCTTTCTTCCAGCATGGCTGACCGGGTTTTTTAGCCCAGACCCTTCACAGAGCTCAAAGTGCTCAGTTGCTTTGTATCCTCAGGTGAAGCATGTCAAAATGGCTTTCTTTCTCTGCCTATATCCCCAAAGTTTTCCTTTGTTTTCAAAGTTAGGAAGCCCTCCTGAGGGCTCAGCTTGCTGCATCCAGGAGGGAGCTGATGTCATGTTAATGGTTGTAGTCTCCTCCCCTTGTAGAGATATTTAAGTGGTTGTCTCCCTCACTTGCCAGTTTGATGGTTTTGTGTACCTTTTATGTAACTGTGGTGAATACATCAGGCCTGACAAGAGTGACTGACAGAGTAGTGAACCACCAACGGGCCTCTGAATCACAAGTACTAAAGTGAAGGATAGGGTGAGGTGATTTCCTAGATTCTGGTGTAGTTTACCCACTGTCTGGATACTGTTAAATGATACCTGCTAGTTGCTAATTTATGTAAAGGTGATAATTTCTCTATAGAGCCAAAACAAGTGAAAACATTCCTAACTCAAATTAGCAGTGGGCATGCATCATCAGTTCCATCTGAAGTGCATGTTATGAAAGGTTGTTTCATTCAAGGTCTATACTTACTTTTAATAAGTGTTACGTAAAACACAGTATTGCAGTCTCTAAGGGCAGCAAGCATTCAGAGAGCTCCTTTTTAGATGGAGATGATGGTGATGCTCAGAGGGCTATTGAAAACCTTTCTTAGCATTGTGGATGATAACCATCAATGACAATCTGAGCTACTGGCCTTCTGGTCAGTGACATAATTCATCAACAAGCAGCCCAGAAAAGATTGCTCCTGGCTAACTTTTTATTTTTTCTGGATTGAACCCTAACTTTCTGAAATTTTGGATTCGGGGGAGGGGGGGAGGAATAGACTGGTTGTGGGGTGAGCGAGCCAAAACCCCATAAAACAGAGGGAAAATTGAAAAGTGCCTAAATGACTCAAGCACCGATGGTCCATTTTCCAAAGCACCTAAGTTGCTTTTGAAAATTGGACTTATGCTCCTAAATCAGTTAGGCAACTTGAAACTTTTACCCTGAATGCTTATCTGTTACAACCCACTTCACATTGTTATATTCCTTTTCCTTACCCTATTTTGTCTGTTACTAAATTGTAATTTCCTCAAGTGTTAATAACTCTGTATTAAATGTTAGCTGTGGCAATTAATTTTCAGAGGGTAAAATGAAATCTTGTGTCATCAGTGCATCTTTCCTTGCCCCTCCCATTTTTCTCTCAATCTCTTTGTTCTGTTTTTCACGGTTGATTTTGCTCACTAATTTCCGTTTGAGAGCTTTTTCCACACTGTGCTCCTTTAAAAAGCAGGGTTGCCCTTTTTCTAGCACTGTATCTTTTTGAGTAGGACTAATCCAGTACCACATGGCCTGTTGTAAATTATTGTTGTTAATAACAAAGTGGATCTTTTTCTTCATCTGCTGTATTTCACTAGCACTGAAGGCCAGTCTTTTCTTTATTGTCTTCACAATAGCTGTAATTTTTACAGAAGGCTTAAAGGATCTTTCTTCAATAACTCTCAAATCCCTTTCCTGGTTAAGATTCTGAACACGTTGAAACCTCTTGTTTTAAATGAAGCAGTGGTATTCCTTTGGCAAATACTTCCCCATCTATTTTTTTTTAAGAAGAAAAAGAAAAATTATGGTTCATGGATTTATATTCCAGTCCAGATTCTTGACCCTTAAGCTAGTACAGACTGACTACAGGCTATTCAGCTGATAGGGGATCTCCAGAAATGAAAGTTGCATTTGCTTTTCCCCCAGTAGAGTGTGCCTATTGTGACTTGATTCATGGAATGGTGTTGGAATAGATTTTGTACACACAGTCCCTTGCCACAGGTTAAAGGTTAGATGTTGGGGATTTTTGCTCTTAGGCGGGAGAGAGCTTCTGTGCTAAAATACAAGCAACACAAAAGGGATTTGCACAGGATTAAGCTATAGAGACACCATCATCATGGCCTAAAGTACACCATCTTTCTCCTGTTTCAGTTTCTGCATGTGTGGGAAAGGGCCAAGAGGAGAGCAGAGGTTCAGTTAATAAATCTTCGTATTTCGTGTGGTCACATGGAGAGCCTGAATTATAGTGCAATCCATCCTCCTGCTGAACTGTTGTGCAATGTTAGCATCTGCTGTGAAGAGGACATAATATTTGGAATTCTCTGTGAGTGAAATACAGCACAGCACAATGGGCCCACAATATGCTTTCTATCTCACAGCTTCTTCAGGGGGTAAAATGGAGCAGAAGGCCTTGCACAGGTCTTCTGCATTAGTATGGTTTTTTTTAATGATGATCCTGATACGCAGCTGTGTCAGAAAAGTATATGACAGAACTCAGGAAGGGGACATGTCTCCCCTCCTCTTGGGCCAGCTGTGGGCCAGTCCGTTCCTTGGTATAATTTACAACATCCTAAAGTCTCTTGTGTATTAACTGGGCTGCCAGTGGGTATAAAGGGCTGTTACATAGTGCCTAGCATAATCAGGCCAGGATTTTTGATTGGGGCCTCTAGGAGCTATTGTAATAAAATTATAATAATAACAGCAGCTAGAGATAACTGGCCTGCAGAAATGCTTTGACCGCACCCCTGTCCCACAAACCATGCACCACATGCTGGGAAGTTGAAGTGGCATAAAAACTTCCCCGGCTTTACACCACTAGAGGAATCACCTATACATCGATGCTTCTACCATGACGGTCTGTGCTAGAGCAGTGTAAAGAAATTCTCATAGAGGGGAGGATCGGGAGCTAATAGGAATAAGGTGTTTCAGAGGTGTTCAGCAGTCCAACAAGGAGAGATTGTTTTGCCTGTTTTCCTTCCCTTCTTTGGGGGGTTTATGATCTGTGTCTTAATAGGACTCACACATACGGTATGGCTGAATATTGGCCTGGCTCGCTGTTCTCCTTTTGTCAGCAGATAATAAAGTGTTTTTAAATCCAAACCAATTTTCCATCTCTCTCAGGTCAGTAACAGAGCACACAGTTTATTGCATATTTTGCTAATAATGTTCACATATTCATTCCATTCAGACACACACGAGGACATGTCTAGACTGTTGACTGCAATTATCCAGCTGTGTGTCATTTTACAATGTTATTGTATTATTATAGAAAAAATTAATCAACTACTAAATTTAAAAAATCATAATTTCATACCTATGCTGTGAAATGCATAATCTCAGAATCTGGTAAAATAAAATTTAGAGATAAGCCTACACTAAACCTCTGGAACGGAACACACTTCCCTTGCCTGGCACTTTTGATCCTGCTAAGAACTTTGTCACACCTTGTTTCTATTATAGGCCCAAACTGGAGTTGTGAATCCAAACGCCTTTTAAATTTGAGGAAATTAGAATTTCTAATTCGAAACTATTAGTGGAATTAGCGGATATTAAAAAGAAGAGCAGCTTCCATGTTTATGCATGGAATAGAAAAGCTCCTGTGTTTTTGTGAGGGTGTCTCATATTATTTTTAGTGGTTCAAACAATTGCTTGCTAATATGCTTAAATAGATTCTTGTCTGTAATCACTCTTGGTTGTCAGTGATTCAGCCTTTGTCACGCCTCTCTGTGAGAACTCGCCTGTTAGTGTAGGTGATATCTTTGGACCAAAATATAAACCAGCATCCTGACCACTTGTAACCATTAAAGTTCGGATGATCCTTTTTTACCATAGTTACCCCATCTGATTTTCTGCTTTGGTTAATTATATTCTGCCACCTGATTAACCTGCACTTTCAATTGCATACAGTAATCTTCCTTACCTAAAACAACGAGGAAACTGATGTCTAGTGTTGCTGTGCTTTGTTAATTAACTGCTGTGTTCCTCCTAAGAGGTGGTTGCTTTTTGGAGAAAGGTGAAATGGTAGCAAAAATTAGAACCTTGTAAATGGATCAATGTAATTTCTATACATAATAGAAATGGATCTCCCAACAGAAAATTATAGCTGGTATTTTCAAAGGAGCCTGTGTAGTTGGGCATCTAATTCCTTCAGGGCCTTTTACAAATCCCATCCTACAAAACAACTGGGGAAAATCCCAACTGGCAAACACCACTTTTAACAAAGCACTTGCTGACAGGGTGATGTCTTTTTACAAAAGAATGAAAATCACTGACAACTGGGGTTGATTAACATTAAATGGAGATAAGACTTGCCAAAACAGTCCCCTCTACCCAGGCACAGATTCTTCTTCCTCTACCTGTGTACTGGCACAATTGTAATGTCTGCTGCTCAGCAGTGACAAGAAGTGTACCACGTGGTAGCTTGTGTAGGAGTCTTCCTAGATTGCTTCCAACCCTTACAACATTCCTCATTACCATGAAAAATTAGTGTTGAATGCTTTTTAACACTGAAGTGCATTTAGTTGACTCAGAACTGTAATATCCAATTAATCTTATCCCTCTGTTAGAATGAAATAAAGGAAAGCAGGAAGCATCAGTTCCTTTATTTTTAAAATTGCACTGAATGGCACTGAGAAGCAAGACCATGTTATTACTTTGTCCTAAACTGGAGATAGAAATCTATGCCCTTACTCCAGGTATATTGAAACTTGCGTATTAACTGTCTCTTCACAAACTATTCCTGTGTTTTCTCCTTGTCAATAAGAGAAAAATATGTTCCTTTATACTCTTTGTGATACAGGAAGCAAGATCATAAACGAGGTAGGGGATTTACTCTGATACAAGTATCAGAGGGGTAGCCGTGTTAGTCTGGATCTGTAGAAGCGACAAAGAGTCCTGTGGCACCTTATAGACTAACAGACGTATTGGAGCATGAGCTTTCATGGGTGAATACCCACTTCGTCGGATACACTATTTTCAAGTAATTTATTTATTTCAGTAAACTATGGAAATATTTAGGTGGCTTGCATAAATTATAGTTTTTTATATTTTCATGGTCTAGTTGGATAATTATCTGCAAATAGATTTGGTTCAATAGAACATTAGTAAAAATGTTCAGTGCAGCATTAAAACCAATTGCTTTTAGTAATCGGCAACAATGGAAACTCATGATTCAGCTTCCTTTTGTGGTATGCTGTGCGTGTTTATAATCAGAGATGACATTCTTAAAGTGAAAGGATTCTATTTTGGCAATACTTATCAGAGAGTACTGGCTTTGTGGCCTCCGTAGGGTAGCAAATAACTTGGGACCTGACAATATTTGCTTCTCACCTCTCTCTCAATATTACCCTTCCCCATAGGTGCCGACTCTAGCCGGCACCAGTGGGTGCTCACACACACCACCTGCCCCCGGCCCAGCTCTGCCCCCGGCCCTGCCCCCATTCCAACCCCTTCCCCAAATCCCTGCCCCCGCCTCCTCCCCCCGGGTGTGCATTTCCCCTCCACCCTGCTCCCTCCCAGGCTTGCTGCACGCAAGCCTGGGAGGGAGGTGGGAGGAGTGGAGCGCTTAGGGGAGGAGGCGGAGCAGAAGTGAGCTGGGGCGTGGAGGGTGATAGGATGTAACCCTGGGGAGGGGGGGCAGAGGAACTGCTCCCCCTCAGCTCACCTCTCCTCCGCCTCCTCCCCTGAGCACACCGCTGCCGCTCCGCTTCTCCCCACTCCCTCCCAGGCTTGCCGCGAGAATCAGCTGTTTGGCGGTAAGTCTGGGAGGGAGGGGAGAGAAGCAGGAGGCGGCGGCATGCTCAGGGGAGGAGGCGGCGGAGTGGAGGTGAGCTGGGCAGGGGGGCCAGCGGGGAGCTGCCGGTGGGTGCTCTGCACTCACCAGTTTTTCCGCATGGATGCTCCAGCCCCAGAGCACCCACGGAGTCGGCACCTATGCCCTTCCATAATTAGGAATTCATAGTCTTTGGTCCATTTGTAAATGATTATGAAAAGTTTGTCTTCTGTCCAGTAGACTGTGATTTCAAATGGAAAATTAATATATGGTTGTGACTCATGCTAGAGTTTCCATAAACAAGAGCAACAGCTGCCTCGTTTTTTGCTTCAGTTGGCAAAAAATGCCATATTAGTTTTATAAACACAAATTACCTATTGGGTCTCCATGTCATCCAGATTAAGGACTTGATCCTGTACAAAAATCCACCCAGGCAGAGCCCTCTACCTCCATGGAGAGCCCATTGATTCTGTCTCAACAAATGATTAGCCAGTCAACAAGAGGCAAGCAACTGTTGACCAGCTGTGTGTGAAATAGCACAAAACTATTTGAACTCATAGTCCTGTCTTAGCTAATTATTGCTCATGACAAAATATTTCCAAGAGAACCCAGTTTGGGCCCTTAGTAGCAGAAAGTCTACTTAGATTGGGGAGGCAATGTTGTAAGTCACTTGCAAACCCACTGGCCTGGAGCTGTCCTGTATAGCCTCAAAAGCAAGTGATGCTAGGCTGAGGGTACAATGCTAGGCCAGTCAGGAGAGGCACAGAACCTTTACCACACTGAACCTTTACCTTTAGAGATCCTCTATTTCTGGGGATGCTGTGAAGAGAGTGAACGTCCTTTCTGATGGAAGGGATTTTAAATTTCAACCCCTTGGACCCAGTGCAGTTAATCTGACCCATGATGAGCTCTGAGAGAAATAACAGTATAATAGTTCTTTGCAGAATGGCGGAAATACCTGTACATTTTACAGATGATATATTCATCTCAGTTTACCTGTGTGACATTATCCTGCCTGGCTGAATAGAGTTACATCAAAGGAGGTTGGGAGTGGAAAACCAACAGGAAACAAAACAATGGCAAAGATAGGGTACAGTCCAGAGAATGCCAAGGGTCCTTGAGGAAACAGTGAGGAAAGCTATTGACTGGGGAATAACCCCAGCCTAGCTCCAGCTAGTCTGGCAAGGTGTACTCTTCCCCACCTAAACCTAGGGTGACAGAGGAAGCTAAAACCTTTGATACACTGTTTAAGGATGAAGGGGGACTTGAGTGGGGTGTCAGCAGCTGCCCAGGGTGGAGCGAGACTGAAACACAGAGGGAATGTAGCAGGGCAGTCTGCTTCTCCCAGCCCAGAGATGGAGGTAACTGAGCTGAATGGAATTTACAAAACTTTGCGATAAAAGGTTAAGGTTTAGGTAAGGGGTAGCAGGCATATGGTTTTGAAGAAGCTGGTTTTGGGTCACTTTAATTAGCTTACTGCTCACAGATCCCTTTAGGAAAAGGGCTTATTGTTGCCAAATGCAGTTGGGCTGTGGTGGTCATATGGCAGGTAAACAGGCAGTTTGCCACCCAGAGATCCTAGACTCATAGACTTTAAGGTCAGAAGGGACCATTATGATCATATAGTCTGACCACCTGCACAGTGCAGGCCACAGAATCTCACCCACCCACTCCTGGAATAGACTGATTGGATGGTGTGGTTACACCCTTGATAGAAGTCCTTGAAATCAGGCGTGTGACCTCAGGGTGCACTTGAGAAGTCTAAAGTATATTTTACCCTGTAACCGTAACAATTGCCAGAGGAATACATTACTTATTAAGATGATGGTGAATTGTCCCAACCAAAGCTGAGGACAGTATAACATAGATTTTTAACTCAGGGTTTTGTTGTTGTTGTTTGGTGGTGGTGTTTTTTTCTTTTGGGAGGGGAGGGGAGTATTACTTTTTTATTGTCCTCAGAGTCAGTTGATATTTCCTTGATTAATATGGAGAATGTTTCCCTTTCTGGACCCTGTCAGTAGAAATGTCAAATCATGTTAAATTTAAGGCAGCTTCCAGATCTAAAACTGCTGTGTTCCCCCAGTCTTCTGCCCAATTCTAAAACACGCTGTTATCAGGAGGACAGCTGAGAACGAGGTAAGGCATTCTGGGAAAGAGACTTAAGGTATATAAATGTTCCCATGCTATAAAAGTTCCTATTGCTCATAACAATAAAATACTGGGAAAGAGCAGGAACTTTTTGTCTCATTAGAAAAGGGCTCAGGAGTCAGCCTCAGAGGGAGTCAATAGCTGGACAAGGAGAAGAAAGGGAAGTTCTTAGGATATTACCACAGACATACTGTGGAGAACCTGTGATCTCAGAAGCAAACTGGGGACAAAGTTTGTTTTGTTTGAATGTTTGTGGTTGATTTGGATGATGAGACTGTACCTTTAGAAGACATGGTTTTGTTTGGCTGGAGAGCCAGATGTGGACAAGTCCAAGAGAGATGAAATTAAGGCACTGCATAAATTTTTTTCAGTTGGTTTCACATTACCCTGATAGGAAGTGAATGAGGTAACCTTGGGGAAAGGTACTCCCTTAGGATTGCCAACTTTGGTTGGGTGAATTCCTGGAGATTTCATCACAACATCATTTTTAATTGAAGATCAATCTTTAATTCCTGGAGACTCCAGGACAATCCTGAAGGGTTGTCAACCCTAAACTCCCTTCCATTTTTGGGAACCAAGGCTGGGTATTCCACTAGAGAGAAGAAAGGATCTCCCTTTCACCATCTTAGTAGGCAGGTGGAAACCAGGGCCCATGATATCAAGTATTTTCCTCTCTGTTTTGCACAATATTTGCCCATATGCCTCTATCTATGGCAGTAGCACACAGATTCTAGTCATGTTACTTGACATTACTCATAGGATTATAGGGAAACAAATCTCAGCGGTTAATACATATCTTATAGGACATTTAGCATTGAACAGGATGTGAAGGCTGGAGGGGAGGGGGGGAAAGGAGACATAAGTGGATGATTCAAGTTTTCTTCAGTTTCAATCAAACCAATGATGAAAGCAGCTTCCCACAAGCTCTAATTTAAACATAGACTTTCAAAAATAACATACTTGGCATTTGCAGATGCTCTAAGGAATGAAAGCTTTTCTTGTGTGATCTCTTTAAAACAAAGTTCATGTTCGAATTGCCTGGATACGTATGAACAAAGAGAGCTAATGCATCCCGAGAGCCCTTCCAGCTTTCACAGCTAGATACGTTTTTCATAAATAAATACTGTATTGAGCTGAACTTTTGGCTATTAGGGGAGATGGGTTATTGGATACACAGCCACAGCTGGCTCAAGAACAGGACTTTGTTCATAAGAAGTCAGATGAAATTTCTAAATCCACTTTGTTTATAACATGTATCAAACCACTGTGTTGTTGCTGCTTTGCATAGGGATGAGATTGTGATATTAACATTTGTTTCTCCTGTGGTGCTCTTCAATCCTTGAAATATATAATTTAATTTTTAACTTTTAAATTCTGATCTGATTTAAAACCAGGCATTGACTTGTACATGATATTTGTCTTTGTTTAGTGTTTCATCTAACTTCTCTGAAACATTTTTGCATTCTCTGAATGCCAACCTTACTCTAAAAATGGTTAGGTTGAGACTAGTACAGCTCCATTAGAACCTGATCCAAAGCCCATTGAAATCAATGAGAGTTCAATAGCCTTTGCATCAGGCCCTTAAATAAGTTCAAAGAGAAAAGGAATGTTAACTACACATAACATAGACAATATGCCCTTATACAAACACAGCATGGTACAAATGCAGAAAAAATAGCCAACATATAAACATGGCATTGTCCCAGTTTCCAAGCATCAAGAGGTGTGTATTTCTGAAGTGAGTTAATTCCTCATTGAGAATGGAAGATTGAATACTGGCCAAAGTTCCTTCCTTTTATTTATTGATGGTATGCACCTGGTTCCTATTATTGCCTTGAAAAGAGTGGATAGAACTGACAATCTTTCAGCTCTGGAATTCTGCTTCAGCCAAAACAAAGCTCAGTGTTGTTCAAGTTCTCAAGATGAAGTCTGTTTCCAAGACAATGTACCTGATTCTTCTCTTACCTACCCCACTAGATTTACTGGAGTTACTCCTGATTTGCACAGGCATAAATGAGGGGACAATTAGACCCACTGTTCTCACCTCTGTGTGTCACTTTGCAATTCTCAAGCGCACTTAAAGCACATTAAGTCCTTTTATAAGAACATAAACTTGGTCTGTCACTCAGAAATTACTGCCCTACCCATGTGGCTGAGGGTCCACCAAAAACCAAAGAGAAATATCAATTTTCATTGCATATAAGAAAACAACTCGGAGTTGGACATTTGGAGGTAAGAGCCATTCAGATACCCATCCAAACACTTGCCAGAGATACTGTGTGTGCTGCTGCTAACTTCCTTCCAATCCTAATTAAAACTATTTTGTGTCAATAAAATTATCAAGCCCGTTTCTGATCTCATTAACACTGATTTTAATCAGGAGTGACTCCATTGTCAGTGAAGTTAAGTCAGTGTGAAACCAGAGAACAGAATTAGGCCCATTACCTTAATTTCTTTACTACTTTTCCCACAACAGCATATTACTAGACATGTTTTTTGTACTATAGACATACTATTTTGGCACATGTATATTTCAGTAGAATATACATGAAATTATTGTACAAAAGTAATACATGAAACTCTTACATGGTATTACTTTAACAATTAGCATTTTTCACTTATTTTTTCTCTGAGGATTTCAACATGCTTTTATAAACAAAATGTTAGTAATTTTAATTCTTTGTATTACTCTAAATCATGCTGTCTGGGTGATTATTAGAAAAATTCAGACAACCTTTTGCCAACAACAGCCACAAATCAAATACTCTTTTTTCTCTGCCACCCCTACTCATTCATGAGCTAAATCCTCAGTCGTATGTGCTACAATTAAGTGAAATTTAGAAATATAACTTGCACTTATCACCCACTGGTGAGTATGTGTTACAGGCCAACCTCTGTGCTGATCCACAGAGAATGAGTAGTTACAACCCTCACATACAGAGCTTTAGCTCAAGCTATAGCACCTTATGCTTTTAGCTCTGGGATCCCTGGTTCAGTCCTGAATGTGTCTGCCAAGAGAGCAGCCATCACACAACATGTGGGGGGTTCATCTGGGATTCAGCCTACAGCGTGACTGATGCTCAGGGTGACCTTTCTTTCTGAAGAAGTATATAACTCACTGATAAATGTATGTTACAACTGCTCCCTCTGGGACAATCCCCAGAAGATATCAGTTGTTATGGCCACCACCTATAGAGCCTTTAGCACAAGCTGTAGGAATTCATGCTTTTAGCTCTGGAGGTCTCCAGCTCAGTCCCCCATGGGTTGACCAAGATGGTGTCCATCACACACTGATTTTCTCCCCAAATCACCAAATTTAGGCTGTGATAGACTACAACACATATTGAGTTCCAGAGCTGAGTGTACCCTACCCTGTGGAGTTTAACCCTGGGTGCAGATAGGAACAGCATTTCATAAACCTGCATCTGTCCACGATAAGGCAAAGAAAGAGAACCTGTGTTTGAGATTGTCTGGCCACAAGCCATTCAGAGCATTATAGATGATAACTAACCTTTTTAATCACAACCAGAAGTGGATTAGGAGTCAGTGCAGAGCACTGTGTGTCATGCTCACGTGGCTAAAGCAATGGGAAGGTACATTCTGCCCTCGTTGAAACTTCTGAGTAGAGCTGATAGTACAAATTCCAACGAAGCATTTTTCCATGAGAACTTGCCAATTTGGGGAAATCTAAACATTTCACGGGGATGGTTTCCCTTTTGTCAAAGTGCTAACGGAACCCAGGGAGTGATGATGGAACCTTTCCTGCCAGGCAGATTTTGAAACCTTCCTTGCTTTCTGCCAGGTTGCCTACCTGACTCCTCGGCAGCCTTCTTCTTGACTACCATGGACCCCACAGATTCCAGGGTCTACAGCTCTAGGGAAGACCATCATGTGGCTTGACTCGGGTAGGGACCCCAGAGATTTTAGGGTTTGTGGCTGAAGGGAAGACTACGACACAGACTTCCTTGGGGTTGGGGATCAGGATCCTGGGGTTTCTAGGGTCCCTGGCAGCCCACAAGTCAGACTAGAGAATGAAGCCAGGTATTCCAGGACAGCCAGATTCTGTAGCTACACAGCAGCCTGGCCTGGCAGACTTCCCCAGAGCCAGGGTTCCATTCCCCTTTTCAGGGAATTTGCAATTTTGGGGGTTTGTTCTGAACTGGAATAAAAACCACATTTCAAAATATCAAAATCCTCCACAAAATGGAATTCTCTTTCTCCACCCAGCTCGCCTTGTGAGTAGTCTTTAAGTTTATGCCTGAGTAGAGCACATGAAATAGTTGGACCTTGAAGTGAGAGTTTCACTACTATGGTGGTGAGTTTGCATCAAAGAGAGAAGTTTGTCTTTCAAGTTTACATGAAAAGTGCTGGAGAGCAGGGTCCATGTCTTTTTTCTGTGCACTGTAACAACCCCTAGCAATGCTAACAATTATAATAATGAACACTCTCGCTTTAGGCCATTGCTGTCTCCTGGGAATCCAGGACACTAAGTGGATTCAATAAGACCCCAGTATTACCAACTACTGAGTTTGGGATTGGAAATATCCTTCAACAGAGGGAGCAGCAATGCACTCCTTTAGTTGCTCAAGTAGCTTTTCGTTGGCTCAGTCAGCTTCATTTTTATCTTGTCTGGATTGTGTCTCATCGAGCTTTCATCAAGAACCTTAATTAAGCCTAGAACAGAAAATTCAATGAGACTCTGAAATCTGGGTTGAAAGAGGACACACAGAGCTAAGTATTGTCATCAAACTAATGGTACCGAAGCCTAAAACTTCACAACATCTTTTCCATCAGCCTGTCATAAATGTTGAGCAGGAGGGGAGACAGAATGGAATTGTGAGAGTATAACCAATTACTCATCACAGTCCTTTGGTTGCAGCTGAAAGGCATAAACGAAACCACTGTAAAGCTATCCTGCCCACCCCTGCCGTTTCCTGCAGAAGAGCAAACAGCAGCTCATTGATGAACCGTATCAAAGACTGCAGCAAGATCTAAAAGTCAGCATGGGCACCTGACCTCTGTCTCGTTAAAAGGCGATCATCAACCAAAGAAATAATTGTAGGCTCCATGAATTCCAAGGTCTAAAGACAGACCAACAGGTAGCCAGGAATTCAAAGTCTAGGTGTCATCTGAGTTATTTTGCCTCACACGAACTTGCCCACAATCATACAGCAGATCAGCAACAGAACTAGAAATAGAACCAAAGAGTCATTCTGATTTTTGCCCCATGTTCTGATCACTAGACAGATTACCTCTCTATTTACATGATCACTGATAGCCCAACCCTTTTGAAAG
The DNA here is from genome assembly GCA_037349315.1 of Chelydra serpentina. Taxonomy (NCBI): domain Eukaryota; kingdom Metazoa; phylum Chordata; order Testudines; family Chelydridae; genus Chelydra; species Chelydra serpentina. The sequence goes on from JBAIAC010000018.1 coordinate 2,755,012, forward strand.
GGAAATAGTCAATGATTTCTGTTTTTATTTTCCAGCATAAATACTATTAAACTCATAATGGAAAAGTGAGTGCATTTTGATTTATTTCCATACATTTCTAAAGTGAGAATATATTGGAAGTAAATAAAATCCCAGGTTTTCACTTCTGCTTGTTGCTTTCATTATGCCATCAGAATGCAGTCTTGTTCCTGAAAGTATACTTGGTAGTTCTTTGTCCAGGCTAGTGTGTGTTTTTGTTTTTGTTTGGATGTGTACAGTAATAAAATGGGCACCTTTCCAAGGGTAAAGGTGCCCCAGTACATGTTACAAGAACAAAAATAAAAAGTTTTAGATGTCTCCACTGAGTAGTGCCTTCTGTCAATCCTGTGGCAAGAAAGAAATCAATGGAGCAGTGTTTCAGCTATGACAGATGCTGTGTTAGGGTTTATAATTGAGAGAGAGAGAGAGAGAGACATCTACAATGCAATTCTGGGTTCCATACATAAGGGCAACACATCACAGGGCAAGGAGGTAATACAATCACATCTAGAATACTGCATTCAGTTCTGTGGACCCCTTTAGCAGAAAGGTCAGAGCAAACTGAAGGGGTTCAAAGAAGGGCACAAAAATTATTCAGGGGTTTGAAGGATTGATTTAGTGGAAAGATTGAGAAAAAAAATATGAATGCTATAGCTTGGCTAAGTGATGAATGGGGTTAAGGGGCATAAGGGCCAGCATGGTTTGAAGGGAATAAAGAACAAAAGAGGGAGAGGAATTATTTAGTGCAATACTGCGTGTGTGACTGGCAGTAACAAAACTGAAGTGAAGGACTATTTAGGTTGCATCTCAAGAAAAAATGCTGGCAGTCAGAGATACAGGGTTTGTGGAGTAGTCGGTTAAGGGAACTAGTAGATGTTTCTTCCCTGGAGACAATGAAAAACCAGACTGTAAAAATACTAACATATAGGGCCTAATTGTGACAAGCCCTTATGTGGGTGCATGAGGGGAAAGAGAGCATATAGGGGTTGTTTCCCTTTCCCCACAGCCTCACCAGGTGGCCAGCACTTGCAGTTCCTGCACTCTGTGGAGCAGGGACTGCTCCCTAGGTATACCCAGAGGAATTGAGAAACACCTGGAAAACCATGGCTTCAGCTCCAACTCTTCACTGTCCTGTGGAGCAAGCAGGTCACACTGTGGAGTTAGCTGCCATCCTAATGGACTGTGCAAATTGTTACAGTCCCTCAGCACTACAGATTGCTCAAAGGGATTTTTCCTTACTGAGGAGAATTCCTCCCCAAACTCCCCATTGGGTGGTACATTTCTGCAACACTTCCTTTGTGGATCTGTGGCTAAATGATACATTTTGGCCCACACTGAATTTTTAAAATAAATCAGCGAAGAGGTCAGTTGAATGTCCTAATAGTTTTCTAGTACGGATTCCAGGATTCAGTATTCTTTACCAAGTAGACTTTATAGAGCGCTTATACTAAAATATCAGGTCTTTATTTAGAGGGAAATTTCACATCACAGTGAAAATGGCAGAATTTCACCCATGGAGGAAAGTGTACATTTTGGAGAATTTACCCTAAATGGAAACTGCCCTTTTTTGGCACAGAAATATCATTAATTTAACATCAAAACATACTTGTTTGTGGAGAAAAGGCATTTTTCTATTTTTTTCCCTCAAAAATTCAAGGTGAAAATGGAAAATATTTAACTTTCCCTGACTCTTTGAAAAGAGGATTTTCAGATGATTTTTACTGGCTATGAGGATTTTTTTCACGTGGCCCTTGTGAGGTGGGCAAGAGCACGATTGGTTTGACACAAGTAGAAATCAGTTGTTCATTCCTTCCTGTTCAAATACTGTAGTTTGATTCCTCTGCGGATGATTTTAAATGTGAACACGAGACCCAAGGATTCCAGTACTGTCTGCACAATGCCACTTGATCTTCCCTTTGCTACTAGCATAAATTCTGCCCTTTCATACTGGCAATTCCCTGCAGACGGAAGCTATTTATCAATAGAACAAATACAGGCAGCCACCAGCATGTAAACATCCACACATCATCCTGCTGATGTACCGTCACCTTATACTTTGGAGGGTCATCTTTAGAGATGAAAAGATCGTTCATCCTTCATGTCTCCAACCTTAAGTCATTGCTCAACAAAATTTCCATTAAAATCAATGGGGCTTTTGTCTGAGTAAGGACTGTGGGATCAGGCCCATAATCTGTGGCCTTTCTGCTAGGTTTATCTATGGGAGTGTTCATCGCAGTACGAATTGTTACAGTGGTTTCTGTATTGTGGACATGGCCACTAGAAACGGAACAAGCTCATTTCCCCTTGCCTTCTCCCTCTACAACTTGTGTCTGGGCAATCTCATCTGCAAACATAAATTCAGCTCTCCCCTGAATGCTGGTGAATTACAGATTTACCTCTCCACTCTGCACTTGTCTCCTTCTGCCCAAACTAAAATCTTAACCTGGCTATCTGACTTCTCTTCATGGATGTCTGCCCAGTAGTTTAAGCTCAAAATGGTGGTCAAAACAGAGCCCTTATTCTTTGCCCCCCAAAACCATCCCCTCCTCTTCCTTAGTTACTGTGGGCAACCCCATGATCCTGTCACCCTGGACATTATCTCTTACTCTGCCCACTCTCTAGATCCTCACATAAGGTCTATGTCTAAATCTTGCTGATTCTGCTTGCATAACATCTCTAAGATACAGCTTTGCTTTTCCATTCACACAGCTTAAGCTCATATCCATGCTCTCAGTCTCTTATGCCTTGACTATTGCAATATCCTGTTCTCTGGGCTTAACAAATGTAATCTTGTCCTACTTCTATCCATTCAAAACACTGCTACAAGAGTCATTTTCCAGGCTCGTTTCTTGGACCTTTTCTCCTCCCTTTTTTCCTTCATTGATTTCCCCCCTTCTCCATAGCATGAAACCGAAACTACTTGTCTTTACTTTCAAGGCCTTTCATGAACTGTCCCCATGCTATGTCTCATTTCTCATATGCTCTCCAGATGTCAGTTCACACCTACACTATGCTGATGATGCCAGCCCTTACTGTCCATTTGAAAAATTTTCAAAGAAGCACCTTTAAGCTTCCACTGATTGGAGGAGTTCCTTGGAAACATCCACAGAACTATTTCAGTGATGTCCTTCAAATCCTTCCTCAAAATTCTCCTTTGCTATGTTGCCTATGAAAAGCTTGACAGGAACTAGGCAGTGGGTGTGCTGACCATTGTTGTCTCACTGTTTCCTTATGCTCCTCCATCAGTCCGAACACCTCTGTGTCCTAGTCCATAATTGGGGTTCGTTGGTGCTACCATAATAGAAATAATAATAATAACAATTTGCCTTGTCTACTGTACAAAGTTAGATGGATGTTTTGCCATTACTCTGGCAAATTTCACACAGGTGATTTCTAAGTAGACAGCTTTATATTCCATTATCAGTCATCTGAGATAACAAGTCCCCATAAATAAAATGCACTTTTAAAGTTTGTACATGACACCCATTAAAACTTGAAATACGGAGTATGCTCATCTGCGTCATCACAAATCCATTATATTATAAAATTAGTAACATAGTTATGCCATAAATGGTCAGTGTGTTCCATAACACAGAATTATTAAAATATGTCCATGATTCACAAAGTAAGTGATTACTAAAAAACCTTGGAAATATAATAGACAATCAAAAAGTCATGTCTCAGCTAAAACAAAACATGACAGAAATATTCTTGTATTTGAAAGGTGATGGTAGTAATAATGAAATTAACAGTGTATTCTCTTATCTTTGTGGGGGAAGAATGAGTGTTCAGTGCCCATATTCAAACCGCCTTTTTGTTGTGACGAATAGAATGGTATTCAAACATATCAAACAGTATTGTATGAATAAATGTACCATATGTGATACATTTACCTTTTTTCTTTAAGACTTTCTTTGCCATAAATTTATAAAAGCTTTGTTCAATGATAAATGCCCTGCATGGCTAATGTAAGATTAACATATTGAAAAGGAATCGCTTGTCAATATGAAGGAGAGAATTTAGGAATGCAGTTCTGAAATGTATTGCATAAAATGGAAATATCACACATCTCATCCTTTATAGATACAAGGGGCCAGCTTCTCTGTGGAGAATTAGAGATACCAATCATTTTGTATGGCTTTGGTCAGAGATATAGTGAGAAAAAATTAAGCAAGCACAGATTACTCAAGTAATGACTGTAGCCTTTAAAATGGACTATTGTAATTTGGGAACTGCAGTGATGAAATGGTTCCTTATAAGTGATTAAGTTATTATAGAGACACAATGCTGAGCTGGTTCTCTTGGAAGGCATGCATGATGCACCTTGGAGTTCAGTGAATGTGAACAGCTCTGCTGTATGTTGCAATGGAGTTAACACCACAGACAACCTCCTCCCATTCACTTGGAGGCAGCTATTACTGTTCCTGGCATTATGATCCTGAGGAGTTTACGCTAGACTCATGGAATCCCTGTGCTCAAGGGAATAATAGGACTGTGATTGCACTCAGCCTCTAAACAAAGGGTGTGTTTACACGCACAGTGTTGCACTCATGTGGCTACACCGGTGCAGATGCGCTACTGTAGCGCTTAGTGAAGATGCCACCTATTCTAAGAGGAGAGCTTCTCCTGTTGGTGTGGTTAATCCACCTCCCCGAGAGGCAGTAGTTACATTGATGGGAGAAGCTCTCCTGTCGACATAGCGCTGTCTACACTGGGGGTTAGGTAGGTGTAACTGTCACTCAGGGGTGTTGATTTTCCACACCCCCGAGTGACATAGTTGAACTGACATAAGTTTGTAACGTAGACCAAGCCGAAGACTCAGTGTGACGGGAAGGCACATTGTGTTCTCTGACCCCGAGTTCCCTTTCACACCTGCAGGGCTGGGTACAGTCATGCCAATAATTTTCATTATACATAATAAACTTCTCCCTTGTCTTTATGAAAAAGTTACACAATCATCAAACACCCTGCAATCATTGAAGTACAAACATCCGTTGTCTCCTTTGTGCTGATAAAACCTTCCGATTTGTTTTACTACTACTACTTACCATTTCTATGGCTCTTTAAAGCTTCAGAGCACTTTGCAGATTTGAACTATTTAGCTAATTAATGTCTATTTCCCCCCTGCATTGCATGCTGATATAATAGTGTGCTCAGAGTTACAACAAAACCTCCAGTGCCAGAAGCATGAAAAAAAGAAGAAATAAAAAGAAGGTAGAGACAAATGATGCAAATAGTTAGTAAAGGTCGGGCTCTCAATTTTAAGACTATCAGAGGCAAATTTAGTTACATTATTTCAAAATATTACATAGGGTCTGAGTCACTATTGAACTAGTTAGTATTCATCATTAATATCACAGGAGTTGTACCAGCGTAAGACCAGATTTGTGCAGTGTTGAATCTGGCCCATAGTCTACAGTGGATGCATATTAAATAGTTAAAGTGGGTCTGAGATCTACAAATTCTTTCTGGAAATTGCAGAATGAAGCAGGAGGACCATGTGCTTTGAGGTTGCAGATGAGAATCATACAATGTTGCATTTTGGATGATAGGGAGGATGGCAACTTTTTATGGAATAAATATTTTGGTTAACTCAAAACTGCTTATTAAATGATGCTTGTGAGGCGAAAGGCATCCAGGTTACAGGTCCTCTTAATGACAGCACAGAGGATTATTGTTAGACATTGTTAGTTTTCAAGAAAAAATTGTTGGCATGCTAGACCTCCTGTATCAGTGTAAATACTTTTTAATAATGGCACTGGAAAAATGGATGGGAGGTACTTCAGCATAAATAGACTAAGGATTGAAAGATTCTCTTAACCACACAAGACTGGAACAAAATGGGACACAATACAGAAAAAGGCCCAGGTAATTCACTAGAAAATTTTTTTTCATCCATTAGACTCCAACTCATTTCCACAGTAGGCATAAAAATACAGATAAGTTTTGGAGACCTGAGGGATCCACAGGCTCCCTTTTGCATAACCACCCAGATCCTCAGCTGATGTAAATTTATACAGCTCACAAAACAGATGTCTGGCGGTGCCCAAAAGTTAGGGGCTTTTGAGAAGAGGTACACTTAGGGATTTGTTTAATAAAAGAGAGTTCTCTTTTGTCCCAGCTGGGATTGTTTATCTTGCGGCTCTCAAGTACTTGCTCATAGGGAAGCTAGCTTCTACTAGCCTTATTGGTAGCAAAGCAGCAAATACTGCAATGCTGAAAATTACTTGCACCTCCCAGGACAAAGGACTGGTTCACTAGACAGACAAGACAGTTCTTGAAGTATCAGCATACAAAAAATGGGGGAAATTCCACAGATCCGATAAGATTTATTTTGTTGTTGTTTTTTGAGTTGTTTGATAAATATGGAATGGTGTTGTATACAGGCAGGTCTATTGATGGGTCTGGTGAAAAAATGCTGAAGGCAGTTACAGGGTGAGGTCATGTATGATGTCAGTTCTCTGGCTCTGGGTGATATTTCTTTTCTGACACACTATATTTCCCAAAGCTTGTTTCTCTTTTACTTGATTTTTTTATATGAGTTTTATTACAACATAAAATAGTGAGCAAATATGAAAGTGTTTGCTTCAAGTAAAACAGGTTCATGTACATACTCTTATTTTTTTATGTATTGTAATTGTTAAACATTAAATTTGTTTCATTTTCCTTCTACACTTCAAAGGAGAAGCTAATTAGAAATCATTTTGATTTTTCATTGCTCTCCTGGAATGTAGGTAAGTAGTATGCACAGAGCATTACCACTATTGAAATGCAGCTACAATCGAGTGGAATATAGTAGCTGTTTAACAGCACATTGTAGAATACTGAAGATTATCCCAACCTTTTCAATATGAAAAAGAAATTTAGGCAAGCAAAATGTAATTAACCAAATTGAAATTTGGCTAGAATACTCAAATTAACCCCTTCTCTTAGGGAAAATGCCACTTTTAGGGTGTAATTTTCAAAGGGAGTTAAGCACCCAAATTTCACTGAAATTTAGTGGGAGCTGGCCACATAATTCCTTTAGGCTCATTTGAAAATATAATATTAAAATTGATATTTTAATATAATATATACAGGTCAACTTGAAATAAATCAAAACAGTAAACATATTTTAACATTATCAAACTGAAATGAGAAAGTGGAAACCATTCATTTAAACTCTTTCCCATCCAAATTTTTATTCAAATTGGTGTTCTCTGGGAATACTTTTATTTAATCAATATTGCATTTTTAGACAGAAAACTGTTCCACTTAAATTTTTTCAACAAACTCTAGTCTTAACTAATAATAGATCACATTATGCTCCCATTGAAATCTCTTTAGCAGGAGCAGGATCAGCCCCAGTAATAATTGATGATAATAAAAGTTAATAATAATTAATAATATGTAGCCCTTATATTATATCATGTATAGTCGCTTCAATAAGTACCTAGACTTGTGACCTGGTCTACACAAGGAAATTACGTCATTATAACTACGTTGCTCAGGGGTGTGAAAAATCCATATGCCTGAGTGACGCAGTTAAACTGACCCAATCCCCTGTGAAGGCAGCACTTGGCTGATGGGAGAATTATTCCATCAACCTAGCTATTGCCTCTCAGGGAGGTGGAGCACCTACGCAGATGGGAGAACTCCTCTCATCAGGGTAGGTAGTGTCTTCACTGAAGCAATACAGCGACACAGCTGTAGCGGTTTACATGTATACATACCTGGAGTCACTCATTTACAGTGATCAGAACAGAATTAAATTTGATATCAATAAAAAAGAGCTCATTCAAAAAATCTAGCATTACAACACTAATCTTTAAAGAGGAGGATTCCAAAAAACTGAGGAACCTACTCAAAAAGACCTCTAAATTAAAGATGAGAAAATTAAAAAGCCCAGTGTCAGTATGGAGATTGCTTAAGCATGCCATAACAGTCACAGAGGATATGCATACTTCTTCAGCAAAAAGGATTCAAAGGGCAAAAACTGCCCAGAATGTAATGTGTGTATATATATGTAATAAGAATTGTGTGTATCTGACTGTATCCCTCTTTCCCTCCATACGTGTCTCACTGGTCTTTTTAAATTGCAAGCTCCTCAGAAAAATGGTCTGTATCTTCATATTTATTTGTGTCTCACCTAGTACTATGGGACCCTGATCCTGATTGAGGTGTATGGACACTATTGTAATACAAACATTAAATATAAGAAGAATAGGTCAATGGAAAGATTTAGGAAGTTATTCAAGCCATATATGCCTCAGCAAATAACAATCCAGCCCAGGTGAGGCTAACAGGAATAAACTATGGCAGATAAAACGTAAGGTGGAAATTAGGGAGACTAAGAAGGAAGCTGAAGAATGCATAACTGAAGACATAAAAACAAACAGAAATGTGAGGACAGCCAATGCAATGGAAAGTCAGTGAATATAAAATGTAAAAGGAAATATATTTGTACACGATGCATAATTAACCTGTACACCTGATTGCTAGAAGATATCTTTGAGGCTAAGGGTATGTCTACACTACGGTACTAGTTCGATTTCTGTGAAACCGAACTTGTGAACCCGATATTTCCAGGTCGATTGTTCGAATCCACACCAGGGATCTTTTTTCGAATGTCCGAGTCCACAGTAGGGGGGCAAGCGTCGACATTGCAAGCGGTGCACTGTGGGTAGCTATCCCACAGTTCCCGCAGTCCCGCCTGCCCACTGGAATTCTGGGTGTAGCCCCCAGTGCCTTGTGGGAACGAAATTGTGTCAAGGGTCGGTATACGTAAATTTCGTCACTCGAACCACACTTCCGCCTTCCCAACGTGAAAGCGCCGGCGGGGAATGAATTCGCGCCCTTTTCCTGTGGCTGATAGCTCGGACGCCACTGGACAGTGAGCATGGAGCCCTCCGCGATTATCGCAGCTGTCCTGTCCGTAGCCAACAACTCGCGCCTTATAGCGCACCTTTTCCAGAGTCTGATGCAGAGAAATCGGGAGAGGAGACAACGTAATCTCTGGGAGTACTTAAACTCTGAAAGGGGCATTGATCTCTTGCAAAGCGCTGGACCCCGGACCCTAGACATCATGGTGGCAATGGGTCATGTTGATCCCGTGGAACGGCGATGCTGGGCAAGGGAAACAAGCACTGACTGGTGGGACCGCATAGTGCTGCAGGTATGGGATGAGTCCCAGTGGCTGCGAAACTTTCGGATGCGTAAGTGCACTTTTATGGAACTTTGTGAGTTGCTGTCCCCTGCCCTGAAGCGCCAGGACACCCGGATGCGAGCTGCCCTCAGTGTCCAGAAGCGAGTGGCCATAGCCCTGTGGAAGCTTGCAACCCCTGACAGCTACCGGTCAGTAGCGAACCAATTTGGAGTGGGCAAGTCTACCGTGGGGGTTGCTGTGATGCAGGTAGCCCGTGCAATCGTTGACCTGCTGTTCCAGAAAGTAGTGACCCTGGGAGATGTGCAGGCGATCATAGATGGCTTCGCTGCAATGGGATTCCCAAACTGCGGTGGGGCCATAGATGGGACACACATCCCTATCCTGGGACCGGAGCACCAGGGCGGCCAGTATATTAACCGAAAGGGCTATTTTTCTATGGTTCTGCAAGCACTAGTGGACCACAAAGGACGTTTTACGAACATCAATGTTGGGTGGCCAGGCAAGGTTCATGATGCTCGTGTTTTCAAGAACTCTGGTCTGTTTAGACGCCTGCAACAGGGGGTTTATTTCCCCGACCACAAAATCAGTGTTGGGGATGTGGAGATGCCAACAGTGATCCTGGGGGACCCTGCCTACCCGCTAATGCCATGGCTCATGAAGCCATACACGGGAGCCCTGGACACTGAAAAGGAGCTCTTTAATTACCGGCTGAGCAAGTGCAGAATGGTGGTGGAGTGTGCCTTTGGCCGTCTCAAAGCAAGATGGCGAAGCTTACTTACTCGCTGCGACCTCAGCCCTAAAAATATCCCCATTGTGATTGCAGCGTGCTGTGTGCTCCACAATCTCTGTGAGATCAAGGGGGAGACATTTATGCAGGGCTGGGAGGTTGAGGCAAATCGACTAGCAGCAGATTACGCTCAGCCAGACACCAGAGCCATTCGAAGATCACAGCGGGAGGCGGTGCGCATCCGGGAAGCTTTGAAAGCTCGCTTCCAGACAGAGCGGGTTAACCATTGACTGCTACACTTCCGTAAACAGATACTGGACCTTCCCCTGTCCCTTTCCACATGTCCCGTTGCCCATCCTCCCATTACCAACCCCCTTCCCCCTCCTTGGTTCAATGCTGTAAAGTCACAGTAAAGGAAAGATTTTTTTGTGTGAACCTTTTCCTGTACTTCTTATTGGGTAATGATTATCACCGTGGAGGCATACGGCGGTTGGGGGGCGGTTTGGTTGGGGGACACTTCCCTTCAAAGGGGAAGCTCTTTACCCTGCCCAAAGCGCAGTGCCAGGAGGTGTTCCGCTTGCTTAAAGGGACAATCAACCTCTCCTAATCCCATGTATGTGTGGTGTTGTCTATGTGCCTTTTACGTTGTGACTATCGCCTACGGATCCCACGGTGCATTGATCTATCCAGCAGGCTACTGTCAGCCGCAAAAGATCAGCGACCACCCTCCCCAAACATAAAGTGCACCACCCAACCCCCAATCCCCAGGTTTACAATGTATAGACCTGCACAACGAAGGACAGGTGTGCTTAATGCATGCAATGTGTACTGTGCTTGTCTCTTCAGCAGTTAACCTGTGTGCACCCTCGTTTCTGCTCCCATTATCTGCACTTACAAAACATGTTAACCACTACCCAGACATACAAACGGTCCCATTTAAAACACTCAGGGAAACATTGGTGAACCAAAAAACCAGATTTATTCAACAGAACAGTAACTTAACATGGGACCTGGGAAGGGAGGTGCTCAGGGGTGCTGCTGGATGGAGAGGAGGGAAAAGTCTAAGGTTTAGGGAATGACAGCCTTCTACTACTGCAGCGGTCTTCAGGGGTGGATTGAGTATTTCCACGCACCCTGGCTCCCCTTGTCCTAGTGACTTTTGGGGAGGAAGCCACTGGACTTGGTGGTGGGGGAGGGCGGCTTGAAAGAACATACAGAGGTGCTCTTTCCTCATGTCTCCTGTCCTGGAGAACATCCACTAGGCGCCGGAGCGTGTCTGTTTGCTCCCTCATGATTCCAAGCATTGTTTGGGTCGCCTGCTGATCCTCCTGCCGCCACCTGTCCTCGCGCGCTTCAGCCCTCTGCTCCCGTTCCCTGGCTGCTCGCTCGTACCGTGCAAACTCCTCTCTGCGGTGTGCCGCCTCCCTCTGTGACAGCATCATTAATTCTGAGAACATGTCGTCCCTGGTTCTCTTTTTGCGCCGCCTTATCTGGACTAGGCCGTGGGTGGGAGAAGCACGGGTTGGGTGGGAGACACTCACAGCTGTGGGATAAATGAAAGGGAGTGAATTCCTCAGAATGATACTTTTTCAAGAACAATGACCATACTCTTTCACCGTGAATAGGACCAAACACAGTGCCTATCACATGTACACGTACTACAAGGTCAAATACTATGCCTTAAGGCTGAATGAGTGGCTGGGGTCCCGGTATACGGATCCCAGAAGCCTTGCCGTACACAGAAAATCACCTCTCTGAAAACCATGGTAAGGTGCTGACTTAGGACTGCTGCGAGATTGCTTCACAGCAGTGCTCTACTCCCATGTCTCCCTCAGTGTTCCTGGCGGCGGGCAGGAAATGCTGCTGGCCAAACCGATAATCTACGGCGGCTGTCCTAAGCCACCCCCCAGTCCGCGTTGCCGCTTCAGGGAACCTAAAATGCCCGCGAACCGCTCAGCGTGAACGGCTCGCCTACCCTTCCCCCCCCTCCGCGTGGCTGCTCCAGGGAATCTAAAATGCCCATGAACCGCTCAGCATGAACGGCTCGCCTACCCTTCCCCCCCCTCCGCGTGGCTGCTCCAGGGAATCTAAAATGCCCGCGAACCGCTCAGCGTGAACGGCTTGCCTACCCTTCCCCCCCCTCCGCGTGGCTGCTCCAGGGAATGTAAAATGCCCGCGAACCGCTCAGCGTGAACGGCTCGCCTACCCTTCCCCCCCCTCCGCGTGGCTGCTGCAGGGAACCAAAAATGCCCGCGAACCGCTCAGCATGAATGGCTCGCCTACCCTTCCCCCCCCTCCGCGTGGCTGCTCCAGGGAACCAAAAATGCCCGCGAACCGCTCAGCATGAACGGCTCGCCTACCCTTCCCCCCCTCCGCGTGGCTGCTCCAGAGAATCTAAAATGCCCGTGAACCGCTCAGCGTGAACGGCTCGCCTATCCTATCCCCGGTTTAGTGTTGCCGCTCCCTGGGACTGTCCCTACCCGCGCACCGATATGTGGTACTGGTTTTGCTCCCGACACACTACCACCACGCGTTACCGTAAACAGCCGGGTGTCTGTCTGTAAGGGGAAAAGGAAGCATGCAGTACACTAATTATACCACTCATTCGAACCAGGACCCCATGACTGATATCACTCTGATGAGGATTACGGAGACAGAGAAAGAGTGCATGCTGCGTCAATGCAAGCAAACCCCGGGGCCGTATGCTGCCATGCTATGCAAGGCAATGATACCAGAGTACCTGCTGCTTGCATGGCGCGGGAATGTATCCTACCATGGAGGAGACAATAAGGCAGCTCTCCCAGTGAACGTGCTAAACAAACTATCGCTGTACCTGCAAGACAGCTTCTCTGAGATCTCTGCTGGTGATTACACCTCTATCCCCATACATATTGACAGACTTTTCGAATAGTTGCACGGGAAAGCGACTCAAAGCTGAAGCGCATAAGGCCAATGAAGCCACAGTTACAGAGCGCTATCACACCATAACTATTGTATTGAAAATAAATGTCTAACACACTGACCTGATGATCCCTCTCCTGATTCCTGGTCAGGAATGCTGGCTTGGGAGTGTTCGAAGGGCAGCGCAGTCAGGGTGAGGAATAGTTCCTGGCTGTCGGGGAAATCTCCAGGGTGACCACTTTCAATCGCTTCGTCCCCCTGCCCTCCATCCTCTTCTTCGCCGTCAGCGAAAACCTCCTCCGATGTGTCCGTAGAATGGACCCCGTCATCGGTGTCCACGGATACTGGCGGGGTAGTTGTTGCCGCACCACCAAGCATGGCGTGCAGTGCCTCGTAAAATTGGCAAGTCTGAGGCGCTGAGCCAGAGCGTCCGTTGGACTCTTTGGTCTTTTGGTACGCCTGACGTAGCTCCTTGATTTTGACGCGGCACTGCGTAGCATCCCGGCTGTACCCTCTCTCCGTCATAGCCTGTGAAATCTTCTCGTAAATTTTGGCATTCCGTCTTTTTGAACGGAGCTCGGCTAGGATTGATTCATCGCCCCACACAGCGATGAGATCCAAAACCTCACGATCACTCCATGTTGGAGCTCTCTTTCTATTCACCGATGGCATCGAAACCACCGCTGTAGAGCTCTGCATCATTGCCAGTGCTGCTGAGCTCGCCACAATGTCCAAAGAGGAAATGGGATTCAAAATGGCCACAGAGGAAAAAGCATTCAAATTTTCGCGGGGATTTCTCTGAGTGGCAGGTCAGAGCATCCGAGTACAAAATACTGCCCTGAGCGTCCACCGAGTGGTGCACTGTGGGATAGCTCCCGGAGCTATCAGCGTCGAATTCCGTCCATAGTACCTTGCATTCGACATGCCCATTTCGAATTTGGCGCTACTCCCCTCGTCAGGGTGGAGTACCGAAATCGATTCAAGGAGCCCTTACTGTCGAAATAAACTGCTTCCTAATGTGGACGGGTGAGGGATTACATCGAGTTAACGCTGATAAATTCGACATAAAGTCCTAGTGTAGACCTGGCCTAAGAGTTGAGCAGGATTTTAAAAAGGATTAAGTATTTGTGTGAACAATGAGAATAGGATATCAAGCTATAGAGATAAATATAGATATATAAACCTTCCTGCTTCAGGCTATAAGACGACGACTAATTTATATATATTCAGAAAATAATTTCCCTAAAGGCAGGTTATTCTATAGTTCTCCATTACAGGGATTCGTGCACATTCTTTCACTCAAAGCATATGGTATGGGATACTGTTGGAGATAGGACACTGGACTAGATGACAATTTCTCTAATCTGGTTTTGCAATTCCTATGATCCGATGTTCTCAGAATTAGAACTCATGAACTAACACAAGCCTTGAGCCAAAAACAACAATGCCTTAGGCAAATATACCAGTGAAATCAAGGGGCAAATCTCTCTCGATCAGAATATGGTTCTTCCTTATAAACTGAATTTCAGTTTCCTGTAGCCAGCAAGCATGTTGTCTGATAACAGCTACTTAGAGAGGCCTTGTGAACCAGTGTCACTGGATGGGGTGAATGTGGGAGAGGAGGCTGGTGGTGATTGTGTGGTGAAACTCAAACTCCCACATACAAGCTAGGAGGTTTATTTAGATGGTGCAGAGAATTGGCAAAAGGCCCTCCTCACCGCAGGGTCTGAGCTATGCCACCAGTGTTTAAGCCAGGGGCACAACCAGAATTTTTCTAAGGGGGCAGTTAACGTTACCTGCTGGTTTCCCCAAACTTGAGTGATGTTGTGACTTGGTGTCACAACACTACTCAAATTTCATGATGGGAGGCCAGGTCACATTGCCTTATGACCTGGTGCACAGTGTCCGTAGACGGGATGATGTCGGGGACAAAATTTGAGTGGCATTACAACCTGGCACATGGAGTAGCTATACCACTCAGATTTTGCCCAGCCACCCCTCTATCATTCTGACATGGTATGTCTACCTGGGGTGGGGGAGGGCTTCACCTCCCGCCCCTCCCTGCCCCGCCCCTCCAGGCTTCAAAGCATAAGGGGCTCTGCCTCCTACACTCCTGCTGGGGGATTTCCCTACTGACCCTTGTGTCCCACCAAAAATGCTATAAACCCAGTGCCCATGCTTCTCACCAAGGGTGAATTTCACCGAAAGAGTTGATAATTGGTCAAAATAAAACTTGGAAGCAGTAGTATTTGTAATAAAAACTTGTTTTGGTTCCTGGGGCTGTGATCACATTAAATGAAGAATTAAACCAACTGTGCTTAGAGTAGACTTTATTGTGCCAAGGATAGCTAACATTTGATCACCGTCCCTACAGGGTTTTACATTTCTCTCTGGAGAGGGCCAGTGTATTGTAAGGGATTCTGCAGGAAGGGAACAGTTTTTAGCACTCTTGATTGATTTTAGTAATGCATATTTTACATATTTACGGATATGGGTCTACTCTTGAGAGATAATGTGTGGTAATAGAAAAAGAAAGGGGAATTTGAAGTAATTTTGTAATCATTACTAATTTGTTTATTTCCTTGGTGCTAATCCCAATTTCTAAATTACATACTATTGAAATGATGTCTAGGTTTTCCAAAGGTGTTATACAGCAGTAATAATAAATATTAGTGTATTGGCACCAAATGCCTACAGGCCCTTGGTCACCTTTACCAAAAGAATAAACTAAAAACATATGTCATATTATCTCCTGAGCTTCTCCCATATAAACCCACTACAGTAAGTGGGTCTGCACACAGGGAGGAACCTGGACAATATAGTAATTAAATAAACGTGGGGAAAAAAGACCAAAATATAAAAATAAAACAAGACCTTCATTGCTGGTGTACTAATACTAGAATATTATTTGAGTGGGTCCATAGAAGGGTATGTAGGATGGCATTTTCAAAAGCCCTCAGTATTGGTCTAATACTGCTCCCATTGAATTTTATATCACATTTTTAATCTGAAAGGATCTCAGAGTGTTTTGTAGCCCCGTGCAGAGTGCCTTGAAAATTTCAAAGGTAATGTAATACAAATATATATCAGACAGTAATACAAATATGTATTGTTAGGACATGATCGCATCCTGAGATCTGCACATACCTGTTGTGAAGAATGGGGGAGCAATATGTGGTATTTTAATTAATACTATGTGTCCCTCTGTTTGCTTGGTTATTCTGTTGCTTGCTAAAGTGGTTTTGTACATCTTCAGGAACCAAAGTCAATGGGTCCAGATAACCCAGTCTCTGGTACTTAACATTCAGTCCAGTTGTCAATTCCTTTGAAGGTCCACCACCATCCATTCATCAACAGGATGGCTGGTCACATGAGGGGGGAAATGGAAGTGGGGGAAATAAAAAGAGCTTTAGAAGGATTAAAAGCCTCAGCCCTGAAACTAATAATGGAAATAGGATAAAGAAGGAGGCAGTGACTGCTGAGAAGAAACTCACCCTTCACTCTCAGAGACTGGGGTTATCTGGAGTAAGTTACACCTATTTAAGCTTTAGGTAAGATGATGCATGCAGGCCTTTTGTTGTTTTAACCTTTTCTCTGAATGCCATGTTCCTATGCATAAATACATACTACTTTGTTTTGAAGAAGCTGTTTGGAGTCCCTACATTTACCTACTGATCACAGCTCTTGAAGGGAAGCATTTGACAGGCACCAAATCCAATTGGGCCTGCTTGGGAAATACGGTTAGTAAAGCGCTCTAGCCTGGAGACCTAGTCTAAAAGTGAGGTGAATCATGGGATTCCAGGTTGAGAGATGTTTATGTGCTGAGTCTGTCACTTGGCAGCAGTGCCCATGGAGAGACTGAAAAGAGATATAGCTAAAGCCTTGTAACAATGACACCTGTAAATCTGCTAAAATCAATCAATAAACCAGAGCATATTTGTTGTGGAGTTTGTTTGTTTACTGTATATGTATATGTGTTGTAGTCATTTCTAGAAAGGAAGACTTGAAAATGCTGTAACCCAAGCCCAAATCATTGGCTGCGGCAGTTTTGAGAGTGTAGTTTAAGAGTAATGGTGGGTGGAGCAGTAGCACAATGAGACCAATCCATTTTGGGCTGTATAAGTAGGGGCATTTCCAGCAGATCGAGGGACGTGATTATTCCCCTCTATTCGGCACTGGTGAGGCCTCATTTGGAGTACTGTGTCCAGTTTTGGGCCCCACACTACAAGAAGGATGTGGATAAATTGGAAAGCGTCCAGCGGAGGGCAACAAAAATGATTAGGGGGATGGAGCACATGACTTATGAGGAGAGGCTGAGGGAACTGGGATTGTTTAGCCTGCAGAAGAGAAGAGTGAGGGGGGATTTGATAGCTGCTTTCAACTACCTGAAAGGGGGTTCCAAAGAGGATGGATCTAGACTGTTCTCAGTGATAGAAGATGACAGAACAAGGAGTAATGGTCTCAAGTTGCAGAGGGGGAGGTTTAGGTTGGATATTAGGAAAACCTTTTTCACTAGTAGGGTGGTGAAGCACTGGAATGGGTTACCTAGGGAGGTGGTGGAATCTCCTTCCTGAGAGGTTTTTAAGGTCAGGCTTGACAAAGCCCTGGCTGGGATGATCTAGTTGGGGTTGGTCCTGCTTTGAGCAGGGGGTTGGACTAGATGACCTCCTGAGGTCCCTTCCAACCCTGAGATTCTATGATTCTATGACCTGGAAGGGCTTTGGAGAACATGAAAAAAGTGGCTGACTAGGCAGCACACTTACCGCATTTGCAATTTTGCCAGCAATACTTGAGGCAGGGGCTACAGCTGTGTGTCAAGTGTGCAATGCAGAGGAATGGCGTGGCAGTCAAATAGGCCAAAGGAAAGGATGCAGCGGGTAAAAAAAAAAAAAAAGTGGGGAGAAGTTGGGTAAGAGTGTTGGAATCCTTTGATATAACTAGTGATGTGTTGTTACTAAAGAGTAAAGAAGGTGAGCCTGAGGAGGGGCAGAAAATATTTTTGGGCCTGTGAAGTTGATTGTATTGATTCTGCCTTGCTTATCCCCAACAAATCCATTTAATACAAAAGACTGTTTTCCATAATTAAAATACACCTCTGTCTCTGCATTCCCAATCATGACCCAGCATCTTTCTCTGTATGTGACCCTAAAGAGAATTCCTTTGAGCAGCCTGTCTTACAGCCTCTTTCGAGGATCTGTAGGCCAGCTATTACTTCAGATCTGGTGCAAGCTGGAGCTTTTCTTGTCAGACACATGCAATACATACTACCTCATTGTTTCTTTCCCTCTCCTGGCTCTCCAGACCTGTTGAGCACAAGGTCCTGAAGAAGGCACCATCACAGAGGCAGTAGGAATGTGTGTGCAGAATCTCCCCTTCCAGGGCCGGCTCCAGGCACCAGACGACAAAGCACATGCCTGGGGCGGCGCCTTGTAAGGGGCGGCAGTCCAGGGATTCTGGGGCAGCCGGGTTTTTTTTGTTTTGTTTTTTGCTTGGGGCAGCCGAAAAGATGGAGCCGACCCTGTCCCCTTCGCACATGGATTGGGGGATAAGACAAGGCTCTATGTGTTAAATGCAGCAAACATCTATAAAGCAGCAAGATGGACAGTCTTTCAGGATTTCATACTAAACGGACTGTATTATAATTTCAATGCAATACCCTCCACCCAAAAAACTCCACCCCAATCCTGTAAATCCACACTGCACAATTACATAGAGTAGAGAGAGAGTTTTTCGTGTGTGTGTGTGTGTGTGTACACATGTGTAGATTCACTAGGCAGGGTCTCATAACATTTAAATTTATAAAAAAAATAATCTTTAGATGTGTTCCAAGCAGGTAGATTTTTTTTTCCTCTGAGGAGCTAGGTTCCTCCCTCCCTCCCCCCCCCGACCCCCCCACCCCGGCTTAGCCTTGACATATGAGTATTAGCTTTTCAATGACAGGCACTTGGAGTGTGGGAAGAAGGTAGCACGAACTATTCAGGAAAGCTTAGGAAGAAGCAAAATGAGCTCAAGGCTGAACAGAACACAAACCATGCACTATAGTTTAAGCCTTTAAAATTATAAAGTAGGTAAATTGGATTTTTATGGAAATTTCAAAGAAGGGCTTATATTCCCAAACACCAATATAATATCTGAACTGTAGTGGAAGCCACATGAGACTTTAAAATTCAACACCTTTATTTTATGCCTTTGAGCAAAAAACTAATTTATTTTTTATCCATGTTGCATAAATAAAATAAATGTGATTTTACCCTCTGTTGACTGGCACTACCTTGCAGTAGCCAAGATGAAGTCATTAGAGAAAAATAGCATTGCTATAGTTCAGGGTCTTGATGTTTCCAAAATAAGCCCCTGCTTCAGGGTTATGTAAAATCAGAGTTTAAAACAAATTTCTGGAAGAAATCTCAAAGCACTTCAGAGTCTTTACAGAGATTTTTCACTCATTGCTGGAATAGTGTGAGGTGGAACACAACAGCCTATTTTACACCAGCAATATACACTAGCACAATAGCTACACTCTCAACCATGTGGGAATAATCTGTGCATCTTTAGCTCACAGTTTCATAGTAATTCTTCTGTTGGAGTTCGGGGCTTCCTTGCTGTCTCCCTTAGAAAAGAAACAGGAGTTCTATTCCAATAACGCAGAGCGCTCCTGAGAAAAGGGATTCCTTTGGGGGACTATTCCCACAGACACCGCAATATCAAGGGCTTCCCTGATTGGGGGAGTCAGTAGTTTGGGTTCTAATCCTAGGTTTGCCATTGACCGTACAGCCTTGGGCAAGTCATGTCACCTCTTGGTGTCTATTTTTCCCTTCCTGCCCTTTGTCTTGTCTCTTTCAACTGTAAGTAATTGGAGGCTGGGACTCTCTCTCACATTGTGTTTGTACATTGAAGTCCTGTCTTGGATGGATCATCTCGGTGCTATTGTAATATAAATAATAAGCAATAATAAGATCAAACGTACAATAGAATCTCAGAGTTATGAACACCTCGGGAATGGAGGTTGTTCATAACTGAAATGTTCGTAACTCTGAACAAAACATGGTTCTTTCAAAAGTTTACAACTGAACACTGACTTAATACAGCTTTGAAACTTTACTATGCGAAAGAAAAATACTGCTTTCCCTTTTTTTAGTAGTTTACGTTTAACGGTACTGTACTGTATTTACTTTTTTTGGGGTGGGGGTGGTCTCTGCTGCTGCCTGATTGTGTGCTTCCGGTTCCAAATGAGGTGTGTGGTTGACTGGTCAGTTTGTAACTCTGGTATTCATAACTCTGGGGTTCTACTCTAATTTGTTCTACATCAGTCTTGTAGACTGTAAAATACTTTGACATCCTTCAGGATGGGAAGTGCTATCTTGTTGCTATGCTGCTTTTATGCCTTAATTCCTAAGCAATTTTTAGAGCATTCCAAAAAAGTACATGTCTGCCTCCCAGTTATAGCTGTGTGTGTGCAGCTCAAAACTCTGCCCCCACAAGTAACTATTGTCTTTAGCTACACAGACTGAGTGCAGTCATTTATTATTTGAAAAATTCTTGAATAGATATTTTAACAAGTTTAAACCAACAATGTCACGTCGCAACTTTCCCCCATGTTGATAGGCTCTCAGCAGGATGTCTCGTTAGCCCAGGTGTCTTAAAAGTGTAGTTTTCTGAAGTGTTAAATGCATTTTGGGCTATTTCCTCAGTGAAACAAGGTAGCGTGTTTGGGAAACGGAAGATGTTGAAGAGTGCAGGGTTTTCAATGGCTGCAGAGTGCAGAATACGGAATGAAATTTAATGCTTGTGTGAATGGGAATCTTTCTTAAGCATAATAGCAAACATCGTAAGTATGATCTCTGCACTTTTACAATTTTTACTGACATCAGTAGAATAGTACGTTTCTTTCTTTCTTGTCCTCATTAATAGGCAGTGTTCTTGTATTTTCTTAGACATTATTTTTATGTGCTGATGCTGGGTTATTGTTATTTCAGGAAATTGAAGGAGACTTGCGGAAGCCGTAGTGACTGGTAGAGATGCCAACAGGCTTGTTTTGGCAAAGAGTGTCCTGGGTTTACATGTCCATATTGGATATGTACAGTTGTGCAAATGACTGATTTTTTCTGTTCTGTTGGTTGTTATTAAAAATTGGATTGCGGGGGAGGTGGAATTATTTTGGGTCAACCCACAAAGGAACATTTTCATCAAACCAAAAAGTTTAAAAATATCATTTCAGATTGAGCAAAATATTTTATTTAGTTTTAGAGCTTTTTCACCCTTTAAAAAAAAAACGGAAATAAATTTCAAAACAAATCATTTCAATTGAACTGTTTCAGTTTGAAATTGTCAAAATGAAATGTATCATTTTTTTTCAATTCTTTTCTTTTTTTTACTGAATTTCTTTTCAATTTTTTTCTGAGTTTTCAAGATGTTTCAGTTAACCTGAGTCTGCTTTTTTTTTTTTCAATGAAAAGGTTTTGGCTGAAAAATTTTACCCAGCTCTGTTTACAATCCAGGCCAGAGTGCCTGAAACTGGCATCTTTTTTTCTCAGTAATAATGTTTCCCATCAATAAGAGCTGCAGTGTTGCATCAACAGGAGGTTGCAGGTGATTGTTCCCCTGTTTCTTTGTCTGTGCTGATGTCTGAATACAGACTAGAAAGAAGTTGAAGCAGCAAGGTTTGTGGGGGTGGAGGGCAGCAGTCTTCTTCTGAACTATATCTCTCCTCCACTGAAACCTGCCAGTGATTGTAGGCTGTAACAGGAGATCATGATATATCTGTCCCCACATTCCCAGTGGAAAGAATGTGTAGGAACAACGTGCAGGGAGAACCTTTAAATTCAAGGAGGTGGGAAGGGCCATGCTGTCCTCACTTGCAGATGCCATAAGACAGCCTTGCACATTTCTACTCATATTCACCACCTAATTTTTTGTCAGATAATTAAAATCGCATTTGGTTTTCATTAGTATTAATCATTATGGCATATGGGCTAAAGGATTTTGTACCTGGACTGAGAGTGAAGAGAGTAAAATTATGAGTGGTGTGGAGGAAGTGAATAAGGAAAAGTTATTTACTTGTTCCCATAATAGAGGAACTAGGGGCCACCCAATGAAATTAGTGGGCAGCAGGTTTAAAACAAATAAAAGGAAGATCTTCTTCACACAGCACACAGTCAACCTGTGGAACTCCTTGCCTGAGGAGGCTGTGAAGGCTAGGACTACAACAGGGTTTAAAAGAGAACTGGATACATTCGTGGAGATGAAGTCCATTAATGGCTATTAACCAGGATGGGTAAGGAATGGTGTCCTTAGCCTCTGTTTGTCAGAGGGGGTGATGGATGGCAGGAGAGAGATCACTTGATCATTACCTGTTAGGTCCACTCGCTCCGGGGCACCTGGCATTGGCCACTGTCGGTGGACAGGATACTGGGTTCGATGGACCTTTGGTCTGACCCAGTACGGCCATTCTTATGTTCTTATGAGTCTTGGACATGCCACTGCACCTTCACCCAAGGAAGACAGCTACAGGAAGAGGAAGTCTTTTTTGGGGGGAGGAAGATTACAAGGGTCTTCTACCTTTTGAGGATTTCCCATGATTAGCACTGAGGTTTTGACGTTTGTTTGTTTGTTTTACAGTATAATGAGGTTTAATATGGCAATGCCATTTCTGACAGCCTGATAATTAAGATGCACATTAAAAATTACATAAAGTGTATCTGAATACCCTCATTCCCATGATGACTGGGGCTTGGTGTCTCCTATTTGGAGAATTGTCCCCGGTAGGGAAAAATAATCAAATGGTGGTAACTATGAGGTGCTATTTCTATTTTGCTCAAGTCAGTTTGAGATTTGCTAAACATATTGTTTGTATCTCATAAGCAGAGAGGTGTTTTGCTGTAATACTGGCTCTGAGGTCCTTTGTTTGGCTCATGGAAATGCTTGCTACTTGTATCATGTACAGTTTGCTTTCCATCTCTTGTTGTTGTTTGTTGCAGATAATTACGGGTCAAATCCAACCATCCTTCCACAGCACTGGAAGTGGAGCCAGTGTTGAATGGGGACTGGATATTTCGGGTTAAGTGAGCTCCCTATGTGGAGGGCAAGGAGAGGAGTGGAGGTGAGGGTCGATTGAAGGATCTTCTTTTATCTTGATTCTCCTGTCTTGCCTCTCCAGTAGGGGGCAGTGTTAAGGGAGCAGAGGGCTACACCAACTATTTTGGCTAAAGTAGCTTCTTCAGAATGACTCAGTTGCTCTTCAGATGTGGAAGCAAAAAGCCTTCCTTTTTCCACCTTGTGCATCTGCCCTGCGCATAGCTGCCCAGGTTGGGCGCTTGCGCAGCATATTTATTTTCTGATCTGAATAAGCATTAGTAACTGCAGATTACAAGGCTAACCTCAAAACGTAAAATATTGCATAGCTATGCAGTTCAAAATTACATACACAGACAAATCATTGAATAGCTATCAATATTACACACGCAACTAAACTAAACATATTAAGCAATTTCTTCTGATCAACACCAAACACCTTCACCCTAACAACAAATGTTTTATTAGACATTTGTTAACATATCTTGGGGGGAAAAATAGAAGACCAGACATAATACATATCAAAGTAACAATAGTAACATGTCCTCTACCTCCTGCCAATGGTCATATAAGACAGTGGTTCTCGAAGCCGGTCCACCGCTTGTTCAGGGAAAGCCCCCTGGCGGGCTGGGCCAGTTTGTGTACCTGCCGTGTCCGCAGGTTCGGCCGATCACGGCTCCCACTGGCCACGGTTCGCCACTCCAGACCAATGGGGGATATGGGAAGCGGCACAGGCCGAGGGATGTGCTGGCCGCCCTTCCTGCAGCCCTCATTGGCCTGGAGCGGTGAACCGCAGCCAGTGGGAGCCACGATCGGCTGAACCTGTGGACGCGGCAGATACACAAACCGGCCCGGCCCACCAGTGGCTTTCCCTGAACAAGCGTCAGACTGGCTTTGAGAACCACTGAAGACACATTTACTCTCAGGGCACATAAGCTACAATACAACAACCAAATATTGCTACAGAAAGCCTATGTATTGAAACAGGACTTCTCAAATATTTTCATAGTGTGGAGCACATTTTAGTACAAAAAATTGTCTCATGGTCACTTGTCCTTCTGTTTATGATCATGGAAAATCTCTTTAAACCACAGAAATTGTTTTACATGGAAAAATAACATTTGGAAAGTACTTCATATGTTTTCAGCTGTGTTTCATGTAGCAGATATAAATAATGGAGGAGAAGCCAGCAACCACCATGTAAGCAGCTAGCTCTCTACAGATAATTTGCAAGTTCTCCACAGAGCACCAGAGAACAGTGGACTGCAATTTGAGAAACACAGTATTAAACTAAAATAGAGGCTGGGAGAGTATTCAGAAGCACTGTTTTCAGTCCCTTGGAAAGGGGCTTTTTCTGTTGCTCTCTAATATCTGCTTTCTTAAGCTCAGGGTTATATTGGATGAGCTGTGTGTGGGAGAGAGAGAGAAACTTCAGAACCAACAATCAAGCAGGCTGACAAGAGACTCATTGGGAATGATGCAACCTTTTAGTCGCTAAGATATCCTGTATATCCACTTCAGTGGTTTACTGAGATTTAGGAGTGAAGATGAGTAGGGCATATAAAATGTTAGGGCTTACAAATTCCCATTTAATTGATCCATACCTCAGCAATCCAAAAATGTACCTGCTGCACCATCACTCCACAAATATTAGAAAAATAATTTTCGTAGTCACTTGTACGTAGTGGATTTTTGCCAACATCAGAACATCAGTTATTAAATCACTGATGTCCTAACATAAGTGTTTTACTGAGCCCTAGAGAACATTGACATATATACATATATTCTGGTATAAACCAAGGGGCTTGGGAACAAGGTTGCAAAGCTACCTACTGGTTCCTGACTAGGGTGACCAGATGTCCCAATTTTATAGGGACAGTCCCTATTTTGAGGGTCTTTTTCTTATATAGGCTCCTATTACCCCCAACCCCTGTCCTGATTTTTCACACTTGCTGTCTGGTCACCCTATTCCTAACTGAAGGAATGGTCTATAAGGAATGGGAAAACTGAATAATAAATTTGCCAGATAGCACAAATACCATTCATATCTAATAAACCAAATATTCCTGAGTATCAGCTTAAAAATATCAGAATGCCAGGTACTCACGAACATTCATGCCAAAATGTGTTAGGTCTCAGAGGGAGACATCCAAGTCTTACAACAACAGTGGTTCTCAACCTTTCCAGGTTGAGAACCACTGTACTTCAGTAGTCTGTACTTCACTTCAGTAGTCAGATTTGTCTTGTGTAACCCCAAGTTTCACCTCACTTAAAAACTACTTGCTTACATAATCAGACATAAAAATACAAAAGTGTAACAGCACACTATTACTGAAAAATAGCCTACTTTCTCATTTTGTCTTTATGAAACTTTAGTTTGCACTGCTCCGTGAGCTCAATTAAAAACTCTTCAGCGGGGATGCAGCACATTCAGGGGAGGGGGCAGAACTGGGCGGGAAGAGGCGGGGTGGGACTGGGTCCTTGGGGGAAGGGGTGGAGTGGGGATGGGGCCTGAGGCAGAGCTGGGGGTTGAGCCCCCCCCAGCAGTTTGAAAAGTTGGCGCCTGTGAGTGGTAGTGCAAATTACTAACCATTGTGGACCAAACTCTACTGTCCAGGGCAGTTGTCCCCAATGCGGTGCCCGCGGGGGGCATGGCCCCTTCCGGGCCATTTATGTGCACCCGCCTACTGACAAGGGAGCACGGCCGCCAGACAACCAGCCACCAAAATGCCTCCGAGAAGCTGCAATGCCAAGAAGCGTCGCCGCCGAAATGCCGCTGCTTCTCGGCAGCATTTCGGCGGCTGGTCATCCAGAGCCCACCACACTCTTCTGGGAACATGAATATGCTATTGCAACAGAAAGGTTGGGGACCACTGGTCTAGGGGAATGCAAATTCTATCAGGCTTAGTTCATATAGAATTAAGTAATGATATTCAGTGTATATGTGTTGTTTTGTCATTATGCGGGGACATAAAATGATACTCAGCTGACCAGGAGAAAACAGCACCTGATTCAAAGAAGCTGCTCCTTGAACAGGTCTCTTATCATAATAGGCCTTTCTGCATGACAGATCCTTGTGTTACTATTCTGTGATGAAAATTGCAGGCAGATTAAGTCCATTTGATTTCTGAATAGCTACTTCGTGTGAATGAATGATTTATCTGGTAGTTGCTCTTATGCCACCTTATCTCCTAGACCTTGTCTCTTTTCACTCTGCTCCCCTTCACTCATCTAGCACCAGCCAGTTTGCCCTTTCAGACAACTGATTACTGTGGGTACAAGAGACTTCTCTATCTCTTGTCATCAGAAATAACTTTCCAACAGGTATGTCTCTTCACCTGATTGACTTACCATCTTTCTCAGATATCAACTGAAATTATATCTTTTCTTCCTTGTATCTACCTCCTCTTCTTTTCTTTTCTTTCTCTACTATTTTTGACACACCATGACATTATCATAAGCAAACTAGGGAAATGTGGTCTGGATGAAATGAGTGTCAGGAGGGTGCACAACTGGATGAAACACCATTTGCTGTCAGACCGGTAGGACCTATCTAGTGGGGTTCCACAAAGGTCTGTCCTGGGTTTGGTACTATTCAGTATTTTACAGAATGAATTGGATAATGGGATGGAAAGCATGTTTATAAAATTTGTAGATAAGACCACAGTTGGAGGGGTTGCAAGCACTTAAGAGGACAGGATTAGCATTCAAAAGGACCTTCATATATTGGTCTGAAATCAACAAGGTGAGTTGAAGGTACTCCACTTAGGAAGAAAAAATCAAATGTACAACTACAAAATAGGGAATAACTGGCTAGTGTCAGTGCTGGGTGCCCTGTTGTTATGGAATGAGCTGCTCAGTATAGGGGTTGAAGGTCAGAGATGAGTCCAATGCCAAGCCAGGTCAAAATCGCGAAGTCAGAGTCTGTTGCCAAATTGAGAACATGGGGCAAGAATTAGGATAGGGTTATGCCTGGGTCTTTGTTGCTCAGACCACCCCCAGAAATGGCTCCTTGGTTTATATGGGGAGTGCCAGCCAATCAGGGAATCATGGAGGTTGGCCCGCTCATGCCCCTTAGGGTGGGACTTCCCGCAGGGCTTAATCTCTCAGTTCCCTGGGTGGCAACCCTACTTGGTGATGGTGACATGGTCTTGCCACCTGCCTCGAACCCCACAGTCCTCCAATTTTAGGCCCATGGACTCTTACATCTAGGCAGTAATACTGCTGAAAAGGATCTGGGGATAATAGTGGATCACAAATTAAATATGAGCCAACAAAATTTGATGCAGTTGCAAAAGAGGCGAATATAATTCATGGGTGTATTACCAAGAGTGTTGTATGTAAGACACGGAAACTAATTGTCCCACTCTAGTCGGAACTGGAACTATGATGAAAGGTTAAAAGAACTGAGTATTTTTAGTTCTGAGAAAAGAAGACTAAGAGGGGAGACCTGATAATCTTCAAATATTTTAAAGGCTGTTATAAAGAGGATGGTGATCAATTGTTTTCCATGTCTACTGAAGGTAGCACAAGAAGTAAAGGGCTTTAATCTTCAGTAAGCAAGATTTAGGTTAGATACTAGGGAAAATTTCCCTACTATAGTTAAGCACTGGAATAGGCTTTCAAATGAGGTGGCGGAATCCCCATCTTTGGAGTTTTTTAAGAACAGGTTGGACACACAGCTGTCAGGGATGGTCTATTTGGTCCTGTCTCAGTACAGAGGGTTGGATTAGATGATGTCTTGAGGTCCCTTCCAGTCTCTCATTTCTATGATTCTGTGACTATTTATTTTAACATTGTAGTCATACTTAAACCAGTAAAGCCTTTTGGGACCCAGAGCCTGGTTCCCCCATGCCTTGTAATTTGTGTACTCATTTACACCTGTGCAAAGTGAGTGCAAAAATACGACCATTCTGATATGTTTTACACCCACTTCACACTTGCTTTATTTGGCTGTTAATGACCACATATGGGAATCAGACCCAGTTTCTATGACAGAGGTGCAGGAGATAAAGTGGTGTTTTATTGGGCCTGATTCTTCTTTACACTATGGCCACGGTACATCACTCTGGTTCTGTAATTGTTATTAGAGTGGTAGTAAATAATATTTATGGTCACTCTATAACCACTGCCCAAGAAGTGCAAAGTGGGTTTGTGTGTAAGTGAAATCAGGCTCTATTCTGTGAAAGTTGCATCACTGGATATGAAGTCAGTGTCTTCTGTTGTCAATACTGGTGCCAATTTCAAATGTGTTTCTTTTAGCCTTTACTTTCTTTGATAATATTTTTGTAAATGAAGCACTCATCTATTGCCCTCCATACAGTTTATTTGATCATTATATAGCGTTACTTGGAAATACTTGTTCTGCGAATATTTCACATTACAGTCAGAGCTGAAAGAATACTTTCTGGAGACATGTATAGTACATCTATTTTTTAACTCTGCAGCTTTTTATTCCCACCCAGCTCTCTAAGCACTTTACTAAAGTGCTTCCCAGCTTGCCTTTGCAGCACCTAGAAGTTACAGAATTTAGGAAATGAGTACTTGAGAATATAGGAGCTGCTTTTCACAAATTGCTTTAAAATGGTCAGAAATACTCCGCTGCTGAGATGCACCGTCTCTGAAATTAAACAAGCTTTAAACAACTGGTAAATGGTGAAGTGTGAAAAGGTTCTGAAAAGGAAATAAACCCCACAGAAGTTTCAGTTTGCTACTACTTGCTTTAGAATGCTAGCGATTCATGGCCACGGCAGTCACGTAGGCAGGTCTGGAGCACAGGGGGAGCGGCACTATAAAAAGGTGCCTCCCCGCTCCCCCTGTACTCACCCGGCGGCGCTTTAAAGGGCCCGGGGCTCCAGCCGCTGCGGAGCCCTGGGCCCTTTAAAGTGCCGCCGGAGCTCTGGCAGTGGGGCTCCGGCGGCGCTTTAAAAGGCCTGCGGCTCTCCATGGCTGCAGGGGCTGCGGGGCTTTTAAAGCGCCCTCCCCCCCAGCCCGGCTCTGGCAGCGGGGCTCGGGCGGGGATTTATAATAATAATAAATGGAGATATGCCAATCTCCTAGAACTGGAACGACCTGGTCATCGAGTCCAGTCCCCTGCCTTCACTAGCAGGACCAAGTACTATCCCCTGACAGATTTTTTTTTTTTTGCCCCAGATTCTTAAATGGCCCCCTCAAGGACTGAACTCACAACCCTGGGTTTAGCAGGCCAATGCTCAAACCACTGAGCTATCCTGTTATGCCTTTGTCAGCTAGATTAGAGCCATAAAAAATTCTTCTCATTTAGGTATTTACACACCTTGATCAAGTCATTTCTCTCTCTTGGAGAAACTACATAGATTAAGCTGCTTCTGTTTCTCAGTTGTAAAGCAGATTTTCCAGAATTCAAATAATTCTCGTAGCTCTTCTGAGCCCTTTCCAATTTGACATCCATGTTTTTTTTAAAAACAGGACACCAGACTCCCTCCTTTGGGCAACTCATTTAACCTTTCTGTGCCTCAGTCCCCACCTTCTGATTACACTCTAACGTTTGTTTAGACTGTAAACTCTTCAGGGCGGGGACTATTTCTTGCCGGTCTGTGCAACAGAATGGGGCCCTAATCTCAACTAGGTCTTTTAGGGGTTAGAGTGATACAAACAATAAGGGACGAAACTCTGCGGGGCAGGATAGCTCAGTGGTTTGAGCATTGGCCTGCTAAACCCAGGGTTGTGAGTTCAATCCTTGAGGGGGCCATTTGGGGATATGGGGCAAAAATTGGGGATTAGTCCTGCTTTGAGCAGGGGTTTGGACTAGATGACCTCCTAAGGTCCCTTCTAACCCTGAGATTCTATGATTTCTCTATTTGCTGATGGAGTTAAAAACCTGGATTGTTGATGATTATTTAACTTCTCTGGCATTCACCCTAAATTATGGAACTTCTCCCTTTTGGAGGCTGTTTTTAAAGCCTGACTCAAGTCATTAGTCTGGTGACTGCCAAGTGAAGGGTTTCATAAAGAAGCCTTTGGAGTGGGCCAGGAATTTCTCCTGGAAGTAAGAGAAAATCTGCTGTGCTTGTGCAGAATGCCAGCTGATCCATCAGGTGGGTTTGACAGGACGTAGAAGTGTTTATGGAGCATGGCTTCACACCAGCCGGAGTTGCTCAGGATGCTGTGTCGTCACAGGGTGGAATTACAGCACCAGGAGAACCTCCCTTCGTCCCCCCAGCTTTGGAGCAATAGACTTTAAAGCCAGAAGGGACCATCATGATCATCTTAGGGCTGGTCCACACTAACCCCCTGTTCGAACTAAGATACGCAACTTCAGCTGCGGGCTGGTCCACACTAACCCCCCGGTTCGAACTAGGATACGCAACTTCAGCTACATGAATAACGTAGCTGAAGTCGAAGTATCCTGGTTTGAACTAAACAGCACTTACCGCGGGTCCACACGCGGCAGGCAGGCTCCCCCGTCGACTCCGCTTACTCCTCGCGCGGAGCAGGAGTACCGGTGTCGACGGCGATCACTTCTGGGCTCGATTTATTGCGTCTAGACGAGACGCGATAAATCGATCCCAGAAGATCGATTACTACCCGTCGAATCAGGTGGGTAGTATAGACGTACCCTAAGTCTGACCTCTTGCACGTTGCAGGCCACAGAACCTCAGCCACCCACTCCTGACATAGACCCCTAAACTCTGGCTGAGTTACTGAAGTCCTCAACTCATGATTTAAAGATAAGGACCTTAACTCCCAATTTAAACATCCCCTCTACCTGACTACAGGATGCCAGTGGGGAATTAGCCTGCAACTGCCTGTGTCTGAGCACAGTAGAGGGCTTGGTCGAGGTTCAATCTGCCCCAACACACAGGAACTTGGTCACAATATACACCTTGTAGGAGGCATAAGCATGAGCGACCGTTGGTTCCACACAGACCTCTGGGCTCAGGTGAGTGTAGGAAAGGGGAAGAACAGTAGAGAGCCTCTTCCTTCCCCCGCCCCGTATCAGGAGGTGGTGGCAAGGAGCAGCTTGATGGAGCCCCGCCACGGCCAGCAGGCTGGATTGAGAAAAGAACTAAATAGCCAGCACAGTCCTTGCCACCCAGTTCTGCCGAATCAGCTAGGGGAAGTTGTCTGAAGGTCAAAGTGAACAAGCCAGTTTGTGCAGCCACAGCTACGAATTCCATTCCCATCTCCATTCCCAATACCTTCCCATCTCCAGTGAAACATGCTTAGCTGAACCGGCCCAATTAATTGCTGGGCAGCAGTGGGGGAAAAGCTTTGCTTTGTCCATTAAAATCACCCAGCTCCTGCTGCTAAATGTTGAAAGTGTTCTGAATCAGGCTGACAGTGCTGGGAGCTCAGAGCCGCCTCCACGGTGTTCATATCCTGCCATCCAGCACAGCTACTTAACAGACTGTTGACCCATAGAGTCCTACACGGCAGGAAGCAGAAAACCCTGTCATGTTGCTCCACGCTGCCATCTTTTATTGTTCACTGAAGACCGAGTCCATGTAGCTGCTTTGTTTTCTGTTAAAGCCACTCTGAATGTTGATGCCGTGGGACAAGTCGGTGGTTTTCTGCTGCTTTCTTGGTGGATCAGTAGCCATATCACAAAAGCTATCGGTGCCACCACAACTGGCCAGTGATCAAGTGGGCTATGGAAACAGAAATCCAGTGGCCAGGATTGAAGGAGATCAATCAGGCAGCGTGGGCAAACGTTCACTGCTGCTGGTTGGACTGTATCTGTTCTGTGGAGAGTGGACTTCCGTGTCCAGGGCTAATTACCTCGCACTTTTCAAGGACAGCCATCTTAACTGACCAGTGCCTTGCACTCGTGTTGGGGAGAATAAGATGACCAAAATTACAGGACACAGACACTAGGAGACTCATTTAATACCTTAAGAATTGTATCCGAACAGGGAAAAAACACGCACATTTCAGTATTTTAAAAATCACAAAACCTAGGCATGATACCACACCGACACCAGACCTGGTTTGGAGAGCACGTTTCTACAACAGGAGCAGCCCTGAGAGCTCAGTAGCCTGCAGAGTCCTCTGACTTTCCTTATTTGTCCACCATTTTTTTTAAGTACTGGAAAGCACAAGGGGCACTGAATTCCCAGGGATGGTGTCTCCCCGAGTACAAGCGCTGCCTGAGAGCACACATTGCCATACACATTTGCTCAAAAAAAATATGCAGGAGGGCGTAATGGGGATTGACCATCAAGGTGGTGTGCAGACTTCTCTCCCCACCTCCCATTCATAGGAGCACAGGAGCTTGGGATGGCAAGAGACATACAAGAGCAGGACATATTTCCTTAGAGTAGATCACAAGAAACTGATGCTTTCCTCCCATCAAATTGTTAATGTTGATGATGCGGTAGCCTATGTCCTTTTACACTAGTCATGTTTGGTCTACACTTGTTCTTCTGAGAGGTCAAGTCAGCTGATCCATAATTAGACTTTACACCAATGATGTTCAGAGAAACAGATTCATTCTAACAGTAGCGAGTTTCCTACATACTGGCAGCATCTCATTTTGCTATTTAGGAAGGTTTACAACTCCTGTGCTGCAGCTCCCCCACTCAGTAGTTATCTACCCATGTTTTAGTTGTAGCACTCCTGTGTAAGACCTGAATGTTAGCTGTGCTCCACGCCACCGCTTAAAGACCAAAGAATGAGTAAGTGCCATGGGAGCTGCCCACGGGCCTTTTAAAGCACCGCCTGAGCCCAGCTCAGGAAGCGGGGCTCGGGTGGCGCTTTTTAAGGCGCCGCTTCTCCTCACAGGGGGAGTGGCTGCTCCCCTCTGACTACGCTACTGGGCCACGGTTAGCAGTACCTGATCCTGCAAACAGTCTGTGCATAGAACTCAAATTGAAGTCAATGGGAATTTTGCATACAGAAGGTTTTACAGGCTTGGAGCCTTTATTCGGAAGAATAAAACGCACTGTGCTATCAGTTATTTAAACATACTCGCTAGGTACTGTGCTAAACATAGGCTAATGGACATTAAGTGGAAAATATTTCTTAATTACAGAGTCTGGATAAAGTGAAGGAACTCACTCGTGGTTCGGGGAATCTGGGTTTTTCGGTTCACAACTGCTTCCTTGAGCCTTAGGATAAGTCCTTTTGTTGATGTAGCTCAATGAAATGCACCACCAAAATGAGTGTTGAGCTTTATAATTTGAGCACCATACTGAGAAAACATATCATGCCAATGTATTTTTGCATACACACATCAGATACACATTCACAAAACCCTTCATGTTCCTTGGAAGCATTGCAGCATACTTTATGTCCCAAAATTGCACCCTGTTGGTTTCTTCCTGCCTCAGATCATTCTATTAATTTAGATTATAGTAGTGCCCACAATGTCCTAGGTAATTACCAAACCCAGAGGAAGACACAGTCCATGCTTCACAGAGCGCATAATGTGTAAAGACAAAGATAGGCATAAGGCAGAGGAAAAATACAATGTAGCAGCTACCTGCAGTTCCTTCAGCTTGTGAAGTGCTGAGTATGGCTAGATTGTACAGGCAGTCGTCAACATCCTGTCCTTGTCCTTGCCCTATACTTAATTTAGCTGCTGTGCAAGACACAAAAGGAAAAGACAGGCCCTGCCCTTGCAAACTTACAACTTTAAAAATATAGGCAGTGTGTAAAGCAAGGGACCAAACAAATCTCCCATCATGCTGGCCACACACCACAGTGGCGTATGTCTGGTCTGATTCTCTTCAGGAAGAGAGGGGAGCTGCTGGTAAGCCACTCGGCTGTCACTTTGTGTAACAAATTTGATGTAACGTGATTTCTTGAAATTGCAAATAGGGCTGGGATAACTCAATCCAGGGCCCTAAGCACCCCCGTGACACGGAAACCCAGACCTTGCGTCATGGCTATGCTCCCCAGTTGGCGTGGCAGTGGCAAGGGGACCCATTGCTTTCCAAACAGTGAGGGGCAGTGGCATGGACTCAACATCTCCCTCCCATGAAGAGCAGCATTTGCCCCTCTCCCCTCCGGAGCAGCAATGGTCCTTCTTTCCTGGGGGAGGCAAGAGTGTCCACCTAGCCATAACTAAGATTCTGTCTAGTCCTCTTCCAATACAAGCAGCAGCCTACTTTGGGGGAACATTTGAGTAATCATAATATTACTGACACATGGAGGAATCACTGATATCAATGGGAATTTAGCAGTATTTTATCCCTCTTTTCAGCACTGAACTCTGAGAGCAGCTGCATTACAGGGGGAGCCATTGAGGGACTAGCATTAGTTTTCAGGTCTAAAGCAGCATCTAATTTTGAGTGCCCAACTTTAGAGACCTAAGTTTTCAGTGGTGCTGAGCACCCACAACTCAAACTGAAGTTCACGGGACCATGTGAGTTTTCTACCAAGTGTATGTGCTGAGCAATTATCAACTTCTTCTCAGAAAAAAGTGTGAACAGGAGCTTCACCTTTGAATATCATCAGGATGTGGAAAGTTTAAATCTAGATCTAAAATTGATGCTTCAGCTATTTCTCTTTGCAGGTCTGAACCAGAGATTCACATGTTCCTGAACTTAGGGAAGGCTTAGATTTTGACCTCATAACATGGCTAGTCTCTTCCATTTTAGCCCTGATCCTGCAGTCCTATCCATTCAGCCTGATTCTTGAGCCCTGCCAGAAGTCCAGTGTTGTACAAGGAAAGGTTTAAGCCTCCGGTGTAGCAGAAACCATTTGTATGTTATAATTAATTTATTGCATATTAGTCTGGTGATAAGGCATGTTTCATTGCCCATCCCACTGGGTGTCATTGGTTCGGAGTGAGTTTAGTTAACGATAATTGGGCAGTAAAATGGGATCGTCTTAAGTAACTGTCCTATTGTAAGGTACCAGATTAATACTATTGTGCCAAAAGACTGGCTTTGTGAGGATTTAAAAAATCTGCAGTGAAGTGTGTTATGTGTATGGATAGACAGAGTAAGCAAGACACATTCCTTTCACCATTGAGGATGGCCTTGTCAACAGGAAGAGCAGAGGGTAAATGTGATCTAGTGATTAAACTTGGGAACTGGGAGTCAGCATTTTGGGATCTGTTTTTGGCTTTGCAACTGACCCACTGCATGATCCTCAGCAAGGTATTTAGCCTCTCTGTGCCACAGTTTACCATCTGCAAAATAATACTTGGCCTTTCCTTTGCATCTTCCATCCAAGGATCTCCTAGTGCTTTTCTGACAATTAAACCTCACAATTCCTCACTATGTTAGTGTGGAACGTAGGGCACAGAAAGGTTAAATGGCTTTCCCAAAGTCATACCATAAATCTGTGGCAAAGCATGTAACCATGACTCTTATTCCTGTGATATAACCACTATACCTACTAGCACTTCACTCATAGAAATGTTGCAGTTGTTGTAGCTTGTTTCTGCAGGAGTTTGAGCCCTCAAATTGTGCAGATAGCTGGTCTGTGTAACCCTATGGTCCTCTCACTGTTAACTTCATCATCCTATTGCATCCCCATTGCATCCTAAGGTATTTTTACACCCACTTGTTCTTGTCTTAAATTGTATTGTAAGCGCTTAGGTGCAAGAACCGTGTTTTTCTCTCTGTTGTACATACCTAGAGGAATGGGTCCCCTATTTGGACCAAAACTGCCATAACGCAAAACTTTCATTATAATAGTAAAGGTGTGGTAGATGACTTTAAAGTAGATATATAAAAAAATATATGGTCCTTTCCCCAAAATGTTTACAAACGAGTCTCCCTGCAGGATTTGTATGACTGGTATAACACAGAAAGCGGAAGTAATAGACGGGGGAGGGGAATAGAGAGAAGAAAGGACAAAGGTTATGAAAACTATGTATGGTTACTTAGGTATATAAATTGCCTTCTGTTGTTCTCCATCCTTTAAGCATTGACTAGCGCTGGGCAGGAAATGGTTTTCCTGTCCCATGGGAATTGTTTTTTTTAATTTCAAAAAAAATTCATGGTGCATATCAAGACAAAAAGTCAAAAATGTGCACAAACAAACAAAAAAAAGAAGATGAAGAATATTAGGCCATTCAATACCTTATATTTTGATAGTTTCATAGCATGTAATTACAATTTCAGCATTTTCAGTTTTTACTCTAAACTGAAAAGTTATTTTGAACAGAAAACCAGAATATCTCATTTTGAAATCATCAAAACAGAATGTTTCAACAATTTCAAAACTTTTTTTCTTCAAACATTTTTGGTAACTGCAAATTCATCAAATATTATCCTTTCGCATGAAAAGTTTTGTTTTCACTCAGTTGCCTGGTTGAAAAAAGGCTTAGTCAAAAATCCACAACCAGCTACTTATTTTTCTCCCTTTACATTGTGAGCTCTGGAATCACTGATGGTCCTTCTGTAGTGTTTGGAAAGTGTCTCGCAAAGAGTGGGTGCTACTGTAAATAAATAGTAATTTGGGAATGTTATTCAGGTTCTAATGTGAGTAAACGGTGCCCCTGGTTGCTGGCCCCATCCAGGTGAGCTGGGGCCCAGGCTCTCTGTGATAGGCTCATTCATTTTAAATTACTTTATCTAGGCAGTTAATTGAATAAAGGGCACCTGATAAAAAGGCCATCAGGATCAGTTCAGGCAGGTGCTCAGAGAGAGAGAAGCTCCCAGAGATCCTGAGAAGGACGATAGTGTACCACCTGAGCCAACAAGAGACTGCAGCCAAAGTGTCCAGGACTGAGCACCATAGGCACTGAGGATGTGGGCTGCATAACTCGTGAGCCCCCAGGGGAGAGATTGTTCATTTGTATTTAATAAAATAGAACCCAGCTGGGAATTGTGTCTTGCACCCTTTTGGACTATGTGAAATTCTTAAGGGGAACTGAGGAAAAGGGAAACTGAGGCAGGGTTTGCCTGCAGCACGATGTAGGGGCAGCACTTGGGTGGTCCCCCTCCTCCTTTTTTCCTTTAAATATTGTACAATGTATAAAATCATCAAAATGTCAAAATTACATATGTTTAATTTTATACACTGACTTCAGTGGAGCTATTCACAGTGCGTAGAACTAAGCATGTGTGTAAGTGTTTGCACAAATCAGGGCCTCAGAGATAAATGTTCAGGATCTTCTGAATAGAACAAGGCTGTTCTGAGGCCTGTAAGAATTTTGCTATCTGTGTGTATTCCAAATACCACTTAGTTTTTGATGTTTTTTACACCACTATATTGGTTCTGCAAATGTACCACACAAAATAATTCAAATTATCATAAAATCTATTGGAGTGTGTGTGTGTGTGTGTGTGTGTGTGTGTGTGTGTGTGTAAAAATACTCTTTCTGCTTCAGCAGCTGATTGCTCAGCAAGTTTTCAGCTATAAAACAAAGTTGAAACAACTTTGGTTTTACACTGCACCTAAGTCAGTTTTATAGTGCTACGTAACACTTTATTGTACACTGTAGGACAAATTTTCAAATGTGCATCTGCTGTATTATGTCTACAAAATATGTACACACATGCAATTGCAAAATGAGTACTTGTGCAAATGGGTATCTGTAAGGAAAATAATCATTTTTCTTCAGAAATAGTTGTGTGTTCATGTTTGGCATGTGTGTATTTAGCTGGGGCAATTTAGACGCCTAGTAACCTGATTTTCAGAAGTGCTGATCACTCACAGCTTCTACTGAAATTAGTAGGCACTGTGAGCACTCAGTGACTATACAAATCAGACCCTTGCTGTCTGATCGAAAATGGGGGCTCATAGGTTTATAGTGTCTATCCCAGGTACATTCTGGGGACAGTGTGTCTTGGTGTGTGAAAGGACTTTAAAGTAAAGCTCTATTTTATCTGTTTTTATAAGATATTCAATAGTAGCGATAGCAAACCTCAAACAGTTCAAAAGTTTGGTTCAGATAAGCATCCAAAAGTTCATCTACTTATCTAAGCTTTTACAAAACTCTTTGGTCTGGAAATCTCTTGAGAACAGGTTTTCAGTAAAGGTTGCTGTATTTCGTGGTTTTAGCTAGATCAGAAGCAGTGCAAGAACACCAGAGCTTTTCTCATGATATCTTATTTCAGTTTTCAGACCTGGCTAAAACCAGGGAGTTCAAAAGTCTGCTATTTTTTCAAAACTTATCAATGTATTTTCAAACCCCAAAGAGGATTTGGATTCAGTTAATTTTGGGTGAAGGTTCACTTCAGTTGTCATTTTATCATATTGATTCATCTATTCCTAGTGCAATACCTGCAGATATATCCCTAGTCGTAGATATGAGTTTATTTTGAAATATTAATGAAAGGGTGAGACATACTTTGACAGGATGGCATCCATGGAAACAAGAATGCTGGTAAAATAATACAGTGAAATATTCTATCAGGAGTGCAATTACTTGCCTCTTTATCAGTATCCCCAGCATGCTGGTGAGAGTATGAGATGATACAGAATAAGAGTGCTTCAGAAAATGAGTTAGTCAATGGCACTACTCACAATGTACAAAGTTAAGTATGTGTATAATCTTGGTGGAATCAGGACCTATTAAAACTGAAATTAAAAATACTATCTTCTTGCTTCTGTTTTATAAGTAAAAAAAATTGCATTCCTATTGTATTTTTGGTTTGTTTGCTTTGTGGTGTGTGTGTGTGTGTTTGTTTTTCATAGAATGAAATAATGCTAGCTGCTGTGGTACTAGTGCACTAATATGCTGTAAAAAAATTTAATGTGTTAATTTGTGTCATGGTAAATTGTTAAATTGAAATTTAGACAGTGCATAGCAGTGCTATAGTTAATTGTAAAATCTTCATCATAATGAATTTATTTATCTCAACAATTTACTGCATAAAAAGGATGAACAAACTGCAGATAAATCAATGGGTAACAACCTTGTGTTAAAACCTTTACTATGTCTCTGTACATTCCCATGCACTCCCACAGTAGCAGCAATTAATGTCCTCAGATGGAGGAGGTGTGTGCTCAATCTATTTTACATGATCTAAGCTGATCTATTGAAGCCATTTTCTACGCTAAAACACGATTTCCAGCAATCAATGAACTAAAGAGATTGCTTCTTGCATTTAAAGTTCACATCCAATGGCAAATCTCATTGAAGAATGGTTGAAAGCCAGTATCGTATTCCATCTAGAGTCCTAAATTCACCTATGTCTAATTATGGTCCCTGTATATACATAGCCTTTTTCACTGTGGCTTCTAGAAATGTTCTAGGTCAAAGATTCACATAAGTTTACATGGTTTTATGTGTGTATTATGTTTTGTATCAGCACCTTTATCAAGGCATAGCAATGCAGGGATTTAGTGCCTTTAATGTGAAATTCGATAAAATGTGCAAGAGCCTAAAGTAATAAAACAGCAATAGCCAATGTGTATGTGCGAGGTTATTTATCTATTAAAATGAGCTGGGTAAAGGCAAACATGGTTTGCTCAATATTTATTAATGTTTTACCTTCCTTGAATTGCAGAACTGCAGGCATTTTGATAAATGGAGTCAGTGTAAGGGCCTGTATGTTCTTAGCCATAATGCTATCTTGTGATTTCATACATCAATATCCTTCAACATGATACAATAATAACATCAGCAGAATTTTTTTTTGTCTCTAAAAGTGGAATAATACAAATAACTCAAAGCTGGGTTAATTCAGAGCACTGGCCTTCCCTTTCTTCACTGAAACCCTTACTCTTTTCAATTCAGGTTTAATGACCAAACTTATTTTTTAATTAAATATATTTCTAAGTTAATGGTCGATGGCTTTCAGGTACTTCCTCTTTTCTCCCCATTTCAAGGAAGAAGGCCTATCCCTGCACTGGTAACTCCCTATGCCATCATTATCTGAGGATTGGTAGGGCCTGAAGTGGTAGCATCAGGATATACCAGCACCTTGATGAAGACAGCCAGCAACTGCTCTTAAAGCAGCAGCCAGAGTCCTGGATTTACAGATGGTGTGTGGGAAGAACTATGTTCCCCCTTTAAAGACTGAGACAGTCAGGTAGATCATTGTAGAGGGAAGCAAGCCAATCCCTATTAAAAAGGAAGAGAAACAGTTCGCTAGGATGAGGTGAGCTCTGCTCTGCAGCCATCTACAGTGAAACCAATCTTCAGTACTACGCTGCCTGCTCCCAACCACCTGATGCACACTGAACTGCATTTTCCCTCCCAGCATCACTTTGATCTGCTGCATGGAGAGAGGTGAAGGGAGCACTCGGTCTGTCTCCTCCCAACTCAGGTGCCCTCTCTCTGGTGGGGAAAGGAGTCTCTTGGGAACCCCCTTGTTAAAATTCCTTTACCACATTAAGCCTTGCATGATTTCCAGTCTCTCATGGAATTCTCTCTCTCTCTCACTCTCTCTCTCTCTCTCTCACACACACACACACACACACACACACACACACACACACACACACACACACACACACACACACACACTCCCTTAGATGCTGCTAAATCATATCTGCCAGAGATGACTAGTCCTTGCAGCTCAGAAAAATACTTCTGAAGAGTGTGTTGTATTTAGAATTGATCAGATTGCATCACATAGAAGGCGTTTGTTTAAAAAAGTTCCCTGGAAAGAAGATTCCCTCCTCTGTTTTAAATAATGCAAGTTAAGCGACATAATGGACCCAATCTCAGATGGTTTCAATTGCTATAGCTTCATTGACTTAATTACCTTTTTGGACCAGAACCTCCGCTGGTGTAAACATATTGCAGTTTCCCACTCAGTGGCTCTTCCCTCCATTTTTATCTACAGGTGCAACCAGACCTTCCTACTGCAGAGCTGTCCTGAGGGGAATTCCAAACTTTATTTCAAATTTCTGACTACCAATTTGGCTCAGTAATGTTTATCTGATTCCCAGTCATGTCCTAAGACTGTTTTCTTTGTCCCCTCAGTTTGGCTTCCACTTCTCAGGCATTTACAGCAGCTGGTGCCCCCTCTGGCTTCAGGGAGTGAGCTAGACCGAGAAAAGCCAAAGGCAGGTCTATGTTTCCTGCTTCACCCCCTTATCAAATGTCTCACTGGGGAACTCAACCAGCTCTGTAGGTGGAGAGACGTTTCCCCCAGCACCTGGTCTGTTCAGGCTTGCCTTGCCCCCCTCCCTCTGGGGCAAGAAAAGAGAAAGGCGGGATTGGAAAAACTGGCTCCAGGGCAAGCAGCCCTCCTCCCCCATATCCTTGAGAGGAGTGTCACCAGAAGGGTAGGATACCAGATAGAAGATTGTATCTGAGTTCATACACCATGCACCAACAGCCATGTCTGCAGAATTCAACCACTTCATTTGCTTCCACCTCCTATTCCATCAAGGTTGTGGATGGAGAGCCAGACACAGCCGGGGCACTGCCAACTCCAGAAAGTTCAGGAAAAGGAGGCTTCAGGTCAAGGTCCCTCCCTGTGTTGCCAGCTGTGTAACAGACCTCCAAAGGGTTCCTTAAGGATATCCCAGGCGCTTTGGCTTAAACCAGCCTTCGGAGAGCGCACTAGGAAAAGCGCTGCAGTCTGTCCAGACTGGCAGCTGCAAGCGCACTGGTGTGGCCACATTTGCAGCACTTGCAGCGGCATTGGGAGCGGTGAATTATGGGCAGCTCTCCCAGCATTCAAGTGGCTGCAACGTGCTTTTCAAATTATGGGGGTGGGGTGGAGTATGTTGGGGAGAGAGAGAGAGTAGGTTTTTGGAGTGCTGAGAGTATGTCAGCACGTTACCTTGTAAGTTGAGACCCCCTTCCCCTCGCCCCTCTCACTCACTCACAGCAAACATTTACTGTTGTAGATAAGCAGCTGGCTGTTTGAAATGGAGCTTTGAAACGGCACTTCCGCATTCCTCAGCCAATTTCACAACAAAGAGAAGAGAGGCCACTTGGTTTAAGGGGATTATGGGACATTTCTGGAGGTCAATCAGAGCGCAGTAATTTAACTCCTCATTCACACTGGCCCTTGGGTGTCTCAGCCAATACGCAACAGCCGTTATCCCTCTCGGGGAGGTGGAGTACCAGAAGCACTCCAGCCAGGGAGTCAGAGCGCTCTACGTGCTTTGCCAGTGTGGACTGGGAGTAAGGTAGAGTGCTCTAGGAGGCTTAGGGTTAGGGTGTAGCCAATCCCTTAGTAAGTTAAGACCAAATAATATTATTCCCCAAAATTATTAATGAGTCATGTATTAGTTTAACATAGGTAACCAAAACAGTTTATATAGATGGGCAAAATAACTTGTTAAAGGATAAGTGAATCCTGTTTGGTTTATCAAGGATCATGGATAACTGAAACAGTTTATGAATGGGTAAAGGTGAGTATTCTTATCTAAATACTAGGCTATCAAATTAAGTATTTAAATCAGTTACTCCAAAGAAGGCATTCAAGGTGTTTGCCTCAAAACAAGCAACTTAATGAATATTAAGAATCTTAAATCTGAGTTAAATCCTAGAATTTCACTGTTAGTGTCTGTCTCCTTGCCAGAAATACATGGTGTAAACCTTTTGGTGTTTTAACAGGAGAAGCTATTAATATCTTAAATTACAGTAGCATTTAAATATCAATCATTATTTTACAGTTTAAATCTAGATACGTGGCAATGCTTTAAGTAACTTCCATCTCACCAGCACTTGTTGAAGTCCTGGTAATATCATCATATTGCAGAAGCAGTGCCGAAGTGGACAGTGGCTGCTTCCTGATGCTGCTCTGCTCTTCTTAGCTGCTTGCTTCAAGAGATAAACAGAATGTGAGCTGTGGTGAGTGCTGTAAAGTTGAGGATAGGAGCAGAGTGTTGCTTGGTGCACAATTCAGGGAGTTATATAATCCTCTCTCTTCTCTAATTTCATGAAAGGAGGAAAATACACTTTATGGAGGGTAGGGTGGATTCAAATTTGCTGTGGTCATCCTTTTATTGGCTGTTAGTAGTCTAAGTAACATTTCATCTCATATATATG
Organism: Chelydra serpentina; assembly: GCA_037349315.1. Classification (NCBI taxonomy): domain Eukaryota; kingdom Metazoa; phylum Chordata; order Testudines; family Chelydridae; genus Chelydra; species Chelydra serpentina. The sequence continues at coordinate 2,797,714 of JBAIAC010000018.1, forward strand.
TAGTCTGCTACTACATATGAAGTAAGGTTGTAATTATTCCTCAATTTGATAGCTGTACTTCCTTTGTCTCTGTGGCAGGAAATTCTCAGAACATCTTTAAAATTAGAGTTTTAACTCTTTTTATTTAGTTCATTTACTGAGATATTTCTTCAATGTTATCAGCATTTAAAAGGAATTGAATTTCTGCTTCAATTAATTATCCTTATGTCACATATAAAACTTTTCAAATTTTTTAAGTAGTCTTTTAAACTTAATTCTTAAAGAGAGTCTTCAAACTTGTATAGTCATTAAATAATTAATTGTCTTTTCTTCTTACCAATCTTCAGAGAGGTTCTTGTTTTCCTGAGTTTGGTGAAGAGTTGCTTAAACGTTGCCAGATAACTAACTAATTTCCCAATTAATATAAATATTCTCTACAGAAATGGCTTCTAATATCAATAACCGGTTTAGCTACGTCATCAGCGTCTATGTTGGTATTACAAGAGTTCCATCTCAAGTACACTGAGAAACCGGCCCCTGGAGGTGCCCTCGAAGGGAGGGTTACTGGTATGAGTCAGGGCCTGCAGCACAACCAGTCTCTGGGCAAGCTAACAAGCACAGCTGGCCTGTAGCAGACTGCCTAACTGGGTACGGCACCTGATTGATGGGAAGAGTCAGCAGATCGGCTCTTAAACCCAACAGCAGCTGTTCAGCAGCTGTTCAAAGTATTCACCCACGGCTGAGAGAGCTCCTGATCCTGCCTTGGACTCTGCCCCGTCTCTGCCTTGCCTCACTCCATGTAACCCGGTTCTGACTCTGTGTTCTGATTCCTGACTTTGGCTCTGGCATCTGACTCTGGTTCGGACGATGGGCTCTGAATCCTGGCTACTGACACCGGCACTAACCCCTAGGCCTGATGCTTGCCCTTAGCACTAGGTCTGACCCCTTCTCCATCTATTCTGCGTGATTGTCCATGTCCCAGTCACTGACAGGCATTTTGATAAATGGACTCACTGTAAGGGCCTGTATGTTCTTAGCCATAATGGTATCTTGTGATTTCATACATCAGTATAAGGGAATAGTAACACGAGCATGTTTTTGTATAGCAGCCACTAATCGGAGCTCATAAGCTGCATAACCATTTTCAGATGATGGTATTTTGTAGGAATGGCAGCAGGCATGAGATGTCGCAGTATACTGGAGCAGAAAATGACTCAACGTTTAATTTCTGGTCATTACTTAGAGATTTTATTCATGTGTTTAATTGTTCATTGTCTCTCCTGTTAAAAAGTAATACACATTGCTCTATGAACAGAAAGTCCGCCCTCTCCCATCCCCCACTGAATACAGAAGAAATGTTATCCTCTTAGGTCTGGTCTACACTAGGAAATTAGTGTATGATTTTCACACACCCCCGAGTGACCCAGTTAAACTGACCTAACCGCTGGTGTAGACAGCACTAGGTCGATGGGAAAATTATCCCATTGACCTAGCTATCACCTCTTGGGGAGGTGGATTACCTATGCTGACAGGAGGTGAGGAAAACTATTAACTTCAGTTGGACTACTCTTTGCAAATGTGTGATGGTTGAAAGGTCTTTCATTTTCAAGTTTGCAGCTTATCTTTCTGAGGTAGTGCTTAATGCCTTTAATCTTTCTTAAAATGCAGGACTAATTCGGTTTTTTTTAACAATGGCTATATGCTTTTTCCTGTTCTGGAATCTTGTAATCTTTTCCCACCAAGCCTTGAAGATCACCTTTAACATCTGGTATCAAGAATCCAGACTAATCCTCTTTGGGAAATAAACAGAAAGGGACATACAGTTATTCCAAGCCACGGTGAAAAGTGTGGGGAAGCAATTTTTAGTAGTGTGGTTCCATTAAATTATTAAAGAACTGTAAAGAAGGTTCAGATTATGGTGTAGTGGTGAACTTCTTTGTGCAACTTTTTTCTTTCTTTAAAAGTTGTGCAAGTTATACAAAAAAGTCCCGTCCCCCCCTTTTAAACAACCACGACTTAGAACTTTAGCAGCTGCTAAGGCCTTGAAACTTTCAAATGTTTCTATAAATGTACAAACTTATACTAGTTCTACTTCATTGTTGCCTTGATTGTAATGTAATGGCAGTTCTGTTAGCATCCATCCACACTGGACGTGGTCTCAAGCTGCAAACTTTGCATCTGGATCCAGCTTTCAAACATCCAGGAGTCTAGAATTTTGGAGGTGTTTATATCCGGGGAGTCCATCAGCCCATTATAAAAACAGGTGCTGTTTGCAGACTTTGGATTCAGATTTTAAAAACCCTAAGCTTTGGGTGGTTTGGCTCAGGCATTTTGATTTGAGTCCATCTTTAATCTAACACAGTTACCAACATTTTACCATATTAACTGTAGCATCCTACCACAGTAATTACAGTATTTTACAGTGTCCTCATATTAATTGCTATTCCTGCCTCTTAGTTATTGAATCCATTCCTGATCTCTTGAATTTCAACTGACCTTAATAAAAAAAAAAATTGTGTTTGTATATTCCCTACTTTGTCTCTAGTACTGTACAATTCATTTAACCTCTATTAGTTTCTGCTGAGTCAATGTACTTCAGAGAACACGTAACGAGCACCAGATGTTCAAATATGGCGGCATCCCTTTTAACCTGCAGTGTAGAATGCATTTTCAACTTTTGCCATTAGTAACTCTCAATGCAGTAGATCAAGGATGCATCATTGGTTTTAAGACACAGTGCACAGTCACAGCTCTGAAATGATGTTAACAAATCTCTGGCCAGTTACTGTAGTAGAAGCTGGGACCTGACTCTGGTATTGTGTATTTGACTGAAGGACAAATGTGATGTACCATAAATTTATTAAGATAAAACTGTATGGAGTTAAGCGATTAAGTGTACACATTTTATGGGTGATGGGATAATATGAAATCCTCCTTAAAACTAGGTTTGACTTTAATATGAAAGATTACAGGGTTTATCATGAAGGAAGCTAATGTTTTGATCCATGCAGAATCTAACAGACTTACTGAGTTCTTGTACAGACCTCCTGGGCTTCCGGTGACAAAAATATCCTTAGGCTAACACAGTTTCATTACTAATGGATCCATCTTGCAGTTATAATAATCAAAAGCTCAAATAAAGGTTGGTTTGGGGCCTCTCACCCTTGGTATTGCACTTGTATGTTACTTTTTTTTAAAGTTTAGAACCCAGATTTTATTTCAGTTCCTGTGCTTTTTAGAGGAGTTTTCTTAGGCAGCCTCAAGCCTGCAGCTAGCAAACACAGCCTGTTAGAACTCCATTAAACTGCTTTTGATTCTTGAACTCCTATTACTAGAAAAAATGCTTTCAGCCTTCTTATTTAGAGAGGAGCAGAATACTAAGTTGGTTTTCAAGTCAGAAACACTGGCTATCTCATTTGAACCTCTGCCACTGTTCTCAGATATGTGAAATTGACAGGCAAAGGGCCACCGTAAAGCTGAAAAGGGGAAAAAGCTGATGGGTTTAGTGATATTTTGTCACTTGAACAGTGGCCTTCATTAATGATGTCTGTGATGGGAAAATGAAATACTTTCTATTTCAATAATACTGAACTTATGCTGGGCTGGGAATATACCCTGAAAGAAAACAGTGAAGAAGAAAAAATGATGCTTTATTATGCTCTATATCAGAAGATTTGCAACTGTTTCCTCCCCAGCCCCTTTAGAAATGGATCAAATTTCATGTTTACAAAACTGGGGGCAATGAAACTGAAACCAGATGTCCCCTTTTATTGTTGCTTTATCCCTAATAAACTATGCAAAACGTGTCCCTGGTGCAATAAGGACCAGATTTTAGAAAAAGCTTAGCGCACCATCCATTACCTGAATGGAATGGGCAGATTTGCAAAAATGCTCAGCCTCCAGCAGCTCCTATTAAGGAAAATCTGACTGATCACATCTGAAAATCCAGCCCTAAAATGTTTACATTATAGTAATGAAAATTTTTTAGTTCGGCCTTTGATTTTCAATTGCAAATCCAATATCTGCATTTTATATTTATTTCCCCTTCAAAAGATTGCCTTCTTAAATGCCTGGGAGTAGTGTGGTGTTGCTCACATGCCTGCAACCTCTAAAAAAACAGTACAACTGTTCAGCACCTCAACACAGAAGAGTGATGCCAAAGTGACTGGTTTAATTTTAAGGAATGTTTAATGTTTGTTCCTGTTTGCTAGTAGTTGCCTTCTAATTGAGTATCGTTATACTCTGCCATGCAGAAGCCATTGAACCATCCTTCCTCACGCTATTATTTTGTTATACAAGAACAGAAACTGGGTGTTGGTGGTTGAGGGGGACAAAATGCATCAAGTTGTCATGCTGTCTGGGGTGGCTGATGACCATGAATGCCTACTTCAGGACAGACTGTCAGACACAGGACAGACATCCCAAGCGTGGGTAGTGTGTTCTAGATTTCACCAAGCTAGTAACAAACGTGATCTCCTGGATTACTATCAAAGTCCTACCATGGAGTCACAGGCAGTCCCCTTAGACTCTCCTCTATCTTGCCACCCAGACAAACTGAAATTAATAATAAATGGTCACTTGCACCAAAAATCACCCCACATTTAAATAGCTTCCAGTCACTTACCCCAGATCAAGTGGTACTCTAGATCCTACACCAAAGGCAATGCTTGCAGCCAGTCCTTCAATAAACTATCTAAAGATTTATTAACTAGGAAAAAGGAATAAGAGCGTTTCCTACAGGTTAAAGGAAGCAAACATACACACACAAATGAGTTACCATCTAAATCTTAAGCGTGACAGAGTTGTAGTGATCTGTCTGCTCAAAGTATCTTTCAGAGCAGCCCCAGGAAGCAGCCCCAGGAAGCAGCCCCAAGAGATCTCTGGCTTCAGTTTAGAGTCTCTGGCCCTTCAGAGTTCAAACAGCCAAAAAGATGCAGTTTCTTCTTACCAGGGATTTTTAGTCCCTTCCCCCCAGAGTTCAAGATGATGGGACAACTTCACGTGTGTGTCTCCTCTTCCTGGATGTTGGGGGAGCAACCAACAAAGTCTTTTGTGGTCTGATGTTCCACAATGGTTTGCCTGGTATCTATGGGCCTTCTTTTGTTGGGCAGGAGACAGGGCCAGTGCAAGGACGTTTCGCGCCCTAGGCGAAATTTCCTTGCACCAGCCCTGCGCCGCCCAACCCACCGCAACGCCACCCCGCCCAGCCAGCTCCCCGCCCCCAGGAGCTCAGCCCCCCCACCCATGGGCTGTGGGAGCTGAGCGTAGAGCCGGAAGGCAGGGGCCAGCCGCGGTGTGCCACCCCTTGTCTCCACGCTCAGCAGCGGGCAGCCGCGACGAGCCGCACCTTCTCTCCCATCTCAGCCACTCAGCGGGGAGGCAGGGGGCAGCCGCGACGAGCCGCACCTTGTCTCCCATCTCAGCCACTCAGCGGGGAGGCAGGGGGCAGCCGCGGTGAGCCGCCCCTTGTCTTCCCGCTCAGCAGCGGGCAGCTGTGGTGAGTCACCCCTTGTCTCCCAACTCAGCAGCTCAGCCGCTGAGCTGGGAAGCAGGGGGCAGCCGTGGCGAGCCGCCCCTTGTCTCCCCGCTTAGCAGCAGGCAGCCGCGGCGATCCGCCCCTTGTCTTGCTGCTCAGCTGCTGAGCGGGAAGGCAGGGGGCAGCCGCGGCGAGCCGCCCCTTGCTTCCTGGCTCTACGCTCAGCAGCTGAGCGGGGAGCCGGGAGGCAGCCACCCGCCGCCCCCCAAATCTTGACACCCTAGGTGACCGCCTAGGGTCGCCTAGTGCAAGCACCGGCCCTGGCAGGAGATAACACCTCTTGTGGCAAACTAGTATTTCACCCTTGGTAATGTTTCTCTTCTGACTGGGAAGGGAGGAGTGATTACAGTTTCAGAGCAAACATTGTTATAGTTACAGAGCAAACATTTAAATATTACTTTATACCATGGGCTGTAGATAATACAAGTGAGATTATTACATGCAGCAACATATAAGCATTTCATAGAGTCTAAACACAATATACATTTGTATAAGACGAATTCCTATTTTGAGCAGAAGTAATATACAGGTAACCTGGTCTGGTCTCCGGCTATGAGGTTGTCAGTTCTTAGCTAATGCCTGCAGCCTGGGCAAGACCTGGTGTCTAGCCTGCGAGCGTCACAGAAGCTACTGTAAACAAATTTATCTTATGAGCTACTGTAAAGCCTCTTGTTTGACAACATTTTCAGATTTGTCATGTGGTCTTAAGATTTCAGGCTACTGTGGTCTGTGTACCAACTTCATAAAAGAATATAAAAAATCTTTCTTATAACATGAACCTTTGCATAACACACTCAATCACTGGCTTAAAAAACAGTTATCTAGGGTAGGGGGCATTGTACACTAGTGACAAGAAGCAATCAGCAAGTGTCTGAGATGGCCATAGGAATCTTTTCTTGAAAACACTGCAGTTCATTTATTTTTGGTTCACAGTACAGCAGGCATTCTCACTTTTCATAATGGCTTTGTCTTGAGAGAGCATTCCTTAGACAAGCACCCCACTGGTCTACCAATTATAATTATAATTATAATTCCATTTCTGATTGCGCAACATCCCTACTGCAACTACTACAGCAGTTGCCTACATGAGAAGGTAATGTTAGAAAGTATATATGAATATTAGCTGCCCTTAAAGTGATAAATATTTTGTCCTTTTTTGAATACTCACACTGTATCCTGTTGTTTTCTCATTGGACTCCCATTTGTTCTGTTCCTTTCTCTCCCCATGCTCTCCTGAACATGTTTCCCAGCCACCTGGTCATTGGGGAAATGCTCCCTTTCTCCCTTTCACATTCTGCATGATTGCCTGGTCCGCTAATCTTCTCTACATGCTGCCCAGGATGCTGCTTTCTTGTACTAATACCCTCTTTCCCTAGGCGTTCCCCTTCAGCTGACAGCTCCAGTACCTAGGGGTGACTCCTGTTTCCTTTCTTCCTAACGTAGAAAGCTATGGTTTTGGTGTCTGCAAGAGAGAGCCAAGATGTGGCCACATATGATAGTGATGACTGCCATTGTAATGCCAACAAATACCTATCAGAGAAGTCATGTAAAGCATTTGTTATATACTGTCTCTCCGGGTCACGCAGCGGGCCAATGGCAGAGATTGGAATAGAACCCAAGTCTCTTGAGTCCCGATCCAGTCTATCCAGTAGGCTACACTCCTAATTTAAATGAAGACTTAGCTGCATCCTCCATTCCAGAATTGGTTCTCCCAGAAAACAGCTCCTGGTTATTTCTTCCATCACTTTGGGAAATTTTCCAGTTCTAACCCATTAATTCTCAGAAAGGTGAGGATTCACTAATGACTTGCACCTGGATTTAAGCTCTTGAGGGAATCCTTGCTTCTTCCATTATCACTGTGGCAAGTTAGAGCAACCAGTTTGGATTAGAGACCACACTCGGTCTACCCAGCCAAGTCCATAGCCTTTCTGTTTTTCTTCTAGCTCTGGACTGACCGAGTTTAGCACAAAATAGAAACAGAACTGATATCTCTGGGTAGGCATAAAGATGGAATGCAGACCTCTCCAAGTACTATTTTAACTGAATAAAATGCTCTTCCGTCACAAATAGCTATGAACAGAATTCTAGCATCTTTTAGAAAAGATTGAGACATTTCTGCAAAAAAAATAAGAGACACAACCAGGAAACGCTGCGTTAGCTAAACGAAGTCTATAATTTGTATGGGGTTTTGAGGTATTTAATTGTTTCTTTGAAACCTGCAGCTCCCACGTGAGTACAGTAAAGTGGTGATTGGTGAGAAATGCTGTTCTTCTACATTTGGCATCTGTCACTACATACAACAGGCAACATAATAATATGCATATTGCTTTGATTTCAGATAAAGTACCTAAGAGTAGGCCAATACTTTCCCTAACAGTTTGTTTGTTACAAGTTTTTCATTGGAACAATCATACTTTTTCTATTAAAAATGGTGATTGTAGATAGAGCTAAATTTTAATCTATAAGAATAAAATCATTCTTGAGATGAAATGAGAGATAATGTTTAAAAAAAAATCCTTAAATTGTTTAATGCTGCTACTTAAAGTTTGTAATATAACCAGTACATTTTCAAAGAGTTGTGCATGTTTTTAGATGTAATTTCTACTGTATGCATATAGTATTTAATTCTTCTGAAACACTTTGGGAGTGCAAAACCCAGAATGCACAAGTGATTCCAGGCAAAAAGGATTTTGTGTTAACAATCTCTTTACTTGATGATCATGGTGGTATTAGTGGCATTATTTACTCTGATTGAACATCTAACTTTTGAGTTGCTTTCATATATGCCTACAACATAAGGCTGATTGTATCATTTGAACTGTCTCTATTTCTCCTAAAATCCCAGTAAAATTTGGGAGATGAATTCTTTCCTAGAGCTTGGACTTTTTCAAATATAATGGCAAGCCGAGTCAATATAACCCTAATTATTTAGCAGAATAACCCAATTTCCTTTAGCTTACAGCTATCTTGTTTTGAAATAAATCAGAAATAAAGGGAAACCTGATCAGGTCTTTTGAATAGTTAGGCTAATTCTTTTTCCTTTCCTATGAGATGTATAACTTTCATGAGTCAAATTGAATCAAAAAGGATTAAAAACACTGCCACCCCAATTGTCTGTAGGAGGGAGAGTGAAAATACAAAGTATAATGAACTAAACTCATTTTCCAAAGTGATTTAGAAGCTTGATTGTTATTGATTGGGGATTGGGTAGCAATAACCCTAGGGAATTTTTCTTGCAACTGGCACCCACAATATAGTGCAGTCAGTCCTCAATTTACACATTTTTTTTTTGCACGGTTTCAGTTATGCACAGTCAATGAATTGTGACCCTTTATTTTTGTACACAGTAGGGATTCACTTTTACATGGTGCAGCCTCTCCCCTCACTCCCTCCAGCCGGTGTTGCAGGGGGCCATAGAAACTCTGACCAGGGGCCCCCCACCCCCAAGTGCAGTCGGGACATGGGGGCTTGCCCCGCTCTGCCTGCCCACCCGGCACTCCAACCGGGGAACTGGGTCCAGGGCTCGCCCTACTCTTCCTGGAGCTCCTATTGGGAAGCGGGGTCAGGACACAGGGGCTTGCCTGCTTTCTGGCTGTAATGCTGGGCAGGTTGAGTGGGGTAAACCCACCATGCCCTGACCCCGCTCCCCGGCAGGACCACAGGGTGGAGCAGGGCAAGTCCCCGACACTGCTCTCTGGTAGGAGAGCCAGGCGGGTGGGCAGAGCAGTGCAAGCCCCCATGCCCCAACTCCCTGCCCCAGGAGCGTGCCTTGGGGGCCCCTTGCCAGTGTCCATGGCTGCCCACAAGGCCAGCTGGAGGGGATGAGTGGAGGTGGCCCTGATCCTTCCTGCCCCCGTCCCCCCTGCCTCCCCTCCCCCCGCCCCCATCATTGCCCACCCATCCGAAATCAGGGTCCACACCACTGCTCCACACTCCCCAGCCTCCCCAGACACCCCAGATGAACACTCAGAGTTCTGACTTCAACAACATGATGATAATGCTGATACTGTATCAAGTGCATCCTCAACATCAGTAAAGGTTAGTACCTCTACTGTAGTAAGTTTAAATTTCATTGAAAATGTTTTAATAAAAGCTGTAGTGTTGTAGTGTATTGTATATATTAGGAAGGTCATTTTGTGAGCCTGGAATCTAAATCCTTATTTCCCATAGACCCTTGGTATCTTTTTATACGATTTCTATTTGCATGGTGTGGGTTTTTTTTAAGAACATAACCACAGTGTAAATTGAGGCCTTATTATATTTCCTTTTGCATGGAAGTAAACGCTAGGGATCAGAATACAGGGCTGGATTACTAGTACTTCATAATAAAACAAACCACCACTGTCACTCATCAGTTTTGGGGGTTTTGTGTGGAGTTTGGAAATGGACAGAGATTAAAGTTAGATTCCAAACGTACTGACTTTAGTAAAGAGAAAATTTTGTGAGCTTTAGTTTCTGCTGTGCAAGAATGAGCTTTATAAATCAGTGACCCATTTCCCCACTGAGAAGCTCAAGAGCTGAGAGAAGAGACAAAGAAAAGGTCTTGCTGTGGCACCAGCAGGAAGTGCTGGGACAGAGAGCCTGATAATAGTCAGCAGTTCAATGAATTTAGGAGCTAGGGAGTAGGGCAGAGGGAAACAGACATAGACTGGGATTCAGACACAGCCTCTGCAGGGGGGGACTGAATCTCTTGCAATATGTATAGACATGGGGATAATTCAGTGCATCTCATTGCTTTTCTTTTCTGTCTTCAGATCAGATAAACTAGTCTTCAGCTTTTTATCATCTCTCTTACTCTTTCCTTCTGCTCGTTATCTCCTGAATAGGCGTATGCTTTCATCTTCTAGTTTCCATATCACTGCCACAAGAACCATCTACACTACAGGCAATTGCTGCGGGTGCCCAAAATACTCAAGTCACTGCTCTTTAATCAAATGTATGTTAGGAAATGATACTTAGATTCTATTTGTTTTATTTTTCTTAAATGTGCACCTTCTGCCTCACACACAAGGACAGATCATTTTTTTGGCTGAATCTCAGAGGTCAACGGATTGATATGTCCTTGGGGAAAGTAAGTGGGGAGAGGGATAGGAAGATCTATCTACAAAAGAGTGTTTACAGCACATTGTTCTATGAAATAACATTGGCTGCAGTGGCTAATGGTCTTGGATGCAAGTGGTTTAGTAGTCTTCCAGCTGGAAGAGTGGAGCTCAGACTACAGTGCCGAAAGCATGGGGTGTTACTGTAGATAGTAGATGTTTGGATGAGGATAGTAGAGAGTTTGGGTCCATGATAAACTCATGGGGAAAATTCAACTAAGACAGCATTTTTAGAATAATTTCCATGCCAGCCAGATCCAGGAGAGGGGATTTTGTGATGCTAACTGCTGACTTTCATCGGGATGAAAACATTGGATTGATTAAAACAAAGAAAGATCAGATGAGGTTCCAGGTCATATCCATTCGCACTATAACATAAAGAAATGGAGCTTCATACTTTCAATGTATGTACCATGGTACTGTCACAGTTTGTAGGTTTGGCCAGTAAGCACTTCTGTGCAAAGTATCTCTGGCATGACCAAAGATTACATTGTATTTTGGAGTCTTACAGCACTGAATTGACTTGGCAGTAGGTATTTGTAGCAAAAATGCATTGAACTATGATTCAGCAATTTAGATAGTCAATGAATTGTAATATTTGTGTCATAGGTTCATGAATGCCATGGATAGCAACATGAAATCTGCTTTAATTGTGCTAAAATTTGAGGTTTAGTGATGACAAATGACAGCAGTGAGCATTATTTAAAAGGAAAAAATCTAATCCAAAGGAAGAAAAAGACAATAAGATAAAACACAGTCCACGAATATTGAATTTCCACTTATTTCTCACAGATAATTAGCTGTTATATACGTATCTTGATCTGTCCATATTCAGTTTAATTTATAACTGCCACAATTTGTTTCTGGATCCTTTTTATCCTACTTTGCCTTCCACTTTAATGAGTCTTGGAACTCATTGCATTATCATGGCCTTGTTGGGAGAACCAAGAAAGAAGTGGCTAAGAGAAGCCATGCTTATGACCTGATTTAACAGTAACACCTTGAGTATCAGTATTATCTTTCTGTCGAGCTGTTGAAGGTAGGATTTTCAAAAGTGCTTAGGTGACTTGGAAACACAAGTTTCATTGACTTTCCGTGGGACTTGTGCTCCTAAGTCATTTAGGCACCTTTTACACTTTTATACTCCACACTTGCTTTTTATAGCTCCCACCAGCATAGTATCTAGGAAAATTTTATGAGCAATATGTCACATGCACAAGCCTTTTCTCTCTCCCTCATGTGCATATGCATGCATGTGAGAGCGCGAGAGAAAGAGATTATGGAAATGTTATTGTGAAAAGTTGGCATCTGCATTTGATTCTAAAGGCAGAGAGATTCACAGTTGTTATGACCCTTCAGGGAAATCATTCTGTAGTTGTGTGCCAACAACTGAAAAAGCTGTATCTTCCAATCCCATCGGTTTAGCTCATTTTATGGACAAATATCTTGGGTCATGCTGAATGACGCTACTGTCAGGGCTGGCTCTAGCTTTTTTGCCACCCCAAGCATGAAGCCGCCGAAGCAAAAAAAAAAAAAAAGAGCCGGAGCTGCCGAAGCAAAAAACAAAAACAAACGGCCCTTGAAATGTACCGCCCCAGCAATGGCCGGAATGCCGCCCCTTTGGATGTGCCACCCCAAGCACGTGCTTCCTTTGCTGGTGGCTGGAGCCAGCCCTGACTACTGTATTTGGTCATAGTTAAAAAGGAACAAAGAGCCTCAGAAGTAGCTTGGGCCTATCCCCACCACTGAGAATGGTACTTGCAATACTGAAGAAGACTTACCAGTACCATTTTATATTTGAAGTATCCCTTCCCACACTATTAGTTGATCATTAAAGCCCCTATCCAGCAAAGCACTTATGCATGTGCTTAAATTAGAGCATGTCAATAATGTTTCACTTAAAGTTAAGTACAGGTTGACTGGATTAAGGTATAATTGATTCTAGCCTTACAGAGGAAAACAACTTCCCATTCGGCAATCCTAGTTAAACTAAAATATGTATTAGTCCTGCTCGTGACTCTGTTGGCAATTGGATCTATATAGTATTCCAGATATTCAATACATGCTTTTTGACATATTGTACACAGAGCTAGGAAAATAAAGCTGAACCACCAGGTACAGTGGAAAACAAAACAGTTAATGTTCTATATTATTCCATTAAATTACTAGCTCTGTTTATAGAGGAGCTATTCGTATGGGTTTTTTTAAATTATTATTACAAATGAAAGAAGCTTCTGTGCTGGCAGTGTTGCTGGTTTGCTTCACATTCTTACATGTAGCCCTTAGATGGTTTGAGAGTAAATGATAAGAGAAGGAGTGATAAATAGTCAGGTTCTTCCAAAGATTCAAAAGTTCTGGAGTTACTGCCAGTGACAGATGGTTTGTCCTTGTTCATCACTTGTCTTCTTGACAGCATATCTCTGTTCTCTGCAAAATCTATCCCAGCGTGTTCTCAAGACCTTTAGAAGAAGAAAAATATTTTCTGTTTTAGCCATGATGTTGCACATTGGGTCAGTGGCATTCATGTTTGACCAAGTGGAATCCCTTCTTCACAATGCAGTGCAGCATTTATTTTAATAGGCAGTCTAGGAAATTGCTGGAGTTTGAGGTTACTACCTAAGTTTGTAAGTAGCTATGTGATCCCCAATTCTAAAGTTGCAAAGATTATAAGAATATTAGCCTGTGCTAGGGGTCTGCCTCCCGTACTCTCACTGAGTAGCACTTATGCAAGTATTCTCATTGTAGGGTACCACGGAAGATTGTGTTACGGCATAGCAAGGGTGTTTTCGCTTTCTCATGCTAGTCAGGGTGTTTTTGCTTTCTCACACTCTTTTAGCAGCCAGCCACTGTAGGTCATGGCCGGCCAGCTGCAATCTGTTTTGAGCTAATTAAAATAGCTTTTGCTTTGCATGGCCTTGAGCCAGGAGGCGCCGGGAGGCGGCCCCTGCTTGCTTATGTATGAGATGTTTGTATATAATTGTATGAGTCCGGCCCCGTTTTGGACTCCTTACCAGGCCCGAACTTCGGTGAGCTGGGTTCCCCGTCTCCGTGACAGCAATGCCAGGAGTCCCCATTGCGGATGTGTCACTTTGCCTTCAATAAAGCCAATAACTCACAGTGTTGTGGGCCTCGTTCTTGCAGAGTACCCTGGGTAGGCCCGCAGCCTCCCATGAATGTAACACTCATAGATTTCAATAGAACAGCTCATGTAACTACTTCTCAGTGTGTGAGTAAGGTGGCAGAATCGGGATCTTTGTGTTCGTTATTGCTCTGTCTTTTTACAAAATTTGGCTCTCAGGTTGAACTGTTTGTGTGGCTGCTTTAGTAGGACATAAAGAGTAATCTCCACTGGGACAAATCCTCAGGTGGTATAATGATTATTGCTTCACTGGCTTCACTGGAGCAATGCTAATTTACTCTATCGGAGGAATTGGCCTTAAAACCCAATATAAAATTGACTTGCTAACATGACACTTTGATGTTTGGTGTTGAAGAGTTATGTGATATGGCAATACACATTTGGCAGTGTAGCTTAACTCACAACAGGGCTGGAAAGAGAGAGGAAGAAAAATCATTCCTTGAAATCTTTCGTTATACCATGACACTCTTGCACTCCCAGTATAATAAAGTTACTGTGGATTGCAAGACACCCAGTGGTGTGAAAGAAATGTAAGCTCAGCAGCACCAGGTCTTTTATTTAATATTGCTACTTTGGATGTGAATGTCTGGCAGATGTATTGCAGTGAGCAAAATAAAACAAACAGGTTTTCATGTTTGAGATTCAAACCTGATACCGGATATCATATTGATTTTTCAGTGTTGCAGGATTTCCAAGCAAGTCCACCAAATTGATGGCACCGATAGCTCCATGCAGCATTTTTTATCTCCATTAAAAAAAAAAGGTGTTGGAGTGTTTGGACACTATTTACATATCTGCATGGGTTCATCTGTGGCTAGGAAAGAGTTAATTGTTTCATTTAATACTTGTGAAGAATTTCATTTTTCATGTGCTTTCCAGCCCTCATTATGAATGCATACTATAGTTTAGTTCAATTTTACCCTAAGATGTGAGTTGCATAAACAACACCATCACCTGCTTTCTGTCTCGTATGGAAATTTCCAGTCTGTCCCTTTTATGTGTGCAGAGCACTACTGTCTGTCACAAAGCCAGCAATATGGGCAGATGAGTTCCAAAACTGCACAGTACTCAGAGGTTTGGGTTATTAAACTCCCTGTCTTGTGGGTGCCCCCTACCAATTTGTTTTTAATGCTTTTAACTTACAGGTATCAGATTCCTTTTAACTACTGCCCTCGCTCTCATTGAACTTATCGGTTTATATATTCCTTTGCCCCCTTCCACAAAATGCAGAGTTCAGGCCAGCTCACTGGGTATGCACGAAGATGTTTACCTAGACCACAAAGAAATGATATTCTTCCTTTAGTGGATCATCCCCTCAGATGCCGAATAAATGCTTTAACTTTGCGAACACATGAGTAATAAAAAATAATTTCAAAACAGCTTTATTACATGACCTCCACGACATTATTATGTGGACTTTTAGTTATGAGTACTGAGGTTTAATTTGAACCAGAAATGTTCTTTGCTTCTAATATCTCTCTGTTCATTAAGCTATTCTTATTTGCTCTCCTCCCTCCCCAGTGAAGATGCAATGGACTCCTTAAATGAACAAAACTGCAAACTCAGTAGAAAGTCAAGGGCATCGTGGAAGGTTGTCATGACTGTAAAGGCATGCCTTGTCCAAGTAATGACTGTTTTACTGACAGATAATTGGATCTAGGCTGTGTTAGTGCTAGCTTTGATTTTTTTTTTTACTGTTCTAATATAATAATGAACTTGTAAACTCGTGCTTCGTAACTGCTGATCAAGAGGACTGTTCTATGGTAGATTATGCTTATTATTATTTTATTATCAGCTACTTTCAGAAAGCTGCAGTGTTTAGTGTCAGGCTCATTTAAGTTTCAAAACATTTCCTGTAAGGAGGAGGAGTCTATAAAATATTTGATTGGGTTTATTAAAATCTTTCTATTGTGCCCAAACTCTGAATTTTTGTGGCATACTACAAAAGCACATAAACACGATAATGTAAACATGTCCAAAAGATATTAACAATAGAGTGGTGGTGATAGGAGAGTAGTGCCTAGCCCGTTGAGCTAGGCACCGTACCCACACCTAGTAAGAGAGAATCCCAATCCTGAAGAGTTTTTAATCTGTACAGACAAGTCTGGGAGAAAGAGAATAATATTAGCATCATCATTTTTCAGATAGGAAAGTTCTACAAAGAGGGTGAAATACTGACTCTGTTGAAGTTAATGAGAGCTTTGCATTGATTTCAGTGAGTTCAGGATTTTATCCAGAGAGATTGTTGCTCAAGGTCACACAGGAAGTCTGTGGCAGAGCAAAGAACTGAACCCTCATCTTCTGACTCCCAGTCTTATCACTTAACCACAAGACTATCTTTTATGGGAGAAAACCCGTCTCTTCAGGAACTTTCCTAACCTCATGATCAACCTCCGAAACAGTCACCTTCAACCCTAAAAAAATCAAAGGGGAAAAGATCCTGAAATCTAAGCTCTTCTCTGACAGACTTCAAGGCGAAGTGAATTGCTCAAACAATGACAATTCACTAAAATGTGAGTCTTTCATTCTAAGGCTGCAGAGATGTTAATTGCCCACTTCATTTTAAATGTTCCCCTATAACATGTGTGAGCTCCTTATTCCTAATCTTTCCACCTTATGCTTAGCTTGGCTACTCTGGTTACCTTCCCAGACCTAAGGAGGAGGTCTGAGAAATTCAACACTTGCTCCTTCCACCAACAGAAGGTGGTCCAATGAAAGATATGACCTCACCCACCTTATCTCTCTCATTGGCTATGGGTCATAGGTGTTTGTAGTGACTGAGAGGGGCTGAAGTCTGAACAAATACACGTTGCATTTGTATCAGTATGTAATTTTTAAAAAGTGAACCTCAAAGGTCTTGATCTGCTGAAAATGTCCTGGCTGTAGGTTAAAAAGCTGACTGCATTATATAAAAAGCCAAATAAGTCAGAAACCAAATTTGAAGATAAGGTGGATCAAACCATGAACAAGCCAGTGCCTCAGATATATAGCAGTAATCAGGGCTGGCTCTAGGATTTTTGCCGCCCCAAGCAAAAACAAATTTGGCCGCCCCCCCCCCATTTTTTTCTTACCCCACCCCCGCCTCAACTCCGCCCCTTCCCCAAATCCCCAGCCCTGCCTCCTCCCCCCAGGCTCTCAAGCCTAGGAGGGAGGGGGAGCAGCGGCGCGTGAATCAGCTGGTTCGCGCGCTGCTGCAGCCGCTCAGGATCTCCCCCTCCAGCAGCGGCACGCGAATCAGCTGTTTCGCGCGCTGCGGCCGCTCGGGATCTCCTCTTCCCTCCCAGGCTCTCAAGCCCAGGAGGGAGGGGGAGAAGCGGCACGCGCACCGCAGCCACTCAGAATCTCCCCCTCCCTCCCAGGCTCTCAAGCCCAGGAGGGAGGGGGAGAAGCGGCACGCGCACCGCAGCCACTCAGAATCTCCCCCTCCCTCCCAGGCTCTCAAGCCTAGGAGGGAAGGGGAGAAGCGGTGCGCGCGCCGCAGCCACTCAGGAGCTCCCCCTCCCTCCCAGGCTTGGGAGCCTGGGAGGGAGGGGGAGCAGTGGCGCACAAATCAGCTGATTTGTGCGCTGCGGCCGTTCGGGATCTCCCCCTCCAGCAGCGGCGCGCGAATCAGCTGTTTCACGTGCCACGGTGTGCGAGCCAGCGGCGGCAGCGGAAGTGAGCTAGGGCGGCCGGGGCACATTTTTAGGGGCAGCATGGCTGGCGCCAGAATGCCGCCCCTAGAAACTTGCCGCCCCAAGCACCAGCTTGTTTTGCTGGTGCCTGGAGCCGGCCCTGGCAGTAATCATCTTCGTTTTGTGTTTTAATTAGACCTGGGTGAATTATTTTCAGCAAATATTAAATTTGCCAAAAATGTATTTTGGGGGCACCAAAACTTTTCATGAATATGTACAAATGCACCAAATAGTTTTAGCAAAAAAAGAAAATGTTTTGGGACTGAGATGCCATTCAGAAAATAGCCAGAGAAGGAGGATAGTGATGATACCAATCCCTCCCTTGTAAGTTTTTGCCCAGTCTCCTGAGATGTGGGAGACCCACATTGTGTTCCCCCCACTTCCTGATGTGGAGAAGGGATTGGAACTTGAGTCTCTGGCATTTCAGGACAGTGTCCCAGACACAGACACTCTAATGTGGGTATTTCCCAATCTCTTACATTAATTTGTTCCACTTTGTATCATTCAACCGGAGAGACTGAGAGAGCTATATATCAGAATAACCTGTAGCCATGACACTCTCCTGCAATGTTAGAAACCCAAGTTCAAATGCCATCTAAACATCCGGCAGAGATGGGAATTGAAGCCTAGTCTCCCATATCTCAGGTGATTGCCTTAACTACTAGGCTAGCTTACAAAGGGTGTACCACTATTATCTCCTCCTCCTTCTGCTATTTCGTAATCTAGCCCTTCAGAAGGTGCAGAAACAAAATGTTTTGGATCAAACAAATTATTTCATTTGACCCAAAACGGATTTTTCCAATTTGGTTTGATCCAAACTCTTTTTTCCCCCAGTTTTTTTTTTTTCAGAACTGAAAAATCAATTTTTCACCCAGATCTTAATTAGAGCTGGGCAAAGAATGGTAACTCTGTGTTTCATGGAGGATTTAAAGACTTCAACATTTGGTTGCATTCCAATTCGAAGTAAAAACCCAAAATTCTCTACAAATCGGAATTATCATTCTCTGCTCATCTCTAGTCAGAGCCCGGGCTTCAGGGCATTCCATCTGGGAAGCTGTCTTGTAGCCTGGAACCCTGGACTTCTAAGGAGCTCCGGAGCTAGGGCTTTCGGGCTCTTGGCTTCCCATCAGCCCACTAAGCAGGCTGCTGAGGAGCAAGGTAGGCACCAGGCAGGTTTTGAAAACTGTCTGGCAGGTAAGTGTCTGTTGAAAATCTGCCTGGTTTCTGGCAGCAATTCATCAGAACTGATATGGTCCCGCGTAATGTGTTGATTTCAACAAATCTGAAAATTACAACTAAAAATGTTTCTTTTGAATTTTTTTTAAATGTAGTCTTTAGCTTTCTATGGCATGACAGTACTAGGAAGTTTTCTTTGTGAGGCAGTGCTTGTTTACAAGCACTGGGACTATTACTACTCCCTCATTTCCAACCCCTCTCTTCCCTTATTATTGGTTATCTTCCAACTGATTTGATACATGATATCTGATCAGACCAATGACAGCCAGATTGTGCGCTACGTCGCTTCACATCATTTCACTGTTCATCTGTCTTGTCCCTGTAGGTGTGTCATAAACGTCTACTGTGGGGAATTCAGCAAAATGTCAAAATAATATATTATTATTACTGAATGCACAAGTGGTACAATAAAGATGGGGAAAAGTTCAAAATACAAAGCAGGGAGTAGAAACAGAGAGGTGTAACTCAAAACAAACAAACAGAAAAGAAGAAATGTCACAAAGGCTCAGGGAAGCCATTTTAATCATTCAATAGTTGTGGGGTACTCTGTGTAGAGTCTTGAAAGTCCTCTTGATAGACCAGCATAAGATGAGCAGTTCATTCATCAGGTGTATGGCATGCTCAACCACACCTCAGTTACACAGAGGGCAGTTGCTGAGTCCCCAGATGTGGTCATTGGCTGCACACACCACCCCCCGGCATCTGAAATGACTGAGCTTGCACCAGAGATAACATGGCAGCTCAAAGTCAGGCAGTCTCTCCCCTGGCTGAATGATGAGGAAGGAGTTTCTTACAAAGGGAGCAGCTCTTTCCTATTCTGCTTGTCACAATGAATAAGTAAGCTTGTGTGCTCGACTTGTGCAGCTAATGCACAAACACTGTGTAGCTTGGCACTAGCTCTCTGCTTCTCAGTTGCCTGTCTGTGCTCCTGTGTGGTTAAACTCTTCCGCAACAGGGTAGTTGATGTTCTACTGAATCGACCAATGAGAATAAAGACAGAGGACATAATACATAAGAATGGCCCTACTGGATCAGACCAAAGGTCCATCTAGCCCAGTATCCTGTCTTCTGACAGTGGCCAGTGCCAGGTCCCCCAGAGGGAATGAACAGAACAGGTAATCATCAAGTGATCCATCCCCTGTCACTCATTCCCTGCTTCTGACAAACAGGGGCTAGGGACACCGTTCCTGCCCATTTTGGCTAATAGCCATTGATGGACCTATCCTCCATGAATTTATCTAGTTCTTTTTTGAACCCTGTTATGGTCTTGGCCTTCACAACATCCTCTGGCAAGGAGTTCCACAGGTTGACTGTGCGTTGTGTGAAGAAATACTTCCTTTTATTTGTTTTAAACCTGCTTGCTGCCTATTAATTTCATTTGGTGACCCCTAGTTTATGTGTTATGAGAAGTAGTAAACAACACTTCCTTGTCTACTTTCTCTACACCAGTCATGATTTTATAGACCTCAATCATATATCTCCCCATATCTCCCCTTAGCTGTCTCTTTTCCAAGTTGTAAAGTCCCAGTCATTTTTGTTGCCCTTTTCTGAACCTTTTCCAATTCCAATACATCTTTTTTGAGATGGGGCGACCACATTTGCATAGAGTATTCAAGAGTGTACCATGGATTTATATAGAGGCAACATGATATTTTCTGTCCTATTTGCTATCACCTTCTTAATTATTCCCAGCATTCTGTTCACTTTTTTGACTGCTGCTGCACATTGAGTGGATGTTTTCAGAGAACTATCCACAATGACTCCAAGGTCTTTCTTGAGTGGTAACAGCTAATTTAGACCCCATTATTTTATATGTATAATTGGGATTATGTTTTCCAATGTGCATTACTTTGCATTTATTAACATTAAATTTCATCTACCATTTTGTTGCCATGTCACCCAGTTTTGAGAGATCCTTTTGTAGCTCTTCGCAGTCTGCCTGGGTCTTAACTGTCTTTAGTAATTTTTTATCATCTGCAAATTTTGCCACCTCACTGTTTATCCCTTTTTCCAGATCATTTATGAATATGTTGAATAGGACTTAGTCCCAGAACAGACCCCTGGGGGACACCACTATTTACCTCTCTCCATTCTGAAAACTGACCTATATATCTACCCTTTGTTTCCTATCTTTTAACCAGTTACTAATCCATGAGAGCACCTTCCCTCTTATCCCGTGGCAACTTACTTTGCGTAAGAGCCTTTGGTGAGGGACCTTGTCAAAGGCTTTCTGAAAATCTAAGTACACTATATCCACTGGATCCCCTTGGTCCACATGCTTGTTGACCCCCTCAAAGAATTCTAGTAGATTGGTAAAGGGGACCCTTTACTAAAACCATGTTGACCCTTCCTCAACAAATTATGTCCATCTATATGTCTGACAATATTGTTCTTTATTATAGTTTCAACCAGTTTGCCTGGTACTGAGGTCAGGCTTACAGGCCTGTAATTGCCGGGATCACCCCTGGAGCCCTTTTTAAAAATTGGCGTCACATTAGCTATCCTCCAGTCATCCGGTACAGAAGCTGATTTAAATGATAGCTTACATGCTAGAGTTAGTAGTTCTGCAATTTCACATTTGAGTTTCTTCAGAACTATTGAGTGAATACTATCTGGTCCTAGTGACTTATTACTGTTTAATTTATCAATCTGTGCAAAAACCTCCTCTAATGACACCTCAATTTGGTATCAAAGAGGCTATGAAAATAACAAGCAAAGAGCCCTCTCTAATATCTCACCTCTTAACATCAGGTATTATACATGAGAAACCTTCATGACAAAATCCAGGAGATGCCACACCTACCTCTTCTCAAAGATAAATGGGGAGCCCCTCGCCACTGACTCAGCAGTAGGACCAATGAAAATAACATGACAAAATAGCAGAACCAGTATAATAACATGGAGAATATAATGCACTGTTTCTAAATTCAATGTTCGGTCATGAATTACTACAAGTAATGTTTAAATTTACCCAGAGATACACTGACACAGCAATCTCATTTCCCCAAATGATCATCTCAGCACTGGAGAGAGTTTCCTATCTAAGGCCTATTTATATGTAGCTGCCCAGAAACTGCTTTCAGTCTCTCTCTAGTTTAGAATTTCCTGTACTATCCATCAATGTAGCAAGTGAGAACTGACCCTAGTTCCAATGCCTCTGAATTAATAATGGTGGTTTTCAGTTCTGGGGCTCTTACCTCTCTCTTAAAATTAGTGACCAGTTAAATCTCTCTCCTTTGGACGTAGTATTATATAAATTACAATCATCCCAAAGCCAAAAATCAGTGCTGTACATCTCTCCAGGCCTCAGTAACTAGAGACCACTACCATTCATCTACCACAATGTCAGTGTTGTTTTTATGCTTTCACAAAGCAGCATTACAATACCTGGCTTCCTTCCCCTGTGATTTATAGCAGTTCTAGGTGCTTGCTGTTTTAGAGCCAATATCGGTAGGGTTCTCAGATAACCAAGATTAGCTTGGCTTGGTTTGCAGTGCCTGTTCATTTGAAACCAGTAGAACGAACTGAGATGTCCAGACATTTTTGACATTCTTCTATGACTTTCCTCCCCTCTGCTTCCTCCTCCCCACTTCCTACTTTGGTGTGAAAGTCAGATCCTGCAGCTGCCTTTTTACTGGGCTCATGACATTGCCAGCCCACCCATCTCTCCTCCTCTTCTTCTTTCTCTTTGTTCTTCCCTGGAGTGAGTCTTGCCCACAAAATGAAGAATGATAGCACAGAAGAATCAAGAAAGAAGGGGAGATAGCATCTTGGGCCCACGGCAAAGACAGCTTTTGGAATCCGTTTCACTGACAAGATAGAAGATGGGGGGAGCAGAAGTGGGCGGGGACAGTAAGGGACCTGTGAAAATAGAAGCAAGAATAGGTCATTCTTTGCATCTAGTCTCCCAAAATTGCCACAATGACACATTCTCTCTCAAAAATATATTTTCCCACCTATTCCTCTATTCATATAATCCCCAAATTTTTTAATCTGGATGACCAGAATCTCCCCATTTCTGTCATGGTTTGGAGATTTAGAAATCTGGTCAGTCTGAGACAGTGGGTATCTTGTCTGAATACACTGATTCTTTGCCATTCATTCTTCTGCTCCATCTCACCATGCAGTGTTAAAGCAAAAATGATTTCATTTTCTTCTGAATCAACCGAAACCTATTTTCCTCTGTTATACCTGCAATGAAATATATTTCCATCTTTAATTAGCAAGTCAAACAATAACACAAATGTGTCTGCAGTATTTTGCTAAAGGTTCTCTATCCTCAGCTGAATAACAGAGGTCTTTCAGAGCATGTGCTCCTTTTTTTGTCATTTGCAGAGAGCATCCATTTCATTTTATTTATTTATTTAGCTTTTATAAATAAGCTGACTGATAGCTGCTTTGTTCTCTATTTCAGGTCGTGGAGACTAATTTGGTTGCTTTTGACTGTCACTGGATCATTATAAATGAGGTAACTATCAACCACATGTTGTTGTGAAGCATGAATCCTGTTTTCATACATACTGACAGTGTTCACGCTGGTCTTTGCCAACAGGAAGCAGAAATCAGAGCAAAGTCCAGGCATGGGACTGAGAGCATTGCTTAATAAAAACAGAATGACAAGTTTGGGGGCTTTTTTTTGTTTTGTTTTAAATTAAAGGCCTTGTATGACTAAAACAAATGAAAAACAGTCCCCTACTGAGTATGTTTAGCCTTTCCTTTTGGCTTGAGCGGCCTGCTTTGGGAGATCTTTCATTAAAAAAAAAAAAAATCAAGCAAACAAAAAATCCATACCAAAAACAATTCTTCTTTGTGAGCATAGTGAATCCTTCCTAGTGAAGTGCTTGTGTTCCATTTATATTTAAATGTTGTTTCTAAAACTTGTATGTGTTCCTCCCCTTCCCCCTTTAAAAAGCACAAGGATTAAGTAGTTTGGTATGGGCTGGTACAAAACCTACTGAAGTTAGTGGGATCTAGATAGAGCCATATATGAATATGTATAAATAGTGAACAGGAGGAACCTTTTTCAAGTACAAACATATCTGTTTTCAAATCTGTCTGACCTTGTGGGAATTTTTGCAAAGACGACTGATTAAAGGATATGTTTTTAATTATGAAATAATCTCTACCATAAATGCTTGCCAGCCAACATCTGATAGGTCAAAAAGCAGAGGAGCTAGACATAGAAAACACCGCACAGTGAAGTTGTTTTTGGATTATACAGTGTTCAAATGTTTCTCTGTTGTTTTAAAAGGAGTCATTTATGATGTCTACAAAATGCTTAATAGGAGAGATAATTATTCCCACGTACCTATATCTGTATCTTTTTTGTAAAACAATGTTTAGAGAAATGACGCATGTAATTCCTGATCTGATCTTGATTGGCCACACACTTCTGTTTTCATTGTTATAATACAATAAATGAATCAGAGTTGGTTTGTTGTTTCCAGTTTATGTTAATGGAAAAACTCACCTCAGAAGCAGCATCTGGGTACAGTTAGGTCCTGTTTTACCTTGTCTTTCTAAACTACAGGAAGGTCACCTATAGGCATAATCAACCATTTTTCAGTTAGGCTAGATTAGAATTCAGTCATCTTTCTGATTCTTTGCTCTAGTGACCAGACCAGTTTAGTAAATCACTTCCACTGTTTAAAGTTAACAGTTATTAATAAAAAAATATCATTTTCCCCAATTCCTATTGAAGGCAATGGGAGTCTCTCCATTCACTTCAGTAGAAGTTGGATTAGGCCCATAATTCATAGAGTTAGCCAAAATAGTGGTAAATCACTTAGGTGGAAGTTCTTAATGATTGGTGAATATCATATCTTATTATCATTTTAGTCAATTTTAAATTAATTTGAACTTTAAAAGAAAAACATTTGTGTGGTAAACTGGAAAAGCTCTGATCATAGTACATGTGTTTTCTATATGCTGTAGAACCTACAGATTCACAAATCAGTTGCTCTGTGAAATGGATTCTGCCCTATGAGCCATATCCATGCATGAAAGGGTAAAATGTAGATTTCTCTTTTCTAGCATTCTGAATATTTGCAATATTTTGAGGACATTAAAATCAGATCAGAAACAAATAACATCTGTTCACAGTGTCATAGACTGAATCATGATCTGACTTTGACCTACCATTTATACAACATTTTTTCTTTTGTTACTTCTTCTGATGTCACCTTATTCAGACCATAACAAAAATGTGAATATATTCCAGATGGTGAATGCTTGGGAACAGTTTTCTGCCTTTTATGTCACTTTACCAGAACGCTACAGAAAAATGCCTAGCTTTTATCCACTTCAATGACAACGGGAGATTTGAAAGTGGAATGATGGCTGCCTATGTCCTTTACTGTTTAGTTTTCTGTGTTGTTGTAGCTGTGTTGGGCCCAGAATATTAGAGAAACAAGTCTAGTGTTGTAAGCAAACAAATAACTCCTCCCATCCCCCTGCAGAAAAGTGCAATCTAGTTGCCAATTGCTGTATCCTTTGGATTTACACTATGGACCAGACTGGGAACTCCGTGTTCATAGTGGCATGTAGTTATTCACACAAGTACTCCCATTCCAGTAAATCTACCCTTTATGACGTATGTGTTTTGTTTTGGCTAAATCAGAGCCACCAAGAAAGTGACTATGGCCTACCCTAAACCTAGAATTTAGTTCAACCTAGTTAAATCACTCAGGATGTGAAAGATTCAAACCCATGAGAGATGTATTGAAGCCAACCTAAGCCTCAGTGTAGACACCACTAGGCAGACAGAAGAATTCTTCCGTTGACCTAGCTACCACCTCTGAGAGGTGAAATTAATACAGCAATGGAAGAACCCCTGCTGTTGCTGTCATGAGTGTCTACGCAACAGCTGTGCCACTGTAGTGTTTCTAGTGTAGAAATACCCTATTTTACATGTATTTTCTAATCCTCTAGTCTTCAGCATTTAGGATCAATTATGCAAATGAGAAATACATTGTTTGGGAAACAGTTAAAATAACTGCTTACAATTAGCTGCCAAATAAAAATTAGGAATGTATTCCCGTTTCTTTTTGCACTGAAATCAAAAAAATCTGAACAGAAATGCCATTCATGACCATGAATCTGCCTAGTTTAGTGGAATTGTGTATATTACTTCAATTGCTTATTTTAAAAGGCAATAATGCTTGGTAACATTTACTTAATTTTATTGTCCCATTAGTTGATGTTTAAGGTAATGTATTAAATTAGCCTTGACAATGTGCATCTAATGGGAATTACTGTGGAAATTTGAAATAAATAAATAAATAAATAAATATATATTTTACCTTTAATACATTATCATATATATTGTATTGAAGGCTCCATAAAAATGAGAGGTTGCACAATTTCATATGTCACAATCAATCATGTTAGTACTTGGTAATAATACCATTCTCCTCTCCCTGATCAATGCATTCAGTTGAGAAAAGCCTCTCCAAATAAATATTTCCATCCCTTCAGGGCCCTACAGCAGCAGATAGTACATTCTTTATTTAAATTTCACAAGATTTAGAGATTTGGATATAGATATTTGGATATATACAAATCAGAGGTGGAGTGATAGATATGAGAAGGGGTTTCTCTCTGCTTCTGTTTTCCTTCTCTGCCACAATAAATTTAACCTCTGGCAGCCTAAGGGAATCAGCTAAATTCTCTTGTCACCCTTTTGTCATATTTGTGCATTCATTATATATTTTATTTTTAGCTGATAGTGGGAATTGAGAGAAAGTGTATATCTGTATTGAACATGAAAGAAATGGCTTATTCGTTTATTTATTTTTAAATAGGTGGCTTACTTTAGTTATTAGTTAAACTGTGCAGTGTAATCCCGCTATGCCCAGTCCTGTCACCTGTTTCCTACTGCTCTCTCTTCAGAGGACAGCCCAAAACTCTTTGCACTGCTGACAGTTATTATAGGTGAAACACCTTTGAAAAATGTTGAACCATTAAAATTACACATTTTTCAAACAGTTAAAAGGTGCCCTTGGATGCATGCACACAGCTCAAACAGATTTAAATGGGGGGCTCACATGCATGCATCCATATGCAGAATTTGGCTTTATATATCTCTCCAAAAAGGACTGGGTCCTAGTTGTTGGGTTCTGTTTCTTCATTGTTATTTATGTACAACACAGTACTATGAAGACGAGGCTAGGGGTAGGTCTCACTGTGAAATTAAGAGTCAACTTTTGAAGTTGTGGTAGATTCCAGAAAAGAATTTAACTGGATTTCACTAACTTATGTAATGGCACATTCTTAACACATGCAGTAGATTAATGAAAAATAATTACTTGAGGGATGTTACAGGGTAGCTGGCCCCTGAGGGTGGTCAAGTCCTCAGCCTACCTATGACAGGCTGTGATAAAGAGAATGAGACAACCAACACCCATCTGCAGATAATTGATTAACTACTGCCCAGCTATTCAGGCAATTAGTTAAGGACCACCTGGGCTTTATAAACAGTTATGTGGGCTCAGGCAGGGGAGATTACAAGGAAGAAATGCTGGGAAAAGAACTTCTCAGGGGGAGCTGGCTAGGAAGCTACTCCCAGTGGGAAACAAAGACTGATGGGGTGAGGAACAGTGCACAGAAAAAGAAAGTGCCAAAGGGAGGGCTTCTCAGAAGGAGCTGGTGAGAGAGCTCATCAGGAAAGGGGGCCAAGGAAAAGTGCTCCTAGTTGGGGAAGATCCAGAAGCAAGGAGCTATGAATGCCAACCCTCAGCAAAACCTGGTCCTGATGGAAGGACTTCACAGGTAGCAGCAGGAGCCCCAGATCAAAGGAATTATATGCTGTTCCAAGGAAGGGTCATTGTGGGTTTGACCTTTGCAGATACCTTGGCCCAAGGTGAGAGAGACTTCCCCAACTGAAGGCAAGAGGCCCTTTCTCCAGGAGGGGGGTTCTGGATCAATAGGGCTTCATGGGTAAGGGACTTGGACATCAGGGGGGTTGATGGACTAAGGTTAACTCAGCCCCTTCCAACTAGGATGCTAGGGTCAAGGCCTAGTTGTGTAATGTTCTGCCTTTGGGTAAAGTTAATTACAGTGCGGATGGGGCACTGCTTAATATACACATGCCTCATTGGACTTATTGAAAGTGCATTAACAGAAACTGACGCAGGGAGTTAACTGTAGTGGTGCACTAGACTACAAGGGACACTCCAGGGGTGAGGGCCCCCATTACAAGGAGCTTCGTTAAACCCTTCCATTTTAAAATAATTGCAATAGCTCATATGTTTTATACTACTCTATTTTCTGTATTGTGCTTGCCACCTATGCAGACTCATATAACCCCCTCCCCAGAGATGTGGCTTAAGCTTCATCTCTGGTGCTTATTACTTGGAGTGGCTTCTCCCCTCTCCTCAAATGGGTGGGGTCCTGGGTTCTTTTTTTTTGTGATGGCTGGTTCTCCACCCAGAGTGACTCCTCGCTGTGCCTGGGACACACTGGGTGCTTCCCTTGGGAAATGAATAATGCTATCACTGCTAGCCAGACATATGAAACCCAGTTCACAGCAAACAATGAAGTACATCAACACAAACTATGGCCAAGGAATGACACATCCCAAACCAACAATATAACAACGGGGGCCATTACTGGGAGCAGGAAAATAGGATCTGGAGAAGGAGAGGATTAGGTTAACTAATAAATACTAACCATAAATAAACCAAGTTCCCCACCTCCCAACACTCATAACTTTCATAATCCCTCCCTCCCACCTTCCCAGTCAAATGATATGGTGATGGGTGTGGAGAGGTGTGTTGCAGCACTGTGAATGTTGACCAGCTTAAGCCAAAAGGATGCCTTTACTGGGTCTTCATCCCTGGGTGGGACAGGGTGCTTTCCTGGCTCCCTGGTCTGGGGTTCTGTGGAGGTCTAGGCTGTCTCTCCAGAGCCAGCTCCAGGTCAGATCTCTGCCATTCTAGCTGCTGGTCTCTGCAGGGTTGGAACGGTCTGTTCCATGGACTAGGTCTCACCACAACTCAAAGACTCCTTCTGAGTGGAAGGGCAGTTAATCAGAGACTCCCTGAGCTGTTCTGCTTCTCTCTCTCTCTTGGCTCCCAAACTTAATGCTCAAAAATGAAACTTGTCTCTGCATTTGCGTCAGGCAGTCCCCTTATGATGGAGGGGCTGAGCAGACCTGGTTTATCATTTGCCCAGCTAACAGCTTGTTCAGATCATGCTCTTCAGAAGTCTCCTGTTAGCCTCAGCAGGGGTTTTTAGTCTATTCTGTCCCTATACCTGACTCCAGCCATGCTGGGAAATAGTGTCAAAGGGCTTTGGTAGACATTTTTGTTGTAGTCCATAGCATAGGGCTTGCTAGAGGGCTCAGCTCAGAGTTCCAAGAACTGGCAAACACTAAATGTGGGTTACCTCTCGCCATCATTCACGTTAGGTAGGTGGTAACTAAAATAAACTGAAACCCATAGTGGTGCATCTTTGCCACTTTCCACCTGTATGTCTGTAGGTCGCGATTGTTGGTTCTAGAGGCCTGATCCATGGCCCGCAGAGTGGACAAATTGGTTTTTCATTCTTGTCTTAGGCTCCTTCTCCAAGTTTTAGCCTCACTCCATTTGTACAAATGACAACACTGTCCCTAGTCTCAGTCCTGAGGAGGAAAAAAGAAAAGATTTGGCCCAAGCTATCAAAATCTATTCATACTGAACCTCTACCTTTAGAAAATCTGAATCTCTTTTTAATGCATACTAGGCCCAGAAACTGGGCCAGTTGGCATCCTGTTTTTCTATTTATTTCTTCTTGGCTTTCAGTACTTGTAAAATAGATTATCTGGCACTCTTATACTATAGAGAGAAGGTAGGTGAGGTAATATCTTTCATTGGACCAACTTCTGTTGGTGGAAGGTACAAGATTTTGAGTTTCACGGAGCTCTTCCTCATGTCTGGAGAAGATAACTAGTGTTGTGGAAAATTAACCACACCTTATGTTTGGATCAGACATCGCCTGAGACACCTTTATTTTGGATACAAATGCATAGGGGGAGGCAGATGACAGAACTGCCCCCCCCCCATGATGCAAGGAACTTTTTTTTTAAAGCTTAAAACCGCAGACAAATTACACATACTTCCGCATTTATTACCTTATTTGGAATACATTGCAAAATTAATAAAGGTCAAAAGCAAAGCCAGCAAAATGAGCATTTTCCATATTATGCTTTTCCTGGTGTTCACGGTCTACCCTTTTTCCCAACTGCGATTACCTATTTCTTAAGCTTCTGCTATTCGAAAAAGGGGGGCAGTTCTGTCATCTGCTTCCCCCTACGTGTTTGTATCCAAAATAAAGGAGTCTCAGGCGATGTTTGATCCAAACACAAGGTGTGGTTAATTTTCCACAACACTAGAATGTCACTTGTACCTGAGAAAGAGCTCTCTGAAGATCAAAAGTTTGCCCCTTCCCCCAACAGAAATTGGTCCAATAAAATATATTCCCTCACCTGCCTTGTTTCTCTCATATCCTGGGACCAACAAGGTTACAACACTGCAAATGACCCTTATATCCTTCATTTAAATTGAAATGCAAATGGTTTCCTCCTATGAATTAGTCCCTTGATCTAGTTTTCTTGTCATTATAGACCATCTCTTCAGCTCAAACGTAAAAATCAGAACGAGTGAAGGATGATCTGATAGTCTTGTTTTGTACAATAGAACAGGTTCTTGCTGTCTATCAATCCCAAGAGAAAATACTAACAGAATTAATTGAATGTTTTCATCAAATTATCTTGATTTAAGCTTGACTTGGGTTTGTGGGTAACAGCTTTGCAATTGAGATGTTAAACTAAAGAGGAAACTTTATTATAATACCAGTACAATCCACAGAATCTAAAGTATATTTGTCATGAATCTGTTCAGTGTATTTGTTATATTGTTTCATCACATTGACAATTCCCACATTGCTCCTGTCTCTTTGGTGTTTGTTGGACTTTGCTTTTAGTCTCCAGAAAATACTTACAAAATACACAATATGTCTGA
The DNA here is from genome assembly GCA_037349315.1 of Chelydra serpentina. Taxonomy (NCBI): domain Eukaryota; kingdom Metazoa; phylum Chordata; order Testudines; family Chelydridae; genus Chelydra; species Chelydra serpentina. The sequence continues at coordinate 2,828,376 of JBAIAC010000018.1, forward strand.
AGTGTGGCAATGACCTAGAGGCAAAACCCAGAGAATTCTAATTAAAATGCACAAAACTGCTGAATACAGAAAAAAAAGATGCTGTGCTTTGGGAGAAAAATGACAAATGTTTGCACAGCTAAAAGTCAAAACCTCTTATAAAATTTTACTTGGCAGTGTTAGCATGCCATGTGGGTATGATTTTTCACAGTATTGAAAAAAAATGGACAGCCTCTCTGTTCCAATATAGGCACGATGTGAAACAAAAACCAAATGATCATGCATAGTGAACTTCCCCATAAGTACTATGATTGATTAAAATGTGTGGTGTAGAATATAGATAATATTCTTTTAAACTGTCCTCTGTGATTATATTGCAGGTATATTAAAAAATGACCTGCATTTTGCCAAAGAAACAACTTTTTTCTTTCTTGTAGCTAGTGAAATGATACAGACTAAATGAAAAGACGGCATATTAAGCTGAGAGAAACCATTATCTATGGTACATTAAGGATTAATCGACCAGAAATGCAGGATATTACACTGGACACAGCTGATGCCAGGTGTTATTTTGTTTGCAGAAAAATCTATATTTCATAAAGAACATAAATAACAGATGAGGCCAAAAGCTATGACATGCTCTGAAGAAGAATAAAATAGGTTTATTGTAGTCAAGAGAATTGATGTTAAAATTCACAACTCTTAGCATATTCTTCTTCATAGCTTTAAAAAAAATAAACAGAATGGAGCTATATCTGTTTCAGAAGGTTTTGCTTTAAGCATGTTCATTGTAGCCAGAAAAATACATCAGGATTGGTGTTTACAATTAAAAACCTGCATTTTCAAATGTATGTGGTTTGCTTTTTGCAGAAAGGAAACTGTATTGTGATCTTAAATTTGAATATTTGTACCTCCAAAATATGCGATTGTGGGCACAGACCATGAAGTTAGAAGCAGAAGTGCACTGATTTGCTCCTGTAATTCATTTACAGACACAAAGATGCATTTGCAGTTAGCTAAAAAAAAAAGGGGGGGGCGGGGGGAAGCTGGGCCTTAGACCTTTGGGAAATATACCTCAAAATTTTTGCGTTCTACTGGAATGAATAATTACTACTCTAAGATGCATACTAGTGATGACATAGCCTCAAAAGTCTCATTTTTTTGAAATGGTATCCTAAAGGTTTTCTACTCAGCAGAAGATTACCTAAACCTCTTCAGTCTGAAAGTCATGCTGGATATTTCAGTATAACAAAATTTCTCATAGGATTTTTGCTAACTTTAGCATGGAACATTCAACTCTTAGGTTTCCAAAATGTGTAGGACGTCAAGTACATTCTGATAAACAGGGTCAACTCATTAGGGGAAATAAGCAAATGATTCACTCTGCTGAGGGACAGACCCTAGGTTTGAGAGAGATCGCTTCAGATAAATTGTGTTGTGCCATACACTATTTCAGTAACTTTGCTTCTGTGCAGAAAAAAATAGACAAAAAGAGATGAGAAAGCCCTAAAAATGGGGCTAACTAAACCTTTTTAGTCCTCAGAAAAGATTCAAGTTCAAGTTTTGAATAAATGTTTGGGTCAGTTCTTATTGTTTATTAATCAATTAATCATACCATATTCAGGGTCATATCCACAGCTAGTGTAAAACAGCATAGCTTCAACTCTTCCGTACACACACACATACCCTTATACCACATTCGTCTCCAAACCAAAATATCCAATAAATGTTATCTTAGTGATTTATTTAGTTTTCTTTAAAGTGTCTGTCCTTAGCTGTGGGTACTCAGCTTTCAACCAGAATAGAAACCTTACGGATAAAAGGCAGGTTTTAAATTAGATCTTGCTATAGACAAGAACACACACACAACCTTGAATGCCCTAATGCTTTTCTTTCGCTCTCTCCCCGCAGTGCCCATTTTGATAAATTGTTAGTTAACCACTAAATTGCGTATAAGTTCTTGATATTCTTTTTCCAGGAAGTGAACACTTAAGACCCAAATAATTGTCTATACCTCCAGAGCTTCTGATGTGATCCCACACTTAGCAATACTTTATACTATGTCTTCCTACTGTCCTAAACATTATCTGTTGTGAAACACTTTAAAATAAAAGATCAAAGGGAAAGGGTAAAAAAACCCCAATTGGAGCCCAGTTACACCCTCCAGGTCTCTCTTTAGGCTTCAGTGTAGCGTATCTAGGCACGTGATACCATTATAGAAATGGTAGGCTAGTTATTTTAATGAACACTCATGTTTTTATTTGAGGACATGACAGCACTGAATAAATGCAGTACAGTGATACCACGTCTCTCAGCACTTTCAGTTTATTTTTCATTTATAATCTGGTGGTGACATTTCAATATTTTAACTTTTGTACATATTCTATGCCTGATCTTATCTTACAGGAAATAAATGATGTGGATGTGCAGGAGATAGTGAGAAGGTCAATTGGAAGGTTAACAATTATTCGACAGACATTTCCAGTCCCACAGAACAGCAGTCAACGCTGTTTCCGTGGCAACCACAGAATATCTTCATCACTGTGTGATCCTAAGGACCCTTTCTCCCAGAACATGGAGGTATCTTCATACTAATTTTTTCTATCCTGTGTGCTAGCTTTATAGATGGCTACTGGGAAAATTTGAGTTTAGTGTAATTTTTGACTCGGTTTATTTTTAATATTTTTCTGTGTGGCATATCCTAATGGTTCATGCCTGAAACAATGAAATGGCTTAGCTGTTTGGGGTGCCATCTTGGTGACTAGAGCTACGTATCTAGCCTAAGCCACAGCAAGGCAGGGAAATCCAAGAGAAGCAGCTCAGCATCCAGAAGAAGCAGTATTGAATTGCTGAGTTTTATAGTTTACCAGTTCTCCATCAAGAATTGCCTCTGCAGAGCCACACAATAAGAATCCTGTACCATGTTTCTCAAGCCACAGAACTGGTACTACTAGTAAAACCATCCTGGAGAGCTTCTGCCTAAAGATTTGGAACCAAGCAATTTAAAACTTGGGTGTCTCAAGCTAAATACCTACATCTGTATTTATGTACCTAAGTGGCCTTATTGCCAGAGATTCTGAGTACAGATTTTACTGACTTCATGGAGCTATTGTATTTGTGCCAATACATTCCACCATCCACCCACTGCAAGCATATTCCATATATGGACGGTGAAAGAGAAGAGACAACATGTATTTTTAAACTCACTCCTATGCTCCTGATCTGTCATTCATAATATTGGTTGAAAATGTTTAAATTAAGATTGATCTTTTTTCAGTAAATAGACTTTTTTGACAAAACATTTTAATTTTCTCCAAAATTTTAATTTAATATTTTAAGGGTGTTTTTTTTCATTTGCAGCTCTTACGTTTTGTTTGTTTTCCCTTAGCTCCAATTTTAAAATGTCACCATAAACTAATGGTGGAATTTTTTCAAAATGCAAAAATATTGAAGTATTAAAAAATCACGTGTAAAATATTATTACTTTAAAAAATGAAATAAAACATTTGTCAGTGGAAAATTAAAAAAGAAATAAATCAAAATTGAGAGAGAAAATATTCTAAAAATATAGGATAAAATTGCTTTTGAGTGTTTGACCAGTTCTAATTATGATTTTGGTGGAATTGAACCCAATCTGAATGATTAAATTCATAGAGGTAAATGGTAAAGGGGATGTAATGCAACATGGGTTTACCAAAGGTAGGTCATGCCAGAACAATATGATTTCCTTCTTTGAGAAATTAACTCTGAGTTTTTTAGATAAGGGAAGTGTGGTAGGTTGAAAACATTTGGACTTCAGTAATGTATTTGACACTGTACCACATGAGAAATTATTAGTTACATTAGTGAAGGTGGGGACCAGTACAAGCGTTGTAAGGTGGATAAGGAATTAGCTAAAGGAGAGAAGGCAGCAGGTTGTGCTGAAAGGTGTATTACCAGACTAGGGAGAAGTTACTAGCAATGTTCCTTAAGGATTGGCCTTGGGATCAGCATTACTGAATTTTTTTATTAATAACCTTGTTGCAAAAGTAGGAGTGTGCTAATAAAATCTGCTGATATAAAGTTGGGAAACACTGTCAATACAGAGGAGGGTTAGAATATTATACAGGAAGGTCTGGATGACATTGATGACTGGAGTGACAGAAATGGGATGAAATTCAATAGCAAAGTGCAAGGTGGTGCAGTTAGGGTCTAATAAAAATAATTTCTGCTACACTTCAGGGCTCATCATTTGGAAGTGACAGAGGAGGAGAGAGACCTTGATGTGTGGTTTGATCATAGGATGTCTATGAGCCACCAATATGATGTGGCTGTGGGGGGAAAAAAGGCAAATACAATCCTAGGATGTATCAGGCGAGGCATTTCCAATAGAGATGGAGAAGTATTAATTCCATTGTACAAGGCATTAGTAAGACCTCATTTGGAATAGCGTGTACATTTTTGGTCACCATGTATAAGGAAAACTATTTTAAACTGAAACAGGTGCAGAGAAGAGCTATGAGGATGATCCTGTCAATGGAGGGCCTATCTTATGAGAGGAGATTGGAAGAACTGGGCTTGTTTAGTCTCATTAAAAGAAGGCTGTGAAGGGATATGATTGATCTTGATAAATCAGGGGGTGATAAATACCAGGAAGGGTGAAGAGCTATTTATGCTGAAGGACACTGTTGGCATGAGAACTAATGGGTATCGGATGGGCATGAACAAGTTCAGGCTGGAAATTAGAAGAAGGTTTCTAACCATCAAAGGGATGAGGTTCTGGAACAGCTTCCCAATAGTAGTTGTGGGAGCAAGCAAGTTAATTAGTTTTAATAGAGAGCTGGACAAATTTGAGTGCACTTGTATGATGGGGATGCTTGTGATGGTAGGGAGCAAGGCTCAAGAGCCCTAGGGGGTCACTTCTGTTTTCTCTTATGTTCCTAAAGCTCATGCTTCAGGGTTGCAGCTGCCCACTAGAAGGGGTCAGGAAGGGATTATTCCCACCCTGCCCCCAATGTATTCTGGGATTTTTCCTCTTCCTCTGAAGCATCAGGGGTGGCCACTTCTGGAGATGGGACACTGGGTGGGTTGGACCAGGGCTCTGAGATGGCACCCAGCATCCTCTCCGTCAAGTGCTTGACTGGATGATTCTTGCTCACATGCTCAGGGTCTAACTGATCAGCAAATGTGAGGTTGGGAAAATTCCTTCCTTCCTTCCTGACCTTGCGGGGGGAGGAGGAGGAGGGAAAGGGGGAAAGGTTGCCTTCCTCTGCAGCCAGGATTATCTGAGTATATCTCATTTAACCATTTCCCTGCCATTGTTCCTATTCTCTGCCTGTGGCACATAATAGTCTGCTATCCTGTGGGTCTCTTTCCTTTGAAGGGTTTAGCGTGCTGGTACTGGGTGATGTCGGTGCCCTCTGATATACAGGTCAGACTAGATAATCTAGTGGTACCTTCTTGCCTTAATATTTATGACTGTACTAATGGAGGGCCCAGTTTTGCAACTGACTTCAAGCTGGCAGATCATTGTGCCCCTAAGGAGTTGCAGGGGTCTGGCTGCACAGAGTCACTCACACAATTGAGTTCACATATGTGTTTAGAAGCTCAGGGCCTTTGTTTTCTAGTAAGCCTGGTTCGACTCAGTTCTGTCAAAGTTATGGGTATGCAGGAGTGCAGGACCAGCTTTAAAAAAGGTGCCTTGCTTAAAGGTCGTCCCCCCCAGTACATATATGGACTAAGAACATAAGAATGGCTATCTGTCAGTGACCAGACCAGCTAGGAGCAACTGCTGGCCTGCTCTGGACTAAGTGCGTTACTAGGCAACCGAGGAGCCCACATACGCTGCCTTGGAAGTCACAGTGGCCACAGCCCCTGACTGGCTGCTGGTTTAGCAGTCCTGTTTATAAGCCTGGCCTCTGCAGCAGGTCAGTGGCTCTTCAACACATACCACTCCCAGAGCTGCACATGCTCTTGTTCCAGTCCCTGCTCCCCTCTGGCTTCAGACTTCTAGATTCGACCCCCAGCTCTGCCTCTGGTTTATGACTCCAGTTGACTCTCTGGTTCTGACATGCAGCTTCTGTCTCTCTGGTACTGATCCCTGGCTCTGCCTTTGACTTATAACACTGGTTTATACCCTCTTCCCAAGCTGTGGCATTTGGCTTCTGCCCCTCTGGTACTGACCCTTGGCTCATTTCCTGGAAAATGCCCGCCCTAGTCCCAGCTCTAACTAGTAAGCCTAACTCTCTCTCTTACTACCAGGACTGACCACTCACCACCTGGTCGTCAACACTGTGGTTCTTACCAATTATACATCTATGCTGTCTTCTGATAGTGGCCGATGCCAGATGCTTCAGAGGGAATGAATAGAACAGGGCAATTTGAGTGATCTATCTCTTGATGTCCAGTCCCAGCTTCTGGTGGTCAGAGGTTTAGGAACACCCAGAGCATAGGGTTGCATCCCTGACCGTCTTGGCTAATAGTCATTGATGGACCTATTCCCTATGAACATATCTAAATCTTGTTTGAAGTCAGTTATGCTTTTGGACTTCACAACATCCCCTGCCAATGAGTTCTGAAGGAAGACCGTGCAATGTTTGATATACTTTCTTAAGTTTGTTTTAAATCTGCTGTCTGTTTATTTCAGTGAATGACCCCTGGTTCTTGTGTTTATATGCAGGAGTAAACAGGGGTTCTGGAACAGTTTTTATAGTGGAGGTGCTGAGAGCCATTGAACCAAAGTGTAAACCTTATATATAATGGAAACCACTTCAAGCCAGGGGGTGTGGTAGCACCCCACACACACCTAGTTCCAGCACCTATGGGAGTAAATAACATTCCCTTATTCATGATTTTATAGATTTCTGTCATATCCCCGCTTAGACATCTCTTTTCTAAACTGAACAGCCCCAAGCTTTTTTATCTGCCCTCATATGGAAGCTGTTCCATATTCCTAATCATTTTTGTTGCCCTTCTCTGTACTTTCAATTCTAATATATGTTCTTGGGTGGAGCAACCAGAACTGCATGTGTAGTATTCAATGTGTGGGCATATTATGGATTTATATAGTGCCCATTAGGATATTTTCTGTCTTGTTATCTATCCCTTTCCTAATGGTTCCTAACATTGTTAGTCTTTTTGACTGCTGCTGCTGCACATCGAACAGATGTTTTCAGAGAACTATCCATGGTGACTCCATACCCCATCATAATGTATGTATAGTAGGGATTAAGTTTTCCAATGTGCATTACTTTGCATTTATCAGCATTGAATTTCATTTGCCATTTTGTTACCCTGTCACCCAGTTTTGTGAGATCCCTTTGTAACTCTTCCCAGTCTGCTTTGGACTTAACTATCTTAAGTAGTTTTGTATCATCTGCAAATTTTGCCACCTCATTGTTTATCCTTTTTCCAGATCATTTATGGAATATGTTGAACAGCACTAGTCCCAGTATAGACCCCTGGAGGACACCACTATTTACCTCTCTCCACTGTGAAAATGAGCCATTTATTCCTACCCTTTGTTTAGCTGTCTTTTAACCAGTTACTATGAGAGAACCTTCCCTCTTATTCCATGACCGCTTACTTTGCTTAAGAGCCTTTGGTGAGGGACCTTGTCAAAAGCTTTCTGAAAGTCACCATACACTATATCCTTTGGATCACCCTTGTCCTCGAGTTTGGTGACCCCCTCCAAGAATTCTAAGAGATTGGTGAGGCATGACTTCCCTTTACAAAAGCCGTGTTGACTCTTATTTTGTTCATTTCTTCATAAGCCTCCTGAAAGCACTCTTTGCCTTTGACACCCAGGTGCCCAACTCCCAAGGAGGTTCAAACCCTTAATAAATCCGTTTTACCCTGTATAAAGCTTATACAGGGTAAACTCATAAATAGTTCACCTTCTATTTCAAAGACAGAAAGATATGCACAGCTGTTTGCCCTCACCAAGTACCAACTTGCACTCCAGGTAACTTAATAAGTAAAAAGTGATTTTAATAAGTACAGAAAGTAGGATTTAAGTGATTCCAAGTAGTGACAGACAGAACAAAGTGAATTACTAAATAAAATAAAATAGAACACGCAGTTCTATGTCTAATCACCCTGTGTACAGATACAAACCTCACCAGGTCCAGTAAATAGGCTATCTTCCTCTTAGCCTGGGTCCAGCAATCACTCACCCCCCTATTGTCATTGTCCTTTGTTCAGTCTCTTTCAGGTGTGTCCTTGGGGGGGTGGAGAGCCTCTCTCTCTAGCCAGCTGAAGACAAAATGGAAGGGTCTCCCAACCTTTTATAGCCTTTGCCCCACTCACCTTTGTAGAATCCTCTTGCCCTGGAGTTTTGGGATCACATGGGCAAGTCACCTGTCCATGCACCCTAATCAGTCCAACCAGTTGCATTCCTGACCAGGCCCCGATATGGATTGGGGTCTGCAACTTCTTTTGTCTGTTAAGTGCTTGTACTTAACTTGCACATTCTTTTCTCCAAACATGATCCCATGCACTTACAAAGGCTATGTACAAAACCAGCAAATATAAAACCAATCTTCATAACTCCAACTACAACAAGGATAAATGCATACAAACAGGAGGAATAAATTCAGTAGGTCATAACTTTCCCAGAGATATGTTACATGGCACATGTAGCATAAAACATATTCCAGTTACACATAAACATTCATAAGCATCTCTCCATAAAGCTTTATGGGGCACACCGTCACAGTGACCCCCTCCAAGAATGCTAAGAGATTGGTGAGGCATGACTTCCCTTTACAAAAGCCATGTTGACTCTTATTTTGTTCATTTCTTCATTTGTGTGTCTGATAAATCTGTTCTTTACTGTAGTTTCAGCCAACTTGCCTGGTATCGAAGTTAGACTTACTGGCCTGTTATTGCCAGGATCACCTCTGGAGCCTCTTTTAAAAATTGGCTTGACATTAGCTATGTGCCAGTCCTCTGGTATAGAAGCTGTTTTAAGTGATAGGTTACATACCATAGTTAGTAATTCTGCAATTTCATATTTGAGTTCCTTCACAACTCTTGGGTGAATCTGGTCCTGATGACATATTACTGTTTAATTTAGCAATTACTTCCAAAAACTTCTCTACTGGCACCTCACTCTAAGACAAGTTCCTCAGATTTGTCACCTAAAAGTGGCTCAGGTGTGGGATTCTCCCTCACATCCTCTGCAGTGAAGACTGATGCAAAGAATTCATTTAGCTTCTCCGCAACGGCCTTGTCTTCCTTAGGTGTGCCTTTAGCACCTCAATCATCCAGTGGCTCCACTGATTTTTGGCAGGCTTCCTGCTTCTGATATACTTAACAAAATTGCTGTTAGTTTTCATGTCTTTTGCTAGTTGCTCTTCATATTCTTTTTTGGCTGCCTGATTATACTAACTGCCTCTTTTACTCTGTTTAGTCATTGAGGACCTCCCCCTTTTTTTTTTTTTTTTTTGGTCCTTTTACTGATTTTTGTAATTGTTTTTTATTTGGGGTATACATATAGTTTGAGCCTCTATAATGGTGTTTTTAAAAAATGTCCATGCAGCTTGCATATATTTGTGGGGAGGTAAGGCTCCCGTGGCAGTCCCGGAGGCCTGGGTTTGAGACCCATGGCTCCAGACACTACTTTTTTGAGGAACTGTGAGAATCACTGGTGAGAGGAGTAAAATCAAAAGTGAAGCAGCCAATAAGCAGTTTATTTGTTACGAGAAATACCTGTAGTCATAGCTCCCTCTGCTGTGATACTGTTAGAAGTTAAGCAGGGTTGGGTAGTGCCAATATATGGATAGAAGATCTCTGGAAACAACATAGGTTCAACAGGAAGAGATGTTAACTTGATTGCACGGATCCACTTCAGCAGGATGTTTTTAGGGGGTACTGTTGATGTCTTTCGGGTGAAATGTGAAAATGAGGTCATGATCACAACAGATCTTTCAAGAATAGGAGTGACAAGATGAGTGAAGTAATGTATTTTATAAGACCAACTTCTGCTGATTAGGGACAAGCTTTTAAGCTTATAGAAAGGGCTTGTCTCTTTCACTAACAGAAGTTGGTCCATACCTCACCCACCTTGTCTCTCTACCATCCTGGAACCAACGTGACCCCAACAACACTGCAGACCAGAATATGAGTATTAACTAGAGCTGTAAGAAAAAAGGTAATTCCATTTTGTAGAGGATTTTGATATTTCAAAATTTTGTTTCTGATATTTTCCCAGGGTGAATGTGCATATTATATATATGTATACACACATTAAAACAATTTTGGATAAATTTATGATAGTATTACGAATTATAAGGAGAATCAGACATGTGAAGATGGCATACTATGTGACTTCCCATGTTGCACAGGCCAAAGACAATTACAGGGCTTGTCCACTGCCCTTTTGTACAAAATAATGTTTATAGGAACACAGAATCCTTTATACATTTAAAACACTCTAACCATTTTCTATGCCATCAAAGTATGACTAGTCAGAAATATGCTCTGGGAATGGCAGGGATGGAGTTATTTATTTTCTCTAAAGCACTCCCATGTCAAATATTTCCAATTTACAACGAGAGAGGGAAGATTATTGTAACTGCCAGCACTGCACATTTACCCTGGGATATGAAAAACAAAGCTGGGTTCTTTGTGCGCTTTACATCACCATCAACAATATATAAAGATTCGGGAATCAGAACTTAGCTGACAGTTTTATTGGTGGTACATGAGGAGGCAAAATAAAATCAGCTTGGCTCATCTATAGCTGTATTTTCTCTGCTAGGCTGCTAGCAGTAATAAAAACATGTTTTCAATATGCAAAACATGCAGCTGTGACTTAAAGAAAAACATAGGGCAGATGAATTGAGTGGGAATATTTTGTTATATTTGGTTTATTTTCCTCATTAGAGCAAGTTTTAGTCAGGTGACAGCAGTGAGATCATATGGTAGGTAGATTGAGTTGCTACTGGATGCATCATATAGGTTCCAAGTTTTATTTTATTTTTCACTTATATTACCTTGGTTTTTTAAGGATAACTAAGGCTTGTAGATTTAGTAGAAGACATGGAGGGTGAAGGAGGCCAAGGTAGATGCAAAATGGCGTGCATCAGAAAGCGGTCGCAGGTGCATGGGGCTATATGAAACAAAGCAGAGAGGCAAGAATGGAAAAAAGAAACAAAAGTAGTGGTTAGATATTTTTGGGTGCAGCAAGGGTGACATGCATGGAGTGAAAAGAACCAAGAGCAAAGAGGTGGTTGTGCGGATGACATCTTGAATTGGACATGGAAGCCCTGGAGAAGAGATTTAAGGTACGGCTGGATGTGATCAGATTTTTAGTGGTTGATTTTCACAGCTTATTTCTTACCCATTTTCTTTTGCTTTTGTTAAAGAAGCTGTGTTTTTTCTGGAATATTGGGTCCAATTTTATTTAAACACTTTTTTTGAAATTGTACTGCATCCCAGATGTCTAGAGGGGGAAAAACGTAAAATATTGGAATATGAGAACTTAAGCCCGTGTGCAGAGCTATTAAAAATATTTCTTCAACAAATTTTGTGTTAACACACAAAGAAAAGGATGACTGTGGTTGAAAATGGGAAATGAAGTACTAAATTATTTACATTTACAAGGGAGGGCATTAAAAACAAAATTGTCCCTATTCCACATACTGGATGAGTGCAATGTTTGTGGTAATTGTTTCATGATGGTTTTGCATGATTAAAAAATCAACATGTCATCAGAGTTAAATAAGGTTTATTCTGCACGTAACTAAGGTTGAAATGTGAAGGTCAATGATAATTAGGATAAAAGTAGATGCAAGAAATTATTATTTTTATTGCTATTGCATAAGCACCTATGGGCCCAAACCAAAACTTCACAGACACATAGTAAGGGACAGTCCCTGCTTGGTAGAGCATGCATCCTGAAAGGGGTGGAAGAAAAAAAAGTTGGAATCTCTGGTTGACGGATGGGGAATTTAGGCACAGACGGATTAAGCAATTTGCCCCAACATCACACAAGAAGTCTATGATAGAGCTGGGCATTTAACCCAGATTTCCCGAATCCCAGTTCCATTGCAGTGTCTTAACCACAAGAACATGCTTAAAATATAACCATGGTTACATAATCTCTTGAGTCTAGTCTCTGCTCTGTGAAATATGCATTGTATCAAACTGTCATTTCAATGGGATTGGAATCCGGCCTTTAGAGTGTTAGGTAATTGTGTGAAATTAGATATTGTTGTGCCCCTCAGTTGAATAGTTTGCAATTGTCCTCAGAATTATGCTATCTGAACAGAACATGACTGATTGTATTAACTCTTTCCTCCTCCTGGAATTGCATGTGGTTACCAGACATCTACATTTCACATTCTTGGCAGGCAGGAGATCACCTAATTACGTGCTGCTGCTTAATTCCAATGGCCATCCACCTCTGCAAAAGTCTGCTGAGTTTGAGGAGGTTTGGAATAAGCAGAATATCAACAACTGAGATACACAGTGCATTAAACATCTTGTTATAGTTACGTTGCAGAGCCATAAATATACAGAACAATCTTTAAATTGCCTCCCTGTCATGCATACCAGGACTATGATTAATGCAACACACTTCCAAGAGGGGATAGGATTTTGCAGAAACATAAATTAAGTCTAGTGCATTTAACATTGTATTATCAGAGACCAATGATGCCATAAATGCTGAACTAAAATATTGGTAAAGTACTAAAAAATTGCTAATGCCTGCTGAACCCTGTACACTTGTGTCCTATTAATACTTGATGTAAACACAGCTAAATTGCTCCTAAATTAATAAGTGTATTCCCCTGTGTGAACTGTGACAAAAAATGTCCTAGTCCCATGATATTAAATTACAGAAATTACATGAAAACAATGTCATCTTGTTGGGAAACGATGACTTGGGATTTGTAGCCTTTATGTACTAATTTGGTTTTATTGGTGACCTTATTGTCTTTCCTCCCTGGAGGTTCTTTTTTTACAGCCCAGGCTTCTATATTATTATAGCAGGAGATAATTTATTTCCCATTCTTCGATTTCCCCTAGCCAGAAGTTAATGTGGGGCAAACTTCTTTGAGGAAATAAGACTTTAGTTGAAAGACATTCAACCCTTGAAGTTCTGGGTAGTGCAATAGAAGGTGATCTAAGTTATTGACAGAATGCACTGTTATCTAGTCTGGGCCGGATGCTCAGCTGGTGTATATTAGCATAGCCATGGAGTGACACTGATTTACATCACACGAGGATTTAGTCATCCATGTCTCTAATCTTGTTATTCACGGGTGTGATGTCTAACCTCTGAGTTAAAAAGGAAACAAGCAACCTTATTCATGTTAGACCTCTGAATTCTAAAAGAGAAATGTTCGGAACCAGGTGAATTGTAGGGGAAGTTGATTTAATAGTGAAAAGAAAACGTCCAAAACATGTAATGATAGACCACTTTGTCAGTAAAGGGGGTGGGAAACCATGGGAGGGTCAGAAGCTCTCTGAGTCAGTAGCTATTAATGTTGCGTTTGCAGTGGTAATGAAGAATCATGAAGGTTTAAGGAAAAAGGCAGACTAGAACTTGCTGTGGAGATTTGGGAAGCAAAAGAAGCAGCAAGTGCTAGGAACTTCTGGTAAAGGAGCGAGGCAGAGGAAACCTTCCTTGGATTCCGGGGGAAAGTGAGAGTAAGTAGCAAAGGACTTGTGTAGAAGTGTATGGGGATCAGCCTGTAGAAAAGTCAGAGCCGGTATAAGTCACTGCAAGTTGGAGCCTGCATAATGCATGTCCTGCCTTTATACAATTAATTAGTAGGATGGGCAAAAAGTGATATTTGGAGTGTCATAATTTTCAGATTATATTTGGACCCTGGAATATCAGAATCCGCATGTCAGCCTCTTCAGGAACGCCTTCCTTCCTGACTGGCCCTTCCTTCTAACTGGCTACAAGACTGCCCTAGCTTTAAGGTGTTTTCTGCCACAAAATAAAGGAGTCCCCAGCAGCCTGAACCACCACCTCATTATTCCATTTCACATTTGTAGGTCTCCCTCTTCTGCTAAGATCTTTAGGGACAGCTGAGTACTCTAAATCTTCAATTTGTGTGTGTGTGTGTGTGTGTGTGTCTGTCTGTCTTTGGGGCCACCGAATGCAAGGGGTGCTGAGAAACTGATCTTAGCAGCATTGAAACAAAAACCAATCCTGCATCGAATAGCTAATAGCCACTGGCTAATTAGTGTTCAGATACTGGGAACACTCCAGAACCAGACATGCCAAACCCATGGAAAAAACCCCCAGAAATTGGGCTTGTTTTTGGCTTCATTGGCTTGTGAGTTGTTTGGTGGCTAGTTTTTGGCTTGTTGCTCGTTTGGCTTGTAGCTTGTTGCTTCTTTTTTTGATCAGCTCCTGGCAAGCAGGGGCAACGGGGGGCAAGCAGAGGCAAGCGGGGGAGAGAGTCTGGGGTGCACCGCAGGCCCACCACAGTCCCAGACTGCACACCGCGGGGATCTAATCACTTGGGGTTCTTAGGGATTGGCTTGTTTTGGCCTTGATTTGAAATAGGATTAGCTTGATTTTTGGTTTATTGTGAAAATCGGGGTGCTTATTTACCTCATGAAAGTTGGCAGCTGTGTCCAGAACCCCTTCTGGTGTAGCTCAGGAAACCCTGAGTTTCCCCCAGACAGCCACAGGCCCAAGAACTTTAAGTGACTGATAGATGATCTGAAAAGAGTTTTCTCAAATGCCCTAGATATGATTCAGTCTTCTAACTTAATAGTGCTTCTGAGCACCATGTTGTCAGATGCAGCTAATGATGTCTCTTTATAGCAGCATCAGCAGGACACCTGCCCCTGCCATCTGAGGACAGAGATGATTGAAAAAGGCCATTTTATAAATTATTTGTTTCAGAAGAGCTTGTGAATTCTGTTCTTTTCCTACTTCATACTGAGTTATATCTTATCATTAATGTCTGACTGAACTTGTGAATATGCATTTAAAAATAAATATATAAAAACGTTAATCAAGATAACTGGAAGAGGGGGAGGCAGGTTATTTCTGTTTCTTCTGCTGAGCTTCAATATCCTCTGTTGGATGCTGCACTTAAACTTCTGCGCATAAATATATATATAGTATGAGAGTTAAATACTGTAAGGTGCTAAGAGCCCTCAGCTTCCACAGAAGTTAATGGAAAGCGAGTGCACTCATTGCATTGCTGAAACAGGCCTTATATGCATATTTAATATTTTAATATATTACCATTATGGAATTCTTACAATGCTGAAATAGCCTCGTTAGGCACTGACATTTTTTCACTGAAGCATAGGGAGCACCCAGTGCTGATGCAAGTTACTAAAAATTTCAGAATTTCTATTTTAAATATTATAAAGTAATCAAACAGAAGCAAGCACAAGTGAGTGTTTTGCAAATCCTATGACTTCCCTGCGAGTTCCATATGCAGAGAGTTTCATAATAGGGACTAGAACATCTCACTCTCTCGCTTCGTGTTTCCCATTTCAGTTACCTGAACTGAGCGTACTCAGAAATACACTGATTGATTGATTGAAAATCCTAACATTACATGATGAATGCCACGATGAGCCACGAAATGAAAAAGAAAATGTGTGCCTAGTGGGGCATTAACAGGTAGGGTGACCAGACAGCAAGTGTGAAAAATCGGGACAGGGGGTGGGGAGTAATAGGAGCCTATATAAGAAAAAGACCCAAAAATCGGGACTGTCCCTATAAAATCGGGACATCTGGTCACCCTATTAACAGGCCATATTTGCCTCAAAATACTGGTTTGGTAAAAAGCTTTTGGAAAAAAAATAAATTCCAGTTGTTTAGTGTCACAAAGTGAGAAAAACCCATCCCATCTGGGACATCATTAGCTTGCCTCCCCAGGTGGGCAAGATGGAGGTCATGTGACTCAATCAGGAATTCTGGGGAAGAGCTAAGAGAAGAAACCTGTGTATGGAGTTGGAGAGGAATTGTGGACTCTCTGGGAGAGGCCAGACTCCAGGCAAGAAACCCTGGATGTGGAGGCGGGATACAGAGCAAGAGAACAAACCCTCCTGAAGGTGGGGCTGGGTCTAGCTGGACACTGGAGTGAAGACTCTGTTTGTTTTGGGCTATCAGGGAGAGAGACCACTGAGTTCTGTTGCTGAAAGCTTTTGGAAAAATTTGAGGCATGGTGCTGCAGAGCTACCCTAGGCCACCATCAGGTGCCCAGGAGCTGGCTGACCCTGATACATTTACAAACAAGTCCACCTACCATGTGGGAAGCCCAGACATTGCAAAATATACTAGTGCTTGAGAACCAGATAATGAATTTTTTTTTTTTTTTGAAATTGACTAGAAACAGGAAAAACTGATGATAATTTAGGCCACAATCCTGCAGCTGGATCTGTGCAGGTAATGGGGCCCTTGGTGCCTCATGCCGGAGTGGAGGTAGTCAGCGTGGATCTCATTGCAGGATCACGGCCCTGAATAGTTGTTGATAGCATAGCTAAGGGATGGTTATTTTAAAAGGTTTTTTAAGCTGTTTAATACCAAGTAAATCATTTAGTTATTGACAGAGTGGGCAATAAACAGCTGAGGCAAACAGATTATGAATTCTGTTTATGTCTGCTAGCGTGTGTCCACTAACTGCTAATAATCAATCTCCAATCTCTTTACAGATTTCGAACCTCTACATATATGACACCGTGCTATTGTTGGCTAATGCTTTTCATAAGAAGCTAGAGGACCGGAAGTGGCACAGCATGGCTAGCTTGACTTGTATCAGAAAGAATTCCAAACCTTGGCAAGGAGGGCGATCCATGCTGGATACCATCAAGAAGGTGCCTTCCTCCTATATTTCATTCTCTTTAGTTTCCACTCCAGTGAGGAACAAATCCCATTTGATGAAAGGTGTTCTATTTTTGCTAACAGCAGTGTCTTCCCAAAAGCGATAGCATTAGTGCCGTGACAAAAAAAAGTTCTAATGGAAAACTCTCCTTAAAGATTTTTTGTTTTGTTTTGTTATTTTGTAATGGGCATATTTGAAACAAAACTATTATGGATGCTGAACATCAGACCCACGGGTATTTCAAGCACCAAAAAATAATCACATTATTTTTGTGCCCAGGAGGTAGGAAGTTAAAAAAAAAAAACACAGCTCAATTTTTCTAAGATAATTGATATTAGAATTACAGTCCTTCCTTCGTCAGTAAAACAGTATAAGAAAAAAGGCTGGAACAATTGCATCCAGCTAATATTCTGTGCAATTCATTACTAAAATCCTGCAGGCATAATGTAATAGAATCATACAAATCAGAGCCAGAAAAACCCTATTAAGTCATCTAGTCTATACCCTGCCAGTACAGGATTGTTCCCTATGGTATAATTTATACTGCTTTGTCCAGCTTTGTTTCCCAAGGAATGGGTTTCCACTGTTTCTCTTGGAATATTATTTCATATCCTAATTATACTCAGTGTCAAGAAACATTTTCTTGATATTCAGTCTAATTTTCCGGCATTTAATGTTATACTATTATTCCTAGTTGTCCCTTTCCTTTTTTGTTGTTTATACCCTTCAAATATTTGTAGACTATTACCATGGCATTCCCTGGTCAGCGCCTAGCCAAGAAATACATATTTAGTCTGTTTAATCTTTCCTCATAAGTCAGTCCAGCCGGAATCCTAATCATATTAATATCTCTTGTTTGAAATCCTTCCAGTTTGTCAATATCTTTCTGGTAATGATGTACATGCGATTTATATTTGCACAGTGCTGGCACTTCCTATATTGTATTAATGAAGGAAAACTACAGTGATTTTCAAAAATTACAGAACCGTTTAATCTTATTTTAAGAAGAAGTAAAGTGTCTTTTTTTCAAAAGTTAATTAAAATAGAAAACAACACTTTTTAAAGTAAGGAGAGGCAGCCATTTTGGGTCAGATCCTAAGCCATACCAGAGCAGGGTAGACTTGGCAGCAACAAAGATGGCTTCTTTCAACCAGCTTCATGCTACTCCCAATCTTGGGGCCAATCTGCACTAGTCCTGGTGTAAAGCAAAGTAGCCTCAGGCCCAGTTTGTATGATACTGACTGCTCCTGGCCCCACCAGGTCCCATTCTGGTAGCTGGAGTTCACCAGCATGTAGGGACACCTACACCATGCCTTCTATACTAGGGGGCAGTAAGTAGCTTAAGTGCCTTTACAAGGGTACTTAAGTTACCAGAGATATCCATTAAGAAGATTTGGCTGCTCCTATGTTTATTTTATCTTTACACGACACCTTCTCAGGCTTGGTTGCTCCTAGGGTCTCCTTCCTCGGGAGCTGTCTTTGCTAAATCCTAGCACACACCCTTTCTCTCTGAGGGCTACTTCCACTTACTCATACCTGAGTGGGACACTCTGCCAACAAACCCACTTTACCTTTTCCGATCAGGTTTAACACTTGTTATCTGAATGGGGCATTTCAATCAAATATAACCAGCCATTTCACATTCTCTAAACCGAGTCTAAAGATACACAGCCCTGAAAGGGACGACTGATTGCACTTCTACTTTTTTTTCTTAGCTTGCTTGTGACACGTACCATTCCCATTCTCCTGCATGAACATCATTTATGCTGTTTCTTACCACACTGTCAGCTTTTTGCTTTCAAATGCTGCAGAGTTTATTAAATTCTTTGCCATGTCATCCTCACAAACATTTCCAGTTTGTCTTTTTCCATTTCCTGCCTTTTATAACAGGATGATTAATAAAACAAAGTCCTCCCATGACCTTTCACACCAGACCTACACTGTGTGAAGATAAATCTGTGAAGCGATTCTCCTTGAAACATAAAGAGAAATGACCAACCAAAGGAAATATGAAAGTCTTTTGAGAAGGCAGGAGCAAATTAAAACACTATGTAAAGGATGTGGGTTAGATCACTAGTGAATTAACTGAAGGTGTGGTCATTCTTGAAATGTGCAGCCCTAGCCAGAGGTTGAGTTCCTTGTCTTTGTCTCTCCTGGCCCCCATTTGCAAAAATTGGCTTTGGTGAGAAGCCATAGTTTGTAAACTGAAGGCACATTTGAGTATTGTTTGTACTGTACCATGTTGTCCAAAGCTGAAATCAAATCCAAATGCATAGGCTCCCATGTGTATGTAGCCCTCCACTTCCATATGTGAACAGGAGCTTACGTTCATGGGCCAGTGCTGGAATAGCATGGAGAGGTGGATTTCTCTCTATGTGCCATGCTCCCCTTTTCCTTTGAACACATAAAAGCCCCTTCGTAAGAGTCTTGCAGGATCCCTACTTTGTAGTTTTGGTAGAATGCAGGCCAGACGTGACTGTTGCTACCATAGACAGACCATGTCTATGTCAAAAGTGGCAGAACTGATAGAAGTGGCAGAAAACTTTTTAAAAACAGACATCCTTTCCCTATTGAGGATTTCTTCATTTGCTTCTCATTGGGTCCTACTGCTCTGCCTTTTTCTCTCCCTCATCCCTTGCCCTGGCATCACTGAACATCCAAGACCCAATCACACTCCTGATGTTCTCCTCCCCACTGAGATCTCTCTCCTCTGTCCCCTTCAGCAGAGCACAGCCCAGTGCTGAGCAAATGCTTAGGATTTAGTGGGCTCTGCCTTGTCTGAGACAAGATAAGTCAGTTGAGCCCTGATGAGACCCTGGAGACCCTGCTTAATGCCATTCTGCTCTAGGACAGGAAAAGGACTCTCTCTTGGTCTTCTTCTGCCCATTTCCCAAAAGGGAGAGGGATTCGTTTGTGTGTGTGTGGGGGGGGGGGGGGGGGCAGTGATTATGGTGTTTCTGGGAAAGGGCTGTTGGTATGTAGGGGGGAGTTGGTGCTTGTATGGCTGTGTGTGTCAGAGTAGAAATGCTTGTGCATATCTGGAAAGAGGCAGTGAAAATGAAGAAAAGAGTATCTGAATAATGGGTTAGGTGGGAAGGACAATGAGTAAGAGTCTGTGGGAAGGGAGCAAAGAGAGAGCTGGGGAACCCCAGAAAAAAGTAGTGAGTTTGAAAGAGAGGTGAGTTCCTGAAACAGCACTGTATAGAAGGGAGGGAGAGAGGAAAAAATATTACACATTACAGGAAAAATAACTTTGAGGGAAAAACATGATTAAAGAAGGAAAGGAGTGTGTTCTGTCATGTAGTTAAAGGAAAGAAATGGGTGGATGCAATGAGAAGGAAGAAAAATGCGAAGGAGACATAGTAAAGTTTACTTTTTAAAATGATTTGCAAGGAAGTGTAATGCTACTAGGGGACATGGTCCACCTACTGAGCTTCACCTATCTATAGAAGCTAAAAGCCTAGAGATGGGCTTGGAGGCACCTGGAAATGTGACAGAGACTTGCCCTGCTCAGCTGGATTCTTCCCAAGCCAAAACTGTGGGTCTGTGTTGTAGGAGCATTGGCAGCGTGGTGGGCAAGGCTCTCCATCTACATTCTCCTTGCATCTAGGAGATCCCCCAAGTTCCATGGTTTTTGATAGCGAGCCAAAGAGAAGACCCTGTCCCTCCTGCCATGAGGGAATATACAGATAGCTCTGTGAGCTAACACTCCGATTTTCCACTCCCATATGCAGGTTAATTCTGCATAAGGAAGAATGGCACCGAATGTTTAGCTATTACACTTTGCTTCTAGTGGATGTAAACAAACCCGTGGAAAAAAGCAGATTCTGCTCCCTGCCAATCTCTTCCAGTTGAATCTGATATAGATGGGTGTGCTTAGGGGTGGATTTATTGTAATTTCTAATCGAGTTTCTGATTTGAAATCACTACTACTGGGCTTTTGCTTTTCAATGTTTTTCATTCTAACCTCTCTTAGGCTGCAGAAAACCACAGTCTCCACAGTGCAAATTGGACTGTTTGGGGGGCTGAAACAGAGCTATAGTAATAGTATTTCCTCTCTAACTGCTATAGTTAAGGTTCTGCCAGCCTTTGACATATGAATCCCTGTTCACAGCTCCACCATAACCATTTGTTCAAGAGTAAAACTTACCATATAATGTCTGGGTCCCACAGATAAATATTTGTTTTTCCTTCACAAAAATCCATTTGGCTATTTAAATGCAAGTATTCATAAGAAAGAAATTGAGGTTATCCATGTTTTAGTACTCCTCTATAAGCTTAGTATTGTAAACATGCAGTTTTTCATACCATCACTTGATGCTTATTGTGACTTTAAAATAAATGTGGGGCTTTATAGAGCAGATACATTGCACATTCTATAACAGCTATTCACAAGATTTTGGGTAGTGTTTTGGATTAATGGGCTCAAAGTATATAAATCTACACCATGCACCTAGGTCTGTGAATGCAAATGCCTGCTTGCTTGCTTTGATTTGCACTGCCAGGCCTTATGCTTGGATAAAGTTCCTCCCTGGCAGTAGATGGCAAAAGTACCCTCAAACCTTGTTGATGTCATTCCCTACAGTCTTTGCATTGCCTTTATGGGGCCTGATACAGAACCTACAAATGAGCTTGTTGGGCTGCCATATCTTAGTTCTTTCTATCTCTAAGAAGTGGAGTATCCGTACCCTTCACTGGCTAAGAGAAAGGCCTGAAGAAGGGAATGAATGGAATAGGACTTAGAAGCTTGAGAAGGTTTTCAAGCAACACACGGGTATGCTGCTCTGTTCATAGCTCCGCGTAAAGCATAAACTGCCCTGTGGCTTTCGATCTGATATGCATCAGGCAAGCCCACACAGGAGTGTAGCATGGCCTAATATTGCAGGAGCTTCTGTGCCAGAAATGCTCACACAGCCAGGCTCTCATACAGCCAATTGTCGGCCCTTTGGGCAGAGTTGGACAAAAGGTGGTTTTGTTAGGAGAAAGAAAGAATCACCAGCCTGAGATCAGTAGGGGGACTGAGTCGGAGAAAAGTTCTCCTTCCAGGGCTCTGTCTCTTGCTCCCCCTTAGCCAATCTGATAAACTAGCCCATTACTGTGTCAAAACAGCACATGTAACATGGCACACGGGTGGGGGTGCTGACCTTCCCTTTGCTTGCCTAGAGTAGGAAATAGAAAAGCCTGAGATTTTCCACACAGCTGATTTCTCCCTCTCTGCCTGGGTTTCACTTAACCATTAAAGCTGGACCAAGATAGTTCTAAAGTCAGACTAAGAAAATCTTTGCGTCTAGGTAAAATACTTCAATGTATGTGAACTGACCATTGAAATCTGTGGGACTACTTTGATTTATATAGTTGAGAATTAAAAAAGAAATTTTGAGTCAGATGAACTTGAAGTATAAGAGGTAAACTGAGAGCAAGAATCCTGTGCAAGATGTAAAGCAAGTGTAGAGCAGTACAGGACAGGTGGAAGTAAAAGTGTGAAGGAGTGATGAGAGAGAAAGGTGGAGAACAAGAAATTGTGGAAATCTGAGGGTTTTTTAGGTATATAAGATGAAGAGGGAAGGGAAAGGAACAAGCATCTAAGAAATGGAGAGACTGGTTAACTGGCAAAAGAAGTGAGTATTTAAAAAGAAGCAATGGAACTTGATTCTTACAAAAGACTGGATTGTAACTAGAGCCGGTTGAAGAAACTTCAGAAGAGACGCATTCCCTCAGAATATGCTGTTCTATGAAACTCAAAATGCTTCACAAAATTGGATCAGTTTTGCTGGAACTTTGTTTTGGAAGGAAACCGGATTGTGCGGGGTCAGAAGTCGTCTCATTTCTACATTTTTGGAACAAAACATTTAGGTGGTTTTTGGTTTAAAGGGACTATTTATTTTGGATTTTTATTTTATTTTGTATAATACAAAGTTTAAGATGTCAACATTAAAATGAAACATTTCGCTTCTGTTAAAACAAAACATTTCAGTCAACACACACACAAAATTTCAGCCTTTTCCTTCATGGAGCATTTTGAAAAGTTTGGTTTTCATTCTGATTCAGAACAAAGCCAAATTTCAAAATCGTTTGTAAAAAATGGAACTTACACCCTCCACCCAGCTCTAATTTATAGCTTTACTATCCAGTCTGAGAACCAGGCAAAGGATAGCTATGCTGTTCCAAAACCAGAGCAGGAATCAGACACTGACTGAGAGAGTCAGTCTGGTCAGTTTCCCCCTTTGCATTGACTCAGCTGTACTAGTTGGTGCATTGGATGGAAGGTTAGTGCCTTGAGCCAACGATGTGCCTTCACCCTACCTGTCTGCATGGGAAGGAGAGTAGTGAAGACTTCTCTCCCTTCTGTATAGGCGATGTGGGTAATGTGAATAAGGAGGCTTTGTTACAACCCCTACTCTCATGTATAGGCATGTAAGATGGGTTCATAATTGAGCCCAAAGTTAGATAAAAGTTCGATACCCAAAGAAATTGATATAAACTCTTCAGAGGGAAAAATATTTTTAAAAAATTTGCATTCCAAAATAGGAGATCAAGGAATGGCACCATCTAACAATATTTCAGTCTCAGATGGAATCTAGCTCAAATTCCTGGAGGGAAAGCAAGGATAAGAAATCCGTGACTCTTTAAAAATACACAGTGCAATATTTAGAAAATATTCAGAAGCAGGGGACGTAGTAATAGACTAGAGAGAAAATTCTACTTGCAGTGTCATCTGTTGAAAATTGTAGCAGTCCTCTGAGATGAATGCAGAATCTTGCTGTTTGCAATTATTGGAGCAGGAGAAATACTTGGGTGGGAATGCAAAAAAGGTGTTTGGCTGTTCCACTGCCTTTTCCCCACTGTCTGTGAATCTTCAATGCATAAATGTTTGTGAATTTCACACAGGAAAAAACAATTTTCACACCTGTGTAGAGAGCTAGCACAGGGCCTGTGCACCAGTTAAATCCCATTGAAGCTGTCATAATTCATAAACATAAAACCCTGTTTGCAAAGTATTTTAGAACAAAATAAATGGTTAATTCATCAAGTAACTCATTCATTCAGAATGAATTTTACCAGCTCTGGCAATTAGTTTTAAAGTTGTCTTTTTTTTTTCTTTAAAAGCAAATATCCCCAAGAACTCAAGCCTTGACTAATTTTATTAGTCAATAAAGTCATTAAAATGTGAAAAAAATAAGGCAGTAACATAAAACTGGTAGTGGTAGAAAATACTAATCTGAATAGTCTCAGAATAAATTAATGTAGGATTATAGTGATTATTATGAATGAGGAAAAATGACTCCATATTATGGCACATATCTGCACACTTCACCACCCCTACCCTCATGTCTTCCCAGTCACATTTGTTTAGTTTACTGATAAAAAGCAAGTTTCTACCATTCCTAGCACTGTAGAGCCCATCTATCTGTGGAAGAGCAAGCTGTATTTTATTCTTCCTCATAAATCATTTACAGAATTGTCTTCTAAATTCTGATTCAGAATTTGCTATTGTTAGTGATGATGTATGAAGCAGAAGGGGCACAGTTTGTTTTTCAGATAGCAGATTAAGCGTGCATTGCTGGCAATTAGAAAAATAGTGTTTTGAAGTTGTAAACTGAGCAAATGTGATACTGCAGACATTGATGGAGAATAAATATGCAACACAAGGCTGTAATGTTTACAGTCATTTTTGTGTGCATGCCCACACTTTAAAAAGGAGGATGTTTTTAAAAACAAGAAACAACAGTGAGGATAAATATCTTACAGTGGATTGGCAACCTGTCTTTTCCATATAAGGTCCCAAGTGTGCTGTAGAAGTGTTGTGTTAAGTAACAATATAAAACGTTTGTTCTTGCCAGTGTAAATGGGACTAAGCCATGTTTTAATAGTGTTCCCAAATCTTGCAACAGTTGTGCAAAGTTGAAGGCACAATTTAGGAACATGGTTGAAACACTATTTAATCTCGACAACCGTTGCTCTTCACAGTTTTAACCGTGTCAGGACATTACTCGGTTGCAAAAGGATCTTCTAGCTCAGTAGCTTTATAATGTAGAACATAAGTCTGTTTTCATTTGGTTTGGTTTGGTTTCAAATTAATCCCTTTTCTAAAATAATTTGAATGTTATTACAAACTTAGTTAAATATCTCAGCTATTATCCTAATAACCACAGTAAAACAGAGAGAACTTTGAGAAATCTCTTCACATAGAGAAAATCAAGGAGGCTGTTAAACCAGTGCAGTCCTATAAATGACCAGTTCCTTTACATGCACCACCACCCCACCACCACCACCACACCATGCAGAAGGGACAAAATCCACAAAACAAGCCTAATGACTTCACTTGCTGGAGAAAGGTAATTAGGTAGGGCAATTGGCCTCCTCCCCCAAATAGTTTTGACTAGTGCTGTTGATTAATCGCAGTTAATTCACATGAGTAACTCAAAAATTAATCGTGATTAAAAAAATTAATCGCTTGACAGCTCTAGTTTTGACTCCTAAAAGATCCACGTAGCAGACAGACTATGTAGGAAAGGGAAACCTGGCTAGGAAGAGAAGTTGCATTAAGTGATATTCCCTTCCACCACATGAATCTTAAGCAGTAAAACATGAAGGTAGTTAATCTGGCTGCGTGTTCTGTAGACATTAGGCCACAGAGAACACCATGGTCTAGCCAGTCAGTGACAGAATTGTTACTGGCTCAGTCATGCTGACCTGGCTGGAGGGAGAGTGCTTCCACAAAGCTGAACAAATGCTGGGGGGCTGAGATTTTTACCAGATGGCTCTCTGCTCTTCTGTATGGTTTTATGGTGCCACCTCCTGCCAACTCCATACAGCCAGCATCAGAAGGGAGAGGTTTCTCACATAATCGAAGATCAGTTTTTGTTACATTATCCTCCCAAAACCATGTGATAGCACAAAAGTGTTTAATTACAGACCAGACTCCATTATAAATGAGGATCTCAAAATATACAGAAATGTTTTAAAAACAGGTGAATAAGCAAAGGTACTGTTATGCATATGACTTAAATTCAGAATGAGGACAGAAACAATACAAATTAACTTTATCTGAGTGTACAATATATCTTCTTTTCTCCACAATTCCAGCCACTGAAGAATCTGGGCAAATAACCCCCCCCCCCCCTACTTTTTTTTTCTGGCAATGAAACCTGTTTGTCAGTACTGGGAAAGGAAAATGTTGGAAGTGCTGTTGGATGCAACTATTTAGATATCCTATTTTATCAGAAATTTAGTTTGCCACCTTTAAATGCTCCAGCATTCCTGCCTCATTCCCTGCAAATAAGATGATGTTTTACTTAATTTCCTTATTGTCACAGGGTTTACTACTCACCACTGTGGCGCCTTCTTGTAGCTCAGCAGGAGATGAGCTCTCTACCAGTCTGACTCCCCCTCCTTGGATTGCACACCCTAGGGTGTCTCTTTCCGGACATGATTGTTCCCTGTTCATGACAGAGTGTGCTCCCTCTTCATGGCTTGACCCTTCAGCTAGGTCACTCTAGTTTTCCCCTTCCGGGATATCAAAGTCCCTTTAGATAAACTGTCTCAAGCAGTCTACCTGTCCACAGCCCAAACCGTGCCACTTCTCCAGGGGCTGGTAGAGGAATCCGGCTCACCCACTCCAGGGACCCTATGTCTAGCAACCCCAGTCTATACAATCTCAAACCCTGCTGCTGTTCCCCTGGGCTCCTTCCTACCTTTCCTCCCTATCTTCTGGCCCCCTGCTGGGTCACCACTGGAGCATCTTCAACTTACTAAGGCTACTTTACCTCCTCTTGGATTCTTGCCAGAGTCTGTATTCCCAGGCATGATCCCAGGGCTTATTTTCCCCTAGAACTTCTCCTTGTCTCTTGCTAACTTCCCTCCTCTCTAAGGAGAGATTTCAGAGCGACTCTTGACCCATTCTTTCATTTTTTTCTTTTCTTTTCCTGTTGTTGTATGGTACAGCAGACTCAACATGAGAGGCTATGAGCATCATCTACTGCAGTTTTTGCATAAAAAATATCTATATCCTCCTACCCAGTCCTGTATCCTTTGAAAAGCTAAGTAATGCCTTTTTAATTCTACCCGTCTTTCCTGGTACTCTCTCCAGTACTTTCAGACTATATTCTTTCACCTTAAGCATCTCATTTCTTCATAAAGAATCTTTCTTTCTATGTAATTCTGCCTGTATTGCCACAGCAGATACTTAACTATTTTTTGGACTTTGTATCACACAACACATCTTTGTGCTTTGTTTAGTAAATATAAATTATCATTCAGCTCACAATGACCTGTTAGCACTCTAAATACAGTTACTTCACTTCTTTTATCATAGCTGTTAAGTATCCCATTATCCTCAGCTTTAGGATGTATTTTGTAGAACCCTCATCCTTTTTTCTCTTTGGTCAGTGTTTCTTGCCATTCCTTCTTAAGTTCTCTCTTAACCAAGCTTTTGAAGTCCCATTTATTCAGAGGGACTGTTACATCAACCTCCTCAATTTTAAGGCATTGTTTGACTGCTTTATCTGCCATTTTGTTACCTGGAATCCTGACATGCGATGGAATCTGCCCTATTACTATGGTATACCCAGTTGTACTATCTCTGTAGTTAAGAACAGTGTTTTATTGATTAAATCATTCCTGCTTTTTGAGGCTTCCTTCTTAATTGCCATTATACCCAACAAAGAGTTGGATAGGATAGAAATCATAGTTGGGTATACATCCCTTATCCAGGTCAGTGCCAACAGTGTGTCTGTCAATTTGGCTGTCATAATACCACAAAATTGGATAGTCTCACAAATCTTTTAATTCCAAATTCAAGAGTATAAAAGTCCATTCTGACTACCTGTGTTGTCATCCCTAGAGCCATCAGTGGAGATTTGGCAATGCTGACCCCATTTGCCCTGTACAAACTCATAAACTGTAGTTGTCATATTTGATGGTTGTGCTCTTCCCTTTGTTTTTATCATATAATTCCAAATCCACAATTGGAGAGACAACCATCCAATTATAGTTTGATTTCACATGGTTAAAGATTTTAATTTCTTCTAGACCTTCCTTTTCATCCAATATTTTTCTCACCTTTTGACCTTGTTACCCTGTGGGAGTCTGTGGAGCCCAGTTACTTCTTGTCTAGTTAATTCCCAACAGTCCTCGTCTATAATTTTAGTACTCTTATCTTCAATATTTTCATTAACCTTAGCCCAAAAGTTTAACTCTAACTATTTCATCCTTAAATTATTAGGCATTTCACTGGTTGTTATCTGCAGCACACACAACGGAGTCATAATATTCATACCATATGCAATTCATAGAGCTTAAGTTTGGATCAGCTCTAATTTTTTTAGTGTTGATTTAGAAGCTGAATTAAAGGTTTGGCATCCATAATCTAAAACTGGTTTTATCAGTGCCCCATATACCGTCAGCAACTTATCTGCACCCCAGTTGTTCACAGCAATACCTTAAGCAGATTTATCCTATCTTTACATTTAGTCTTGATATTATCTGTATGACCCTTCCAAGTTAGTTTGTTATTGAATACAACTCCAAATAATGTATAATTTTGAACCACCTGTATTTTTCCTGTAAAGAGATATAGGTTCCATTCTTCCCCAGTCTTCCTTTTTGTGAAGATCATTCCCTTTGTGTTAGCAAGGGAGAACGTAAATCCTCAAATATCTCCACCTTCTGAAATCCACCTGAGCATCTCATCGGTTCTCTCCACGGCTATGTTAAGTCATCTGTGTTTGGCCCATATAGCACAGTCATCCACAAATAGAGTAATACCTATTCCTGCCCGTATACTCTCCGTGAGATCATTAATCATAATGTTGTAACAGGGTTAGGCTGATAACACTACCCTGTGGAATGCCGTTAGTAAGTTTATAAATATTCTGCAAAGCCACCCCTACCCTGACTTGTATGGTCCTGTCATTTAAATAGAGCCAGAACACTCTTCCTCTTATTCCAATTGCAGCTAGTTTATACACCAAGCCTTCCCTCTGTAGCATGTCATAGGCTTTTTCAATGTCCAAAAAGACAGCTACCATAACTATCTGTTCCTCGTGGTTTTTTTGTATTTCTGTTTCTAATCTTACAATATGATCAACTGTGCATCATCCTTTCCTGAAACCACTCTGTACACAATTTATAATTTCAGTTTGACCAGGTATGCTGCTAAATGCTTGTATCATTTTCTCCATAATTTTGCCATTTGCCTCAGGTCTTGTGCCTATTTTGCCAGGTTTTCCTGTTGGTGTAATCACTGCTTGCTTCCATTCTGACAGTAGTATTCCTTTTCCCCATACATTATTATGTAATTTCAATAAAACTCTTAAACTCCCTTCCAGTAGGTGCTTCAGCATTGCATTGCATATGCTATCTTTACCTGGGATTGTACTTTTACTTTTGTGTATAGTATTTTTTGAGTCCCTATATTCTGAAATTCTCATTTAGTACATCATTTTGTATAGTCTATCCAGTTATATAAGAACTCTCAATTTTTTGTTCACTCTTTACTTTGATTTGTATAACTAACCACTTTTTGGAACTCTTTAGCTAAAATGTCTGCTTCTCCTAAGTTAGAACTTTTGACTTTATCATTTACTCTATAAGACCAAGTATAAATTTGTTTTTACTCCATACACCATTCATTCTTTTAACTTTTCTACATCTCTGAAACCTTGAAATCTTAGTTCATTTTCCCACAATACTTTCTCCAACTCTTTCTTTGCCTTTTTAATAATTCTTTGTCAACATAATTAAGACCTTCCTTTATAAGTATACAGACTCCTCCTCCTCTTGTATTTCTCTGTCATGTCTGATTAAGTCATATACGTAATTTCTATACTTGAGTTTTCTCACTAACCATGTGTTTTGAACACATATCACATCTGGTTTTTTCCATTTAAAAACAGTGTTCTTTAATTCCTGACTGCATGTAAATACATTATGTGCATTCCAGCAAAAAAAAAAAAATTAGAACCATGTTGTTTAAATACATTATTACCTTCATTTAAAATTGTATGAATACAGTCTATTGAGAGATTGTTTATATACAAATATTTATCTGCCGCTTTTGTTATAATTTTTATTCTTTTAGTTGTCTTCCCTTTATGTAAAGTGCAACTAGCCACTTCCATCCTAAATACTATATATTTCTCTTTGCCTACAAGCAATATATCTTCATCAATTCCCCTTATTTTATCTGTCAAATTAGTGCTGTCTACACCGGAGCTAGGTTGGTTTAAGTACTTCACTCGAGTGTGGATTTTTCACACCCCTGAGTGATGTAGCTGGGTTGACCTAACTTTTTAGTATAGACCTGGCCTGAGACTGGATGACGAGCCTGGGCAGAAAGACTGGAATTTGGAGCTGAGGAGGAAGGGGAGGATGACTGGAGACCAGGAAGAAAGGGAGAGAGACAGATTGAATGAGGAGCTTGGAGGGGGAAACTAGGACTGATTGTGCAGGGAGATGCTTTCTTGGGGCTCCCAGGGCTGTTAGTCACCATGTTACCACCTGCCTCCAGTGTGAGGAGTCTTGCCTGTACTAGCTGGGTGTTAGCTTCCTAGCACAACCAGCATATCAGCCATTCAAGCACCCTCCTCTGGGCTACATGAGCCATGCCTTTGCCTTGCGGGTTGACAAATGATGCACCCCCCAGACCTCTATGGTATTCAGTCCGTATCACTGAATACCCACAGATATCCCAGATCCTCTGTTCTCAAAGTTAACCAGTTTCACCTTAGACCACAGCTCCTGTATTGTGCACAGCACTTGAGTTCAATGATAAAACAAAAGGGCATTAATTTAAGAAAGGATAGAAATTAAAATAAAAATCAGTTAACATAAGAATGGCCATACTGTCAGGCCACTGGTCCATCTAACCCAGTATCCTGTCTTCCCACAGTGGCCAATGTTAGGTGTCCCAGAGGGAATGAACAGAACAGGTGATTATCAAGTGATCCATACCCTGTTGCCCATTCCCAGATTCTGGCAAACAGAGGCTAGGGACACTTGAGAGCATGGTTTTGTATTCCCTGTAAGAAAGGATAACAAGTGGTTACATATAAAACAAAATTGTAACGCATTTTCTAGAGACTAAACTTAACTAACAAGCTTAGTTAGTTAAGCCCCTAGCTCCTACAAGATAGTTTACCACAAGTAATTTCACCAGTTAATCAATAAGATTAGCTGAGACCTCTTCTCATAAAATCAAGCTTGCTGACCGCTTGTCCCCACAGATTGAAGGTTTGTATGTATCCCAGATATAGTCCTAAAAGTTCATTCTTTCCCCTAAGCAAGATAAGTCCTGCTGTTTACCTCATCCTATTAATTTCCTCTGTTTGAAGATTTTACAATCCTTCATTAGCATTTGGGTCAGTGGATGAGTGGATGCCCATTTTGAACCATACGTTAGTCAATTTGCATATAACCAGCCAGAGTGAGAGAAGCATCTATTCCCCATTGCCTGCCAGGAGTATGTGGATTACTGGGAATGGATCACTTGATGATTACCTGTTCTGTTCATTCCCTCTGGGGCACCTGGTATTGGCCACTGTCGGAAGACAGGATACTGGGCTAGATGGACCTTTGATCTGACCCAGTATGGCCGTTCTTATATTCTTAATACCTTTGGGTAATCGGTCTTAACTCACAGACCTAGGGAATGTAATTTTAGCATATATACATAACTCCTTGAATATCTATCACTCCTATATACTTCTTGCGGTGATTAAGAGGAGTAGTATGACACAGGCTTTCATTAGAGATCTTACATAAATGATGCCCTCTGCCAGTTGTCATCAAGAGGCCCCGGGTCATAAAGAGAGAGACTGGGAGTGTGTGATCTGATAAAGAGTGGGGGAGAGAGAGAAGAAACAGGAGTGGGATAGAGACAGATTGGAGGGGACAGGATAGAAGGGGTCATGCTTGAGGAAAATGTTACAAGAACTTGTGCCCACTAAATAACACTCCCCTGCAGAACTTGGAATGGAGTGACGATTCCTGAAACTCACCATTTCCCTGCTGTCAGCAAATATCAGTGAAATCCACTGGCAATGTGAGAGTCTGATCCCTCCCCCCCCCCCCCCCCCCGAGTTCTGGTCCACATAGAGGATGACAAGCTACTATTGCTATCTGTGTCTTCATTAGCTCAAAAGTGCAGAGATCTGTGTCAGGGATCTAAGGTGGCACCACTGCTGATGATACGGGTGGGTATAATGCCCCATGATGGATTTTCTGTTTTCTCAGCCTGCTTTTTTAAAAACCTAGGAAATTCCCCAACAAAATTAAAAGAACAAATGTTTGCAAAGTCAAATACTCAGTATTTAATTACATGATCACATATATATTTTTTACATAGAACCCTTGCCTCATTTAGAGCACAGGCCGGACCTGCCCTGTGGATGAGTAAGGGTTGTGTAGTAAAGAAGACAAGTGTGTGTAGGACCCCTGCTTCATCTGTTGCAAAAGATGGAATGTTTCTAGGAAATGAGGAAGAGGTCTTCAATAAGAGAAGGAATGGTCCTATGGTTGAATACTGCCCTGGAGAATTTGATTGTGTCCCTGATTCTGCCACAGAGTTCCTATGTGATGATGACGAAGTCATTTAAACCAAATGACTTAGGTGGTCACAGGTGGTCTCTATGTGTTCCTCATTTTCTAGGTGCCCAACTTGAGACCCTAGAGTCTGAGAACTGCTGAGCACTCACTGCTGCAACTGAAGCCAATGGGAGCTTTTACTTTGAATATATTAAGTGAGGTATAGTGCTAAGTACTCTGAAAAATCAAGTCCTAGGTGTCTCAAACTGGGCACCTAAAACTAGTGGATGCTTTTGACCTTAGTCTCTCAGTGATTCAGTTCTCCATCTGTAAAACTGGGATAGTGCTACCCGCTCATTTCACCGGGGTGGTTTGAAAATAAATTAATTAATGTTTGTGAAGCAAGCAGATGCTGTAGTGTTGAGCATCACAGAAAAAGCCAATGAGAAAATGAATGATTTGTCTTCAGAGCAGGGTTTGAATAGCGTACAGCAATTAAGGTCTAAGCCAGACAC
The DNA here is from genome assembly GCA_037349315.1 of Chelydra serpentina. Taxonomy (NCBI): domain Eukaryota; kingdom Metazoa; phylum Chordata; order Testudines; family Chelydridae; genus Chelydra; species Chelydra serpentina. The sequence continues at coordinate 2,861,188 of JBAIAC010000018.1, forward strand.
TGAACAATAAAGATAAAACAAAATATTGAATAGCTGCTCATTAATTGAGCACTGTGCATCCTGTGCACTGAATGAGGCAGGAGTGCTGTGAAAAAAATAGTATGTGATCATGTAATTAAAGACTGTATCATAATATATTTGCACAAAGAGGTCGAATTAAGGTTGCAGAGACAACCTTAATGCTGAAGTTTCCTAACTTTTGAGGGATTGACTTTGCAACCTTAATAATTTTCTTTTAATGGACTTTTGGATGTAATTTCCTAGGATTTTTTTTAAAAGCAAACCAGAAAAAGAGAAAAAATAAGCACACAGTAATTCCATTATATGGCATCATATTGAAGTCCCTATTATTCATAACCGAGGTGGAAACTTAAGATCCACCACTTGAGCTAATACAGTAATTAATAGCAGTAGTAGGCTGATATACTCTATGTGGACCAGCACTAGACGGGCTTTCACAGTGGGTGTCACAGATATTTGCTTATAGCAGAGGAATGATAACACTCAGGGATGCTGGGTTGTAGTCTAGGCTCTAGTGGGAAGCATGCTTTAGTAAGAATATACTCTTCTTCCTTATCCCCTCCAATATGTCCCAGTCCCAGGCCTGTCTCTTTTCCCACCACTGGCTGCTCATCTAAGTCCCATTTTCTTCACATTGTCAGTGCCAGTCTCCACTTCTCAGGTCTTCTGATCTCAGTCCCAGTCTCCTTGCTCAGTAATGCCTAGTCTCACCCCTTCAGACTTCTTGTCCTAGCCTCCTTATTCAGCCAGTCTGTTTTCTCCCTCACGCCCTGACCTGTGTATCTTCCCCTCCACCCCACGCTACAGTGTCCAGTTGCCTCTCCTCACACCTCACTTGTTTCAAATCCCAGTCTCCTTCCTCAAGCTTCTCATTCAATCTGTGTCCTCATTTCCCCCAAACTCCTTGTCCCTTTGCCCAGCCAGCTGCAGTTCACCCCACACATGCTGGCTCCTTGTCAGACATGTCTCCCTTCCCTCCACCTCACTTGTTCCTAGTCTGCTTGCCCTGTCAGTCCCAGTCTTCCCATCTGATATCAGTTCCCACCACAAAACCCTGGCTTCTACCCATTTCTTCATTCACTCACAGATCTAGTCTCCTTGCCCAGCCAGTCCCAGTCTCCATCCCTGCTCAGCCTCCAGTCCCAGTCTTCACGCCCTGGCTTCTTGTCCCAATTTGTATTACCAACCTTCTACCACAATATCCTATGTCAGGATCTTGTCCCCTTTGCATCTGAAGCAGACAGGTTCCCCCTCTACCCAGCCTGGGTACCAATAGGGGAGTCATTCTGCCACCCTGGCCTGGAGTAGCCATTACAGGGAAAGTCTGGGTTTGCCTCTGTAGCCCTGGGCTAAAAGGAGAATGCTCAGTCGCTCTGTGGGGATGGTGCATGCACGGTGTGGTCAGCACTAGGAGAGATGAGAGACTCGAGCATGCTCAGTGAGGATGGAATCTTTGAAGATTTTAGCTGCTAAACGCTCTAATTTAGCTGAATTTGGCCAAATTTTCATGGGGCAAAGGCACATCCATGACACGAAGACCATGCATGCACACGCTGCCAAATTTCAAGTCTCTATTCCAAAGTATGGAAATTTTCCAAAAACTTTCAACCTGAGGCTGATAGCCAGCATGGAAAATTTCAGCCCAAATGGTTTGTTTGTCAGAGTTATAAGCAACTGAAAACTAGGTCTTATAATGGGAAGTGTTAGGCAACTTTAATAATAGGCAGTGCTACCAGCCCTTCTTATATTTCTTGTTGTTATAATGATAATATTAAAATTTGAAAAGGATGAACATTATTTTCACTTCCACTTTCTGAGAGTTCACACTAAAACTATTCCTGAGTTCCAAACTTTGTTTCCATATCTGGATTTTCCCAAAACTTAACATGTTTGGATGTAGTTTTTTGACCTCCACTTTAGCAGGTACTTAGAGGTACTTATAATTAGGCGTGTGCATATGTACCTTGTTGGAGCAGGGCCTTGTTTTGCACCATCCATAGTTCATATCCCCTGAGTTTCACTTTGAATTTTTGACTGAACTGAAAGTGCAATCAGAACTGCAAAGTCTCATCCGATTTTTGAAGCAATAGCACAAGATTAGCAGAGTTGCCAGTTGGAGCCATAAATTGGCCTGTATTTGTTCAATACGACCACAAAGTACTTTTTTTTTTTTTTTTTAAAGAAAACTGGGCTTAGTATCAAATTTATAGCGAAACTAGAAATCAGGTGAGTTTCCAGGGGTTTAAGGTTTCAATGTACATATAAGCTTTTCTTATTAGGCAGCTCCAGGTCAGCACAGCTTTAATAGGAGGCTGAACCATGTATGTGGCGTTGAATTATCCCCTAAAATATACTTTGAGTGTAGCTATGGTATATGTAGCATTTTCATCCCTAATCCTACCCTGTAAAGACTGATTGCTTCACCTCTGCTGTATTGTCACCCCCATCAGCCTTGATCAAAAATTACCTGAAAGTACAGTGCATTGTTGCTTTTTTGCATTCGCAGTGCTGGAAAGGAGCTATGAAGAATTTAGAGACGTCTGTCAGTTCAGCCACACAAACCTCTAATCCTGACGGTGGAGCAGGTTGCTTGGGGTCCAAAGGAGCCAGTGTGGACCTTTACTCCAAACTGAGTCTGGTTCCAATCTGAGTTCTTCTTGGAGTAGGGGCTTTGAAAATTTTCAGTTAACTCATTTTTATTTCCTTTTTCTTGTACGTATGTACTTCAAGGGTGAAATCCTGATCCCACTGAAAGCAATGGCAAAACTGCAATTGACTTCCATGGGACCAGGGTTTTACCCCAAGTTTCTCTTTGGTACCAAAAGCTGGAATGCAAGAATACCATAATTAAGACTACTGTTTAGCCTGACTGTAAGCAGAATGTAGATCTTGCAAAAAAAAAACAAACCCCTATTCTAATGAGATTCTCATCTAATTGTGGAGACTCGAATGTTACAGAGATGACCTGAATAAGCACCAAGTGACCAATTCACTACTGTGCTACTCCAGTTTTACTCCAGCATAACTCCACTGAAATAAATAGTTTCACCAGCGTAAAACTGGAGTAATGCAGTGATGAATCAGGCCCAAATATTTTGTTTGCATAGGCAAACCGGCCCTATTGAGAATCACCTTCTGCTTTTATTTATGTCTATGTTTTACAAAGCTAGTGCATATGTTGGATACTTTTGAGTTTTCACTCCATCATCTTCTTTATTTCCATCAGGGTGGAGTGAATGGCTTGACTGGAGAACTGGAATTTGCAGAAAATGGGGGGAATCCGAATGTCCATTTTGAAATTCTAGGGACCAATTATGGAGAAGATCTTGGCAGAGGCATCCGCAAGGTGAGACTAGATATATTGAATAAGAGTCTAATTTTTGCATGATTTACAGGGTGTTTTCTGTCTGAACAGCAAAGTATTTGATTGCAAATGATAAAAACGGGCTGTTAGACTGAACGAACAACACAAGTGGAAGAAAAGTCTTAAACTTCTGGGTAACCTTATGGTTCTTTATTGCAAGGAAGCCTTATAATAAGTTATGTCTAACAGGGGAGTCCGATTTAATAATGCAGAATATGTTAACTTGTTGGTAGTCCTTCCCAAAAGAGCAGTGAAGTCTGTTCTGTAACAGCTACAACTGCTTTCCAAAACAGTAAATTTTATATTGAAATGCTTACAGAGTAGCCAGTCGTACACTGCAAACTGCATAAGGTTTGAGTGAGGCACTATGATTGTTAGATTAATAGAATTCATAGCTATAAAAACAGAAAACCTGCAAAATAAAGTATTATAGTATTTCAGTATCTGTTTTTCTTGTAATAAGCAGAGAATGATTTAATAGAAATGACGCTTTATACCATAGCTCTCCCATAAGAATAGTGCTAGAGTGCTAGACAGAAGGAGGCTTCATGAAATACCATGACTCAGATTTTCTTTAGGATAATTGTTTCAGTCCCAAGATAAATAATTTATCTTGGCACTTGGGTATTGCTACATTTCCTGCAGAAAAAACTCTCAGTAGGTGAAGATGGTATTGTGACGGGTTGGGGCCACAGAGACCTGCTTGGTGCTGCCACCTGGTGTGCCAAGGCTGCTTCTGCCCCTGCTTCCAGGCCTTTTCCAGCTTGGGACTCCCGAATCCTGTATGTTGTGAGCCAGATTCCACTGATCTGCTGCAAACACAGACCCAGGTCCGCTCACCACTGTAAGGCCCCTGGAAGCGCTCTTGCCTTTGACACCCAGCTGCTCAACTCCAAGGAGGCTCAAACCCTTAATAAATCCGTTTTACCCTGTATAAAGCTTATACAGGGTAAACTCATAAATAGTTCGCTTTCTATTACAAAGATAGAAAGATATGCACAGCTGTTTGCGTTCCCCCAGGGAACAACTCAACTCCAGGAAACTTAATAAGTAAAAAGTGATTTTAATAAGTACAGAAAGTAAGATTTAAGTGAGTTCAATTAGTGACAGACAGAATAAAGTGAATTACCGAATAAAATAAAAGAGAACACGCAGTTCTATGTCTAATCACCCTGTGTACAGATAAACCCCTCACTAGGTCCAGTAAACAGGCTATCTTCCTTCTAGCCTGGGCCCACCAATCACTCACCCCCCTAATGTCTTTGTCCTTTGTTCAGTCTCTTTCAGGTCTCCTTGGGGGGTGGAGAGCTTCTTCCTTTAGCCAGCTGAAGACAAAATGGAGGGGTTTCCTCTGGGTTTAAATAGATTTTCTCCTCTGGGTGGACACCCCTCCCTCTCCCTGTGTAGCATCCAGTTACCAAATGGAGTTGGGGTCACATGGACCAGTCACATGCACAACTCAGTTCCAGACCAGCCACTCCCTGTGTAGCATCCAGTTACCAAATGGAGTTGGGGTCACATGGACCAGTCACATGCACAACTCAGTTCCAGACCAGCCACATTCCTGGCAAAGTTTCGATGTGGATTGGTGACTGCAAGTTCTATTGTCTGTTAAGTGCTTCTTGATTGGGCACTTAACCTGCACATTCCTTTCTCAAGAAATACAACCGATATTCATAACTTCAACTACAACAATGATACATGCATACAAACAGGAGGAATAAATTCAGTAGGTCATAACTTTCACAGAGATATGTTACATGGCACATGTAGCATAAAACATATTCTAGTTACATATATACCTTTATAAGCATCTCCCCATAAAGTTTTATGGGGAACACCGTCACAGGTATGAAAGATGATAGAGGTAAATCTTTGGTTGAGATGATGATGGTATCTTGTTTTTAGGCAGTTGTTTCTTCCAAGTGATTTGAGGTGGTATATATAAAGAGACCCACACAGTACCTCTTAGGCAAAATCAAGACTTCTTGGGAGCAGCTCTCATCCAACAATTCCAAGATTTTTTTTCTGAAAGGTAACATTGGGAATGCTTGCCATGAGGTACTGGGCCACTTTCTTATTTCACATAAGTGAGGGACATGAGGTGGCTAATGTAGAGCAAGAGAATGGAGGAAAATGTTTTACTTTCAGTGTGCATAAAAAAGGGAATCTGGTCGCATGTGAAAGTCAATGCATGCTCAGCTATGTTGTTCACCTGCATACATACTACGATGAAAGGCGCAATATTAACCTAGGAGTGGGAAGGTGTTTCCACAGTTCTGAAATACAATTACCTGCTTCTCTACATGTTCCAACAATGGAATTGTTATTCCATTCATGTTCTGTCAAGTGTGTGCCATCATCTGTTGCTGATAACTTACTGTACACAATGTGTGCAGCCATATCACCTTTGAACAGAGATCCTATTGCGGGATCTCGTTGATACTTGGATGTGTCCTTGACAGAGAGCCTGAAGACCAAACTATTGGACCTTTCCTTGTTCTCTGAATAATACCTTGAGTCTGATTTAATATTTCTGAACTTGTGTTTCATATTATGTATTTAAAGAACTATTTAATTTTAAGAGCAACAGACTCATCTTTCCTCTGAACATCCAGTTGTCTTAACTTAATTATTCAACTTGGACTCTCTTTTTTGGCTGCAAGCAAGTCTGCTTGAATATTGTGTTCCATTCTGGTCACCTTCTCTCAAAAAAAATAAAAAATAATAATAGAAGGAACCCAGAGACAGGCAGTGGAAATGAACAGATGCACAGATAAACTTCTATATGACGAGAGATTTGAAAAGTTTGCTACAGTTAAGTTTAGAGAGGAAACTCATAAGAGTGGGCATAATAGATGTATACAAAATAATTGGCAGTGCAGAGATGATCAGTTGGGTATTCCTATACTCTTTCTCATAATACAAGTACAAGGAGACATTCACTGACACCGAAAGAAAATGCTTTTAAAGCTGGTCAAAGAAAATACTCGTTCTACCCAGGGCATAATCATAGAATCATAGAATCTCAGGGTTGGAAGGGACCTCAGGAGGTCATCTAGTCCAACCCCCTGCTCAAAGCAGGACCAACCCCAACTAGATCATCCCAGCCAGGGCTTTGTCAAGCCTGACCTTAAAAACCTCTAAGGAAGGAGATTCCACCACCTCCCTAGGTAACCCATTCCAGTGCTTCACCACCCTACTAGTGAAAAAGGTTTTCCTAATATCCAACCTAAACCTCCCCCTCTGCAACTTGAGACCATTACTCCTTGTTCTGTCATCTTCTACCACTGAGACAGTCTAGATCCATCCTCTTTGGAACCCCCTTTTAGGTAGTTGAAAGCAGCTATCAAATCCCCCCCTCACTCTTCTCTTCTGCAGGCTAAACAATCCCAGTTCCCTCAGCCTCTCCTCATAAGTCATGTGCTCCAGCCCCCTAATCATTTTTGTTGCCCTCCGTTTATAATTAACCCGTGAAACTTATTGTCAAAAGATCCAGTTCTGACAAAGACCATAATAGGATTAAAAAGAGACGTGGACATTTGGATGTTCTTCTTTTCAATGTATTTTGTGCAATGAACCTTTGTAAGTAATATAAATCTCATGTTTTGGTGTATAAGCCCAACTGGTATCTTGCAGTTTTTAAGAAACTTCTCCTGTGGGCAAGTTACTTCATAAATGGTCCATCCTTACACTTTTCTCTGAAGCATCTGATATTGACTGCTGTTAGACAAAGTATTGGACTAGATGGACTGGTCTGGCATTTTTTATGATTCTTTGTAAATTTTATAATTATACTTGCAAAGGCCATTTAAAAAGCAACTATACTAATTCAATATAGATAAGATAAAATAATGTATGTATTAAATTATATTTATGTATTTTACTTGTCAAGAGATTTAAGTTAAATGAGGTCTTAATAATAAATCCAAACAAAAATCATCCTTTGATACCAGACCCTAACTACTTGAAGCTAGATTTGAGATAATATTATCATGTTATACTGTCCAGAGCACAACATTGCTCAGTTGATGGTTTGAGATTATTAACCAAAGTTCATATTTATTCTCATTTAACTTAAATAAAATTGTACTTAATGTCCTGTAAACAAAGTGTCAGTGTTGAATACACATCATGATAATTAGAGGACTCAGATATCTGTGTCATCAGCACACTAATCAAAATGCACTTCGTGTTTTCTTATAGAGGACGCTAGGATTTATATCCATGGAAACTTCTTAAATTGTATGCTTTAAATAAGCCTCCTGGCTTTCTAACAGACACATCAAACCATGTAAACACCATGCAGCAATTATTTGGTAGAAGTATCCTCTACAAAACCTTCATGGGGATGCTTTGTCATAACTAAAAATCAGTCACAACATTGGAAAGGTCATGTTTGTGACAATGGAGTTTACTGTGTGAAGAGACCTTCTTCCTGAGAAGAGAAACACAAAAAGTTCCATTAACAAATGCAGCAACAGGGTTTTCTATCTACTCCTAAAGGGTTGTTTTCTGTGTACCACTTGGGATCTGTGAATACCACAGTCTAGCAAAGTTGTCCTGACTAGTCGTCCTACACACAGCACATGGCTTATACATAATAGGCTGGCGGTGTCTGGTGCTTGGGTACAGTAGGCTGATCATTGCTAGATACTGAATCAATCAAAGCTAACATGGTATGAATGTCCTAAATGAGCTATAGAAGAACTCCTTCTTCTACACATAAAACTGTGGTTCGAGCATGTGCTGCAATGGATATTTTGAATGGGAAACACTGTAGTATTTTTGACATTTATTAGTTGGCATTTGACCTTTCTGAGAGTATGTATTTTTTGACATTTACTTTTCAGAAAGAGGTGCTTTTATCTATACCACTGATATACAAGCTGCTATTCCTGTAAATAAGCAGCCAACACACAAACAAATAAATCAACAAAAGGAGGTTGAATAGTCAGAGAATTGTTTTGTATTTTAGTAATATAGAAAAAAGCTCTGCAGGAGAAAAATGTCGTGTTTCTCCCAGCATTCCTGTTATTCAAAATAGGTTCTAACTTATACTTCACAGATTCAAAGATATTATCTCTTCCCAGTTCCTGAGAAGAGAAAATGTTTCTATTTTAATTATTTGCTGCCTAGGGTTATCTATAATGCCTTCTGTATTTTTTCCTGTACCTACAATTGTGCTATCATTTACCTTCACCCTCCATACTTGCTCCTTGTGCTATACCATTCCCTTTTCCTGACTACTCCTCTCATCACCTGTTCCCACCATTGGCTTTATACTGCTCCCTATGCATAAAACTGTCTCCCTGTCTACATCTACTCATCGCTCACTCTCCGCCCCTTCAAAATATTCCTTAAAATCCAGTTCTCCAGGCAGGGCCCCAATGTAGGGAGCATGTCAGAGGAATTCAGGAATGGGAAGGGGGAAGGAGGAGGCATGTGCCATAGGGATTGTGGAAGCAAGAAGCACAGGTTAGAGCAACCCCAGAGCTACTTAACCTGAACCCAGGCCAGTTCCTCTGAGAGAGAAAGAATGGGAACACAGTGACAAGATTTATTTTCACTAAGGATATGTCTGTACTACAAATACCTGAGCTAGCTTTAATCTTGTTAGCTCTGGTACTGGAGCAGCAACACTATGGCAGCACACACTTCTGTGTGGGCTAGCCCCATAAGCCTCCAGATTCTAGACCGGCTTGTACAACACTCATGTTACTGCTGCTTCACAGCTCTGGTACCTGAGCTAGCTAAATTAAAGCTAGATTTGGTATGTCAACGCAAGTGTCAATCACACCCCATGACTGCAGTACCCTAATTGTGAAGGACTACTATATCTACACTTGGAGCTGGGGTTTTTGATTCCCAGTGTTGTAAACATACTTGCACTGATGTGTTAAAAATAATAGTGTAACTGTGGCAGCACAGGCTAGCCACCCAGACTACGAACCCCCGGGATCAAGGACTAAATGTTAATTAATTAGAAAGGCTTTTTGATGCTCAAATTGCATGCTGATTGAAGCCATTTTATTCACTCTGTTGGTAGAGAGGTTTCAAGGTTTAGTGTTCCCTGATCTGCAGTTAGCACTGGTTCTGTAGGAATGGAAAAGAGAAAAACAGACAATAAAAAGAGAGCATGGAAAGGTAAAATGCTTGTGTTTTAGACTGATCCAGACTGAACCAGAGAAGATCAAGATGATGCTAATCAGAAGCGGTAAACACTTTAAAAGTAACAGTACCTCACTCTCATTTTGAAAGCATATGGTCCCAGCAGTTATGTTCCTGTGCAGGCTTGGGAACACAAAAAACTCATAACTAAACCTGGAAAATGCAATAGTGTCTGTTATGGAAGGGCCTTCTATCTCAGCATAGCGAGACTATATTCTTCTAGGGTGATGATCTGGCCACAGAAGTTCATATATTTGTCACCTCCATGCTGGGTTATTGTAACTCCCTGTTCTTTGTCTTCACTGTATGTGGGAGAACTTCTGAGAATCAAGTCACTTTTATTTAGGTGTCTAAATTTGGATTTAAATGCCTAATTTTAGGCTATTACTCTTTTGAAAACTTTGGCCTTTGATTTTAGTTTTAAAGCTCTACTCCTGAGTACTGCAAAGAAGGATTTTAAAACTGAACTGGAGCTTTTAAAGCTTCAGAAGTGACTGCAGGGATTTTCTTCTTAATGGAAAGAATGTAAATTCTCAGGCAACAAGAAGGTGAGTCAAACAGGATACTCCAGACCCTTACAGATTCTCATGGGATTTCTAGGGCATTTGACATAACGTCTCTATGTTGAACGATTTGTCAACCAGGCTGGCCCATCTGTAGTTTAGAAGGAAATAGAAGCTACAAAGCATTTTTTTTTACAAGTCTGACAAATATCCTGAGTCCAGCGTAAGTCATGTGATTTGAGAGCATAGAAGCATTTGGTGGTAATGCTTGACAAATCTGTAATTCTTCAATCATTCTGTCAGTGTCAATGGTAGCACCTTGTTTGCTGATTCAAAGAACGTGTGGTGCTTTTTTAATGTTTCCATTTAATTGATTGGCGGGATTACTCAGAACACCATACAATTCCTGTTATTGTTCAAATCAGACTGTTGTACTGTATTTCTATTCCTGAAAGGTCAATTGGTGTCTTCTACAGTTGATATAAAGATGATTGTTTTATTAGCTGGAGAGATATTGCCATGTTGTTCACTTTATCATCTTTCCTTATGTTTACAGCATTCAAATAATATAATAATAATGACGCGATGCCAAAATTATTCTCTAGAGTAAATTACTTTCTTAACCAGTGGTTTTTTTTAACAGTTATGACTCCTTATTCTTATTGGCCTTGTCTTCATTAGGAGAAAGAGTGGGTTTTGACCTATGTCAGCTAACACAATTAACACATCTCAAAATCCTAGTGTAGACAAGGCATTTAAAGTTTTAACATGTTAGCTAGCTGACATAAACTGTAAGTTCCTCTGTGTTAAAAATACACCTTTCACTCTTGTGAACATGGCCATAGGACAGCCAGTTTGTTGTGTGCTGTGACTGATTAAAAAAAAACAAAAAACACCTTTTCCGGCACTCTATACTTCTGGCTTTGAACTGGCGATAGGATATTGTCAACATTTCTTAAAGTTCAAATGCAGTTTATAATATGAATTCAACTTGCACCATTTGTGGGTGCATTGTTGTGTGATCTATTCACTAAATAATACAAAAGAAACTGTGCCGTATCTGAATGTTTTCCCCCTAGCATGGATAGAAAAGGCAAACTTGCACATCCTGCATCTTGGCAGGGGGTTAGACTAGATGACCCTTATGGGCCCTTTTAATTCTACAATTCTACTATTGATATGTCATCCTCTCTCAGGCACCTATCCATCAAAGCACTTAAGCACATGCTCAGTTTTATGCACATGGGTAGCCCTATTGAAAGGAACTGGACTACTCTAAGGCTCAACGTTAAGCATGTGCTTAAGTACTTTGATAGCCCTAGTACTTGAGGGCATGCTTAACTTTAAGCATGAGTAATACTATTGAAGTCAATGAGACTCCTTACTGGCTTAAAGTTAGGCATGTGTTTGTTAACTGTGCTGAACTGAGACAAAGAAATAGCATTTTCTTCTGGCATTCATTTAAGTGCAGTGTGTAGTTATTTCTGGTACTGAATAAATGGTGGACATTTTTTTTAATTATTTTTTTTTTGCAAAAGATTCTGTGACTTTTCTTTTCATGTTTTCACATCCCCAAATGGTGTGCCCTGGTGAAATTTCTAGAAAACATCAATTTGGCTGCAGAAACATAGAGCATTCTGAAATTTTGCATGTTCTCAACATGAAAACAGTTCTGTTTGAAAGTGGGCTAGTTCAGCTCAGAAACGCACTTGTCTTTCCATGAGAATGGAAACTAAATGCAGATGTGACTCTGGTCCAATCCAGAAGTGAAAAAGAGCTCTAACCTATACTCAAAGATGTTAGAATGTCTAATTATAGCTCTAGGGTGAGGAACAATACACTGGAAACTGTCGTTTTTGACTGATCGCTTTCATTAAAAATGAGGCAATGTACTTTATATGCCTTAAATTATATAGTTCCATATTTTTTATTCAGTTTGTTCATCATACTGAAAGTTTTTTCCCCAGAGGAAAAATTAAGATGTCTTGGCAGCAAAGAACAAGAAAAAAATTGTCTTTCCCCCTTCTAATCTGTTGTTATTTGCCTACTAGTGTCTTGTGACAATGGAAACTTGAGAATGATTAGTCAAAACAAAAGTGTAAGTCCTTCTAGAAACTTGTGTTGGTAGATTTTAGAATGATCTCTTTTCCACTGCTTTACTGAGGCAACTCCTGATATTATAGATACATGGGTGGTTGTACTCTTATTAAAATCAAAGCTAAGGACAATGCTCCATGGAGCACTGCAGAATGTTTTCCTTGTTTTGCACAAAAACCTACTATGCCTTTTTAATTGATTGCAGTAGCTTGAATTGGATCAAAATGATAGCAGTAAAAAAATTAACGTAACAAAATGAATTGAATTAACATAGTGGGTGGGTCCTTATTTACAAGTTATATCCATCTTCTCTTCATTTTTGAGTTCCTTTGCTAGCTTCATATCTGGTTGCAACTGACTGCCAGATTAACCAGTCTTTTGAATTCTGCCACATAGAATATTCTAAACCATGAAGGTGTAGTAAGCACTCGCACTGACTGTAGTTCTTAAAGCTACACCACAATTTTGACCATATGTCAACTACCATTTCTCTCACTATGGCTTTTCTGTATTAATATTGGAGAGGAGTGGGCTCCCATCAATGTGCTGAAACCGCTAACAAATTCTGCTGTGTTGTGAGTCTCAAATCTGTAGAATCTGACTATTAACTTTGTATCAGAGACTTTAAAAGGCTGGGAGTTGCAAAGGACTCGACCGAGTATCCAAAGTTAGTTCAGAATTTTTCACTCTACAAAATCCTCTGCCAAGTGTAGCAGGATAAAGGAAGGAGTCATTTGCTCATCTTCCTGTTGTTGGAAATACTGCACCAAATTGCAGTCATTGCAGCTGAGGGGAGAATTGGAAGAAAGATGAAGGAAAAAAGGCAAGGCTAGGGGGACAAGAGTCCTCATTTTTAAATCTGTAGTAGCTCCATTGATATGTGCATGGAGGGCAATCCCTGACTTGGGAATGTTTGGGAAAATGAGGGGCTGGTGTTAGAGGGAATTCTGCATTTGTCCAGGATGAACTTAAAGATAATGCTTACCAGCATACTGGATCTGTATAGTAAATACTCTCCAAAAATGCATCTTAACCTACCAGATAAAATAATTCAATATTAAAATCTAGTCCCAATATACACATTGAACTTGGTATAAAAGCAATAAAGGAATTAAAAAATATATTGATCCTAATTATAGGGAGGCATAAGTTTTCATTATAAATTCCCATTTTTAGTCTGTGCCCCATAACTAGAGAATGGAAAATTGGGTTGCCCTAAAATTAACCATATCTACTCCAAAGGCAAAGGAGAATACTGTATTTCTGCAATGTGAAGAAAAGTGATCTAATTGTTTTTGTGTTAGAAGTCATTACAAATTACCTTGACTGAAAATGTGGACTCTGTCTACAAGCTCAGAAATAGCATGTTATTACCACTTAGAATTTGCTTTGTATTTAACCTTCCTTGAAAACATAAGTGTCAGTTATATTTGAAACAAATGGGCTGAAATTTAGAAATGTTTTTAGCCATGTTTCTTGTGGGTGGTTTTGAGTCTCATCCTGCTCCCATTGATTTCAGTGAGCCCAGTTATAATTTATGTCAGTATGAATATTTTGCCAATGACTTCTTCAGGTGCAGGCACTATGGTCATGTATACACTAGGGAAATTTTTGCAAAAATTTCTCACTGTTGGGAGCCCTAGTCCAGAGAAGCCACGAGCTGCAGTTGGCTTTTAAGGCACCATCCTGAGTAGTCCTGTTTTGAGCGGGGTTAGCTAACCCAGTGCTAAAACCTCTAGTAGTGGCTGCCAGGACTTCACCTGCAGCAGAGATTCCAACATTGCACTGAATTGGTGGTAGCAAGTAAAAGCACAGAAATCATTAGCTAAGGACAACATAAATCTGAAGTTGTCCAAATAATAAGCAAATTTTTCATATCAAGTATAAACATTGCTTCTTGATTTAATATGTAAAAAAATCTTAATTTGACTGCACAAAAGAAAAAAATTGTTGTAAAATAACCTACAAACTTGGGGTCCAATCCAGTTCACACTAAACTCCTTGGCAAAAAATATTTCCTTTTAAATAATTCAGCAAGATTAGGCCCCACAACATCCACAACACGTCATCTAAAATTTTGCTTAATTATAATATATTTTCTTCAAGTATAACTAGTGTATGAGTTTTTAAGATGATATATGGGAAGTTTGGAGGGTAAGTAAGTTATTTGAAGTTAGAGGGATCCAAAGAAATCTTGGCCAAAAGTTGAAATGTACAATCAGGATAATTTTTAAATTGCCTGTAACTCAAATATCATTAGATATATCTTCTTCATACTTTGGAAATACATTTTACTTGGCCTTCATGGTAAATAACAGAGATAATTTCAGACTGGAAATGAAGTGCAGGTTTTTAATAGTAAGGATAATGAATCATTGGAACAACCTATTAAGGGATGTGGTGAATTATCCATCGGTTGCAGTCTTTAAATCAAGATTGTATGTCTTTCTAAAATGTATGCTCTAGTCCAGTCAGAAAGTAAAGCCTCATGCAGAAATCGCGTGTTGATATTCTACAACCTGTGCTATGCAAAAAGTCAGACTAGATTATCATAATGGTTTCCCCTGGCCTTAACATGTATCACTCTATTAAATCTGTCAATTTATGACAAACTAATTTTCCAAGCCATAATAGGTGGCTAAAATAGGGCTTTATAATGGAAGTTGATTGCAGCCTTAATATGGGAAAGCTATTGCCTCTCCATAATTCACCATGCTACTCACACCCAAGGTCAAAAACAGATTTTTCTAGGAGCTAGTGGATTCCTACTCAAAGTTTGCCTTGTTTTTTCCTCGTTTAGGTGAAACAGTTTTGTCCTTTTTCCTGGTGTCCAATAAAGCAGACGCCAGTGTCTGCATACCTGGATGCATCTTATCTGCGGCTCATTATGATCAACCCACATTCCAGGATAAACATCTCTATTTATTAAGTAGTAAACTTTATTTCTGGGTCTGCGGTATTCTAGCCATTCTTCCTAATTTTAATCCCTCTGGATGCACAAAAATTCTCTGACATGTTTTAAAAATTCTGTGGCCATGTTTCCCCTCACTATCCTGTCTGTCCTCTTGAAATTTTCATACTGTACTCTGTATGTATCACCATTAGGCAATTTGACTTTCTGTTGTCTATATAATTCACCTACTCCAGTCTCTTCCTCTTCCTTATTCCTCTATCTCATGTTCTGCTTCTTCACTGTGCTCCACTGAGCCCAGGTCTCCCCTGATCCCCACCACCTTGCACTAATCCATCTCTCTCCATCCTCTGACTCCTGTGCCGTAGCTTATTAATCAGACCTATTAGTCTGAAAGGGAGATGTACTGCTTGGATTATACAGATCAATTTGCAAGTGAAATAAGGGGGAATATTTCAACCTATATTGGTTGGAATATGAAGCATGAAACCATATATCTATGACTTGTGCAGAAAATGTACTTGTTTGCATACATATATTTGTTAGAGAATTACTCTGATTTGTATGAATTTTAGCATTTCTATTGTAGTTAAAAAATGGTTTTAGAAATATGTTTGTTTGTTTGTTTGGGGTAGGGTGACCAGATGTCCCGATTTTATAGGGACAGTCCCGATTTTTGAGGCTTTTTCTTATATAGGCTCCTATTACCCCCCACCCCCTGCCCCGATTTTTCACATTTGCTGTCTGGTCACCCTAGTTTGGGGTGAGCTCCCCACACTAGCCTGCCCTGCAAGAGCTCAGCTGGGCTGGGTGGGCCCAATCAGCTAATTAGGCTGCAAACAGGGGAGCTTTAGGCCGGAGGCAGCTGGTTGGAGAGAGGCTCACCTGTGCAGGAACAGGCAGGGCAAATAAAGCCAGGTAGCAGGCTACAGACTGAGCTACTGAGAAAGGGCAGTCGCTCCCTGGGAACGGGGAGGAGCATTTGGGGGCTGCTGGGAAAGGCTGCAGGAAGGCAGGCAGCAGTCACTCCTTGGTAGGAGGGTTCTTGGAGCTGGTACACCCAGAGAGAGAAGAGGAGCCAGAGAATAGGAAGCAATGCAAGGAAGGAGCAGTGATGGCAGAGAGAGGAAGCCCAGAACTGCTGAGCTGAGGGTCCATCGACTGGAACCTGGAGTAGAGGGCGGGCCCAACAGGGCCAGTGCAAGGACGTTTTGCACCAGCCCTGCGCCACCCCTCCTCCCCCACCCAGCTAACGCCACCCTCCCCCCCGCCTGCGGCAGCTCCCTCCCCTCCCCGTGGTGGCCAGCCCCACCCCACGGCAGCTCCCCACCCCCCTGCCCACAGCAGCTCAGCCCCCCCGCCCACAGGCCACAGCAGCCTCCCCACCTGCCCGCGGCAGCTCCCCACCTGCCCACAGGCCGCGGAAACCTCCCCACCCACCCACGGCGGCTCCCCACCCGCCCACAGGCCGCGGCAGCCTCCCCACCCACCCGCGGCGGCTCCCCACCCACCCGCGGCAGCTCAGACCCCCACCCACAGGCCGTGGAAGCCTCCCCCCTGCCCGTGGTGACCGGCTCCCCGCCCGTGGCAGTTAACCCCCCCGCCCGCAGCGGCTGCCCACCCCTGCGGCAGCTAACTTCCCTACCTCCGGCAGCCCCCCACCGGCAGCGGCTCCCCATCCCCCCACAGTGGCAGCTCACCTCCGCTGGCGCCAGCAGCTCCTCTGAAGCTGCGTTCTCGGCAGCATTTCGGCGGCCGCGTTTATTGCCGCCGAATCGCCACTGGGAGTCGCCACTGCCGAAATGCCGCCCCCAAATCCTGGCGCCCTAGGCGACTGCCTAGGGTCGCCTAGTGGAAGCGTCGGCCCTGGGGCCCAGGTATCCCTACCAACCATTGAGGGTGTGGTATTGTGACAGTGAATGTAGGGTGATCTGGTGTCCGGTTTTTGAACCATGGCCAATTGGAGCTGCGGGGCAGTGCCTGCGGGTGAGAGCAGCGCTCAGAGCCACCTGCTGCGCCTCTGTCTAGGAGCTGGACCTGCAGCTGGCCACTTCCGGGGCGCAGCGCAGTCTGCTGTGTGAGGACAGGTAGGAAGCCTGCCTTAGCCCCCCCTGCTGCGTCGCTGACTGGGAGCCGCCGGAGGTAAGCCTGCACCCCCTTCTTTGAGCCCCCCGCCAAACCCAGAGCCCTGTCCTGTGCCCAAACCCCTCATCCCTGGGCCCACCCCATAGCTTGCACCCCCAGATGGAGCCCTCACCCCCTCAAACAACCCAACTCCGTGCCCCATCCCAGAGCCCACTCCCACATCCTGAACCCCTCTGCCCCAGCCTGGAGCCCCCACCTGCATCCCTTATCCCCAGCCCCACACCAAAGCCTGCACCCCCAGATGGAGGCCTCACCTCCCCCTGCATCCCAACCTGCTGCCCCAGTCCAGAGTCCACTCCTGCACCCTGAACCCCTCATTTCTGGCTACACCCCAGAGCCCGCACGCCCTCCCACTACCCAGCCCCCTGCGTCAGCCGAATGACAGTGAGTGAGGGTAGGGGAGAGTGAGCCACTGAAGGATGGAGAATGTAGTGAGTGGGAGGGCAGGGCCTCGGGAAAGGGGAAGAAGGGCAGGGCCTCAGGGAAGGGGCGGGACTAGGGTGTTCGATTTTTGTGGGATTAGAAAGTTGGTAACCCTAAGTGAATAGGAAGACTGCCTAGGACTGTTGGTGAACTGAAGGGGGAACATTGAATGACCTAGCTAGAGGGCTAAGTCACAAAGAAGACACTGCAGGTCCTGAAGCCAGACTTGAGTTGAAGTGACTGCATGCAAACTGCAGAGGGGATTGTCAGCTTCAAGAGCTAATACCCAGAATGACCAGGAGGAGGTGCCCGATCGGTGGTGAGTGGCGTACCCCATTACAGTTCGTTTATAAAAGAGTATTCAAAATGCATATCAGTATTTTACAGGAACATTTTAACATGATGCTGGTTTATGTATACATTGTTTGTTTGTTTTTAATCTGAGAATTAATTCTATAACTATTTTTGTGCTTCACATTACTTTGGATTTTAAATGTAGTAGTACTCTGTTTATGAACCATTAATAATATGTGTGATTTCTCTGTGGAATACACTAATCTGAAGTTTCTTCAATCAGAAAGTTTATTTTAAACTGTTTATAATATATGCAATTCCAAACATTTCACATGTAAGAAAATGAACATTTTAGTCATCATCTAGTTGGGTTGCATATGCCACAGTTAGGGTTGTTGTCCGGCTTCCATTCTACAAAGTTGTTTATACCTCCTATAAAGTAATTCCTTTGGGGGTAATATTTTACATGTTTATTCTGAGCCATGGGTGTATGTACGTATGTATATGTACATATTGTGATACAGGAGGGCCAGGGAGCAGCACTAGTAGAGTGTGAGAGGGGAAATATATAAGCCCTAGGCTAATTAAGGCGTGGTTCCCTGGAGACTAGGGAGGGTGGCTACAGGTTAATTGGAACACCTGCAGTCAATTAAGGCCCTCTCAGGAACCTAATAAAACCCCCTGCTTCAGGCAGACAGGGGAGGAGGAGGAAGGAGTTGGAGCAGAGTGGTTTGGTGGTGGAGCAGAGAGCAGTTTGGAGGAAAGCAGAGGAGAGTTTGGAGAAGTGCTGTGGTGGGCTAAGAAGACCAAGACCCTAGGTAAAGGGACACCTGGCTTGTGCAGAGGGAAGGCAGGAAGCCCCACAAGCAGGAGAGGGAAGGAGCCCAGGGGAAAGTATCACTAGTACAAGTGGTTTACCCACTAACCTAGGGCCCCTGGGCTGGGACCCAGAGAAGAGGGTGGGCCTGGGTCCCTCCCTCTCCATTCCCCTTCTCTTGGATACTAGTGGGACAGCTGATACCCCAGTTCAGGGGCAAGAAATGGCACCCTGAAAACCCCCCACAAGAAGAGAAAGTGCGGGACCCTCATAGTAGTGCCAGCAATTTGCTACACGATGTATATATTTTAAAATTAAAGTGAATTCAGTTGAACTGGTCCTGAGTTGTTCAAGTATGGGGAGGAGGCAGGCTTTTCCATATGTTTCAGTTATAACTTTTGCACTGAGAACTAAAAAATTGTTGAACCTATTAAGTTTCAAACTTGTCTCATTTTGCTGGTCTTGTTGAGATTTAAAAACCAGAATAAGCCTCAAGAAAAGTGGTTCCGTAGTATTAAAAGTACTATTGTTATGAAGGTTTAAAACATTGATTTAATATTTTACAACTTTGTCTTTGTAATGCTTTTAAAGATTCCCAAATTTACTTGTTCCTTTTGCTTATTTGTATTCAGTAGTTACAAAATGGGCCTACACATTGCCCTAAATATACATATAATATACAAATTCCCTAATCTTGCCAATTAAGTAATAAATTCATCCTGTCCTAATCAAACATTGCAAATTAACAATCACTCCCCTTACCCAATTTCCTCCTTTCTTATCCCAACTCCTTTTTGAATCCTTGAGAGAACATCAAGGTCTTCAAGCCTGTTCTAAAGGTCCGTAGATATGAGCCCTATTGGACCAAACGGAAGCAAATCCTGAGATGATGTACCAGTAGCCCCCTTCTGTTTAACACAGGGAATTGTCAGCTCAAGCACCTCAGCTGATGTCAGTTGCCATGGAATTGCAGAAGAAAGGAAGTTGCCATGGTATTGCCTCTCAGATAACGGGGTATATTTAGAACTTCAGGCATGTTTAAGTACCTTGGGGTTACTTACTACACTTGGGGGGTTGCAACTGGAAACGCAATATAAGTCAGTGCAGATCACTGACTGTGTGTAATGTGCTCTCTGTAAGAACCTGAAAATGAGTCTCTGTATTAACTAAAGTGTTCAAATGGTCATCAGGTGTAACAGCTGCACAGAGAATTATTATTGAACATGGTTATTAAAGTAGTGCCAAAGGGCCAACCAAGAACAGGGCCCCATTGTGTACAAACAGTAGAAGGTCCCTGCCCAAAAACTTGCAATCTAAATAGACAAGACAGTCACAGGTTGTGGGAAGAGGTATAACCTAAGCAGAGTGAACAACGTGATCATAGCAAACATCCTGCTACTTCCATGAGTTGTGTGTTTTTGGAGGGTGAAGCGGGTTAATTAGGAGAGGATAAACCAAAGGGGAATGAAGGGAACAATGGGATAAGAGGGGCAGGTTGGAATGAAGCTTTGGTGAAGCGACTGTGAGGGAGTGTGTTAGAGCAAACAGCCAATCAGCAGAGAACAGAGAAAGTCCACTCCAGGTTATGCCATTCAGTTTTTGAGGGGTTTGTTCATGCAAGCACCCAAGGAAAAAATCTGCTTGTGAAGTATGACAGAGGTGTAGTCTAAGGTCAGCCCTGGTTTTGAATTAGGGAGACATTTCAGTTGGAAATCAAAGAGGTCCCAGTTGGTCATTAGCTAGTAGAATATACAACCCATGAAGGGGATTGTATATCTGCTAAAGATGGATCAAATTCCATGGTCTTTATTTAACCAAAATTTGGACTGACAGCAGAATTTGTCTGTGTTATTGAAATGTGTATGCATTGAAGTGTGACATAGGTATTTATGGCACATTACTATCTCTAGGTATTATCTCTGGGAAAGGAACATTTCTGCTGCAAAAGGAGGAGCTATTGGAGGAGGACTTCATGTTCTAAAATGCTTGTATTATATGTAAAGCTTTTTTGTTTTAAGATCCCGTCTACACTAATCAGATAGCCACCTTTGAACACAGAGTCTGAGCTCTGTTTAAATTTGGGTTCAACTAAAATACTTCCAAATATGGCTTGCTGGCCAATTTGGACAGAACCATTCTGTTTTAAACCATTTCCAAAAAAACAAAGACCACTGAACCCTGGTCCTGACTTGGCTTGTCAAATATAGTTCAAAACTGAGCATAAACAGTGCTCTAATTGACCTATGGTAAATGTAACAAGTTTATTGATATGTATAATCCGAAACAGTTGTATTTATTTGCCCCAAGGCTCAGAGGAGCATTGTGTTATAATATGTCGACCGCTGTCTGGGAGCAATCAGCTGAGCTCGCTCCTGCTGCTACCTACTGGACTGTAGATGACTTTGCACCCTGCTTGCTTTGGCTGTACCACTTTTAGTGTTTGAAGGAGAGCAAACGTAAGACTGCCTAAGTGATGGATATCTTCTCACATGTGAATACAATCTCCATGTCACTTTGTGTCTGATAGGCCTCCAGTGGATTGCGTTAAACAGAGATTCATGTGCTGCATACAAGTGCAGTTAGCATCCCTAGATGTTAGAGCACTTTTGTTCAGTCAGGAGAGACACTTGTGAATTTCACACTAAATTGATTCCCTAGCAAAGGTCTTTATGTTTCCTTTATAATTCTCTGCTATCGATCAGGGGAAGAATAATATTACAAAGAAACTAAATTAATAAGAGACCAATATTCCACTGTCCTCTGTTTAGTGAGGAATAATTCATTGGTAGTGTATGCATTTTTATTATAGTATATAAATATATTCACTGTTAATGTATGCATTCTATCACACTCATATTAAATTATTAGAGCACAGTTCCTTCCTTCAATACTTTTGAAAGTATAGTCATTTTTTCACATCCAGTTTTTATATTCATTCCAGATTATATTAAAGTTTTCCTACCTGTTTTCTGATGTCTAGACTCTGAGTTGGTCCATTAGTCATTAGGAGCTGTTTGTTTTCCAGTGTGCTACCTTAACACATTGGAACAAATCATTTCGGCAAAATAAATTTACATCAGGGGAAATGAAAACATCAATAAAGTAAACACTAAAAGCTATGATAATGTCAGTAAAATATTTTTTCTTCACACTTCCATTTTGTTTTGTTATGCTTTCTATTTGTATTAAAAAGAGTGAGAAATATATGTGTATAAAAAATTCATGTCTGTTTAGAACTCAAAAAAGAAGACAAGGCTGTTGCTCAGCTCTTCAAGAGGAATGGCAATATAGAGTGCAATTTTAATGTTTTCACTTTTAGCATAGCTGTAGAAATGTGATTTTAATAAATCCAAATGCATTGCATTTGATAGGCTGTGTTTCATCAGTGCTATCTCTCTCTCTCTCTCTCTCTCTACTCCAAGAGAGAGAAAAATCTTTACTGTGTGAGGCAGAACGATATCTTCCTTTAGCTGCAATGAATATCACCATTTAAAACTAAAATGTAGATTGCATGTTTTTGTAATTAAAAAGACATGCGAAAGGTGAAAAGAGGGAAGGAGGTGTTAGATCTCTTTGAAGCATCTCTGTTGTTCTCAAAAGTGAAGAATTTTCAAGCTTGGTGAGGCACTAATCTTTGTTCAAAAACAGTGGAGAAAAATCATGACGAGAATGCTAGAAAACAAAATGAATATGGCAGCGTTCAGCCAGCATGTGATTTTTTTTCCCCCCAAGTCCAAGGGACACCAGTGAATTCAGAATTGCAAGAAGCCATTGACCTGAAGGGAAATCTCAATTCTACAGAGATGGCAAATAACAAAGCAACACCAAATTTTCTACAAATGATTTTGGAGAACATCAGTTTACGCCTGACAGATCTAAAAGTTATGGTGATGTCTTCATGCAGGAAAATGGATAAGCTAACTTTCTCAAATCGGTGATCTGGAATTGAGAATGTAGAACTACAGTTCTTTAATGCACCAGAGACCCTGAGAATTGAGAAGGGCTGGCAAAGCAATCTTCTAAACTGCAAGTGGCATTCTTGAAACAAAATAAAGCATCTGGGCAATTAGGACAGAGATCAGTATATCCATGTCCTAAAGGAGTCAGAGGTAGCTGAAGGTGAAAACAAGCTGCAAAACTGAATCCAGCTATAGATGCTGTGTTTGGATGAATTTAGATATAGAAAAGAATTCTTATTTCAAAAAAGACATGAAGTTTAATCTGCAAATTTTTTCATTTTGCTAGATAAGAGCCCTCAAGCACAACAGACATGTTTTTCTCCTACTTAAGCAGACTCTTCTTGATAAATAAATAATGCAGCATCAGCTGAATGCCCTGCAGAATTTAAAATAAAATACCGTCAAGACCTTCATCATGAGCGTGGCAACTATAAAAATTTATTACACCGAGCTTGGCTACTTTAATGATCTAGCATGTTTCACTCTCCTCTTCTGGTTCAAATCAGAACTGTTTGACTGAGTTTCATAATCCTTAATAGTGCTATAATAAGGGAAATTCTCCTGCAGCTCAAGTGGTAGAGCCTTGTGCTTTTGGCACAGAAGGACCCAAGTAATAGCCCTACTGTTGCTGTGAGTAGGTGGATATTGTCATGGTGTCTAGAGTGCCTCACAACTGTGAGTGCCTGTCTCAGGGCAGACTGTCAGAAAAGAAGGGCAGACACCCCAAACTGGCGATATGTTCTACAAATAATTTCACCAAGCTAGTAACAAATGTGAACTGGATCACTATACCAGTCTTACCATGGAGTCACAGGCACTCCTCTTAGACTCTACAGTCTATCTTGCTCTTGCAATGCAGTCAAACTGAACTATGTGATAAAAGGTTATTAAAACCAAAATTAACCAGATCAGGTTTCTCCCAGTCCCAGGAGACTAGTCGCTTACCCCAGATCAATCGGTACTCCAGACCTTGCAACAAAGACAACGCTCGCAGTCAATTCTATAATAAACTATCTGAAGATTTATTTTCTAAGAAAAAAAGAATGAGTTATTGAGGGATTAAAGCAGATAAAATATAACAGGTGAGTCATAGACTATACTTCCAAATGGTAGCAGAGATGTAGTAATTCCTGAAAGTCTGTCAGGGCTACCCAGAATAACTCTGGGGATCTCCATCTTCTCCTTCAGTTGTTCTGCCCTGTCAGAATCCAAACAGTCCAGAGATAAAATCTTTCTTTGAATTCATATTTATATTTTCTTCTCACAGAAGACAAGCTGACAATCTTTCTACTCCTGTGGGCTTTTCCTTTGATGAGGGTGAGTTAGGAATGCCCTTAGACTTTTGACCTCAGACCAGATACATAATAGCCACTTGCTTTGAAATTAGCATCTTCTGTTTAAGTCCTTCACTAGCATTCACAAGATTTGTTTGAAGGGTAAATTAGTTACAAGGGTATTTACCCTGTAAATGTTTGCTATCACATTATGACAGGAACAGATACGCAAAAACAATACAAGTAACATTCTACTAGTTTTCATGAAGTTTAAATATCTGAATACACACTTATACATCTAACCATTACTTTGATCTATGCAAGTGAATTTACGTGAATACATTCTAGCATGACCTGGTCAGCCCGTGTCACAGCTATGGTGTGGAATGTCGTTACCACGACGAAACACTAGGTAGCCACAAACTTGTCAGTGTGGCATTTATTGCACTGGTGTCATAATAGTCACTTATAGAAATAAATGAATTTATTGGAACCGTGCAAGTAGCAACTCCAGCACACACAGGGACAGGGCCGGCTCCAGGCACCAGCGCAGCAAGCGCGTGCCTGGGGCGGCAAGCTGCAGGGGGGCGGCTGGCCGGTAGCTGCGAGGGCGGCAGTCAGGCAGCCTTCGGCGGCGTTTCTGTGGGAGGTCCGCGGATTCAGCGGCAATTCAGCGGCAGGAACGCCAACAGCGCGGGACCGGCGGAGCGCCCGCGGGACCAGCGGACCTCCCTCAGAAACGCCGCCAACGGCTGCCTGACTGCCGTGCTTGGGGCGGCACAAAACATAAAGCCGCCCCTGCACAGGGAGGACTTCACTTCTTTCTAGCCCCCCAACCCGAAGCTAAGAGAACAACATAATATCACAACAAGACAACATCTTCATGCTGAGATAAAGCCACAACACTATCTATTGTTGGGGTTTTGTATATTCCAAGGCCAGAAGGGACTATTGTGATGATCTAGTCTGGCATCCAGTTTAACCCAGGCCATAAATTCCCCGCAAATAATTTCTAGAGCATATCTTTCAAAAAAACATTGAATCTCGATTATAAAATTGCCAGTGGTGGAGAATCCGCCATGATCCTTGGTAGATTGTTTCAACGGTAAATTACCCTCACTTTTAAAAACTTACACTTTATTTCCAGTCTGAATTTGTCTAGCTTCAGTTTACTGCCATTGGATTGTGTTATACCTTTCCCTGCTAAATTGAAGAGCCACTGTGTATAATATATCTGATTTCAAACATTTAATGTGTAAAAATGCTGAATAAGAAAAAGAACATTTTTAGTTATGATTTAGCTGGGTATCATATACCAGAGTTAAGGCAATCAAGTCACCCCTTAATCTTCTCTTTGCAAAGCTAAATAGATTGAGCTCCTTGAGTCTGTCCCTGCCAGCAGGTAGGGGATCTTGGGGGACAATTACTGCACGGGTGGGGTGCAAAATAAACTTTATTAAGAGAATATAAAAACAGGGAAAATTCAATAGTGAGGGGTATGGGGTTTGTTAAGGTAGACAATTGGGGAGGGGTTTCTTTTAGTAAACAGGATAGGGGGTTTCAATAGTGGGGTACAATACAGTGGGGTACAATACAGTTGGTAACCAATTAACACTGAAGTATAAATGTAACAGGTAGCTAGCAATTTCTATGTAAAGGGTGTGTCACAGCAGCATATAACCAACTAACAGTTATGGGTAAAATGTGTTAAATAACCAACAACTGTAGGTAAAAATGGGTCACAGTGGTGTAAATGTAAAATGTGAGGTGTGTTAGAGAGAGAAAGGAAAGTAACCAATGGGGTTTTTATGCTAGACTTTAGTAATGCAATTGAGGCTTGGAAAGGCAGTGGTAGAGAAATGAGGTTGGGGTGGGGGGGAAGACACATGGTGGAGCAGAGACCAAAGGCAGAGGCGCTGCGGAGGGAGATTTGAACTGAGGGAGACACAGAGAGCAGACAGGCTGCAAGTTTAAACAGCAGAGAGACTGCAATGAGACTGGGGAGCTCGGGGGGAGACACGGGCGAGCTTGGGGGGTTTGGGCAGCGGGAAGACAGACTTAACCACAATTATACAGAACACAGTAAAATCTTATCTATGATTTAACTTAACCAAGACTACACAAGTTAGCAAGTAACAGAACACAATACAAACAATTCTTTAAACCTATTTAACCACAGCTATGCAAAATTAAATTACAATTTATCTAGACTAAAGACTAAACCTAATACAGACCAAGGAGTTAGCTTGCGTCTGCCTGCTGGGGAAAGAAAGCCAGCAGTTAAAACAAGGGGAAGTGTGCAAGAGGTTTTTCCTTACCACTTTCCAGGACAGCAACAAGCAGAGAAAACTCGATTCGCTTACAATAATCAGGAGATCTCCAGGCACAAATTCGTTGTTCGTAGGAGGGGAGTTTAAAACGGGGGTACGCTCAAAAAACAAACGAGAGCGGGGAGAGGGCCTCCCAAGACCCCTAGCTGATCAGACCAGGTGGCAAGGCAAGGAACTTCTCCAGGGGTCTGATCAGAAAATGTCTGGTTTTAAAGGCAAACTTAGGCAGTTTCCCACCAGTACTTTTGATTGGCTTCTCTGGATACAGGGGAGGAGGGAGAGAGCAGGGAAAGACAGCTAAGCATAGGCATGCCTGGGCAAGTTCTGAGCCACAGGTATGACTCATATGCTCAGCTATGTGGCCACGTTAGGTCTTGCATACCTGGGCAGAGCACCCCTACACCGAGCCCGGGTCTGAACAAAGGAACCGAACAAAGGAGCAAGAAGCCTCCTCCCTAGGCAGAGCAATGGCTCCAGTTAGTCTGTACAAGCCATTTTCATGAGCAGGGCCAGGCTGTGACTTTGGTCAGTTCCATGGCCGGGGGCGGCGGCCACTATTGAAAAAGAATCCAGCAGGGGGACAGCTGTAACAGACAGAGTCTATCATTACAAACCTGTTTTTTCTAATACTTGAATCATTCTTGTGGCTCTTCTCTGAACCCTGTCAATTTATCAACATCCTTCTTGAATTGTGAACACCAGACACGGGCTTTAAGCGGCAGTCATACTAGTGCCAAATACAGAGGAAAAATAATCTCTCTGCTCCTACTGAAGATTCCCCTGTTTATGCATCCAAGGATTGTATTAGCCCTTTTGTCCAGAATGTTGCACTGGGAGCTCATGTTCAGCTGATTATCCACCATGACCCCTAAACCTTTTTTTCAGGGTCAGTGCTTCCCAGGATAGAGTCCCCCATCCTGAAAGTATGGCCTATTTACATTTATCCATATTAAAACACACATTGTTTGTGTGCAGCTTACCAAGCAATCCAGATCTCTCTGCATCAGTGACATGTTCTCTTAATTATTTACCACTTGCCCAATTTTTGTGTCATCTGCACACTTCATCAATGATGATTTTATGTTTTCTTCTGGGTCACTGATAAAACTTGTAAATAATGTAGGGCCAAAAAGTGTGGGATCGTACTAGAAAGACACCTGCTCAGTGATGAATCCCCATTTACAACTGCATTTTCAGACCTATTGGTTAGCCGGCTTTTAATCAATTTAATGTGTGTCATGTTAATTTTATATGGTACTAGTTCTTTAAACAAAATGTCTTGAGGTACTAAGTCAAATAGCTTAGAGAAGTCTAACCATATTACGTCAACATTATTCCCTTTATCAACCAAAATGGTAATTTCATCAATAAAAAAGATATCAAGTTAGTTTAACAGGATTTATTTTTCCATAAACACATACTGATTGGCATTAAATTCTTTATTAATTGAATCCTGTATCAACTGCTCCATTATCTTACCTGGGATCGATGTCAGACTGACAGCTCTATAATTACCAGATCATCTCATTTACCTTTTCAAAATATTGGCACAACATTAGCTTTCTTCCAGTCTTCTGGAACTTCCCTAGTGTTCCAAGGCTTATTGAAAATCAATGTTAATATTTCAGCAAGCTTCTCGTCCAGTTCTTTGGAAACTCTTGGTTACAAGTTACTAGGCCTGTTGAATTTAAAATGTCTCTCTTTTAATAGCTGTTGTTTAGCAGCCTCCCGAGATACTAATGGAATGGAAAGAGTGTTATTGTGTAATATGATTACATCTTCTGTTTTCCCCTCCAAATACAGAAACTAAATATTTATTGAACACATGTGCCTTTTTTGAACTTTTGTTTGCAGTGGTATTTTAGCCATGCTTAACAATCTGTTCACCTTGTGCTTAGTTGTGACATTCTGATTACCTTTCCCAAACCTGAAGAAGTGCTCTGTGGAGCTCATAAATTCATCTGTCTCTTCCACTAACAGAAGTTAGTCCAGTAAAAGATATTATCTCACCCACCTTATCTTTTTCTACATTATTATTAACTCTACCATTTCCCATCTAGTAATGGACCAATACCATTGTTAAGATTGATTTTGATCCTAATATACTTTTAAAAACTCCATCTTACTGTCTTTTACTCTGCGCATCATACTGTGTTCTCCTTGTGTTGCTGTATTTCCCTTATCGGTTTTGTACAATTCCTACCTTCTGGTTTATATAAATGAATATCAACTTCCCCTTTCTTCCATTTGTTATATATTTTTATAGCTGCCTTCATTTCCCCTCTATACAGGTATTTTTAAACCAATGCAGCCTTCTTTCTTGATTGTGGCTTTTGGGGCATTTGATAAAGTGTTCTTAAATAATTCCCAATTATCATTCTCATTCTTCTGATT
Organism: Chelydra serpentina; assembly: GCA_037349315.1. NCBI lineage: Eukaryota > Metazoa > Chordata > Testudines > Chelydridae > Chelydra > Chelydra serpentina. The sequence goes on from JBAIAC010000018.1 coordinate 2,889,891, forward strand.
AAAGCTTTTCTCCCAGCTGATTTGGCTCCCGTTTATTTCCAGCTTTGTGAAATTCGCCCTTTTAAAGTGCCAAGTATATATCTTACTGGTCTGGAATGTATTCTATTTCAACGTTATAAATGTGATGAAGTCGTGATTACTTGTTCCTAAATTACCATTAATCTTTAGTTCTGTGATCAGTCCCTATCTATCTGTCAAGACAAAGTCTAACATAGAATTCCCTGTGTCGGATGCAACACTTTCTGAGTTAGGAAATTGTTACCTATAATATTTAGAAATTCCAAGAATGTCTTGTTTTACTACTGGCAGCAGGAGATCTCCAGCATATTTCACTCAATCTGAAGTCCCCATGATCATGCAGCTTTTTTTCCCCCTACACATTATAGAGGTGTATGTAAAGAGCTGATGTTCCTGTTCCTTAGTGTGATTTGGTGGTCTAAAGCAGACACCAACTAATACCCCCATCTTGTGCTTTATCTGTTAGATTGATCCATAAGTATTCAAGATAATTCAGAAAAAAATGATCAGTGACTTGGATTTTATCAGGCCATTTTTGACATAGAGTGTTATGCCTCCTTCCATTTTGCCCACTTGATCCTTCCTAAATAGGTTATAGCCATTTATTTGAATATTCCACTCATGCAATTCATCCTACCAGGTTTCAGTAATACCAACTACATTGAATTTATGCTCCTAAATAAGCAATTTCATTTCCTCGTTGCTACCCGTGCTCCTAGCCCTGGTGTATAGGTAATTAAACAATATCTTCTCTTCATATCCTTTGCTTCTTTGATTAATTTTGTTTTCAATATCTTGATTTTATGCTTAGTGTTCACATCTTCCCTCTTTTTTTCTCTTCCCTTTTGCTATTAGTTTAATGCTTTCCTGACTACTTTAGCTGCCCTGTCCCAAAAAAGATTGTTTCCCCTACTAATTAGGTGGTGAGTTTTTGGAAGACATTCAAACTATACAGCCTTCTTTCCTCATAGAAGGTGGACCAATGTTCCACAAAACAAAACCCCTCCATGCTATACTGTTTACCTGGCCCAAGGTTCACTTCCAGATTCTCCTCCTTCTTTGCTCATGCGACAATGCTGTCTGCACTGATTATTACAGTATTTTGTGAGTGTCTACATTGGAATCTGGTGGGTGGCTTTGCCTAAATACTTTTCACTTGGAAAACAGATATTCCTGTTTTTAAAGTTAAGGTTAAATCTATGATTTTCCAAATCACTGCAGAGGATTATGGGTGGTGTGTGAAATGGAGACCAACGAATATATGGAGCAATCTCCCAGAGTCGCCATGAAAATGTGTTTAATTGCCTATACACCAAGGCTAGGAGCACAAAATCCACTTGCCAGCCCTTTGCTAAGATTATTGGTGACAATGAAAAAGCTAATGATATTTTACTTGCCTGCCAAAACAATTTACTCATTCCCTGGTAACTGGGAAGTAGACTTTTTCAAAGGTTGGCGTGGAGCCATACCATTTGGGCTTTAATGTTTAAGATCTTATAAGTTAAGTAGAGTGGACATTAGTAAGCATTTGGATGGAAAACGTGGTTCCTGAAGAAATGTTGGAATTCAATAAGTGGCATGACACTCCTTCTGAGTTAGCACTGAATCAATGCTCTCACATGAAGTTGATGGGCACTGTCGAGTTGGACATGCCATTTTATAAATAAGACTAGTTTTCTAACCACACATGGTCATTTATAGCACACTTCACAAAACTGTGTGTGTTAATTCCAGTGTCCTAGTTAAATTCCAGTTTTGGTAATTGGATTCTGTCTACCTAAAACCTTCTGTTAAACTTCCTGTTGTTCTTTCCTTCATTTTAAAACAAACATTCTTGCATAGTATTATTGTTCTTGATTGGCTGCTGATTCCACTCCAGAGGAGATTGCATTTCAGAGTTGACTGAGTGATCTTTACATATACAACCTGTAAATCACTTTGGAATCATTTTGGGTCAAAGTTGTTATACCTTTTTTTAAAAGGTTGACTGAAGCCAAAACATGACCATAGTTATGAACAAAAATATATTTAAGTAAAATTGAATTTGTACCTTTTAACGGAAGTATTTTACCCCTCACCATAGGTCTCAGGAAGTCCCTATGATTGTTACCAGTTATCAGAAGTCTGTAGGAAGGAGAGAGCCTTACCTCACCATCACTATTTCCCCACATATTTTACAAATCAAATGGAATAATTGAAAATAAAACACTTTCTAGCAGGGTTTGAATAGTTTTGAGTCCATTCCATTGTCCACAAATATGCCCGGGAATGCTCCTTTGTGCAATGAGTTTTTAAAACCTGCATCGTCTTTTTAGGAATTTATACATAATTATCATTTGTTGTTTAGGTGCTGAAATGTTCTGAACATAATAATGACTTGGCAATGTTCCTGCCCTGGAAAGCTTATAGTCCAAGAAGTGGGGGTGGGGAATAGGCAAGTCAGATGCACAAAGCATCAGGGCACCAGGAAATGGATTCTTCATATAGTAGGTTAGTACTTAAAAAACAAAAAACAAAAACACATCCTAGGGTGGTAGATTAAGATTGAAATGCTGCATGGGAGAAGTTTGTTGAAGAAGGATCTGACAGGGAGAAGGGTGGAAGCACCATGCACCAAGATACGGGTGGTGTTCTAAGAATAAAGTGTAACACGAGGCACAGAGCTCAGAGGGATTGAAAGACCAGGGGGAGCAGTCAGGTATTCATAGAATAAAGGGAATTGAGTGTTAAATACCTGAAGTTCTTGTTTCCTTGCAAGCAGCTCTTTATTGTGTGGAATGACATTTGTGAAAGTTTTTAGGTACTGTTTGCTTATCTCCTTCTTGTCTTGCAGTCAATAGAAAACACAGAGACTAGACTTTTCACCAGAGTGTTATCAGACATTTTTCAGATTATACACTTCATTGTTTTCTGTTGTACTTATGATCTGTATCCAGCATGGGCCTTTCTGTCCTGTCTGTTTGCATCAGGCTTGCAGGTAATGGCATCGTTGGGTCTGAATTGATAATGAATGAAGGTTGTTCTTTATAAGAATTCTCTTAGTTTCACAACAGTTTAGCCAATCAATCTGTAACGAGATTCTGAAAATGTCACCTTGCAAATTGCTGAATGCTTTGGCAGGAAATTAGAAGGAGCAAAAACAATTTAAAAACCAGGTCAAAAGATGGCTATTAATTTTCCTTTTCTATCTTTGCTAAAAGGGGGGAACAACCGTATCTTTTTCTACACAACAGAGGAATATAAATTGTGATACATTTCTTGAAATACAGTACAGTATATGGAAAAATCTGTGTATACAGTCGGATAGATTCACAAAGAAACTTAGGTGTGGCAATACTGATATTATCGTGCCTAACTTTAAGGTACCTACAAAATCACTGGGATTCAGAAAGCCTGAGTTCAATGCCTAGGCTCCCTATACAATGAACGGGGGAAGAGTGGCCCCCCAGAATGGGATTCACAGAAGTCACACGTTCCTGGCCTAAGCTAGGCAATGGGAGGTGATGAGGGGTATGTGGTAAGCCCTGCCCCTCTCTTAGCCCAGGGCTACACTAGGGGAGGGGGGGCCGATCTACGATACGCAGCTTCAGCTACGTGAATAACGTAGCTGAAGTCGGCATATCGTAATCGGCTTACCTGACCATGACGACGGCGGCGAGTCGATCGCTGCCGCTCCCCCGTCGACTCCGCTTCCGCCGCTCGATGACGTGGATTTCCGGAGCCGACGGGGAGCGCGATCGGGGATCGATTAATTGCGTCTTAACGAGACGCAAAAAATCGATCCCCGATAGATCGATTGCTACCCGCCGATCCGGCGGGTAGTGAAGACAAGCCCTTAGAGATAGGTGCCTAATTCTGGACTGCAGGGATGCTTCTGCCTCTGGGCTTCTGAACTGTAAACCCTCTTGGTGTTCGCACCTATGCTTTTGTGCAAGAAGTGTTCGCGAGTGCAGGGACACCTCTGGTTCAAGTCCCACTTCCATCTGAGGGGGAGAAGGGATATTCTCATGTGAGGAGGAGCTCCCTAAATCTCTCTCATGGAAACTATTTCACTGTGTATAAATAACAAAAGAATCATTGGGCCAGAGAGAGAGAGTTCAATATGAGGATGACGTCATAGCCTGGTCATTAGAACACTTACCTGGGATACTCAGGATCCAGTCACACTGCTCCAATGACTTTTTTAAATGATTTACCCAGAGTGGAACACTTTCAACAAGAGAGACTGAGGAAGTCCCATAGCTCAGTGATTAGGGAACTTACCTGAGAGTGCAGAGCCCTGTTCAAATCCCTTCTCCCCTTTAGGAGGAGGAGAGGAGTTGAACTATGTCTCTCCCACATCCCAGGTGTGTACCCTAACCACTGGGTTAAAAGTTATGAAGGAGATCCCCTTCCTGTGCCCACAATTTTGTGTAATCTTGCCTAGAGTTGCCAAAACTGGTAGGTGAGCTTTGAGCATGTTTCCTGTATCGGGCCCTGTAGGCAAGTTAGGTGAAGGAACACATATCTTTTCCCAGTTCGTGAATTGCTCTGGGGCTTAGGTGTCTGGATGCCCGGCATAGGGCTGCAGTGTGCATGCTAAGAGGCAGAAACGTGGGTCCCTAGGGAACTTTTACTGTAAAAATGTTGGTGCTGAGCAGGTTGAGGTGCCTACAGTGTTCAGCATCAGCAGAGTGGGATTTTGTGAATCTCCTTGTGGAGCATGATTCTGGAATGTAGGTGCCTAATGTAGTACTTAAGTGCCTAAATCCTTTTGTGAATCCAGCCCATAGTAATAATCATAATCTGAAGAGACAAATGAAAGGTTTTAAGGTGAAATTTAAAGGCAAGAATTGGTTCAGAGGGAAGGAGTAGAGAGTTCCAGGTAGATGGATCAGCGCAAGTGTGTGACCCCTCGCTGCAGAGTAAGCGTAAATGAACCTTCAGCTGAATAGTACCTATTACGACGGAGTGGGGAGAAGCGGAGGAGGTGAAGTCCATCCTCCTGACTCAGGTTCAGGGAACATGACTGTGCCACATACTCTCCCTTTCCCACATTCATTTGCTGTTCCAAGCTGATTGAGAGTTCTGGGCAGGGGTAGGCACCACCATGTTGCACGACGGACACTTGACAAAACTACCGGACTTAGTGACGGACATTGGAGGGGGGTTATGTCATTCAGTCATCATTCAACCCATAAAATAGCACACACTTTTTCACACTGAAAAATAAACAGTAACCTAGCTAGCTAGTTAATAATAATAATAACAACAATAATAATTGTTATTCAACTCACTTTAGTGTTTTTGAGCGTACCTCGCTTCCGGAGTCAATATTTTTGTGTGGAATGGGGCATTGAAATAAATATTTATCCTAAAACCATATATCCAGTGCATTGTTGTCACTACTTTTTTTATTGCTGTGGTTAAAGACAATCACAATAAGACATATTATTTAAAATAAGAAACCCATTGGACGTGAAATTTCATGTTCATATCCAGTGTTATCAAAAAAAACACACACAAACTCAGTTCAGATGCATTCTGTGAAAGACCTGATCCTGCATCCATTTCTGTGAAGGGCATAGGTGCCGACTCCATGGAATTGGAATAGGGGCAGGGAGGGGGCAGAAAGAAACTGCACTAAAAACCTTGGATTAATAGCAAGACTTGCTTGGAACTTAGTATTTGATTTCTTCTGTTTAATTTTAACCCTAAGTGAAATAGGGTTTTGATTTACAGAAAATGTAGAATTGGGTACAGAAAGTTTTAAATTTCAGTAATAAAAATTTCCCACCATAATCATTTAATATTATTTCAATTCAGAAGAGCTAAGGGTTGATTTGTATGGGGTTGGGAGGAAACAACAGCAGCCAAGTTTCACATGTAAAACTGGAGAAAAAAATTCTAATACATTTCCTTCTTTTGACTAATACAAAAAGTTGGTTTTCTTCTTGTAATAAATATAGCAAATGCACACACACACTATACACCATCTACCTTAAATTTTGGTATAATGTGCATACTGATTAATTTAAAACCATTTACAAGTTTGGCAAAACTACTTTCTTACTCTGACAGTAACTAGAAAACTGTAATAGCATAAATTTGAACAACGTTGGAAAAAATAGTAGGAGCTACAGGAAAAACAGCATCCTGAAAATATTGCTTGAAAATGTATTTCAACAGCTTTTCATGGGATATTTTCAGATTTATATATAGAATGCTCCATGCTGTATGTTACTGTGGGTTTAATAATAATTAGGGCCTGTTCTTAAATTCTTTTTTGGGGAGTTTTGCATGATTGGGCCCTTTCCAGGGTATGTGTGCGTGGGAGGAGGAGGGAAACCTCTTTGAGATCAGGGGAATTCCTCTTCCCTAATGTGTGCGTATACGTCTGTAGGCAGGGGGAGAATGAGTGTGGGGGGGGGGGCAAGAGGGGGATGAGATCCTCCCACTAACCAGAGTACACCACTTACCCCATGTCTAGGACCAGTGGGTCCCTCTCCCCTGTTTGTGTACCTTACATGGGAGATTCCCCCATCATGTCACAGGATGTGGGAAGCGGAGGAGGGGGGTGTCTCAGTGGAGCTCACCTCCGGTGGCTCCCTGCTGTTGCTGGCAGAGATACGGCCACAGCTCCACATCAGGCAGGTCACCTCTGTCCGCAGGCGCTGTCGTTCTCTCCCCCACACCCCGTAGCTTCCATTGGCTGCGGTTCCCAATCCCGGCCAATGGTCTGGCTGGAAGCCATGGAGTCAGCTCTCAGGGATGGGGGAGGAAGGCAGTGTGCAGAGCCGCCCACACGGACCTCAAAATTTTTACCGTGGACACTTGTGTCCATGTACAGACACGTTGTTGACCCGTGGTTCTGGGGCCACCTGATCTGTGTAAATGTGATTGCATGGCCTGCCCATTAGCCCACTCTTGCAATACCCCTAGTTCACCCCCAAAATGACCTCCTGTGCCAGCTCTTCATAGACCTGTGCAGAGACCAGTTACTTCACTTTCAAGGGGTATGCATGCTGCTCAGTTGGCATTTTCTCCATGCACCCATCTGTGGTGTTTAAGTAGTGTGGAGAACCTTACACTTACCCTCCACAATTTAGGTGAATTTCACTAAGAACTGGCCCAAATTGGAAGAGAAAGTAGGTTGCAGGTATATTCAAGGTCAGAGGGGACCACCTCCTTGAAGACCATTGTACACCAAGACAACTTGAGTGTTATCAGTCTTAGCTCCTCTTAATTTTTAGTTTCTGAAGGAAATAAATAGTAGAGAAACAAAAATGGGAGGGGAAGTAGAGGGTTTTAGATACGTGTGAATGAAGGGGCACCTGAAAAAGAAATGTCTAAACAGACTTGTTAATATATATATCGGGTAGGTGGGGCTCGTCAGCCTTGGAAGGCAGCCCACCTAGGAGAAGGAAAACTCTGATTTAAAACCTCCGCTGCCTTGTGGCAATACCCACTCATGGGAAAGGCTAAGGGAGTCAACCCTGAAACCAAATCCAGTGTCGGAGTCCCGATGGCAGTCTGACATTGTCCTCAACGTCATTCCGGCAACTCCTGCGACGCCACTGGTGCCAAGTTGTATGGACATTGTCTTTCCCTTGGATCCATCAGTTGCATGGAGAGGGGGGTTCTGCTGCATGGGCAACAGCTGTTCCTCCATATCACCCTGCCCTGGCTTGCGCCCTGGAGAGGACACTCCAGTTTCGCTTCACAGCGTCGACACAACACGGGAAGCAACAGTTTACCGGTTATAAGCCCCCTGCTCGATTCGCGTAGAGCTGGCGCCAGGGGTTGCTTCCGACGGTGGGAGGGATCACCATGTCTCACTGGACAACTATCGCCCACCTCAAGCTGGGCAGCCCCCAGCCAATAAGGTGTTGTCCCGCCACAGTTCACCTGCTTCACTGGGTGCGTGGGGCTTAGTGTACATGAGTACTCGACAAGTGGACTGCGAACCATGCACCAGGCAACAACAAAAGAAAACCAACATTTAAGAAACCAGCCCTCAAGTTAGGATGCTGGAACGTACGGACAATGACAACTGGCCTATCACAAGACCTTCAGGCAATTAGCGATGTTTGGAAGACTGCAGTCATCAACGATGAGCTAGCACAACTCCAAATCGACATAGTCGCTTTGCAGGAGACACGGCTGCCAGACGCTGGGACTCTCAGGGCTATACGTTCTTCTGGCAAGGGAAGAGTGCCGAAGAAAGCAGAGAGTGTGGTGTTGGATTTGCCATGAGAAATTCTTTACTGGGGATGGTGGAACCTGGTCAACAAGGAACTGAAAGACTGTTATCACTCCGACTCCACACATCCACTGGACCCGTCAACCTGATCAGCGTCTATGCACCAACACTCGGCACTAACAGGGATACCAAGGATGAGTTCTATGATCAGTTAGACACGATCATCAGGAGTATCCCTGAAGAAGAGCACATGATACTACTGGGTGACTTCAACGCCAGAGTGGGCGCTGACCACGACTTTTGGCCAACCTGTCTTGGAAAGTTTGGCATTGGAGAAATGAATGAGAATGGACAACGACTTCTGGAACTGTGCTCGTACCATGACCTCAGCATCACCAACTCATTCTTCCAGACAAAGCCTCAACACAAAGTGTCCTGGAGACACCCTCGCTCCATGCACTGTCACCAACTCGACCTGATCATCATCAGGCGGTCTGCCTTGAAGTGCGTCCTGCTTACTCGCACCTTCCACAGTGCTGACTGCGACAGTGATCACTCGCTGGTGTGCAGCAAGATGAGGCTACAGCCAAAGAAGATCCACCGCTCTAGGCCAGAGGGCAAACCCCGCATCGATGTGAGCAAGACCGCACACCCAGACAAAGCAGAGAAATTCACCCATGAGCTCTCCGAGGTGCTGAACTGTATGCCTGCGACAAAGAGAGATGGGACCACATCAGAGACCCAGTACACAGCACAGCCATGAAAGATTTTGGAAAGAAACGAAACATGAATAATGACTGGTTTGAGGCCAACTCCGCCACACTCACTGCAGCCATTGAAGAACGCCGCGCTGTTCACCTGGAGTACAAGCATTCCCCCAGTCAGAGGACTCTACAAGAGTATCGATTTGCCAGGAGCAAAGTACAGAGACTAGCTCGACAGTGTGCAAATGATTACTGGCTCCAGCTCTGCCGGAGCATTCAACTATCTGCTGACATTGGAAACATCAGGGAATATATGATGGCATCAAGAAGGCCATGGGACCCACAAAGAAGTGGAGAGTGTCACTAAAGTCTGCAACAGGCGAAAACATCCAGGACAAGGGCAAGCAGATGGATAGATGGGTGGAGCACTACTATGAAGTGTACTCCAGGCAAAACACCGTCACTGAAGCTGCCCTCAATACTGTGGATGGTTTTCCCGTTGAAACTGAGCTGGACGAGAAGCCCACCATGGAAGAACTGAAGAAAGTCATTGAGAGCTTGTCCACAGGAAAGGCTCCAGGAAAGGATGGCATCCCACCAGAAATTATCAAGTGTGGCATCAACGTCCTCCTAGAACACCTCCACGACCTCCTCTGTCAGTCCTGGGACGAAGGTGCAGTACCTCAGGATATGAGAGACGCCAACATCGTGACCCTCTACAAGAACAAGGGTGATAGACGCGACTGCAACAACTACAGAGGCATATCGCTCCTGAGTGTTGTGGGTAAAGTCTTCGCACGCGTGATCCTGAATAGACTGCAGAGTTTACCCAGAGTCACAGTGTGGGTTCCGAGCAGGGAGATCCACAACCGACATGGTTTTCTCCTTAAGGCAGCTGCAAGAGAAATGCAGAGAACAGCACAAGCCGCTATTCCTTGCCTTCATAGACCTGACCAAAGCTTTCGACCTTGTGAACAGAGATGGGCTGTTCAAGATCCTGGTAAAGGTTGGCTGCCCACCGAAGCTGCTGAGCGTGATCCAGTCTTTTCACGACAACATGAAAGGCACAGTACTGTATGATGGCTCGTCTTCCGATGCCTTTGACATCCACAGTGGAGTAAAATAAGGCTGCGTTCTCGCTCCCACACTCTTCGGCATCTTCTTTGCAGCATTGCTGAAACGTGCTTTTGGAAATTCCACAGAGGGAGTCTATCTCCACACGCGGTCTGACGGGAGACTTTTCAATCTGGCTCAACTAAAGGCCAAAAGCAAGGTACGGGAGGCAACAATCAGAGACATGCTGTTTGCAGACGACGCTGCCCTGGCCACCCACACAGAAACCGATCTCCAGCATCTGATTGACCGCTTTTCCAGAGCTTGCGAAGAGTTCGGGTTGACAATCGGTCTTCAGAAGACCAAAGTTATGGCCCAGGATGCAGAACATCCAAGCATTGCCATCAATGACTATGTGCTAGAGGTGATCAGTCAGTTCACCTACCTTGGATCTACCATCACGGACAACCTCTCACTGGACCCTGTGATCAACCGTAGAATCGGCAAGGCCTTTACAATTTTGGCCAGATTGTCACAGAGAGTATGGAACAACAACATGCTGACCATCAACACAAAGGTCGCTGTGTACCGTGCATGTGTGTTAAATACTCTTCTCTATGCCAGCGAAACTTGGACCCTCTACGCTTCGCAAGAAAAGAGACTGAACACCTTCCACATGCGCTGCCTCCGTCGCATACTCGGGATCACTTGGAGTGATCGAATAACGAACAACGAGGTGCTGGAACGTGCCAAGATCTCCAGCATGTTCACTCTCCTCCGTCAACGCCGCCTCAGATGGCTTGGCCATCTAAGTCACATGGAAGATGGACGGATCCCCAAAGACCTGATGTATGCCGAACTTGCCTCCGGAAACAGAGCTACAGGCCAGCTCACCTTCGCTTCAAGGATGTTTGTAAGAGGGACCTGAAGACTGTTCAAATCGACATCAACAGCTGGGAAGAGCTCGCCCAGGACAGATGCAGATGGAGACACGCTCTGACCACTGGATTGAAAACTGGCGAAGACAAGCTGCGGCAGCTTTCCGAGGAAAAGCGGGTTCAACGAAAAAGGAAGCAGCGGCTCCAACCCACAGCTGACACCTCCTGCAAATGCAGTCGAGACTGCCACTCTCGTGTGGGGCTTCACAGCCACAACAGACGCTGTACAACCATCAACTAAACATTCCCCATGGGCGCATATCCATCGTCTCTCGTGACTAACGGACGCCAACAACAATATTAATATATATATTATAAAAAATATGGAATGACTCTTTTCCAAGCCTGTTGGGTTTTTTGTTCTTGATTCTGTCTCGGATCATGAGGGAATTCAAAGCATAAGTAGTTGGTTAGAAATGCCAAGAACTGGTTACTCAGGTGAATCTTTTTTTCCCCTTTACCAACTTTCCATTATTAGAAAGTCACCATCCAACTCTGATTTTGATTTTATAAGATTCAGAAACAAACTGGAGGATGAAAGATTTTTTTATAGACATGTTGTGCAACTATAACTATAGTTATAACTTTCAGAATTTTCTCTTAAATTTGGTTTAATCATAAATGCACTGCATGCTTGTAATTTTCAGAGTGAATTCATTTATAGTGTTTGTATACCATATTTACATAGAAAAGTTTAAAATGCCTTTAAAACATAGAAGGAACACTATAGGGTTCAGAAATAAACTGAACAGATTGCTGATAGGCCATTGTTTGATTTTACATTCTTCACACAGGCACTCATTAAAATAAATATATATATATAGTTTAAGGTTTTGTGTCTGCGTGTATGGGCTGTGTATTCTTTTCTTCCTTTCCAAAGAAAAAATGGTGTGTGTGTATATAGGCTGCTCAGCATCAAACATGTCATTCTCAGAAAATCCTGAGGGGACATAAAGTGAGATGTACTTTTGACTCCAAATATTTCATTCTTTCCAGGAGATGGACGATTTTCCTTCTGAAGATCAGAGATCTTTCTCAAATGTCTCTTTTAAAAGATATTCATCTTTCAGAGGAGCACTAAAATACAGAGGTTGCTTGTTACAACCCAGCTAAGTGAATACGGGCTGTGCAAAGACTATTGTTAGCCTTTTTCCTCAACACACACACACATCCCAGCCTGTTTGTGCATGGAAAACTCTTTCTCTCTCACACACACACACGCTCAGTACTGATATAATTTAGGAAACTGTTTATTCTCAGATTTACCACTATATTATTTCTGATATTCATGATGATTTTATTATTATTATATCTGAGACATACATAGATATTTGTATCTTCATTTTCATGTGATTGATTAATAACGCAATAGGGAAAACATTAGGTACCACGTTGTTGCTTGCTTTCTTTGTTTTTTCTTAGTCTCCAGCACACCCATCCTTGCATACCTCCCCTTGCTCTGAGTTCCCTATTTCCATATCCCCCTTTCTTTCATCACCTTTTCCTTGCTTTTCTCCTGTACATACAGAATTACACTCCTCTCTCTATGTACTCTGTGGGAAAGAGTTAAGGATGAGCTCTTTGTTCATTCTCTTTAATTTATTCCATATCTGCACTGATACGGCATCTACTACTGTAGTATAAGTACCCAATAGACTATGTGGGCTGGGTATAATCACTGTGCTGGCGGTCACTTGCTAACTTTTGTTGTTTATACCCTCATCGAACAATCCCTTAAAGGTATAAGTCCTGCCAAGACAGTTACGGGGAGCAGGTTATTTTAGCTTACATTTCTTTTGTTGGTGGAAAAGAGTTCAGCGATATCAGGGTTTGGTCGATGCTTATGATTGGGTATTACGGATTGTGGTGGTTTCTACACTTTCATATGCCTGATTTACTTTTCCTACTCTGTGGTACTTCCTAGTGTTTACTGTTTGGTTTTTTGCCTTCAATGTTTGAATAATAGTAGATTTGTTGGACTGAGAGAGAGGGATAGTTTTAACCCTATGGAATATTGGATTGATTTTTCTGTTGACCTGACTGAATTATTCTTTGTGATACATCCTACTTGCTTTATTTTAGCTTGCTTCAGTTCAGATAGTGTTCTTCCTCTGTTATTTTTTTAAATTTGTATTCTTGCTAAAATTAATCCTTTTTAAGTTTTCTCTCTCCTATAAGGCTAACATCTCTGTAGAAAATTCAGACAAGCTGCCTTAAAAATAATAAATATGTACTGTTTTTCTTTCAATTTTAAATGATCGTTTATTATCCTACTGTACGCTGTCAAAACCTGATGGTATAATTTAAACTAAAGAAAAGATGCCATATAGCCCAACTGTCACTTCTTATTTGTTTTGATTGTACACATACGTAATCAATATGTGAATATTTCAATACTTTGTGACTCTAATTGTCACTCTATAAGACGCAACAAAATAATTTGTTCGACGAAAGTGTCTGTAGCCATATTTTGTGTGTCTGTCTGTATAATATATATACATCTATATCTAATCATTTTATTTACATAACTGTCCCTGGGGAGAGCACTGTAAAACTATAGAAACATGATTAAAAAACAAGACGTGTTGACATTTTTAAACTTGAGTTAGGAGTCTATGCTTATAAAGTTAATGAGAGCTGTGGGTCTCTGAAAATGAAGGCACTTACATTTATATGCCCAATTAGAGATTGAAGTCCCTACCCTTAGGCACCCAAGTTAGAATGTTTTGGGCTAAGTGAGCCATTTTTCAGCTCATTACATGTTTACTCCATTTAACAGAACATTAGAACTATATGATCAATTAAGCTCTAAGGATGATTTATCCTTGCAGATTCTATGTGCTGTATATTAATTTGAAATTTCATACTTGATTTTTTTGAAAATAGGCACTTGCTTGAAAAGTGTGTGCATCTATAGTAGACCTGTTTCTATCAACTTGAACATCAAGCTCACTATAGGCCAGATTTAGTGTCGGTGCAAATCAACATAGCTGTATTCACTTCAGCAGAGCTATACAGATGTAGACTAGCTAAGGATCTGGCCTTTGAAATGTAGCTATTGTCTTCTTTTGTGTGGGGGGGTATATAGGATGTGACACAAGGACATCACTGGCCTTGGATGAGCCTAAGACAGCCATAAATTGTATATATTAGTTGTGCTGGACTATGAATGATGTCACTCATTTTACACCCAAGTTTACCTCCACACATGCAGACTTGGCATGACACAGTTTAACACTGCAGATTGTAAACATTAGACATGCTGAATCATATTGTTGAGTCTACAGAAAACAAGTATTAGAAGGGATATAGTTCTTCATTCAAGCCAGGTGTTGGCTTTCAAGTAAGCCAGGCGACCACCCTCGTTGGTCCCTATCATCACCATACCACCCTGTCCAAGCAGGGGGCTTGAAGAGTGCCCCAGTCCAGAAGAGGACTCTTTTGTGGGTAGCCACCAACAACAACCCCCAAGCAGTGGGCAGAGCTGTAGGGGCCTCATGAGGAGGAGACGTCTAGGGCCAGTACTGTGTATAGTACAGTATGTATAACTTACACAGTATATATAAACCAGTAAAAGAGCTTTAAAATACCATCAGTACAGTGGTAGTGTGAGCCTAAGATTTTATCTTTTTAATTTGAATCTTGTCATCCTATAAATTCAGCTGTATAATAATCTACTTGAGCGAGGGAGGTCAACTCATTCTATAAAATGTTGTAAATAATTTAACATTTGTTTTCCAATAAGAGTGCTGATTTTTGAAAACATCTATTAAGTTCCACAAAACAGTGCATCAAGCCCTTTTTTGTCTTGGCAAGATCCTGAATTCATTGAGAATTTAGAGTATTTTCAATTTTTATCCCATAGCAAGACAATACTTATTTTGTTTTTCATAATAAGTGTTTTTTTTTCCTTTGTAAGTGTTCAGTGAATATCAGGGTTCATTATTTTGTTTACCTACCTACTGGAAATGTTTGGAAGATTCCTTTTTGTTTGAAAAATATAGCTTACCAGAACATACATTACAGATGTTTCCATATTTTCTTACCAATACTGTAGGAATTCTTTCTTAGAAATATAATACAGGAGAGGCAAATGAAGGAATGTAAAAGTTAGTTTACACCTACATACATTCAGTCCTTTGGTGAATAAGGTCCCATGTGAATACAGCTCTAAGTTTAACAAGTAAGCTTTTAAATTTTAAAAAGTGTTTGGCCACACTTTTTTACTCTTTTCTTTAAACTACTACTGCTAAATTTTAAGTTTTTTCTGGTGGGCTTTTGAAGCTGACAAGCCGGTATGTGGGAACTTTACACTCCTGTGCAAATTATGTATCATATTCAGTTTGTGAGGCTGATCTTTGCTCGCTGTTCAACACAACATCATTACTATATTCTGCCAATGAGTAATTGTTCCATTAAAAGGCAAAACCCTTAATATCTTGCTAAATTTCACCATCTACTTAACAGGGAAAAAAGCATTTAAACTGCCATAATTATTGAATGGATTCCTTGGTCCTGTTGATGCTAGTGATACAAGAATACGGTAGGTTTTCTTTTGAAACAGAATTTGGCTCTCTTTTGCAGCGGTAGTTTGATTGCACTTCCTTTTACAAGGGCCATCTTCAGACTGCCTATATTGATTTGCATTAGAAATGCATTGTGCTTACCAGAGATTCCCAGCATGACTTGTGAATGTATCACAGCTCCCAATCAATTCTATTCTTGTCCTTCTAGTGCACTTTAATTTCCATGCAACTTAACATCTCGATAGAAAACTGTAATATTTTAAAGGACTCGAACTGGCTGATTGAACTATCTTGCTGGATAATCGGCTGCTCCTTGTTAAGCTAATTATAAAGCATGATAAGAACTTGGGCAATGGGTGAAGAAGACCAGCACTGTACAACTCACTGGATGTAAACAAAGAAAAAGACCCATTCTGTATATAGAATTGGAAAGTTTTAATGCCCGCAAAATGGGCTAATCTGTTTACACAGCAGCACCAGGGGGCATGGAAGCACTACATTAATTAATGTGGCATCTTCTGAGCTATAGTATCATTTAAGAAGCACCTGTTAAAGTCAAGCTAATTTACCACCTGAAAGGAGCAGATAGTTTGGTATCATTTGGATAGTTTGGTAAGCAAAATAGGTGGAGGAAAAATTGCAGCATTATTTTTAAAAAATCAAAATAGGATTATTTCACATTTTGTAGTGCTTTATCATTAAAAATGGCAGGCCTGATCTTGTGTTCTTTGCATAGCTAAACTCCCATTCATCTCAATAGAAGCTTAGTCTGAGTGTGGACTATAAGATTAGACTCCATCTCTGTACTGCACATAAATTACAGGGGGACATTTTTCCTCCTGGTCAGGGTCTGATTGATTGTACACCAACTGATGTGGGTGAGACAACCAGACTCTCATATTATAGCTCCATCACTGGCAACTTCAATCCATTTGTATGTATAAATTGACAGAAATTTAATCTCACTCAAAACATTGTCTCTTCTTTGTTCCTTGTGTTTACTGCCGCTGTTGCATAGTTTATTCACTGTCTGAATGTACTATTATATTTTTGATGGTTTCTAAGGTAGAAAATAAAGATCTCTATCATCTTTGTGTGTGTGGTATCTCCTCCTCACCCAATCTTTCCCTAACCACCCCCCCCCTCAATCTGTACTGCATGTACATTTTTTCACATTCCCTTTTTTAGTCTGTTTGGCTGCCTGTTAGACTGATACTGCATATTTAATTATTTTATATTTATAAAAAGGACATAATTAGGAGGCACATTGACACAGGCTGTGGCATGTAGTTACACGCAGAAAGGGACTAAGAAGGCAAAAGTCTTATCTAGAAATACATTGGCCTAAAAAGAACCACGGTGAGGAGTTAAAATGGAAATGCTTCTCTGAACCTAATTGCTCCCCACAAGTTTTGCAGATTAGCATCCATTGAAATGAGCCCCATAGCTAATGTTGGTGAAATTTTCTGAAGGAACAGTGTATCTATTGAAAAATGCAGTTTCGGATCAACCATAACTGTTCGCAAATTAATGTCGAGCTCACCAAATAGTTTCAGCCGAACTGAAGAAGTTGAAATGTTTTGGTAATGTTGAAATATTTTGATCCAAAATAATTGGTTGTGATTTCCAGGCATAATGACAAAAGCAAAGGAAAGGATTAATGAAATGGCCAAAGGAGTATCTGTCAACTCCCTTATAACCATTAGTCCAACCCCTAGTCCTTGAGCAGGGGGTTGGACTAGATAACCTCCTGAGATCTCTTCCAACCCTAATCTTCTATGATTCTATGATTAGTCTAGTGGCTAGTGGAGACCCCAGGTTTAATTTTCCACTCTGCCTGACAAAGAAAAGGGATTTGCACTTGGGGTTCTCACATTGCAGAAGAGTGTCTTAGCCATTGAGCTAGGGAATGGTCTGATATAGGGTGTTCTCAGTCTCTCCTCTTAGAGCTGTCCCATTTTTTCATTCATAACTAGTCACTGGAGCAGGGACTTGAACTTGGGTTTGTACATCCAAGGTGGGTGCTGCAACTGTCAGGCTGTAGAGTCTTTCTCACTCATTTCCTGGCCCAGTGACTTATCATTGTCATCATGATAGACCATGAATTGCCATTATGAATGAATTGCCATCTCCAGTTTTGGTATTGGTAAACAAGACCAGTTTTGGTAAACAAAACCATGACTTAAGTTTTACTAAACCAAATCAAAATTTGTTTTTCTTTTTCCTCCTTTCTTATAAAAAAAAAATATATATATATATAAAAAATAATATATAAATGGAGATATGCCAATCTCCTAGAACTGGAAGGACCTTGAAAGGTCATCGAGTCCAGTCCCCTGCCTTCACTAGCAGGACCAAGTACTGCCCCCTGACAGATTTTTGCCCCAGATTCCCTAAGTGGCCCCCTCAAGGATTGAACTCACAAGCCTGGGTTAGCAGGCCAGTGCTCAAACCACTGAGCTATCCTTCCCCCCTGATATCCAACTTTGAATCAAGAAATGGAAGAAGTAAGATATTAATCCAAATCCTTTCGAATATTAGTGTTTCAGGTAAAATAGGTCTTGAATCAAAATAACCCCTGGTTTGGGATTAACAGAACCAAACCCTAAATGACAAGTTTTGCAAATTTGACACAGAAAATTTTGTCTACAAATAATATTTAGTTTGTTTTCAAAATATGTAACTATTTAGGTATGTTCCTGGCACAAAATATTCACAGTTGATGCCTGAATATATTTATCTTTTTGAACAACATCAGAAGTGAAATGGAAGATGATGAAATTCAAGGAATTAGAAAGTGGGAATATTGTATTTATAACATTCTAAAGAACTATTATATTTTTTCAAAACATAATTAATCTAAATCTCATAATGTGCTGCCAGATTCAAAATTATTCTTTGAATTGTGTGGTTCAGAATGATATGATGTCTTAGTTAACCAATGTAAAAATTAAATCTCGGAAACACTCGCAACTTAGTTTCTGCATAGAATCTTTTTAGATTGTGAGCTCTCTGGGAGAGGGTTTTTTTTCTTTTATGTTTTGTCTGCACTAACCGTATTGAGAGCATTACCAGAAGCAAATAATAATAATGAGAGGAAAAAAAACTATATTTTCAGTGTGAATGTACTTAAAGTTAAAAAAAAATCCCATTAACCTCATTGAGTACGGTGCATACACTGAGACTGCAGGATTGGGTTTCATATGGGGGCAAGCAACCAAGGAAAAGCCTTTTGAAATCCCACATGATGGATATAAACTTTTTACCAGTGAAGAGTGAATATAGCTTTGATATGCTTACTTATATTATTTGGTTCCCAATGCTATTACAATATTGAATGGGATTTTCAGATTAGTTCTGGGTTTCATAACCATCAGTATCAAGGTAGTTTCATAATGGCTTTAATCTGTATTAATCTTTTCACTGAAGTTTGGAAATAGTGGTGGTATCGCCAGAAGGTCTCTACAGTTAGATTTTAAGTTTTATTATGTTTTGCTAATCATGCAGAAATTGTATCCATTATGCAAGTATTTTTTCCACCAAGATCTGACCCAAAGCCCACTAAAATGAATGAGAGTCTTTCCTTTGACTTCAAGGGTCTTTGAATCAGACCCTCATCCACCTAGTTGAACACATAGGTGCTCTGAAATTCTGGCTGTGTTGAAGTGGCAAAACTCCCATTGGATGTCACCATCCTAATATGCAGTCTCTCATGTATAACTTTTTTTTCTGGTATAGAGGACTAAACAAGCAGAACCACTGCTAGTACTGGTTGATTCCATAGGCGCCGACTCCGTGGGTGCTCCGGTGCTGGAGCAGCCACGGAGAAAAATTGGTGGGTGCTCTGCACCCACCGGCAACTCCCCGCCCGCCCCGAACCCGCGGGAAACTTACCGGTAACCAGGAGACGTTGCGGGGGCCCCGCCCTCGACGCAGGGCAACATGGTGTCGGCGTCGGGGGTGGGGCCCCGCAACGTCACCCGGCGTCGGGGGTGGGGCCCCGCAACGTCACCCGACGCCGGGTGACAGCACCCACGGGCGGGGCCGGAAGTCGGCCCCTATGGTTGATTCTATTTAATTTGCCATATTACAATTCGGATTTACAAGAGGTTTAGGCGTGGGGAAAAAAGTTGTATATGCTGTATGTTATGTTTTCATGTTACTGAAGGGAGATAAAGTATATGTTTATTCGGACTGTTTCTGTGTTTTGTAGGACAATATTGGCACCAGGAAAACTTTAAGGCCAGCTTCAGCAAAAAATAAAAATCTGCTTAATGCTGCCAAAGCAGGCAGTAGAGGCTTCCACAGCATGGAGACTGGACATATTTTTTTCACAATTGAATTCTTAGAAATAGAGGAGTATATCATATCTGAAATATTGATCTCTCTAAACTGCAGTCGTCAGATGTATTATGTTGTTTCACTATCCTTGAAGATTTTTCTGGGGTTTTGAAGACAGCCTTTTCACATTTTGGATCTTTAGTTGTATAAACTATCTACAAATGTATGTGAAACCTTAGCCCATCTAAGAGGTACAATACAGTGCATTAAAATGTAAATGCATGCACATAGAAACCCTTGAACACCTGGACTCCTAACTTTTATATTAAACTGAGTACTGTTAAAGTAAAACAAATGGAAATAATGTGCATCAAATTTGTGCCAGAGCTCTGAATTTATACAATGTTAATGAAGGTTTTAATTAATACTTGAACATGAAACTAAGAGTAGGCAGAGTAAAGCCCTTGCCATTAGTTTGTGCATCTTAATGAAAGCCTTGTTAATATTTAAAACTGCATTTAAAACCCCAAGTGTATGGGCAGGCTAGCTAGTTAAAAAAGACGTAGCCATTCTATCAAGCACAGCTATTTGGATAAAAGGATAAATGTCAGACTAATAAAAGCCAATGACAAAACACTGCAATTTGCAGCTTAATTGAACATTTAAAATGTAATTTTATAGTTTGATAAAGTAAAAAAAAAAAAGGCAAGACACTGGGCCCATATCTAGGTACTTTAGACAAACATCTGCTCATTTTGCTACAAATATTTTCTTGAACTGATTTTTCTTTTGTTAAATATTGTAATATGATAGCTCCAGGTTATTCATGTGACATGGGACGATAACAAATCAAGCAATATGCTCCTGTTAAAGGAATGAAGTATTTCTAACAAGCAAGCCTGATTCATTTAGATATTTTCCATCCATGTGATGAGGCCTGACCTAATCATTGTGCTTTATAGAAGGAACTGTGAGGAATGTGTGTTCGGCCATGTTCCTTTTTAACAGATTAATTTAAAATTTGTAAAGGAAAAAAATAATGAATTCAATTATTTTCTTTAAAACTATGGATGTTTGAGCTATTTCATAGTAGAAAATCACTGGAAAACAGCCAACTAGAAACAGAGTACTTTACCTGTTTTCAACACATCTAGCTACAGTAGGTTTGTGGCTCCCAGAATTTACATCTAAAGCAGTTGTGCCTTTAACTACCATGGATCTACTTCAGCATATGTAGGAGTCACACAGAGCCATAGCATAAGTTGCCTCACACTGAGCTGTGATGTTGGATTGTCATGTTCTTATTTTGAAATTGCATCAGTATATAATGATATAATCTCCTCCTTCCTTCTCTCCTCTCCTTTGCTACAAAGAGGGGTGGGATGGGCACCAGTGGGATTATCTTTTTCTTTCTTCCCTTTCTAGCTACTGACCCTGGTCTATTCCTCTTGCCCCATTTCCTGGTTACAAGTTCCAAATATGTATCTTTGCAGAGAAGGGAAGTTGAGAAATATCTCCCTGTGGCTTCCATGTTCACAGAACCATTTGATGAGTCTTCTCTACTTTGCCTATGCAGTGGTTCACAAACTGTGGCTTGTGAACCACTGGTGATACATGAGCTTGTTGGAAGTGGAATGCCAAAAGCTCAAAAAACAATTCAATTTCAAACGCACAGTTGCTTGCGTGCAGGGCTGGGAGCCAGAGGCACATGGGGAATTCCCTCCTGCGTCTGTAGGGAAGTTGGGGGTGGGAGAGATCGATTGGGTGCAGTGGATTAAAGCCTGGAGACCAGACTAAGGAGAGCCACCTGGCTTTGCAGCTTCAGAGCAGTGGGGTGGCTGCAATCTGAGAGACGTCTCCCAGCAGGGTGAGCCCTTGTGCTGTTTGCCCAGCATTGCAGGCATCCAGGGGCACTGCTTGAGAGTGGAACTGAAGCTGCTTGATGCCCAGGTAAAAGCCCCCCCCAAATCCTGCCCCCCACCTCCTAACCCTCTACTCCAATCCCCTGTGAGTCCCTTTTCCTTTTTTACCCACAGAAGAGCCCTGCCCTCCAACAATCATCTCTACTTCCTAACCGCTTGTCCTTTCACTTCCCTTCCTCCCGCCACAAATCTCCACGCCAGGCTCCCTTCTCTTCTAATTTCCTCCATCCAGATCTCCACCAGTCAGACCTGCATTAACTGAGCATGCACACATATGTTCCAGGGATGCAGCCCACACCTTGGTTCCACAAAAGTAGTGTATGCATGCTCACCCCCCTTCAACCCACTCATCTGAATGCTTTGGCGAGGGCATCCTTGTTTTAGTTTGTATGTGGTCATGCAAGTTGTTTTGTATTTGTGAGTACAGTTGTGCTCCTCAAAATGAGTACGTTGCAAACTAGCCATAACCTCAAAAGAAAACGTACAGAAACACAACAAAGGTCTGTTGATAAAAGAGGCGGTAGTGTGAATCAAAACCTGAGTGGAAAAAACTGGAGAGATTTCAGGCATTGTTGGTTGGATATCTGCTATAAATAATAAACAGCACAAAACTGTTGGAAGGCCTGGTCCCAGCTATGTATCATTTGGATTTAGTTTGAGTGGTGAATACAGTGAAGCAGTATCTCAGTGCATCAGTTGCTGTCATTCAGTGAACCCTTTCCTACTTCAATGTCACCTCAATACAAAGCACAGTTCTTTAAAAGATAAACTCGATTTTTAAAGAAAAATCTAAGTGAACTGAAAGAAAGCAAAAAAAAATCTCAGCGTTAATGTGAAGCCTCTACAAGCATCATACCATGTAAACTTGAGGACTGATAAGACTGGGATTGATCACACTCATACAATTAGCAAGAATCTAGTGCTACCTTCTGGCAAAAGACGTCATCAATTTTGGGGGAAAACACTGCAAAACAGCTTAACATAATTTCTTTATCTAACAACAGTGTGTCAAGAAGAATTGGAGACATGGCTTCTCAAGTAAAGGAAAAGCTCAGAGAAGTATAAAATAAAGTAAGTTCTTTTCACTTCAATTATGTCAAAGCAAGTTTGCTCAGCTTCTTACCTATGTAAGATTTGAATCAGAAATGACAATTAAAGAAGAGTTCTTGTTTTGTGATGCTGTATTAAGATGTACAATGGCAGAAGAAACTTTTAACCTTCTGAATGAGTTTATCACAGCAAATGGAGTAGAGTAGCAAAACTGCCTGGTGTGTGCTCTCATGGAATGTGAGAAATGACTGGAAGAATTGGCAGTGTTTTGGCAAGACTTAAAGAAATGGTGCCTAATGCTAAGTTCACTCACTGACAGTATTTATTGAGAGGCACTAGTTGATAGAAAAATGCCTGTTAATCTGAAAATCATTCTGGATCAGTCTCTAAAGGCGGTCAGTATTTAATGAAGCACAAGCACTGAGTTCGCTCTGTTTCATTGCCTCAAACTGAAAATAAAAGTGATCATGAAAAACTTCTCTTTACAGAAGTGAGATGGCTAAATCATGGGAAGGTGTTGACTCATCTCTTAAACTTGTACTTGGGAACAGAGTTCATACATACTGATTTTCGTTTTGAATCTGCGGACTACTTTATGGATGAGTTATTGCTGTCAAGACTAGCCTACTTAGCTGACTTGTTCGTGCATCACAATGACCAGAGTGACAATTTAGAGGGACTAAAACTATGCCATGTTCATGACAAAACAAGGGCAGTAATGAAGATTATAGCATGCAAACGAGAAAAGGAAAATTGCCAGTCATTCCCAAACATGTAAAATTTCCTTATAAAAAATGAACTGAAAATATTGCCTGAATTTGGTCACCAAGTATAATGAGTACTTTTGCAACAAATGAGGACTGGATCAGGGTCCCATTTTCAATAGAAGACGACACTTTCCCAGATGGCTTCTCAGCAAAGGAAGAGTTGATTGAACTGTCCTGTGATGGTGGACTCAAGCTCAAATTCAGCAAAGTGCAGCTCAATGACTGTTTGTTGAGATGGAGAGAAGAGGTACAAGCCTCAGATCAGACGGAACTTTGACATTTTTGGTGCCTTTCAGCACTACGTATCTCTGTGAGCCTCCTACATACGTATGTATCTCATAGGGTCTGACTCAAAGCCCACTGAAGCCAGTGCAAGCCTTTCTATGGACTTCAGGGGATTCTGGATGAGGCCCATACAGAGTACATTTTCCTAGTACTAATAAAGACAAAAATTTCAAACGTGAGCACTGATTTGTGGTGCTTCAATATTTTTGGTTCCAAACTTCAGACACTTTGGGTCGGATTTGCGGAGGTGCCGAGTGTCTGCATCTGCTATTGATGTCAGTTGATGCTGTGGGTTTGCAGAACTTCTAAAGATCAGGCCCAACTTGTTCAAAGTTGGGCATCCAGATATTAAGACACCTTAAATGAGGGGCCATGTTTGAAAGTTCAGGCCATCCGGTTTTAGCTTGTTCTGGTTACTTGATATTACATATATATTAGAACTATGCCACAATAGCTTTTGTAGCTCCATTAAAAGACTCTTGGAAAGTTTCGGTTTCTTTATCCATTAAGACTGAGCATTAACAAAACACTTCAGAAATGCTAGAAAATGGTTGGAAATACAGCTATAACCCTGCAAACCCTAACTGATATAATTCTTATTCATGTGAGCAGTTCCACTGAAGTCACAATCTACTTGCATGAATAAGCATTATAGGTTTGGGCCTTAGGTGTTTAGTACTGTATTTTTGAATGACTAAAGTAATGTTTCTAAATGGATACCTTAAGATACTTAATATCTACACAAGCTGAGATGAAATGATCCATTGTGCACACTTAGCTTTTTCAGACCAGGTTGCTTCTCTGTAATTACTTGTGTTAAGTTGATAAATTCGATGTTTCACAGGGCACTGACTTTCCAGTATGCATTCTATTATCTTATCTTCAGTCATTCCCCCACCCCACCCCACCCCCACCCCTTTCCTGGTCATTTTAGTCTATTAAAACACCTTTCATTCTACTAGCAGTAATAGTATGAATTAATCTTGAACCGTCAGTATTCATTTGTACATCAAGTCAAAGTGAAAGTACTGCTAAGCAATTATTATTAACAGTTAAAGATCAGAAGACAATTTACATGAGAGAATGTTCTGATTTTGTGCAATATTCTGTATATCATAAAGTAACTAAAATCATTCTTCAATCTCTCTGCCCCCTGTGAGTTGTTTGTGGCTTTTCAGGGTGATAAGATGGAGTAGTTCCCTTGCTCACCTTAAAGTAGAGTCTATGATTGTGTTCTTCCATCAGGGTCCCAAGGCATCCTCACAGCTATAGGACACCATCTGCTGCTGTGTTTTTTCAACCAAATTATATTGTTTAGCGCTTTTTTAATAGATCTTTTACTATAGATCTGATTCTACATGCAATACTTACTCCTCCTCCGCTGTGAGCAGAGTTGTGTTTTATTTCCTTGTGAGTCATCCCTTCCATAAGAAACCCTCCCCACTGGGTGGCATGTATGGTTAATCACAAAATCACAGACTTCCTTCCTCCATTAAAATAGAAGGTGATGATTTATATCTTCTTTGGGGGTTGCTGTTAAATGCATTATGCTGCCTGATTAGAATAAAAGTGTTTTGATTTGGCTGACTGAACAAGATGAGTTAAGGACATGGAATTTCGTATATTGCCTTAATAGTTGTGAATGTAACTGCTTCACTCTAAGACTGAATTTAAACGGCATAAACTTTTTTATGGATCATTGCTGCTATATCTGTAAAATGTCTGTTTAGAGCAGTTAGTACATTTTCAGCCAGGGTATTCATAGGGCTTTTTTATAATGGTCAGAGCAGAGACAGCCAGAGTCTAAAAACTGCTTGTAGCAGCACTGGGATATTATGGGAGGACTGTGTGGCTCATGGTAGTGACTATGGGACCTTTCCATTCCTCAGTATTGCTTCAGCTCTGTCTCAGGTCTTTAGTGACTAAAGTTGTAACCATCTGATGGCCATGCAGAGGCCTGTGCAAAAAGTGTGTTGGTGTTCTTCAGCAATTTCCATTGGAAAAATGTGCACATCACAAATCCCCTCGTACATTTTGAGGAACCGTCTCAGCGGAGAGGAATGGACATAGGGACTGAACACTCATTTCAGTTAAAGCGCTGCTGACCTGGTGTCTTTCATGACCACCGTTTGCTTTAATTTTAAGTATTCGCTTTTATTCATATTTAAGACTGCTGATTACTCAAACCTAGTTATCCAGATACCCATTTACCAAGTGTAGCGGGGTGGCACCCCACTCAGGCCTGAAGGGGCTTGAAAACAGCCCAGGAGAGGGCTGGGGCTCGGGCAAGCAGCTCCAGGCTGAGTGGGAAGGCAGGCTCAGCTGGGTCCACGCCCCAATTAAGGCTCAGCTGGCCCTTATAAGTGGGCAGTGAGCCAAGAACAAGAGTCTCCCTCTGCCTGTAGAGGGAGAAGGGCCTGGCTGCAGGAGCTAAGCAGGGACCTGAAGTGGAGCAGGGCTGGGGAAAGGCTAAGGGAACCGGGGAGCTCCGGCCTAGGAAAACCCCAGGCTCCAGGGCTAGACTAAGTCCCAAAGGGGTACTAGGGTTGCAGGGGCAGCCCACGGGTAGGCCAAGGCAGCAGGTCCAAACCCAACCTTGCCTGTGATGAGTGGCTTATACTGCCGTCTGCCTCAGGGGGCGGGGGCTAGCTGGTGACTGGCAGTAGCCTACGACTGAGGTGAGGTGGGGATAGAGGGTTGGGAGTTCCCCAGGGAGGGGAGACCCAGATCTGTGGGGTACTGCCAGGGGGCAACACCCCAGTTAAAGGGGCACCAGGGTCCTGGGAGTGACACAGGGCCAGAGCGGTCAGGCGGATCACTGGCCTGCAGAGGGCGCTCCGGAGGCTGGGTGAGCTAATTCCCTGAAGTGACCAGCAGGAGGTGCCGCAGGGGTGAATCTGACCCGCTTACACCAAGCAATCATAATTTTCACTAACTGGTCTAACAAAAAAACAACTGGAGATAAACGAATGTAGTCTATATTCAAACAACTTAAAAACACAACATGTAGGGACTGCTGTAGGCCTCTACAGAGAAGTAGCCCAGTGTGAAAAGGCAGAAGAGATAATTTCATTTCAGTTTGTGCAGACATTTCTCTACCTCCTCTCTTTTTTCTCCTTTGTGTTTGCTATCACCAATATTCGGAATAGTTTCTGCTCTATCCTTGTGTGGGTCAGGTTCTGAGTTCTTTTTCTTGACACCTTGTGCCTCCACTCAAAGTGACTCTTTACTGTGCCAGACACACAGGGCTGCTGACCCTTGAGAAGTCCATTATTATACCACAAGCTGGCAAGGAGTGTAAAGCCCCCAGGGGAAAATAATGCAAATAAAACAAACACCAACAAAAAAATACTACTCTAAAATAACAGTGTAACTGGGAGTGGAGGGAGGAATTTACAGGGAAATAGGATCTGAGGAAGGAAGGGATTAAGGTTCATTAATAATTTGTAAATAAGACAAATCCCTGGCACCTTTCTGAGGCAGACGGCATGGTGCAGATTGTGCCTCCTCCAATGGAGTGTTGCAGAACTGGGGTATTGGCCATCTTAAACGTTCCTTTTTCTAGGTGGGGCAGGGTCCTCTCCTGACTCCAACTATGTTCACTGGTGTCCCTAGTCTGGCATCTTTCTGGGGTTTCAGGCTAGTTCTTGGTTGCTAATACCAGGTTGGAACTCTATTTCCCGCTTTGGTGCTGGTCACTGTAGTGCTGGAGCTGCCTGATCCATGCACCTAAAATCTCAGAGCAGAGTTGTAGTGAGGCGGTGCGGGTCCCCGCCACCCCAAAGAGAGACGAGCTCCTCCGGACACCAGAGTGGGCGGAGCCAGGGAGCTCTGAGCCTGCCCCCCAGAGGGTCAGGCGTGGCACAGGAAGTATAAAGGCCCGACCTCAGAGCTCACTGAGAGAGCAGCCACCGGGGAGACCAGATGCCTCTGGTCTACCTCCCAGTTGGGAAACCTCAGTGACCTGCGGCAGACCCAAGGGCTGACCATGTCTGCCCCAGACCAGCTACCTGGAGGAGTGGCTGAGCCTGCCCCCGGCCAGCGATCCTGAGGAACCCATGGTGCTGGACCCCTGTGAGGATACTACCCCGACCCAGGTACCTCAAGAGGGGGAGTCTGGAAGTAGCCCGGGGGCAGCCAACCCTAGTCGGGCTGCAGCACTGCCAGAGCCCATGTCCATGTGTTGCGGCTGGGATCCCCACTGATGCAGCAGCGGGTCCTCTGCCACTGCTGGGGCCCCGGGCTGGGATGCAGTGGGGCGGGAGGGCCTGCGTCCCCCCTGCCACCCAACTCATGGGTGTCAGTCACCCCCTCTCCCTGGCCTTTGGACCCAGGACCTAGGCTCACTGTTGCTGCTCGGCCCCTGCCTGAGGGCCTGAACCCCCTGACTCACCATTTTCCCGCTGACGCCTAACTGTGTTGTTTTTGCCGTCACAAAGGCCGCAGAGGAAGACTCCTGTGACCGGACTAATTCCCTGCTAGACCTCTTCCCGAACTTAGGGAGGTGGTGGGGGTCTCCACTGCCTCCAAAGAAAGACAAGCCCTGGCTAACCTGTGACGTTATTGACAATAACTGGGACCATATAGATCATTGTTACAACCAAGGTCCTGTAGTGGCACCAAATCTTGTATAAAGGGGGTCAAATGAGGTGTCTAAGACCGGGTTATGCTTGGCTGGTTATGATTATGCCATTTATATGCATGTATCAGTTTTGTAGTTGAAGTGATGAATATTGGCTTTATACTGTCTGTAGTTCAATGGCTTTATATGTATGTCTGTATTTCAAACTGGGGCTGGGCTTCTGGGACCCAGGACAAGCTATCAGCTCTGCCAGGCATGCTGATGGCCCATTAAGGACCATCGACTATACAATTAGCCCATTGACGGGAGGCAGACACACCTTATGATTCAGTAAGGTATGCAGAGACTTGCCCATGTGACTCCAGACTCATTTTGCTGTGATTTTCCACAGTAAGGAAAGAGGTGTCTTTACACCTGGAAGAAACTATAAAAGGCAGCTGCCTCATCTCCATTTTGTCTTCATTTCCTGCTTCTTACCTCTGGAGGAACCTTTCTACAAATGGAAGCTCTGAACAAAGGACTGAAGGACCCATCCCAGCTGGGGATGTAATCCAGAGACTTGATTTGAACCTGCAGTATTCCATCTCTGCAAGCCTGACCCAAGAACTTTGCCATTACTGTATGTAATTGATTCCTTTTAACCAATTCTAGCTCTCACCTATACCTTTTTCCTTTTATGAATAAACCTTTAGATTTTAGATTCTAAAGGATTGGCAACAGCGTGATTTGTGGGTAAGATTTAAGTTGTATATTGACCTGGCTCTGAGGTTCGGTCCGCTGGGATCAGGAGAACCTATTTTCTTTTACTGGGACATTGGTTTTCATGACCATTTGTCACCATAACGAGTGGCTCTGGTGGTGAGACTGGGAAACTGGAGTGTCTAAGGGAATTGTTGTGTGACTTGTGGTTAGCCAGTAGGGTAAAACCACTGTCCTCTGTCTGGCTGGTTTGGTTTGCCTTAGAGGTGGAAAAACCCCAGCCTTGGGCTGTAGTTGCCCTGTTTGAAGCAATTTGTCCTGAACTGGCACTCTCAGTTGGGTCTTGCCAGAACCAGCATCGTTACAGTCCTCATTACAAGAGCAAAATAAAAAACCCTTTAAGGGAAGAGAGAATTCAGCAAAGACTCTAAGCCATGTGGGCTCTCTCCCAGTTTCTAAACTCAAAACTCTCTTTCTTTGTGTAAAACAAGGCTGCCCCTTGCCCTGTTAACTTGCTGGGTACTATGCAGCCCTGGCTTGTCATTGGTCCAGTGTGCTGCTTGTTGAGATCACCCCAGGCAGAAGGCTCTCTGTTGGCCCCATAAGGTGTGTCTGTTTTCTTCCATCCCTACCCCTGACCCACAAGCATTCTGGAAATGGGCTCAGAGTACTTTGGCATCCATCTTATTTTTAGTCTTTTTGGTAGTGCCTCCTAGAGGCTCAGACCAGAGCTCTAGAAGCTGGTGGATCTCAAGTAGGGGGTTGCATTACATTTTTAGTGCATATAGAGATTACTATAAATTAAATTAAAGTGCTAGAAATGTATTTCATCCTATTTCCAGAGAATCACCCTTGAAGACCAATCCTAGACTTTCTGAAGCACTCTGGGTTTTCCTCAGGGATTCCCCATCCAACTGTATAACTGAGCAATACTGCTCAGATGGAGAGAGCTACATAAATTTTACCCTGATATGACATAGCTGCAAGGGATAACTCAAGGAAATACCAACAGCTAAAGCAGTGAGCAAGATACATTGAACCGTTGCATTGATACATTGCTTAGAAACCTTGATTTTTTTCACTAACAGCTTAAAAATTTAAACCATAATCTGAAAAGAGCTAGTCTTCCCTTAGATTGCTTGTCTGGTTATAGTTAGAATAATTGACCTACTTTTCAGCACATTTCCATGGGTATTGTGCTACCATTTGAACTCCCAGAAAACCAATTAAATTCATCTACCCAAAAAGTCCTTCAAAAAACAAAACACCTTTGTTATAAACATGTACCCTTTGATTTATTGAAGCTATATTTGCATATTACCCAGATAAGCGCTCTAGAGACATACTGTAACAACCCTTACTCCTGCTGGCCAGCACTTACTCATGCATGTAGTGCCACTGAGTCTTCACCAACATTAGTCACAGTTGCCCAGTTGGACTCGGAATGTAAAATCTTGGTGAATGCTGCAGAGCTTGCATAAATAGGCGGATCTCTATGGAAACAGAGTTGAAAGATGAGAGTGCTCAATACCAGAGTGGTCGGCAACCTTATAAAAACCTAGGTAGATCGAAACAGGGGGTTGAAAGATGGATTTTTGTCAGATGGCTTTCTAGACAACAGCCTCCTTCACTGAACAGCCCTAATTTCAGGGGTGAAAGTAAAATTTGTCTCTTACCAGTACGGGGGACAGCTTTCCTCCCCCACCCCACCCTGGAAGAGGCGGGGCCTCGGGCGGAAGGGGTGGGGCTCAGGCATCAGCATTCCCCTGCCAGCCCTCCCCGCCTCCCGGGGCTGGGTAGCTGCTCCTTTTGCCCCCATCAGCGCCCGGGGGGGGGGCGCAAAAGGGGCAGCACTTTAAGCATGGTCCTTTAAAGCACCGCTGCGACAAAAGGACCTTGCTTAAAGCACTGCTGCGGCAGCGCTTTAACGTCCCTGCTCCTTTTGCCCTCCCTCCCGGCCGCCAATGGGGGGGCAAAAGGAGCAGCTATCCAGCCCCTGTGACAGCCGGGGGGGCCCAAAAGGGACAGGGACGTTAAAGCGCTGCCGCGGCAGCGCTTTAAGCAAGGTCCTTTTGCCGCGGCAGCGCTTTAAAGTAAGGTGGTAGGGGCTGGTACAGGCGGCCACTTTTTACTGGTACGCCATACCAGCCCGTACCGCCTTACTTTCACCCCCGCCTTATTTGTTCCCAGAGCAGATCAATCCTGTTGAAGTGAAGGAAGCAAGTTTCCCGTGGAACAAAATAGTATGCGATCCTGTAATGTAACCACTGTATCATAATGCATAAACATAAGGGGGCTGAGTTAAGGTTGCACATGCAAAATTCTGTTATTTCTTAACTTGAGTGCCTGACTTCTCAACCTTAATAATGTTCTAACATAGATTTTTTTGTGTGTATTGTGTGTGTGTATGTATATAAAACAAGAGTTTGAGGTTCTCCACAGTACCATATATAACAATAAGTAAACAACTAAATGCCTCTGGATTTTAATATCCTCTTCTACAGACCTTGGAGGCATAGGTGTAAGCAGGCATATCCCATGTTCAAAACCATTTTAATTTCCTGGTGATAATATTTCTTAGGAACTAGTAGTATTTTTATGGTACTTCAGCTGGCCCTTTATTAAAATATAGCTAGATCTTTCAATCTAACTGCTGCACCCACTGTTAGTGATCATACCATGTTAGTGGCATGCTTGTCTTGTGAGATTAAGGCCTCACTGTGAGTTTGACAAGCTGTGTTCAGACCGTAAATTGCTAGCTACTTCACTGCTCTGAGGTAAACAACATAACCAGACATGCATTAAAATAAATAATGTGTGTGTATGTATGTGATTGTGTGTATGTCTAATATGTTTAATTTTTGCTGAGGGTGCTTAGATACCAGAGTGGTCGGCAACCTTATAAAAAGCCAGGTAGATCAAAACAGGCAGTATGGTTCTAGGAACCTTCTTCTCAGCCATCGCCATTCTGCTTTCCATCCCAGCACATCCCATGATCCTACTACCCTTGCAATGCAAAGATGTTGTTTCTTAAATCAGAGTGAGTTTGGATTCTCTTATGTTTTTAATATGCATAGAGGGTCAAATCCAAACATGATGGAAGTGAGTGTACATCCATTGCAAGTGAACTGAGTTGTACATTTATATGTCAAGTCTGAATTTAGATTGTATTGTTTGGTATGTATTTCAATATATAATATGCTAACAAAGTGGCCATCCTAGGCCCTGATTCAGCAAAGCATCCTTACTTGGACAAGCACTTCAACATGTGTTGAAAGTTAAGTACAACTTAAGTGCTTTCTTGAATTGAGATGGACTTATACAAGTGCTTAAGTATTTTCCTGATTCAGGATCGAGGCTCCTTTGCTATCAATTAAAAATAGTCACAGGAAAAAATTAAGCCAGCAAAGCAGATACTTCTGACTCCTAAACCAGAAAATAATTTACCAAATGTGAAATCAACCCAATCAATAACCCCCTTTTCACCAACACCAGTATTTTGGCTCATGAACTGAGATGTGGTAAAAAGCCCTTTAAGCTCTAGCGCTCAGATCCTCAAAGGTATTTAGGTGCTTAATTCCCACTGATTTCATGAGAGTTAGGTGCCTACATACCTTTGAGATCTGAGGCAAGATCACTATGTGAAACTGGTATATTGTCCAGAAGTCTTTATCATTTGATGATGTCAAGTGAGTTGACAGAATCAGTCCAAGTCCAATGAACGGGAGCTGGCTGTTAGGCTGACTGGTGATATCTCAATGGATGGCAGTGGGCTACACAACCTTAACATCCACAGTCAGAAGGCAGTGTGAAAAGAGTCACTCCAGAGAAGGGTGGTGACTGGAGTGCTGAGACCTGGCTGGACACTCCTGGAAATGGACTGTGTATGTGGTGGGGGGATAGAGGTGCAGTTACCCTGAAACTGTGATACCTATTATTTGAAGAAATGAACTTTTAGTGCAGGTGATTCTAGTACATACCACAAGTTCTTAGAAACCTAACGTCCTTAAAGAGACAAATACCGAACAGCCTTAATGACTATCAGGCATTTTGTTAGCCTGTTTAAAAGGCCTGCTTCAACAAGTCAAAAAAGGCAATATAAATATATGCATTTGTTATTTATTTTTAAGAAATATGAAAATACATATGCAATTTTTGAATACCTTTGACCTAGTGGCAGGATAAGATTTGTTTTCTTCCTCCACCGTATATGAATTACTCACAACCTTATAAGTCTGGAACTCATCCCATCCCTTTATAACATATTCCTCTATTCCAAAGGATAACAAATAACACTGCTCTACAGCCAAAATGCTTCTGAAATAAATGTAGTCAAACTTTACTAATTCTGGGTGACTGAGAATGAAAATGATGCTTAACATTGTTGATTGGCTCTAGTTTTCAAGACATGCTATTGGGTCAGTATATACGACCCTTGACTTGGCAATGGCGGAGGATAAGTGAGTTATAAAGGGAAGGGATCTCAATTTAAACCAGAAATGACTAAAATACATCTTTGACTGGATCTATGAATAAATCTATGACTGGGTTTGGACAGTACTTGCTTTTTAGACAAAACAATGAATGATGCAATCTGAAGCTGGTATTGCATCATACATGATATGAATTGCATCATGTTATTCCTAGAAGTCATGGATGATGCAATCATAACAAAGCTTACATCACTCGGCTGAACAAATTGCCCTATATCAGCTCTAGAAATCATACAGTGTCGTGCTCTCTTATTTGTCAGTGTTTGATTTTGCAAAGGGACACATTTCTGTTTAGCCAAAGTGAGCAGAGATGCCTCGTACTTGTGTGAACAGTGCAGATAACTTCTGCTATGTTTGTGGTGAAGTGACTTTTGCATCATAGAAGCGCAGTATAACCACTATGGTTAAGAAAGCCTATCGCCTTTCTTTTGGCTGCAAAATTGGAGATCAGGACAAGAGGTGGGCCCCACACATATGCTGCAACACTTGTGCAACAAATCTTCGCCAGTGGTTGAACAGGAAAAGGAAATCTATGCCTTTTGCAGTGCCAATGATTTGGAGAGAGCCAACAGATCATACCAGCAATTGTTACTTCTGCATGGTGCCTCCAGTTGGGAAAGGTGTGTCAAAGAAGAAAAAGTGGATGGTGCATTATCCAAACATTCCATCAGCTATACGCCCAGTACCCCACGGAGAAGGACTGCCGGTTCCTGATGCACCAGAATCATTCTCACTTGAGTCAGACGAGGAAGAGGATGAAACTTCTGGTCCTGAACCATCAATGTCACAGGACCCACATTTTCTCCCATCCTCCTCCTCTGAACCACACCTCAGAACACAAGGTGAACTGAATGACCTTGTCAGGGATTTGGAACTACCCAAGAGTAAGGCAGAGCTTTTGGGCTCCAGACTACAGCAGTGGAATCTCCTGGCAGGTGATGTTAGGGTTTCCATGTTCTGTGGCCGTCCAAAGGATCTTGTCCCATTCTTCTTCATGGAAGGTGATCTTGTAGCCTGCAACAACATCGATGGTGTGATGGCAGCCCTCAACATCATTCACGATCCAGATGAGTGGAGACTGTTCATTGATTCATCGAAGACGAGTCTTAAAGCTGTTTTGAATGGCAATGTTTTGCCATCAATTCCAGTTGGTCATGCAGTCCATATGAAGGAAACCTATGACAACATGAAACAACTTTTAAGGTGCATAAACTATGACCAACATCAGTGGCAGCTTTGTGGTGATTTGAAGGTTGTTGCTCTCTTGCTTGGTCTGCAGACTGGATACACAAAGTACTGCTGTTTTCTCTGCGAATGGGATAGTCGTGCAAGAGATTCCCACTACATCAAGAAAGATTGGCCAGTCCGACGTCATTGGAGCCTGGGAGGAAAAGTGTTCAGCATCCACCACTTGTTGAATCAAGGAAGATTTTGTTACCACCCTTACACATCAAGCTGGGTCTGATGAAGAACTTTGTCAAGGCCATTGACAAAACACAAGCAGCTTTCAAGTACCTCCGTGGAAAATGTCCAAGGTTAAGTGAAGCTAAGATAAAGGAAGGTGTCTTTGTTGGTCCTCAGATTCGTGAACTTCTTCGAGATGATGCATTTGACCATGCACTGCGTGTCAAGGAAAAAAAGGCATGGAAAGCCTTCCAGTTAGTGGCAATAAATTTTCTCGGAAACAACAAGGCAGACAACTACAGGTTGTTGGTGGAAAACCTCCTCAAGGCATACAAAAGCCTTGGTTGCAACATGTCACTAAAGATACATTTTTTGCACTCTCATCTAGATCTTTTTCCACCGAACTGCGGAGCAGTGAGCGACGAGCACGGCGAGCGATTTCACCATGACATTGCAACAATGGAGAAACGCTATCAGGGCAAATGGAGCCCATCAATGCTTGCAGACTATTGCTGAACAGTGACAAGAGATGCTCCATTTAATGAATACAGGAGACAAGCCAAGAAGCGCCGAGTAGACACTGAATAGGACTAAACTATGTACATAATAGTTTTTTGCCTTTTGTTTCATAATAAATTTTATTTATATAACCCCTCTGCTGATTTTTAAAGTGTTACATAAACAGGACAGGTGAACTAGTATCATGTAAAGCAACCATAAACACATGAAAAGACCTAGGTTTAGAATTTATGATTAAAACTCTACTATCTACACAATATACATAGACATAAAATGTTAAAACTTAAATATCTTAGAAACAGTAGCCAATCAGTTGTTTTAATTGTCATATTTGAATTCAGCACATCAAAATACATACTAAATAGCACATTTTATCTCTGAAGCAGACGACTTCTCAGAAATTGTAGAACAGTGTAATTTTTTGGGGGGAGTCTGATTAAAGCAGTAACATTTATACAATATTTAAAGTAGTGACTGAGTAATAGCAACAATTTCTACTCCAACTTCCAGGAGGGAAAAAAGGGCTTCAGACTTTAGGTAAAAAATAATGCTGTAACACACCAGAAGTTTGCCATGCTCACTCTGCAGTAGATACTATTGAAGGAAGGGCATTATTACTGGTTGGCAAGGATATACCTGCAGGACACACATCTTATTCTTATTTGTGGAAAACCACAAGATAGCTCTCTTTCTGTAATCAATAAGGTGTTGTGAAAATATAGTGTTCCTTGTACCTATGAGTTACTGTAAAATGCAAGGAAGTTATTGCAACATTGTCTGAGAAAACAAGAACTAGAATAAAGGTAATAAGGGAATGGCTGCCTAATTATCAGTCACTCACATCAAGGAGTAGTAATCACTGGGTCCTCTGAAGGTTCGGACATAAGTGTTAGTCAACTTTTCTCAGTTTTCACAGTCTGGAATATTCAGCTTTGCTCAAGATTTAATAATTCTACATGAGACAGATAGAATTCATGCCACACAAAAATTATTTTAACTGTCTTCCACACTTGAAGAATCAAACAGTGATGGTAAGATCTGACAGTCAAGCATCTAAGGGATCAGAGCAGGAAAAGCTGAGGGGATATAGAAGTTTTGAATAAGGCACAATATAGAAAGTATGATGTGTTCCAGAAGCCCAAAATAAGGAGAGAAGCACAACAGAACGGATAGTCTAATAGATGAATGGGCATTAAATAAATGATGTAAAGAATTTTCCACAGATTGAAAAGACCATACATAGCTCTCTTCATCTTAGCACAAGTGCAAGGTCCCTTGATTCATGAGGTAATTTCTGACACATTGGTTACTGGGAGCAGAAATTCCAATCTAAAAGTGGACAAGAACTGCTTGATGCATATCTTCCAACCTCTCCAATTCTAAAGTTCCAAAACCAGCTACAGATAGAGCATTGGCAAGTAATTATGATTACAAACTTATCTCTTGCTCAGACGGGGATATTGTTCTCCTCATCAAGGATTTATTTTGTATATCTGACTCTTTTGTTAATATTATTAGACTTTACATATGCCAAACAGTGAACCTATAAAACACAGCATCGGTATTTGCAAAATAGATCGTACCTTGTGACCTTCTAGCCCAAGAAAAAGAAATCTGTATTATTTTTATGGATATTGCATATGCCTCTGTTCATCTTATTCTGTCTGACTACAAGGAGTTAAATCAAAGGAGGCTTTATGAGACAGTAAGAGAGCACAAGCTAGAAATAAAACGACAGAGAGAATACCAAAGATCCTTAAGAGACCTGATAACATAGGAAATGCCTATTTACTTGGCTTCAGTCAGATTAACAAATTTAATTTCTCAAGGCTGGAGCTTAGGCTCAAAGGGGCATTAAAGTGTTAAAACTCCCTGCCTAGTGAGGGAATGTGGGTGGGAAGCTGGCAGGAGCTCAGGGAAAGATGCTGAGAGAGAGACACTGATGCAGGGCTCTCTGCCCCACCAAGTAGGGGGCCTGGATTGAGTGGAATTTCTCAGACCTGGCAAGGAAAGGATAAGATTAGGTAAAACAAACATGCAGGTCTTTTGTTGTTTTAACTTTTTCTCCCCTTATGTTCCTTTATGTGACTAAACAATATGTATGTTTTGGTAAAACTATTTGGAGTCATTTTAATCAGCTGCTGGGCACAGGTTCTTGGAGAGAAGTTTTCTTGCAGGTGCCAAGCACAGTTGGACATCTTAAGTTTATATGGTTGGGAAACAAGGGGTCGCTGGGACAACCCAGAGATTCAGTCCAGGAAGGCTTGGACTGCAGAATTCCACCCTTAAGTGAGAAGAAGGAAGCCAAGCCTGCCACATGCAGAGTGCACTGGAGAGGTACTACAGAGAGGTCTAAAGCACAGCGCACCTTGTAACTGTGCTGCCCACCTGGACAATCCAATTGAATCTTTTGCTACCCAGTTCAGAACACTCTACTTGGAGAAAAGATAGAGTGAAGCACAATGAGTAAATTATAGTATGTGGCAACCAGAGCTGGGTGGGAACCACATTTTCTGTTTCATAGGAACTTACGTGATTTTAAAAATATTGGGTGGGTTTTTTTGAGCAAAAACAAAAAAAATATAAAAATTTCCTGCAAAACAATATTCTGAAAAAAGATGTTTCAGGTCAATTAAAACATCTCATTTAGGAAAAAAATCAAAACTTTTGGTTCCAATGTTGATCTTGTAAAACTTTTTAAAAAATAAATATTACTATCAAATTGGGAGGACACATCTAGTGGGGCCCCACAAGGCTTTGTCCTAGGTCGGTACTATTGAACATTTTCATCAGTGACTTGGATAATGGAATGGAGAGGAGTATGCTTATACAATTTGTGGATGATACCAAGCTGGGAGGGAAGTTGCAAGTACTTTGGCGGACAGGGTTAGAATTGAGAAGGACCCTGAAATATTAGAGAAATGGTTTGAAATAAACAAGATGAAATTCAGTGAAGACAGTGGAGAGCACTGCACTTAGGAAGGAAAAATCAAATGTGCAACTACAAAATGGTGAATAACTGGCTAGACAAAAATGTGCTGCCATTGCAAAGAAGGCTAATATCATTCTGGAGTGTATTAACAGGAGTATTGTAGGTAAGACACAAGAGGTAATTGTCCTGCTCCACTTGGCACTGATGAGGCCTCAGGTGGAGTACAGTGTCCAATTTTGGGTGCCACACATTAGGAAAGATATGGACAAATTAAAGAGAGAGTCCAGAGAAGAGCAACACACACACACTAATTTTTTTAGACAATCTGACCTATGATGAAAGATTCAAAAAGTGGATATGTCTTGTGAAAAGAACACTGAGATGGGACCTGATAAACAGTCTTAAAATATGTTAAGGGCTGTTTATAAAAAAAAGGATGGTGATCAGTTGTTCCCTATGCCCATGGAAGTTAGGGCAAGAAGTAATGGGCTTAATCTGCAGCAAGGAAATTTAGTCTAGGTATTAGGAAAAAATTTCTAACTATAAAAGATAGTTAAGCACAGGAATAGGCTTTCAAGGGATGTTGTGAAATCCCCATAGTTGGAGATTTTTAAGAACTCGGACAAACACCTGTCATGGATGATCTAGATGTACTTGTTCCTTTCTCGGTGCAGGAGGCTGGACTAGATGACCCCTCGAGGTCCCTTTCAGCCCTACACTTCTATCACCCAAGAAAGTTGATTTCAGGTGATTTCTTCTGTATTACTGAGCCATCATTTTCAGATACCAGGACAACTAAATTACCTGATAATCTGTCAAGGGGGTCAGGTACTGTAAATTTCAGACGTTCTCTATCGGCTGAAAACCTTCGTTGAGAAGCTACAGAATTTCTAATAGCTAGTTTGGACCCCTTTCTGCAAATGTTTCTGTACTGTGTCTCCATAAATGTATGATGAGTTCTCATTTTTATTTTGCAATCAGTTTGTGCTAAAACTGGAGCATTAGAGCACCTTTGTCTGAGATCTGTGAAACTGCTGTCTCAGAAAGAAGGCAGTGAATATTGTGCTCTTGGGGCATAATTTTTAGTTCTTTTTCCCAATGAAAATTGTAGCAACTTGGCTAATGAAATATATTCTAACATGAGAGCAAAAATAAAAACCCCATAGATTTGAAAAATTGCAACCTGAAAGTGCAACTGCAAAAAGATAACATCTCAAGTGCAGGGCTCGTGACTTGCATGTATGAGAGAGATGATCTCAGAACTGTAGAAGCTACAAAGAGTCCTGTGGCACCTTATAGACTAACAGACGTATTGGAGCATAAGCTTTCGTGGGTGAATACCCACTTCATCAGATGCATGCATCCAACGAAGTGGGTATTCACCCACGAAAGCTCATGCTCCAATACGTATGTTAGTCTATAAGGTGCCACAGGACTCTTTGTAGCTTCTACAGATCCAGACTAACATGGCTACCCCTCTGATACTTGATCTCAGAACTGGAATTCACAGGTTGCAATTATTTTACTGAATGAGGAAAATCAAATCGTCAAAGCAAAAATTGATGTAATAGACATTGACTATTTTTCCTTCTTAATTCATACTGTAGGATATCCTTTCTGGTACCAGCTGCAATATTTCCACACAGATATGGCTATTGCAAGTTTTGTATCCACAGATACTTCCATCCCCTCTTTAGTTTGGTGCTATTATCCCTCTTCCAATCAAGAAAAAACATAGGTCAGAAACCTCTATTCACAGTTCTATTGCCCTGCATCTTAGTATATGAAAGAGATTGCTTTTTGAGCTGTGCAACAAACTGAAGAAATTAAGTACAAAGATTTTTTTTCTGGGATTTTCCCCTGATAACTCACCTCTTTTGGTGAAAAGACACAGAACTTTTATTGATATAAAAAAACCTTTGTGCTTTTGGGCTTTGTTAATACTTTTTTGTTCCTAGCAAAGTTGAGAATTGATATTGGATGAGATACTTATACTTTTACTACTTCTAAAGATGTTCTGCTGTATATGGAACATATAACTTCAGGTACAGATAGTGAAATTGAGCAAACTAACACCACCTTGTCAGTAGACTAATACAGGCCCAGATTCAGGGAGACATTTAAGCACATGCTTAAGTCCATTCCTGTACAAGAAAGCATTGAAGCATATGCTGAAGTCCCATTGACTTCAATAGGATTTCCACATGCCTGAGTGCTGAAAAAGAACAGAATGCTTTCCTGAATTGGAGCCATAAAGAATGGAAAGTCTCTGAAGATGTCTAGATAATTTTTGAAGAAATTGTTTACTACGTAGTTCTATGTTTTGTCAGAATGCTATTTATAACAGAATGCTACTTTCTGTATTCAGCTTCCAGTTGTACATAGGCTCGTTCTTTATCTTTGATTGAAATATGTCTTCGTTTTCTCTTTTTTTTCTTTGCTTTTTATTTCTTATGCTATGCCTATCTCAGAGTCCAGCACTGGATGTGATCATGTTGTCTGCACATACTTGGTGAAATGAGGTAGACTGGAAGGAACTTCTCCAGAAAGACAGAGTCTGGATGCTTTCATTGTGTTTGTCAGGATGATGCATCCACAGTGGTATAATTCAAACTAATTCACTGCTTGTAATTTTAATTATGCAAGCTGGCATTGAATTTGTGATTAATATTATTTCTTTCATTGTATTTTGTGAGACATGTCATAGACTTCAAATTAGGAAAGCACTTCTGAACATGTTCCTTAGCCATTCTCAGTCAAGAAAGCCTTTAACCGTGTACTTAATTTTCAGTCCTTGCTTAGGTACTATTGATTTCAATGAGACTGGAGCATAAATAAGGGTTTTCCAGAATAGGAATTCAGGGTCATAATGAGTGCTAAAGTACAAGTATTATTTTTTATTTTCTTTATTCCAGCAGTGCCCCAATCAGAATCCGTGCTCACTGTGCTAGGCACTGAAGACATGCATAAATAATCTCTGCTCTAGAGAGTTTACAGTCTAAATAGACACAGTAGACAAAAGGAGGGAGGGAAGAGATATAGTATACAAGCAAGTGGTCAGAATAGAGAATAGTGACTAGCTGATTTCCACTTAAGTATGGGGGTGAAATCCTGGCCACGTTGAAATCAATCATTGAAATCAATGGCAAAACTCCCAATGACTTCAATAGAGTCAAGGTTTTAAGGTTATTAATTTTGTGGAAGGCTTTAAAGGGTGTGAGTTGTATAATGGGTAAGGTGACCATACATCCCGTTTTGGCTGGGACAGTCCCTTTTTTAAGCCCTGTCCCAGCTGTCCTGACTTTTTTGACAGAAGAGGGCATTTGTCCCATTTGTTCTTGCCAGCTGATCAAATTGGCAAGAGAAAACGGGACAAATGCCCTCTTTTGTCAAAAAGTAGAGTGCGGTATGGTGGAACGTGTATTGAAGCAAGCGGAAATGCCAGCCCCGTGCAGGGGGGAGGTTGGGCTGTGAGTGGGGGGAGGAAGGGTTCCAGTGCATGGTGGGAAGACAGGGTTCCATCAACCAGGAACAGCTTCAAGCAGGGGAGTCTGAAGAGTTGCAGCGACAGCCTCGAGTGGGGGACCGGCAGGGTTCGAGCGCCCAGTGACAGTCTGGGGGAGGGAGTGCCTCAGTTGACCAGTTGGGGCCAGCCCTGCATGGTGTCCCATTTTCCCTTTGGGAAATATGGTCACCCTAATAATGGAGTAACAGTGAAGGAAACGGGAGAGGATGGAGAGAGAGAAATAGATTGATGGACTGATGGTCGTAGAGAGAGAAGCTGGGTATAGCAAGGTTGGGTGTGCATTTAAAGCAGAGCAATGAGCCCCCAAAAAGTCAAAGTGTAGATAAAATATTTACCCCAGTAAACATGGTACTCATTGGTGGTTATGTTTTTAAAGATGTTTTGTGATGGTCATTGTTTTATAAATCCTTCTAGTAAAAGGCACTAATTTTCAAATGTAAAGGAATAGCACATACACTGTACTAACATTATGCATTCATTATGATGTAAACTTGGATCTTCTTTTAATTTTTGAATACTCATAGAAGAGAAGAATTGATTTAACAAAAGAT
The DNA here is from genome assembly GCA_037349315.1 of Chelydra serpentina. Taxonomy (NCBI): domain Eukaryota; kingdom Metazoa; phylum Chordata; order Testudines; family Chelydridae; genus Chelydra; species Chelydra serpentina. The sequence continues at coordinate 2,932,323 of JBAIAC010000018.1, forward strand.
TGAGGATATGTTGCCAGTTCAGTTTCACAACATAAATTATCATAATCAAAATAAACCATATTTTGCTTCTTTATTATCTCAACCAGCCAAAAAGTTGTGGATCAGAAGAAAATTAAAACTAATAGTGATAGACTGACATTGTGCAACCCTCCCTCCTATGATCTGAGTCCTACGTTCTTTCAATCGTTCTCATACCCCTGGTCAGTAAGGGGGTTGAACCACATCACCCATCTGCCCAGTACTGTCTGAAACTAGAATGCAAGCATGCCATTTTTAAACGTTATCCACCACATGTACAATGTCATTGTCTTATGACACATATCACAATGCAATAACATTGTGTCCCTTCAAGATGTTTTGAGATATTTTTAATGTCCTGTAAAGTGATTTTTTTAATTTGATTTGCTAGTATTCACTTCTTTACTTTTAATGCTGCTTTCCTCATTGCGATTGACAGGAAACTTTGGTTTGCAAAGGACATTTACTAAAGAAATTGTGGCGTGCAGACTCACTGAAAGCCTCATCCTGCACATCCTTTCATATAGTCCCACTGAAGTAAATGAGACTACTTCCATGAATAAAGATGTGCAGGATTACGTCCTATTATTATTCTAGAGCAGAGATGCTTGGACTTTGTGAAATCAACGGCTGTATTGGTAAAGTATACAAAGCCAGAAAGCTTTGGCACATTTATGTGAATATTTAGTTCACGGCAAGCTGGGGTTTGAATCTACCCCTTCCCTAGCCTGCTGTGCTCTAACTGTCCACGTCCACCCTGCTGACATGCATGAACTGTGCCAAAGGATTAAAGTGCATTAAAGAACCATTAATGTGTGTCAGCAGGGTACACATGGACTGTTAGTGCATGTCAGGCTAGCGTGGGGTAGATTCACACCCCAGCTTGCCGAAAACTAAACCTTCCCTACTTGCATATAAAATGTCCTGTCTTTTTTTTTTTTTTTTAAGTAAAACAGATACTCTGGGGGGGCGGATCCTCAGCTCCTCCCTTGGCAATTTGCACCAGTGTTGGATTTGCCCCATAGCCAATAATATTTGCTCATATTCTTGTCTTCCTTGATAGATGAATGAAATTTAATTCTTGTCTGAATTCGCTTCAATAAAAAGCCTGCAGTGAGCTGATCAGCCTTGTCTTAACCTGCAATCCCAGAGAAAGGACACCAGCAGTCACATTTGGCCCTTAGGCAACACTCTGGGCCTTTCTGTTTCAGGGGATTTTATTTGTAATGGTGTGCGGTTGAAGTATTTCCACTTTTCCTGACAACCTGAAAATCCATTTTAATATTGTCATTGCTTTTCCTGAGGTTCTGCCAAGAAGTTGGCACTCATTGCATAATAAAATTACATGTTTTTCCTTGATGTGAACATGTTAAAACATCATTGTGTTTGGCTCAGGGAATTGATAATGGCGATAGGGAATTTTCCCTCTCTGCGTCATTGATTTGAATCTAGTCCAAGTCAGTAGTGAGTGAATGTCATCGCTATTTGCCAGCTATTTGTTGGCCCATGTGTAATGAGGTGGCGGTCCTAATCTTTTAATGTTTTTTTAAACGTAAGTCTTTATTGAATAACTTTATTAGAAACATAATGCTTAAATAAGGTATGTGTATATCCTAGCTACAACCGAACTCCATTGTAAGAAAATATTGCCAAAATATGCTGAACTATGACGATTCATCAATGACAATTGTTCTTTGTAAACAAATAGCAGCTGAGGCATATCATTCTGATGTCCTATTATGATAAATAAGGTCAGATCCTCACTGAATCTTCCACTCACTACTGTAATATAAATTGTAATCCTGATGAGGGCATCTGGGGACTACTGCAATTCAGATAATAAAACAAAAAATAGCAAATTTATATTTATATAAAACAACTACTTAGGAACAGTAATCTCTAGTAAGAGAAAAGACAAAGACAAGACGAGAAAGATCTAGTCAAACATAGACAAATAAGGAGAAAAACAGTCTAAAAAAATGTTCTTTCCCGTTAGGAAAATGCACATACATTAGAAAACTACACAACATCAGAAAGCTATTGAGAGAGAGAGACTGGATCTGAGTTGCATTTTACAAATCTTAAGAAAAAGGGAGTGTCTGGTCTACACACATGTTAGTAATGGGTTGCCAGATTCTCCCTATTTTTACATCCCATTCATCTGAGAGTAAGAAACTTTCCCATATTTTTGCATTTCCAAGAGAACATTGCTGCAGCCTATTATATTTAGGATGTTACACTTCTTTGTATTTTGAGAAAATGTTGATGCAGCTAAAGTTGTTCTCTAAAGCCATTTCTTTCTTTCTTTAGTTTACCCAAACTTTTCAGTCTGTTTGTATCACCAGGCATAACTGGATGAAAGTTGCTTTCCTTATGTTATTCTAGTAATAAAATACTCCTGTCGTAGCCACATCATTCTAAAAGGACTCAGAATTGTAGTGTTTAATATATAAAATTGTCACTGGAGGTCCACCTTGCCCATTGTTACCATTTTGTATATTATTACCTCATATTTAATATTACATTTATGGAAGTCTTCTGAATATGTCTGCAAATGTTATTACACTCTGGTTAATTGTTTCCCCATCATATATGTTCCCAAACCAGTCAAGCCAATATTTGATGGTTTCTGTGTACTGAGCATTTTCTAAATGTTGAAGGCTGAGTGAAAAAATTTAGACAGATCTATGTAGAGAATCCCATGATTAATGCATTGCGAGCATTTTGGTGCCTCTCTCAAACAGCCTCCTAATGGCAGATCTCTTTAAATCTAATGAGCCAAACTCAGTCAGTACCTTCTGGAATAGTTTTAATTTGCCATCTTGAAATAGATCTCCAAGAATATTTATTGCTTTCCATACCCTTTCGACTTGCACTATTCAAAATAAGCCTTTCCTGTTTTAAGTTCTGCATTTAACCAGATGGGCCCCAGACCAAGCCCGTATGGAAATAAGTTTCTGCTGATGTTCTCATTATCAGTTGTCTGTTTGAATAATGCACTGTGCTTGAGCTGATTGCGAAAGCCACCCAGAAGGTCTAGTTGGTTCAGCATGCAGCAGCCATCTTCTAGGTAAGACAGGCTGACACAAACTCATCACTGTAGTACTGCATGTCTTTTATAGGTTTTCTGTTAAATTCTAGGTCATCTTTAAGGCTTGGGCTCTCATTTTGAAAGAGGGGTTTGTGCGTTTTTGTGCTGCTTTATGGTATATAAAGAATGCCTGAAAGTTTGCAGTGGAGGGAGGCAGCTTTCTTTCCTGAATTCTTTTACTGTAGGATGGGATGTCAAGGGATGTCAAGTGTGGGATTTCCTGGTTTTACTGGAAGTCTAGGTGGAAGAATTCTCAAAAATGTGGCTTAGGAGCTCTTTTAGACCATAATTGAAGGTGTTGGGAGGCTTGAATCTTAAAAACAAAGATGTTCTTGCTCCAATTGTTAGTTAGTTAGTTAGGTGTTAACAAGAAAAAACAGCCTTAAACATTTACTTCCCCTCTTAATTAAAATATACTTCCCTTTTCAAATAAGTCAAATCACCAGTTACTCAGGTTTCACTTCCTTTTCGCTTTTGATGTCATAATTGTAACCTGAATAGTGGTGTTGTGCTGAGTCATATGCAGGACTGGGTCCTACATTTTTACCTATCAATATATCTTTTTGTGGAGGTGTGGGGGAGGGAAGGGGTGGTAAATTGATGTACAGTACATTGTAAAAGAGGTACTGTCTAAAAGGTGAAGAGATTTCTGAGGTTATAAATTACAATTAATCAACAAGATGTGATTAATCACATTTGAAGATCACACACAATTCTTCCAGGGAATTCATTATGTAGATGAAATATTTAATATTTTATCATTATTCCTTGAAAAAGATATCATCTGGGATATTACATGCAATGATGGATCATAATTTTGCAAAGAAAGATGTCTGGCTTCTTGCCAGGTTAGAGCTACTAATAAAAGTCTTAGGAAATCTCATTGGCTCCAAGGTGATTTACAAGGTATAATATAAACCACAAATACAACAGATATCAGCTGTTACAGACCAGAGGCCTATGCTTAGCTAATCAGAGGCTTAGCTCATCCTCATATTACTTTTGTTAATTATTGTCATGGCAATAGTTCTCTCAGAATTTTAGTTTGAATTACTACCCCCCTTCCAAAAATATTTTGTATAATATAATATTTGTAATGAGAGGAGTTTTAATACCATAAACGCTTGTATATTTAACATTAGTTAAGTATGTAGGGCTACTTAAACTAGCAAGAACTTAACTTAGTCATGTTTGCAGTATCAAGTTCTTGTTATGGTACAAAGAAAATTAAATGTACAGTACTAATTTACAGCAGTGGGAATTCAATTTCAAATTCCTGGTGTACAAACTGGGGGGTGGGGGCAATCTGTTATCTCTACAGGCCGATTAACTGATTGTGTTAATAGAATTCCATCTGTGCTAGTCACCAGTTTTCTATTTCTCTCCATATTTCTACAGAAAGAGTAATTATTCTAGTGTCTTTTCTTTATGTTTTGCATGGTGCCAGTAGCGTAGTCAGGCCAGTAGGTAGGCACAGGGGGAGCGGCCCTATAAAAAGGTGCCTCCCCAGGCTCCCCCTGTACTCACCCGGCGGCACCTCCAGCGGCGCTCTGGGTGTTCGGCGGCGGGTCCTCACAGGTACAGTCCGGTACGGCGTACCGGCAAGAGCCAGTACGCCGTGCCGGACTGTACCGGCTTCCCCAGCGGTGATTTAAAGGGCCCGTGGCTCCAGCCACTGTGGAGAGCCCCCGGGCCCTTTAAAGCACCGCCAGAGCTCTGGCAGTGGGGCTCAGGCAGTGCTTTAAAAGGCCCGCAGCTCCCCACAGTGGCAGGACCCCCGGGCCTTTTTAAGCATCGCCCGAGCCCGGCTCCAGCAGCGCTTTAAAAGGCCCGCGGCTCCCCGCAGTGGCAGGAGCCCCAGGCCTTTTAAAGTGCCACCCGAGCCCAGCTCCGGCAGCGGGGCTCGGGCGGCATTTTTTAAGTCGCTGCTTCGGCCACAGTGGGAGTAGCCGCTCCCACTGCTCCCGCCCTGGCTACGCTACTGCATGGTGCCAAGCAAGTGTCGCCTAATAAATCATTCTATATGTTAAAACCACTAAATTATACAAAATGCCATCATTCTAAATTATGGAGAGTCAAGTTAGGAAAGCAGCACTATATTCCTTTTTATACAGGATCTATGTTGATGTAACTTTGTGTGAGCATCTATTTGGGCCCGTTTTGGGGCAGAAAATTTGCACAAAGAGAAGAGGAGGTCACTATTCCAACAGCCAATTTATGTGGGAAACAAAAGGGTGTTCATTGTATGTAGGATTATCTATCAAGATAGTTCTATGACACCCTTCACCCCATGGTTTGAATTCCTAACAAATATTAATGCACTTACGAAATGTTCCTTATAGTGCTCTTGCGAGGTAGGAATATTAATTTAAACTGGAACAGGTGCAGAGAAGAGCTACTAGGCTGATTTCCCTCATTTACACAAGGAGCCTGATTCACAGTCAATGAGACTCTTTGAAGTGAATGAGAGTCTTTCAGTTGATTTTAGTGGGGCCTGGATAAAGCCCAGAGATATTTAAGGGTCTGATTTTCATGGTTGCACTACAGTTTCCATTGAAGTCAACAGGAATTGTGCTCAATATCTCTGAAAATCATTTCAGATTTAGAAAAGATCATTTTCAGATCATTTCAGGAAATTGTGCAGTCCTGAGAAAAACGTAAGAAGAGTACATATCTTTTCATGTATGTGGGTCTTACCATTATGTGTGTGTTTGTTTGGTGGGGTGGTCAGGAAGATCAGTTGGAGTGATTATACACAATCCTAAGAGAGAAGGAATGAAGCTTTCACTGTGTTGAGTTTCAGTACTTCACTAACTTTAACCATTCGTAATTTACCTGGATTTCCTTAATTAACCTTGTACCAAAAAGGAAGGCGAAGCATACATTCCTGTTAGGTGTGTAGAGTTAAACATGACTCTAGATTGAGGGAAGACCTTACTTCTTATCATAGATATCAGAATTTTACCTTTAACTACATACATTAAGAGGCTCATTATTTTCCTGGGGTTTCAAAGAGAAAGCAAAGTGGAAAGGGAATGTGCCATTGTTAATAATCTAGCTTTTAAGGTTTAAAATAGCCTATAAAAAAGGCAAACTGTGATGAAAAGAGATAATGAAGATTAAGAAAAGACACACCCACACACCCATGTCTTCTGGGTTTTTTATTTCCTTCCTCTGAAGTTTCAGGAATGACCACGGTTGAAGATGTGATATTGGACAGGGGGTGGGCCAGGCTCTGAGTTGTCACTAAGCATTTTGTCTCTCAGGTGCTTGGCTGTTCTTGCTCACATGCTCAGGGTATACCTGATCACCATATGTGGGGTCAGGAAGGAATTTTCCCCAGGTCACATTGGCAGTGACCTTGGGGAGTTTTCGCCTTCCTCTGCAGTGTATGGGTGTGGGTCACTTCCCACGATCATTTGTGTACATGTCACTTAATCATTTCCCTGCCGTTGCGGGGTCCTTGGGCACTGGTGCACTTCGGGTCCTCCTATTCACTGTGTGTGGCACATAATAGTCTAGTCTCATGTGGGCTGTAATTGGTCTAACTTTGGCTGCTGGGTTTAGTGTACAGGTGCTGGGTGATGGTGGTGGCCTGTGATTGACATGAGGTCAGACTCGCTGATCTGGTGGACCCTTCTGACTTTAAATTCTATGAATCTGAGGTGAGGGCCTGGCACACAAAATGGCATACGTGCTGGCTGCTCTCCCAGAGATGATGTGCGTGGCTGGTAGTTACACGATCGTTGCGTGCACACCAAAAAAACTTGTCACGTTACATCTTTTGACTGGCAACTAGGAAGGCAGCACAAAAACTCACCCGACAGGTTCAAAATCAGCTAGGTGGCAACCTTAATTATGGAAGGCCCCGATAGTACTTATACAGCAAAGTTCCTGAGCCTATATCTAAATTTAAGTACATGAGGAGTAGAGCTAGTTGAAATTGTTTTGTCAAAGTGATTTTCCGATGACAACTGGAAAAAGGAAATTGTGTGAAAGAATTTTGCCAAAAACTTTAGATTTTCTGTTGGGAAAATGGAAATGATGATGTCTCCTTGGCTGCCTGTGTGGAAGGATTGTGTCAATTTCACCTTAGCGCAGTGAAATTGACAGAAGCTTTCCAAGAGATTTGCCTCTGTGGCTCTCCGCATCCCCCACAACTCTGGTGCCAGAGAGGCAGAGAGCCAGGCACTCAGCCTCCCTGCCTCCAACGCTCCAGATCCAGAGATGCGGAAAGTCAGGACACTCTGTCTACACCCCAGGTCTAGGAAGCAGGGAGACTGTCTGCCCTGGCTCCCTGCCTCTAGTCCTGGAACTGGGGGGGGCAGGCTGAATGCCCCAGTTTTCTGCCTCTCTGGAAGCTGAGCTGGAAGACTTCTCATTCTTCCAGGCAGGCAGTTGGGAAGCCAAAAAATTTGTTTTGGTTCTCCCAAAATTGAACTTTCCTTGAAATACTGTTGTGGTGATTGGGTCTACAAAGTTACCCCAATTGGGAGTTTAACTGTGACAAGTAAGTGAAAGTTCATAAAATGTCACAATAACTGATCACAACAAATGTGGGTGGGAAAAGGTACAAAAGAAAGACTGATTGAATTAGTCCAAACTGATACAGTATAACTCAAAGACTGTGTTAAGATGATGCTTGGGAAACGAGATGTGTAGAACCAGAAATCAATGCACCAAAATTGGTGTGTCGGCAAGCAGGCCTAATTGACAGACAACATAAACCCAAAGTTCCCTTTATATGTCCTTAAAGAAAGAGACTTTGTGGGGGGGGAAACTGGCTACTGTAGCAAGCTTCACCAAGCATGGCTGCCATCCCCTGGACCTTCATCCTAACCCTGATTGATATCCTGGCCAGACCAGGCCAGAGACAGGGACCCAGATGACACCACCAGCTCCAGCTAAATCCCCCAAATCACCTGGGATGACACGGGATCAGACTTAATAGTAACATCAACCGTAAGAGCTCCAGCCCTTCTCAACTAACTCCTCTTTTCCCCAAAAGGGCAACAATTGCCATCATTGATACCATCTAAATCGTGGGGTGGGGAGGGGGGCAGCTCCTTCTAAAACTCTTGCTAGCTAAAGGAAGAAGAGAAGTTGCTAAAATGAAAGACTTATTCAATACTTGATATTTCGAATGCTTTAAAAGTTTTTCCTTCTTTATTAATCTTTAATTGAGGGTTAAAAGGATTTTCAATGGTGTGTTTGCCATGGTACTAAGCAGGCTGAAGTCTCTGAATACCAAACCCTATGAAACACTAATTCATGTCAGACAGTGACTGGGTTATGTTAACACCTTTAGTCCATTTATTCCATCTAAATTAATACAACAGTCTCTTCCAGTGAAAATATTTGCATTTTTTAACATTTCAGCCCAGGAAGGAATTTCCATTTTCTGGCCAGCTCAAATGAGTGGTCCAATTGATTTTGTTGAAATGACTCACTTGCTCAAAGTTGGGTACATACTTAAGTGCTATGCTGGATCAGGGCCCTACAGTGGGACAGGGAAGTTGTACAACTCTGCATTTACTTGGATCCATTAGCCTCAAACCCTATGAAACTGGTGCAGGAAGGAGCTCAGATGTTATTGCAAAACATAGGTTTCAAGAACAGCTGTGAAGGTCCTAGGTCAGAATGTATTTTTTCTCCCTAACTCCTCGTTAGTCTGTTCACATACAGACTGAATAATCAGATTTTCTGCAGATGCAGAAAATTTCACCCTGACAATAATACTTTGCTCTTCTGAAGTACCTTCGATCTAGAGCTATTGAAATGCTTTAAATTTTATTTTTTTCTTATTCCCTATTTCACAGATGGTGAAATAGAGCCATAGAGAAGTTCCTATAAGTGTTTTGCATGAGATAACAAGTAAGTCTGTGGCAGAACTAGCATTAAAAGCTAGATTTTAGGACTCCCAGTCCTGTGTTTTAATCACCAGTCAGATTTCAAAGCTGTATTACAAAAGAATTAGGACATTATGTCCACATATTCCTTTCCCACTCCAACTAATTCTCCCCAACTCATTGCACTACAGTGGTCTCTTACAGATATTTTTTCCTTTGGTTATTGATGGTCTCTCCACATTAACTCCAGTTAATAATGTTTTTTGTCTGGGAATTCTAAGGAGGCTAGAAACTGAAGGATTAGAAGTAAGGAATACCGCAAAAATCAGTGCGAATGTGTGTATGATTCCAACCAATGTTATGGCCTATAGACATCCAGAGAGAGGCTGCCATAACTTAGACAGCCCCTCTGACTGTCTATGTCATGCCAGGGGTCTTGGAATAGCCCAGAACTGGAGGGGTGCAAAGCCCACTCTCCTACTGGCCTGCAAGGTCTCTGCTATATCTCCTAGGGGCACAGCACAGAATCTTGCCCACTTAGTTGTTGTCTTTGTCATCCAATCAAAGAGTTGAAACAATAACGTGACTGTGATGACACGTCACATGCCACATATTACGAAGTTGTTGAAGTGTACTGTTTGCCAACAACCCATAGGCTGAAAATGGTTCATCCCAACTATTGAGTGAATACTTAAAAATAATAAACACATTCACTGAAATTGGGATCAGTTAACTTTGATCAGGTAATTTATCCACCATGAATAGTTCAACAGCTCTGTTAAGGATTTTAGGGAATGGTGACCATGCAGATCTGACAGACCAAATGGCATGACCCAAAACCTATTGAAGTCAAGGAAAGACTCTCATAGACTTCAATTGGCTTTTAGTGAACAAGATAGCTATTTGTATAAATATTGCTTCCAAAAATTTATTATGTATTATCTCCATAGGGTTGGAAAATTTACAATATTTTTTGAATGCCTGAACTCATAAGAAGCTTTTGTTGGCCTATTTTTTTAATCTTCTAAATTTCAGTAGAAAAATACTGTCTTAATTCAGATTAGGCTTTACATCCAAATTTGATTTCAAAATATAAGAGGCAATGGAACGATACAACAGCAAGCCTGATGCCCTCCTATTTTACAAATCACTGAGTCAAACCTACATGAGATAAGATAAGCTTATCCAAGTCAAAAAGACAATATGCCTCTCAGTGGGTATTGAGACAGTAACTATAACATGAACCATACAAAAGAAGAAATAAAAACTCTTTGTATCACAGAACATGTTACACATTGTTGGCTCTCAGCAGGGTGCTTGACCAAAAAGAGGATTCATGCAAGATAAACTTGGTAAGTATTAATACCCCTGCCACAATTAGTTGGCAGCTGCCATTCATCTAATCAATCAGAAGCAGTCTTATGAAGCCCACTTGGAATATAAGGATTGGAGTTTCACAGTGTTAGGATTTATGTGCTGGAAAGTACTCAGAAATACCTATATTGTTGTGTAGACTCAAAACAACCTCTGAGGTTGTCAGTACTATAAATACTTAAATCTAAAAGGCACAACTCCATTGTTTTGACCTGTGATTTTATTCATTCTTTCCCTTGCTGTAAAAGTGTAGCAAAGCAAGCATTAAAAAGTATACAAACTTTACCAGTGTGATCTGGTAGCTGAACTTGAGGACACTGCAGCAGCATGAACTGTTCATCTGTATTTAAAAGATCTAAAAAAAAAACCCAACAGCAACAATTTTCACAGCACTGAGAGGCTATTTATTTCTCTGTGGAATTTCAGCTTTATGTCCCAAAACTCCTAATGTGCTAGAAGTGTTAAGAGTTCACAATCCTTCTTTTTTTTTTTACAATTATAAAAGTGGAGTGGTTTTTTTTCCGCAATCTGAATTTTCAAAAGAGCTGAAATATTGTGACACCATCTTTTTTTAAAAAAGAAAGAGAGATATCCAACCTCAGGCAGAGAAGAGACCTGGAAAAGGGCATTTAGAATGGCAATGGGGAGCAGTTTGACAATCTTAACTTTATCTGTTGCTAGAACTCCAGTTGTTGTTATACCCAAAAACTGTGTGAAAATAACATTATGAAGGTTGCAAAGTCAAGTACTCAAAAGTTAGGAAATGTCAGAATTAAGGCTGGGAATGTAATTTTATTTTGTTACCCTTGTGCATATGCATGATGAAACAGTCTTTAACTCAATCTAAGGCAGACACTCAGCATGGAAAAATTCAGACCATATGATTAAAGTCTGGCAAAGTAATAAGCAACTGAAAACAGGTTCTTTTAATGGGAAGCGTCAGGCAATGACTGTTTATTATTTGTATTATCATAATGCCTAGAATCTTAGTCTTGGACCAGAACCCCACTGTGATAGGTGCTGTGCAAACACAGAACAAAAAGCCAGTTGCTGCCCCAAAGAGTTTACAATCAAAGTAATAGACAGTGCTACCAGTTCATCTTATAATATCTATCTGCAAGTGCTATGACTTAGGTTCTGATTCTATGATGAGATTTGCGCTAACACAGGGGTCTGTTCACATGGAACTCATTGCAGGATCTGGACCTTAAAGGGAAGGAGGGTTGGTTGGATGGAGGAGAGTGTCCACTGGAGGGTGCATGCTCCACTTGAGGGATCCATCTTTTCTCCATCCTGTAGTGTGGAATTTCACTTTTCCCTTTCAAAGGCAGAGGCTGCCTGTGGAGCAGCTGGAGATCTTGTAAGCAGCCTCCATTTTCTTGTATTGGTTAATGGTGGGATTGGTCTGAGCATAAAGTTGAAATATAGCTGGGCCAGAGTAGCCAAAGTGTTTAGGGAGAGAAGTGTGACATCCAAGGCAAAGTGGCGATTGTTCAGATATGGACATTGAAGAGGCCGTTGAGTTTTAGGTCCTATGAAATTATTTAAGCCTTGTGTTTAGGGAAACAGCACTTAAATGGTAAAAGCAAAGAACGGTTGAGGGAATTCTTGTATCCACTGAAGAATAATAATTTTGAGTTGTATTAGCTATTGAACAAGGTTATTGTTAAATATATTTATGGTTTAGTATATTAATAGTGCTTCAATTCATGTTTCAAATATATCTTTTAAAAAAAAAAATCCAGACAAGATATTTTTATAAACTTTTTTGGATTTAGTACTTTTTGTACCTGTTTGCCGTGTGACTTCTTCAATCCTTGTGGAGTGTACAAGGGTTTCTGACTTACAAAAAACTCAATTCAGGAGGAGGAGGATAGGTGAGAACAGGACTATCACGTGCTGTGGTGCAGCAACTTGACTGACTTTTCTTGCATTAAGACGTGAATGGACTGGATTTTCTTGGTGTGTACAACTGATATAGGAGTTGAATTCATTAACATTGAATATTCATGATGGAAACCTGGTTGCTCAATCATGAGATATGAAAATATTGTCTTAGTTATGTGTTCAAATTAACCAATATAGGTTTTTGAATATTGAATCCTCATGATGCACTGCTTATAAATAAGCCACATAATAAGAGTTATTAATGGAAATTATTCCATGAATAAATTTGTATACCAAAAAAAGTGATGAATATACTGCATATATGCCTGTACTTTACTATTAGGAACACAAATCATGATTGCAATGAGCGTTTTAATGCGATAAAAGAGAATTAAACATAGACCCATAGTGCTCACTAAAAGAAATGGCTGGTGTAACATTCAGGACCTACTCTGAGGTAGAAATATCTTTCCACTTAAAAGTAAATTCTGAGAGTCAGAACTTTAGGAGGTGTAAATTGGCTAAACTTCATTGAAGGTATGCAGATTTACACCTGCTGGGGATCGAACTCTGAGTTTCTTGTGTTCAGGTTTAAATTTGCAAGACATGATTGTATATTAGGAGTTCAATGAAATGCAGGTGAAATGAATAATAGATCGCTATGGTCAATACAGTTAATGAAAGTGTCTAGAGGAAAGTGTTGAAATTAGAACTAATGCTGATGGGCTAATTGCCTTCCTTTATGCTTTAGACAATGGATATATGCCATGCCATTTAATGGGATTCTTAGAAATTGTTTCTCTTCAACCTGAGATACTGGACTACAGTGTATTACCAGGACTAACACAGATCCTTATTAGCTCTGGCAGTGTGCTTTTTATGGGCCACCATGTGAAAAATATCAGCGGAATCTGTTGTATTGTGAAATTGTAGTCATAATTTCTTTTTAAGTACATGGAATCCAATTAATCTCTCTGCCACAATTACAGCAGAGATAAGGAATATTGACTTGCCAAAGGCTGGGGCAAGAATGTTCAGGGAAAGAGTCCATTATCAGGAAAAACCTCTTTTGGCTCTGAAGCTCTGCTTACATTGTCCTTTCTGGCTGCTAAGGTTGGAACTTAATAAACACAGTATATGAAAGTTGACTAGAGTCACTAGTTAAAAGTTTTAAATGTACATTGAAAATCATATAGAAGTGAACCTAGAAGAGCATATGGTCAAGAGCAGTGGTTTTCAACCTGTGGTCCATGGACCCTGGGGGAGGGGGGCGCAGACTGTGTCTAAGATTTCCAAAGGGGTCTGTATCCTCCATTTGAAAAGTTTTTAGAGTTTCACAGATGAAAAAAGGTTGAAACCACTGGTCTAGGTTAGAGCAGGTTACTGAGAGACAGGACTCCTGGATTCTGTTTTTTCTATACCCTGTGTGTTATATGGGGCTAATACTATTTACTTTCAAAATTATAGTGCAGGACTGCTATACAAACATACCCAGGACAGGCCATGCAAGTGGGTTGGAGAATCCCCCATCCCACAAACTGAATCACGGTGTAATTCATTATACAGGGGAAACAGTGCAACTACTGTCAGATGCACGAAATAAATATTGCATTATAAAGTGCTGTTTTAAAATGCACAGAGTAGCTGAAGCTGAAAAAAATGAGAGAAAAAATCTAATCTTTTCACGTATAGATGAATTTAGGTAATAATTCAGATGATTGTAATTATAGTAGCAGACAAAGGTGCCAGTCAGGTTTCATTGTGGAAGGAAGGTGCTCTACTCACACTTAGGGCTGGTCTACACTAGCCCCGAAATTCAAACTAAGATACGCGACTTCAGCTACGTGAATAACGTAGCTGAAGTCGAACTATCTTAGTTCGAATGAAAAAGCACTTACCCGGGGTCCACACGCGGCGCGCAGGCTCCCCCGTCGACTCCGCCTACTCCGTTCGTCGAGCTGGATTACCAGCGTCGACGGCGGAGCACTTCCTGGTTCGATTTATCGCGTCTAGACAAGACGCGATAAATCGAACCCAGAACATCGATCCCGCGCCTCCGACCGGACGCGTAAGTATAGACGTACCCTTAGGAAATACAGCCCCTGCCTCAAATAGCTTACAATCAAATTCACAACAAGATCAACAGTGAGTGCAAAAGACAGTGGGAAGGAGTACAAAGATAACATAAATATTATGCACAACTAGATGGTTTGGGGCCAGATATAAATGTATTAATAAATTGCAAGTTATAAATATGTTACTTGTTACAAGAATAAAGCATTTTCAGATAGAAGTGTGATTTTTAAATTGACAGTATCCCTTTCAATTAAATCACAGCATTTGTGGAAGAGGTACTTTTGTGATGAGTACATAAGTATCAAGATGGTTAGATAATCACTCCCCATGTGCAGCAACATCTCTTTCAAAAGAGGCTTTATAATGTTAAAGTAATTTAACCATCTCAATGGCTTAAAATTATTATCTTTATACAAGTTCAGAATTGTATATACTAAGCAAGATCTATTGTTGGAATATAATGTACTGGAAAATATATTTCCCATCCCATACAGGATGGATTTATAATACATTTCTGCAGTTTAATCACTAGGATATATTTCTAATTTATTTTGTGGCAAACTCTAGAGACATTAGAGCAGCAATTTCCCTCTGTAATAAAAATGTGTTTTGCTGATTCAGCTCTTCTGGAGATAGCTTATTAGAGTTGTCAAGTGATCTTTTAAACTATTGGTTTATTATTTTCCACGAGGATTCTTTGTTTAAACCTGTCATGTATTTTATTGCATGTCACTTGCCATTTAAATACTTAAGATAGGTAGATTGTTCTGACAAGCGTATTTACTTGAATAAGAACAAACACGTTCGCTGTATAGAGCAGTGAGTTTGTACACTGACTACATCGGCCATTCCAGTCTCCGGTCCCTTGTGTTTCTCTTTCCAGGCAAAAAAAGAAAAAAAAAATCCCATGCTTTCCCTCCTTTTCCAGTCCAAACATTCTTTCTTCAGACCAACAGTCAAGTCCGGTCAGTGTTCAGTTAGAGCCATTGCTTTGCTACCACCCTCACACATACCTGACTGCTTCTGAGGGAGAGCACAAATGTGTTTCTGGGTGAAATGCACAAGCTGTCACAGTTCTAGTTCTCTTTTGAATTTGAGTAAGTCTGTATAATAATCATTTTGAGTGAGATTCTGGCTCACCCTACATACTCACCCAGGGGAGTAACACACAAAATTCCCTTCATGCCTCAGCATGGGCGTATTGCAAAGCAGGTCACAATGGAGGGGAGAAAGCAGCCTCCATAGGACTCTTACACTCTTTCCCTTGCAAGTGGCCAGGGAGGGAGCAGAACCTTGATTCTTCCTCCCTCTACTCTGCTAGGCTGACAAAGATTACTTCCCCCCTTTGAAGCAAACGTGAGACAAAGTTGTGACTCTCTGAATCACAGTTTGTTGTCTGGTCTGTTCCTGTGGCAGCACAACTACATGTTGACTTTTATTCAGGACTTGGAGTAATTATGCAAGCAAGCCCTTAAATAGGAATGGAATAACAGAAGAACCCTTGTCTTTACAATTTAAAAAAAAGGGAGGAGTGATGGAATGGGTTAATGCACCAGCCTTTCACTTCTGAAGATCTGCAAACTAAACTTCATTTCTGGGAATCCTGACAAGCCTGATTCTGATCACACCTGCACTAGCGTAAATAAGCAGTAGTAACTACATTGAAACCAACAGAGGTGCATCGGTGTAAATGATTCCAGAATCAGGCCCATTGTCTAAAGTGAAAACCAGTTTCATCTCACTGTATTTATTGCATTTGTTAAGAGTTGCATCTATGCACATAAAAATAAAGAAAAGTAATATTAGAGCAACAAAAACACAGAAAAAGGATCTCCTTGAAATTTAAAGGACTGCAGAAGAAAAACGGAACAGAGAGAAATAACAAAAATAAAGAGGAAAAGTAAAGACGAAATTAAACGGATGTTTGGAATCTACTCCACTTGTGTACAATGACTGGCTATTCTTCCAAAACCCACTGCTTTATAGCAGCGTGAAGCAGCCAAGAGGCTTTTCAACCTACCTGCTGTTTTTGGAAGTGACTATGCCTGACATTGGCACTGTCTCAGCCTAAGGCATTTAAGTGTCTTAGAGTTACCTTTTCTAGTAGAATCTACATGTACACTCTTCAAAGGATAGGCAGGCCACATCCATTGGTGAAGAGGGGCCATTGCTGACATGCACAGATTGATTTTTATCAGAACATTCATTAGCCACAAAAATGACAGGCATTTTCATTTTCACTGCACCGAGAGGTGCAGTGAAACTACTGCATTTCTAGGTTTCAGTGTAGTAGCCGTGTTAGTCTGTGTCAGCAAAACGAAAATAAGAAAGAAAAACTTGTAGCACCTTAGAGACTAACAAGTTTATTTCAGCATAAGCTTTCGTGGGTTAGTACCCACTTCATCGGATGCAACTGCATTTGTAGTTGCTACTGGAACACTGGCATCTAGAATGTAGTCGCTCCAAAAGATCTAACAAATTTCTCCAGTCATGTCGGTTAGTAAGTGAAGTGGGATCGCTGAACTGCTGAGTTCTGATCCCATCTGTTATGCTGTGTCAGCTTGGGCAAGGTGCTTTAGCTCTGGCTGGTTTGGTTTTTTTTTCCCTTATCTGTAAAATTGAGTAATAATGCTTACTGACAAATGAAATAACGTGAGGGTTTCTGTAGCTAATGATGAAGTGGGTTCTAGCCCACGAAAGCTTCTGCCCAAATAAATGTGTTAGTCTCCAAGGTGCCACAAGGACTCCTCGTTATTTTTGCTGTTACAGACTAACACGGCTACCACTGTGAAATCTGTAGCTACATCCTGAGTTAACCTAAGTAAAACATCCAAGACCGACCATTCATATATTGAATTATACAGCTACCTATACTTCCCTGTGCAACCTTGAAAGAATATCTTTCCGATTCATCATGCGATATGACAGTCATGCTGTCTTCTTTCCATGCTGCTATCGTGGTTCAAGGCTAGCAGCACCTCTTACCCTGCCGCTGGCTTTTCTGAGTGCAACCCCCTCAGATATGAGGCCTCGTACTTGTACCTCCCTGGAATGAAGGTCCTGAGCTACAGCACACTGTGGATCAACCATGCTTACTCCCAACAAGTCTGTCTAGGTTTGGGTAGCTACAGTTCTTCCCTTCAGAAGCTGTGACCAGTGATAGATACAGGACCCCAAACAGAGCACATGGGGACTTCCACAGCATCAAGAAGAGGATGATGAGTCTATCTCCTCAGCCCCCTCATGCATGGGAGAGAAGAGATCCATTATCAGAGGGCTCTCTCTGTGCATAGATGTTGGAGAAATATCCAACTCATTCCTTGGTACTGGTATTGCTTCATGTTTTTCTCTTACTGGATAATTGCTTCATCATCAATACTATCTCCTAAGTAAGTTTCAGTATCTTGGGGGAAAGTATTTTCTTTACTTCCAGTCCACAGAAAATATATGATCCAACGTATTACAGGCAAGTCTCATCTTACACGCATTTAACATGTGCGAATTCAGCTTTGCACAGTCAGCAAAAACAAAACAAAAAAAAAGAGAAAAATAACAATTTAAATACTTTACCTGTAGTGCGGGCGATTCCGCCCGCCATTCCACTCAATGTAATTTTAACTATACGTGATTTTCACTTTACGTGCTGACTGCGGAACATAACCCCAGCGTAAGATGAGACTCACCTGTACTTGCATTATCTGGTCCATAATGAACTGAAAAATTGGTGGCGTGCTAGCCACCCACCCTATGGTATTAGGTTATAACAGGATAATATTTACTAACCTATTGGTGACAAATAGCTGCTTTGATTTGCTACCCAGCATCATGCTGCTAACCCTGTGTCAGATCCAACTTAGTAAACTTCTTTCTTTCTGCCAACACTGAGAATAAATTCAGAGTTTTAGGAACAGGGTATTGATCTATGTGTAAGCAAAGATTGTTTCAATCTCTACATTTCCCGTGTCTGTGTTTTGGGATTATGGCCAACCAGCAGAAAGTGGTTTATTATCTGGTACTGCTGCTGGATGTATTTTCATGTTATCTTCTGTGTGGCACAGAGTTTGAAAACAATATTAGGATGACAACTCTGGTTTCCTGTTGTCATGGAGATCTCTGTTCTTATACACACTCACAATACATGTCATGTATCCCAAGTGAACTGTTGGTTCTCAAATAACAAAAATAAACATGCCTGGTTTTCCACCGGGGTTGTGTGTTGGATGCAGTGACATCTTAGTCCTGAAAAATGGGAACCATGCAGGACATGAATGATTGATAGGGAATGGCTCAAGCCAGTTAAAAAAATGTCATTCTCTGTACAGTTCATTCAGAATGAGCCTGCAAGTCTTTGCATGCTTAATAACAAGGAGTACAAAGTTGTGCCAATCCAGTGCAACTGTGAGTGGATTTAGTATAGTTGCAAATAGGTTGTAGTGTCTGCACTGCTAGTAGTAAGTCTGTTGCCCCGTGCTTACTGTGACATTCCGGGATGCAATCTAGATCAGTGAGGGATTGTCACCCTTGCCTCACAATGCTTTCTTGCTGTAACTCCCACCTGGGTCACTCACAAACAGCCTGCCGGCATGTAGGTCACACACTGTTAGTGTCTGCGTATAGCCACAGCCTTGGGCCAGCACCTCTGACCCTAATAGCCTGTCACCAAGCACCAGCCACACTCTGGCTTCCGGCAGCCTTGGTTACCATTTGCATGCTGACCCTAACACACTCCCAGTCCTGTATTTTCCCCAAAATGTATGTTCTACACTGTCCAGCCCTCTCCTGGACAGTCCAGATATATTAGGTCCATTGATTTTCTAAGGGATCAATATACAACAGCTTCCTTCCCCATAACCACATAATTCACAACACTGAATTAGTTTTGATTAAAGAATAAAACAGGTTTATTTAACTACAAAGAGAGTTTTTAAGTGAGTACAAGCATAGGGCATTAAAGTCAGAAATGGTTACAAGAGAAATAAAGATAAAATGCTTCCTAGTGCTAAAACTTAACAAACTAGACTTGGTTCACGATAAAATTCTTACCACAGGCTCCCAGCAACAGGGCTGCTCAAATTTCAGATCAGGATCTGCTCTTGAAGTCCAAAGGTTGTTTCGTTTGTTTTCTTAGGTGAAAGAGAGAGAGATGGATAGGGAGAGAGATAAATTGGGGTGGTTTTGCCCCTCACTTTTATAGTTTAGTCACTATTTGAAATGCATTATCCTGCAGGATACCCTTAAATGAAATTTGTTCTAACTGAAGGGCTGAAAACAAAGTCTGATGGTGAAAGAGCTTCCATGCTGTTCTTTGTGAAGATGCAGATCTGTTAGTTCCAGCCCCTTTTCCTTGCCAAAAAATGGCCACTTGACAGATGATTTCCCATCAATTTTGATGACACCTGGCTAGAAACATCAGTTTGTCAATTGTCTTTGAAACAGTTTTACCCACTCCCCAGACTTGTCTGGTAAACACACTTCAGTCATGATTTCAGCATATATTTCTAACTTTACATATAATATTGCTGCACACATTTTATCATGACATTATTGACCAGTGAGTTATTAGTGTTCAAATGATACCTCACAAGGCATATTTTGTAAAAAGATAATTGTGTAAGATGTGAATACAGGGACGCATTTGGTCACATTTAATCATTCCCTCTCTCTGATGAATAAAGCCTAAAGAAAGGGATGGTGAGATGTCAGTGGGTGTGTCTGAGGAGACAGACATAACTGCACTCCTTAGCATGCAAATAAAGTGCTCTGCTCCACACACTCACTTTGGCTGTACATGTGCTGTTAGGAAGGAGTAATTTCATGGCAGTGCACAACGTGCTCTGTGTAACACAGGACTGAGTTACTCTGTGCTCCCTGTGTTACGTGTCTATCTTCGTTCAGGATTAGCTGATACATTACTCACATTTAAAACCTGTTCTCCTTTCAAGAACATTGGAGTTTCACATTTGTTGCATGTATACTATGACCTGTGTTTTTCTACCTGAGGAAATAAAGGTCTAGGCTCCCTGCTTTGCAGCAGTATTCCTCAAACACTTCTGTCTGTACAAAAGCGCCAAGCTGCTTCTTAGGCTACGTCTAAACTAGAGATCTTACAGCAGCACAGCTGTACCAATGCAGGTGCGCCGCCGTAAGACCTCTTGTGTACCTGCTCTAGGCTGATGGGAGTGGGCTCTCCCATCTACATAATTAAACCACCCCCAAGGAGTGGCAGGATGCCCACTGACATAGTGCTGTGCATACTACTACTTATGCCAGCAAAATGTATGTTGCTCAGGGGGGTGTTTTTTCACACCCCGAGCAATATAAGTTTTGCTGACATATGTGGTAGTGTAAACATGGCCATAGTCTTACTCATACAGTTTGCTCGGATGGCTTTCCTTGGAAATCTGTTCATATGCTTATTGCTCTTTGAATGAAATAGTGCTTCCCGCATTTGCTCTTTACTATTAACATCCTTATTTTTTTTAAGTTGTGTCCCTAGATTTTTGAGCCCTCCAACAGAGAAAATATTTCATGTTGCTGTTGCACTTGATCAAGCCCTTTCTGAAAACTCAAATCCGCCAAATGCACCTTCTTAGGTAGAGTGGTGAGCAGAGACTGTTGAAGAATATTCTACTATGAGGGAATTGATAAACTGAAGGGTACATTGCACATTTCATTGTGTCCTGCAGAGAGGGAGCTCACAGAACTCACTGAAAAACAGTTCTTCTCATTGTTTGCCACTGATCAGATTTGATCAAAGGTTTTACTATGATACAAATATCCTATAACTTGTGATCTAATATGAATTGAATATAGTATTTTTGTCTGAGCACTTTTCCTCTTTGATTTCATAAAGATGCAGTGTGGCACATCTTGAAAGGGGCAAAGTTCAATTACAAACCCTAATGTTCTTTAGAACTTAAATGATTTAGGCTGACAGATGCCCTTTTAATCTATTATAAGTTATAGTGAAATTGGAGCCAAGCATTTGCAATTAAGAATCAAAAGTGACTGTATTTAAATTTTATACAAACCTGAATGTATTTGGTACTATTGAGATCCCATAAAATATGCAAACATCAATGAGCTTATTTTCAATGAATGTGGTATTCATTAATCTTTTTACAGTTCCAGAAGAAGTGTTACTGCCTAAAATTTGTGTTTGCATGCGCACACACAAAAAGTTATTAAAATATTTTGGACAAGATTTTTTTTTTTGCTCCATGGTCTATTGAACATGTGATAGCATGAACCCTCTGAACCAACATGTAGTGAAATCTTGTAAACACTAAAACCAGAGTTGCCAGCTGTCACTCATCTTTTGAGACACTCACTCATACGTCATCTTCTCACCACTTCCTGCTCCTTTACTCTGTATACTGGATGCCATATCCCAACTTATATATCACGCACAGACACAGGATACAGCATGATTTTTTTTAAATGTCTGTTGCCTTTGTTAGCCTGGTAGAGGGCCTCTCTTTTAGCTGCCGACCCAGCCAGCCGCAGCTTGCTCTTCAGAATTTTTGCTCCAGTCGTGATTTTTCAGACCATTTTAGGGACATGGGTGACTACTGCCCCAGCGTACTGAAGTCCCAAAGGCATGTGTTATGGCTTTAAAGAAAAAACTCTTATTTAGATACAATACTAAAGATAAGACTATTATAATCCACAGAAACTAGTGGAAACAAAACTAGCTTTGGGTATTTGTGCTCTCTTTTTTAACTTCTAATATTTCTTGAAAATAGCAGTGCAAAGCCCAAGGGTGCAAGGTGTGTCTTTTAGCCTAAATGCAAATCAAATTAATACAACAACTGTAAAAACAAAACGAACTGCATGTACAGAAATCTAGAGCCTTCCCGATAGAGTGTGTACGAGACGCAAGAACTTCTCTATGTACTGTATATGTGTATTAACCAGTGTGTTGAACACAATATGTTCTATGAGATTTTAATATCACCATTACTAGCTGACTATTGTCTAAACTCCAGTGAAGGAAAAAATTAAATATTTAACATAATTTTAGGAAAAATGTCTAACTGCCACTATACAATGTTCATATGAAATCATTATGCAGCCACTTGTCCCTTTAATCAAGCTCTGGGAGATTAAGGCTCTCACTTTACCACCCATTCAGTTTATTTGCTGCAAATATGGCTGAGCCACTACAGCCATTTTCCTTCATTGGTTGGGGCCAGATTCACAGACCTGAATTAGGGTTACCCTTTAATTGAATCTCTGCACCTGCACAAGACTCTATTCCTCGCCCCTAAGGGCTAAGAACCTCCCTTCCACACAAAATTAAATTGATGTTCCTTTTTATTCCAGTATATTGTTCAGACTGAAGTCAGAGCAAACTTTATAGATGTTAAAGAAATAAGCCCCCACATCAGTTCATGCTTCTTCCTCCATTATTTTGTTGTTGTTTTTTGTGTACCCAATTTCATGTCTTTGCCACACATGGATCAGCTAGGGGAAGTTTAAAGTTTTATTCCTGTGTAACTGAAGGCTTCTGCTCTCCCAGTGTTTTGAGTTTGAGTGGAGGCAGGAAGTATTTATGCTCAACCTTTTAACACAGCATTTATTCCACCCTAGGTTATGATCTCATAAAACCTCACAAACTAACCATCAGTGGCCAGTCAGAAACTTGAAAGGGAAACACCTTGGTGCTGAAGAAAGTCATGCTGATTATTCAATAAGTGACTTTCTTCTGAATTATTATGAAACCAGTTCCTCAGCATGATGCTAGCAATGCTGTTTTTTGGATGGCTTATAAAAGCTTGACCACTTTTGTGATTTGACGATCCCAAGGAACTTTGTGTTAGAGGAGGCATGTTAATCATGGTGTCTTGACCAAATTCCAGTTGTGGATGTGATAATGACATTTGTGTCTCATTCCTCCTGCAGCTTCTATTAACTGTGTCCCACCCTAAAGTATCGAATAGCTATGCGGACAAAGTTGGCACCGGGGTTTGTTGCAGGGTTTGGTTCCTGGGTTAGTGTTTTTTGTGTGTCATGTGTAGTTGCTGGTGAATATTTTCTTCAGGTTGAGGGGTTGTCTGTAAGCGAGGACTGACCTGTCTCCCAAGGTCTGTGAGAATGAGGGGTCGTCCTTTAGGATAGGTTGTAGATCTTGGATGATGCGCTGGAGAGGTTTTAGTTAGGGGGCTGTAGTTAATGGCTAGTGGCGTTCTGTTACTTTCTTTGTTGGGCCTGTCCTGTAGTAGGTGACTTCTGGGTACCCTTTTGGCTCTGTCAATCTGTTTCTTCACTTCACCAAGTGGGTATTATAGTTTTAAGAATGCTTGATAGAGATCCTGTAGGCGTTTGTCTCTGTCTGAGGGACTGGAGCAACTGCGGTTGTATCTTAGAACTTGGCTATGGATAATGGATCGTGTGATGTGATCTGGATGAAAGCTGGAAGCATATAGGTAAGTATAGCGGTCAGTGGGTTTCTGGTATAGGGTGGTGTTTATGTGACCATTGCTTATTTGTACTGTAGTGTCTAGGAAGTGGATCTCTTGTGTGGACTGGTCCAGGCTGATGTTGATGGTGGGGTGAAAAGTGTTGAAATCCTGGTGGAATTCCTCAAGGGCCTCCTTCCCATGGGTCCAGATGATGAAGATGTCATTAATGTAGCTCAAGTAGGGACGTTAGGGGACGAGAGCTGAGGAAGTGTTGTTCTAAGTCAGCCATAAAAATGTTGGCATACTGTGGGGCCATAGCAGTCCCACTGACTAGAAGGTATAAATTGTCCCAATTCTTCAACAAAAAAACTTGGAAAACAGACTCCAATGAGAAACTGCAGAACTGGAATTAATTTGCAAATTGGACACCTAAATAAACCTAAATAAACACTGGGAGTGGGATGGGTCACTACAAAAACAAATTTTCCCCCTTCTGATACTCTCACCTTTATGTCAACTGTTTGAAATGGGCCACCTTGATTACATTGAACTCATTAGCACTACAAAAATGATTTTTTCCTCCCTTCTTGTCAGCTGTTGAGAATAGCCCACTTCCACCTTAATTGAATTCGCTCGTTAGAACTGACCCCCCACACACACTTGGAAAGGCAACTCCCATCTTTTCATATGCTCTGTATTTATACCTCTCTACTGTATTTTCCTCTCCATGCATCTGATGAAGTGGGTTTCAGCCCATGAAAGCTTATGCCCAAATAAATTTGTTAGTCTCTAAGGTGCCACAAGGACTCTTTGTTGTTTTTGCTGATATACACTAACACGGCTACCACTCTAAAAGATTATTAGTCTCCCTAAGCCTATCCATTAGAATTCGCTGTTGTCATAAGAAATATTTGTGTTTTCTATATATGGCCATGGGGAGGTGGCAGAGAAGATGAGCAGGCAGAACTGAGATTCTATAGTGAAAGTGTTGCACATTTAATTGTGTTCCAAGTTTCTTATCAGTCAGTGTCCTGAAATTGCAAAAATATACATTTTAACTAATCTAAGAAAATTGATAATCATAGACCTTCCACAACTAGCAACCCACAGAGGCCAGAATTCTTGCTGATGTAGAAATGGCCCATGAGAGAAAGAGAAGCAATCAACACTGGCAGTGAAATAAAAGAAATATTAGCATAGCAGAGGTAATAACAGGAAGAGGAACTGAGCTACAAGGCTCATGATCAAAAAGACATCATAAATGAAGTGAGACACTGACAAGTTTAAGACTTTCATCGTTCTATCTCCAAATGTATACCAGAATGACACTTGTCAAGAAAATAAATGAAAGAAACAACATCTAAGGTGCGAAGCACTTTAAATCACAGAATCCATCCTGGGATGCCAAAGATGAATACTGTGTTTAGTCAACATTTCCCATCAACCATATATTGACATCTGCTGTTGCTATACATATCAACCCAGAATTAACATAAAATTGCTGTATTGCTTAATAAAATGTTGACTTATGTTGTCATTTTAACTGTATAACAAGGAAAGAGTAGTATTTAAGAAAAGCAGGTGAGGACACAATAAATGTTTTGTGAAACTGGTGCGGCCAGTGGCATAGCTGAAGGGAAATATACACAGGATGCTCAGAGTTTGGTAATGTACCTTTCTGTTTCAGCTATAGATATGGTCACTCCTGCTGCAAAGACACATTCAAATTATCATCAATAAAAAGTTGATGAATTTTCACCTAATTTCAGTAATGCCATCCCTGAAATTAACATCACGTTTAGTTTGGCAAGGGTCTGTTAATATGCCTTGGGCATGACTTTACTGCATAAAAGGAATAATTGAATTGAAAATTAAATAAGCATAATTGAAAACAAAATGTACCTTTTTAAACAGGAAAAAGAGATTCATGATAAACTTCCGT
Source organism: Chelydra serpentina (assembly GCA_037349315.1). Classification (NCBI taxonomy): domain Eukaryota; kingdom Metazoa; phylum Chordata; order Testudines; family Chelydridae; genus Chelydra; species Chelydra serpentina. Next base: position 2,957,964 of record JBAIAC010000018.1, read on the forward strand.
TGCTTAGTTCGTAGTGGTATTGTTTAAAAAAAAATTGCTAGAAAGGATTGAGCTGTAAAGCTAATTATATACAAAATGTACACATTAATTAACATAATTAAAAATGGACTTTAGCTGACCTCAAAAGGGAACAAAGTCTCTTCTCAAACTTCATAGGGTTTTATATTTGGCAAGAGTACAATGTCTGTGGTAATTAGACTTTCAGCACATTTGGATATGATAATTGGCTCTAAGTTCTAATTAATTTCTTTATATAACTAAGAATGACATATCACTGAATTAATTTAATTTGTTTTTACAGCTGAACCTGGCAATTGGCACCATTTTATAAAATATTTTAGTATAGAAAATGCAGGCTTTATCGAACGATTGGTTGTATTAACACTGTAAGGTCGTAATGATTCATCTTATGACAAAATGCATACATCTAGGTAAATATTTTGAATTAAAACCCTTTATTGTGCTGTGGCTAGTAATGTGGTTTAACAAATGTGGTTTTCAACTGAATCTGATTGCTTCGTGAAGCTTACCAGAAAGGTAATGGTGTTGGAAGACAATAAACAAACATGCTGCAATGTGAAAGTAAAGGCACAACAACACAGGTTGCTCAGCATAGCCCTAACTCTGCTCCCTTTGAAGTCAATGATAAAACTCCCATTGAGTTCAGTGGGAGCAGAAATGGGCCAATGCCGAGCATGTTCTCAGTCCAGGAGGGTATGGGAAAACATAAATCTTAAAGATATTGACTAGGGGCTAGAGCTACAAAGGGGGATTAGGTGTTGCAATGCCTAACCCCTATGCGCCCTACTACACAGTGGAATTCACTGCGCTGAGTTAGACACCCTGACTCCCCATGCATTGTATGGAAAGAGTTAGGCACCCAAGAAAGGGATTCTCAGAAGCTTAATCTAGCCAGTGGAAATCCCAAGGAGAAGGGCATTAATATCTAATGAATATTTAATTATTTATACAAATTAGAACAAGTTTGACAAGAGAGAGACTCCTCTCCAGAATATCCAATAGCTTGGAGGTTAGGGCATTCAACTGGGATGTGGAAGACTGGGTTCAGATTTCTGCTCCCACTCAGGTAGAGTGGGGATTTAAACATGGGTCTCTCACAGGCTAGGTGAATGTTCTAACCACACGACTCTTGGATATACTTGTGTGTATATGTGCCAGCCAGCCCCCAAAATGCTCAGCTTGCTTGACCCCAGCTGTTTTGGGATTTTGGGGGTATGGGAGCTGGGCTGATCTAGTAGATATACTCAGAGCACGCCCAGCGAATCAGGCCCTGCAGGTGAAATGTGGGGAAAGTGCCTAATTTAAGAATCCTTCTTAGCCATGAGCTAAAGGGCCGAGCAACTGGGCAGTGTCAGGACCCCAGCACTTTTTGAGCATGCCCACTGGCAGCACCTAAGGAGCCACAGAGATGTTACTAACAGGAACTTAGATACCCTGGGAATTTTGGCATTTGCAGGGTTAAGTGAGAGCTGAGCATTGGATCTGAGGATCTCAAAGGTGCACAAATGTTGGATTTAGGAGCCTAAAGCAGGAGTTAGGCTCCCAAGTCCTCTTATGGATCTAGTCCTAGATTCCTACTCATGGAGTCTTGTGCTTCAAGTGTGAGACTGACCTCTCTACGATCCCACAAAGGACTGGACCCTTTGAGGCACCAGTTTCTTCAGATAAGTCTTAGAGAATTTGTTAGGGCTGTATGCAAATTAAATAGTCCTCTATAAAATATATGTTAAAAACCCATAGGATATAGTAGACCATGATAGCCTTTCTATAGAAATTATAAGTTATATATATCCCTGCTGGGAAGTTCTATGAGTTGGTTTACAAAACTGTATAGAAAGGATATAATGGTTTATTAAGTTCTATAGGACTTTCTCATAAGGGTTAGTTCTATCTTATACAAAGAGCATATTCTGGTGTCTCAGTAACCTCTTAAGTTTTTTTCTGACCATGGTCTGCCAAGGTTCTCCTTATCATTGTCCAGCTGTTGCATATGGTTCCAGCACTCTACCATGCCTGCCACTCTTGCAGCCTTGATAATAGACGTTCCCAGTAGATTACAATGACTTCTCTGAGCGCCGATTTCTTTAAGAAACTTTGCATGGATACTGATATCCAGGTTGAGAAGGGGATTTTGGTACTGCCTCAGTTCTGGTGCATTGAGATTTCCCCTCCCTCAGAGTGCATTTAGGACCTTTTCCAAAGGCTATTTAAATTAGAGGGAGTCCTTTTATAGGGTTTTGAATTAGGTCTTGGTAACCTAGAGCTCTGAGACTCAAGTGCTCCAAGAAATCATTTAGGGACACTAAGGAACAAACTTACTAGGGGTTCTAGAGGGCGCTGAGGCACAAGCAGTTTTTTCTGTGCATGGGGGACACACCTACCATTGCCCAGAAATGCAAGCAACTTATATTTTCAGACAAGTCAAGTTACAGATAAGTAATTTTCCTGATTTGAGATTAAAAAGCAGTTAATCATTACAAGGAAAAGCCTCCATCTTTAACAGCCCACGGGAAATGATAGCACTGGAACAAAGTAAGCAGGTGGTATTTTCTTTTTTGGCATCGTCTATTACAGATTTGAGGACTTCAATAGCTGAGACACTGGTGAGAGAATTATTGCAGGAGTGGGTGGGTGAGATTCTGTGGCCTGCATTGTGCAGGAGGTCAGACTAGATAATCATCATGGTCCTTTCTGACCTTAAAGTCTATGAGATCCTCCCTGGACACTATGGTTTGCCCGTCAGATGGTCTTTCCCTCAATCATCGTTAAATGGGGCTTTTAGCTTAGTTAAATATGGCAACCGTTTCTTTATCAATGAACAATATGCAGTTTAATTAAAGCTAATGTAACTCTTTTCCTCAAAGTTCCGCTAGAAAACGTGCTGAAGCAGACAACTTGCTAGAATTATGTTAGCTACTATTTTCCCAATCCGTGTATCACTGGAAGTGAGGTGTAGGTATTGTTATAGCCATCTCACATTTTAAATGTTCCTCGTTAATTCAGAAGTCTTCACCCTTCTAAAGCAATGAATATCCTCCACTGTCCGGGATGATGTCATACACTGCACATGATATTTAAAAGCCAAAACTGATATTCCTAATTTGCATTTTTAAAATGAATCTATGAGCAAACCCCCTTTTGACTTTCCATCCCGTTGTTTCTATTGCTCCCATTTAAAGCTCAATAACAGGAATGACTGACAAAATGTTATGGACAATGAGGTGACAAATTATATTTTATTTTTCAGCTTGGCTGCTGGAATCCTCTCACCGGTCTGAATGGGTCACTAACAGATAGAAAACTGGAGAATAACATGCGTGGGGTGGTTCTGCGTGTGGTGACTGTGCTGGTAAGAGATTCTGAGTGTTTTCTATTTAGAGGAATGCTACTTTTCTCCTTCTTGCTTTCCACTAATAGGTTATTGACTAAGGGTGACTAAAAAGGATTTTGAAAATAAATTACACAGTTTAAAAAGAAACTGAAACATAGTCAACTGTCACAGAATTGAGTTTCTCCTTGCCAATACTGGATCAATGGGAATTTTCCCCAAAATAATTATTTTACCAATAAAGTTAATTTCAGAGTTGGAATTAAAGACATTAAAAACTGCTGCTTCCATGGGCGCATAGTAAGTTATCCAATCAACCTGTGTTAACTCAAAAGAGCAACACAAACTTGCCTGCCAGCTAAAGTTTCCTAGCTAAAACTCTAAAGGATGCATAAGATATAGCTGCCATCCAATTACTGTGCCAAACTGAGTACAGTCTGACACAAATTAATGCACCCAGATAATATTAAAGATTGGCTTAGGGTGAATTATGTTAGTTCAGTGAAATAACCTTCCTCTCAGAATTCCCTGGGCCAAATCCTCCCCTGTGCTGCGTGTCATGCTGCTGGATCAAAGGAAGGGCCTGAAGCTGGCCAAGGAAGGGTCATACCCAAATAGAGAGACAATCTGGTGACACAGAGCCTGCATAGAGGCTTCTGTACCACGCACCCTCCTAGACACTTGAACAGAGGAATTGACCTGGGAAAAGGGGGTGTGAGTAGTGTTCCCTGCCTGAGATGTTTCAACCTTTTGTGGCCATTCACAGCTGGGACTGGCCCAACAAAGACTCAGTCAAGGTTCGGGACAAGTACAAAGGTTATTTTAAGCCACCTTTGTAGTCACTACCTCCTCCTAGTTGTACCCACTTCTTGGTCATGGGTGAGGATCTGAAAACCTATTTATAAATGAAGATACAGGAGTGAGTTTCTATTATTTCCCTTGTAGATGTTGCCTTGTACAGAAAACAATTCAGCTGGGCTAAGCTAGAGGGTGATATCAGGGAGTTAGGGGTACAACTAAAACACAAATTTTGCTTTTGGGGGTTTTATCCCATGACAGGTTAAAATCTAGCTTTTAGAAGATACTATAAATATGGTAGTCGCATCTGCTTTTACTATTGTCTGTTTTGTTTAAGAGAATCATATGTCCAACCCTGGTTAAAAAAATAGAATGAATTGATATAAAAAAAGACAGCAATATTTATATTTTTTATACTTTGATACTAATTGGATATTCCTCAAAGTAGTATCACAACAGCAACGGATGGCCTTTGTACTTTGCTTGGTATAAACTTAAATTGATTCAACATAATTTTCTTGCAACGGAAATGTTCAGCGAACTACTATCAAAGGAAATTCAAATTAGTATTTTGTCTTTTTTTCAGATTCTATAATTTCATCCCTAGTTATCATTTCAGTTAGCTTGCCAGGGAGCATTCTTCTGTCAAACAATTATATTATGAACATTTAGCAACTTAGACACTGGTGTGGAAAAAAATGAGTAATTACTCACACTGATTGTTTTGCATAAGCCAAAAAAGAAGGATATTTAAAGTTCAGCAACACATCACGTAGAAGATTTAGTTCCATCTCCATAGCCCCCACACAAACAAAGACCATTAGCTGAAATTTGCATCCAGAGGGCAATTTCTATTTTGTGTTTGTGTTATTTTTAATGCAACATGTTTCCAAACATAACTGCAACTTGGTAGTATTTAAATTGTGCCTTCATGCAAATTGATTAATCCCTCATTTTGTTAATTGAGTCTCTCTTTATATGAAAACTACGAACTAGAGGCAGTGGGTGAGGAAGACACAAATGATCCCCATTTCCTTTATACAGTAAGACTTTCCTTTGTCTTTTAAGCAATTAGTAAGGCTTTGCATGGTTGGTCAATGCAGTCTGATGGTTCGAGTCTTGAAAAACTGTCTATGACCCAGAGTACCACCTAAGGCTCACTATATTTTATACACCAAAGCACATATTTTCTAAGTTGGGTGCCTAAAGTTAGGCTCCTAAATAAGGGCTTCATTTTCAGAGGTGGTAGGAATCTGCAACTCTGATTGAAATCAATTAAATATTTCATCTATTTGGATGATAAACCTGGGTTGTGCTGATGGGTCCATTTTTGCTTACATTGTAGAATTCATAAGAGGTGGAAAGGGCATTTGTATATAATTATTTCCTGCTCACATACAAAAGTTTGGTGTAGAAAAGAAAAGAGAAAAAATCAATCGGACAACAAAACGGAAAACTGAAGGAGGGAAAACGAGATGGAAAATGCAGTAATGGCAGTTGCGCCAGTATTCTATCATTGTCTCTTACCTCCTCTAACTTAGTGCTAGACTAAATATTACTGCTGTTGCCAATTGTATTAATATTATAAATGTAGGGCCTGATCCTGCAAAGTTTTACTGCTGTGTGCCAGTGGATATGCTTGAGCAAGCAAGGTTTCACAGGATCTGGCTTTTAATAAAAAAATAATAATAATAATAAAAAATGGAGTTATGCCAGTCTCCTAGAACTGGAACGACCTTGAAAGGTCATCGAGTCCAGTCCCCTGCCTTCACTAGCAGGACCAAGTACTGTCCCCTGACAGATTTTTGCCCCAGATCCCTAAGTGGCCCCCTCAAGGATTGAACTCACAACCCTGGGTTTAGCAGGCCAATGCTCAAACCACTGAGCTATCCCTCCTGGGGTCTGGGAAATTAAAATTCATCTGTCATATTATTCAATCTCTCTCTCTCTCGCGCACACACACACACACACACACACACACACCCCTAGTTTACAGGTATGGCTGTTGCTTGTTACTAATTTTAGCATGGTTCAGCTCAGTTCATGTCTTTGGTTCACATCATTTATTGGGCATGACTAATAACAATGTTACAAAAATGTTAGCTTTTATGGAAAGGAAAGGAGTGTGTTGGTATAAATATTCTGGTGTTTGTAAGAACAAGATCGAGGTGCCAGAAATAGAGCAAGCATGTTAAATCACAGTTAATGGCAAAATATTTTGTCTTTGCTGTCAATGAAAAGCTCTTAAGCAGAAGAAAGTCTTGATAATCTATAAAAGTCTCTCTTTTTGCTGTGATATTTTCTTTCTGGGGCAGAAGTATAAGTTTGTATTTGACACCTGGGGTGAAGTCCTGGCACTACTGAAGTCAGTGAGGGTATGTCTACAATGCAATAAAACACCTGTGTCTGCCCAGGTCAGCTGCAGGGCTCGGACTGCAGGGCTATAAATTGCAGTGTAGACATTCAGGCTCAGGCTGGAGCCTGGGATCTGGGACCCCACAAGGGGAGAGGGTCACAGAGCCCAGGCTCCAGCTTGAGTCCAAACAGCTACACTGCAGTTTTATAACCCTGTAGTCCAAAACCCATGAATCCAAGTCAGCTGACACAGGCCAGCCACAAGTATTTTATTGCAGTGTAGGCGTACTGTGAGAGTTGAACTATTGACTTCACTGAGGCCAGGATTCACTTCATCTAAAAGGAGGAAACTCTCTTGCTCTCTCTCTTACAGCATTTCAAGCAGCAGAGGTTATAAATAGTGGTATGGAACTTATTTAAGTTGTCAGTGGCTAATGATCTTAGCAGTCAGTCTGCCGGGTTCTGAGCATCTTGGCCCTGATCCAGCAAAGAACTGAAGCATGTTCTTAAGTTGAAGTACTTAGGTAGTCCCGCTGAAGTCAACAAGTTGCCTTAAATCCTTCTGGAGTGTTGTTTTTCCTTTTAAACTTTGATTTCAGTGACTCCGCTATCTCACGGTAATGGCAACTGAAAGTTTTGGAGGGCATTTAGAGGAGGAGTGTCAGAGGCTAGCTTTCTCCGTACAGTACAATGCACGATACCACGATCTAGTGATGGAACAGTGGTCATGATCTGCAGCAGATGTGCCATGTTCTGTTTCCTGACTGAAGCCAGAGAAAGGGACTTCCTCAGTATGAAGTACAAGTTGTGACTGTGCTGCAAGAAAGGGTTCTTGGAGTGTAAGGACAAGTGTAGATACTGTGGAGAATCTAAGGAGTTCTTGGATGAGCAGATTTTGGAAACATCACTACCTCAGGTTCAAAGAAGAAATGAACTGGCCACCAAAGAAACAGAGAGAGAGAGTAAATGAAAGAGGAGGCTTGGCAGTTGATAATCACCAGAGGCGAAAGGATGAGATGATGTTCTACACCGCCAGGGGCAGATAAGGAATGGGCATTCTGTGACTACCAAACAGAAGAAAACCTGGAGCTAGGAGCTTCATGCACAGCAAGAGGTTTACAGTCATTACCAGGTCCTCAGCATGGGAACTATGGAAGGAATCTCTGAAGATCTAACTGGTTGAATGGAATGGAAAGGTGTACAAAACACACCTGTGGGTCGCTGCTCAGCCCAAGCTGTAAACAAAACAAGTATGCCCATGAAGAGATCTCCAGTTGTTCCAGGGAAGCAGAGAATCCTTGTCAGGGATTCTATACTAAGAAGAATGAAAAGAACATTCTGCAAGATACAGGCAGACAGCAGGACAATTTGCTGTCTTTCAGGAGCCTAGACACAAGATGTGATTCTAAGATTGAATAGGCTTAAAAAGTTCAAGTGGCTAGAAGTTGAAGTTTGACAAATTCTGACTAGAAATAAGGTAAATTTTTAACAGTGAAGATAGTTAACTATTAGAACAAGTTACCAAGGGTTGTGGTAGATTCTCCATCACTAGAAATGTTTAAATCAAAAATTTAAAGTTTTTGTAAAAGATATGCCCCAGTTCTAGGAATTAATTCAGGGAAGTTCTAAGGCCTGTCTTATGGAGGATGTCTTAGAGGATCACAGTGGTCCATTCAGGCTATAAATCTAAGAATGAATCTCACCTCCTTCTGGATGAATCTTCCCTCTCCTCCATTTTTATTGTGTTAAGTTTGGGGGGGGGTGTTTAATTGTTATAATTTTGGCAGAACTTCACAGATTTCAACATCAGGACCACACTGCACTTCTTATGAAATTAAAAACCCTGTTGTGGGGTGGGGACAAATACATTTTTACTGATTTCTGTGTCACCCATCAAATAAAATCTATTCATGTAGAGAAATAGAAATCTTTAGGAAATATTACAAAAAAAGAATAGTTCCACCTTAGAACCAGTTAAAGTTACTCAGATATGTCTAATAATACCTGATCTCATTATTCTCCCATTTGCACATGCAGTTTTTATGACTAATAAACCTGAAAAAAGATGAAGTGATTACATGTAGATAAATCAATCATAATTAGAAGGCTCTCCTGAGAGGGTTCGTAGATTAGGAGAAGATTAGATTAAAGATGGGGAAGATAGTGGAATATGCAAATGTAATTGTAAGTGCAAGTTTTATAAAAATGCACTCAGACAGTGCTCTTTGTTCATAAAATATCATTCTTAAAATTACTTATAATTAAGACAAATTCCTAAAATATAGTAGTTATCAAACAGAGCTACAAGTATCCCATTACTCCTCCACCCATCTAATAATCTCTTCCCCCACATGATATACTCCTCATAGAAAATATCAATGCAGATACAAATCTATTTGCCTGAATGTGTTTTTGTCACTATGCAGTAGAGCTCTATATAGGACTAATGTAGAGCCCTACAGCTGGATTGGGATCTGTGGGTCCCACAGGACCTGCTGCCATCACAGCGGGAGCGGGTAGGACTTGGATTAAAAAATAGTCCCGTGCAGGGCTTTACTATGCAGTGTACTCTAATAATAACATTTTCCTTTTGAGGCAAGTTCTTTGGATGAAATCCTGACTCCACTGAAATCAATGGGAGTTTTGTCATTGACTTCAAAAGAGGCAGGATTTCACCTTTAGTTTTTTATTATGGAGAAAGCCACAGTAGTGTCTTGTGGTGTACAAACCCCATATTGGAGGGCAAGGGGTTAAAGAACAGATCTTGTGCCGGCGTTGCAGGTGGTCCACCTGCAACGCCGGCACAAGCTGGAAACAGGGCTTAAAATGGGAAGCAGAGCACCTCAGAGGGGGGGCAGGTAGTGGAAGCGGGGAGCAGAGCACTGCTCTGAGCTCTCGGGGGGAAGTGCTGCCCAGGAGCTCATTGTCAGAGACCAGACAATGCGGACCTGAGCAAACCTACAAAGGAGAGGCTGGTGACTGAGTTTGCAGGTCACAGATTTTAATTGAGATTCTTTGATCTACTCTGTGGGGAGAAGGAGACTTGGGTAGGAAGTGGTTTAGGGGGCGGGGCAGCTGCATAGCACCCCAAGATGCAGAGCGTAGCTGTCCACCATTGGTCCCTGGACTGCAGCCTAGTGGAGAGAGTTGGCCTGGGCTTCTCTACCCACTCCAAGAAAACATGATGACCACAACAGGAGCCTTCACCTTGGGGGAGAACCCATCCTGGGAAGGCCCAGATCCCAAGTTCCTGTGCTAAAGGAAAGGATTGGAATCCCTTGGGGGCACTAAAGGACAGGACTATATTTACAATAGGGAGATGACCTGCCACACACCCCTGACCACTAGGTGGCACTGTTGATGGTGGCTTCTACATGCCTCCCTAGTTAAGACTCTAAGGGCTGGTCCACACTGGGGCGGGGGATCGATCTAGGAAACGCAACTTCAGCTACGAGAATAGTGTAGCTGAAGTCGACATTTCCTAGATCAAACTACATTTACTTACTGCGGGTCCACGCGGCGCAGGAAGGCTCCCCCGTCGACAGCCCTTCCTCCTCTCGGTGAGCAAGAGTTCCGCAGTCAACGGGGGAGCGCTTCTGGGATCGATTTATCGTGTCCAGATGAGACGCGATAAATCAATCCCAGAAGATCGATCTCTACCCGCCGAATCGGGCGGGTAGTGTAGACCTAGCCTAACACATTTTTCCATTCTGATCCGCCCCACTCCCTCCAGCTCTCTGACAAAGTTACTTTCTGTCTTGCATCTCGTGAGTGGGTTCTGCTCAGATCTTCCCCCATCTCCTATTGCCTCCACCACCACCCAAGTAAGTTTCAGCGTAGCTGGAGAAATTGCTGTTGAATTATAGGGCTTTGACAAATTTCTGAAATGTATCGTATATGGCATAACTCAAATACAGCTTAATATATTAACTTCAAACTTACTTTAGACATTAGTTCTCCCTCACAAAACAAATATCTAGGACTATTTTTATTTAGTGGTCAATTTTTAAAATTTCTGTGTATATTAGAAGGACCATTGTGCATTTTATTATTTCCTTGAGAGTTCTTGTGGAAGTTTATAACTAATGTACAATATCTCTGTGGAACTCCTAAATTCTGTGTAATAAATAACTCCTTGTATAGTTCATAAAAATGTATTATCAGCCTTAGTTCCATTTTAAGGATTTTTCTCCCGTGAGAGTAAATAGATAATTTAATAATGAGGATCAGTACAGTGTAATTTAATGCAGATGATCCAAAACTGTGGTCCATAAACCACTTGAGAGTTCTGGCTTCTTTTCCTCACTTTCAGATGCTAATCTTTATTTAAAGTCAGCTAAAATACATTGTGTTCTCTTAATGTCACCTTTTCATGTAATCAATTGCTGAACTTGTCACAGAAATGTTAGACTGTCAAGGATGGGATGGGATGTATCCCATGTGTTAATGAATGGGAGGGGAGGTGCCTACATGATGATCTCTCTAAAGTAAAAGTGTAGTCCATGTTATGAAAAACATTGAGAACCCCTGCTTTAAGGTATTGTAACATGGATCAAGAGTACAGCGGCCTTGTCTGAAGAATGCATATCTTATAACTACAACTATACAGTGGGTGATTTATACTTATGATTTTATAGAAACTGATTATAAGTACACACGGGAGTTAGATATGTTCAATCCTGGGCTGACCTGAAAATGCAGGCAGGAACAAGAAAAAAAAAAGTAACAGGAAACGATACACAGATATGTATTGCAACATACCATTCTGTATCTCTAGTTACTAATCACACATGTTAATAAAGGTATAATCTAAACTATGTGGATTGAAAACTTTCTCCAATCCAATAACTCTGCAGGAACTAAACAGACCATTGGGTGACACAGCTGTGAAAGAGATGAGGCAATATTTGAGTGGCTTTCCATCTTCAAGCTGATGTTAATGGGAAAAACTGTGTTGAAAGAGCAGTTGGAAGAGTTAAGGAGTAGAGTAGCAAAAGATGTAATCAACATCTTGGAGAACATCATTAGGTGTGAGAGAGTACGGTACTTGTTTCACAGGATTAAACACAGAAATGTACATGATGCAGATTTTAAAAATCCTTGAAGTAGTCAATGCTTTCATGGATAAGGTAATGGCAGATAGTCCACCTTTTCAGGCATTTTTTGCACTTGTAGGTTTGGCGCATACAACATTTATAAATGTTTTTAAGATATGTGGCATTCAGACAGAGAAAAGAAAACAAAGTAAGGTAGGAAGCCATGTCCCTGTTTCAAAAGCTGAGACTATCTTCAGGGTTTGACCTCAACCACTGAGTTACATAAAATAACAAAAGTTCCTTCAAAGAAGGATAAACAAGAAGAAATAATCAAGTATTTAAGCATAACGAGGAGAACAAACAATGAGAAATGATGTAGAGTGAGAAATCATGGGACAAAAACAATGAAGGAATCTGAAACGAAGAGCAATGGAGCAAGAAAAAATGCTGGATGCTTTAGGTGAGATTGGGATTAAAAAAAAGTATTACAATTAGTGCAGTATTCTATAATAAAGGCCTAAAAGCTACTGTCCCCACCCCCCTGCTTTTCCCATCCTGTGCCCCCTGTTGGTCAAACCCTTCTTTTTTTCTCCATGCTCTCTCCATAAAATGCGGCCCTCTGTACACATCCATGTTCATGCCCACATGCACCTCCCTTCATCCCTGCTCACTGTGCTCCCATGTACCTTCTAAACACATGTGATTTGATGTTTATTTTCTTTAAGATATGTGGCATTTACAAAACACACGTTGGGTGGTATAAACATGTTATCACCATGACTGGCAACCACACACCACTATGAATTGACAATGGCTGTTTGTGGTAGAAGTGTGGTAGGGATGAGGCCTCTCTCAAACATGTTCCGTAATTGTAATATGCATCTATTAGTCAAAAGGTAGTGAAGTGTGTGCATGGGGGGGAATGTGTGGATTATTTGATGGTGTAGTACAAAGGTTTTCTGTGCATGAGTTTGGGATGGCATGAAAGCAACAAGTCAGTTATGTAGATCACCCAAACAAGTGCCAATAAAACCTTTATACTATGTCCTCAGCAAACTTGGTTGCCCACCAAAACTGGTAAAGATCATCCATTTATTTCATGAGGGGGATCCAAGGTCAGGTACTTTTTAATGGAGATCTCACTGACTTCCCATTTCAAAGGGAATCAAACAAGATTGTGTCCTTGCCCCTGTATTGTTCAATCTCTTCTTCACCCAAGTTCTCAACCGTGCTACAAATGATCTCAACAGAGGCATATGCATCAGATACAGACACGATGGCTCAGTCTTCAATCTTGAAAGGCTTAAAGAAAAAATAAAAGTAACAGAACTACTAATAAGACAAGCACTCTTTGCAGATAATTGTGCCCTTCTAGCACACACAGAGGGAGATCTCCAGTGAATCATAGATTGCTTTGCTGAAGCATCAACATTGTTTGGCCTCACAATCAGCCTGGAGAAAACTGTGGTGTTGCACCAATCATCTTCACTGCTCCGTGCTATATCCTCTAGCATATCCATTAGTGGACTCCAACTAAAGCAAGTTGACAGTTTTACTTGTCTTGGCAGCAACATCTCCAATGATGGATCTCTTGACAAAGAGATCACGAACGGGATTCAGAAAGCTTCTCAGTCATTAGGAAAGCTATTAAACAAAGTCCTGAAATCCCACAACAATAACCCTCTCAACAAAAATAAAACTTTAAAATGCTTTTGTGCTCAAATCTCTCCTCTAGGGCTGTGAGACCTGGACACTATACAAATGGCATATCAGACAGCTAGAGGCCTTCCATATGCAGGCTCTGCATGCCATTATGGGGATCTGCTGGCAGGATAAAACTACCAACCTGGAGGTTCTCCAAAACTTAAATGCCATAAGCATCGAGGCCATGCTGATAAAAGCCCAACTACGCTGGATTGGACACAGCATTAGGATGCCTGAATATTGACTCCCCAGAAATTTTTTTCTATGGAGAATTGGCACAAGGACATCGGAATCAAGGCCACTCCAGAAAGCTCTACAAGGACAGCGTCATGAACAGCATGCACTTTGGTGCAATAAAACCGGATGGTTGGATGAGAAGGCTGTTAAATAGATCAGCATGGCAACATACAGCACTCAGAGCTTTTCAAGCCTTTGAAGAGGACAGAAATAATCGATTGTTAGCGGCAAGGGAAAAGTGTCATACTACTACTATAGCTACCAAGACACTCACCAATGAGCCTGTCTGCCCGATCTGTGCCCGAGCATACACACCATGCTTTGGACTTCAGAGTCACTCCAGAATCCACAAAAAGAGAGAGCATGAAAATGTCATCGTCAAACCGACGGACTACACACACTGTCACACCATCACACAATCTGTATATACATATGTTGCAGAAGATCTATTTTGGAAATAATTTAGAGGGGTTTTAAAATTCGTATTGAGCCTATTCTTCATCTTTAGTTGTAAAAAAATACAGAATTCCCAGAGTAGCAACAAATCCCTACTTGTTTCTCTCTCTCAGCTGTTCATGTCCATCTTGGAAGATGGGACAGGAAGAAATTTTGTGGTTATTTTTTCATCCAAACACATGGAGAAAAATGTTCAGTGAAATGTCTGTAATTTATATTGACACTGGTAGATGATTTTATTCATCCACCAGTGAAATAAACACATCATGAAGATTGATACATGATGCAATGGGCTGGCTGTTCTAGTTACACCAGTCCTTGAGATGGAAGCTGTCATTCTGTATGAAATACATATTATAAGATTCACTACCTCTTAGGAGACAGTCTGCTGGAATTGGAACTTTCTGTGACCATGCTGCTTTTCCTACCTGGAAACTGGAATCCAAATATCAGGTCCAGAGGATGGCTGGACATTTAGGAGACCACGTATAAACTACTTTTTTTTTTTTTATGAATGTATTATCTGTTTGTATATATTTAGAAAAATAGGGTTTGGTCATTTATAATTTAAGGAGGATAATAGAGCAGTAGGCATACAGAATGGCAGGACTGAGTATCGGTTGCACTAAAAAAGGCTATATCTTTAGAATTAAATATTAAAGTGAACTATTTGCTATTGGCGCAACAGCTGCAGTATCAAGTTTACTTTACCTTTTTACAGGTAAGCAAAGTATTACTAGTTATAGAAGTATTTCCTGTTTTATATATATATATATATATATATAGCTTATATTTATATGGCCCCTGTTACCTAAGGATTTCAGTCTCTAATGTGTTTAGCTAGAGAAGTGCAGTTATTCCCATTTTGCAGGTGGGAGACTGACTTTGCCCAATGTCACCCAGGAAGCCTGTGGCAGTACAGGGAAATGAAGCTGTCTGTCTCAAGTCCTAGGCTAGTGCCATAATCACTGGACATTCTTCCTTTAGGGAAGGCCTGCTCAAATCAGTCATACCTTACCTACTGATAGAAAAGTTGTTTAAAAAAAAAACTGTGTCCACTATATTAAAAATCCTGAATTATTTAGGCCTAAATAATGATGCACTCATACAGTATAAATGAGCTACTGTCCATAGAAAGGGAGAATGGAAATTGGAAGACCTGAGTCAGTTTCTAACCCAGCTACTTACTAGTTTTGTCACTTTGGGACAAGTCACTTCACTTTGCATCAGTTTCCCTTGTGACCCTACACACCCCTGAATTCACACCCTGCACACTACTGCAATGATACTTGTATAGAATATGCCTTGCGAGGTATCGTATGAAAGCTAATAACAGGCTGGTTATTAATATCATGATGATAAACAGGTCTGTCCTAGACAAAGGAATGTGGGTTTACCACCATTTACATATTGGCAGTAAACATAGCAGTCAAAATAAACCCCGGTGGCGGTTATCCTGTTCCTGAACTCAAAAAACAGAAAATTAACATGGGTCCTGCAACCCAGGGAGACATAGGAGATTTAATCCCAGGAGACCTACCTGACTTGTAAGACGAACACATCCTTTCGGGGATATAAGGAACAGAGCGAGACTCCATCTTTATCCTTCACCTTGGGACACAACAAAACCAAGCAATTTGATCTCCTTGATTGGTCCTGGCGAGGCTGTCCAGTAAAAAGGTGGAGACTATGGGTAAAAGAAACCATTTTGAGCAAAGACTGTATATTGCTAGATTAAGTTTTAGACTTTTAGATGCTTGTTTTCATTTTATTTGCTTGTAACCATCTCTATCTTTATCTCTGTTACATGGTATCACTTAATCTATGCTCTTTTGTTAATAGACTTGTTTTACTTTTATTATAAACCAATTCAGTGCTGTGTTTGGAGGGAGGGGTGCATTTACCCCAGTTAAGTTGTTAAACTCTCTAACGGAGCCGTGAACTTAATATCGTCTGTGAATGCACTGTGATAGAGGCTGTGCATTGCAGAGGAACATCTCTAAGGACCTTGAGGGCTGGAATTCACTGATTGCTACCTGCAAAGCGAGGTTTGGGCCAGGACAGCCTTGAGGAATTTTCTGGTGAGGAAGGAGGACTGTTCTGGCAGAAAGCTGATGTATAATCTAAATTGCCAGCAAAACTCACTCTTGTTCAGGCAGAGAGGTAGCAGAGTAGCTCTCAGTTCTGGTAGTCCCAGCAGTGTGTTACATTCCTATCTTCAAAACGTGGATAATTATGTGTGACCATCATTTTAACATATTTTGGGATTATCAGAGGAAAGTGGGTACATAAACCATGGAGGGATTTTTAAAAGTGGATTGGCCTCATTCTTCTTCCACTGAACTTAATGAGAGTTTTACCATTGACTTCAGTAGGAACAGAATTATGCTGAGTACTTCTGAAAATCACAACCTGAAAGTATGATTCTTACCATAAGTCTTTCTTTACTTTCTATAATACGAAGCATCTCGGTTAAAAATATTAGTATAGGTACAGAATAAAGCATGTTGTACAGCTTCAGAAGTCAAGATTGCATTATTTGCAGCAACATATTAGGAATAATATGCAAGATGACTCTAAAAGCTTTCAAATATAGTCTAGTCTTAATGCACATGTTTATCATATCTACTATATTGGCTCAGAAAGGGCTATTGTGGAGGAAGATCAATACATAAAGTGTTGCTGCATCTTAATATAGCACTGTCATGATATTGCCGTGAAGGAAACCTCAGTCCTGTAGTAAGGCAATAGGAGAAGTATTTTAAAAAGCACTTTTTAGAAAAAGAAATCGCATTAGTAGCAATAAACCCATAAAAAGGTAGATGTTTACAGTTAGAGCCTCTCATTCAGGAAAGTATCCCTGTTTCGGAGCATTATTTAAGCATACGATATCTAAGCACATGTCCAAGTCCTGTTGAAGTTAATGGTAAAACTTCCATTAAAGTCAGTGAGCTTTAGGGTATATGTACAGGGCAGATTGAGTTGTAATTGTGTCATGGGTAGGCATGCCTGCACTAGCTTTAATTTAGCTGGTGTGTGTAAATGTAGTAGTGAAAACGTGGCAGCCTGGGCTTTGATGCAGGTCAACCACCCCTGTCCAAGTCCACCGAGGATCCTCCTGGGTATGAACTCAGGTTGCTAGCCTGCATTGAATTCCACTATGTATTCACTACTATTGTTACCTGTGCTCGCTAGATTAAAGCTAGTGCAGATATGGCTACTTGTGCAACAAACACACCTTCCCTTGCTGCGTAGTTGTGCCCTTAAGCACATGAATAAGTGCTCTCCTGAATAGGGACCAAATTTAAAACTCCATTCTTATCTTACCTATCTTAGCTTAGGGACTGATCATGCTGTTCAGGCCCTATGTGGCACAGATGATCCTAAAACAATGGTTTTGTATCCAGCCTGTTGTTGTTACACATCCTAAATAGGGTGTTATAAGACTTAACTGGAATTGTCTTTGTTTTTCTAGGTTTGAGACAGATCTTTACTTTTAGTAGGGGGCGGGTGTACATATGTCTTTTAATTATTTTTCTGTAACCATTGCTAGTGGGAGGATTATCTATAATGAGAAAATTAAATGTTTCAATAAAATTTTAGATATTGATTCTAACATAAAGTAATATACTTTTGCTGTTCAATTAAAAATAACAAGCTGCTGAACTGTTCCTATCCAAGTATAATCCCTGGACCCCTGGTCAATAAATCACTCAAGGAAAAGACATTTCTGGGGCTGAATTTCTCTCTGAAATCTAGAAGGGAATAAAGTCCAAAGTGATTAAATTTTAAAACTTTTCCTTAACTTTAAAAAAAATATATTAAAAGAAAAAGGTGATTGCACCAAGCAAGGAGAAAGTAGCCTCCTGTGTTTGAAAAATAGCTTGACTGTAGTTTACGACCTTTCTCACTGCTTCCTCTCAGTTGTAATGGCTACGTTTGGTCATCCAATAGCCAAAAGAATGGAGTTGAGCTAGCCAATAATGAGTGAGAATTTCACATTTGGGAGCAATTCCATAATGTTTACTGTTGAGTGCAGTTGTCAAATATCATGGTGTATATTTGCCTCATGTGATTACCGAACCCACGCTCAGTCTGCATGAATCATTTAATGTGCCTGCATGCTGTTTGTTATATTCAGTACTGAGTTCAGACTATGTGTCACACCTCACTCTGCTATAAAACATGAAAGTATGTATACGGCAGAGCTACATTTCTTGTTTCACATGATTTCTCCCTCTCCCCCTCATCTCTGCTAGACAGGAAAGAAAAACGTATGCTCCTTGATGGAGTCCCATTTAATGAATTCAGATTGTCAATATTAAAATATCATAATCTGGTATGTTCAGAAAATTATAAAGAGTAGACAGAGGTCATTTTCATATGCTTTATGAATTCTAATCACCCACCTAATTAGCTAATCTCATCACTCTCTTCCAAATACAGCAGGAGCGCATAAGGTCATCCATCTGCAGTTTTAGAATCAAGCCTCAATATGTGTTGTAAACCCCCAGAGATTTTCTCCGGTTGTACAAATCAACAACTTTCTGTTCACTGTTTAATTTCTATACAGCCTTCTTTCTAGGGGGTGTTTTCTTGGAAAAAGCTCAGGCTATTTTATACTTAATTATAAAATACACCATCCTTGTTGGTGACACATGAATCAGCTAAGTAGAAAAATAATGGCCATTCATCTTCTTTAATTTTTTTATGAGGATGTAGTATTTGTGAGAGGTGCCAGCCATTTAGATCAAAATCCTCTCTTGTTTTTTTCTGTAGAATGTGCATCACACTGAAAGCAGCAATGTAGCACAGCTTCCCTTCTCTGGCTCCCTTTCCCTTGTGAGCCTCAACTTCAGACTTGAAAGTCCACCTCTGGCATTAGAATGGAATGGGGTTTCCATGCCCATTCAAATGTCGGTTTCTCTGCTGAGTCTGCCAACAAGGAAACCAGTGGGTGGTGATGGTTTGTACACTAGTCCACTGTGAACTGAACTGAGACTACCAAGTCATTTCACATAGGACACTTAATGTAACCTTATTTCTCAAGTCCATAAAGATACTGGCCCACTGATACCTCGAATGACGCTTTTCCTATTTTTCAAAAACATTTTATTTCCTATAATGTACTCATTAAAGGTCATCCAGAATATTGGCATGTCTGGGAATTTCTATAAAGGAATTAATAATAATACATTGCACTCTTAATCCTACAGTCTCATGACACTTTAGAAAATTGATGTATTCTTCTCCGCATTGACATGTGGGGGAATCTAAGTTCAGAGAAGGTAAGTGACCCATCCAGGGCATATTGCAAATGAGCAGTTAAGTCAGGGATGGAATGCAGGTTTCCTTACTTCTAGCCATCTGCTCTAACTAGACTTCACTGTCTTCATTATTATCAGCTCTGTACAGTACACTGAGAAAACCAGCTGCCTGGCAGACACATCTACAGAAAATTCCCCACATCTCTTATTTCCCATTTTCTGAAATTGTGCTTCTGTTTACACCAATGCAATCCCCCTGAAGCCAATGTGTGGGTGTAACTGAAGGCAGAACTTGGCTCTTGGTAATTTTTTTCAATTCTGTCTTTCATATCTCTCTTTATAGCTCACCTCCCTTATTATATTGCTCTGCTATCAATCTGCTTCCCCTAGTCAGGTAAAGTTAAAATCTCTGATACTTCTCAGCTTCCATTTCTACCCTTGAACTAATTTTTTGGCTTTTTACCCACTTGTCCATTTCCCCCTTCTCCTCATGAAGCCTGACCTGCTGTATTTTGTAATCTCACTCTTCCGCCCCTTTTCCTTCTCCCACATCTGATTCTTGCTTTCCACTCTTAATCCACCTACTAGGCACACTAGCCTAAACGCAGTATAGATATACGTACATGTTTTAAATATTGAAATACAACAAGAAAGGAGAGAGATTCTATTGGTTAAGAAGACTCAGGCCTTCAGGAGATCTGGGTTTAATTCCTAGCACAGCCACACACTTCTGTGTTGCAGAAATTACATAATCTCTCTCTGCCTTTGGTTCCCCATCTGTAAAATGTGGTTGATACTTCACTACCCCAGAGAAGTGAAAGATGCTCAAATACTTTGGTGATGAATGCCATAGAAAAGTTATAAATAAATAAACTTTATAGCAACAGCCAAGTGAAGCAGGCAAATGCTCTCCATGGTTGGCATCTCCAATATATTTTTATCATCTGTTCGTTCCCCATCACCTGCCTTGATCATGTCATGTTGTCTTAATCACGCATTTAACTTTACACATGATCCCCAGAGGTGCTGACCTGACAGGATCTTGGGATTTTTCATCTTCAAGTTCTTAGACTGTAAGCTCCTCTGGGCTCAAGGACCTTGCCTTATGTTTGTAAACAGCCATGCCTTTCCTCTGGAACTATATAAATAGTGGTAATACGGTCCAGCTTTCCCTTTACATTCACTTCTCATTTTCTCTTCTCTCCGGCTAATCTTGTTGGATCAAATCCTGACCTGTAGCTGTCGGATGGTGATGGGATCCACTGAGGCAGAAGAAGCTCCATCACAGGCCAACTGAAGTAAAGAGGGAGCAGCAGAACCCATGGGATCCAGTCAATCCACCCATTCACAAGTGATCTGATTGATTGATTGATTGCAGGGCTCCCTGTGAGCCCCCATCTCCCCAGGCTCCCCCTTCTTCACTGTGTCCCCACCAGCTACTCTGTGGGGGTTACTGAATCCCTCTGCAGAGGTAATTCCTGCAGTCCTTGAGTGGGGGAGACAGAGAGGCTCATTTTCTTCCCTTCACCAGCTCAATAGGACTTGAGGAAAGAGTCACTTGGCGGTCCATCCCACAGTAGCCTGACTGACCCCTTATTTCCATGGAAAAACAGGGTCAGGATTTTTTTGGTTTACTGTAGCCTGCAGGAAGCTTCATTGCCTACCTACCACCTTCAATCTTCTTTCCTGTACCTAGCATGCATGTTTTTGTCTCCCACCCCCACACATTCCCACTTTTTATTCCCTTAATTGTTCCTTTTCAGCACATGAGAAATTTTTTAAAAAATTATCCTGTTTTTTCAAGGACAAAGATGTTCACTCTTTTTTGTTTTCACGTATTATTAGGGAAATGTCACTCTCCCTCTCTAGGAACTAACCAAAACAGAGGATCAAAAAACTACTACTGTAGTTTCAGACAGCAGCATTTTTGGGGAATGTAGCGGGGTGGCTACCCCACTCCTGCCCTGAGGGGCTTGAAACAGCCCCGGGAGAGGGCTGAGGCTGGGAGCAGGCTGTTGGGGAAGCAGCCTCAGCTGGGCCACGCCCCAATCGAGGCCCAGCTGGCCCTTATAAAAGGGCTGCTATCCAGGAGCCCAGAAAGTCTTCCTCTGCCTGTAGAGGGAGAAGGGCCGGGCTGCAGGGACCTCAGCAGGGTACCTGGAGTGGAGCAGGGCTGGGGAAAGGCTAAGGGAGCCTGTGATCTCCGGCTTAGGAAAACCCCAGGCTCCAGGGCTAGACTAAGGCCCAAAAGGGTACTAGGGTGCTAAGGGCAGCCCACGGGTAGGCCGAGGCAGCAGGTCCAAACTCCCTTTGCCTGTGATGAGGGGCTGATACTGCAGTCCGCCCTAGTGAGTGGGGGCTTGATGGTGACTGGCAGTAGCCTACGACTGAGGCGAAGTGGGGATAGTGGGTGGGGGTTCCCCTGGGAGGGGGAAACCATGAGATTAAGACTGAGGGGTTACTGCCAGGGGGCAACACCCCAGTAAAAGGGGCACCGGGTCCTGGGAGGGACACGGGGCCAGGGCGGTCAGGCGGATCACCGGCCTGCAGAGGGTGCTCCGGAGCTGGAACGAGCTAATTCCCAGAGGAGACCAGCAGGAGGCACCGCAGGGGTGAGTCCGACCCACTTACAGGGGAAAAAATCAAAACCCACATTTAAGAAGTATTTTTGTTCCCTCTCAAATGTTTTCTGAGTACCCATAACCTATTACAAGAAAGTTAGTGATGGATTTTGTTTTTGTTTTGGGTTTGTTTAGTGGTTGTTTTTTGCTTTCCTAATTTTCAACAAAAATGTGCATGTCTGAACATCTTTCCACATAGCAACATGGGAGATTGTATCTTGTTACCCATATGAGACATTGGACACCTTTTTTTCTTTTTGACTCTCTCACCAACAAAGAATATTACCTAGTTTAATAAAAGATCAAAATTAATAGTGAAAGCTGCACACTTTAAATGCTATTTAAAATCGGCTAAGCAATTAACTGGTGCTTTTAAGCTGATAGAATAGAAATTCAGAATTACGAGCAGCTATTATCTAATAACCCAACAAGTGTTGTGAATAAATCCTTGCAAATATTAAATTTATCAACTCCCGGAACACCCTATTGTACAAACAGGAACTTTGTGCATAATGCCCTTAGACTGATAAACTGCAGATGGTTGTTGTTGTTTTTTTTGAAGTATTCATTCATCTAGCTCGTGTTTATGCTTAGGGAATCTGTCATCCAAATGATCAGCAAATCAGAATTCACAGTTTGTTTTTGTTAATAGGCAGACAGGTCTTCATTGACTTAGTCTCAATTATTTTAATGTTCTTTGGTCCCAGTCTCTGGAAGATTACTTAATGGATTGGGTTCAGTTATTGCTTTCCATTTTTATTTCTTCTGGCTGATTTTAGAATAATAAAAACATAGGACTGGAAGGAACCTCAAGGTCATCTAGGCCATCTCCCTATCATTTTAGATGATTGTACATGTGATTTGAAAGAAAACAATAGAGATTGACAGATGCATAGTAATATCTTGATAAATAGGTCAACACTTCCTTCCCCCCGAGAGTCATAAAAGAATGGTTTGCCAACACAATCCGGTCACATGCTTGTTTGTTTGACAGTGTCCTTAACATGTAGTTATAGTCAGGACAGTGACAACAGTCTGTAAAAATGTCACCTAATTCAAAATATCTGCCTTCTGTGTGTCTTTGAGTCATATATACTTATGTTATTGACAAAATTACAATTGTGAGCCAGTACAGCTGGATTATTTCCCACCTTGTGCAATGTGCAAAATACTCAGCTAAGATCTGACAACGGAATCTTTATTACTGGTGACAATGTGTGAGATACAAAAAGATAATGCTACTTGACTTTCAGATCCAGGTTGTGTTTTCAGAGGGGAATAAAAACCAAACAAACCCCTTTTACATGTTAACAGTATAACTCATCTGGATATCACTGAAAGAGTTGAACAAATAAGGAGATATGGAACATCATTTTTAGAGTTACCTTTGTGTGGCAAAATCACTACATACTTGATTAGGACTTGGGTTGCAGATCCACACAGAGCAATAAGATCCTTCCTCTACATACAGTTGTGGGGTACAAACACTGGGAGCAGGAGGTCAGGGAGTGACAGAGAATTGGGTGCATGCAGCCTTGGTCCCAACCTCAAAGAGCTTACAGTCTAGATGCAAGACAACAGATGGATATAGACAAATCGATGGGGGGAATACAAGGAAACAATGAGATGATATTGGTCAGCATGATAGGCAGTGGAGTCAAGCGTGAGGGACAGCATGAGAAAAAGCATGAAGTGCTTGTTTGAAAATTTCACAAGTGGGCGATGGAGGCTGGCATCATTGGCCAATCCACAGTGGGAGTCAATCTCTCAGTTGTGAATGAGAGACGACAGGCAGAGTGGAGATATTACAGATGAGAACCCCAGATAAGAACTCCCAAATCTATCACCCTTTAGCTAGCTATGTGGCAATCAAAACTTTCTTGTACTCAGAAATATGATTTTGGCTGTCTTTTTCTCTTTTATCAAAAATGTGGAAAAAACATAAAATATAATGTCTGGGGAAAAGGAAAGTAAAAAATATTGGTTAAAACAACCTTGGAAGTGCAGAGACTATATTGTGGCATGGCTTAAGTTAAAACTAAACCACGCGTACAGATCTTGGTGAAAAATGAAAGAAAATGGTACTTACTGGGAAGTCTTATCTATGGACAAACTAACACCAATCCAATGTCTATTTTTGTCAGCTACTAAGGACATCCTTTGCTGAATATTTGCAAAGTCATGTTTTCCCAGGCAAACCCACCTGCTTCTCCTTAAAATAATCCATCTAGTATCTGCTAGATGAAATGAGTTAAAATAATGTCAACCAGTTTATGTCTTGTCATGTTATAAATGAATAATCTGGTGTATCCAGTTCACAGTGGATGAAGAGAAGGATAAGAAAAATGTTAGTCTTTCAAGTATGTGGCTTCTTCTTGTCCGGTTTTAGTCTACATTAATTAATTTGTCAGATGTACTGGATTTTTGTACTCAATAGAAAATGACAACCCTGTGGAATCCTTCATGTTTATGAGTAGTCATCCTGTGTGCGTATCTCTGCAGGACTGAAATTAAAGTGCACAAACAGAAGAATCCTGTGTACCAAGAGGCATTTGATATTACAGTCTTTTGACTTATTTTTGAAATATACAACAGAAAACAAATGAATGACTTTAACAATATCTGCAAGAACTAGATCTTCAGCAAATGATATTTTGCAGAGCGAATGAGACATCATTAATAACGTATAGTGTAATTCAAAAGCTTATTTCAAAATAATAATTAATTGAATATATGTAAACATAAAACACACAGATGCATTTTAAAACAAGAAGTGTGAAATCTTTTCTATATATTACCTTTTGAAGATGCAAATAATATGAACCAGATTCTGATGCCTTAATCCAGTTCAATAGCATCTTACTCACTGTTGCCAACCCCCACCATTCAAAAATCATCTGTGAGGCCCCCAAAATCATGAGATTTTTTTTTTGGAAATACATTTTGGGTTCTGTTTGTTTGTTTTCTGGTTCTTGAGCCTTTAGGATGCACTTGAGTCACTTTTTCCAGTTCTAATTCCCAAACAAGAGGGCTAAAAACGTAGGTTTTTTTTTTTTTTAAAAAGCTGAGATTCTTATGAAATACCATGACTCCAGAAACTGGGGCTTTAAGAATTAATCCAAATAACATGAGACTCTCAGTAAAATTCTAGGAGTTATCAACATCCTTTACTCCACAAATCATCCCATTAACTACATGTTAACCACGGAGTAACTACAATGGGATGATTTCAGTGTGAGTAAGGATATCAAAATCTGAGTATCTGAGTCTAATTTTGCCACTTTACTCATAGCTAGTCCTATTTAAATTGGTGGGATTACCTGCAGAGTAAGGTATCACTGTGAGTAAGAACTGCAATATTAGGCCCACAGTTAATTTTCTAGTTTCTTGAAAATGTAAAATAAAATTTCCAGATAGTGTTATATTAGTTTATTTTAAAAATTTAGCCTCCTTTTTGGTCAGTGCAATAAATGCTTATATTACTACCTTTCTCTCTATGTAGGAGGAGCCATTTGTGATGGTGTCTGAAAATGTTTTGGGAAAACCGAAGAAATACCAAGGTTTCTCAGTAGATGTCTTGGAAGCCTTAGCTAATTACCTTGGCTTTAAATATGAAATTTATGTTGCACCAGATCACAAGTATGGAAGCCCCCAGGAGGATGGATCATGGAATGGACTGATCGGAGAACTAGTATTTAAGGTAAGGAGGTTAATTATTTATTAAATTAAAGATGTATAATGACCCATAAGCATGTAGCTTATTTATTGATGTTGCATCATTAAGTGCCTCTCTTCGTGGCTCCATTCTTTTATATGGTCCCTGCCTATGCTAACAGGATCTGATACTGCTACCAATGCCCTGGGGAGTGATGGTGAGAAGATGAACATGGATCTCCCATCCAGTTTTTTCAACCGTAATATAGTATTTTGAGTTAATGTAGTTAAAAAAACAGCTATCCTCAGCATCCTAATTAATTTGGCGAAACCAGCCACAAATGAGAAGAGGCTGTTCTAAGGGGGGGAATCCTGTGTTACTTTAATTAGTAAGACATTACATAAATAATCTATAGCACTTATCGAAATATTTGTGGTGATGAATAATAAGTAAGGTACATGATCAACAGAAAATGTTTTATTGATGTATAATATTTGCATGATGTAGATGCATCAGTTGAAAGCAGTATATTTGTTAATCTGTATTTAATAAACCATCTTCATTTACTTAATTCTACATTAAATGTTTAATATTATGGCATATATAAATTGCCTATTTTATTTGGCTTTTTTTCCACTCTTCCCAACTTATCTGATCCTCTGCCTTCATTTTTTCCTTTGAAATGGAAAAGAAAAATCTGTGCAGCAGATGCTCTGGCAAATTTCTTGATGGTGCTGTAAAGTGTTCATATAAATTTTACCTGCCCCTGCTAATCCTGGGTGTGGTTGTCACCCTGTGGAAGCATGTGGAGAAGTGTTTGTTACTCTTCCACTTCTCAGTGGAATGGAGAAGAGTATTGTTTCCACTGCAACGCTCTCTTCTCTCTTTCCCTGCACAGATGCTGCTGTGCTGGAGCTCCATGGAGTACAGGGGAGGTGCCATCCACTGTATAGCCTGAAAATATCCCCATATGGAAATCCAAGCAGGAGATAATAAGCTGTATTATCTCCCTCTGGGTCTCCTCTGTAGCAGCTATTGAGCATCTGCAGAGAGAATATACGCAATGATAGTGCAGGTCCAGTGTGAACCACAGAGTATCAGCTATTTTTTGGCTCATGGAAGAAGGTAACCTTCCCACTGGTCCTTCCAAAATCAATGGTTTCTAAAGCCTTATTCTTCCATACACACACTTAGCTTTATCCCATGGGTTATTTCTGTACTGGGGACAGTCTGGCCCCTGGATCATCCTTTCTACCCTTCCATTTCCTCCACTCACAGTTTAAGACAGAACAGAAGGGGAAGAATGCAACTTCTACAAAGAATGTAATTCTGACTTGCAAAATATACTAAGTTGCACAGAAACAAATGAGACTTGAAGTTTACAAGAACTCAAGTCATCCAAGAGTGATCTAAAGAAGTGATAGAAAGAGGAGATGACCTTAATAATCATGTCAAATCAAGAAACATCCAGGAAGACTTAGAAGTGCATAATGGCTATGTCCCCACTTTCTAAAAAAGGCCTTGAGACCAAAAATGAAACTGCAGACCCATTTAAAATCAGCTGGGTGTTGGGAAGGGGGAATAGATGAAATGTTGGATAAAAGTCCAAATTAAGAGCGTGGCCAGCTCTCACCAACTTTAGTTATACTAAGAGAAAGTCATTATTATTAGTTATTACTACTTGATGAGCAACTGGGTGCCTCATCAGAATCAACACCTCATTATGCTAGTTGCTGTACAAACACATAGCAGAAGAAAGTCCCTGCCCTAAAGAGTTTACAACCTAATACAAGATGGAACAAATAGAAGAACAAACAATTAGTGGGGATAGTGAGTAGAGGAGAGTGAGGTAATGACAGGGATATGTGGTTACATAGATTAACTGTAAATACAGTAGCAGGTTTTCAGTTGATTGTGTGGATGTTTAACATATGTATGGATAAAAGCAGGAATACTAATATCAGGAGTCTACACAGGCCATCTACCAGTCCATTAGTAAATGCAGAAACACATATCATGCACATCCCAAATTCAGGACACATTTAACCATGTGATGTACTTAAAGTAATGTAACAGGAGCAGCCTAGTGCAATGACTACACAACATGTTTGCATGTCCAATTTAAGAGCCAATGTCTGAAAATTTGGGCCATCATTGAACATTGATGAAAGGCAGGAAAGAAGGCACAGTGTGGGAGGAGGGGGAATTTTTGAAGATGTACATAGTTTCCTTAAAACTATCTGGAAGCGTGGGAGGAGGGTGGTTTGGGAAGGCTCTAGGCATAAGTGGTACAGTGAAGCATAGAGAGAGAGACATGCACACACATTCAGCTTTAAGAATAGTACCAGTATCCTGATAAAATTCCTTTTTCAGCGTAAGAAGAAAACAACTCGTACTGTGATTCTTTACCATTGTCCCATGGAAATAGTTGTTTGCATGTTGCTCTCATTCTTCATATGTTTGATTTAACTTTTTAGAATGCAAATTCTAGAGGGCAAGGACTTTATCCGCAGATGCATCTGTACTGCTCTTTAGTACATTAGGGACACTGCTGTCATATAAATAATTGCTGTGAAAAGGAATGACAAATGTAAATGACCTAGTGGCTGATTGTGGAAGCCATTTTCCAAGTCTGCAAGTGATATTTAATTAGCAGTCACAGCAAATAGTAAGGAGCAATGCAATCATATGAAGTACCTAGATCATTAAGTACTTGCGCTAATACATGGCAAATGCAGATAAGTATTGAATAATAAGTCTTGCGGTAAAATGCACTAAAAAAAACTCCATTGAATAACTGCTTAATGGTAAAATGATACAGCATGCTGACTAAGAAGGGAGGTAGGAATTGAAGAGCACTTGAAATGGAAAATGGATGGTCCCAGGTGGTTGGTTATAAATTAATACAGTAGTAATCAAATATCTATAATAGTGATGGTGTCAACCTTTTCTGCATTGCTGAATAACATGAGGTCTATTAGGATGTAAAATAACCATCCATGAGAAATGGAGGCAGCCCTATTTTTTGTAAAAGGCTGGAAAATGCACTAGAACACCACTAGACAATGGACTAGTTATTTTAATAGGTATTTACTATATATCCAGTCTCTTTGGTGCTGTTATTCTCAATAATTTTAAAAGTTAGCTTCAGATAAGACATTGAAAAGTTTGGGTGGATAGTCAATGATTATCAGTAGAAGCGACAAAGGGTCCTGTAGCACCTTATAGACTGACAGACGTATTGGAGCATAAGCTTTCCTGGGTGAATACCCACTTCGTCGGATGCATGCAGTGGAAATGTCCAGAGGCAGGTATAAATATGCAGGGAAGAGTCAGGCTAGAGATAGCGAGATTAGTTCAATCAGAGAGGATGAGGCCCTCTTCTAGCAGTTGAGGTATGAACAGAAAGGGAGGAGAAACTGCTTTTGTAGTTGGCTAGCCATTCATAGTCTGTTTAATCCTGAGCTGATGGTGTCAAATTTGCAAATGAACTGGAGCTCAGCAGTTTGTCTTTGAAGTCTGGTCCTGGAGTTTTTTTGCTGCAGCATGGCTACCTTTAAATCTGCTATTGTGTGTCCAGGGAGATTGAAGTATTCTCCTTCAGGTTTTTGTATATTGCCATTCCTAATATCTGATTTGTGTCCATTTATCCAATGTGTCCATGTGTCCAGTGATTACCAGGACTTCCTTGGCCTTGGATTGAGGAGGCAAATCTTGTGAGAAAAAGTTCTTTGGCACTTACAGTATTTGTTTGTACATCTTACTTTTGTGAAATAAACTGCCTTTGTCATAGTCATATCTCTTGCAAATCCAGATGAAACTAGGAAGTGTACAGGTGTGCTGTGATAATTTTTAAAAGTTAACCTAGCATTTTCCAACTTAAGAAAATTGATTTTTGTCTTAGTTTTGGGCATAGAATCAGGTTGGTTCTTGCTTTCTAATCATTTCTCTGTTCTCTAATTATTATGATTATCTGCTGTTCTGTACAGTGGCCCACATACCATCGTCAATTTGTCATTTGAGAAACAGTGCATAACCCAAACAGAAGAGTCCACGTTCTCAGTGACTTGGGCTGAGTCAGGATTGAAATACATTTAATCAATGTCACATGAACATCTAATAACCCAGAAATTCTAAATACTGAAATCAGATGGTTCACTAATTAATAATACATGCACAGTATTCTTTCCTTCCCAATAACAAGATGCTTGGAGAATCTCAAAATCATTCTGAGATCAGACATTTACATTGATAAGCAAATGACACATCATTGAAGGTGAAAAGCTACAGTATGTGTGTTGTTTTATTTAGGTGCTAAAAGTGCACAGTCTGTGACTCTGAATGAATGTAATATCTCTCTCTCTCTCTCTCTCTCTCTCTCTCTCTCTCTCTCTCTCATGCTGAGAAGTTATGATGGGAACTTGGCTCTCACTGACACACAACTGTGTCCAGACTTCTCTTTTTTTAATGTTTCCCCTACTACTGCAGCCCAAAGCCGATGACCTGTATTGAGGTAGAAGGTGATCTTTATCCCATTATATAGATAACAGCAGAGGTTCACTGTGCCTTCTCTCTTTTTCCCTTTCCCTGTCTTACTTAAGGGACTATTGAATTGCTGGGCAAGCAGCCAGCATAGATCTATGTCTCACGGCATGCAAGCTGTTCCTGGAAGCCTGCTTTCTCCTTTTTTACAGTGAATTGAGCTTTGCCTCCAGAACTCCAAAAACCTCTTTGATTGGCAACCTTGGGGGGGGGGGGGAACACTTTAGATTAAAAGTTGAAGCGATTTTAAAAAATTCTTATAGAACATTGCCTGATTTTTTCCATTCAAATCTGACATGATAATTTAGCCAATGCAATGTGGAGGCCATTCAGAAACCCATGGGTTGCCCTTTACACATTGCCACATGAGGCAAGATGGAGTCGGGCACACTGCGCACGTGCAAAAATTAAATATCTCTCTTCCCAAGTGTTATGGAAAACAGCAGCGCTCACACGACGCCTTGTTGAATGTATCTCGCAGAGAAGGCGTGTCATGTCTTTGCGGTGCCACTGCAGCAGGTGTACCGTATATGACAGTTGCTATAATAAGTGCATAGTTCCTGTGCTAAATAGAGCAAAGCCTCATGTGGTGCATCCACATGGCATTTCCTCGGAGACAGGCAGGCACACCTCCTCCAGTATTCCCAGGGAGGTTTAAAATTTTGCTTCTCATATTAGAGTGCAGGGGACTGGACTAGATGACCTCTCGAGGTCCCTTCCAGTCATACGATTCTATGATGATGATTTATGTACTTTTCTTGTCATGAGTTCACCGTAACCCATGTCCCGTTGCTACCTGACTTGCTTCACTTTTCAGTCTGTCAATTCCAGAGGTGTGAAATCAGAGACACAAAATAGAAGGTACAGCCCTGAGGGAAAAAGAAAGCGAGGGCAAGGTAGCTTTATGCCTTTATCAGGGGCTGGTGCAGCCCCCAACATAAGCAAGAGCAGTTTTGGGGACTACTTTAATTTATGGCAGCTTTATCTGGGCTGCCTATGTGCTGCTTTGCTATAGCACAAAGTGCTATGTGCCACTATCAGCCATGCATAAGGCTGCTTACATCAGCCTCATGGTGATCCTCCCCTGGGGGAATTCTTCTCCAGATGTAGTGTCCTCTTTATATTCCCATGTAAACCACTGGAGCAGCATATGGTGGCAGAGTGGGGGCCAGACTCAACCCCAAGGTGTTTCCTGACACAAAACGATGTCTCTTTTGTTGGAATAAGTATTTTTCCTTAATTTTTTTAAATGCCAGCCAAGTATTTTTTTTAAAACTCATGTTTGCATCAAAAAATCACATTGGACATAACACCCTTGTTGTATTAATCAGTACCTATTTATCTTCGGATTAACCTTAAATAGCAATTAAATGAAAGGTCGCATTAGAGCAAGTTTAAGGGTGGATTGAAAAATAAATAGAGGCTGTTGCATCAATAATGTCAGTTCTCCTTCGTCTTAGTTATAAGCACGGAATCACCATAAGATTATTTTCAGGCATATAGAGCAATAATCACAGATGGGTTTACTTAAGCAATAACTTAAGATTTAGGGGGTTTCCTGGGCAGTGCTGATGGACTTGTGTCAGTGCAGAGAGGTGACATCACCATCAGCACCATCTGGTCATTAATATCATGAAAACCCATGGGAAAATCATGGGAAAACCCATGTTGTAATGACTAATGCAGTTTCGTATACAGGTCATATCAAGAAAAATAATGTTCTGTGCTGTTTGTTCAGTAGCCAATCAGTTTCATGAACCAATTCTCATAGCTTCATTTAACTTAAGTTTGTAAACCAAAATAACTAAGATTATGATAACTGGTAATATTTTGGCACTCCTAAAACTTAATGAGTGGAGTATTTTACATGTTTATAATTTAGACTGGCAACATTACATCTAAATATTGACATAATTGCATGCATTTGCCTTTCTTCTATGAAGCACTTAGCGAACCTTGACTTCTGAAAGCTGATGTGTCTCTGATTTATTTTGACATGATAATGATAGGCATTTCATGTTTCCACTTGCCAGTTTTGGTGTAATTTGACATAATCTGTACATAATTAAGAACACTCACCTTTGATGGATCAACTATTAGGTGAAATCTAGTAGTCACTAGAGGTCTGATTTACAGAGAAGCTGGTGCCCACAGCTCAGTCAGTGAGAGCTGTAGGTGCTTAGCACCTTCAAAAATCCGCCCATATGTTTCCAATTCACCGCTTGTTTGGCAAGCAGTGGGAACTTTGCCTGAGAAAGGAGTACTATGGAGAAAATCATGGTCCCATAGAAGTCAATAGCAAAACTTCTGGTGACTTCAGTGAAGCCCAGATTTAACCCAATGTTCTCAATGAGTCATGTTTTGATACCCCTTGGTTTACTGTCAAGTGAGGTCTCATTTTGTTGTGTGTATTAACCGTGTAAACATATGAATAATCTATAATCATCACTACGGCTGCGATTTTCTCTTGGGTATTTTTAGTAAAAGTCATGGACAGATCACGGGCAATAAACAGAAATTCACACCGGTGACCTGTCCATGACTTTTACTAAAAATACCCATGAGTAAATAGTAGCCGTAGTGATGATTATAGATTATTCATATGTTTACACTGTTAATACAACAAAATGAGCCCTCACTTGACAGTAAACTAAGGGGTATCAAAACATGACTCATTGAACATTAATTATGGGGGGGCTACTCTTGGTGGGTCTGCTGGTGGGCATCCACTGCTCTGGGGGGGAGGACTAGGGGCTGCTGCGGGGGGGGCCAGGGCCAGCAGCACCAGCTGCCAGCAGCCACCCCGGGACCGCTGGGCAGCAGCCACCCCGGGACCGCTGGGCAGCAGCCTGTGTAGCTGGCCCCAGGACCACTCAAGCAGCGGCCAGTGCGGCTGGCTGTGGGGGCACCCGAGCGGCTGGCTGCAGAGTCGCTCCAGCAGTGGCCAGTGTGGCAGTCCCCGGGGCTACCTGAGCAGCTGGCCCCAGAGCCAGCTGCTTGGGCAGCCCTGGAGGTAGCCACACTGGCCGCTGCAGAAGTCACGGACGTCGTGGGAAGTCACAGAATCCATGATTTCCACGACCTCCGGGACAGACATGGAGCCTTAATCATCACCCAATGAGATATTATAGTGCTACAAATATACTACAAAAATGATTTTCACAGTTTTCCTTCAACACGTTTCTATTCATAAAAGATCTCTCACTAAACATGGAGCAAATGCAGTACAATGGCAACCAGGTTGGTATCTGTTAGTAGCACTTTTCACTACAGTGGTACTAGCCAGTATTATTATGAACCGACTTTGGCATCAGCGGTAGAGAAATTGTTCTCTAGGAATACACTGGTTAAAATTCAGTAAATAAAATAAGTATGTGGGTAGTAATATTCCTTCTTAAAAAGAAACCTAAACACAATAGCACTGAAAAGACAGGATTTATCTTTCACCATTCCTTTTACCACTTTACGACCACTGCTTTATCAGTGGACATAATTGTATCGCAATGACTTTTGTAATATCACAAAGGAAATGGAATGCTTCCATTAGAACAATGGTGATCCTCTGTCATAGCTCGCTGATAACTGTACTGGAGTAGTACTGCAGTGGAATTTTGGAACAATTCATTCCAAGGAGGTAAAATGTAAGCAACATCTCCACAAACGACATGATACTGTGCTCTTCCACACAAGACGTTTCAACACATCTCTTGTGAAAACCTGTTTATTTAAAAAAACTTTAGTCATGATTGCAGTTAGTCAAGATTGCAGTAATCTCCTGTTTTTTAAATGAATCCTTCGCACTCTCCAAACTATATTGCTTTTCATCCAAGGACATCAAAACATTTACAAATGTTAAATTAATTATACCTCACTGTACTCTTGTGAGGTAGGGAAATATTTTAATAACATTTACAGTTGGTTAAATAACGGACCTAAAATTAACCAGCAAGGGCTGGGACTAGAGATTAGAAGAACTCCAGACTCCTAGGGTCGCTCTATAACCACAAAATCATGCTTAATACCAGACTTGAATCAAACATACCAAAAAAATTGCATTTAGCCTTGTCTCTGTTAATTATTTGTGAACTGACTTTGACTTTTACAACTTGTTAATTATTCAAAATTGATGTACACTTTATGTGGAAAACATTTCAGAGTGGGTCATTTGCAAAGTGTTCTCAGCTCTGATTATTCAGGGGCATGATAGGTCATCAGTCATATGGTTTTCTTTAAGCTCTTCACCTGATTGATTGAATACTTTATAAAGAAGCAGAAGGAAATCAAAGTGACTTTCAAGTTACATGACCGGGTCTTGTGCAAACCTTCACTCTGATGAATCTGCACAAATATTCCTGAGACCTTTGCTGCCTGTGAATCAAAAAACATCAAATGATCATTCACTGAAAACTAACAGAAAGGGATATGAATACAATGAAAGTGAATTCATGAGGCCAAATTCTCTGCCTGTGTAAGTCAATGCAGCTCCATTTAAGTCAGTAGAGCTATCTTGGTTTAGACCTGCTGAAGCTTTGGCCCATGACTTTTATTAAATGAATATTTGAAAATACTTTTTTGCCCAACTCATCTCAACACTACCCCCTCCACAGACCCTCCCGCTCACACAACTGTAGAAGCTTATTGAAGTTTATATTCAGACATCAATATTAACTTTTGCATTAAGTACATCAAGCCCTGTCTAAAGTTTATTGTGATTAATAGTGTGGCTGTACTATGTGTAGCAGAAAATATTGACAGAAAATGTCAAAACAAAGTTGGGATTTTCAAACTGGATCCTAATCCTTGCCTACTTTTTATTTATCACAGTTTCATTCCCATGCTATACCACTTAAGATATCACATACATCTCAATATGTGGATGGCAGTAATTCCCGCCTTGTTTGGACATAGATGAAAGAAACTCAAGAGAGTCAATAAATTAATATATTTGCTGATCCTGTCCAGTATTCATACTTTTTTTCATTTCCTAGAAAGGACCTCATACAGCTTTAATCGCAGTAGAAGCTAATTACTTCAAACCAGTAACAACTTTGAGTATGTTAAATGTTCCTTTCCATATGGAAAACAAAAATCTAGAGTTTACAGTCTTTTTCTTCAATATTTGAATTTCTTTTTAAAACAGTGTTAATGTGTCTGCTTGAAGTACCTCTTCTATTTTCATTGCACTTATAATTGCATGTGTGAAAAGTAAGTAAAATAGCACCTGCTGTAGTTGTGACTGTTGTCTCTAGGGACCTAATGTTTCAGAGACAAGCTGAGAATTGGGATGATAAGATCAAGGAATGTTATTAATCCCTTTCAGCTCTTAACTGGATTATTTTAAATTACATAGTTGTCTGTGAAACCAAGCCATTCTATGACACCTGCAGGACAGGTACAGTAGCTCAGGACAGGTACAGATATGGTACAGTAGCTCAGTTTTCAAATGCTATAAAAAATCCAGCATTCAAGGAACCACGTAGGACATTGATTATTCTACAGTTAATATGCAGCCAAAAAAACCAGGACAAATGAAATGTAATGACATGCAGTGGCCCTTTGTCATCATCCTCAGGTCATCAGAATTCTAGGTATCATGTGGCTTCTGTCAAGAAACTAATTTCTTCTGAGTAGGAATACTATACACAAGGTCTGCCTGTTGCCCCTATGACAATGATGTCCCCGATAAGCCATGCCAAGAAAAATGACCAGAAGCAGATTTCCTCCAGCTATTATTTGTATTTGAAATATTTTTCTGGGTTTTTTTGGACACTAGTAATGCTGGAAAACTAATGTGCCTGAGTCTAGCCAGGCAAGGTTTGGTCATAGAAATGTAAGATTCTTGTGCAGCTATTCTGTTCATCTCCTTAGGAACATTTTCATATTTACTTAAGCATACCTAAGACATTGGCCTTGGCATCAATTTTTCCATGAAAAGTTTAGGTGCTATAAAGCAAATTAGAGCCAAGATTTTTTTTCTGTTGCTCATGTTAATGAATTCTCCTCTCTCTTCCTTAGAGAGCCGACATAGGGATTTCTGCTTTAACGATTACTCCTGATCGGGAAAATGTGGTAGATTTCACAACACGTTACATGGACTACTCAGTGGGTGTGCTGCTTCGAAAGGCTGAGAAGACAATGGACATGTTTGCCTGCTTGGCACCATTTGACCTCTCCCTGTGGGCCTGCATAGCTGGCACTGTGCTTCTGGTAGGACTACTGGTCTACCTCTTGAACTGGCTCAACCCACCACGCCTGCAGATGGGATCGATGACTTCCACAACACTGTACAACTCCATGTGGTTCGTTTATGGATCCTTTGTGCAGCAAGGTAAGAAGCAAAATTCATCTTTAGCACAGAGGAAAGTATACATGCTATTCCAGCTACTATGGATTCTTATGTCCCCTCCTATCCCTGGGTGGCTTAAAAGCATCCATGAAGTCTAAGCCTTTGCCATGAAGCAGCCTTCTGTATGTGTGATGAAAAGCTCAGAATCGCTACACGCTAGCCTGTTTTACTTTGTATTTGTCTAATTCCATAAAATACAATGTCTGTCACCACAACTCTTAGAGTAGAGTATCAGAGGGGTAGCCGTGTTAGTCTGGATTTGTAGAAGCGACAAAGGGTCCTGTGGCACCTTATAGACTAACAGAGGTATTGGAGCATAAGCTTTCGTGGGTGAATACCCACTTCTTCGGATGCAAGCTGCTTGCATCCGAAGAAGTGGGTATTCACCCACGAAAGCTTATGCTCCAATACCTCTGTTAGTCTATAAGGTGCCACAGGACCCTTTGTCGCTTCTTAGAGTAGAGTAATTCTAATCTTTTACTAACAGGTTACTCATAAATAATGTTCATAATAAGCTCTGGTGCCAAATCAGACAGAAAATCTTTGAATCTAGCTTTGGGTCTAAATTTAGAATCTTCGCCTGTGCACTAGGGTTCTACTGCTATGTCGTCTGCTAACTCATCTCAATATTTCTGTGCCTCTTTTAGTCTCACCAAGGCTTCTCTGATCTTCTTGGATACTTTCTCTGTCTCCTCTAGCCTTCTGATTGACTCAGGTTGCTCCTCAGTGCCATTTATACTCTGTTTCCTCAAACCCATGCCCCTTGGGCAGAAGTTTAGTCAGATATCCCTGAAGGATCGCGGACTGCTGACCCAGACTTAATAGATAAACTTTGTTCCCCTATGTCTTAATATTCTGACAGAGAAATTAGAGGTTAACACTACTACAAACCAGAATCAGAAAACAAAATCAAATATAGGCTCTGAAAAGGAATGTAGAAGATTGAGAAAACTAAAAATAGTTGGACAAGTGGAACAATAGCCTTTAGCATTTGTACGTGCACTCTTTCATGGGTCAGTACAGGCACTATAGATGCACATATCTGCTAATCCATGGAGCATCTGCTGTATAAACAACCATCACTGCTGCAGTCTCAAAACTCCCACATAGCTCATGGACTTAAGCCTGAACCTGGATGAAATTCTATATATAAAGTGCCTTCCATTGACTTTGGTATTTTGAAATGGAATATTTTAGAAATTGCATTATTCTCCCCTTTAGTAGTTGTCCAGATGGTCATGATGCACGAGATACCCCATGATACAGAAAGAACCCAATTTGACTTTCAGATCCCAACTTGAGTTTGCAGAGTTGACAGTTAAGAAAAACAACTTTTGTTTACTGAGCAAATTTGATAGGGACTCACTGAGACACAAGATCCCCTCTGTCACCTTAACCGCTCAAGCTCAGCTCTTGACATTGGCACTGAAGTTTTTCCCAAATAACATGCTGTTCACAGCCCAGGCATCAATTGCACCTTTCAGATGGAACCTGTTTTTCAATGGATGGTGTGTATCCCTTCTGTCAAAGCTACAATGACATTTTACATGGGATTATTGCTTGATATTGACCCCACCACCTGTACCCCATCCCTAACAGTCTTAGTTCCCTGTGGTCCCCTAAAGCTGCATATTAAACATTTCAAAGAGGCAAATTTGTTTAATTATCCACTTCAAGTTCATGAATTATCTGAATGGTCCACTTTTAGCCCTTCCACATAAGTCTCTGCTCCACAATGTATTGACTTGTTTTAGAGTTATAGATCTTTTTGAGGCCATGACCCTCTGTTTGGTGCTCAGTAAGCAGGTAAAGAGAAAATTCCCAGCCACTCTCGTGAGCAATATTAAACCAATATCAAAGGGCAGGAGGGGAAAAGAATGAGCACTGGAGGAGAGCAGGGAGAATGGAGTGTGAGAGCCACGAATGATCTAGACAGAAACAGAATAGTCCAGATGATAGATGGACAGAGTTGTTGGAAAGAGTGAAGAAAGGACATTTCCTCAGGAGATTCACAAGCACTGCTTTTGCTGATAGGTTGAGGAGTGTGAGGCGTTACTCCATACAAATAAAAGCCATAGGAGGGACATGAAGGCTGATAGCACAAAAACTACTGTGGGAGGCAAGCAGAGGAAGCCCACACGCTTGGAAAGCTAAGAGAGGCTTTTACTTTAAAAGAGAGAGCTTACCCCACCATGTGGATTTTTGAGCACACACTTCTCACAATCCTCTGTGAGAATTGTGAATATTCCTTTTGTTTCTGGTGTGTGTGTGTGTGTGTGTGTGTGTGTGTGTGTGTGTATAGAGTCAGGGAAGACGTGTCTCCTTCAAATAGCAGGTGGAACGACACCCCTTAATTTGGTAGAAGAGAAAAAGACATGAATGTAATAGGGTTGATACAAAAATATATGAAGTTTACAGACTGATTTAATCAGGAAGACTCAGAGGGCCTCAGGATTCCAGTTCAATAGCAAAAGAGATTCATTTATAATGTCATCCAGTATTTCACATTCAATTTGTATGTAACAAAAGCTGTATTAGCTGAAGTTCTATTGTTTACCAACCCTGGTGAATACAGGAAATAATGAAAGTAATTTCCGTTGACAGATTAACTGGCTATCGTGGTAGGTTTGCCTTCTGCATTCACTTGTCATCTGTTTTTCATGCAGCAAAGACGTTGCAGGATTTATTTGTTTTAGAATAGCAAATCTGTTGCTGTTAATTGTGATTGACACATCTTAACCAAGGTAGCATGGGACATTTTAAATACTGTCACGTTCACTTAAGAAGTCCTTCGGCTGCTGATTTAAAACATAACAAGGTACTCATTTCTATTATCAAAACATACAGCCATAAATATTTTTATGTCCTGCACTGCAAGAAACAAAGCTGCATGATCCTAGGACTGCTAGAGCTTTGATAGCACTGCATTTTTTCCTTAGGCCTACCAAACTTGTCCTGGCTTCTTTTTTCATGTTTTATGTAAAATAAAGATACTTGAGCAGAGAGGCTGATTCCAGGCTTAACCAGAGGTTTAAATGAAAAACAGGTCTTTAGAATAAAACTATATGTTATGCTTTAATAAACTGTGTACTCTTAGATTAGAACAGAAGGAACTGCTTTCACCAGTTAATTCTAAACTAACTAAAACCTGTGCCGTTTATGCAGTAGCTATGGTCTGTTGTGATAATTTGTATTTTATGTTAAGTTTGGCTTGCTGGTGTGCTTTTCAAATCCCATTTGTAAGTTTTAACCTTTGCATTTTCACAAGCTCAAAAACACGGGCGAAAATAAACATATTATTACCGTACGCTAGAGTCAAATGGACAAGTCTGATGGTTGGACTGTGAATTAATGTAATCTTTAGCAACAAAAGTTTAGTTTTTTTAAAGTGTTTCCTGAAAGGCAGACAATGAAGCAAAATGTGTAACTCTATTCACTTTTAATGAGTGACACAAGTGTAACTGAGGGCATAATTTAGCATACAGAACATTTATTGTTGGTCATGATGCATGAGACAACAGATGACACAGAAAGAACCCAGTTTGACTTTCAGATTCCAGTTTGAGTTTGCAGAGTTGTTAGTTAAGAAAAACAACTCTTGTTTACTGAGCAAATTTGATTGGACTCATTGAGACACAAAATCCTCTCTGCCACCTTAACCACTCAAGCTCAGCTCTTGACATTGGCCTTTAAATTTTTCCCGAGTAATGTGCTGCCCACAGCCCTGGCATGAACTGCGTCTTTTGGATGGAACCTGTTTTTCAATAGATGGTTTGTATCTCTTCTATCAAATCCACAATGCCATTTTTACAGTCTCTTTCCAGAGTAAAAATGTGGTTTTACAGGAAGACCTAATTCCCTGGTGTGTGGTGTCCTAACACCTCAATCTTTTGTGGCCTAATGAGGTTAAACAGCTTGTTAGTAGGCCTCTGGGCTTATGAAACATATTATGCTGTGCCCTGGTTGTTGAAAGAAACTGTAAGTGGAAGCTAAATGTTTCCAGGAGTGTATGGACAATGCACCTATTCTACCAGGAATAGAGAGGTGTATAGTACAGTACATCAAGAGGCAGAACACTCCTACTATGTGGATTATGAGGCTGCTATGCGGGTTTTGTCTCTTGCGCATTTCTCCTGAACCCCTGACAGAAAGAG
Organism: Chelydra serpentina; assembly: GCA_037349315.1. Classification (NCBI taxonomy): domain Eukaryota; kingdom Metazoa; phylum Chordata; order Testudines; family Chelydridae; genus Chelydra; species Chelydra serpentina. Next base: position 2,998,484 of record JBAIAC010000018.1, read on the forward strand.
CCACAAAGATTAAAACAAAAACAAAAAACAGTTGAAGTTGAGTCAGAATCTTTCAAACTCATCTATGCATGTGAGGCTTCATTGGTGAGTTACTTTGGTTTTAAACCTGAACCATTCACTCAACACTGATGCAGACCATTTGTATGTTTCCAATTATTGAACGGCAAATGTGTGTCCAGTGTATTAAAATACTTTACCTTACAACTACATATATCCATTGTACTTGATCTCTAATAAAACTCATTACATTACCACAGTATAATGAGATGTGTCAAAGGGAGAAATAATTTATTACCCTTGGCCAACTAGTGGCATGGGTTGAGTTACAGTAAAAATAAATGCTGATCGGCTCATAACTTTGTGCAGTTCAGCCAGGCATGAAAATGTGTAACACTACCCTTCTCTCTGTAAGCACTTTATTACCATATAGATTTGCCTTACACAGCGTGGACTGACTAAAATGGAGTAAATGAATAGATTCAGATTGCAGAGAATTTCAAATTTATGTTGAAGTTTAGCTTCATGATTTTTGAATGTATTCCTTTTGACTTGCTCATATTCAAGGGAAACTATCAAGTGACAGAGGACTCGCATTATGTATCACAAAATCTAATATGAATGGAAATATTTTCATGGGTTAGTGTTTAATTCAGTAAAAACAGGCATTTTTAGTTGCTGTTGTGGGTTGTTTTGTGTGTGTGTTCACAATTTCCTCTGTAGCACTGGAAACCTACTTGCAGCAGAATTCAGGAGTTACAGAGCTCAGGGGACATGACATAAAAGCAGGCCCTAACCCTGGCCTCTCTACTACAGGACCCGTTGTCTCTGCCTTCTCTCGACACATTTTCTTTCTCTGTCTCCCCACTCCTCACATTTTCCCTTCCACGCTGGTACACCCCCATCTCTGGACTCCCATTGGTGCTCCCTATTTCTGCTGCCTTCACCTTTGTTATCCCTTCTACCCCTATTTTTGCTGAGAGGTGGACAGCTCACCCTGTAGCCATGACATACATGTTAAAAATATTGAAAAGGGGTCTTAACGCTACTGCTTATAACAATGTTATGAAATAAATAATCTGGAAGCTTCACAGTGTTTACGGCTTTTAGTTCTCATTAGATTAGAACGCCAATCACAATTGGAGCTTTCTGACTGGCTGTCAGGGATGTCAGTAATGATCAATTATGTTCCTAATGCCCTCTAAATGAGCAAATCTTATTGTTTTCCCTTTTTAAATTCCATTTAATAAGATCAATAAGACTCCAAACACTGGCACTTCTAGGCGATTATAGCACTTCTTGGAGGGTTAAAGCCACAAAGCCTTCAGTCGTGTCTCTTTTATTAACATCCGAGGTGTGCTATAATCTTCTATAAATGCACTGCCTGAAGTGTACTGTTGCTTAATAAATTACTCTGTCATACTTTTCTTCCTCCTGGCATATCCCTAGTAGCAGGAAACCATTATCTGTGACGTTCTTTTCTATTGATATTTTCTCTTAATTAACTGTACACCAGTCTCTATCGATTCAACATTTAGAGCAAAACTCTGTCAGTACAACGGTTTTGAACAAAAGTAGCACTATTGAAATGCCATGTGGTGTTAATTATTATTGTTATGGCTGTTCAAATTTACGCCAGGTCTTCAGATAGATTGATATATATCAATATACAGAAATTCTTCTGTAATAACTGACTCATCTGTAGGCTAAGAGCATAAGAGGGATAAACGTATTGGCACCGAAGCTGTGCAGTCAAGAACCAAGCATGGTACTCACAAAATAAAAGCCTCATGGCATAATGGCAGGTAAACCAATCTCCCTTCTTTCCTGATGCCTTTGAAGGTGGAACTAAAAGATATACTGGCTATTGTCATCAAGCTACTCTATCTCCTGGGCACATTACCTACAAACAAATCCATGTCATTATCTCAATTGTCTTCATTTCACTAACAGTTAATCTACCAATTTATTTTTCTGTTATTATTAAACCTATAAATGTGTCCATGTATATGTTTGTATATGCAATAGAGTTGTCACTTTAAAAGTGTCATTATGACCTCATCATATTGTCACCCAGTGTTTTTTCCAGATGCCCCTCCGTGTGGTCCAGACCTGTTAACCACTTTATAAATTATGGGCCAAATTTCAAATACATTGGTGGCTGTGTTGCATTTATCAAACGCGTACAGGATGTTTGGTACATTTAAGCATTTGCAAATATTTCACAAGTACATTTTGTCACCTCTGCTTGAAAATCTAGTCCTAGGTCATAGTCAGAGTGTTTACAGTATGTTCAGAGTTGTGTTTGTTAGTCATTTAAAATCACTAGCATTAAAGCATATTGAAGGTAAGTGCCACGCAGTCCTGGCAGGAGTCTGAACTAATGGCTTACTACCTAGCTTTTCAAGTGATGTTACTGTATTAATGGGACAGTATATTTAGGAGTCCTTGTGGCACCTTAGAGACTAACAAATTTATTTGAGCATAAGCTTTTGTGGGCTAGAACCCACTTCATCAGATGCATGGAGTGGAAAATACAAGAGCAGCACATCTGACATACTTGTTGTGAGGAGATAAAGGATGAATGAATCTCTGAAAACCAGAGAACATCCTCCTTCCCCAGGGACTAGCTCCCATCTGGATTAACTGACTGTGAGAAGATGATGTTTCCCTTGGTATAGTACAAATGCCAATTGGGGGTCTAGTGAGGCGAATGAGAAAGTATAATTGAATGCCTGGGAATCCATCCATAAGAGAGAGGAAAATTATCTCCCTCCCTCCTACCCCAAAAACATTTCTAAGTTAATTATTTTTTACAGAGCAGTTTTTAAATTTCAAGAATTTTTCATAAACCTGTATAACATATATGACTTACAGGATGGATACATTTGAATCAGAACAAGTAATTAGCTTTCACTTTACTTTCCAGATTCCAGAGCATATAGAGTACATATCTAATTGATTAAACAAAAAGGAATAACTTGGCCAGGAAACAGACATTTTCTTCCACGAAAAAGCAATCTAATTTACACATACACCTGGGAAAGCTTAGAAGATGTTCAGTAATTGCAGAGGTTAAACTTGCAGACTGGCCTTAGTCACTTGTTCTGCTGTTAGAGTTTCCTGAACTGCAATCTACACGGTAAATGTGGGAATTTCAGAGTTTAGAAGGCTTTTTTTTGTTAGCTTTTCAATCTGTCTTCTACATCCACAGTTATTAAACATCCTGCCCTTCTGTTTGGATGGCAGAAATCTAATCCACAAATTGATCCAACCTTTTCACTAGAGGATACGGTAGGTGCCAGATGAGCATGAGTTTAGATGGGAACTCTTGGTAGATTTCCATTCCGTTCAGTTCTCTAGGGAGTCCCTCCTCCGTGACAGTAGCGCCACACTGGTAACCACCCACATCGCATTTCTTCATAACACCAGCTGGTATTTTGGTACCAGGAAAGATTGCTTGAAGAGTATAAAAACAGGAAAGGCTCAGAGGTTTTTCAGGCTGCCAACAACATATTATCCCTTCTTCAGCTGCTGAGTTTTATTCCCAGACCCTCTTCCAATATTAAAATGCATATAACAGGAGCAAGCCAAAAAATCACTTTACAAAGGAAGCAGATCAAGACACAGGATGAGGCTTTTGAACATGCTGGCCAGCCTGTTGCTGATTGCTGAAACTGGTGTACCTTGCCCCATAGAACCCTGAGAGCTGTTTTCTCTCTGTCTCCCAGTTTATGAGTTTAAGTAGGATTATCTTCACTACAGCAGGATCCCAGCATAGGAGCCGGCAGCAGCTAAATTTAAATTCTTTGGGGATGGACGGGAAGAAATCACAGATATGGGCTTCATCCTTTAGGTGCTTTTAAAGTTATTAAAATGGTGTTGGGCTAAAAATTAGTGCCTGTAAAGCACCAACTGAGATGAATGTATATGTGTTGGCCTTAACCAAGATTCTCCTTCTGTGTCAGCTATGTAGGGCAAAGGTAATAGCTAAGATGGCAGATAGCAAAGCTTCTGCACACAGACTGCTAATGAGCAGTAATAATAGATCCATGAAGTTGAGTGGGATCATCAGGTTTTCATGCCTGGAAATAGCAGCTAGCAGAATTCTTATGTATAAACATATGTTTAATTTATTGCAATAGCTCCTTCCCCACTTTTCTGCAGAAGTAAACATCCATTGGCCAGTTAAGTCAGCTTTAAGGCTGATTTGCACTTCTGAAGACTCTGACCCACTGATTTCAATAGAGTAATTGCTTATTCACACCAAGAATCAGGCCATTTAAATGTGTGGCCTGGTAGCAGTGTATTAAATAAATAAACTGCATTACAGTAATATTCAAGTCTACCCTAAATCCTTAAAAAGCTAAAAGCTTTCTTTGAGTGCTGTGAAAAATCACTGCATTACTTTAGGACATCTAGGTTTTGGTGAGCTTTTCAATAACATTATTGGACACATTTAACATGGAATTTCAGTCTAAACTTCAAAATGTATTTACTGTTGTAATTTAATAACAACTCCTAAATTAGCGAGGGGTGACCTCCACAAGATTAGGAGTTGAATTCAGACAAGCACTCCAAAGTTTGAAGTCTTTTAGAGCTCTTGAATCTGCAAGATTGAGCTATTGTATATGAGGTATTTATGGTGCCTCTACCACCATACTATTAAGGTGTCAGTGTCTGGTGCTGGAAATTGGGAAATAATCCTAAAGACAGGTTTCTCTTAAGGTTTTTAGTGTTTCTGAGTGGGTGGGAAATAGCACAAGTAACTGTTCTTTCTGAATTTTGTCATTTCATGTTCCATTCCCACCCAGAATTTGGAAGCACAGAGATGAATGCAAATGAAAAGTAATGAGGAGCAAAGATAAATGATCTCACGATGTTCAGAAAAGCTTTGGTCAGTATTAGGAAAGGGTGACGTTTTGGTGGGAAAAGCAGGTTCTTTTTTTTCCCTCTACCAGTTTGTTCATTCCTGCCCTTCCTAATATTGTCATTGGATTGTCGTTTAGTTTCCTTGGTGTTCTGTTAGCTCAGTTTCGGCCAAAAGGGAGTCTTCCCTCCTAACAGCAGAGTGTTCATAATACACTCCCCATCTGGGTCAGCACATAGATTTAGCAGTGCTTTAATATCTCATTAATGACATTAAATTGAGCAATGTTAAATACATGTACATATGACCCGTTTTCAGTTAACTGCACAATTCCTGTTACTATTCCTGAGGGGGGTACAAACAATATCCTGAAACATCCTGTTGACAAAGTACCACGGTCTCAGTTGTATATGACTAGGCTTCTTGCTCTGTTATGTATTTGTGCAGTTGAGACTAACTTTGGTTGCATTTTCAAAGGTGTTGAGCATTTGTAGCTCCCATTAACTTCAGTGGGGTTTGTGGGTACTCAGCACTTCTGGAAATCTGGTCATGTGTGCGTTTTTGCAGCAATGGATGCCATAGTCTATAAAATAACAACTAACAAATGTGTATCTCATGGATTTACAGTAGTTACAACAGTGTGTTTACATGTGCATACAGTGGGGTATAGTGCAAATTAATGGGCTTGATTTTGATCTAATTCTAGTCAGAATTAGATCCACTGTGTGGGGACACTAGCACAAATACAGAAATTCTCCAGGTGTCAGATAGAGACTATACCTCAAACACTGTGTTTATACATCTGCAGACATAGGGTCACATAGTGTTTTGAATGTGAAATTATTGCACTGAGATGTATAAAGGTAGTGACTGACAGTAGGGTTATATGCTCAGACACTTCTTTTAAAAAAAATAAAAATAAAACCCCACTACTGACCAAATTGCAGAGTTATTTATGATCATATAATCCAATTAGATGGTGTTTGATAATCCAATAATTTAATTTAAAAAATGTGTTACTGGGATATATAAGAATGGAGTTCATCAGCTTTAACTCTAGGCTAACACAATATTTTTTGTTGAAATGTAAACAAGAGATGGGCCCCAAGATTCACTTTAGAGAGACTGGACAACTGCAAAATTTGGATTAGAGTTCAGAGTCCAAACACTTCAGAACTTGAGGGTGTTTTGATTATAACAATGGTTCTCAACCAGGGGTACATGTACCCCTCAGGGTACGCAGAGGTCTTCCAAGAGGGTACATCAACTCATCTAGAGATTTGCCTAGTTTTACAACAGGCTACCTAAAAGCGCTGACAAAGTCAGTACAAACTAAAATATTATACAAACAATGACTTGTCCATGCTGCTCTATAGACTATACACTGAAAGGCAAGTACAATATTTATATTCCAATCCATTTATTTTATAGTTATATGGTAAAAATGAGAGTCGGCAATCTTTCAGTAATAGTGTGCTGTGACACTTTTTTGTATTTTTATATCTGATTTTATAAGCAAGTAGTTTTTAAGTGAGGTGAAATTTGGGGGTATGCAAAACAAATCAGGCTCCTGAAAGGGGTACAGTAGTCTGGAAAAGGTTGAGAGCCACTGGGTTATAATGTACATTGTTATTATAATTTTCAGCAAAAGATACATTTTGAAATATAAGTGTTTAAATCCATATCTCAGCACCTAGATACAAGTGGCCTGGTTTCCACAGATGCTGAACACTCACCATTGCCATTATCTTAAAGGAGCCTTACATACATTTGGATACAAGTGTGACAAATGAGGGAGTAGCTCCCTTTTATGGACACCCAGCCAGTCAGTAGCTATAGAATCCTCGTTAGCAGCTGTGCCCTAATTGCCTTAACTGTAAAGGGTTAAGAGAAGCTTAACCTGAGTTGGCACCTGACCAGGGGAACCAATAGGGAGGCTGTACTCTTTCAAATTGGAAAAACTGCTGGGTGTGGGGTTTTCTTTTCTTTGTCTCTCAGGCTCGAGAGAGGGGAAGGCAGCAACAAGTTGTAAGCTTTAAGCCAGGTATGGGAAATCATCAGCATCATACCTAGACACTCCTCATTTGGAACCCCAGATACGTAAGTAGCACAGGAAACGTTAAGACAGATGTGATTAGGAACCTTTCTGGTTGTTTTGGTTTGTGGATTCCTCTGTGCTAACCCCAGGTGATTTTGTTTTGCTTGTAACCTTTAAGCTGAACCCCAGAAATGTTATTTTTGGTGTTTAATCCCTAAAGCCTGAGTTTTCAGATGTTTGTTTCTTTTTAAATAAAATGTACCTTTTTTTTTAAAGAATCCTTTGATTCCAAAGTCCTTCGACAAGGGGTTGGTCTGTGCTCACATTGCTAAGGCAACTGGTTGGTATTTTATTCTCAAGCCTCCCCAGGCAAGGGGGTGAAGAGGCTTGAGGGGATATTTTGGGGAGATTGGGATTCCAAGTGACCCTTCTCTGAATATTTGTGAAAATCACTTGGTGGTGGCAGCAATATCTATCCAAAGCAAAAGACTGTGCCTTGAAAGAGTTTTAACCTAATCTGGTAGAAGATCAGCTTAGGGAGTCTTTCATGCGAGTCCCCACATCTGTACCCCAGAGTTCAGATTTGGGGGGTTATACCCTGACAACAAGTAACTAACATTAGGCACCTACATCTGAAAAGTTTATGTACAGTCATTACTCTTCTTTTTTGACAACAGAGGAGGACATTGAAAAGTACTTTTTATAATCCATTTTCTAACAACTTTCCAACTACAATTTTAGGAGCACAATAAGCTCCATCTGTCTTCCTATCTGTCTGCAATTACAGCACCAATCACTTTTGTGTCTAGGCACTAAATTATTGCACATTATTTGTAATTTATACTTTTTCATCTATAATGCATTGCATTTTTCATTAGAAAACTTAGCAGATTTTGCAAACTCTGTAGAAGGATGGAGATCAGTTGTTGCAAAAGCTGCTGGTCCACCATGTGAGTCACTGCCTTTGAGACTCTGGATTTTTGTAGAGTTTCTGCAAGATCTAGAGAGTCATTCTTACAGCACTTGGGCTGTCAGACCACTAATGCTGGGTATTAGAAACCCAAATCCAGAAAATCTATATCTCAGAAGTGTCACTGATGTTATATTACCCAGTTGCTATGTGCCGTAGTGATGCACTTCCCATTCCACTCTTTACCTCTCTGTCGCAGTGTCAGGGAGCTGGGTAGGAAAACAAGATTTATCACGGAAAAGGGAATTAATAAATATACTATAACTAATACGTTATGCTAACATAATCTTAATCAGGTAATTATTAAAGAACTGCTTGGCCTTTAAGGATATTGATTTAATGGGAATTAATTTAATGTTTGAACACAGTTTGTGTAACATTATCATTGGTAGTGATGCAGAAAATTGGAATGTCAGCTCAGCTGAAAAGAGGTTAGCTTTTCCATTATCACACTGGATCCCAATGCTTATGGAATGCAGTTAATAGAACTCTATTTTATTATTTCAATATATATTTAAATGTTTTGGTTTTATCTAAAAGTTACTGAGTAGAAACAGCGGGTGACAGTATTTATCACTGTGGTGTTTTTTAATCAGGGGTTGAGTTCCTGTCTAACTTAGACTTATGAAAGTTCATTGGATTTTGTATTTGACTTGCCAGTCCTTCTTCCTTTCCTTTCTCCCTAGAGACATACACATACTCTTTCTTTCTATTTTCTGCCTTTCTGTGCTCCATGCTGCTCATCCAGTGTAGGATAAAGCAACAAAAATACTTAATAGAGATAGGTTTATAGTTATGAAAAAGATACCATCATAAAAAGATTAAAAACAGGCTCAGTGCACTTCTGCAGGATGTTATAAATAGAATATTTTGAGAGGATATGATGCACATTCTAGTCATATCTTAGAAGCTCTTTCTTGTGGCCCATTCAGTTTTGAATTGGTAACAGTGCACATAATAGAAAGCCATTGTGGGATGGGATATGTGGGTGTAACTGCTGTTTGCTTGGTGGATGTTGTATCTGCTTATCCCAGGACTTAATTTGATCTTAGGTGTCAGTATAATGCAAATTAGTTTCCCCTCTTTATAGTACTTCTAACAGTTAGCTATTCAAGATGTATACACATATGCATGCACAGGGAGGACAGGCCGTGCTTTTAACAAGTGATTGGAAAAAACCCCAGATTGAGGCCATGTCTGATAGGCTTTTGCAGAGAGATTCATTTTCAAACAAGTTTTCAATTGAGGAATTCTATAACCATTCTTACCATGTCTTGGCAGGATGTTCCAGAGTGCAGAGGTACAACGGCTAAGTGATTAAGCCCCTCTGTCCCCAGACTGAAACCCCACACAGCACAGGCAACAAGTTGTCCAAAAATGGTATCTGAAGAAATTTGTCAAATGGGAACTAAAATTCTTAAATACTTTGTAATTTAGCAGTAGGGCCCAAATGCTAGACACACCACATCAAGAGTGTAAACAAGAGCAGCTGCTCATAGACGATTTTGTAGCTGCAGTACTTATTACTTTACCAATCACAGAAAAATGCCTGCAAGAACTGAAAAAGAAGCAAGCGGCAAATGAATTGCTGAGCCATGTCATGACTATGCAAAGAGGATTGGAGAAAGACAGACCAAGTCAGAAATTTCTCTGAAGACATATTGGATAGTTTCTGTGGATCTTATCTATTGTTGAAGGAGTCCAGATCGATTATCGCTACATCAGTGCAACAGGGAATCCTTGACAGAATGCATGAGGGACACCGAGGCATTACAAAATGGAGGGAAAGAACTAAACATTCTGTTTGGTGACCAGAGCTGAGCAAACAACTACAACAGCAAGTTGAGAAATGTGATATTGTGCTCACTTGAGAACCAACCCACCAGAACCATTATTACAATCTCCACTATCAGAAGGGCCATGACAGATAGTCCGGCATGATCTTTTCTATCTGGATAATACAACCTATCTGTTAATGATTAATTATTTCTCAAGATTAATTGAAATTGTCAGATTGTTCAACACCGCATCAAGTAGAGTTGCTGAAAGAATAAAAACACATCTTTGCCTGTTTTTGGATTCCAGAGTAAGTCATTTCTGACGTTGGTTTTCAATTTTCCTCTGAGATTTTTAAGAGGTTTGCAGATACCAATGGTCATGTCTAGCCTCCATTTTCCCTAGAGCAGAGATTCTCAAACTGGGGGTGGTCCCTCCCTAGGGGAGAGGGTGCATAATATATTCTCGGGGGAGGCGTGAGAAGCTTTAGGGGGGAAAATTTACAGAACACATTTTACCAACAGTAATGAATAACTAGCAAAGCTGATTCCTCCAGATATATCAGGTCCTCAGATGGCACTGTGCATTGACAGATTTCTGTTATGCTTGCATAGCATTACACAAAGTTGTTACCATCTGTACGTTAATCTATTTGCTCTGATGCCGTATGCACATTAAATTGTAAGCATAGACCTTAATCGCAGTTTTCCGTTTGCTCTTATTACAATGGGCCATTGGCTCTGTTTGAATAATCGCCTTACTGTTTTTAATATTTAGTGAGAGATACATGTTGATTTTTTTTATCGTTATATGTGCTTGTATGGCGGGGGGCATAAACTACTACATATACAAAGAAGGGGGTGCAATCAAATAAGTTTGAGAATCACTGCCCTAGAGTAATGGTGAAACAGAATATGAGGTAAAGACAATGAAACAACTTTCTTCTAACTCTTCAGATCCTCATCTTGCCCTTTTGGTTTGCCGGTCAACACCTCTAGCAAGTGGATTCAGCCCTCCAAAACTATTCATGGGAAAGAAGTTGAGTTCCACTATCCCAAACATTCCTTCCCAAATGGACCCTTATTAGCCTGACTTCCTGAGACTACAGAAGAAAGAAGATTCATGTAAAACCTGTCAGAAGCAGGACTTTGGCAAGCACCATGAAGTCAAATCCTTGAGAGTACTGAATCCAGGATGTCATGTCTAGGTGAAAGATTCTCAAGAAAAGGGGACAGTGCAGTGATGTGCAGGAACCCCTCACTCCTACTTTGTTAGCATGCCAGCAGGAATCATTCATCAGAGCTGGTGTCATTTTGTTGGGTCACCAGGTGGACATCCAGTACACCCTGATTGTTACCCCGAGACTGAAGCTGTGAAATACTCTATCTACCCACATAGAATGAGGAATGATATAAGATCTTGAGAAGTCAAGAAAATCAGAAGACCAGTAGACTAATGTCTTAAAAGGGCAGAATAAATCCCTGACCCAAGGCTGAAGGTTCAAGCAACCTACCCTGTCCTTCATAGGGCTTGTGTTGATATTTCATTGCTATTACATGTTGTTCTTTAATGAAAAGTTTGGATAAAGGTGTCACAAACCTGTCCTCAGCAGAGTGCCCCCTGTAGGAGCTACATGGTGAAATAAACAAAACAGTCTACATTCAGCAAACAGGATTAAATAAAGGTAGGAAGGAAATATCGCATCACAGAAGGAAAAGAAAATCTGTAGCCATCTTTGGTCAGGCTATTGGCTTCTCTTACTTTAGAGGGTCTTGGAAATATCACAATCCCCTTCAGAGTTCACTGGGTCTCCATTACAAGTCTTAGTCTCATTCCCCTTCTCCGGGGGATCTGTGGCCTCCTTCCACAAACTCAGGGACTCTGGCGCCTCTCTGTCTCACACACACAGCTGGGAAGCACAACAGCCTGTTCCCTTGGCAGGGTTCCCCTTCTCAGAGGGGAGTTCCCTTCTTTTAGCACTTCCTCCAGTCCTCACATAATTAGCAGGTGCGGAGGGGCAGGGCCACTCCAGCCCAAAGCAGCTCCTTAACTCCTTACATGCAGGTGTGGGGTTCATGTACTCTGTCATAAAAAGTGTTATCACCCTTTGCTTTTCAGAAAGTGGAATGCTTCTGTGAACTTTTACGGCCACAGTTCAATGTGGCCACCGAGGGAATATAGCAAGGAGGTAAGAGTCTGTTTATACAGGAAACAAAGACAGTCTTGCATTCACCCTGAGCACGTCCTGGGTCTCTGGTCTCTCCATTAACTGTGGGTCATACCCTGAGCTAACTTAAAGTCAATAGTAGCACCATTGCTTGAGCATGCAGCTGAGCATCAGGCCCTATGTCAGCTTCTATGTTAGGAAAGCACATAACAGACTTTGGGCATTACTACAGTTTTAATCATAATAATAATAATAATAATTAATAATACATCAAGTGCCACCTCTTTAGAAAATGAGAAGAAAACAAAAAATTGCTTTACCCAACAACTCTCTCATCAGAGCAACTCAGCTGGCATTCAGAATTAATGCAACCAGTACTCACACCAACTCTTGTGTTCAAGACATTGTATAGTAATATAATATCTGTGCCCCTCCACAATTTGCTGTTTGAAAGAGCACAGTTAATTTGAGAACCAAATTATCTGAAACTTTTCATTGCTGAAAAATGACTACATCCTTGTAACAACCTTTTATGTACATGAAAACTGTTATCATGTCCCCTCTCAGTCTTCTTTTTTCCAGACTAAACAACCCCAGTTTTTTCAATCTTCCCACATAGGTCATGTTTCCTAGACCTTTAATCATTTTTGTTGCTCCTCTCTGGACTCTCTCTAATTTGTACACATCCTTCCTGAAATGTGGTGCCTAGAACTGGACACACTACTCCAGTTGAGGCCTTATCAGAGCGGAAGAATTACTTTTCATGTCTTGCTTACAACACTCCTGCTAATACATCCCAGAATGATATTTGCTTTTTTTGCAACAGCAGCATTACACTGTTGACTCATATTTCGCTTGTGGTCCACTATGACCCCCAGATCCCTTTCCGCAGTACTCCTTTCTAGGCAGTCATTTCCCATTTTGTATGTGTGCAACTGATTGTTCCTTCCTAAGTGGAGTATTTTGCATTTGTCCTAATTGTATTTCATCCTATTTACATCAGACCATTTCTCCAGTTTGTCCAGATCATTTTGAATTTTAATCCTGTCCTCCAAAGCACTTGCAACCCGTCCCAGCTTGGTATCGTCCGCAAACTTTATAAGTGTACTCTCTATGCCATTATCTAAATCATTGATGAAGATATTGAACAAAACTGGACCCAGAACTGATCCCTGTGGGACTCCACTCCTTATGACCTTCCAGCATGACTGTGAACCACTAATAACTACTCTCTGGGAACATTTTTCCAAACAGTTATTCACCCACCTTATACTAGCTCCATCTAGGTTGCATTTCCCCAGTTTGTTTATGAGAAGGTCATGCCAAACAGTATCAAAAGCTTAACTAACGTCAAGAGATACCATGTCTACCACTTCCTCGCCATCCACAAGGCTTCTTACCCTGTCAAAGAAAGCTATCAGGTTTGTTTGACATGATTTGTTCTTGACAAATCCATGCTGACTGTTACTTGTCACCTTATCCATACACTCTTCTTTGGCAGTACACATTTTTTTGTTCTGTGCTGGATTATGAATTTCCAATTTAAAATTGGAGAAATTATACAGAATTGTGGAAGATTTTGTATTGTTTCAGATGGCGGAAATACCCAAAATATACAAATCCTGCAGCCTTTTTAACAATATAAACTACCACCGTCTCACCCCGTCCCCCCCCCCCGCCCCTCTCCCCAAATCATGAGAAATGTCTCTTTCATCGGGGGGGGGGGGGGGAAACCCATGAGACAAGTTGGTCTAAACTGTTGCCAACAGACCTGCATGTTTTGCATTTGTGCAAATGTAAACTGTGCTATTCTGTTCTATAGAATCTAAAGCTTCCTATCCTATCCTATCCTATTGTATTCTACCATTCCACAGATTAGATTGACTAGAGCTGGTTGAAACATTTTTGGCAAAAGGAAATGTTGAAGCATATCAGTTCTGATGACTTTTTTTGGAGGGGAGGGCAGTGCAGTGAGAGGCTTGCACTTCGTAGCCTAGTGATTAAGGCACTGGTTTCGGATGAGGGAGATCTAAATTGAAGTCCCTGCTCTCCCTGGTTCAGAATGATCTGGGATGAAAAACTCTGTTCTGAAGCAGGGTCTCCCACATCCTAGGCCAGTGAAAACCTCTGGTTTTGGTCCAAAACCAGACATTTTGACACAATTCTAGTTTTTGTGAGAACATCTGGGTTTGGTTTTGCTCCATGTAAGAATGAAAACAAATTTTGAAACCTCAAAAGTTGCCATGAAATGGAATTGTTGTCCTCCAATCAGCAGTCATGCTGACCTGATTCCATAGCCTTGGCAAAGAGCAGTGCATAGCTGCATCTCCCCAGGAGGAGCCCTGAGAATTTGCAATCCCTTCCTTAGCCCCCATGACGTATTTATTGTGCCCATTCAAATTGCCACACCTTACCCCCCTGTGCTGACTCAGCTTAGCCTGCCAGCACTTTGAGGGACAGAGCCAGGGGTTCCCCCCATTCCCCACCAACTTGCTCATAGCAGAGAAAAGGAGTCCTCCAGAGTCTGATCTCCTCCCCCAATCCCCAAGTATGAGAAGGCCATATGGGACAGGGAATTTCTGCACCAGTTATTTAACTGCGTGGCTGCTTAATGGCAAGGGACAGTCCTACCCCAATAGAGCAAATTTATCAGATTTCATGCCAAAAAGAAAAAAAATGTTCGTTACACTAAAGGTATTGAAAACGGTGCAGGATGCTAGCCGTAATACAGCTACCCATTTGCTTTAATTATGGTTGCATAGTAAATTTCTTTTTGTGATGGTTAAACTAATGCATTTAATTTCTATAATTACACATTACCATTGTGGATGTTAAATCAATATTAAATCAGCTTGGGAGCCTTGTTTACAGGCTCTGACATTGGGATCTATGTGCCCACTATCTACATGTCTAGCATCACAAATGACATCATTTTCAGCAAGATGGCTGCCTCCAGCCACCACTGGGCTTGGAAATGCCAACTGTAGTTGCAAGTTTAAAAATAAACATTTCACCATTTATTCACAGTGAATCCAGGGCTTTTTTTTTTTCTTCTCTTTTTTTGTTCTGTGATCTTTCACTGTTCTGGGCCGGGCAAATGAGTGCAGCTTTCCTTGAAACCAGCAATTGACATACCCTTGAAAAACAGAGTGATTGCATACCACTCTAAGGGCTGGTCTACACTAACCCCCCAATTCGAACTAAGATACGCAACTTCAGCTACGTGAATAACGTAGCTGAAGTCGAACTATCTTAGTTCGAATGAAAACGTACTTACCCGGGGTCCACACGCGGCGCGCAGGCTCCCCCGTCGACTCCGCCTACTCTGTTCATCGAGCTGGATTACCAGCATCGACGGGGGAGCACTTCCTGGTTCGATTTATCGCGTCTAGACAAGACGCGATAAATCGAACCCAGAACATTGATCCGACGCCTCCGATCCAGCCGGTAAGTGTAGACCTACCTGTTTTGAATGATTCACATTCAGCCCCATGCTACAGAGTAGCAGGTTGTCTCTGGGCTGTGGTACATGCTGTCTGTGCCATTCTTCAGCTAGCTAACCCCTTTTCTCACCTAGAGCCTCACCTTATTTTATTCTTCGCTCTCAGCAGTCTTCAAACCTCCTGACTATAAGAGAGAATAACTTAAAGTATTGGAAACTTATATTGGAATTTTACAGGAATCACATTATCTCTCAGACAGTATTGTTTTCTCTGATCTTTGTGTCTGTCCAATAATGTATTAGGTTGTTCCAGGTTGTCAGGGCAATATGATTTTTCCCCAGCCTGCTGATACATCACTAGAAGAATTGGCAAGGAAAGGGGAATAAACAGAAACACATGAAGCATACTAAGGATGAATTGACTTTCTGAAGTAGGCAAGAATTACCTATAAATTCAGGTCATTACTAGGCGTAATTAAGGAGAGCCATTTTAGATAAAGGAGGTGGCAGGACTAAAAATATTCTCTTTCTCTATCGTGTCTATGATAACATAGCTCTTATTAGCAAATTTCCAGTATAGTTTACTTAGGAAAACATCTTTTTAAAAATTAGAGTGATAGGTAGGGTGAGATAATATCTTTTATTGGACCAACCTCTGTCCAATAAAAGATATTACCTCACCTGCCTTGTCTCTCTAATATCCTGGGGCCAACATGACTACAACAGCACTTTTTAAAATTATTCTTCATTCATAGTGTTTCACTCCTCAACACAGTCTGAAAAATTAAATATGGATTCAATTTAAGTGACTTTCAGTGACCATAAAAGGAGTCAGATTGCACTGAAGACTGGATCCTGTATTTATCCACACAACAGTGCACAATCAGCAGCAGTATGAGCTTCCCCCATACCATCCTACCCATGTGCTTAAGCCTGATGTGGAAGGGGCAAGACTAGAGGATATTTCATATCCGTATTCATTAATGTTGGACTTGAGTGGAAGTTGTGGATGCGCAGAACTTTCTAGGATTGAACTCTAAGTGCTTAGCCTCTGGTAAAATGGTCAATGGAGTGCTAATTAGTGGTGCTTTTTGTTATAGGGACATGCATATGTCCTTTAGGAACTGGACTGAGACCAACCAACTCATTTCACACAGGTCACCTAACATCTGTCAGACAGTAATGACTTTCAGTTGTTACCAGTGTAGGGCTATATTCTACTCTGTCTTTTCCTGGTGTGATGTGAGAGGAAGGTGACAGGAGGAGTGTATAGGAAGTATATAAAATATTGTAGATAGTATATTTTGTGGCATATATTAGGAACCCCTCATGGACAAAACAATGTCCATAAATCACAGCCCCAATGCGCCTGCATATAAGTCTGTCCCGGTTGGTGTGCATGTCTCCCTAATACATATGCTATGATCATTACCAGCCAGTGCTAGCTGGGTATCCAAAATGCTCCTTTTCATACCAACAGAAATATGCACCCAATAATGCATCTACCAGATTCCCCCCATAAAATCCTGGCAGGATTTTAAGAAGAAAGGAGGCATCTGCCAGCTTTTCTGCTCCCCATAGGAGCACTAGCCAGCAGAGGACTTGATCCTCAGACTACATATGCACTAATGACAAAAGGCTCCATAACCCATTGCCACTATCCTGCCACTCAGTTCCTCCCTGCCCAACCAAAACAGTGAGTTTAGATGAAAACAAAGCAGAGTTTTCTCTCATAAGGTTAAAGGTCATAATAAGTGAAATGTCTGAGCTGACTGTACAAGAACAGAAGACAGCATAGCATGAAATCCTTCTATTTCATCCACCTAATAAAACTCCAAAGAGAGGATCTTATGGCAGCAAAAGGTCTCTCTTTCAGTTTTTGCTCCTCTTTTGGGAGGGAATGAGGAGCTTGACTCTGTCGCTGAGAGAAAGCATTGTAATTAAATTGCTGTCTGTGCTTTCTCAAAATGCCTGTTTTTAAAGTGTAAAGGATGGGGTCTGAGTGGGACTGGGGTACATTTCGTACCAGGGAAGTTCAGAAGTATTTTGAAATGCACTCCCTACAAAAATGGTGAAAAGTTGTACCTGCATATACAAAAATGTGTGCTGCATGCTGATCTGTCCCCTCAAACTGCAGTCATTAACTATTGATGGTGTAAGCTGCACCTCTGTTGATTAACGGCAGGTCTTTTCCACAAACAGCTGTGTGCACTACAGAGACTTCCTGATGAACCACACATTTTCAGATATTTAAAGTCTCATTAATAATGTGGGTCTGAAAGAAGAATGCACAGAAGTGAGGGGTGGGAAGAAACTTCTAATGCAGCGGTCAGCAACCTTTCAGAAGTGGTGTGCCGAGTCTTCATTTATTCATTCTACTTTAAGGTTTTGCGTGCCAGTAATACATTTTAACATTTTTAGAAGGTCTCTTTCTATAAGTCTATAATATATAACTAAACTATTATTGTATATAAAGTAAATAAGGTTTTTAAAATGTTTAAGAAGCTTCATTTAAAATTAAATTAAAATGCAGAGCCCCACGGATTGGTGGCCAGGACCCAGGCAGTGTGAGTGCCACTGAAAATCAGCTTGCATGCTGCCTTTGGCATGCGTGCCATAGGTTGCCTACCCCTGTTCTAATGGAAAGGAGGCCCACTTTGAGCCAGTACTAGGATGCTGTGGGGCATCCTGGTTAGATCAGCTCCCAGTGAGTAGGATCCTTGTTTAAGAATTTCAACTATGCATAAAAAGCAGGTGGGTGACTTTCAATGGTCCTCTTCTTTCTGCCAACTCATTTCAATTAAAAACAGAGGGAAGCTACTTTTAGTTTTATTCATGAGGTTGAAAAATGAAATTGCAAGCAGGGCTAAGAAATTGCTGGCGTCCCCTTCATTCCCTCCCCCCCACACACACACACACACCTATTTCAATTTAATTCAGAGCTAAACTGCAGGGATTGGCACCTGAAGGTTAAAAGAACAATCAGCCTGTTGGGTTAATTTGGTATCTCTGTCTAGTTTCATTTGATTGTCATTTATTTTTGATTGAAAGTTTCCAAATGCATTACAAAAACCCCTGTAAAGTGGAAATATCCCATTAAAGGATTTCATTTACAACTTGTGCTGGACATGAAACCAGGTCTTCAGAAGTTAGTTAATTTTGGTCTTCAAAAAGTCCTAATATTGAAATAGCATCTACTGATATGATCAGGAGATTATTATTTCAGATAATTATGCGGCATATTGGAAATAGGAGAAAATGTATTTGACTGCATGAGTCTAATGTAGATCTTGCCTTTTTTTAATACTGGAGTTTTTAAAAGGCAGTGAAACGCTTTTATAATTCATTCAGGTAGAGTAAAACACAATGTATAGTGAAGTAGAATAAAAGTCTTGTATTCTTTTAAAACATTGCAATGCACAGTTGCAGCTAGCTGTCGTATGTACAGATGTTAACAAAACTGAAATTGAGAGATGAATTAAAATTCTAGGTAGACTCAAATTGCAACTGAAAATGATCTTCTTCTCATTTATACTTAAAATGAGTGTAACTGCAATTTACATGAACTCTAAGACCACTTTACACTGCCAGAGCAGCATGAAGAGGTTTAAGTGCAAGTGAAAATCAAGCATAAAGTGTTTATAGCTGTTTCAACCTATAGTAAGCTGTCAGTGCTTACGGAACCCCTTTGAGCCTTGTAAAATCTAGTGGCTGAATCTAGGTTGTGATTTTAAGAATGGTAAAGAAAATACATATAAATAAATTTGAGCGGAATATCATTTTACAAAACTTGGATAAAAACAATTATGCTTTTTTCTTCTCCATTGGGTTTTGCAATAAGATTAAATACTGTTGGACTATTTATTTAGATTTTTTTTAAAACAAAACAAATTAAATCTCTGGTGCTGGACTTATCTGTGCAAAATACCAGTTTAAGGTTGCCTTTATTTCTGGTGACCATTAGTGTCATTCTCTGAATGCTTTGTATGATAAGAAAGTTGGGTAACAGAAATTACGAGATTAGATTATAAATAAATTGTTCTTCCTCAGGAAGAGAGGGGAAACCTCCTTCCTCATCCCTTTCTTTAGCATTGTTAGAAGAAAGAGGGGAAGTGAAGAAAAACTTGAATGCCCAATAGAAATTCTGAAAGTAAAGGAGAATGAATCTCTAAGAAACATACACAGGTCTGGTTGTCTAGTAGGAAATTCCTGTTCTTGTGATGGACTTTGGAATCCAGAACATGCACACACCAACAGGAAGGAATGGAAAGGAGAAAAGTTGACAGACTCTGAGTGGGATTTTCAAAAGTACACTCAGCATTGATCTGATTCTGCTTCCACTGAAGTCAAGCTAAAACTCCCATTGATTACAGCGTGAGCAGAACTGGCCAACAGAGTACTCTTAAAATCCTGCTGAGAAAGTCTATATCCATTTGCCACTCTTTTTGACCAGTAGGTTTTAAAGGACATAAGGAAAGAGAGAACTGTAAGGAAAACTATTTGAATTGGAGTTTGTCTGAGAAAACTTCCTTAACATGAACAGCCTGTGTATAAACCAATCAGCCTTCCAGGTATGCAGTAGCTAGGGCGAAGAAAAGGATGAGCACAGTAGACAATCAACGAAACAGGTTAACTATGATTGCATACTGCACTGATTTGTCTATCTTTGGTTATTTCTAGCTGTGACAATTTCTACCCCTCAGAATCCAGAGTTTATTTTTTTTAGACAATGATTTTTCTTTCATTCTTCCTGTGTGTGATTTTGAAGGAACTCACTGAAATAGAAAAGAATTACTTCAAAAATGTCAGACCAATGTGTTTGGTGGATGTGCAGAAATTGTTTTTTTAAAGCAGGGGGTCTCAAACACACGGCCCACAGGCCGCATAGAGTTATTTCCTGTGGCCCGCCATAGGCACCGACTCCAGTGGCAGCCAAGCGCCAAACATTACTGAGTGTTTATATTTTATTAAAACCCCTCTTTGCATTACAGTGTTTAAAAAGTTAATACATTGACTTTCAATAGAATACTAGATTACTCTTCATTTTTTTCATTTTTGACTATACTTTTGTATCATTGTATGAAAAGGTTTCAGTGATGCGGCCCTCGGGCCAATTTACTAGTTCTCATGCGGCCCTCGTGGTGATTTGAGTTTGAGATCCCTGCTTTAAAGAATGACCTATATGCTTGTTGCTAGGTTATGTCTTGGTGAATGTTATGGTTTTGGAACAACCCAGCATAGCTCTGATCATTCAGCATTGCTGTCTATTGACAAAATTAGAATAAATTAAGCTGTGTAGTAGTTTTGAGGGCTGCAAAACAAATTCTGTGTGCCACCTCAAGATGGGTACATTTCATTTCTGGTGAAGTTACTGCTTACCTAGCTAACAGGGTAGTTCAGGCTCAAATAATGTTTGTAAAGCACTTTTAAAATTAAACCAACTATACAAAATAATAGTCTATTGTTCTACGTCAGTATAAATGGAGTTGCTGTATATCTGAGCTCATTTTATGCAGATTCTGCATATATGCATGACATCTGCAACAGCACATCTGGCTATCAGCACAGCTGTGAAAAAGTTGTGCTTTTGTTTTGTTTTAAGAAACTCCATCAGCTGCAAAGCACAGGGAGAGCTTAATTAAAGCCATTAAAGAATTCTGTACTGACTGTCAGATGAATCACAGTTAAATACACAACGATGAAGGAGTTCATAGAAAGCCTCTTGGAGTGGAGGTGTGGGCTTCCTTTAACACTCTTTATTGCATAGAAATTATGGTTCAAATCCTGCTCACTTTATTAGTAGAAGTATTCCACTGATGTCAGTGACACTGTTTACATAATCAAGGCATTAACAGTGAAGGTTTGGCTCTGCGTCATGAAAATGAGAGCTCTAATTTTCCTTCTTCTGTCCAACAGGAGGAGAAGTTCCCTATACAACACTGGCAACCCGAATGATGATGGGCGCCTGGTGGCTTTTTGCTTTGATTGTCATCTCATCTTACACAGCAAACCTAGCAGCTTTTCTCACAATCACTCGCATTGAGAACTCCATCCAGTAAGTGGATAAAGAACATATGGTGGGTGGGTGTGTCTGTGTGTAAGTGTATGAAAAGGTGGAAACCCTGAGAAAAACACTCTTTAGCCAATATCCTTTGGGGCAGAATGTCTCACAGATCAATCTAAATCGTCAGTTACTGCAAGCTAATTACTCTTCTCGGGCACAAAAAACATTCATGTCCCTTAGACGTATACATATTCTAAAGGAAATTGTTACCATCTAAATGGTTTGAGGGAATGGAAACTGGAACAGTTACTTAATGTCTGTGGTTGTCAGACGTCCCCCACAAAAAGGTGCTATTATATCAGTGTTTGAAATGGAAAAATAAGTATTGACGTGCTCCCCCTCTACACTCTCTAGTTGTAATCAGCCCTGAGAGTCTGTATCCTGACCCTTTGATGGCAATTAGTCAAAGAGTTTGCTGTTTCTGAGGGTTTAAAATGAAACTCCCCCTTTTCTGCCAGGGAAATGCAATCAAATGTGTTAATATGAATGAATAAATAAAATTAACAGACCCATTTCCCAGTCTCTCCTTCATTTTAAGCTCATATTTTTGCCATATCATTTTCCTCACACTTTCTTCTTGCGATCTGTTTGCTACTTTCTCCTTTCCCTTTGTATTTACTCTCCTTTTCCTCTCTGCATCTCCACATCTTGTTATTTCGCTCTCTGCCTCCCAGGATTGCTCATGTCTTCCCCTGTCTAAGAGTATATCTATACTGCATTCTGAAGTGTGGTTGCAGCCTGGGTAGACATACCTGTGTTTGCAAGGATAAAAATAGCAATGCTGATACAGCAATACAGTCTTCAGTGTGAACTAGCACCACGAGTACATACCTAAGGGCCACAGCATACTTTCACAGCCCACGCTGCAGCCTGTGCACCTGTTTATACTGCTTTTTCTAGCTGTGCTAGCATGGCTAAAGCTATCACAGGTATGTCTACCCATGCTTGGTCACACCTTGCATTGCAGGGTAGGCATGCCCTTGGTTACTATTAGCTATCTTTCCATCAGACCTCCCATCTCCTTTTTCAAGTCTTCCTATGTATTTCTCTCTCTCTCTTACCACAGGAACCTTTATCTCTACCTTACTCCTCCTCTGTTCTCCAAGCTCATGATTCCCTCTGCACACAGCACTCTGTGTCTCATCATCTCCCACCCCACCCACCAAAATCTCTGTCTCTCTTCTTACTAAAAAAAACAGAAACTGCGTATGGGAGGGAAGGCAAAGATTTTGGAGGAGTGGAAAGATGCAGAGACTTTGATGAAGAAGTGGGGGACATAGTTTCTCACCCCCATAAAAAATATCTCTCCCTCTCTTCCCCCGCAAGAACATGTCTCTTCCCAACCCCCTATAAATATCTGTCTGATTTTGTTCCTTCTTCAAATGTCACTCTGCCTCCCCTTCCCTGACCCCACCAATAATTTTGCCTCCCCCTTCCCTTCATCTCCCATACAAGAAGGGAGTTCTAGCCAGCCCAGCTCACTGGAAGACCACCACCCATTCATATGTAGCAGGCTCAGTTCTTAGGGCCAGGTGGCTTTGTCATATATCTTCCTGGAGAGAGAGGGAATGATGAGGCCTTTCTGTAAATCCTTGGTTTGGATAGGGAGGAATGGCTATTAAGAAGAGCTGCACATGCAGATATATGCCTTTCCAGGGAGGAAAGGAACAGCTGGAGAGTAAGCAGGTACTAGGATGTACTGGAGATGGGCTTGAATCAGAACCCCAGATCAGAATAAGTGATAAACTGGAGAGGGTTCTGAGAAGAGAATGATTAAAGGACTGGAAAGCATGTCATATAATTAAAGACTCAAGGAGCTCAATCTATTTAGCTTCACAAAGAAGAAATTAAGGGGTGACTTGATCACAGTCTATAAATACCTATGTGGTGAACAAATATTTGATAATGGGCTCTTCAGTCTAAGCAGACAATGGTGTAACATGATCCAGTGGCTAGAAGCTGAAGCTTGACAAATTCAGACTGGAAATAAGGCGTACATTTTAATTGACCATTAGAACAATTTACCAAGGGTTGTGGTGGATTCTACATCACTGGCAATTTTTAAATCCAGATTGGATGTTTTTCTAAAGATATGCTCTAGTTCAAACAGGAATTAATTCAAGGAAGTTATGGGCTGCGTTACACGGGAGGTCAGACTAGATGACCACAGTGGCCCCTTATGGCTCGGACTTGCTTAGAATCTAGTAAACACTCCTGAATTTAGGGAAAATTCAGATTTCTCTCTCTTTTTGGAACCAAAATTTGTGGCTCAGGCTCATCGTGTCTATGTACCATTATGGGCATGCTACCCAGTGTGTCATACTGTGCATACGGACTCATCCAAACTGCATTATATTATTGCTTAGGTTAAATTAAAATCTCCTTTGGGTACTTGAATATTAAATCGTGAGCTCTCTGGTTGCTGCAGAAGTGCTTTGGCAGAACTGAAATGTTAGACTCATTGGGGGGGTAAGCCTGGACTGTTGATCTGTTGATTAGTAAATGATCTTATCTGTTTCAAAAAAAGATATTTCATTCAGTCTTACAGGACAAAAACTAAGTGTCAATAAATTGTTCTCTCAACCATGCTTGTTTGCACACTAGAGTATGGTAAAATGATATTTCAGTGTGGTGTCAGCTTTCATCTTTACAAATAAAAATTTCATTTTTAATAAGCCTTAAGAGACATGTTGCCAAAACAGGGTGAAAAAATCCACATTTGTGCGCACACAAGCATTTACACTTGCAATATAGGTAAATGTGTGCATGTGCCATTTGTGTGCTCAGTCACTCAACATGTGCACACAAATATAAATCCATGGTACACCCACACCTTGAATACTGCGCACAGATGTGGTCACCCCATCTCAAAAAAGATATATTGGAATTGGAAAAGGTTCAGAAAAGGGCAACAAAAATGATTAGGGGTATAGAATGGCTTCCATCTGAGGAGAGATTAATAAAACTGGGACTTTTCAGCTTGGAAAAAGGAGACTAAGGGGGGATATGGTAGAGGTCTAAAAAATCACAAGTGGCATAGTGAAAGTTAGGAAGTGTTAGTTACTCCTTCTCATAATACAAGAACAAGGGGCCACCAAATGAAATTATTAGGTAGCAGGTTTAAAACAAACACAAGAAAATATGTTTTCACGCAATGCGCTGTCAACCTCTGGAACTCCTTGCCAGAGGGTGTTGTGAAGGCCAATACTATAATGGGGTTCAAAAGGGAGCTAGATAGTTTCATGGAAGATAGGTCCATCAATGACTATTAGCCAGGATGGGCAGGAATGGTGTCCCTAGCCTCTGTTTGCCAGCAGCTGGGATTGAGTGGCAAGGCATGGATCACTTGATGATAACCTGTCTGTTCATTCCCTTTGGGACACCTGTCATTTGCTTGATGGACCTTTGGGCTGACCCTGTATGGCCGTTCTTATGTTCTTATATGATGTGTTTGTGTCTAGAGCCTCTGCATCCTGCTTTGAAATTATGACCTTATTGCTTTTGAAGTACTCAAGAAAAATGTTCCAATCAATGCAAAAAATAGCTGTGAGCTTTCTTACCATAGATACTAAGAATAAAATATATCTAAATAGTAATATAATATTACAGTTCCATTTCCAGTCTGCTCTTGTAGTTAATTATGATGTCACTAAAAATCCTCAATGAAATTCTGAGGTTATTATGTACAGTTGGGTGTACATTGGTCTGGGCACTGTATTATTTATGGGTAAAATTCACTGAAATGTTTTATTCAGTGGAATATGTTGCAGCTGGAAAGCTCCTGAAATGAACGAACAGAGACATTTTTCAACAGTGTTGGTAGGTCAGAATTAGAGTAATTAGATGTGCTAAGTATCCATTAGGGAATGGAGTTATCCTAACTATGGTGGGAGTGTAAAACTTTAGTTTACAAAACTGCTCAAAATTGGGAAGCAAACCAGCACTGAGCACAGAGGCTGTTAGTTTATCACAATGAATTATTGCAAAGAGGGAAATGCGAATAAGCAACACGGGAAAAACAAGACCATCTTTTTTTTTAACAGATCAAATTATACCCTGGGTGAGCTTGCAAGGCCAGAGTGAAAATGGGTTTAAGTATGTAAAGAAAATAAGCCAAATTCTGCTTGGAATTACATCCAGCCAACACCAATGAAGTCACTAGAATGAAAGGGATTGAAGTCAATGGTTTTGCCTGGTTGTAACTTCAGAGAATTTAACAATTAACCCTGACCCATTAGGCTACCTAGTGAAATCTCCACAAGTACTAGAAGGACCCAAAGTCAGAATTATCTAGAGTAGGGAAACTGGTTCAGATTTTAAAAAAGTTGGACTTACCATCACCAATTTTAGACCAAAACTCTAACAATACCCTTTGTGGTTCTGAAACATGCAACTTGTTTCCAGCTAGGACCAGAAATGATGGTATGCTGTCTGAGAGTACATCTACCCAACACATCAAGGTGTGATTGTAGCAGGGGTAGGCATATTTGTTCTAGCTTTAGCTAGAGCAGGTAACAATGGTAGTGATGACATGGTGACTCAGACTTCAGCATGGGCTAGCATCCTAAGTACATACCCAGGGTCCCTGATGGGCTTGTACTGGGGTTGCTAGCTGGTGATGATGCCTGTGGCACCACTTCCTCACTACTGTTGTTACCTATGCTAGCTACATTATACCTACATGCACTACAATCACACTTTCATTTGCTGTGTAGACAAATGGAGGCTGGTCTTGTGGTATTTCTCACCAGAAGTAGGGGCCTCAGAAATCTCATGATCGATCCTATTCTGAAGAGACTTCCAGCCCATTATTGCATCCGCATTTAATTCTGGACCTTTGTAGGTTGACCCATCTCTAGTAGAATGATGGACAGGCCTATCTTCCAAAGCATTATAACATTCTTTGCATAGGTGCATTCTGAGAAGAGCAGCACACAGCATATCGTTAGCAAGCATGGTGTTAACAAATAAGTACTAGAGAAATGTCTGCTTCCCTTTTACATCCTCACAAGTTGATCTTTGCTGCATAGCCAGTTACATGTACTCTCTGCTTAACTGAGTAATTACTCTGATTTGTTGCAATTTACAAACTAATAGCATAGAAATAGCATTATAGAAAAATAGCATAAAACCGGGATGAGGGTATGCTTCCTTTTTCAACCAAATACCACCCTTTGTATTACTTTTGTTTGCAATGCTTTTCAGTTTGTGCCAACTGGCAATATTAAAAGTAAAGCTGCATGGTCATAAAATACCTCTTAGCTGCATCTATTATTCACACTGACCCATTGTACTGAAACCTCATTTGAAGACAGTAATTCTGGGAATGACTTTTAAATCAAGACAGTCAGCATTTCCACATCGAAACATTGTGGTCAAATTGGGAATAACAAAGAGCAAAGCGTAACTGGTATGTCCCTTAAACCTGCCTTAACGCCAAGATCTTAAGCTCATAATTTTCATTATAGGTACATCACTCCTAAAATATTATCCATACATACATTTTGCAATGATTATGACCAGTGGGCAACTGATTCTCAGCAGACACCTCATATGCTTCCCTACTGTGAACTATTATGCAAGTATCCAACCCCGGGGGATCCCTGTAAAACTCTGTGCACCCCCCAATACCCCTGTTCAAATCCCTTCTCCTTTTTGTGAAGAGGGAGGAATTGAACTATAACCTCTCACATTTTAGATGAGTAACCTAAATACCTCTGACACCTACTCTCCCACACGGCTGTTTTGTATGTGAAGTTAGGCACCTTACCTTGGTCTCACAAGAAACATGTTAGGTGCCTAAGCCACCTCTCTTCCAGGAGAGAGTTCCCAGATGTGGATCACAAACAGAGCGAGGTACCTCCCTGCAGCCCGGATTTAGGTGCCTAACTCCATGAGCGGGGAGGGGCGTAGGACACATCCCTCTTGTTGGCATCTCATTTGATTCAGATAAACATCCAAAAGTTTGCATGCCTCATTGGCAGCTTATCTGAACATCCTCATGCTAGAAAATGAGACTGGAATTCTTCTGAGGTCAGGCTTTCTTGTGAGGTTTCTAGCTCTTTTCTTTCCAGTTCAATTATTATTATTGGTCTGGTGGTAAGGCCTAGAGATCTCCATCAGGGATCAAGACCCCGTTATGCTAGGTGCTACACATGTAATAAGCAAATATCCCTTCTCGAAGGAGCTTACAATCTAGTATATAATGAGAGGATTAATTAACAGTGAAATAATCAGGCTTAGCACAGACCAACAGTCTCAGAACACCAACTGCTTAGCCACTGCCAAGTGTTTTGTAGGCCTCACCCCACAGATGAGTTTTAAAGAGGAATTTTAAGGAGAACAACATAGTGGCTTTATGAATATTGACAGGGAGCTGCTCCCATGCATAAGGAGCGGTGTGGGGGGAAAGCAAAAAAGTGAGTGAAGAAAAATTGGGCTAATTGTTGGCAGAGCAGAAGTGGGCTTGGTAACTTATTAGATCTGATAGGTAGAGCAGAACTAACCTGTGAAGGACCTTAAAGTAATGGGAGCCATCCTTAGCACTTTTGAAAATCAGGCTACTCATTTAGGTACTGAAATGAGTACCTAAGAGCCTCACTTTAAGCTCGCCTTTTAAAAAAAATCTTCTTTGTATATCCACAAGGAGAGAGGACATAATTTCTTTCCTTTTCCTGCTCCCATATAAATGATTCTATGGTTCCCCTCTTATGTGTGGCTACACCCTTTGTACACTTCCCCTACTTTAAACAGAGGATGTTGGGGACTACGGAATGTACATCCAACTTCCCTCCACTCCTTGCACTCAGCCTGTGTTTTCTAGCAGGTTGTGTATCTTAACAAGAATCCCAATACACTTATTTGTATTTAATGGTTCTTTCCAGACATTTTTCACATACCACAATTCATATAAAGCTAGGATGTCCCCAAATGCTTCCAAACAGCAGAGCTCTTGCAGATTTGCTTTGAAGCGGGGCTACACTAGGGTTCGTGTACTGTAATGACAATAGGTATTTTCCTTCTCTGAAAGACAGGGTGCTCTTTACCCCCTTGCCTTGTACCTTGTACATCCAGACCTTTAAACTAGCTGGCAAGCACTGTTATTACTTTCTGTCAGAGCTGTCACTATCAAGCCTCAAATCACTTGTCTTGCTATGCCCTGTCTCCCAAGCATGCCTCTGAATAAATCCTTAGAGCCCCAGGAGATGAAAAACGCAACTTGCAGGCAACCTTTATCTGAATTAGAATAATAAATA
The DNA here is from genome assembly GCA_037349315.1 of Chelydra serpentina. Taxonomy (NCBI): domain Eukaryota; kingdom Metazoa; phylum Chordata; order Testudines; family Chelydridae; genus Chelydra; species Chelydra serpentina. Next base: position 3,027,064 of record JBAIAC010000018.1, read on the forward strand.
AGGACTTTGATGTAAGCAATCAGATCAATTATTTGCCCCCTTATTTAGTGACTAATTGCTCTCTGACAAACAGCTACGTGCTGTAGTCAGTTCTGAAAGCAGTCAACATACATGGACGCTATATTCTTTACATTTTCTAAACTATATTTTGAATGTTTTAAAAACACATCTTGACACATATGAGCAATTACAATTCCATTTAAAACACTGCCCAAGATTATGATATAAGGCCCTAGTGTAGGATTTGTTTTAAAGAGAGAAAAGGGAGGCTGGGGGCGAGTGAGTGTGAAAACAGAACGCAACACAAAGACAAGTAATTTTTCTCTAAATCCAAAGTGCAGGCAAAATCTTTGATTTCAATTAAATATGTCTCTGTTTTGCTGGAAGTTGTGCTAAACCAGAAAGCAATAATGACTAGAGTCCAACATGAAACTAAGCAGTTGAGTTGGTTTGCCTTGTCTGAATAAGGCGCAGAAAGTAAACTTCATACATGTTGAACAGTAAATATAATTTTAAATGGTTCAGCTTTATAAAGATAATATTTAGCTCTTAACATATTCAAAGTGCTGTACAGACATTATTCATCCTCACAATGGCCCTATGATAGAATTAATACTAAGTCATTAATAATCTAATTTAGTCCTAATAAAGCATTGGTGGAAAATTTTATGCCATGCACCCCACATATAATTTAAATATTTTTCCACAAAAAATCTTCACAGTAAGCATAGTTATAACCATAACTAGAATTGTAGCTTGTTCATTGTAATGCACTGAAACAATTTGGGACTTTTATTCTATTTATAGCGAACAGAGATTCTCTATATTCAAATTCACTTAAGCTGGTGGTATAAGCAATTTTAACTTCTCACTTATCAGTATGTCTTTAATGCCATCAGTCGCTTTTTAATTGTTTCAAAATTAGAATATCCAAAGCCATTCCTATACCCTTACTCTTGCTGAGTCAGCGTTTTGCTCCACAGAGATTTCTGCTGAAATCAGTAAAACATTTCATGGGTTAAGGTATTACTCCATGTGAGAGAGGGTATTACTCAGCGTGAGTAAGGGTATCAGAATCTGGACATCAGAGGATTCCTCCATAGACACAGGCACATTTGACACCAAGTTGTCTTTATTTTGAGACTTATGCTCATGTGCGGTGGGCTGGTGGGACTTACACATGTGTCCATTAACTCTAATAGGAGTCACCCATGTAAATATCATGTGTATGAGAGAGAGAATCAATTGTTCATTCCAGAAATAAAGATAGATTTAAAAAGCAAAATTATAATCTACAAATATTAATAGAAATAAAGTAGATACCAAAAAAAAAACAACCACAGAGAAGAATGGTTCATAGTGATTGATCCATTTATAGAGCTGAGGAAGCTTCTAAACTGTAAAAATTTCTTTCTGATAAGGGTTTGGTTTTTGTTTTATTCTGTTGCATCTCAGCTGCTGGATTGTGAATGTCACACCACAAATCTGTGCAGATGCAAATGTAAAAGTTTTTCCCTAAAGCAGATCATATACAAAATGAAGTCATAGGTTATGTGTCCTTGCTGAAGGATAGCTCAATGATCTAACTGGTCTTTTCCGTCTCTAACTGTTGTGGTTTAGATATGATGCCCCCTACATAGAATCAGCAAGCTGGGAACTTCTATTTAACCATCAAAATAGGGGCAGGGGAAACATGGTTTAGGATTTGCTGTTGGTAACAGAATTTAACAAACGTGCAGAGCTTGAACTCAAACACCCCTTCCACCTCACTGAATGGAGTAGCCATCGCTGTTGTGTAGGGTTGTGGGATGGGGCTGCAGAGAACAAAGGTCGTCCGCCATTTTGAAAGGCATGTCACTAGACTGCATGGAGCCGTAGGGCGCAGTCAAGTTCAGGTTCTGACTGCTATTGTATTAGAGTTACATAATATTCAAATTAAATAATTCAGTTGTTAAATACAAGCTTTTTGTCCCTTAATAAGATCAACACACTCCTCATCATCATATTTCTCCACTTCTGGCCCTACCTTATGCTACTGTTGCCAGCCTGTAAAAATGGAGTGAAACCAGAACTTTGTAGCTCACTCTTAATGCTGTTTCCACTCCCGATTATTCATATAGCGCTTTGGTTTACATTTTTATACTTAACAGAATTGCTTTTATAGTTATAAGACGTACAGGAAAACTGTTTTTTTCTCTTGCTATTTCTAAATGTACTTTTCCATGGCAGCAATTCCACGTATCTTTTATGCTAGCAGTTAGCAATACATGTCGGAAAATTGCTGTGTTGGTTGTTATATTGGAAATTATATGGCTACACAGAGTCCTGTAAGTTACTGATTACAATTTTGCTAGGTGTTGTCATTAGAAACTGGGGACTCAGTAAGTACTTCTCACTACCCTATTCCAGTAATGTGTATGGCAAGTAATTGAACAATTACGGGACATTATGATATATGACCTGTGACAGCGTTTGTTACATTTCTGAGTGCTGCTAGGAGATACAGAAACTTATTAACAGAAGAAGCAGCAATCCAGAGTTGGAGAATATAGTATCTTAAATGTTATACAGTGCCTTTCATCAATTATGCCAAAGCTTTTGGCAGATATATACCGTAAACATCACTGAAGTGCGTCTTCCGCTGGATGACAGTGGTTAGCAGGGAAAATTCTCATCTAGGACACCAGGCTAAAAGTCCCTCTTCTTAGGGAAAGTACCATGGGATTGCTAATGAAAACAAGACCTGATAACTGGATCAGACTCATGGTCCATCTAGCACAATATGCTGTCTCTTGACGATGACTAGCATCAAATGCTTCAGAGGAAGGTGCAAAAAAGATGATTATCAGATGAAGCTGTACAATTGACTTATAGAAAGCAATTACAATTATAATATTCTATTATTTATCATTCCTAACTCCCTAATATCTTGTTTTCTTTTTTTATCACAGCTGCATATTGAATTGAGCTCTTCTTTGAGCTATCCACAGAAATACCCAGGTTCCTTTCCTGAGATGATACTGTTAATTTAGAACCCTCTAAGGTGTATGAACAGTTTAACATTTTCACTCCAATATGCATTACTTTTCATTTATGAACACCGAACTTCATTTACCATTGTGTTGCCCATTCACCTACCTTGATTAGATCCCTCTGACGTTCTTCACGGTCCTCTCTAGACTTCACTTCTCTTGGAGACAGGAGGCTTAGGTGCCTAAGCCATTCTTGCAGGAAATGCTAGAAGAAGTGGTGACTTCTCCCTTATCACTTTTAGCTCAGTGATTAGAGCAATCACCCAAGATGTGGGGAAACGGGTTCAATTCCCACCCGGTGTCTGATGAGAAGAAAGGATTTGACGTTTTACTCTTAGGAGATTGCCCTGATCACTGAGCTATGGGATATTCTCATGTCAGCCTCCCTCAGTCTTGCTGAAGCTGTTACACTTTGGACTAATAATTAAATAACTATTAGCGCAAGGGGACTGGACCCCATGTCTCCCACCTCTCAGGTGAGTCCCTTACCCAACAGGGTCTCTCTCTCTTTTTTTTTTTTTTTTTTTTTTTTTGGTCCAGTGACTATTTAAATAGTTAAAATGGAACAGTTTCAACAGGAGCGACTGAGAAACATCAGAATATCCCAGAGTTCAGTGAGCGCACTCTTTTGAGAGGTGAGATGACCCTCTGTTCAAATCCTTTCTCCCCATCAGGCAGAGGGCAAAATTGAAGGTGGGTTTCCCACATCTTATGTGAGTGCTTTAATCACTGGACTACAAGTCAAAAGAGAGGGAGGAATCTCCTTCACCTCTGGCTGGATTTTGAATGGGCCCTGATCTACTAGGCATGCTCTGAGCAGGCCTACCACATTGGGTCTTGCTGGCAAGATAGGCAGGGGAATGCCTGTGATACCCCTGGTTTGAGGATCACACTGGGGCTTAAGTGTGAGAGAGGCATCCTGATGCCTAGAGTGAGGTACTGTGTGTGTGCGCCCAGAAATGACAAACTTAAGTGTCATGGGGACTTCTACAGCAAAATGTAGGCATCTAGTGAGTCTAGGTTCCTATAGCACTGGCAGCAGACAAGTGGACGTTTTTTGGATAACAGCAGTGCCTAAATCTGGGGTTTAGGTGCCTAAGTCCCTTCATGGACCTTGGCCCTTCTCAAAAGGCTTTTTTATCATAGTGTGGACATACCCATTTATTTACTTCTTGCTTTCCTGGTTCTATTTTTGTTGAGCGTTACACATGCCTTATGAGATTATTATTGTTTTCTTAAGTAGCATCCCCGCCACTTCTAAGGATTTTATTTAGTTGATTTTTGTCTTTATGGCCATTTTGAATACTCTTCTCTTACATATCTCAAATGTGCCGCTTGGAGGCTGTTGAGTACCATAGGTTCATGTTTCGATTTTGAGTGGTTATAGGTGGATCTTTGCAGTTTGCCATTGTCTAGTTCAGTGGTTCTCAAATGTATTTGATGGTGCCCCCTTCTTTGTATCTGTAGTAGTTTAGGCCTCACCACCACCACACAAGTACATATACCGATAAAAAAAATCAACATGCAACACTCACTAAATATTAAAAACAGTAAGGCATTGATTCAAGCAGAGCCAACGGTCCATTGCAATAAGAGCAAAAGCAAAACTGCAAGTGTGGTCGATGCTTACAATTAAATGTGCACACTGCATCCTTGAAAACGGATTGACGTACGCATGGCAATGACTTTGTATAATGCTATGAAATCCATCAAAACGCACAGCACCATCTAGAGTCAAATACACAGCACCATCTGAGGACTGAGTATGTCTGGAGGAATGAACTTTGTTAGTTATTCCTTGCTGTGGGTAAAATGTGCACAGTAAGTTGTTGTTTGTTTTCACTAAAGCTGCTCATGCCCTCCCCCCCGCCGAATATATTCTATGCCCCTCCCCCAGGGCGGCCCACCCTCAGTTTAAGAACTTCTGGTCTAGTTTAAGACTGCACACACACACAGAGATCTTTTATGTGTCCTTAAATGTCATCCATTAGATTTGTGCAGTTACATAAAGGTAATTTGTGCCAGCAAAAGCCTTAATGGGTCCTAGGTGTTAGATATATTACAGCAGTCCCTCCAAAACTCTAATGAATGTCGTTAAAGAAATCAAGGTATGGTTAAGTAGTACAATAGGATGAGTAAATAGGGGCAAAGAGGTCATGTCTGGAGCCTTGAAGGGATCATAACAAAATTATTTTAAGGCCAGGGCAGATAAAGACATATTCTGGACACCTTTAGAAACCCCTAAATTAGTTTATATATAATCAGCTTGTGTGTGTGTGTGTATACTCATACAAACACACATACAGAGTGGATAAGGCTAAAGAACCGTGTCTCCTGCCTGGGGTCTGTACAGCCCCACCAGAGGACAGGGCTGGGGGCGGTACAGCCGTGTTGGAGGAGCTGCCAGCGTGGGGCGCTGGCTCCTGGGAGCGGCAGCCCCACGTTCTGCTCCTTTCATCTCTGGGGTTCCCGGGAGAGCCCTGCAGTTCAGCAGATACCGATTTCTCTCTGCAGATACCCACATCCACAGGTATACATTTGTATCTGCGCAGGGCTCTACAATTCATTCTTGAAAATGTGTCTTTCCGGTATGGCATACCAGCAATAAATGTCTTAATAGTATGGTGTACCTGACTGTACCGGCTTACTTGCACCACTGTCTATGCTGAGTGTATATCTTGATGCAGGACATACCAACAGAGACAGCTGCTTTCTGGTGTTTAACATGCCAGCTTCCAATAATGCCTGGGCCTGGTGCCTGGGGCTATATACGTTGAGCTCTTTTTCTGACCTTTCTGATTTCAGTCTGCGAGTCCCCAGCAATCTGTAAAATAGAGGTACATTACTTCAGGCTGTTACCAGGCTTTTATCTGATTCATTTTACATTTGTTGGAGTGGCTAAAAACACTCCCTTTTGCCCCCCAAAAGAAAGCGGCCATCACTTGAGAGCACACTCTTGTTCCTTGCAACATTCTCTTTTTTCCCTTCAATCTCATTTCCCCCCTTCCCTTTGGCCTCACATTTTTCTTTCTGTCTTAAAGCATAAAAGCAATTCTGTTTCTCCTAGTCTTACTTTGTCTTTTAAGAAAATAAACAAAACAGTGACTTGGCAGCTGTCTTCCTATATGTTGCCCTTTGCTTGCCTGCAGCTCCCGTTCAGCTTGGAAATGTGGAATCATGTCTCCTGTGTCTCTTTTCTTCACCACCAATTAAGGTCTCTCCAGGATCTCTCCAGGCAGACGGATATTCCTTATGGCACTGTCTTGGACTCTGCAGTCTATGAGCATGTTCGAGTGAAGGGGATGAATCCTTTTGAGAGGGACAGCATGTATTCTCAAATGTGGCGGATGATTAACAGAAGTAACGGCTCAGAGAATAATGTGCTGGAGTCACCAGCAGGCATTCAGAAGGTATGAAGCATGGTTTACCTTTTCCTTGACAATCGGAGATGCTCTGTTGCAGTGCTGGATTCTTTTAATTGTTTTTAACATTTGGAGCTGCATTTGCACATAAAACAATGATCTTACCTAATCAATGTATAGCTCATTGCTCCAGCGCAAAGGATTGGGCACTCCCAGCTCAGTTCCCTATGGGCAGTTTTCCATTGCATTTTAAAATGTAAGTCCAAAAAATATTTGTTCTGAAAACAATTGAGGATTTAGAGATATGAAAGAAGAATACATTTGTCAGAATCCAAAATGAGGGTAGGATCAGGGAACCTTAATAACAGAAGACATCGCAGTGTACTGTACAAAGTGCTTACCATAGGTTTGAATACAAAATACAGATTTGTTTTTAGACTTTTGACTCTGAAAACTTAATCTTTCAGTCATGGTTATGAATCCTATGTGTTATGCGGAAAGCAGGCGGAAAAGCATGACCCTGTTTAAAAAACTTCACAGCAATCTCTTAACCTTGATTTGCTACGGAAAAACAAAATTATGTAAAAACTTTTTGGTCAAGTGAATTCTTAGAAGAGTCAAGTAAACAGGACAGATACTGTATTTAAGATCACCTAGCCATTAAATAGCACAGAATGAGATTGTGAATATTTTTCATCAGTGACTTCAATGGGAATTGCATCTGTGTGAATAAGAACAGAACAGAATTCATCCCTATGATAACATCTCCAAATTGAAAATTTCAAAATGATTCTATAAAATAGGGCACTGAGAAAACAGTATATTTTGTTATTTTAGCAGGGCCTTATTTTATAGTGTTCATTTAAATTTGAAGATGGGGAGAATTAATTATAATAGAAAATTGAACTGTTGCGTGTTTCCTTGTTGAAGGTTTAGTTATGTGATCTTTTTTAGATCTATCAAAATCCAATCAAGCCATTTCAGAGCTGTTGCCTTTTGTTTCTACTGAAATTCACTCCCTAGGGTATCCCATACATTCATGGTGTTGTGACAGTTGATGAGAGCACATAAAGGAAAGGGTCTTTTTAAAAAACAATGATGAAGCCGTTTCCTACCTCTGATCTCTTGATAATAAAAGAGCTACAAGATAACAACTGTTTAGGAGTTTTATAAAAAAAGTGACTTCACCCATCGCTATTATAGCTTGGATCATACTTCCCAACTCCAAGATTTACCAGACACTAAATGTCATGAAAGAGGGGAAGGGCCAGGGGAAATGCACTTATGAAATCCTTCTAGAATGTGTCATAAGCTGAAATATATTTGATGTATACATTTCTAAAGTGCCAGAAAGAGGGACAGCTGAAGATTGATTGGCCAAGGGAAAAGGCATTTTTGAGAAAATATATTTTGGTCCAGTTTGCAAGGTGCTTATAAAGCTGGGAAGCTCCTTTAAAAAAAACCCATCAGCCTGGCTTGCCTACCAAAGTTATACCATGAGTTTCAGGACAATCAAAAACCAGAGCACATCAAACAGAGGTGGGTGTTGACTAAAGCCCTTTAGCTGAAGAAAACAACCAGTGTATTACACTGGCAGGTAATTACAGATTACAGTCTTTGATTTCTAATTCCTGAAGACATGGTATTTGCTGTTTTTAAATTGACAGAAACAGCATTGTCTGAGTTGTTTAATTTCCCATAGCTTTGCTTTCCAGGAATAAGCAATTGCAAGTGATGCTATCAAAGAGCTAAGCTTTAGCAAAGCAGCAATCAGCCAACCTCTCTCTCTCTCTCTCTCTCTCTCTCTCTCTCTCTCTCCAAATAGCTACAAGACCATTCCCAATGAACATCCATTGCTTCCATCCATTTCTGCATATGCATGCACACGCTCACTCACTCTTTACACACAGCACCCCATACACCTCACAGGAAGAAATGCCACAGTGAGAGAGAGAGAGAGAGAGAGACCCTTACTGCTCAGGCAGGTGACAAATAGAAGGCTCTTTGAAGAATGTATTCGGTCTGGCCAGGAAGAAATCTCTCTCTCTAATGAACTGGAAGCTCTGCCTTTGCAAGATCTGTTTGAATCTTTCATACTCACTTGGATGATAAATATGGTGTTACATACCAACCCTGTGTACAGAAGAAAATTAAGACCAAAAAAATGTAACTGATGAAGCATATTTTAATCTCTGGAAAATAACTCTAAAATGAAAGCATGCAGGTTTTTCAGAGGAAGGACTTCATGGGTCCATTTGGCCAATTTACATTGTTTTAATAAACTCGTTCCCGACCTTGAAGAACAACTGGCCACCTCAGAGCTATTAACACAATAAGATTATAACCTCAAACAAACCAAACTAATTGTGGGTCTCATTTTGTGCTTCATTTTAATCACGCCATTAATTGGTGCTAAATCATGACTCGACAAGAAAATAAATACATAAGCCAACATAGACAGCTTGCCAAGCAAACGTGCTTGGACAACTAGTAAAAATTGAGTTTCCACTAGGCCACCTAGTGTCCATGAAGAGACTCAGATACTGTGACTGTAAGGATGTGTGTGGGGATTATAGTGTGTGTGTGTTGCAAATGAATATGTCAAACATCCTTTGCTTCAACTACACTCCCCTGCTGCATCCTTTCAAAGGTAAATTAGATGTGCAGGCAGCCAATGCAAAGTGAAATTAGTTGGACAGCAGGACTACACAGGCTATTTAAAAGGACACTCTCAAAACATTTTTCATACAGTTTAAAATCCTTTTCATTTTTCTCTTTTTCACTCTGTTAATTATTGTTCATTTATTTCATTTATATTGAGAAAGCAACTTTTATTTTGAAAAATATAATACAGTGGAGACAAATTCAGTGCTGACTGACATCTCATGCAGTCCCATTGACTTCAGTGGGATTGCATGGGTTGTACATCAGTGATTTCAGTGGAAATTGCACCTGTACCTCCCCATACCATGTGGCCTGGAGAAGTGGGGAGGGGAATTGCAAAGAGGAGCGAGTCAGACTCCAGATGGTAGAAGCAGAAACATCCAAAGCAGGGACCACTGGACATTGAGGGTCTGTCTACACTGCAGTTAAACACCTGTGGCTGGCTTATGTCTGCTGACTTGGACTTGCAGGGCTTCGGCTACAGGGCTGTTCAACTGTGGTATAGATGTTCGGGATCATGCTGGAGCCTGGACTCTGGAACTCTTCCACGTGTTAGAGCCCCAGACCTTGGGCTCCAGTCTGAGCCCTAACGTCTATACTGCAATTAAACAGCCCCTTAGCCTGAGCCCCAGGAGCCCAAGTCAGCTGACACGAGCCAGACGTGGGTGTTTAGATGCAGTGTAGACATATCCTGAGATAACGTTGTACTGTTTTGACTGGACTTTCTGTGCCCTGTGCTGATGGGCTATTTGTTCCAGCCCTTTCCCTCACAGTCTCTTCACCTGACTTCACTCCACACTTCCCTATTTTGACCTCTTCTCACTTGTCCTGTCCCCGTCACTTCTCTTCCCTTCCTTTGTCTTTCCATTTAGCTGATCCCTCCTAAGTAACTTCCTCCTCCTAACCCCCCCCCCCAAAAATGGAACTAACATGCTGTTTTCTGCTGTCACATTGTTCACTCTGCTGCTGTGTTCTACCCCTTCCTCCACCCTGTTTCTGTCTTGTCTATTTAGATCAGGGATCTCAAACTCAAATCACCAGGAGGGCCACATGAGAACTAGTAAATTGGCCCGAGGGCCGCATCACTGAAACCTTTTCATACAATGATACAAAAGTATAGTCAAAAATGAAAAAAATGAAGATTAATATAGTATTCTATTAAAAGTCAATGTATTAACTTTTTAAAAACTGTAATGCAAAGAGGGGTTTTAATAAAATATAAACACTCAGTAATGTTTGGAGCTTGGCTGCCAGTGGAATCGGCGCCTACGGCAGGCCGCAGGAAATAACTCCGCAGGCCGCATGTGGCCCGCAGGCCACGTGTTTGAGACCCCTGATTTAGATTGTAAACTCTTCTATTAATCTGTGTTTGTACAGTGCCTAGCACAATGAGGACCTATGCTTAGTTGGCCCTTAGGCACTACCATAGTAAACATGATTATTACTACTAATAATAATCTCTGTGTGTGAGAAAACAGTTTAAGCCCTATGACAATATTTCTTTAGCTCTGCCTGGATCAGGAAAGATGCAACTTTGGTATGGCCTTGGTCAGCTGAAATAGAGGAAGGGAAGACGGCTAAAATGTAAATGTAATGTAAAATGTAAATGTAAACACGATGCTTTTTGAAATGTCTGTTTTTTGACATATCCTGGTCCTATTTTCCCCATAAATCAGGTTAAGATATATATAAGATATATAATTGTGCATGCACTCATTCCTTCTACATCTGCTGCACCTGACTGTTTCAGGTGTGGTTAAAGCATAGCTGGGTAGATTGATCTTGAATAGATTAATAGAGTTTGATACCTCAGAATATGTGACTGCCTGAGAAGCATAGGCACATTAAATATTTTCTTGTCTCCCATCACATATTGTTTCCCTCTACTTCAGAAAATAAAACCATTGAAGACCTGAACTGAAGTTCATGGGAACAACCAGTTTTGTTTTTCTAGTTACTTTGTCATATTAGACATATTAGGAAAGGAAGGTATCTGTATTTCTACATTTGCTTTGGATTGTTCTGGAGAATATTTCCTTCTCTCTCTCTCTCTCTCTTTTTCTTTATTATTTCTAAATAGTCTGTGTATTCCAAATTGATTTTTCCTTTTTTGCATAGGTTATGAAATATGCATCTCACTCAGTCAAAAGAATCTCCATTTTCATGGCAGTTTTTTATTGTGAACAGATTTACCAGGACCAAAGGCATGCTTGCTTAAACATTCATTGAGAACTCCAAGAAAAATCATTTAGGCTTAAATGTATCACATTACATACCTCTTTATGTCTTCTTAAAAAGCATATTACCCTACTTAATCCTTTACAAGCACCACAGGCTTTCCTACTCTTGAACCTATTCCCCTTTAAAATATAATGAAGCACTTCCAGTGTGCTTTTGTGTGCTCTTTGATCCCTTGAGTATAATGGTGCCAAACACCCTCCCCTCCCCATCTTGTTCCTCCATACATGATATCCTAGCCTACAGCATATGCATTTTCCTCAGCAGTGTGAAGTGGAAAATTCCTTTCCCAAGTTGCATTGGCAGAATCATAATGCATTCGATATCTCCGTATATTTAATTCAGTATACAAAATATTTAGCCTATAGGAAGCTTGTGAATTACTGTCAAGTGAAAAAATGCTTCTGAACTGTGCAATAAATGAAGCTTGTCTCAGCCTCTCAAGCACAGCACATTAATATTCTCTCTTATCCACATAAAGATACACACAATAGCAGAAAAAAAATTGTCCGAGTTTTTGCTTCTTTTTCTTGTGATGATTGCTCATGTTGAACAAACATTCCCTTTAGATTGTATCTACACTGTACTTAGAATCATGCTAACATATGTCAGCTAGCCCAGTTCCTCTGACCACAGGGACCTCTTTATTTTTATAGTGGTTGGGGGGACTGTGCCACAACCATGCTAGCAACAACTGGGCTTAATGATGGTTATTGCTAATGTCTTTTCAACAGTAGTATGGGCATGAAAAGCGTGGCTCCTCCTTATGTGTCCAGAAACCCTCCTGAATCTAGTGACTATCCTATTCCATTTCTGGTTGCAGGTGTGGTAATCAAATTAAAAACCCTGGTAACACATGTGGGAGGAGCCATGAGGTGCTTAGGAATTAAGAGCCTACACATGCATACCAGTGCTCCCCTTTCCCTCTGTAATCAGGTGACACTGCTTGTATGAGGAGCCCCAGTGCTCCCTCACAAGTGACAAAGTTCAGAAGTAACCTCAGGCAGTGGCATAGCCAGGTTCTAACACTAGGGGGAGCAAACACGTGAAAAAAGGCGCCACCGGACCCGACATATCAAATTACTAATTACTTAATTACATACTTTTAAATTCGTTATACATATTTATTTTGTACTTAAAATAAAAACACAAGAATGATATTGTTTTACAACAAGTGCGTGTGTTGTTTTGCATTTAAAATATAAAAACATCTTTACAGAATGACATCTATTTATATTGTATATAACATCAAAACAGAACAAAAACATGTTATTTACTTATTTTTTTAATCATATGTGCAGTATCCCTGTAAGGGATGAGTCTAAGTGCGCAAGTTTAAATGAGTCCTGTGTGTGTCTCAGCCCACTGCCAGCCTGGGTTCTTTCATCCGATGGGGACCTGGGAGATGGGTCGGAAATAGGAGGGAGCGTGGGCTCAAATGACAAAGAGATAGGAGGGTCAGGGCAAAACTGGGAGGCAAGATCAAATCAGTATCTTAGATGCCTGTATACAAATGTGAGAAGTATGGGTAATAAGCAGGAAGAACTGGAAGTGCTAATAAATAAATTCAACTATGACATTGTTGGCATCACCGAAACGTGGTGGGATAATACACATGATTGGAATGTTGGTATGGATGGGTACAGCTTGCTCAGGAAGGACAGACAGGGGAAAAAGGGAGGAGGTGTTGCCTTATATATTAAAAATGTACACACTTGGACTGAGGTGGAGATGGACACAGGGGACGGCAGTGTTGAGAGTCTCTGGGTTAGGCTAAAAGGGGTAAAAAAACAAGGGTGATGTCATGCTAGGAGTCTACTACAGGCCTCCTAACCAGGTGGAAGAGGTGGATGAGGCTTTTTTTAAACAACTGACAAAATCATCCAAAGCCCAAGATTTGGTGGTGATGGGGGACAACTATCCAGATATATGTTGGGAAAATAACACAGCGGGGCACAGACTATCCAATACGTTCTTGGACTGCATTGCAGGCAACTTTTTATTTCAGAAGGTTGAGAAAGCTACTAGGGGAGAAGCTGTTCTAGATTTGATTTTAACAAATAGGGAGGAACTCGTTGAGAACTTGAAAGTAGAAGGCAGCTTGGGTGAAAGTGATCATGAAATCCTAGAGTTCACAATTCTAAGGAAGGGTAGAAGGGAGTACAGCAAAATAGAGACAATGGATTTCAGTAAAGCAGATTTTGGTAAGCTCAGAGAGCTGATAGGTAAGGTCCCAAGGGAATCAAGACTGAGGGGGAAAACAACTGAGGAGAGCTGGCAGTATTTCAAAGAGACACTATTAAGGGCCCAAAAGCAAACTATTCCGCTGGGTAGGAAAGATAGAAAATGTGGCAAAAGACCACCTTGGCTTAACCATGAGATCTTGCAAGATCTAAAAAATAAAAAGGAGTCATATAAAACATGGAAACTAGGACAAATTACAAAGGATGAATATAGGCAAACAACACGGGAATGCAGGGGCAAGATTAGAAAGGCAAAGGCACAAAATGAGCTCAAACTAGCTACAGGAATAAAGGAAAACAAGAAAACGTTTTATCAATACATTAGAAGCAAGAGGAAGACCAAGGACAGGGTAGGCCCACTACTCAGTGAGGAGGGAGAAACAGTAACAGAAAACTTGGAAATGGCAGAGATGTTTAATGACTTCTTTGTTTCGGTCTTCACCGAGAAGTCTGAAGGCATGCCTAACATAGTGAATGCTGATGGGAAGGGGGAAGGTTTAGAAGATAAAATAAAAAAAGAACAAGTTAAAAATCACTTAGATAAGTTAGATGCCTGCAAGTCACCAGGACCTGATGAAATGCATCCTAGAATACTCAAGGAGCTAATAGAGGAGGTATCTGAGCCTCTAGCTATTATCTTTGGTAAATCATGGGAGACAGGAGAGATTCCAGAAGACTAGAAAAGGGCAAATATAGTGCCCATCTATAAAAAGGGAAATAAAAACAACCCAGGAAACTACAGACCAGTTAGATTAACTTCTGTGCCAGGGAAAATAATGGAGCAAGTAATTAAGGAAATAATCTGCAAACACTTGGAAGGTGGTAAGGTGATAGGGAATAACCAGCATGGATTTGTAAAGAACAAATCATGTCAAACCAATCTAATAGCTTTCTTTGATAGGATAACGAGTCTTGTGGATAAGGGAGAAGCGGTGGATGTGGTATACCTAGACTTTAGTAAGGCATTTGATACGGTCTTGCATGATATTCTTATCAATAAACTAGGGAAATACAACTTACATGGGGCTACTATAAGGTGGGTGCACAACTGGCTGGATAACCGTACTCGGAGAATAGTTATTAATGGTTCCCAATCTTGCTGGAAAGGTATAACGAGTGGGGTTCCGCAAGGGTCTGTTTTGGGACCGGCTCTGTTCAATATCTTCATCAACGACTTGGATATTGGCATAGAAAGTACGCTTATTAAGTTTGCAGATGATACCAAACTGGGAGGGATTGCAACTGCTTTGGAGGATAGGGTTATAATTCAAAATGATCTGGACAAATTGGAGAAATGGTCAGAGGTAAACAGGATGAAGTTTAATAAGGACAAATGCAAAGTGCTCCACTTAGGTAGGAACAATCAGTTTCACACATACAGAATGGGAGGAGACTGTCTAGGAAGGAGTACGGCAGAAAGGGATCTAGGGGTTATAGTGGACCACAAGCTAAACATGAGTCAACAGTGTGATGCTGTTGCAAAAAAAGTAAACTTGATTCTGGGCTGCATTAACAGGTGTGCTGTGAGCAAGACACGAGAAGTCATTCTTCTGCTCTACTCTGCGCTGGTTAGGCCTCAACTGGAGTATTGTGTCCAGTTCTGGGCACCTCATTTCAAGAAAGATGTGGAGAAGTTGTGGAGGGTCCAGAGAAGAGCAACAAGAATGATTAAGGGTCTAGTGAACATGACCTATGAAGGAAGGCTGAAGGAATTGGGTTTGTTTAGTTTGGAAAAGAGAAGACTGAGAGGGGACATGATAGCGGTCTTCAGGTATCTAAAAGGGTGTCATAAGGAGGAGGGAGAAAACTTGTTCATCTTAGCCTCTAAGGACAGAACAAGAAGCAATGGGCTTAAACTGCAGCAAGGGAGGTTTAGGTTGGACATTAGGAAAAAGTTCCTAACTGTCAGGGTGGTTAAACACTGGAATAAACTGCCCAGGGAGGTTGTGGAATCTCCATCTCTGGAGATATTTAAGAGTAGGTTAGATAAATGTCTATCAGGGACGGTCTAGACAGTATTTGGTCCTGCCATGAGGGCAGGGGGCTGGACTTGATGACCTTTCGAGGTCCCTTCCAGCCCTAGAATCTATGAATCTATGAATCCAGGCCAGCACCAGGTTCTTGGTGGGGCCAGTGGCGGGACCCCTGCTGGCAGGAGCCCACGGGGGAAAGTGGAACCCCAGAGCAGCGGCGGGCTGAGCAGAGGTCTCAGCCCGCCGCGTGCCATGTACACAGACGATGTTTCTACCGCATTTGATTATGAAAGCTTCTGCTTGTCTAGAAGAAAATGACACCGCTCAAAAATTATGTGAAGGTACCTGTATCGGAATGCGCTCTTTCGTCAGCTTTTTTTTGTCTTTGTCGCTCTGCACCTCCACTCGTCTCCAGTGCCACTGCCACCCTTTCAAAAATGAAAAAGGCACCACTTTTGGAAAATGTGCTCAGGGGGAGCGGCTGCTCCCCCTCTAGCTACGCTACTGACCTCAGGGGGTTGACAGGTTGGACCTTGCCGGTGAGGATGCAGTTTACATATTTTGCTATCCGCCACCCCCATCCAGTCTATGACTTGTAGTTGAGAAGTGCCTGGGGATGCAAGCATGCAGGATCTACTCTGGTTGAATTACTGTGGGTGGTTTGGTTTCATTTGTGACATAGAGTTTCCTTTTCCCGCAAAGCAACTATCAAAATAACATCTGAGCCAGTTTTACCAGTGAAACGCTGATGGTAATGACAGGAGGAATGCCTGATCCACTCACTCTTCTCCCAATAGCATATTTAATGTCTCGTAACTTGTCAGCATGTCAGTTTATGGGGATGGGGTTGTTTTTCATGGCAAAATAGCCTCATCACATGCCACAAATTGCATTCAGTTTTCATGAGCCTAAAGAATAACCAGCTGGGGGAAAAAGCTATTTTCTGTAATACTCAGTAACTTCTTTCCGTAGTAAAGGCTTAGAGATAAGAATTATTTTAAATAATCATGTAGCAGTGCAATTCAGATTTAAAATTCTGAATTGCAGGCCAACAAGCATTACAGATACAGTACGCTGATGCCTTCAGTGGTAGGAGGGTCTCAGGAACATCTCACAGTGATCAATCTGCTACCAGCACACAACAACCTGCACACCACACGGCTCAAAATAAAAATATTGTCCTGATTCATGAAAGTTAGGTAGACATGGGCCAAGTTTTGAACCATCCTGGAGTTTTCAGTGATTCTTGGTCAATTTATGGCTTGCGGTGAGAGCCTTGGGAAACTTGATGGTTTGTCTTGAGTTTTCTTTGAATGTTTGGGCTTTAGTCAAACTTGAAACTCCAGTCGGATCCTGGAGAATATGAGACTAAGCCAAAAGGAAGTTTGCGTACACAGACACACACTAACCCCCCACTTGATCCCACTCTCTAACTATCACACCATCTCTCTTTTCCCCTTCATCTCTAAACTTATTGAACATGTTGTCTACAAGCATTGTCTGAGTGGAACAGCGTTAACAGAAGAAATAGAGAGAAACTCACCCCAGAATGCCCCAGAGCCTGGTGATTATGGCACTCCCCTAAAATGTTGGAGACTTGGGTTCAAGTGTCTGCTTCAAATCAGGTAGACTAGGGATTTAAAAACAGGTCCCCCACTGTCCTGCCCTTTCTGTTTCAGTGGACCTGACAAGTGATTTATTGCAGCAATTTGGGGCTACAACCTCCACAACCTGCCTCCCAGCTTAAAGTAAAGAATGTATTTGTGGTCAGCAATGGAAATAGGTGTGAGTGTAAATATGCTGATATCAAACTCAAAAGATATTTTATTGTTAGTGTTATTAATTATTGCATTAGCCCCCAAAACCCCCAATCATCATAAGGCCTCCATCTTACTAGAGGTGGTACAACCACACAGGAAGATACTGTTCCTGCCCCAAAGATCTAATAATCTAATTTGTACTCGCTTCCATTGAGACAGAGCTACAATAATATGCCATGAGAGGCAGAGTTCTTAGTGTTTGGTAAGCAATGAATGCATTTATTATACATGAACATATTAGAAATAAAGCCAGAAAGAAAAAAATCAGTTCTCAAGGGCACTGTTATAAACCATTTTGTGAGTAAACTATAGACTTGAATAAAGAGCACCAAAAAGATGTTTTCATTTGGGCTTAGCATATTGGAGGCAAAACAGGAGATCTGCTGTATATTCGCTCATCAATAAAAAAGTAGCTGTTCTGTCCCTCCTGTTTTATGACAATGCCAGCTGCAGAGAGAGAGGGGAGAGACATTCCCTGGGTCATGTTGTGCTCAGAAATTTAATAACTCTGTAGTTTTGTATGGTGTCAGTTGCTGTGCTGACATTGTCTCTAGGATAACCTTGAGGGTAAAGCTGCCCATTTCAATAGAAGCTTGTTATGTAGATAGAATAACAGCACAGCTCAAGAAATGCTACCCAAATAATGAATGCTACTTTTTCAAACCCATACATTTGCCTTATAAATTCTTTAATGGCTATTAAAAATGTGTGTATGCTGTGCCTGCACTCCCACACACCCTCATGTACTGCAGAGTCTCACAAAAAATTACATTAAAACAATATTAAATCTGTGACAGGAAACAATAAAGAAGAGAAATTCACAAGCAACGGTGAAATGTGCTTTGTGATGCTGGTACCAAAGCATCATAAAAGGTACATGGACTTATGCATGAATATCTTGTATTAGGCTCCATATTTACTTGGGTTTTGAGGGGCACATATGTTGCCTCATATTCTGATACTACTTTCAGGGTGTCTTACAGCTCAAGTTCTCTTGCTGCTGTATTTTATTAATCCTTATTGTCTCCAGGGAGCTAGTGTATCACTTCATCCTATCAGGTGATCATTCACTTTTCATCCAGTGAGTTTTGAAATTAACACAATATTACACATCCCATAATCCTCTTGGCCTGAAAGGTTTTTCCTCCACAAACTACAATTACTCAAGATACAAATGAATGACCAAACAGTTGACTGTCCAGGGATAAGATGGAGGGACACGCTAACCTCCCCCATGGATAACGAGCACCAGTTAGGGATGGGTAGAATGACCCCTTCATGAAAGTATAGTATATATATTTTCACCAGGCCCTGACCTTATGTTCATTTTCAGATAGAAAGGGAGGGGGGCGGGATTTGCATTTGACCTGTGTTTTGATCCTGCTTGTCTTTTTGCCACCTTCAATATAAAAAGAATTTGCTACATGCTCCATTTTCTTTGCTGATTTGGGAGACTCACTCCATGTTTCATCCCTAAGTCTTAGCAGAGCTTTCAAAAGTTTCCACCTCAGGTTTGAGGGAGTTTGTACAGTACTGGAGGGAGGCTTAGCATTTTGTCTTCTGTTTTGATTCCTCCCTTGAGCTCTTCCCACTTTTTCCCATTCTCACCTTCTACCGCTGGCAGCATAGAGAAACCTCCATGGTTTATACACCCTTCCCCTACTGTTCCTCCAGTGATCAGGTTTCCTTGCTACACCAGATAGGCATAGCCAGACTGAGGATCTGAGCAAATGAGAAGTTGTATGTATCTACTTCATCATCTTTCCGTTCCTCCTTACCTTCTTTTGGTTGTTCTCTCTCTCTCTAGTCTCCTCATTCCAGTTCCACTGTCATCTTTTATTTCTTCTCTCTACCCAGCACATGCATCCTCCATTGTCTTCTTGCTCCTCTCTCATTTGCTTACCTCACCTCTCCACTATTTGCCTGTGCTGTGGATAAATCTGTGTGTCTGCTCAGTGAAATTGTGTGAATTTCACGTTTCAGCTGAATTAAATTTACCAAAATTGTGACTTTCCCTTTGAAAGCTGTTACACAGGCACAGCACAATAGACTGGACTGGGGGCAGAGCATTCCCAGACCAGGGAATACTGGATATCTGATGCTTAATGGATACAGATAGGGGAATACAATGTTGGACACTCCTGTTTCAGGCAGGAGATTTGGTAGCTGTGTCTTAGTGTCCTTGCTTTATTGTTTCCAATTGTAATACAATACATTACAATATTGTAGTGTATTAACAAATGCAAATGGTGGGATTTATAGGAAGCTCATTCAAAAAATGAAGACAGAGAACAGAAAAAAGAGTGGACGGAAATAGCAAGCAATAGGTGAATAAACATGCAATGTATCATCTAGTTTTGGAATGTAGCTTGAATTATGAGACTGCAGGGACAGAATACCAAGAGAAAAAAACAGAGGTAGCAAAAAGTCTTGCTTCATAAAAATATTGTATATTGTGGAGCTGCTATAACTATTTTTTATAAAACTCCTTTGACATCTCTGCATGATTTTCCTTAACTGCTTTGTTGGTCGGAGGTTAGTTCTGATGCTTCACTTGGACAGAGTAGAGACCACTGAACACATTATGTGTCTCCATGACGCTCTGCCCTGAGCCAAATCTGTCATATTACAGGATAGGATGCCTGTTGAGGCTGTCCAGCCATTATGTTTTAGATCTTCCAGGGGTCTTCTCATTGGGTCAAAATTGAAGATGATTCTTGTAGAAAAGCTGGTCGGCATTTGGATCAGATGACCATACCACCTTAGAAGAGTGTTGGGTGACCATTTGAGAGAGTAGGACCTGTTTAGTATGAAAATGTATCTCTTCATTTGAATTTAATTTGTTCTGTTTGACATTTTTGATCATTTGGAGATGCTTCATCTGAATAGTATATATAAATATATCATATATTAAATACCTTGTTATTAATACAAAAAATCAACAACAATTCCAGACATCAGCAAATGCAGTATTACAAACCACATCACCAAATACAGTAATTATACACAGGTGTCCATTGTACCATATTTACTTCTCTCTCACCAGCTTGTTCAAAACACTTCAGACTAGCAACCTGAGATTGTAGAAAAATAAACCAAAAGAAGAGAGCCCAGGGAAATCTTGCCGGTCTCACAGAACTGGGTTTTAGACAAGAAACCTCACTGCTGAGGACCAGGCCCTATAAAACAATAGCCATAAGCACAGAAATCAATAGAGCGCACAGAAAATCTAAACTGGAAACTAAAAACACACTGGGAGATTAATTAAGCAAAATCAGCCTTTGTAGCCACCAACTTCAATAAGCAAATGTCTTAGTATCAAAAATAGTGTAATAAATCAGATCCCCATTTGAGCCATTCCAACCTGAAAGGATGGGGCTAAAAGAACATCCACAGAAGTAAGGCATGGCAAAGTCTATTCCTCCTTTGAGGTACAGTTTAGGTAACTCTCCCTCTAACTACATGACTGTGTTTTCGCTTACTGCAGTATAAATATCAAATGACAATAGTAATAATTAATAGTCAAGTTTGGTCCCGTATATTATCGTCTGTGATGTTCTGCCAATACCAAACACAGAACTTTATTCTTCTTGTGTTTCTCAACAAACCTAATCACAGTAGCCTCAGGAAATTTTACTATATGGATTATTTAGAGAAAAATGGCTAAAATGAGGGAAAAGTCTTGTTCATCTAAGCCCTTATTCAGCAGTCTGCTTAAGCATGTACATAACTTTAAAATATGTGAGTAGTCTAAATATTACTGCTTGCATGTTGAAAGTTACATGTGTGCTTTAATGCTTTTCTGGATTGGGCCCTAATTTTGTCATGGATGGACATAGAGGGCAGATGCAATTCCACATAACTTTGTTACTCACATCTGTGCAGTGCTGTAGTGCACTGGGAGAACATCGTTTTAAAGAATAACGTGTTCATAGTCAAATCATGTCTTTGCATGCACATTAGAAGATCAGTTGCATTGACAAGTTATTGGCTGATCCAGAGCCACTGAAGTCAATGGGAGTCTTTCCATTGATGTCAAAGGGTATTAAACGATAGAGTTATTACCTCTTCGACGTCCTCTTGTGCAACTTAAACATCTTTCAGTGTCACAACATGATGACGTTATTTCAGTGTTGCAAAATCAACATTGTCACACTTTACAGCAGCATGAAGCAGCCAGTGGTGGCTGGAGAGGGCAGCCACTTTCCAGTGGCCTGCCCCAAAGGACTCTGAGCTCTTGGGGCCCATTCCCATCACAGTGGGAGAGGCATGTTTTGCAAACAGTTGTATTTTCAACTAATCAGCCTATTTCATAAAAAAACAGTTAGTAAAAAAAATTCTCAGCTAGCTCTAGTTGAGACACATTGGCAATGCAGTGGGATGAAAACTCACCCTGCCACTACCAGTGTTTTGTGTCTATGGTAGGTAAACAGGGGCCTTTCATTCTCTAGTGCCCCCCTTGCACTTTTCACCAACAATGAATTTATTTAAAAAAATTAAAAATAGATGTGACTTCTCTATAGTGTATATTATTAAGAAGTCCTCATTCCACAATTATCTTCTATGAAGCTCTTGACCTGTACTGTTGATTCGAGAGGCTGATGAGACATCTTATGAGAGCTTTAGTTAGAAGGAGATGTAGACTGAATGAACTTTCCAACTATCGGGTTAGTTATTCATAAGGAAGGCAATGTTTATGTCATGGAAGTCACGGAATCCATGACTTCCAGAGACCTCCATGACATTCCCTGCTTCAGCCCTAGGGGCTGCGGGACTCCAGCTTGCAGCCAGAGGGACCCTGGCAGGGTTCCAGCAACAGGCAATGGTGGGGCCCTGCAAGGTTCCAGGGACAGGTGACAGACTCTTGAAGGGGCCCTCCTCAGAGTTCTAGGAATGGGTGACAGCCTCGCGCAGGGAGAGAGGGATGCCTCAGGCGAGCGGCTGGGGTGTCCCGTTTTCTCTTTGGGAAATATAGTCACCCTGCAGCTTCCAGCTGTCCTGGGCAGAGGGGGAACCACACAGCTCCCAGCCACCATGGTGGCAGGGGAAATCATGGAGACGCAGCAGCAAAAGTCACGGACAGGTCATGGCTTCTGTGAATTTTTGTTTACTGCCCGTGACCTGTCTGTGACTTTTACTAAAAATAACCATGACAAAATCTTAGCGTTTTTCGTAAGTAACAACATAACATTCAGTAAGGTAGTTTATAATACCATTGGCTTGGTTTTCGTAACATAGAATGATAGAACCATAGAAATTTAGGTCTGGAAGGGGACCTCAAGAGGTCATCTAATCTAGCCCCCTTTGCTGAAGCAGGACCAGCATATCTATAACATGTATCAACTAAAAATAAAGCTAAAATTCTTCTTTTGAGTAACAGTTTTCCCTGGGGCTAAGGAATAAAGTTAAGGCTCTTTTTTTCATTTTTGGCATTGTATTCTCTTTAGTTAAATTGTCAGAAAGCCATTTATGTCGTTTTGTATTAGAATTGGACAGCGTAATTGTCTAGTATTGAAAATATGTCTTCAATAAATCAGTTTCTTTTTAGTAACCAAGAAATTGTGGGGAGCGGGTGTTCCAGGAAGCTAAATGTTCCTGGAAGCACTTTAACCAGGCTGCAATCACATTTCATTATTCTATCAGTATGCATAAGAAATTGGTCTAGATGAACTGCAAGGCTCTCAGTAAGATCGCAGTGGTGGAGGAGAGTTGTTTACCATTCATAGTTCTACAGAGACGTGACTGGTGTATGTGGCTATTCTTTTCAGAACTGATATTTAAGCAAATAAACCAGGCCACATTTCTTAATGAATATAATACAGAGTGGGATATAAATAGCAAGGATTATATCAAGATGGGTAGATAATACAGTGCCTCCATAATAAAAACAATAGATAAGCAACAATATTATAGAAATCAGTAACTATTGAGGGGTTCTGAACACAAATTAAAGAGTTTAGCTGTTTATCAGAATAACCCCAAGATGGAATTGCCTTGTAATATATTTGTAACTCAGATTCTTAAGGTGTGAGTAAAGAAATCTAGGACGCTCCTTCTATATGTGATGGTTGTTTTTAACAATTATACAAACTCACAACAAATTCCAGAACTCACTGCAAGGTGAAAGACAGAGCAGCAGGGGCACTTGAGTTGGATCTCCTCATTATAAAATAAAGCTGGAAGGGTGTTCTCTGTGAGCATTCTGGGACTCTAGAACTTGCCTGCCTGCTTGATCCAAAACAGCTGAATTTGGAGACCTTCCAGGCCCCCAGGTTTTTTTGGAGATGTCTAGGAAGCATAACTTCAGCCAATGAAGAGGTAGAATTGCGAATTTTTTTAGCTGGCTGGCTTGGCTGGCAGTGTCTTTTTGAATTATTATTTTAATACTTCTGGGTTCTGTTGGGGTCTGAGTTATGTGATAGGGTGCCAAAAGCCCTGCATAGATGTCTTGTTGTTCTTTTAAATAAAAATAACTTTTTATCTTTATATAATTTATCCCAATGATGAGTGATTTAAAAACGCAAAGGGCCGGCAGATAGATACCATAGGGCAGAGATAGATAAACACTAACAAATTTTAGTTCCTCACTCACACAATCAAGTATGAAGTATTCTGTGATACCTACAAAACTTTTATAAAGGTATTTTTAGCCATCCTATCAACATATAGGTCAGATTTTTCCAACTGCTAATTACCTGATTTTCAAATGTACTTAATTCCTGTGGCTCCCATTGACGTCATTGGGATTTGTGGGTTGCTTAGCACTTCTGAAAATAAGGGCATTCATATTTAGCTGTATACATTTATATTTAGGAGCCTAGCTTTAGCATCTAGGTTTAGAAAATGTGGCCACAAATGGCACAGAGCAATGCTACTATCATACAAGTTATTTTTCATAACCTAAGTGTAGCTTTCATTTATTTGAAACCTGGAGTCATAAGAGTTGCCATGGAGATCAGATATGTAGCCTATGGACATACTTGCTATGACAGATATGGCAATTTCCTGCATATCCTTGGGAGATCTTATTGAATTAAGTTTAAGTATCTGTGGGGTCCTCTGTATTAAATGAATGGTTTATGTATTATTGCGGCTGGAATTGTATGTAACATCTCAGGGAGGAGATGTGACAAATGTGAGACCTGGGGGTTCAGATGGTGATATTGAACAATGTGCCAGATTAGAACGGACTTTTAGAACTCCAAGTATTAGGTCATTTTTCTAGGGAATATCTAGGGGAAGGTGAATACAATTTCCCCACTTCTGGTTATACAGAAATCCAGTCTTGTAAAGCTATGGCCTTAAGAGTAGGCCATTGTCTGCTAATTGATCTTGGCCTCATGGAATAGGTAAAGGCCCAAACTGTGTAAAGAAAAGACTGACGTATTCATGGTGGTTCTGGTTCTGAATCTGAGGCAGTTATGAACCTGTAACCAAGGGCTAAACCCAGTTGTGGGTTTTGAAGGACTGACACTTACCAGAGCCCTAGGCTGAAATTGGTGTGACCTCTGTTAATATTTTTATCATGCATTAGGTTCTTTTATATTGTGTTTAATGTTTTCCTTGTACCATTTTCACCTTAAGAATAAATGTGCTTGTTTATCAAGAGCTGTGTGGTAACTTTTAACTTCTGGCAATCACAACTGTTCATAGTCTGCGGAAAGAAAGTAAAGCTCAGACACTGGATTGCTGGGAATATCACAGCGTAGGCAGGGAACTAAGCAGTTTGGAAAAACCCCAGTCAGGAAGGGTCTCTGCTTAAGAGAGAGAATGATTGAGGATTTGCCTAGAGTGGGTGCCCTTAGTGGACCACAAGTAGGGAATATAGGTTCAATTGCCCTGCTAATAATTTTTTTCTAGGAAAGATTTAATGATTAATATTGTCCTAAACATAGACCTTCCTAAAAGTCTGAGAATCTTCACCTAATGACATTTGTGGTCTTTGTGCATAATATAAAGAAAGCTTCTTGCTGAGACCATGTACATTTCTAAAGGACTAATTGTTCAAAAATGTAAATCAACAAAAGCTCCCTCAACATTATGAATTGGTATATGAGTCTATGGGTATATGTGACTCAGCCTAGGAAAAAGTCCATTTAAAAAGAGGTAGGAAATGTCTGAGTTTCCACTCTCTCTTTCTTAGAGATACAAATGATAATTAATATACCTTCATGTTATAGACTTAGCTAATAATAATGTAAGTGAAAACTTACATATTGTAAACTCTCGCTAATTCATGTATGCTGAGAAACCCATTGCAAATGACTAAACTTTGTGAGTAAGTGAGCAAGCGTAATAAGAACGAGGATACTGTATAACCTTAACTGTAATTCATTAAGTATGACCGTTGTAGTTTAACTGTAATTATTTCCAATAGTACCTCTTAGCATGCCAGTAAATAATTAAGTCTTGGTATAAGAGACACTTCTACAGTATTTGCTACTAAACCTTTGTTGAGGAGCGGGGAAAGGCTGGCAGTACTAAGTGTAAATTATAAAGTCTGCATCTTAGCAAAGTAGTTAAAATGCCATAATATAGTCTAAATACTTCCAAATATTATCCAGTGTTGTGGTATTCAAGCTGCTTAATTTATCTGGTTTTACGTATCTTTTGAAATAAACATTTAAATAGGACAGGATTTCCCAGACTGAATAAAACTATTAGTCCAACTACTCTGGCAGTAGTCAATCCTCAATTCTCCAGAGGAAGGCAGAAAATCCCAATAGGTTTCCGCCTTCCAAGTCATTGTTAGCTTTAGTGCAGGATTTTCAAAGGTGTCTAGGGCATTTTGGCGCTGAAATCCCACCCAAATGTTTTGACTTGTTTCACCTTTCTGACGGTCCCTATTCTAGTCAACTGGGCAACGCTGAACATTATGGGGTTGGGCGGAAATTGTTTTCTAAATCATAAAGACAATCACCTTACATTCTAATGCTGGAGATTTCATTAGCATGGCTTGGAAACCCACATGGCTTTTTGCAGGTTGATTATACATTTCAGACCAAATTTTCAGTAAAAGAATCTTGCATGCAGGACATAAAAATGTGCTTGCATTTGTGCTCATACATTTGTGCACACATTTACTCTGCGTAGGCAAACTGAGGGTTTGAACACAAATGACTAGACCTCTAAGTGGTCATTTGTACATAGAGATACCCAATGTGTATGTGCGTGCAGTTATGTTAACTGCATGTGCAAATTAAGACACACAGGTGTAGCCTCTTATTTTGAAAATATAGCCCCTTTGCATGTAAGAGGGAAGGTATAGTTGTATTGATTGTGTTGAATATCAATTCTAATATTTTTCCTGTTTTTCTGATATTTGGGAAATTTTAGAAATGAATACATTGAAAGCTAGATATAAGCCAGAGCAGGAGATGCATACACACACACACACACACACAGAGAGAGCAAATATCTAAAGTGCAGCTTAATAGAATGAAAACATATTTTCTTTCATCTATTTTGTTTTCTATTTCTTGTGTGCTGCATCTATTCTGTTTGTGATATTATACTGTAAATCATTTAGGACCAATCCTGCAAGGTCAATGGGAGTTGAGGGTCTCACAGAATTGGTGCATCTCACAGAATTGGACCTTTACAGTTCAGCCAATCAAGATTAAGTACCCGTTCATTCAATGGATTTACTCCATATTTACACAGAGCATGTCCATCAGAGCAGAAATTGACCCTAAGAATTTTTATGCACAGTCATTCAGATGAAAGATAAAATGCAGATCTATATGGACATAAAATATGGCAAGAATATGATAGATAAATGGATATGAAATAAAACTTGCTGAACTGAAGACCATAGATCACATAATGGATACAAAAGGTGTGTCATGGTGTAATAAACATCCGGTTGGACATGCATTTTACTTAGTTCTGATAGCTAAAAAGCATATTGAATTTGGTATGGCACCTGTGTCATATAACTGATGGTAGGATACAATATGTTTTGATATAGCATCCTTCAAAAAGAATATCACAGAAAACTTTAGGAGGAGTACAGAAACCCCTCAAAGTCCTGGGTAATTAATAGAACCAAACTCAAACTGGGCCTTTTTCAAGATTCTCTATTATTCAGATATTCTTTCCTCACTTCTGCTTTCCAGTCAGGAATGGAACTGGATGTGCGGAAATCTCACAAGAACAGGCTTTATTGTGGTATTTCAAGCCCAGTTTTTCGGACTCGGGAGCTATGGGTAGTTCAAACAAACATTCCAAATGGGTGGATGCTTATACACCCAAAACCCTGACTCTGAACTGCTTGAGGCTTTTCTCTCACTGTTTACACTGAATGTCAAATTTAAGCTAAAGGTTTTCAGGTGAGTTTTGGAGAGGAAGTAACTCTCTAATTATGAAGAAGAGAATTCTAGGAAGATAGAGCAACACAAATGCACAACACAAAGAACAGCTCTACCCTACCTTTCTGCACCCCAACAGCACTGAAAAGTTGTTCTGAGGGAGGAGAGTGAACTGGCAGAGAAAACAACTTGACATGAGGTTGGCGAGAAGGAGAGCCTGTACAGAATTTTGAAAAGCTTGAGGTCAGTTTTCAAGTGGACTCAGATGCGGATAGGAAATCAGAGAAAAAAGTCATATGCGATAGGGCTGATATGATCTTAGGTTATACACTCTCCTGAGATATTTGCACAGTTGAGAGGAGACTCTTTCCAGTTTTGCTAAAAATCTAATCGTGTCTGATACTTCAAAGAGTAGTTGAAAAAGTTTTCATCAGGCAAAAGGGGCTTTTATCAGAGATTATATGGTCGAAGGCAAGGTGGACAGAAATTATTATCAAGAGCAGTGAGACTTTCAGCACCAGAGTATTAGATGTCCAATAACAATTTATATCACAAGATCAGAAGCACTCTTTTCCAAATCCGGATCATCATTAACTTCTAAGGAAAGACAAAAGGATACTGAAAATGTGTTCCTCACCTTTTATCATTTTCAAACATATGTATTGTTTTGGCTGTGATTTCAGTACGGACTCTTGTTGTTTTGCTCTCAGTTTTGCCCACCTGGATTCTCTTTTATGGTAGAATGTTCAGGTTTTGAAATGTTGTTGGTTTCTTTTGGTTGTGCTTTCTTTGTTGTGTTTTCTGTGGCATCCATTCTGTTTGTTAAATTCTAAACCATTTAATGATCAAGCTAATCATGATTAAGTTTTTGAACATCCATAACGGTCTTCATTTAGCTGAGAGTGCTTCCGATGCAGCTAGAACAAAAACAAGCATGCTTAACTTAATGATACTGAGATAGATACTTTCATCCAAAGGACTGTAATCACTTGGCAAGCATTGATTAATTGTTAATTATTCACAGTTTCCATGTAAGGGGAGTTATTAGACCCTGTGAAGTAGGAAGCTTTAAACGAGGCTATTCCAACACTATCTTGTTTGTAGTTTCTAGACTTGGCTGTGAATTGAAACCATATTTTCATGACACTGCTTAATGTTAGAAACTTTATCAGCATTCATCAGATCTGTAGCCAACCAGAAAAAACACACCCTTGAACCCGATTCTGATCCCATGCTAATTTTGTACATTTAAATGAAAGCAGAATCAGGCCCATTATTTCAAGATAACCAGAATCTATCCAAATTCGTTTATGAACCACACGTTCCACGACAATAGTACCAGATTGCAGAATGGCCTGGGTATCTTTGTGGATTTATCCCTGAGTTCCTTCTGCTCCACAGAGACACCCCCAATCTCTCTTGTATTCTAGTTGAGGACATCAAGATCAGCTGCCAGCATATGCCAGTGGTAATGACTCTGCATGTTTACACAGGGTTCTTTCACTTGAGCTTAGGGTAGCTCAACAGAGGATCCCTTCACTCTTGTGCAGGGTCCTAGAAGCTGCCACTGTATTGCAGAAAGGTGCCTACATTTTCAAGGAAACCCTTTTATTACCTAAAATTATTTGTATTGTGGTAGCACCTTGACTCCCCTATTTAGATCAGGACCCCATTGTGCTGTGCTGTGTACAGATGCATTTTAAGAAAAAGTCCATGTCCAAAATAGCTTACAAATAAACAATGTAGAAGAAAAGAGATCTATCCCCACTGTACAGATGGCCAACTAAGACATAGGGAAATTGAATGACTTGCCCAAGATCACTCAAGAAGTCTGTGGCAGAGGTTCACACATAACTAGTTGAGAACAATTTCCCAGTTACAATATTTTAAGTTTCTTTTCACCAGCTGTGGGAAAGGCTTACAAGTGCTGAAAAGGAGTGACTGTTGATAACTGGATTATACTTGTTATTGGTTAATAAACAATAATATGGTTAATCATTATGCTTACAAGGTGACTTCTCTTACTATTTGAAACATGTACCTTTGCATATTTTTAGGGTGAGAGCACTTCAAAAGAGTGAGTACTTGTAAGTGTGTCTATAAATATATGCTTTTTACTACATAGTGCATTACATTTATTGTATCTTTCATATTGATTTTAATATTAGTTATGTATTCTATTATCTTTTGGGTATGTTTCTTTTACTGCAATATGTTGTAAGTCCTTTTAGTTATATAATATATGGTTTGTGTGGATATTCCTTTTTCACAGTGTTAGGACCAAATGCTGCAAACCCATACTCACGTAAGTGATCCCAGTGGCTTCAATTAATATGTTGGGGAATGCAAAAGGTTTTTTTCCACTGCTGATATTTATGATGCTATAAAATTAGTTTCCATTAGCTTCAGTGAAGACAATTTTGCAGAACAGCCCTCTTAAGGAAGAATTCTTAAGCTGACAGAGGCCTGAGATAGTATGTCCAAAGAGGAATTTGGACTGAGAATTAGGTACTGTGGAGAGTAAAGGAAATTGTTTAAATTAATACAT
This sequence comes from Chelydra serpentina, assembly GCA_037349315.1. Classification (NCBI taxonomy): domain Eukaryota; kingdom Metazoa; phylum Chordata; order Testudines; family Chelydridae; genus Chelydra; species Chelydra serpentina. The sequence goes on from JBAIAC010000018.1 coordinate 3,057,254, forward strand.
TAAATTAAAAAATAAAAAACATTCACTTCAAGCATAAAGTTAGTGGCCAATTATATGTGGGGGGAAAACGAGTGTTGTAGAAGCAGATGTGGCAAGTTTGCAGCACAAGAGTGCAGAGTATATGACAAGTATCAGAGGGGTAGCCGTGTTAGTCTGGATCTGTAGAAGCGACAAAGAGTTCTGTGGCACCTTATAGACTAACAGACGTATTGGAGCATAAGCTTTCGTGGGTGAATACCCACTTCTTCGGAGTATATTACAATTTTCCTTGTGTCCAAGTGGTATATGTGTGCACTGGTGCCTGAGAGCCTAAGAAGAACATCTTCAGGCCAAAGTTTCTGAATTGGAGGAGCAGAGAGAAAGCATTATTATTGATAAAGAAAGCATACCGAGACCTCATAAGTGGCTGCCTTGATTGTCCAGTTGAGGAAAGTGGATTAGAGGAACAATATCTCTTAAATGGGAATCATTTGTAACAGAAACATATTGGAAGACAGAACTTTTCTTTTCCAGCTCCTGTCAGAGCATTCTAAACAATGGAGAGTAACAAAAAATCAAATTCTAGAAAGTAACTAACCATGGTCCTTTTAAAAGCATATTAAACAGGAAAAAAAATGTTTAGATGTTATACAGTCCTAGCCCTTTAAAATTCCTCCTGATCTTCCAGGGATTTCCTGCCCATTGTGTGGGTCCACTCAATAACACTGTCTCTTTTATAGGAACTCAGTGTGCAGGGCCAGGAGAATTTTTAAGGGTCAAAACTATAAAACACCTACTAATTTATTTCTATATAATACATTTTTTGCATTTGTATGAATGGCTTTGAACAACATTTCAGTCGTCTATACTTTTGCTTGGATTTTCTCTTCTAAAGAAATTGTGATGGTTATATTTATGTGCCTTGATAGGTTGTGGAAGCTCCTTCACTGGAGGTTTTGAAAAGGAGGCTGGATAGCCATCTATGTTGGATGGTTTAGACACAACAAATCCTGCATCTTGGCAGGGGGTTAGACTATATGACCCTTCGGTCTCTTCTAACACTATGATTCTATCTTGATATATGAGAGAATTACACACCTAATGGCAGACCATCAAAATTAAAAATATGTCCTTAAGTATGGTGTCACAACCTCTGAAAGCAGGATAGTACTTTAAAAGAGTGGGTAATTTTTTTAACTATAATAGAAAGGGGACTATTAATATGTTGAGAAATATTCATAACTTTCCATTTTAACCTCTTGTTTAGGTTTGTAACATTCTTTTAGTTCAGGTTATTGTGTTTTTTGCTTTAATGAAACAAATGGCATAACTGATATTAAAACGCAGAAACAGATTAAAATACCTAATAAGGTGGTGGCATTTTCACAGTAATTACTATGTATACTTTAGCATATCTGTAAGTCTGTTTTGATACAGGGCTACAGTTTCTGATAGAAACTTCTGAGATGCTATTACCTGTGATTTTTATTGCCACCTCCTGATGCTCACTATTAACTGATGGAATGATTTCTTGCACTCAAGTAGGATATTTACTGGTGTGCATGACTAGTTAGGCACTTAACTGACCATATGCATACACAAATGCCTGATTTCCATGCAAACACAGGTTGCATAAGGCATGCAGTCATATATCCATGTGCATAATTAACCCTGAAAATCTGCTCCATAATTCCTGTCAGTCTAATGCGGATTCATTTTAGGGAAGACAATGAACTAATTTCATGGCATTATAGAGATTAAAGATGAAAACATCTAAACCATGGCTTATTCCATTCTTCAATATTTTAATTCCATTTTTCTTATTTCTTGTAGTGAGTCATACTGAGGTTTTTATTAATGCGGCAGGAGCAGGACAAAAATGTTAACTATAATGCTATATTTGGAAAAAAACACGTACAGTTGAAGTGAGAGAGAAATGTGAAATAAGTCAAATGTAAAGAGTGACAGAAATGGATGGGGGAACTTGATGGGGCTAATGGTGAAAGGTGGGAACAGTTCCAGAAGCAAGGGAGGGAGACACTCACCAATGGACAATAGGTAGCGCGTCCCCCTGGGAATTTATGGCATCCCAGCTGGGGGAAAGGGGTACTGATTGGCCAGCATCCCCCATCCCCAGGATTTATCCCATTGCAGGGATTATGTGGAGCCTCTTTCATACCCATCCGAACTAGGAATGGGAACCTGGCCTGATAGGTGCTGCAGGTCGAGCTGATCACCCACTTATGGGGTCAGGAAGGAATTTTTTCTCCTATGGGCCAATTGGCACAGGATGAGGGAGTTTTTTCCTTCCTTGAAGCACCTTCAAGCCACAGTGAGTGAAGCAGGAATGTGCTTAGTACCTAACTGAGGTACTGGAGTGTAATTGTTTGTTTGTCGCAACTTGCAGCCAGTTTCCAATGTGGTTAAGAAAATAAAATGAATGGTTCCCGGGGGTAAAAGACCTGGGATTTTGATGATGGGCCTGGGGCTCATGTGATAAGGTGAGACCTTATCGCCCTTGTGGGCTGAGGTCTCCACCTTGCTGCGCCCTTGCGAGAGAGCTGAGTCCTGGGGGATAGGATGAGCAGAACTACCCTGAGTTATGGGTTATATGGTAAGGAGCCCTTTAACTGCCTCATTGGAACCAATTAAATTCCTGGTATAGGAGAGCATAGGTGATTGTCGGGTAGCACCCTTTCTCTGTGTTAAAGTTTAATAAAAGTTGTGGCTTACTGCTTAATTCCATGAGTCTGTCCTCCTTTTGCCGCTGTGTCCACCTCAGTGACTGAATTGATATCAAAGAACTATTCCTCTTGTTTATAGTGGAGTGATATTTGCATTGTTGTAAAGTTTTAATCAAAAAGACTCTGGCAAAATGTAATGAGACACATGATGCTTTTATCACCCAACAGATTGGAAGGGATGACGACGAACTGGGAGAGATAATTATTTACAGTCCTAATTATTCCATTTGTAAGTGTTTCCATTCTTTATAACTGCTACAAATACAGTTCCACTAAAACAGGAGCTGGTTGGGAATTTTTCAACTAAACATATTTGTCAGAAAATGCTAATTTATCAAAACCAAAACTGTTCACAGTAAAGGTTTGGTTTCAATGAATTTCCCATTTCAAAAATTTTTTGAAATTTGTTTTTTGAAATTGTCAAAATGAAAAGTTCCTTTATATGGTTTCAAACAATTTTTCATTTTGAAATTTAAGTTAATTTATATTGAAATTTTTAAATTTAAAATAGTCAAATTCAAAACAAAACATTTTGTAATTATCTAAACAAAATATTTTGATTGACCCAATTCAAGAACATTAATACCACCCCTGCAATGGCTTCCTTCCCTGTGATGTCTTCTATGCTTTGTGTGTTGTAATAGCGAAGTCCAAGGTGGGCAGCTAAGAAAGGACAGACTTTTTGAACTCAGACCTGTAGCATTATTTTCATGTCTGTTTCTTTAGTCTGAAGTATCCGGAAATATAGCTGTGAGAAGAAAAATGTATCCAGAGAGATAACACACAAAAAACGTAACAGTGAAAAATTAGGATGGATATAAATAATTCAATAAAAATAGAACTTGAAATCAGTCTATGGAAAGCTAAGAGGTCAAATGCTAGCCATTATTGAGCTGACAGCTATGATACTCTCTGTCACAGAAAGAGAATATCCTGTGTTTTGGGAACTCCTTTGAGTAACATGGAAGACAGAGCAACACTTCAGGGTATAATCTTTACAGCTTTGGTACAAGGCTGGTGACTTGTTTTGGGCTAGATTCACTCCTACGAGCACGGAGGGGCTGCAAATCTGCGCCTGCTGGAGCAGTTAAGCCTGAGGGGAAGATTCACCACAGTGAAAGAGCGGGTGATAGTCCTCATGCAGGTTTTATGTGGGAAAGGATAACTTTTAAATCTAGCTGGGACCCCAGAGGAGCCCACCATTAGAGAGATTCTAAATCTATACTGCTCCCTGAAAGCCTGACCCTTCCTTCTCCTGGCTCAGCCCCCTTTTGGAGTTCCAGGCCCACTGGTGCAGTGAGAGTTGTGAGCTGTTTGTGCCTCTTGGCCCCCACTCCTGGCAATCTTTCTACCTCCCAGCCCCTGGGGCTTGGGGTCTGTTGACTTGTGTCCATTGAGTCCATGAGAGAGAGAGAAAAAAATACTGCCCCTCTGTAGTGGGGTGCCTACCCCGCTCCTGCCCTGAGGGGCTTGAAACAGCCCTGGGAGAGGGCTGAGGCTGGGAGCTGGGCTGAGTAGCAAAGAAGCCACAGCTGGGGCCAGCTTAAGCAGGGCCCAGCTGGCCCTTATAATAGGGCGGTGGGCCTGGAGCAAACAGACTCTCTCTGCTTTCAGAGAGGGAAGGGCCTGGCTGCAGGGACCTGAGCAGACTATCTAGATTAGTGCAGGGCTGGGAAAAGGCCAGAGGAGCTGGTCAGCTCCGGCCTGAGAAAACCCCAGGCTGTGGCCTAGGTTTAGGCCAACTGGGTATAGGGGTTGCAGGGGTCAGCCCACGGGTAGGCTGAGGCAGCAGGTCCAAACCCAACCTTGCCTGTGATGAGTGGCTTATACTGCAGTCTGCCCCAGTGCGCGGGGGCTAGCTGGTGACTGGTAGTAGCCTATGACTGAGGTGAGGTGGGGATAGTGGGTGTGGGTTCCCCAGGGAGGGGAGACCCTGAGACTAAGGGGGTATTGCCAGGGGGGCAGCACCCCAGACAGAAGGGAACTGGGTCCTGGGAGGGACACGGGGGCCAGGGCGGTAAGGCGGATCACCAGCCTGCAGAGAGCGCTCCGGAGCTGGACGAGCTAATTCCCGACAACCACCAGCAGGAGACGCCGCCGGGGTGAGTCCGCCCGCTTACACCCTCCCTAAGTTATGTTCCTCACTGTGTTCCTTTCTCTCCCTAATCTGGAGAAAATCATCATTTCCCTCAGCCAATATACTCAGTATAAAGGGGAATGAAGCAAATTGTCACTCTTTTTAGACTTGTTGCCCAAACATCCATCACTTTCACCATAGGATGAAAGTAAAGGAGTTGTTTTAAAAAAAAAAAAAAAAAAAGGAAGGAAGATAAATGTGCAACACTGAGACTTATGTCCTGCACATTTTTATCTCTAATGAATTCTCCTATCAACTTCTCTAACAAAAATAACTTGAAAGTAGCCTGAAATGCAGATGAATAAAGATTTTTTGTTTGTTTGTTTCTAAGATCTCTTGGGCAGAGACTTGTCAGCACAGTTTTGGGTGCTATGAAATAAATTAATGGCAACATTTATCCAAGCACATTTGTTTGGTTTGTTCTTTTGTTTTGGGGTTTGTTTTTTGTAACTGGACAGAAGAAACTAGATCTGATTTTGAGGACTCTTTTCCTCACATGTCCAGCTGTTGCAGAGAGGACACTTTGTAATTATGATTTCCCTTAATAACTCCCTCCAAGGCCGGAAGAAGGCATAGGCATCATAAAGCCAATGCTAGTGCCCCGATTCCTGGAGTCACATGATGAGATGATCAGCTTTCATTTAAGAAAAATATTTCTAGCTCTTATGAATGGAAAGAAATGCTTGAAAAATATGAATCCAATGTAAGTGATGTCTGCCTGAGTTGGGCAGAGAGCCTGAAACAATAGCTCCAAGAGGTGCGAACTTTGCTCCTGCCCCAAGGAGGGGTGAATCCAGGAGGCAGTAACAGGTCTATAGTGGGTGCATGTTGGATATGCCTACGGTTCTGGATTGCCTTAATTTGGCCCGTCTTCTTCCCTTAATTCACCTGCATTTATCTCCCACCTACAACACTAGATTATGTAACCTTTCCCAAAATTGTAGAAGATCAGGTTTTGTTCCATAATGCTATGCCTCTAAGCATAATATCCTTTACTTGGTCTGCTCTGTGTATGTTCAATAGACCATTGTAATTATTTATTTGTGAAAATTTAGAAATAGGGGGAGAAAAATACACACAGGAGTTTTGAAGCCAGGAAGGGTGCTGACATCTGAAAGTAGGTAAGCAAAATGGTCACATAAAGACATGCTTGGAGCCAATACGTATCACTAGATAGACATCCTAGTGTGTCTGGACTAGCCAAAGCTTTCCTTGGCTACCCTGAGGAGAATGTGCTGCTTGAAATTGCAGACCAATGTAAATAGTATGTCGTAATATATTTCTGTCTGTCTAATCTCTGTCTCTGATCTGTCAGACTAACCTGTCAGCATAACAAAAGTCCCCATCACCCAAATATCTAGGTACTACTTACCAAATGATATTATAAAACACAGGATAATAAGTACAGGCTGAGGGGAAGAATATATTGCCTGGCAGGTTGGTTATTGAATTTTTAAAGCTAGCAAACAGTTCATAGGCAGGAAACCCCCTTTTTCTTCCCCCCAACCCTCCCTTATGCACACACAAATCAGCATAGCCAGATCAAGAATACTGCTCATGTGGAACACGGTGCAGCTCAGACTATGGGTGCATCTGCCAAGCACCAGTTCAGTCTCAAGCAAAAATTTAGAGCAGCTCTGATGCTGCTCTAAATTAGGGTGACCAGACAGCAAGTGTGAAAAATCAGGACAGGAGGTGGGGGATAATAGGAGCCTGTATAAGAAAAAGACCCCAAAATCGGAACTGTCCCTATAAAATCGGGACATCTGGTCACCCTATTCTAAATCATACTAGTTGCAGTGGCCCTCAAGAAGCCGCTCTGGTACCTAAGCATGGGATCCCAGCAATTTAGGACATGGCCCCTTTGCCTCAGGCATGAACTATATGCTGAGAACTGGATTCACCTAGGCAAGGGGAATCCTGAGCTGATTACTTATGTTTGCTTTGCACCACAGACTTGTGGAAAGCAAACAAGGATGTGGCCTTAGATCTTTATCTTCTGATAGATCCTTTGGTGGTGAAGGAAGAAGAAAAGGGAAAATAGGTCTCAAGTGGTGTTTAAACTCTGATATTTTTTTCTTAGTGTATGGTGACAGCCATCAGGACAACAGTACAGTAGTGTGGATGGCACTGAGTGTGACATGCCCAGGCATCCCCATATTCATCACAGTCATATAATCTTATGTTTTGTACAAAGTATGCCTTGTGAGGTATCATTCTAAAAGTCTTAATCTGATAGACATTAATATCTCATTGGATTGTATGTTCTATCACTGTATGTGAAGTTATGAAGTTTGGCTCTGTATGTGCTACTGAAACACATTATAAGGTTGAGAACACCCACAAGCAGCCTTTCAGGTAAAACAATAGAAAGGCCAAACAATGTTAATGGCTTATTGAAGAAATGCACACAAGCACAAGGATTACCCCAGGAACTGTGTACAATAGAAACCTCTCAGAGATAGCATTACACAGTGGGAACTGTTTGACCCAGGTCACAGCAAAAGAGCTTTCCAGCAAGTTGGAAGAAGATATTAAAGGGGGGAAGGGGAATGACATCATGACTGCACCTCACTCTCCCTACAACAACACACTGTGAAAGTACTGGATGAAAAGGAATGAACTTGAGGGGAAGTGATGGTCCCAGGCTAAAGAGATTTCTAGCCTGTGTATGGAAACTTGGTGGACTGCTTGTGTCATCAGTCAGGGAGAGAGATTACTGATTCAGATCCTAGCTAACATTGTAAGCTTAGTTTGTGTTTTGTTTTATTTCTTATGGTAATCTACTTTGATCTGTTTGTTATCACTTATAAACACTTAAAAGTGATCTTTCTGTAGTTAATAAATCTACTTTATATTTTACTTAAAACTGTATGTTGTTTGAAGTGTGAAAGGGATAAATCTCGGCTCATGATCAAGGGTTAGTGCATGTCCACTTTCCTTTGTAAAAGTGGTGGATGGGGTAATAAATTCATACTAGGGCAGGATGATACAGCTCTGGGGGTCTGAAGCTGGGGAGTGTTTAGGCTGTAGGCTCTCTACTGTGGGTTCATGAGTGGCTGGCCAGAGCATTCATGAACACATCTGGGTGTGGTCCTTGCCTGTGGAGGTTGGTGTGAGCGCAAGCTTGGAGGGCTTTGCAGCTTGTCACAACATCAGAGTGCAAGAGGGACCCCAGATTGGTGACACAGAAGGTTCAGCTCTACCTCAGTTCCAGGTGGCACCCTCCAGAACCCCGTTACACTGAGAGAGGCCAGAAAAATACATTGGAGTAAAAAATCATCTGCACCTACAATGATGGTTATGCGTTCCTACGGTGCTTTATACAAATCCTAAATCAAAAGAGCAGTGCCTGGAACTTTCTCATGCTCTAATGCATGACACCAAAAATTAAGATTAATTTAATTTAAGAACAAACCACAAGTAACTATTGTCTATTCCTAGGATTGACTTACAGGACTCAAATGGGAGCATAGAAGAAACCAATGGCCAAACTCATTTAAGGTGTAGATCAGCACAGCCAATGGGAATTGTGCCTCCATACGTCAGGACTGAATTCTGCCCTAAGACTTAAATAAAATCAGAGTGGGAAGCTGTCTTTAGTGGCATTGTGTTTTAAATTTTCCCATCAATTAGATCGGCACTTGCTATGGTTCATCTATGCCTGGGGAAAGGCTGAGATGCTTTCACGTAGTTTCTACAGATGACCTTTGCTGGTGTTCAGTTAAAATGCTACTCACTAATATCTGTCCCACCTAAATTGTCAGGTAAGAAGAAAAAGGCAGGGAGCCACTCTGAAGAAATGGTTCATAACCTTTTAAAGTAACACATTGCAAGTGGTTTTCTGTTCCCGCTGTGCCTTTTTCCCTTCTCGTTTTTTTCCCACTGAAACTGGCATTAGTTTCAATTACCTGTGGCTCAGCTGCATTCCAGTGATCCGAGAGATCTGCTGCCTTTCAGTGCTTTGCTGTGACAACTTACAAAGATGACTAAATACATTTTCTTTTCAAATTTAGAAATTGTGGTTTGGTTTGGTCTTTACCCTGTCAGCTCTGGTTATTATATTTTTGTGACTTATATAATATTAATTACAACAGCAAAATTCATATTTATTTTAGCATCTGGAAGCCAAGCTAAAAATAGAGGGACAAATTCTGTTCTCAGTTACAGTGGTGTAAATCTGGAATAATATTGTTCACTTCAATGCAGTTATTCCAGGTTTACATAGTATAACTGAGAGCAATTTTGCTCTTAGTGCTTGATAATCTTTTCTAAAGCAATTGGCAACAAATTTGCTATACAGTGCCTCTTCTTAACTGGATGAAGTAACAACTGAAACTAATACACAAGCTGCTGAAACCTGATAAGACAATGTAACGAAAGATTAAATTTGTACTAGAGAGAGATGAAGTTAGGAGTTCTAACCCCCCAGTCTCATTATTCAATTTCCAGCTTGGACAATTTTTAGAGAAGAATCTGCTCTTTTCTATTCTATTGTACTGAAAAATAAAACCTATTAATTTTGGGTCAATCAGAATCAATTTTTTTAAAATGTTCAGCAAACCGAAAAGGGGGGGGCGGGAATTGTTTCAGGTCAATCAAAATGTTTTCTTTTGGTTTTAAGCTAATTGAACCTTTTTTAAACATGTTTTCAATACAATTGAAGTACATTTTGAAATGAACAGCTGTTTGGAATAAAAAAAACCCTTTCATTTAGAAAATGTCAGTGATTTTTTTTTTAAATGACCAAAACAATTTGACAAGTTTGATGTGAATTGGCAAATGTTTTGGTCAACCCATATCTGCATTTTTCAGAAAAAAAAATCTGGATAAAAATGTTTGCCCAGTTCTACTCATGGGTGTCATAATTTGGGTGCCTTGTGCCTCCATTCTACCCTATGGGCTGAACTCCAACAGCTAAACACATCTCCCATGGTGCACCGCAGTCTGCCCTCTGACCAAGCGATGCAGTGCATCATGAGTCACGTAACAGCTTTATTATGGGAGATATAGTTTGACCAGAGGCCCTGGCCCACAGGAGAAAATGGGGCAAGAAGCCCCAGAACTACAACTCCCATGAGGCACAAAGGCACCAGAGGTGGATACAGTTTAAAGTTGAGCTTACTTGAAACAAAAGGTTCTGAGTCAGTTCAATAATCCAAAACAAAACATTTCAGTTTGGGAATGACAAACGTTTCATTCTGACCCAAATGGACATTTTTCTAAAGTTTTCATTCCATTAAACATTTCAGTATTTTAACTTTTTGTCCCAATTTGAGATGAAAACAAATCAAGAAATGTTGATATTTCATCGAGTTGGAAATTCCATTTTTCACTCAGTTCTAATAGACAATGACCTTGGTGAGATCCTGGGACTTCCAGGATCACTTACTGTGCTTCCAGTCCCTTCTATTGAAGATGATTTCTTATGAGGCTGCTTAATGATGGCCAGCAAACTGCCATTTGCAACATCTGGAAATGTGGAAATTTAGAGTTAAGATGCCACAAATAACTTTAATTCTGCCCCCAAACCCTGCCATATCCCATTTTAGAGTGCAGCATCTACATGAAGTGAACCAGCATTTAATCTAAGTATTTCTAGTACTCTTCCCATTGCTATCTACTCTCTGTAACAGCTAAGGTCATAAAATTGTTTTGGAGAATAAAGTACAGTTCTCTATGGTCTGCATCTAGTGTTTGTACAGTGGATGACTAGATGTACGGTGTGTTGATGCTCAGGTTTCAGACCACATGGATAGGAAAAAGAAAATTAGCAGCATCTGGTAGTGTTCTTCCTCTGTATAGCTAGTGTAGTGGAATGGTAGATACTGGACATCACATGTAGATAGTGGACTGTGAAACAATGTCATCCCTTGACTATAATGGGTATGTGAAATGTGAGGGCAAGTGACTAATCTGTGTCTTCTGTTTGTTTCTATATCTATATCTTCTGTTGTGGTCATTGACACATTCCAAAAGGGTGAATCTGATGAGACTCTGTCTCTGGGTATACGGTTCTTAATTAAATAGTGGCAATTCAGTCGGTGCGCTATTAGGTAAAGAAAGGTCTGCTACAATTGGAGGTATGTGGCTTTTATTAAAAATGTATGGAAAACACACCGTGAGTGTGTTTTTCTGAAGTAGAGGAATACGGTAGTGTGTTCAGGGATTTTGTTTGCGTTTCCAGACTTGAATACATTTATTTTTCCCCAATCAATGTAACCTTAATTTAAACATTGGGCTCCAAACGTTGTTTTATTTTTAAAAATGTATACACATTTATGTAACAAGAATATTCTATTGTTTTTACAGATGTTACATTACAGGCTACATAGAATTAGTAGTATCTTAACATTTTTCCCCTGGGCATTTATTTAGCTCTTTTAAAGAAGAAATACAGATTTTTTGCATATCCTGCATATCTCTTTTTGTAAATGCATTTTTTAAAAAAATGTATAACACTCAAATGGGAAACCTTGAAGTAGATAGTTACTCTTCATTTTCTTCTGCTATAAAGACTATAATTTTCTGTAATTATACATGTATATTTGTTAAAAGTTACATCAAGCACAAGATTATATGGTATTGAACTCAAATACTGTGCTGATGGAGCCTGTAGCCTTCTTTGCTTTTATGAGTTGGCCCAAAGACGCTTAGAAATGCCACCAGTAAATATGAATCAGCCTTATGCTTCACATATAGTATATACACACAAAAATATAATGGATCAAATGCATGCCTGGGGTAACTCCACTGCTTTAGATGGAGTTGCATCAGGGATGAAGTTGGTACAGTGTTTATAGTCAAGGTTTCTACAAGAGGAAAGATCTTATAATGTGTAGTGATACAGTCTTATGGAAATAATTTTTAACACCACTGATGTGCTGATTTCCTCTGATGTGTATAATGCTAAGTAAATTCCTTTTTTACAGTAACTCACATGGAATGGGTCACAAAACTGAAGAGTGGGGTCAAACATTTTGGTCCAATAATCAATCTCCTAGCTTCACTTAAAATCCAGTGTCATGCATACAAACGATCCTTATAAAAAGACTGTATATCCAGTTTTGTTTCTAATTTTGTATGGGGATCTTCATCAAATACACAACTCTTTTTAGCCTTTCCTTTACAACACTCGCATGAATGCTGATTATGTATGATGTAGAAAGAAGGGATACAGTTTGTAGCGCTCGGGCTTTATACCTAGATTGACTAGAAAGCTGGGATTGCTGCTGACTGATAACACACTTCTTCCATACAAATTTTTTTCTCAACCCTCCTAGGTGCTGCATGATAGAATGTGAACTGCATTCAGATTTGCCATCATTCTGAAATGGCATTATCTCCCCATGAAATTGCAATATAACTATGTGGAAATGTAGAATTCAGGAATACAAATCTGCAGTGAGCTGTGAGTGATACTACAAAGATCCTGTCCTTTTCCCTTGAGATTTTTACCTTTATTTAGTTCCTATAATTAATTGTTGTTCCTTAGCTTTTTGTCATGATGTGGAGCTGAGGGTTTTGCTGTTTATCATGTGTCTCAGAGTGGAGAATTTGCAACATGCCTGTGGGAAAGCTAGAGAATCTACGCTCATCTCAGTGATGAGGCTATAGGGCTTTTAATTATAATTTTGTTCTAGAATTCACTTCCTTCATTCATTGTGCCAGCCCCCACCTCCTCAACTTCCCATATAAAGGGTACATAGACAAGTAGCATATAATTGTCATTCCAGATACACCTCATGAAGAAACTTGCACAAGTACAGACAGATATCATCTTTCTACACCATCAGCTCAGGACTAAACAAAGACTATGACTGGCTAGCCAACTACAAAAGCAGTTTCTCCTCCCTTGGTGTTCACACCTCAACTGCTAGAAGAGGGCCTCACCCTCCCTGATTAAGCTAACCTCGTTATCTCTAGCCTGACTCTTCCCTGCACATTTATATCTGCCCCTGGACATTTCCACTGCTTGCATCCGAAGAAGTGGGTATTCACCCACGAAAGCTTATGCTTCAATACCTTTGTCAGTCTATAAGGTGCCACAGGACCCTTTGTTGCATTCCAGATACAGTACATTGTACTCTGTCAGAACTCTGTTCTCAGATCTAGATCTCATCTTCATTTTTCTTCTTTTTCCTGTGTTTAAAATCTCTGCATATTGAGAGAGAAAAATACCCATGAAGATGTACTGTGTGAATCTGAGAAGATAACTTTGCCCTTATGCTAGGAAGCACACACTAAAAAGGGAACCAAATTCATCTAATACTGCCAGACAACATTACAAGCAGTTGACATTCTCTTAGGGAATGCACTCCTCGTTACCAGATAGATAATTGTAACTTAGCCCAGGTCTACACTAACCCCCCCTGTCGAACTAAGATACGCAACTTCAGCTACGTTAATAACGTAGCTGAAGTCGAAGTACCTTAGTTCGAACTTACCTGTGGTCCAGACGCGGCGCGCAGGCTCCCCCGTCAACTCCGCCTACTCCACTCGTCGAGCTGGATTACCAGCGTCGACGAGGGAGCACTTCCTGGTTCGATTTATCGCGTCTTGTCAAGACGCGATAAATCGAACCCAGAACATCGATCCCGCGCCTCCGACGCGACGGGTAAGTATAGACATACCCTTAGAGAGAGTTTGGAAGTGAGCTAAATAAATAATAATAATGGGGGGGTTGAAAGGATTGATTTAGGAGAAAAGATTAAAGAGAGCTACACTAACTGTATCTAGCTTGGCTAAGTGACAAGCAAGATGTTGGAGACATGATTACAGCCCATAATATTTGAAAGGTTTCAGCCCCAAAGTGGTAGAAAGATTATTTAGCGTGACACAAGGAGAAATAACTAGAAGTGATGAAAGAAAGTTGAAAACAGTAGGAGACTGAAGAAGGAAGAAATAAAGTTTATGCTAAATATCCAGAACAAATTTCTCATAGACCTACTCGGCTAGGGAATAGTCTCCTAAAGGAAGTGGGGAAAGCGCTATTGCTTGGGACAAATAATGCAACAAAATGTACTGTGCTGTATGGAATAATACTGTATTGGTAAGTAGACGGGTGACTTCACATGTCTCCGCAGTGTCTCACTTCTGTAAAGAGTGGTGTGCATGGCACGTACAGCCTGGGACACTCCCAGACCCTAGACACGAATCATGAAGTCTCTGCTGGAACCCAAATTGTAATGGCGACAAGTTTTGCTAGTGGCTGAGACTTTGGCTTGGTCCAGGGATTTTGTTATTTATTTGCATCTGTTCTCTTCATCATGCTTTTTGTTGACCAGAAATGTTTTTGCACTCTCTATATTTTCTCATTTTTACTATGAATGGCTTTGACAGCAAGGGACCTAAACAGAGGAACCTTTTTAAAGTAACTGAGTGGGGTTTTAGCCTTCTTATAAACACACAACTCTCTTCCATTGGGTACGAATCTTCAAGGGTAGATTAAGAGAAAACAGGGCATGACTTACCCAAACTTTGCCTCCAACTACCATCCCCCACCTGTCAAAATAGTTTGTCCTATGAACAGACTCTCTTCCTCCTAACTCAGCCACCTCTCCTTAATTTTCCTGTTCCTAAAAATCCATCCCAGGTCTCTCTGGGAATTATACACACCCCTTGCCTCTTCACTTTCCCTCTCCTGGACTTCTGCTCCTCACTCCTATTTCCTTCACTCATGATCTCCCTATGAGAAGGGCCACTCAAGATTCTTCAGTCTTGCATGTTGTACTTGTCTGCCTTCTAGACTGGGATGTGCTACTCCCACAGAGCCTCACTGCTGAAGAGAGTCTTCTCTTTGGGCTTGTCTACACTACCCGCTGATTCGCCGGGTAGCAATCGATCTTTTGGGGATCGATTTATCGCGTCTAATCTAGACGCGATAAATGGATCCCAGAACGTGCTCCCGTCGACTCCGGTAATCCACCCCGACGCGAGGAGGAAGCGAAGTCGACGGGGAAGCGGCAGCCTTCGACTTTGCAGGGTCCACACGGCGAGGTAACTCGAGCGAGGTACGTCGACTTCAGCTACGTTATTCACGTAGCTGAAGTCGTGTACCTTACATCGACACCCTCCCCCTCCCCCCCCCCGTAGTGTAGACCAGACCTTTCTTTCTTACGCAGATTATGTCTTTAAATACATTGGGAGCAGGCTGAGCCAACTCACCAGAGGAAGAGCTCTGGGATGGATTGCACCAACAGCTCCCAGGCACTCAGAGGGAGCCTGCAAGCTACACTATCCTTTAGGCTGTAACTTCATCTTTTCCCCACTGCTCCCTGGCCCCCTTGAGATGATTTTCAATCCCAGTGGAGTCCAGAGGGAGAAATTCCTACACATCCCCAAATCCCAGGGCTAATTGCCCCTGGCCTTTGTGCTGGTCATGAAGGGTGTGAAAGAGAGTTCCTTGCACCCTGTCTTCCTCCCCACATCCTTGTATATTCCTGCAAGCTCCATGGACAATCTGGTTCCCTCTCTGCTCCAAAATCTTAGTTGTTAAAAATAAGAAAATTCCTCCAGCTCTACAGCATTAAGCAAAAATTGTTCCTCTGCAGCCCTTGTGTGTTTAGTCCAGAGGAGATTGATTATGCATGTGCAAGAATGTGTCCCAAATGCAAGAGCCTCTTGTGCACTATATCTCACAAACAAACATCTATCATGGCATGCTTCAGTAGTTTTTAATTGTAAACAGGCTTTACAAATAGCAAATACATTGTCAAGCTGCTATATAAATGATGTAATGGCGTGGTGTAATTTAATATGCGGACTTGGGTTTTAATCCTCTTTTGGGCTGCCCAGCCCCAGATGGCCTCTTTATGTTCTGTTAACTTTTTACTTAGCTATTATTTATTACCGTTGTCTCCGTACATCTAGTGAATTCATCTCAATTTTACAATGTGGTTGCCTAGTATGATATGGAAATGAGAGTGGAACCAGGGAGAGGAGTCAGGAGAAAAATATCATGACTTCTCCAAGCACCCAGAGAGACCAATGGGATAGCAAGTCAATGAAGAACCTAGTAGAGCTGATAGGAAAATTTTTGATGAAACATTTTACATTGGGGAAAAAACCAATTTGTTTAAATTGAAAGTCTTTGTGGGAAAGGGTCGTTCCTAATAAATTTCCCATTTCAAAACAATTTTTAAAAGTTTCAAAATTATTTAAATGTCGCATTCTGATATTTTCAAAATAAAAAAATGTTTTTCGGTCAAAATGACTTTCCATTTAATAATGTAAACTAATTATTAGTTAAAGAAGGATTTTGACTTTTCATCCTGATTTGAATTGGGAATATTTTTTTAAAATCTCAAATTCTCACAAGATAGGAAAACCATTTCCTACCTGGCTCTAGGATCTCATCTGGTGATCTCATTGCTGGATCAGTTAGTGCTGGACCAACAACTGCTGGACTTGCCGCTTTTGGTGGTGGTATCGTCACTGGAAGGTGGCAGGGAGGGAAATGGAGGATGTGAACAATCAGAGAAAAGGTAATGAACCCAAACTCCACAAGAGAAATAGGGAGCACAAGAACAGTTGCTGGCAAGGTATTTACCCCTAGTGTTGAAATGTGGTTTAGCATTTCTTGAACCTGAACATGGATTCAGCATTTCTTGAACAATTCCAGTGATAACTCATGAAAGAGTTCATGCTAGGGAAATACTTTTACGGCTTATAGGCTGCAGCAATTAGAGGGTGACAGAATCACATGCACTTTAGAGATGACAGGTCTGTACTTTGTGTTGTATTTAACCACTCATGGAGAACATAATCACATACATTTGAGCAAGTCTGACATTCCATCCAGTTGAGGAAAGTAGTGCACCTATACATTGCAGGGAGAGAAATTCAGCATAACATAAATTATATCCTGAGAATATGCATGAGACTGAGGAGAATGTGTGGGAAAGGAAAAGAAAGGCATTAAGCAGGAGTAAGTTCCCTGGATGGTAAAAAGATATTAAGCAGAGGTAAGTGCTCTGGATGTTTGCAGTGCAATTTTCTTTGGATGCAGTACCCCCAATGGAGTAGTATAGATAGAACTGGTAGGACCACGTTTTACGTTTGGCTGACACTTCCCATTATAAATTTCTGTCTTCGGTTGTTTATAACTTTGACGAACTTTAACCATTTGGCATGATATTTTCCATGATGTGGTCTGCCTCCGGCAGAATGTTTTTGGAAAATTTCAGCCAAAACATGTCAGCTATGTCCAAGAACAAGATTCGTGAAAAATACATTGTTTTGCCTAAGGTCAAAAATTCGAATGATGTTTTCTTTGAAAAGCTGTACTGCCCCTGTGACTTGGAGCAGGGACTTCAAAATTTGGTATGGGAGTAACCTTTGTGTAAAGAATGTGTCTTTTGCCATCTCTGTGAAAACTTACTCAAATTTCCCAAGTTATAAGTCTTTTAAAAAATTACAGTTGGTATATGCTCAGTAGAGACTTGCTAGAGCTTTGCAGACTAAATTCCATCTGTACTGAGCATGCTCCAGACTTTCCCTGAGATTTCAGCTCTGAGCTACCGCAGGCCAGGCCAGGGCCAGGCACCAGAACTGAAAACAGGGAGCCTCTCTCTCCTGTGCTCTCAGTGCCTCTGCTGTTTGACCCAAGCAGACTGGCGGTAAGAGATGCCTAATACAATTACAGATGGGGCTGGGAGCATAGACTGGGACAGAGTGGTGTGCGAGTGAAGTGGGAGACTGGAGATAGGATATAGGTGCAGAGCAGTCGGGGGGAGGTGGCAAGCTGATAACTCCTGTCATAAACATACAGCTAAGGGTAGCCTAGAATTCCTCCTCCACCAGTAAGGGGTTAAGAAGCTCAAATAACCTGGCTGGCACCTAACCAAAAGGACCAATGGGGAAAGAAGATACTTTCAAATCTTGGGAGGGGGGAAGGTTTGTGTGTGTGTTCTCTCTTGGGACTGAGAGAGACCAGATAGAAATCCATCTCCTCCAAACCATCCAAAACCAAGTCTTCAATATTGCAATAAGTAAGTTAGCCAGGCAGGCGTATTAGGTTATTTTTTGTTTTGCTTGTGAATTTTCCCTGTGCTAAGAGGGAGATTTATCCCTGTTTTCTGTAACTTTAAGCTTTTGCCTAGAGGGGAATCCTCTGTGTTTTGAAGCTGAGTACCCTGTAAAGTATTTTCAATCCTGATTTTACAGAGATGATTTCTACCTTTTAAAAAAAAAAAATCCTTCTTTTAAGAACCTAACTGATTTTTCCATTGTTCTAAGACCCAGGGATTTGGGCCTTTGATCACTTTGTAACCAATTGGTTAGGATATTATTCTCAAGCCTCCCCAGGAAAGAGGGTGTAAGGATTTGGGGAGATAGTTTGGGGGAAGGGGAACTCCAAATGATCCTTTTCCCTGGTTCCTTGTTAAATCACTTGGTGGTGGCAGCGTTACTTAATCCAAGGTACAAGGGAGAATTTGTGCCTTGGGGAGTTTTTAACCTAAACTGGTAGAAATAAGCTTAGGGGGTCTTTCATGTGGGTCCCCACGTCTGTACCTTAAAGTTCAGAGTGGGGTGGGAACCCTAACAACTTCCCCCCAAAAAACCACACAGCCCCCTCACACGATCCATAAGGAGCAGAGGGTAAAGGGATGGGGGATTTGGGTTCCTGTGGGATATATGGAGGAGCTGGGGAAAGGAGTTGGGTGTAGAAGGGGCTGGGGTTGCAGTGGGGGAAGATCTGCAATGTTGGGGGCCAGGATGGATGGTATGACAGAAGGCCGTAGTATCTAAACACATCTTCTTTACATCCCAAATTGTAGCGGTTTAATTTAAATCAGTGGGTTTTTTTACCCTTTTATTTAAACAGGTGCAAACCCAATTATTTTGGATTAAATGAGAATGATTTCAGATTAGTTAAATATTTTCCTAATTTATTTAGGTAAACCAAAATAAACCTGGTATAAACCAAAATAAGAACATCTACGCAGCTTTAAGTTCAACTGCTGCTACGTTCTTGTGAAAGCAAGCACTGGGATCAGTTCAAGATATGGACCCAGCTGAGGAGTGGGACAGAATGTATGTTCTTCTCTAGGTAAAGCTAATTATATTACACATGCCAGTGCCATTTACATCTTGGACTAGTGGGCAGCCTAGTATTAATAGTGCTGCTGCTGTGAGGAGTGATATGTCCTGGCAGGTTAACAAAGGTTTTGTGTCTCGATGGCAATTACAATTGCAGATTCAGTCATCATTGTGGTGATTCACATCTGCTAGCCCAAGTGCTTCACACAGACCACAAAAGTGCATCAAGTAATGCCAGAAACACCAGGAATAGTTAACGATGCTTCCGAGAGCTCCATCACCCTGGAAGATAAAATAATCTTCAGAAACACAATCGTTTAATTGTTTGGCTAAAACTCTGACCAAGAAAGCTATTTTAACACATCTGCACTCACTAGTAAAATAGGCTGCATGAACTGCCCATGTAAGATTTGCCTACAACCTAGCAGATTTGACAGCAGGGTGGGCAAGGCATATCATTTTTCATTAGTATAACTTAAGGAAGAAATGTTTCCATTAGTGTAGTCGAAGTGGAGCTCTCATTGGAATGGTATTGCGATATGCCAGGCATGGTCAGTCTTGACAATGAAACACAGAGCTGCTACTGTGGTTTTGTTTTTTTAAAATGCAGGGGAAATCTATCTGTAGAGCCATGCTTCTCTTTAAAAGAGTCTTGTATTTAGGGTCACTGAAGCAAATTTTCTATCTAGATACGTATCTGGTTCCAATCACCACAGCTTCTGAGCACCTCACAGATATTAATAAATTTATTCTCATGGTATCCTTCTGAAGCAGGGAATTACTATTCCCATTTTACAGATATGGAATTAAGACAGAGGTAAATAGCCAGATTTTCAAAAGTGCTCAGTACCCAGCAGCTCCCTTTGAGCATTTTTGAAAATCTGGCCACGCCATGTTGGTGCCTAAATGAGAGTAGTGCTTTTTTGAAAATCTGTTACCAAGTGACATGTCCAAGGTCATGCATGGAATCAGTGGCAGAGCTGAGAATTGATGACAGATCTCCTCAGTCTCAATCCATTGCCTTCACCATAAAATTATCTTTCATCAGGACCAGCGGGTTGGTTAGAAGCGTGAAGGGAGTAAAATAGGCACTGCATTGATTCTCTCTCACACACACACATACATCTACACTGTGTGAATTTAGCACAGGTGAAAGGTGCCCAATTAATAGCCCTGGGGACTGAAGCCCTCCATTTGTACACTGAACCGGAAGAGTACAAGATTATCCCAAATGCTCCACCAGCATGCCTCATCCCTGAGGGCAAATTGTTTTCAGTTCACATTCAATTCCTAGCATGTCTGCTGCATCTAAAAAACAAAATATCAACCAGCATCAGTTGTGGCAGTGATTTGGGGGATATGGACGCTTAACTGCTGGGAACTGGACTGAAACCTCAACTTTTTTTAATCAAACAGCCTTCAGACGGTAACAAGTTTTGGTCACAACTGACTTGTTTTGGAGTTGACAAGCTGTAGCCTTAAGCTCTTCTTCTATTTGCTCCAGGTGAAATATGGGAACTACGCCTTTGTGTGGGATGCAGCAGTACTGGAATACGTGGCCATCAATGACCCAGACTGCTCCTTTTACACAGTTGGGAACACTGTCGCAGACAGGGGATATGGAATTGCACTTCAGCATGGCAGCCCCTACAGAGACGTCTTCTCGCAAAGGTAAGGTTCAGGAGAGGATGGAATAGGGATTAAGGGTAGATATCTCTCTGCTCTGGAATCATTTCTAGTTGCATTTTCTTTGGGAGAAAAACGTCTTGTTGCTGCTGCTGTCCGCTCCTTGATTTTGTACATATGCATTCACTTACTTGGGAATGTACGTGAAAACAGAAAAATGCCCCACTTTGCAAAAGGAAAGGAATGAAAAAAGACACTGGTGTCACCTGGCCTTACACCATCAAACATGTCATTGAAGCAGGTAACTACC
Source organism: Chelydra serpentina (assembly GCA_037349315.1). Classification (NCBI taxonomy): domain Eukaryota; kingdom Metazoa; phylum Chordata; order Testudines; family Chelydridae; genus Chelydra; species Chelydra serpentina. Next base: position 3,078,093 of record JBAIAC010000018.1, read on the forward strand.
AATTGCATATTCTGGTATTTTATGCTGAAGTTGATTATTCATTCCGCTAGCAGTCTCACTCAAATGCTTAGTTTTGCTTTAGTTGCTCCCACCCCTCCTGAGCAAAAAAGATGTGTGGAACCTATTTTATGTGGATAGCAGGGTCCCACACTCAGTGCTCTTGAGAAGATGTCCCCTCCCCTCAAAAAGCTACAAGCCGTTTTAAGGAGAGAAAATAGTGTAAGAAAGTTCTGGGTTTTTCCAAGGCTTACTCAGTCTTTTGGAGCTGCAAAAGTGAGATCGCTAGTGAGATTTCTGGTACTATTGCTTTTTGTCTGACCAGAAATACCAACAGAATTGTCATTATTGTGTTTTCTCAGCATTCACTATTAACTCAAAATTGCAGATGCATGTGAAATGGAAAAAAACCCAACAATAATGAACAAACATACTTTTATAAACCACAGGAAAGCTTTATTTTGTATCCAGTTTGAATTTTGGATGAAGGTCTGTGTGAATTATATGGTTCCTATTGATTCAAACTTTTTCTCCCAACCCTATTGCTAAGTATTTGTGCTTAAGGCAAATAACAGAATTTCACACTTGATTTGTTGGAATTTCTTTTGTGTGGCTGTCATATTGGATATCCTTCATTATGTCATATGAATCTGTTTCATTCAGGCTTGTGCCCTTTGTGTTCACTTTCTTTGAATATTCAGACTATTCAGACACTGGCACAGATATCCTCAGAAAGCAAATGTCAGGGTTATAATATTGAATATTCACAGGACTGAATTATAAATTCTCCTATCCAAGTAATTGTGCCAGAATTATGCTTGTGCATTCGTCATCATCGGGAAAAGAAACAACCAGAAATAATGCTATGTGACATATCTGACCAGTTACAACTAAGCAGCACAGTTTGATTTGTAAATATTTGACTTTACTTAATAGAGTACAATATTTAAAAAGATGATGGTTGAATTATTTCAAGTAATATGTAAATTCAAGGAAATAATTATCTGCCCACAGATATTCTATGAGCAGAAAGGGACTAATATTCAGTGAATATATTAATGATTGGGAACTATTTGCCTAACTTGTGCTCTGAGATAAACTTTAACAAAAATCTAAAAGTTTACAGAAGTGATGAAGAAATTAAATGCATTGAGGTGTGTGTGTGTGTGTGTGTGTGTGTGTGTACATGACCATGTAAGCTCAGCAGAAAATATCTAGGACGCTAGCATTGTTCACTTGATATATAGTATGCAAAATAAGCAAGCAAAAATTCTTCCTATAATCTTTCTAAGGAATGTTCCCAGCCATCTAAGCTCTGGAACAGCTACATAGAGAGGGGAGAGTGATGTGATGAGGTGCCATTCAGGGCTTAAGTCATCTTGTTCTGAGCATTATCCACATGAGTTTGATTTTTAAGAAATGGAAACAGAGAGAAGCTGGAGACCAAGGATGAAATCCTGGCCCCACTGAAGTCATTAGGAATTTTGCCCAGTCCTGTACATTAAGGTTTTGATGTCTTCAGATGAAGTGTGATATATATGTGCAAAATAGTAGTAGTATTTTCATTTTATTAATAGTAACTATACCTTTGTTACTGATACAATAATAGCATCTGCAAGCAGGGATATACTTGCAAAGCATATTAGTCCCCACGGTATTAGACATGGTCACCACTAGAGTTAAGAAAAAAAATCATTCCCCATCCTGATCTCAACTGAGGAGCATGAGCAGCACAGGGCTCATTGTTACCTTTTCAGAACAGGAAACACCCAGCATAGGGGATTCCCTGTAGCAAGGTAAAAAGAAAAAGATCCCCAGGTACCCAAGAGGCCAGATGATGACCACTCTCCCATTGCTCCCAAGGGCTGTAGATCATGATTCACAGCTGGGCACTTAAAGTCAAAAGGAGACTGTGGTAACTTTCAGATACTTAGGGTGTGCTGGCATGCTCTTCTCTACGGCGTCCACAGGGTACGACACATGGAGAAAGCGAAAACATTCAGGGAATTTAATGACCTACACCTGCTCTGTGTACTGTCCCAATCTCTGTCCTCTAGAACAAAATCACTCACATAGCCAGTTCCCCTTCACCTCCCAGTATTGAGTTACATTTTTACATAGTAAAGCTAATTGATAACTGGTCTAATGCATTTCTCATTTAAAACCAACACTTCATCTCAAAACCTTTCAAACAACATAAAATTCTCTGATGTAACTTCCTGTAATAGTTTAGCCTGATGTGTGATCCCATCATATTGTAGTGTCTTGTCTCAAATGGTTTGATTGAGACCAAAAGAAGCTTGGGACAGCCCCCAACCAAGCACACGGTGACACTCTAAGGTGACGATGGAACCACTGTGTGGACACATTCATATCAGGTTAAGGCTTGATCTACACACACAGATGCAGCAGTTTCACTAAAGATGTGACTTTTAAGTTGATATAGTTAAATAGGTGAAAAATTCTATGGGGATGTACTTACATCCAGTTAGTTTATTGTCCATAAATTTACAGGCACAAGCTAACCTCATGTAATTAGTTTTAAACTGGTATAAGTGTGTCCACACAGAAATTTGCCCTAATTTAACTAAATCGGTTTAAAATAACACCATTATGAGTTTATGTATAGACAAGGCCTAGCAGAGGATAAAGTAATTAAACACACATTCTGAAACCTTCGTACGCAACAGCCTCTCTAACTACCTTTTTTTAACTAACCGGTTTTTAAAAAGCAAGAGTAAAACCAAAAACAAGATTTTCTTTCAAAATTCTGCAGATTTAAGCATTTGGGGCTGAAAAAAATCTGTTGGCTTTCAGCACAGCATAGAAATTACAAACAGTAAATGAGAAAAGTAGTTCTGCTTCAAGTGGAATATCAAAATGTCTTCAAATAAGATTTTTTTTGTGGTATTTGTTAAAATAAAAGGGTAAAAACTGGAAGCTTTAGAAAAAGAAGCAACTGGTCTTTGAATCTACTTATAGACTTTGTTCTAAGCTGAAAAAAATATGAACAGTAAGGCTTCTGAATATTGAATGAGACTGTTTTTTAGCTGTATTTGCATGTGAAGGGAACCACTCAGGGTCTCAGATAGCCATTGTGACCTCTGTCTGTATAACTGTGCCTCTGAAACCTGTTGATTCCACTCCATCCAGAATTCAGATACAATGTAATTGTATCAAAATAATAGTGAAATCCCTCTAGGAAAGATATGAATAATGGACCTTTCAGCTTGTCTCAACGACCTCATAATCACTTGGCAGATTTTGACAAATACACCTGTCCACGCCATTAGACAACAAATCAATGTGCTCAGGTAGGTTAGAATACCCCCCCCTTTTTTTTCTTTTTCTTTTTTTGCCATAAATAGATGACCACCTGTGCACTAACTGCCCTGTGGGCAGCACACTAGAGTTCTTTTTTTAAAGTAATGACAGGGGCTTTAATACTGCGAACTACTGAATGCTACAGGAAAAGTTCCAAGAGGATGTGGTTCAGTAGGAACTGTGTGCTGACATACAACGTGACACCTATTAAGAACTTTCTTCAATCCTGAGCCTTAAATCCTCCATTGCACTCCTGGGAGGTATAAAAATAATTGTAAATTCTATCAGGATATGTCATAGAAGTATATATTTCCCATGGTGCTACAGCAATTGCTCAGTTCTGAGCATGTGGTGTCTATTGTAGGTCAAGAATAAGGCAACAGCAAAACGTTCTGATCTCATTCACATGTCCACTTTTTCTATTACACTCAGATTTTTCAGTTCTGTGTTAGGATCCAAACCATAGATTTTGTTAGAGAGAGAAAAGGTAAATTTTGTATAAGCTTCAGAGGCCAGTGGCCTGATTTTCTCTGAGGTAATTGGTAGCTGTCAGTGCTCAATACCTCTGAAAATCAAGTGTTAGAAGGCTTTCCCTTCACCCTTTCCACCGATTCTTGTCACGCAGACAGAAAGCAGAAGACCAGAAGTCCAAAGTACAGGCAATGCAATGTTTATTGGGGTTAGTTCCAAACAAGCATATCCATAGCTCTACATGCCGGCAGAATCTGTTTCCCAATTATCAATTCCCAGCTCTGACACCATGGAGCGTTGCCTGTGTCCACATTCCCACCACCTCCTCCTGCTTAGCAGGCCCAAATATACCCGTAGTGCATGCCCCTAGTCACACTCCTTACAACTTATGGTCATGTTCCATTTTGGACGATTGTGAGTCTGGGGTCTTTGTCCCACTTCTTTTGTATTCCATGGGAGGGGTAAGGGGTGAAGTTGTGCTCTGGCCAAGGCCAGGCTTTTCTTTGGTTTTTAGTGTTTTTATGTCTCTTTGTCATCCCTCTCCTAACTGATTGCTTGACCTTGGCTTGAGAGAAGAGACAGGCAGCCTTCCAGTCTTTACTCATATAACACTTTAACTGTGCTCAGTTTCTGTAACACTTTTAGCTGTACTCTGTTTCTTATCTCTTTCTCATTGTGCTAACAAACCCATCTGGCTGGGCAGAAGCAACACACAGTGTTGTTATCCTTTGTTCTTCACACGTATTAGTAAGGATTCAAGAGTATCAAAAGTCAAACGCAAAATTCTATCTCAGCCTGACAAAAAAGGCTATATACTAACAACTAACTAACAATTGTTTTGTATTTTTCATACACAATAAGCAACTGTGTTTTTATTTGTTGAAACAACTTTACTTTGAGATGAAGGGAAACAATGTAAGAACAAAGGTAAAGTCACCATCAGAAAGCACAGTGTGTCACTCCTCTGTAGCATGCAGGGTCAGCTGTGCCTTGCAGAATGGCAGCTGCCTCAGCAAACTTCTGGACACTTAAAGTTGTAGACACAGAAAACAAGATCATAACAATTGCATGTATCATACTCATGACTTCAGAGGTGATAGTTCAGATTGCTACTTTGGAAACCTAACATAGAGCTTACCAGAAATTATGAAAAGTCATGATGGATTAGGGGCTCAGAGGGCGAACCCAGTTCCCTTTTTTTACAATTATAAGCAAAAGAAATAGAGACTGGTAGTGATTTTCCTGGTGTCATCTTGAAAGCTTTGCTTCATGTACCTCATTCATCATGCTTTAAAGAATCCAAATTTCAGATGCATAGGTGAGAACCAGGCTTGTATGTGAAGCATACTTCCTAGCACGTCTGGTGTAGCTTTTGGCTGTGCTCACAGCAACCTGGCTCTCTCTCCTGTCATTTTTATCACTTCAGTAAGCCCATGGGTCCCGTAAAGTCTCTGCCCTATAGCAGGTAGAGATATATTATATAGGAAGACTTTACGATAAATTCCAGTTAAAGTCTCCACTTCTGAAAATGTCACCCTCTTTCCATGCTGCTCCAGCAGACCTCTGACCCTAGATGAAAAGAAGGATTGCTATATTCTGTATACCTAGTCTCTGTGTCAGTGAATCTAGGCCAGTGGCCTAGGACCAAAAGTGGAACTATGAGAAGAGCTTATAGTCTCACCCCAATAGAATACCTTACCAGCAAACAACTATTGTTATGCCCTTTACAACCCCACCTCAAGCAATGCATCCTCCTCCTCCCACCTCTCCACATAACAAGGAGTAATGGTCTCAAGTTGCAGAGGGGGAGGTTTAGGTTGGATATTAGGAAAAACTTTTTCACTAGTAGGGTGGTGACGCACTGGAATGGGTTACCTAGGGAGGTGGTGGAATCTCCTTCCTTAGAGGTTTTTAAGGTCAGGCTTGACAAAGCTCTGGCTGGGATGATTTAGTTGGGGTTGGTCCTGCTTTGAGCAGGGGGTTGGACTAGATGATCTCCTGAGGTCCCTTCCAACCCTGAGATTCTATGATTCTATGATAAGTGTCCTCCTTCTCTTCCTTATAGAGAACCTCTGACCCGGAAGTTTACAATACAGCCTTACAAGTTAAACCAAAACTCCCCATAGTAGCTTATCACCAAAAATAATAACCTCCCCGTAATAATTATTATGAAGACAGACCCTCACTATCCTAGGAAGGCTTTGTCTCGCCACATCCCACCCCACTGTATGACCAAGGTGGAATGCCCCAGGGAGTTTTACACTGTCTAGAAAGGAGTTGCCTGGCTTCTTATCTGTCTGCACCTCCCCTGCTGCTGTCGATGGTGGTACAGCAAAGCATGCTTTTATTACAGGGGTGTGATGAGGTGTTCATCCCACACTTGCCCTGAAGGGGTTAAAATAGGCTAAGAAGGGGGCCAGTTAACAAGACAGGCTACAGCTGAGGGGTTTCAGGTGGCTTCAGTAATCCCCTGACTGAATAATGAGGAAGCCCAGCTGAAGAGGAAGGGATTGGGCTGGGTATATAAAGACAGGAAGTTGGTAGTCGAGAGGGGGCTGCAGGGAAGTCGTCTGCACTTGAGTGATGGGAGGTGTGTTTGGGGGTTACAGAGCAAAGGTAACTCCCTTAGAGGAGGGAGTTTGGGGGCTGGCAAACCTGCAGAAGTGGGGTAGCCAGAATATTAGGAAGGGCTCAGGGAAGAGGCAGTAAGATCCAGAATGGAACGGACTTTGGCTGCGGGTGAGAGGGTCTCTGAGCTGGAACCTGTATTAGTGGGTGGGTCCAGGTTCCTCTACTAGCCACTGGGGAAGTGGACCAGCTGGGCAGTGGATGGGAAGAGGTCCTGAGCCCATTTGTAAGAAGAGACTTTTAATACCCTGGAAGGGAGGACACGTGACTTCTCCAGAGGGCTAAGCCATGAACACAGGGCATCTTGCCTCGCTGAGAGCCAGGAAGAGAAGGCAGAGCCTTTGGCGAGAGGTGGAAAGGAGGTGGTGAACCTGCAATCAGCTAATCCCCAGAATGACCAGGAGGAGATGCGCTAGCGGTGAGCAGATTCCCTGACAAGGGGTTAGAAAACTAACTGTATTGGCTCTGCCTACACTGCCCCCTGTTGGCTGGTACTGGTGCTTGCAGGGCTTAAGTTAATATATAATAAAGGTTGAAATAAATGGAAACACAAATAGAAACACGGCTAAAAGTCTAATGCGGCTTTTTGCTTTATTATTCATTGGTGGGGGAAGGGTTAAAAAATTCTGATGCAGCTGAGCTGCAGATGGAGCATGATGAGACAGTCTTGGAGACAGGCACTGGAGCTTTCTTAATACAGTGTGCCATTTCAGGGAAACTGGTCACCGATAAATCACAAAACAGCTACATAGTTCAGCATGATTGGCAGTTTTAGCTCAATAGATGCCCCAGGCTAGAATGTCAGAGGGATTTTGCAGGTTGGAACTGAGGTGCAATGGAAGAGCCACATATGAAAGCTTGTACATCCCCTGCCTACACTGAGCGTGGTCCAAGTTAGTGCAGTAATCCCTCATCTTCATGATGAGCACTTCGTTCAGTTATAAAAAGAAAAACTGGTTATGCAAATTGAATCCCCACTGATGTGTAAGCCACTGCAAAGAAGAACTCTATTCTGTAGGTGTTAAAGTTGACGGTATACATTACCTACTGAATTATTTCTTTTTTTTTTCTTTTTCTTTTTTTTTGCCTTAAGCAACTGAGTTTTGACATGTAAAGGGCCGAGTTTTGCCCTCAAATGTACATGCAGTTCCCATGGAAGTGAAAATAATGAATACTATATTGCATTCCTCACATTATTATGGCAGTATTTATATATCCACTTAAAAGTGCTCAGTTGTAAATTCAAATAACAGTAAAACTAAAATATATTCCAGCATGTTGTTACCCCCCCCAGTGATCTTTTCTTGTTTTGTATTTCTAACTGGTACAGAAGTTGGATTTCAGGTAGCTTAGAACCAAACTTTCCTGTAACAGACAGGCAGTGTTTGTTTGGAACTGCCAGCCCTCTTAACATATGTTGATGCTGATGGGAGCAGGGTAATGAGGGTTCTGCCAACTCAGTGAATTAGATGAGCAGGATGTAAGAGAGCTGGGAGTTGCTCTTTGGTGCGGGGGTGGGGAGGCGAGAGAGAGAGGATCTGGAGTATCAACTGAGCAGTCATGAAGAAGGAACCTAAGAAGCAGGCAAACCTGGGGAGAAAGCTTAAACTAAACTTGTATTATTGTTAATCCCTGTTCATAGGATGAAATCCAGGAAGCGGGGGCAAGGTTTTTTTAGTTGAGGTAGCATGGGAATCTTGTGAATAACAAGTTGAGTGAGGTTTTCAAATAGCATAAGCCTTATAATGTATTTGTAGTGGCTGCTTTCTCTTCCTTAGTTCTTGCTTGCAACATATATGGCCTGTCTAAAGGAGGAAATGAAGTGTGTTAGAGCTGGTTTTAAGCACATTTTAAAACCAGTTCAGGCTAACACTGTTTATCTGGCCAATGTGGATGGGATGTTAGCTGTACTTTTAAGTTCCTACTAGTGGTGTGTAGAAAGGCCATTTTTATTTGCAAAAATTAATGAAAACGATACACAATAATTTGAGATTTGGCTGGACAATAGAAACATTCTTAAGTGATAGGACCATTCTTGAATGAGAACAATTTTCCAGCAAAAACACTTCACAATCTTTTGCAGGTTTTCTTGCAAAATCAGATCATTTTTTGAACAAATGAAAGACAATGTGAAAAACCTCTAATTGGTAGACTTCTACATCTTAGTTCCTGTGTAGGCCCTGATAGTGTGGTCAGATTCGCCCGGACGGACCTCTGCTCTCATAATTTCAGTGGGGCTCAGCGAAGGTGTGAGGACCTGATCTTGTCAGGGCCGGTGTAACCACTAGGTGAACTAGGTGGCCGCCTAGGGCGCCAAGTGGTTGGGGGCGCCAAAAAGCACGCTATGGGGAGGAGGTGGAGTGGAGGTGAGCTGGGGCAGCGGGGGCGGGGAGGGCCGCCAACAGCAAGTAACGGGGGTGGGGGGTGCGCAGGGGAACCGCTCCCTGCCCCAGCTCACCTCCGCTCCACCATCTCCCCTGAGCATGCTGCCTCCGCTCTAATTCTCCTCCCCTCCACTTGCCATGGCAAACAGCTGATTGGCGCCACAAGCCTGAGGGCGGGAGAAGTGGAGCGGCGCCGGCGTGCTCAGGGGAGGAGGCGGAGCCAAGGTGAGCTGGGGCAAGGAGCTGCTGAAGGGGGCTCCCCGAGCGGAGGTGAGCTGGGGCGGGGAACTGCCGCGGGGGGGCTCCCCAGGCGGGGTGGGGAGCTGCCGCAGGGCTCCCCGGGCCAGAGGGGGGGCGTAAGGTGGAAGTTTCGCCTAGGGTGCAAAATATCCTTGCACCGGCCCTGGGTCTTGTGGATCAGTTTGTAGGATTTGTTGGTCCTAGTCTGTACCATGGTTTTAATACACTACTTTAGTGCCAGACAAGCCATGTTAGCCCAAACTGGTTTTAAAACCAGGATCAAACCCAGTTTCACTAACATGATTTTTGTCCCCAGTGTAAACCAAGGCCTTAGTCCCATTTGTGTTGGCTCTGATACCTTTTATAAAACCCGAGTGCCTTTTCCACTCCCACGTCTTGCACTTGAACATGACTTGGTTCTGCTTCATGACTAAGTGCAGGCACACACCAGAAAGGGATACAGCCGAGCAAAACTGTACTCACCACTTTATTCATAAAACACTTTGCAGAGTGCCTTTAGTAATTTGCCATTGTAACTGCTTGCACATAGAGCTTTCAGTGCAATACTCTGACACTGTATTTAGTTCATACTTCGACTGCTCAGCTAAAAATTCCATTTGTATGCATTTATTCTGCTTCACATATTATGTTATCAGTCACTTTCAATATTTCAAAGTCACAGCAGTCTTTTCCTGACACACATTTGTCAGAATGAACTGCATTGATTGCTGTTATTACAGACTGAAGTTCCTGAGTAAGGGAAATGGCTTATATAGAACCAGAATATTGAAATTGCCTGATAAAACAATAGATAAAACAGAATAAATGAATATAAATGGACACTTTAAATGGACAGCGAAGAAATGCACATTTATAAAGCCAGCATCTGAAATTCAAAAACTCATGAAGAGAAATGTAATTAATTTTTTAAAGTAGCTATCCAGTGTACTGGAAATCACTCTGCCCCATTGCATATCAGCTAGCTACTGAGATATTTCTTTCTTAGGCTTTCTGATAATCAGGCACTTTAAAAGATTCTTCTAATGGATACCATCATTGGAAAGAATTTTGCTAATCAGCCCATTGCAGAGTTGCTGAGCACTCCAGGCCTATCCAGAAAAGCACTTAACATTATGCTTAACTTTAAGTTCCAGTGACCCTGAGTAGCTAGGCACGTAAGCAGGTGCCTAATCAGGTGATTAAAGTTGGACACAGGCTTAAGTACTGTTCTAGATGGGACCAGAGTGCGCCGTACCTTGCAGAATTGAGCCATGAGGAAGCATACCGGTTTGGGGAGAAAACAGTCCCTTTTCTTTTCTTGTAATTAGTGTTGTCATTTTATAGTTGTTGCTATCTTCAATTAAAAAACTGTGAATGAGCAAACTGCACAGCAGAGAGGAAAATATGCCACTTAAAATTGAAATAAATTATCATGCTATTATAAATTACTACACATCAGGGTGCTCCCCACAAGTCACACATGTTTGATTTGGAAACAAATATGAAAAGGCAAAACAGCGTTAGTGTCTGCAAGTTCACAGAAGTGACTCCCAAGTGTCACTAAGTACAGCCTCGGTGACTCTAACAATATCTAACACCTACCAGAACTAACAAAGATACGCTGATATGTGTATGTAAGCAGAGTCAGGATGAGCTCCACTCTGACATCTGGTGGTGAGTTGTGGCAAAGCACGCCATGGGCTGATTCCATTTGCATAGGCACACCCACCCCGCCTGGTACGAACGATAGTGGCTCAAATGGGCACTTTGGGCTGCTGTAGGATCCCCAGTTTTCTGTATTGGGGCAGGAATTTCTGTTATTGGGGCAGGAAGAATAAACTGTTATACTGATTATGTAAATCATGGACAGTGGAACTGTACTTGGCCTTTTGTCATGATAAAGGGGAACTCACCCTTAGCTAAGCAGCACTCGCCAGCCAAGGGACATGAGTTCCAAAGCCCAGTGAATTGAGAGAGGCTGGGGACAGGTGGTGTAGGCCCCTTGTGAGGGTCTGAGACAGCAACCGCACCTCCTCCTCTCTCCACTGTGGAATATCAGAGCTAATGTTGAGTTCCTTGAGAGTCTGGTTTCAGGCTGCTGAATTCAAATCACTCTGGGCTAACAGTGCAAATGAGCACTAGGGCTTCCCTAACTACAAGCTGAAATCCCTAAAGAGCTAAAAGTCTTATGAGCTGAAATCACTGAGCTGAAATTGCTGAGCACTGTGTTAAGTAGTGGGGGAGCCTGAAGATAAATTGCTGAGTGGCTGGTGGAGCAGTTGGTGTGACGAACGAGGACTGTTGTTAAGGTTTTCCCTGAGTACTGTGTGGGTGCCTCGGTTTCCCCTATGCAGTGCTTGAGTTTCTAGGTGGTGGAACAAGGATGCATGAGTGTTACAGAGGGGCCTGGACACAGAGAAGGGCTGACACTCGGTCTAGCAACCGATGGCCCCGGGCTCTCCCCTGCAAAGGTATGAGCTGAAGGTGGTCGAACAAAGGGATCAGGTGACCTCCTGGCCCGGGAAGCAGACAAAGGGGGAGGAGGGGCTGGATAGTTTTCAGTTTGGAGCTGGCTTGGGAAGAGGAGGGGAGGGGGGCAGACAGGGTCTGGCCTCCCTGCCCCATTTGGAGCTGTGGGGTGAAATGCAGGGAGCCCCAGGCTGGGGTCTAAGCTCCCTGCCCCCCGGAAGGACCCGACTGAGGGGTCCTGGATGTACTGACAAGCTCTGGTTGGACTGTGTTCCTGGCATCTCTAATAAACCTTCTGTTCTACTGGCTGGCTGAGACTCCCAGTGAATCTGGGGAAGAGGGGTGCAGGGCCGGACTCCCCTATACTCCGTGACAGTTGGCAAGACAGCTGATGGTGTGGCGCTGCTAGCAAAGCGGAGCAGTTCGTGGGGACAGTCGGAGCGGCGCTGCTGTCAGAGCGGAGCAGCTTGCAGGACGGCTGGTGGAGCGGTGCTGTTGGCGGGGCAGAGCAGTTCGTGGGGACAGCTGTAGCGGCTTGCGGGACAGCCGGCGGAGCAGAGCGGCCTGTGAGATGGCTGGCGGAGCAGAGCGAAGCCCCACGGAGGGGTGAGGCAATCATCTTCACGCCACATAAGGTGCCCCTTACCTCTCCCCTCCCCATTGCTGCCCAGGTGGGTGGTGTGTAGCACCCTGCAGATGAACTTTTGAACTCTGGGACTGGACTTTTGGGTTCTTGGACTTTTGGGGACTTTGGGTGACTTTTGGGTTGCTGGACTCAAGAACCCAAGGGACAGCACATGGCCCAATTGGCTGGGGTGGGTCTTGCTCGCAGTTTGGTTTATGGATCCTACTTGCGGTGTTTTCCCAATTTAAGGCTGGTGTCGTTTACCTGCTGCTATTAAAGATTTTCTGTTACACCGAGGCTCTGTGCTTGCGAGAGGGGAAGTATTGCCTCTTTGAGGCACCCAGGGGTGTGTATAAGATTTTCCCAGGTTACTGGGTGGGGGCTCGAGCCGGTTTTGCATTGCGTTGTTGAGAAGGGAACCCCTATGTACTGAACCTGGCCCTTGCTGCTGTCAACTCGTCCTGGCAGAAGGGTTACATTTTTGGGTTACATGTATAATTCACAAAATCTCTATTAAGACAACATGTAGTGTGAACCATAAAAGCAAGGAAAGTCACAGTTAAGAATTAAACCCCCTAACCCTGAGTACCCAAGAAGAAGGCAGCAGAATAATAACCAGGGTGTTTTGTACCCTTGTGAGTAAGTATTAGAGGTTCCCTCCTCAACTGTGAGGACCTTGGCTTTTCTTGAGTCTAAATCCTCTAGCTGTTTTGCATATGGTATTCCTGGGAGAGTAACTGGGGGGGTTTTGTGGGGGCCAGCTGCAGGGCAAGGCCCACAGTTGGCTGTGGACTCTGTATGTTATTTTTTAATATTATGCTAATTTTCTTGTTAGGGGATTTTAGTTAATTGGTGATGGATCTGCAGCTTATGGAATTATTTCAGATTTACACTGGTTAAATTGACAGTAGAATTTAATCCTATAAATACATCTTTGACATCAGTTAGTTTAAGTCATCAAGATTAAGGTCCCCATGAGACAGGAACTTTATATTTTATTGCATATAAAGTGCCTCTAGTAATTTATAAGATATAATTGTCATTCATCAGTGCACAATATAAAGATATATTTTAGGTATTTATAGTAATTACATAAAAGATTTACTCATAGTGAAATTCTGCTCTCAGTTACACCAGTGTAAAATTGGAGTGACTCTGTTATTATTTGTAGAAGCGGCTAGAGGCCTCAAGCAAGATCAGGTCCCAGTACTAGGTGCTGTATGCACACACAGAAAGAAGCAATCCTTCCCCAAATTAGCTTACACTCTAAATAGAGAAGACAAAGGAATAATAATATTGTTGTAGTTTCCATTTTCTAGATCAGGGAACAGAGGCTCAGAGAGATTAAGGTTGCACAAGTAATCTGTGCCAGAGCCAGGGATTGAACCCAGCGCTTGAGCCCAGTGTTTTTTTGCAGACGCGAAATAACATGAAATAAAAAGTAAAAACAACTTGTAAAGCTTACCCCGCGGCAGCTCCCTGTGACTCCTCTCCCATAAAGCTGGGCCTGGCTGCCTGCTGCTGAAGGCATTGTGACTTGGCACATGGAGTCATGGTGCTGCTCAGCTTTAGCCTGGCCACCCCTCCATCATGGTGGGGATGGCCAGGTCAAATCTGAGTGAGTGGCACTGCGACCCCATGCGCCAGGTTGCGATGCCGCTCCCTCAAATTTGGACCCCTCTGTCATGATGGAGGGCTGGATGGGCCAAACCTGAGTGGTTCTGCAACCTCATTCATGAGATCACAATGGTGGGTGGAGGTGGGGGGGAGCCTGTGGGACAGCAGCCGCCACTGCTGGGTGAGTTTAGGAAGGGCTCACTCTGCAAAGTCCTCCAACTCACTCAGGGGCAGGGCCTGACACAACCCCTCCAGACTTTCCACAATAATATGAAATAAAAGAAATGACCTTACCTTAGTCCATCCCGTGCTTTGCTGCACAGTGGGCTACCCACATTTGCCATCCTTGCCTGTCAACTGCCCTTCTCTCCAAATCTTCCCATTTCATGTTGAGGTGCTCGATGTCATTCAGAACTATTGGTTTCCATGTTATTCGCAGTCTTCCTCTTTCTTCTTGCGTTTTCTGGCTTCCATTCCAGGGTGGTATTTGGTAAGCGTTCTTTTTCCATTCTCAGGATGTGTCCCAGCCACTGACGTCATCTTTTGCAGATGATTTGTGAGAGGGTTCCTTGTCCAGTAATTTTTCTGACTTCTTCATTCGTCTTCCTATCTCTAAATGTTATTCCCAATATTCTTCTCAGACATTTGTGATGAAATGCATCCAGCTTTTGCGTATCTTTCTCAGTAAATTGCCATGTCTCATTGCTATATGTTGTGATGGCGATAACAATTGCTTTGTACACATTCAGTTTTGTCTGGAGGGAGAAGTTTTTGAGTTGCCAGATGTTTTTGAGTCTTCCAAATGCAGTATTTGCCTTCCCAATTCTTCTTCTTTCCTTGGAACTAGTACCATCTTGGATGATGATACTTCCAAGATACGTAAAATTGTCCACTTTCTCCAGTTTATCTTCTTCAGTTTTGATTTCTGTCCCTGAAGTCCCCATTAACATAACTTTACATTTCTTTGCATTGTATCTCAAACCTATCTTCTCCATTACTTCTTTTACTTGGTTTGTGCATTTTTGTCGTCTGTTGGCATCTTCATTGATAAGAGCAATGTCGTCAGCAAAGTCTAGATCAAATAGCCTTGAATTGTTCCATTTTAGGCCATATGTATCACTATTGCATTGTTTTAATCCATAGTCGATGACCAGCATAAACAAAAAAGGAGACAGGATGCACCCCTGCCTTACTCCAGTCTTGATGCTGAATGGCTTACTCAATCCATTTTCCATTTTCATGCAGCATTTTGAGTTGGTGTAGGATGCCTTCATAATGTTAATTAATTTTGTTGGAATTCCACATTATTCCACATTGTTTCTCTGTTTACACTATTGAATGCCTTTTGAAAGTCCACAAAATCGATGGCAAGACTGCCTTGGAATTCAACTGTGTTCTCAGTAATCCATCTCAAGGTGAAAATAGCATCTTTGCACAATCTCCCTTGTCTAAATCCAGATTGTTGTTCACATAGGATGGTATCCATCTTTCCTTTCATTCTGTTCGGGAGGACTGCTGCTAATACTTTTTCCTGTGACAGATAGAAGAGTTACTCCCCTGTAATTTGAAAAATTGTTTAGATCACCTTTCTTTGGTAACTTGATTATGATACCGAGGGTCCATTCTTCTGGCACTTTCTCCTCCATCCATATTTTGTTGCACAGTGAACAGATGACTGATTACACATCTTTGCCTCCATTTTTAAGCATCTCAGAGTGAATGCTGTCCAAACCAGGTGCCTTGTTGTTTTTCAGCTTCTGCAATGCTTTCTTTACTACTTTGATTTTTACCTCAGATACATCTATATCTAGGTCTAATTGTTTATCATTGTTAAATTCCAGTCTTGCAGTTGGTTCTGGTTGGTTTAGCACTTCTTTGAAGTGTTCCACCCATCTATTTTCTTGTTCCTCCTGTGTTTTCAAAATGTCTCCTTGTTTCCCTTTCACTGGGACACTTCTGAATTTTGATCCATATCCTGTTAACTGTTTCAGGATTGTGTAGACTGGTCTTGGATCGTTTCTTTCCCCTGCTTCTTCAGCTTCACTAGCCTTACTTTCTAGCCAATTTCACTTAACTTTTTTTGCAGTGTTTCTTTACTGCTTTGTCAAGGTTTCTGTAGGTTTGTTTTGTTTCTTCAGTTGCATGTTGTAGTACTAAATGAATAAAAAATTTAAATAATTTCATGGTTGTCTACCCAGGTCTCTTGAGTTATAATCCCAGGTGATCATTCCTCTCAATTACATCAACAATCGATGTCCATTCTCTGTATTTGTATGTACATGCAGTCCACCTACCAAATACTGGGCCCAACCCTATAGTCTTGTGGAAGTAGAGTGCCCATTGTCTTCAATGAAAGTTTTGTCTGATTAAAGTCTGAAGAATTGAGGCCATGTTTTGTAAAAACTGGGATAACTTCTTGTATAAATGGAAGAAAATATATGAACAAAACATGGATAAAAGTCAAACTAAGTGCAAACGATGATTATTCTTTACTGTCCTCCTTAGTCAAAAAATGTTCACTTTTTTTTTTTTTTAAATAAACCTGCTATTTTATTGCTGCTTGAATGTATGGGGTTTTAACAGAACTGACAGATCTTTAACTCAAGGTAGAAATGCTACTGATGCATATAAATACATGGCTGTGCTGGTAGCAGTGGGATGTTTTATATTCTTTGCTCACTCCAATATATAGGTCTGAAGTTTACATAGACAGCTTTCATTCTAAGAGAAGAAGTAAAATAACAATAATAGCACTCCCGTAGCAATTTTCATCCAGAGATCTTCAAGTGATTTACACATGAGGGTGTCATTACTCCATTTTACAGATGGGGAAACTGAGGCAAGGAGAGGAAGTGACGTGCCTACAGTCACCCATCAGGTCAATGACAGACCCAGATGTTCTGTCTCCAAATCTAATGCCCTCTCCACTTCGGTGGATTTCTTGTTCCCACTCTTAATCCAAATTTATTGGATCAATTTTTCACTCTGTTCTGAGGCTAATTTCCAAAGGTGCAAGAAATTTGCTTTAAATGGGTATGAGTTAAGGACTGTACTCTCCTTTAGCTTCTGTATTACAGTACTGTGTGTGCTACAATAGGTGGGTGAGAGTAAGGGAGACATCTGCAGGCAGAGTGTGAAATTACTATAGATACAGTCTAGACCTATGCTCAACAAAGTTTTCAATGGGAGTTTCAGTTCCTTTCCTTTTACTTTTACTTACTGAAACTTAGTTACCTAATTATCATCAGAGCTGGATGTCATGGTTAGTTCTTAAATGGCAAAACTGACAAGGTGTGAGGTTTTTAGTCTTTCTTACTGTGACTTAAATTGAAGGTTTGATAATGATTTTACTGTTAATTTGCTGCTTATTAACTCTAATATATTCTCTATTGACATAGGTGTCCTTAGGAAAGCACAACACAAATTGGCCCCTGGAAAATTATTTTGCTATCAAAATGGTATAGCCATGTTCCTTTGGTGCACCACAAGCCAAGCTATCGTTGACTGTGCTACATTTTAAAATTAAACACATTCGGTTGTTCAAGTACAAGCTTTCTCATTCTCAAACATATTTCAATACACGCTTCTGTCTCTTTCCATGAATATAAAAATAAAAGCATAATCTGTAGTCCCCTTCATCATGTCGCCAGAGATAAGCACTTTTCTAAAATGTTGAAATATACAAGCCCTTAGACTGCTGATACAGAGATAATTCAAAATGTAAAGGGCTGGCTATCACAGTATTAAATCTCAATGATTGTGTGTATTATCTTTGTAAATAGCATGGCATCCTTATTCACCAGCAGAAATGCTGATCTGGCCTGCTGTATTGGCTTTGATAAAGATCACAGTTGGTTTCTATCTTGAGGTGAGCTGCTTTTTTTTTAAGTTCCATTTGTAGTGTTCACAGGTGAGTGAATTGCTGAAAACGTACACTTTTTTCCTGTCTGACTTATTACCACCAGAGATAGTACACCAGCGTTATTGCTGATATATCCATCAATAAGCCAAACTAATGTGCTCTTTCACCAGCTTCTAGACTTCATGAGCATCTTCCTTTATCACCAGTAACAATTCAGGTATTACATTTGCACAAGAAAAAACCTAGTGTCTTTTTTTTTTTGAATGATCATACAGGTCTTGTCTTTTGAGTCATTTCAGTTTTTTCACATTGGTGTCCAGCTCAATCTGTGTTGAGTCAGAAGGCTCTCACAGCAGACATGGGTTAGTGGGGCTTGGGCTAGCACTCTAAAAATAGCTTTACAGCCAGTGCTTTCAAGTTCTGGCTTGGGCTCTGAAGCCTACTGCCCTCCCTAGGCTTCCGAGCCTGAGCCAAAACTTCAAAGTGCTGTCTGTACAGCTTACACAAGTCTGACTCAGGCTGGGAGTAGGGTGACCAGATGTCCCGATTTTATAGAGAGAGTCCTGATTTTGGGGTCTTTTTCTTATATAGGCTCCTATTCCCTGTCCCGATTTTTCACACTTGCTGTCGGGTCACCCTAGGTGGGAGGCTCACTCCCGTGGACTCCAGAACACCATGTAGGAGTGCAGAGTGAGAGATGTCTGTTCAGTCTTTGGCCCCTCTGCTTATGTTACTCACATAGCTGACATTTGAGGCCATGTTTTTTGTGATATGGAGGCAAAACTGAGACAACAAACTCATTTCAGACAGGGCCACTGAACAGCCATCGGAAGGTAACCACTAACCCACTGCCTATGTGGGTTGCATTCAGACAGTACACAGAGAAATGAAAGGCTTCATATCTCAGCCCTCTAAATCCCCCTCACTGGTGTTATCTTGCACACTGACTATTGGAGTTAAACTATCTGTAAGTGAACATAAACTGACAGACAACGCACAACATACAAAATAAGACAAGACATTACTCACAAAAGGGATTTAATTGCCAGCTTTTTCTTGAGAGCAATGACAGGGCAAATTAGCACAAAGAGGCTATTCGGCACTATGACAATATCAATGTTTAAAATGTTACATGATAAAATACGTATCCTTTTGGGGCTTTTTCCTTTTTAAAAAATGCACTGTAAGGAAGAGAGAGGGGTCAGTTATGGACTGAGCAAGTTTATCCACATAAATTGAATCAAATTAATCTCTATTGAAGTTTGGAGAACCCCACGGAATTTTAAAGCCAGAGACACCTAATGGTAGCAAGCATCTTCTGACACTTCTCAGTATGAATTTCTTGTCCTTTTTGGCAATTTGGTTGGTTATTGATTACCTTAAGTCTGTGCAAGAGAGAACCACTTTTGTGTCTGGCTTTCATAATGGAGGGAATAGATGAGTCTCTGCATTCAAGCTATCATATAGGTGTTTTCTGCTTTGCCTCAGAAAGGCTCTACAATGGGTCTAATTAAAGCTCACAACCCGATCTTCTGAATGCAGCCAGAAGAGATGACATGGAAAAGGACAAAGGTTATTGCCATAGGTTTGGCAACGTATTAAAGCCGTGTCTGTAAGGGATGCTGTCAGTGTTGGTCTTATGGGGCACATTCCTCAGCGCACTGCTCTTCTGTAATGAAATCCATTGAGAGAAAAATGGGTAAATAGTGGTCACTTCAGAGGCACGGCATGTGGAGGCAGGTTGGTCTTGTCATACTTCAGCTGAGACCATTTACTTGATTGATAACATTTATATGAAGTAGAGAGGATTAAAGGCTCAGGACACTGATTTATTTTAAGAACATGATGTGGGTTGAGGAAGTAAAATGGGGATTTTCTTCTTATTGTGGCTCTTTGGACTTTTGTGGGGTTACTTCTCATGAAATTGTGAATATAATGTTGGGCAAAGGGAACTGCATATAGTTTCCCATCACAGTGATGGGGAAACAACATAAGAACCTGGACAGATTTTTTTGGTGGAAAGGAGATTGATAAGGAAGCCAGCATGAAAGTAATATTTCAAGGATTCATTTTATGTGGAGCATCAAGACTTATTTTTAGGGAGTTGGAGAGTAGACCATGCCAGCATATGTAAGTATAGTAACATTCTTGAATTTCAGTAGCGAAACTGTGAAAGGGGCACCATGTTGTATATCCAGAACAGGCCACAGAGGGGATAGGCTAGGTTGAAGGTATTTGGAGTTCTGTAGAGGGGTGGCAAAATCCCTCCTGAAAAATCAGCTTCATGTGCCCTGGCACCACAAGAGAAGGGAATCCCTACCTGCTGCAGGATGAGGGAAGTGTGCAATGAAAGTGCCAGCTGTTAAAACTGAGTAAAGAGCTGGACTAGGGCTCCTGCCCAACATGAAAGGATAACAAGGAGTTACAAATGTTTATTAAAGCTAATGTTCACATGTATCTAATACACAGATTAAAGAAAGTTTCTGTACATCTGATTAATTTCAAATATCACCATTTTGCACAAAAAGCAAAGATAGGCAGACGACAGAGTAGAATAAGCTATTATCCCACCTGGGACTTCAGAACCATCATATACTTGGGCTTGGTCTCCAACACACCAGGATATTTGGTTTACCTTGTAATAACAGGCCTAGGATAATGCTGTAGTTCAAACGAGTGAGAGCAGAAATACTTTCCTTACAAAGCTTGTTTCCCCTCTTTCTTCATGCACCTACTTGTACAGCATACGGGGGGGGGGGGGGGGGAGAGAGAGCAGTGTAAAGCAGAACATGGTTTCTGCTCATTTCTTAAATGTAAGACATGTTCCTCCCAAACACTGTCAGAGTCCTGTGGATTGGTATATTAATGTAACTAAAGTGCACATTTGTCCCTTCTACTGTAATAATCCCCCACCTCGCCTCTTTACTAGACTGGAGAATGATAAATGCAGATTGCATCAGAGATGTAGTTCACTATCATAGCAGAACTTTTGGTTTCTGATTATTCATTGTAATCAGAGAATCACAGAATTTCATTTTTCTGTGCTGCTATTCAGTACGCTCCGCTTCCGAGAACACAGAGCAGCTTTGGTGAAAAGAGAACAAAGGCTGATGGCTTTTTTCTCTTTCTTTTCTTGTTAGAGGAAGTATGTGCATGTGCACCTGCATGCGCTCAAAGGCATGATTTTAACACAGTCCTTGAGTTATATCAGTAGACCTTTTTGTTTGGACTAATCTAGTCTTTTTGTCTCCCTTTTGCACCTTTTCCCCATCAATGTTTAATGTGATAGATTATTGTGACATTTTATGAACTTTCACTCACATTTAATTACTGAGCTCAGAATTAGATAAATGTGTAGGCCCAATTATTACAACAGTCCCAATCCTGAAGCAAAACTCAGTCCATGGCATCAAATCTGACTTAGTTTCATGTAAGAACCATGGGATGAAAACCCCTGAATTAGCTCTTTTCTGCCCATCTGGTTCATGAATCTTTCAATAAACCTGGGCTGGATTTTGAGTTTCCAACAAACCCAGACCAATAAATGTATCCTGGATTGACATTTCATTTTGAACCTTTTGCACTGTAACTACAATATTTCTTTCTGTGCTTGAATTTTAAATTTTTTTATTGATTGACACGTTAAATAAATGACTGATATAATACTTGGGTGGGTTGAATGGGGAAAGGTCACAGGAAGGTATACATAAATCATCCATAACTGAATATGGCAAATATTAGTTTGAGAGCCCTTTTATTCTCAACAAAATGTTTGCCTTGGATCAGCAATTCCATTTGTTCTAATAACTGGAAGCTTTTAATGCTATTAATCTGTAGTAGGAATTTGATCTGTGATCATTGACACGCCGTTTATTTTTGGTAAGTACCAATAGAAATAACTGCAGTGTCAATCTTTGACCTGAATTACAAATAACCTTCCTTCTGGAGTAAGCAATGTACAGTCTGAAAATAAGAGAAATGTCAGATTTTGGTTAAGATCTGAGTACTGAAAGATCTCTGTATGTTACTGTTTCTTTGAGGGATTGTGGTTACTCGCCACGATTTCCTCTACTATTATTGAATTGTCCAATTTAAGTGACACAATACATTCCTTCTAGAAACTGTTGGTGGGAGTTAAACAATGAAATGTAGCTGCAGGATGTGCTATGTAAAGGGGTTGCTGCCTATAATGGTCTTTGGTGGAGTTGAGACAATAGCCGGGAGGCAATGCAATCCTGAGTCTCAAATTATCACAAACTTCATAGGTGTGTAGTCTGAGCTGCCCAATTAGTCAGCGCCCTTGGAGAATACTCACTTTTACACGCTAGCTACTGGGATCATTACCGCGCCAGTCTCCTGTGCATTGTGACACATTCTACCTCAGTAACATGCACACAGCTGCCATTTAAATCCATCAAAATTGTGCTTGAGTAACTAAGGGCAGGATTTGTCTTTGTGTCATGTCACATTTGTGAAGATAAGAGTTGCATTTTAATTTTTGAAACATGCATTCAACTTTCCACCGATCCTACAGCATCAGTTTTAAAGAAATACTAACTCCTAATCATTTTTAAAAGCCTTCATTAAAATATTACTCAGCTGGATTAAATGGAGAAAAGGCAGTTATTACGACTCAGACAAGCGTTTTCTTCCAGTTTTATTACCACTCTGTTGTTCTGAGTTGTTGCAGAGATCTTAGAATACTAGTTATTTTATGTAAGCGCAGCAACAATTGGGTGCAATGGTGGTACCATCTATATATAGGCATTCTCTATAGCCGTTATAACCATAGCATTTTAAATATGATAGAGCTTCATATTTAATTGTAAATGTCCTTGCTTTGTACTCTTTTAAAGACAGGCCACTTATGTAGCCTTATGGGGGTTGTATATTTAAAAACAGGGTTGTTCCCTATTTCTTCCACTTTGGCCCAAATGTATTCCTGATAGGCCCGAGCCTCAGCTGGGTAGATGGTGTCTGCGGCCCGTACAGAGACCAGCCTAGTCCAAATGTTGATGGGGCTAGCTAGACAGGTATTGCGGCGGAGAGGTTGCAGAGGAAGTCAACACAAGCCTTGACAGTTACAGTCTTGCCCCCTCATAGCCATTCTGAATGCTGCTGCAAACATCATTTTTCTAGCCCGTTGCTTTGGCCATGTCACCCCTCTCTTTGCATCCCTTCAGTGGTTCCTACTTCTCGACTGCATCAAACATCATCTGCTTGTCTTCACTTTCAGGGCCCTTCAGAGTCAATCCCCCATCCTGCCTACAGTGAGATTTGTGATCCCGCTGTTGAGGCTCACCTCCAGTTGGCCCACTTGTTAAATTTTCGAACAAGCACCTTTGTGCTTTCTTCCATACTGGCTCCCCACACCCAGGAGGCGCTCCCTGTAAACATCCACAGAGACACTTCATTAGCCGTCTGCAAATCCCTTTTTAAAACTTTTCTTTGCTCTGACACCTACAAAAAACGTGACAATGGTTATGCTGCTTATTGTGCTGAACAATATAGCCTCATGGTTTCCTCACTGTGTACTATATCCATTTCTATATGTCTATATCCATCTCTTGTCTCATACTTAAATTCTAAGTTCCTTGGAGCAGGGGACCATCTTTGTTTTATGTTTGTACAGCGCCTAGCATAGCAGGATCCAGATCCATGACTTGGGCTCCTGGACACTAGGGTAATAATAATATAACTTGGAGCAGGGATGGGGTAAACGTTTTAGCCCCGGGGCCGCATCTGAGAATAGAAATTGTATGGCGGGCCATGAATGCTCACAAAATTGCGGTTGGGGTGCGGGAGGGAGTGAGGGCTCTGGTTGGGGGTGTGGGTTCTGGGGTGGAGCCAGAAATGAGGAGTTCAGGGTGCGTGACGGGGCTCTGGGCTGGGGTGGAGGAGTGGGGTGCAGGCTCCAGCTGGGGGGGGCGGGCTCTGGGGGGGGGATGAGGAGTTTGGGGTGTAGGAGGCTCTGTGGTGCTCTGGACTGGGACCGAGGGGTTTGGAAGGTGGGAAGGGGATCAAGGTTGGGGCAGGGGGTTGGGGTGCGGGAAGGGGTACAGGCTCCGGCTGGGGCTGCAGGCTCTGGGGTGGAGTTGGAGATGATAGGTTTGGGGTGCAGGAGGGTGCTCTGGGCTAGGATTGAGGGGTTTGGAGAGCAGGAGGGGGATCAGGGCTGAGGTGGGGGAGTGGGAGGAAGGAGGGCTCTGGGGTGGGGCTGGGGATGAGGAGTTTGGGGTGCAGGAGGGTGCTCTGGGCTGGGATCAAGGGCTTTGGAGAGTGGGAGGGGGATCAGGGCAGGGAGTTGGGGTGTGGGGAGAGGCTCAGGGGTGCAAGCTCCGGGCGGCGCTTACCTCGAGCGGCTCCTGGGAGTAGCAGCATGTAGTTTGCCCACCCCTGACTTAGAGTATCTTCCCAGATGGAACCCCCAACGGCAAGCAGTGGCAATGGTGCTTGAGAGGGCGGGGGGCAGCTGATGCATGGAATGTCCACAACCCAGCTATGGGCTATATGAGTTAAGTCCAATATCTGTAAGCGATTCAACTATGTATTTAGATGAAGCATAGTAAAATGCCTATAAAATGTAGTAAACTCTCTCGTGAATGGTAACTACCTCAGCTGCATTGAAGTGTGTTAAAATACCACAAGCAATTAAATCATATTATGAACTTTCCAAATTTCATTGTCTAATTCACAGCTGTTCTTGTGCTACATGAGTACAGTAAATGTGAGAACATGGTAAAATACTTTAAAAAAAATAAAACCATTTGAACAGTGTAAAACAGGCCAAGCTGATCATCTTAATTCCTTTTAAATAAAACTACATTTATTTATTTATTTATTGGTTTGTAAGTGAATTTATGATGTAGGGAGTGCGAGGAGGAAAACAGGGGAGTAAACAACTCTGATTTGGGCTAAGATTTTGTGCTGTGTGCCAAGACTTTCGTGAAGCAAATTTTTGTCGCCAAATTTTAACTCTGTAAAATATATTATAACAGAAATGCTCCAACGCCCTACAATTCTAACCATACATAACTCTGTTATAATGAATTTAATTTTGTAGTCAAATTTCATATTGCGTATTATAGATTGTATTATATATCACCAGTTTACACAAATTAATCTCAGAATAGCTGGAGTGTGTTTGCAGGATGAAGAGAACCTAAAAATGTCATCTGCCAGTTTAAATACTCCTTGCTATATTTTGTTGTTGTTCCTTATCAGTATTGGTCATTTCCATCCTGTTGAACATATTTGCATTCATTCCTAGTTCTCTGTCCTGTTTGTTTTATTTAATGATCCATGGCAAGAAGTAGATTCTGTATTAGAGCAAACCAAAATGAAATTGATTTTCACCATAGGATTAAAGAAGTTCTATTTTAGATCATAAATTATGGGACGTATTTTGAGTAGGTAGGTAAGGGGAGCACCACTGACTTCTGTGGAGCTATGCTACTTAAACATACTTTACATAAACTGAGAGGGCCAGCGGAAGATCTGGCCCTCTCAGTTTAATTAGAATGACTGTACAATTTAACAGGATTGCTGTTCCTCTTAAAAGAAAGAAAAGGGAACACAGTGAGCTGTACTGGTAAAATCTGCATGGGGGTGCAGTGGATCAATGCAGCTTGTAGATGTCTTGATTCTGCCCACTTTCAGGTCTTCACTAACTGTCTACAGGCCCTTTGGAGGAACAGAGATTGTAGGTGGCTTGTACCACTGCACCCTTTCCCTGGGTGCACTTTCTGCCAGCGGAATCCCATGTCCTGGGCTGTGCAAGCAGAAATTAATCCAGTTCTTAGAACCATAGAATTACAGGAGTTAGATATAGAGAAGACTTGTTAGTCCCTTTCCCTGACAATGCAGACTTGTTCTCTGCATTTGCTGACTCAGTTGTGTCAAAAATTGAATGAATCAAATATTTTATCTAATTGTAATTATAAAACCTTAATATTTGAGCATTTATACTGGTATAGGAAATACAACATGACTTGTTTACTCAAATTTCAATTATTCATATTCCATATTTATACAATCCGTTATGCAAAAAATAAAACCCCTCACTCTAGAAAGCCTATCTGTTTCTATATTCATATTGTGCCCATTGATGTGGTATATGAGCACTGAAGTGACAGCTCTCCTTTCCTGTGTTCACCATATATTGGTGTGGAGCTCTCTAATGCTAGATGGGGGAAGAAAACAGAATGGGAACTAGGGGAAGGTATGATCAACAAATGTCAAGTGGGTTCCCCACACTACTTCTGTGTGAAGAGGGGGGAGGAAAAGTGTTGCAACACTTCAGAGTCTGTTCGGGTTTTTTTTTTCAGTCTGTGCCAGCAGTTCCCCAAGTGTGAGATACAGACAGATATTTCCATTGTTCTCCAAAGTCTCTGCTTTCAGTTAAAAAGTAAAAATCTAGCTACTGTGGTTGCAAAGCAAACTTTGAAAATTTGGAGTGAGTGTAACTGATACAGCAGTGTCTGCCTGAGTTTTCAGAGAGCCTGAAACAATAGCTCTCAGGTGTGAACTGCCCCATTCATTTCAGTGGATGCTAAATTAGTTGCCAGTGATGATACTTTAAATATCAATACTCTGAATTATTTCACCATCCTTAACATGTAAGAAAGAAGAGGAAATATCATCTTATGAAGATCTACACCAGTGTTACGCAACGTGTGGGACAGACTGCTCAGAGAGGTGCAGTGGACTAGCTGGGGAAGGGGGGAGGGAGTGGAGGAGATGTACAAATTAAGTTGTCAAGACCTTTAACAATGAATAGGACAATAACTTTAGCTGCAGTGCATTGAATGGACTCTTTCAGGAAGAGGTTAGAGGCACAGAGGCAGGAGAAGAGGAGACATTATTTTCCTAGTAGATGTCTCACAACCCCCAGAGGGCCCTTTTCCTTAAATCCATCCCTAGCAGAACAGACTGTGACATTACAACAATAATTTAAATTTATAAAGTAGCATCTAAATTTAGTTGGGTCTGAATGTTTTATAGTGCGGAGCATTTAATTAATAAACCGTTCCAGGACTCTCGCTGACAATGGACAAGACTAATTGCCACATTAAGAGCTACTGTATGTTCTCACTTCAGGGTCTTAGTGTTAATGGAAGTTGCGTGGCTAAAGTCCTGCATGCTGAATTAAGAGTATGCCCTTTAATATCTATCATTCTTTTCCTTTATTTAGCCTGCTGAATTCCAGTTAACAGTGAGGCAGACCTCTCGCTCCAAAGTGGGGGGAGGGAATATGAGGGATCAAATTCCATTGGGGGCAGTGTTCCCTCCCCACATGTGCCTCATGGAAAGAGCTCTGGATTCAGAGTTAAGGTGGAGCTGTGCTGACAGGGCAGAGTTGCACTACCGGGAGAGGCTCAGCAATAAAAGACTCAGCAAACTGTTCTGATTTCTGGAGGGATGAAGTGCATAGGGAACCCATCTCTCCACTCCCATAGAGCAGTCCACCATCATAAACTGCCTGAGTCCACCTGGCCCACTTTAAGGCTGTGCTGGCTGCCTCTGGGGCTCTGAGTGGTGTAAGGTTTGTGGGTAGCTTGTGTTGCTGTGTCCCCTGTTCCCATCTGACTTTCCTCCTCTTAGAATCAGGATTTGGCGGCTGCATCAGCAGAATCATTGGAGTGAATTGGTCTCTCTTCTTTATTTGTTATTTCTGCTATTAAGTTAATGGGAGCATCCTCTCAGTGCTAATTTTCTGCTCATAACATTTAAAATGTTTTACCTCACATGAGTTTTAGTCTTTCTGGGTAACGGGGAAAAAAAAACCAATTAAGACCAAAGCAGAAACTCCACCTCTGCAGAGGTTTGTTAACATAATATTTAGTGGCAGCATGCTGCTTAGTTTGGCTCAAAATGTGCAGCACAAATAGAAATGTCATCTTTGATTCCCTGCAAAATATCTGTTTTCCTTGGGAAGTTAATTACTGATTTTGAACTGTTTGAAATGAGGCTTAATGATGGCCTTCTCATAATTTTGACAAGTGATGGACTGATTAGAACAAACTTCACACAGATTTAAATGTGAAATAATTAGAACATGCTTCCTTTTCCTCCAATCCACTGGCTGTTTTCTTTTCTGTACCTTAAACAATGTGGGAATTACAATACCAGAGCAGTCCAACAAGGATGTTTTGAAAATTCTCTTCAGATAATTGTCAAGTTGGCAAATAATTGAAGTAGGCAACTCTGTTGTATAATAGATAGCCCCAAAGAGCATACAGTCTAAGTAGGAAGTGCATTCTCTTTGTTTTTTCCTTGTTAAGATGACTGAACAAGAGAGATGGGTGAGTGGCTAATAGGTCACTCGCCTCACCACAGTGACCAAATGAGGGATGCATGCATGGAGACTAGGACTCCGTTTGATTCACCCCAGTGGACACATTTTCATTTTTCTGTGCTCCAGGGGTCAGCTGCAGATGATCAGAGATTCATTCTGCCTAACTCGGCACATTTCCCAGGTGCCTCATCCCAGGCCAGCCCTGCTCACTTTGTCAGCTGTGCCAGCTCGCTGCAAGCACAGCAGGTGTTGCTAAGACCATCTCTACTACATACCCATTCCAGGTGCAGTTTCTGCAGCTAAGGGTTCATAACTGGGCTCTGCTGGTCAAAGGGGGTGTGTGTGTGTGTGTACATACAGACACACACACACACACACACACGTTCTTAACTTGGTTGCGGTAACTTGGATTAAAATAGCAGTGAACGCACAGAAACTTGGCTCATAATTTGGCTGAGCAGATCGAATTAAAATTTATAGGGAGCCTGGGACTGGACTTGAACTGCTAACCAAAGTTAAAAGCCAAGTTGCCATGTCTTCTCTATTTGAACCAAAGTTAAGAACACACCTTTTTTTTTTCCCTAGAAATGTAGACATACCCCAGATTCACCAATGCACTCCATTTCCTCCTCCACATCTTCCAGCTTGCTTGTCCTCACTAATCATTCCTCCAGCACTGCCAACTCCCTCTCTTGTGCCTAACCAAAACAAACCAACCAGCTTCAGCAAGAAAGGGAGGGAACCTTTGTTACTTGGGACAATCCTGTCCCTTCCTCTATAACAATGGACGTTTCATTGCACAAATTGTGGACAGGATTCTGAGGAGTCTCACCCCTTGCTCAGTTCTGCCTGGGCCTACTGCATGGCAGGGGGTGAAGTCAGAGTATCAACCACTACAAAGGTCATCCTGTCCTCTTCCTCTCCCCCAGGGTTTCAGGAGAACTGTATAGGGAGCTCTTCGGTTGGAGTAGCCTCCACAGAGCTGCACCACTGTCTGAAGGGCAAGATTGGTCTCCCTTAGATCTTACACATCTGCCCAGGGACAAATTGAGCCCGGAGAAGATGATTTGCCTCATGTTGAATTCAAGATATTTACTTCTTTGCTTACGGCTCAGTCATGCAAGGTGCTGAGCACTCTGGCTCCAATCCAGCAAAGTACATGCTTAACTTTAGTGGTCCCACTAAAGTCATTGGGGCTACTGATGACCTTTAAGGTCAATCACATGCTTAAGCGCTTTGCCAGATTGGGTCCAGTGTGCTCAGTCCATTGAAGGATTGAGCCCTCATTGAATTGTTGTCGGTTGTGCTCTCTCAGAGTTGCTTTTCCCACTCCCTCATTTTCTGTTGTCTCCTGTTCATAATGGTCTGTCATCTGCTGTGACCTCTTATGTTTGTATTATTTTGATTGATTCCTTAAGGTAGAGACTTTGTCATCTTATTGTATCTTACACACCAATGGTGCTGTATCTAGAATAATGAATGCACAATGTTCTATTGCATACGTTACAACAAGACTTAAGTGCCATTTCCCGTACTGCAGTAAACTTTTCTGTACTGTGCTAAGTACACCTTGGGAATGCCCTCATTAATTGGGCCATTCTCTCATTCATTTACTTTTAATTGCCTGAGAGTATCATTACTGAGTTCAGTGCTGCCGGGATGTGGTAAAACATTGCATTAGAGTGTCCTTTTGTGACAAGGGCAGCTTGTTGGTGTAATAGATGACTTCAGATCTGGGTATTTCCTGGGCCCAGCAAATATTTCTGTCCATCCTTCCATGCTGCCATCAGTTGAACTAATACTTAGTTTTCTTGCCTTCGGTGGAGGAGTGCTTTATTTTTATTTTTTTCATTTGAGCCTAATCTTATGATGAACTAAGCACCCTTAAGAGTCCCAGTGAAGATTCTGAAAATGTCAAAGGGTCTGGCCCTTTGTGAGGAATTACAGGCGAAAAGCCTCTAACATACAGTAGTGGCTTTCTTTCCTTTTTTTTTTTTTTCTTCTTCTTCTTCCAGAAACATTGAGAAAACCACAAGAGACAGGCAGAATACAATCTCATTTAGCTGGTGTTGGATTTTGTCAGTTATTTACTCAATACTCTATCATATTAAAGTGAATTGAACATTTGCTTGACATCTGCCTTGGCAAACCAAACCCTATTCTCATAGTGTTCTGATACAAGAAGACAAATAGACAACAGTTTAATTCAAATAGTAATTGGTTGAAGAGTTATGACCTGCAGGCTGGCTAGTCCCAGAGGGTGATTTTTTGTGCACTGCCTATTTTCTGCATGAAAGAGGCAAGCTACAGCTTTATCATTACAGTTTTCAACATCTGTAGGGCATGTGCGTCTTTGCAGAAGTGAAGTCAGAAAGCAGTGCTAAATATTTTTGGGGTGAGGTGTAAATCTTTAGGGTATGTTTGTCTGGCTAGTGAGCATATTGGTAGAATGTATTCCATAAGCATACAAACTAGAAATCAGACATCACTGTGGCAGCTGTCAGCATGAGCTGATTAGTAGGATGTGCTTTATAGTATGTTTCTCCTCTGCGGGAAACACAGTGCCTGCAATAATACACATTTTCTTTTTGAATAAGAAGTGAACCAAGTTGGGAACACTAATGAACCCAAACTTCAGCTCTCCTTGGTCCCAAAACATTTTCTAGATTCATATGGATTAAAAAAAATACTTCTTCCTCTCCACGCATTGGCTTTTTTTCCTGAGTTTGACTAATCACAATCCTCCAAATCCTTCCTCCCAAAAACATAAGAGCAGCCATACTGGATTAGACCAAAAGTCCATCTAGCCCAGTAACCTGTCTTCCGACAGTGGCCAATGCCAGGTGCCCCAGAGGAAATGAACAGAATAGGACATCATCAAGTAATCCATCCCCCATCCCCAAATCATCCTACAGGCCCCAGATTGAATCCTCTCAGCAATTCTCTAGTAAATCCCAGTCTCGCCTTTAACTCGCATGAATTTCCCTACTTATGAAGAACAGCAATACCCATACAGCTTCACTCTAATATGCTTCATAGTTTAACTGTAAAGTCAATATGACAAAGTACCATATGCCAAGCAATGACTTGTGTTTTCTCCTGTTTTACAATCTAAGCTGGTAGCCCAGTCAAAACGTCTAACACATGCCTCTAGCAGCCTCTGTTGCACACTGACTACCTCCAGAGTTGGGAAAGGAGCTAGAGGCATAATAGATGGTCCTGAGAGATAATTTCTCATGTCTCAATAGCTGTAGCCAGGGAAGGGTTATTATGACAAGCAAGTGGGGGAAGAGGAGTTTTTGCAGAGTTACTGAGACAGTAGAGGAAGTTCTATCACCGAACGTTCAGATAAGTGTCTGCCCGATTTTGCTACAAAATAATATAGAGAAGTTTAATTATATTAAAATGCAATTAAAATCTCAGAATTATCATAGTCCCACTCCCCCCAACCAAATTTCCTGACTGAACTCCCTAAGTTGCAAATTCAGGAGTGAAGTCCTATCTCAGGCAAAAATCGCCATGGAAGCCTACACACACCACATTCTGAAAACAACCACAGTCCAGGGTTCTCATTCTGACCATCACCTTGCAATTTCACTAGCTCCCATTATAGTTTCAAATGGTTAGTTTAATTTCCTATTTCACAGGTGCTTGTGTGAATCCTGACATGTTTCACAAGTATGCATGAATTAGATCCATGGTAAAATGTTTGCAGCCAGCAGCTCTGTTTGCTGACTGAAAGAATGAGGCATTTTTCATCATGGATAACGTGAATCTTCCCAGATTTATCCAGGGTAAAATGTTTACATTTATCACAGATAAATTTAATTCCTATGTAAATCAAAACATTTGTTGTGCAATAAAATACAACAGGCCAGATGATACTTCCTTAGACTTAATTGTGGAGCTATCCTCCAGTCTCACATTTTCTGTTCTCTGCCCACAGCAGGGTTCAGATTCCCCCCATGGCACCATCCCCACACATTTCCACACACCGTGGTGCCCTCTCTTCACAAGCCGGAAGAGTGCTTGTGAATTCCCCTAACACCCACATTGCTGAGAGTCACCTGATAGCACAACTGCAGTGTCAGGGAGCAGGATGGCCCATCCGGGTTCACAGCTGGAGCAGGAGCACAGGGCCTTAACACAGATAGCCTGGCCCCTCAGATCCTACAGACTTAGGGATGAGAGAAACACCATGAGGAAATTTTCTTGGACATTTGCTTGCCAACAGTCCTCTCCTGCCTCTTTAAATGCAGGATAGGAAAATATGGCCTTTCTGTTTTTACCAGTTTAAAAACTGTTTTCTATTCTGCGCCACCACCTCCTCAAGTTGTTTGGTTTTTGTTAATTCAAGACAAATCTGCTGAACTGTTTGCATTTTCACAGAGCTCTTGCATACGTGACCATTTCTATTGGTTTCATTAACACTATATTTGTTCACAGGTCTCTACTCCACTACTTCCCTGCTTGAAGCAGTTTGATATTTTCTCCTTTGGCTAGAGGGCTCTGTGTGTGATTTGCTCTTCACTGCAAACTTTCTGAACAAAAGACAGCATGCCTGTGAGCTTAGAGTGAATGGTGCATCAGGCTTTGAATCTCTAAGAAGCAGCTGGCTGCAACTTTGGTTATGATCTAATACAAAAAAGCACACCCAGCCAACTCCTGCCACATTCACCTGAAGCGATAGAAATTTGTTTTAAGATTTTGCACATACATGCTTTTACTGAAAGACCAAGTTGTACATGGCATGCAGAATATCAATGACTATCCAGTGTTAAACAGAAAAATTAACACTGAGGGATAGGAGATAATAAAAGATACAGTTTGTGAAGTCTGGTAATAGTCTTTGCAGTTCACTTTGTTTACATCAGGCTCACTGGCATACTGATGCTCAGACTTGTAGTTCTTCTTCCATTTACACTTAAAATTAGCCAGCAAATATACAAGGTTCACAGCATATATACTTAGAGCCTGTGTTTCTGAGACTGAGAGTTATTATTTCCCACCACTTTTCTTGGGAAGCTGCTAGTGATTTTGTTTTCAGATTCATGTTTTAGGTGTTTACTGTCATTTACTGTGAACTCTGGTCTTTTGGGAGTTTTTTTCTTCCTTCTGTCCCTCAAAATGCTGACCATATGCTGGATTTGCTTTGCATTTCTGCATGCAAATTTGTGTTTTAGAGTTCTTTACATATTTGTACTGACAGGCCATCAATATGCTAAATTAGTATATATACAGCTAACAAGTACATGTTTAACTGGTTTATAATAACATTAAAACAGACTCAACAGATTGTCTCAGCAGGTTTTAGTAAACTGTACTTATCCACAGTTCCTGTGAAAAATGGATACAACTGTAACAAAGTGTTCCCTTGCAGTAATCAGATAAACAAAGATGCAGAAGTAAATACATTTGTCTTGAGTTAAGGATTTGAGCTTTCTTCCCTGGTAGAACAATACCCAAACGATGTTTTAGTTTCTGTTTTAAACAAATGGCATTGTAGCATTTGTCATAAAATGCTGCTTGCTTGAATGCAAATATATTTGTGTATGTTTAGTGGACATCAGTTAGTGCTGATAAGAAAATGCTTTTTTATGCAGTACTTTGAAAGTGTAAGGTATTCTAAGCGT
The DNA here is from genome assembly GCA_037349315.1 of Chelydra serpentina. NCBI lineage: Eukaryota > Metazoa > Chordata > Testudines > Chelydridae > Chelydra > Chelydra serpentina. The sequence continues at coordinate 3,111,640 of JBAIAC010000018.1, forward strand.
TTAGTATCATTACAATATCAAAATCTTACTGTGCAATCGACATAATTAATAATGTGACTACACGAAGAGCTCTTACTTCTAATCAAGCCTAATTATCCTCTCCAGGTACATTACTGTTAATGAGTGGTAGCACCACTGAAGTCAATGGATTAAAACTGGTGTAAAACTACTGAAAGATGAGAAAAGAATCAGACCCTTATAGCTGTGTTCCTTTATGAGCTTTAACATCTTCCCTACAGAAGTTACTTTGCAAAGTTGCCTGCAGTGACTGGGAATCTTGGTGAAAGTATGGATTGCCTATTACATCAATTTTTGCTTATTTTTGGTGATTGATCTAATTTATCTGTATTCAAAAATCACATACTGTAATGTGCTCAAAAATGTTGAAAAGGAAAATAGACACTTAGAAACATCATTACAACAAATTCTGAAGGAAGCGTGCTTATTTGCCACCTGTGGGCTTACCCATGTGATTAACATTATTCACATGAGTAGTCCCTTTGAGTTCAATAGAACTACTCAAGAGGCTTCGATCCTGCATCAGGATGCATTAGTGCAAACCTTTAACAGAGTTTCATTGACTTATTGGCCTCTGCGGGGGACAGAGGTTCATGCGAGCAGATCCCAGTAGAGGAGCAGGGCCCATGTCTGCGCAGGGCCGGTGCAAGGAAGTTTCACGCCCTAGGCGAAACTTCCTTGCACCAGCCCTGCGCCCCTCCAGCTAATGCCGCCCCCTGCAGCCAGCCCCCCGCAGCCAGCCCCCCCGTCCGCAGGAGCTCAGCCCCCCCTTCCTCCCAGGCTGCGGCAGCTGAGCATGGAGCCAGGAGTCTGGGGAGCGGCTCGCTGCAGCTGAGTGTGGAGGCAGAAGGCAGCTGCCTGCCGCCCCCCAAATCCTGGCGCCCTAGGCGACCGCCTAGGGTTGCCTAGTGATAGCGCTGGCCCTGTGTCTGCGTAATGTATGTTACTCACCTAAGTGTTTCAGGATTGGGCACTGTAACAGTTAGAACCTGAGACATCCAAAACCTTTGCAAACATGGTGTAATGTCTTAACGAGGTTGTAGTGTATGTTAACTCAATTTCACATAAACAAAGGTGGTTCTATATCTGTAAATGGAAGCAATGATTAATATGATTGCACGCATAAGCATGACTTACTATCCTTAGGGCAACAATCCTTAGGCTGAGAAGTTCTTGTGCAGTACAGATTCATACATTCCTCCTGGATTATAATCCAAATAATTATATCACCTAGCATGGGAATCAGAAGGTTCTTTAGTGACTAATCCTTTCTCTACTTGAGATGAATGTATACTTGTGGGGGCAGGGAGTTGCTTGTATTTTTTTAGAAAAAGAGACGTTTGAAATTTTCAAAGCACAAAACAATTTAGAACCCACTAACAACACATACAAAGCAACAGTACATCAGACAATGTACTCTTCAATAACTGACTTAAGTTTATTCAAAGAGAAAAGCAGCCAAGACATTTGAGACGTTCTTGCACTCCAATAATTCTGCTGTGGTTAGCTCTAATGCTGTTTTGTGCTACACGGAGAAGAGAATAGTTGTCTGAGACTTAATATAAATTCGTTGATTTTTCCAAATAACAATGTTCATTGCATTAGAACTGCTTGGTACTGGGATCCAGTGACAGCTTCTCACTGCCTGTTCCCAGTCTAGACACTGTAGATGTACCATTCCATCGTCAATGAAGCACACAGATCCTGAGTCTGTGGCCAAACTTATATACCTTCCTAGAGTTAGGCTTGATTTATAAGTTTAAAAAAAAAAAACTCTCTCTAGAGGAACCTCAACATAAGCTTCCTCCCTGAACTTGGTTTTTCTATGGGTTTCCATCCAGAACTTACTTAATTCTGCTTACAGCCTTAATACTACCACCTTTATAGTCAGAGTAAAAACCATATATAAAAATATATCATGTTATTTAAAATTACTATTTTATGGACTTTTAAGAGCATTCTGATTTTGCCCCTCTTTTTATGGACTGTCTATGAATTCATGGACTGTCAGTACCTAAAAGAGCAAGGAGGTGGCCAGGAGGTAACTTTCATGCTCAGAAATGAGATTTTTCCATAACCAGATACCCATAAAAGTTGTATGAATTAGGAAGTGCCAATCTTTCTAGTTTGTTTGAAGATGGTTTTAGTTTTGTATGTGTAGTAAAAGGAGACATGAAATAAATGGTGTTTGTTATTGACAAGTGCCAGGATAGAAAACTCAGTATAAAAACTTGGAAACAATATTTGTAAAAGGGGCAATATTTGATCCACAATTGGAGGTGTAAGAGAATTGACCACAGCCAAAGAAACACACTTCTGCTTCAGGCTCGCACCTAAACCTTGCATTTACACACTAACCAGATGGCATAGTACTTTTCGGCAATAAGACTTGATAGGTTTCTTGGGTATTATAGTCTATTACTGGGCTCTTAAAACATGCCTTAAGCCATGTTATTTAGGGACAGAGCCAATAACCACCCAAATAGTTTACTGATCTCTTACAATTGCCATATTTCACGTATTTGATTATTGTTATGTAATCAAATTTGTAAATAAAATACAAGTTCAAATCTCTTTACTGACATGATTTACCATTAGCTAAAACATTGGGTCTATAGCTCAGGAGTTCTACCAATGATCAACTTACTTGTCCTCTCTGTGCCACAGTTTTCCCCTCTGTAACATGGAGAGGGTAATACTTCATTTTCAGGGTTAGTGAGGCTTACTATTTGAAAAGTGGAGTGAGACTTTGACATACCAAGGTGCAATCCAGACAAGTGAGGGGCTGTCACCCCTGCCAGGCAACCTTGGCTGCCTCACAATGCCTTGCTGGTATAGCTCCCACCTGGGCTGCTCACAAACAGCCAAATCGCATGTGTCCATTCAGTATGGAATGGGGTGCTACATTGACCATCAAAAATGACAAAGGACCATGGTCCTTAGGGGATGTGAGCCTACATGTAAATGTCTTAGAACTCTAGGCCATCAGATTGACATGTGGGTGTTCCTACCAGTCCTGCGGCGCTCTGTAGTAGAGATACTGACAGACAACATTTGGTGATGTACTGCATAAACAAGGGGGCACTCACCCTTCTCCACTGTGCAGAGAGGCAATAAGTCTGTGGAATAGCTGCTGCTTACACAGCATAATCCTGATAGCTCTATACCTGCTGGGAACCAGCAACAACTTAATGGATCTCCTGAGCAGACAATCTGTTACCAGTCATGAGTGATCACTGCTGTGGTCCACTACAGAGTTGATATTCCATCAATGGGGGAAATCTGGTCATTGTCTCCGATGGCAAACAGGTCTATGTGAAGTGCCCCAACATCTGTTCCAAACAGGAAGTAAAAGGTTTCTAACTATCAGAGGATAGTTTTTTGGAACAGCCTCCCAATAGGAGTTGTGGAAGCAAGAAGCTTAATTAGTTTTAAGGACCAGCTGGGCAAATTTGAGTGTGATTGTATGACTGGGTCGCTTGTGATGGTAGGGGACAGGGCTCAACAGCCCTCGGGCTCACTTCTGGTTTATAGCTTATATTCCTAAAGTTCATGCTTCAGGGTTTCAGCTGGCCATCTTCAGGGGTCAGTAAGGGATTTTTTTCCCCCCAAGTATTGAGAGACCTTTTTATCTCCTTCCTCTGAAGTGTCAGGGATGGTCATGGCTGGAGATGGGACATTTGGCAGGGTGGGCCAGGGCTCTGAGGTAGCACCAAGCATTTGTTCTCTCGGGATTGCCTTGCTGGTTCTTGCTCACATGCTCAGGGTCTAACTGATCTCTGTGTAGAAGATGTGAGATAATTTTTCCCCAGGTCAGATTTGTAGTGACTTTGGGAGTATTTTGTCTTCCTCTGCTGCATGTATCTGGGTACATCTCATGTAATCATCTCCCTGCCATTGTGGGGGCCTTGAGCACTGTGGCAGCTCAGTCCCTCGTTGTCTCTCTGTGGCACATAATAGTCTAGTCTTCTATGGGCTGTAATGCTTTGGTCTAATTCTGGTTGTCAGGTTTAGTGTGCAGGTGATATTGGTGGTCTGTGTTATACAGGAGGACAGACTAAATGATCTAGTTGCCCCTTCTGGCCTTAAACTCTGTGACATGAACCTGGGATCCCTACTGGATGCTTTCCCACTGATCCCTCTAATCTCCAGGGTGATTGCCAAAGCCAGATGAACCTGGGCCAGGCTTATCTTCAGCTCTCTAGTGGCTGAGACAGTTGTGGCTGTTGGACTTGCTGTACGTATCCGTACAGTCCCTAGTCGGGCTTTCTGACTGTCCACACCTGTTGCCTCAGAACCAGGGCAAGTATTTCATCCAGAGCTGACATTGCTGGAACCGATGACCTGGATGAGAACCCTGGATAACGACTGCTCCTCGTCTATCCAGGAGTTCCTGGCACAAGGCAGGAAACTATGCGCAAGGCTGACTTCTTCCTCTAGTGAAAGAGATTTTCCATATTGGCAGCCCAATGTGGCCTAGTGCCTGAGCAGGTCTTGATACCAAAGACTCTGGATTACTTATTGCAGTTGAAACATTCTAGACTTTTATGTTCAATCAAGGTTCATCTGGAAGTGATACCCGCGTACTGTCCTCTGATACAGTCACATGTAATCTTCTCCCATCTGATGGTATTGAAATTCTTAAAAGCTTGATGAATACTTTCCCACTGGTCACAGAGCATACTCCAACATGGGACCTGAACATCATACTCCTGAGGCTTATGGAGCCCCCCTCCCAAGCCCCTCACACAGTGCTCCATCCACCATCTTATCCTTAAAATAGTTTTTCTGTTTGGGCATCTCCTTGGCCAGGAGAGGGAGTGAGATTTGGGCACTCATTGAAGAACCTCATACGCCTCGTTCCACCAAGACAAAGTGGTTCTGAGACATCCTGTGAAGTTCTCAAGGTGGTGTCTGAATTTCATCTTAACTAGGCAATCAATTTACCTGTGTTCTTCTATGAGCCACATTCCACATCGGGGGGGGAGAAATGTTTATTAAATATAATGTTTAAAATCAAATTTACACAAGTTTAGAGGGAAGGTACTGTACATCTGGGGTCAGGCTTGAGTTATGAGGGATTACAAGTATTGGTTACAAGGTTCACAGGATCATAGAATCTCAGGGTTGGAAGGGACCTCAGGACGTCATCTAGTCCAACCCCCTGCTCAAAGCAGGACCAAACCCAACTAAGTCATCCCAGCCAGGGCTTTCTCAAGCCTGACCTTAAAAACCTCTAAGGATACATACATACATACATAGTACATAACCAGCATAGACCCAGATTGGGGTGTGGAACTACATACTATAAACATCTCCTCTGATCTGAGTTACTATATCAACAGGGCTAAATCATTCAGAATGTACCCATGTCTGTTTGTGGTGATAGCTGACCACTTTTAAAGCCAGGCTGTTGCATCCCAAAGACTGTCAAAGTAGAAAACTCAGTGTACCAGCTGGCAGATGGCCTTCACCCACTGTCCATCAATGCGCACTTTGCCAGAAATCAAGCAATTCCTTGTTTCCAAAACGTGTTGAGATCTGAAATCTGCAAGGCTGCTACATGGAGCAAACTGCTCCTGTTTGTAAAGTATTATGCTCTGAATTTCACGGCTAGAACTGATGCTACATTCAGGCGAGCAGTACTCCAATCTCTGTTTGACTGATACAGCTGGTATTCCTGGTTCCCGAAATGTTTTGAGGGGGTACTGCTTCTAGTCCCCTACAGTGGTATCTACACTGACACATACTGGAAGGGTGAATGGTTACTTACCCTACAGTAGCTGTGGCTCTTTGAGGAGGTTGTAGTCCAGTGTGGATCCCATGACCTTGCACGTCCCCTTTCAGAGTGCCTAGCTAAAACCAAGAGCTTGGAATTGCAAAAGAGTCGTGGCAGTGGGCTAGTGAGCAGCCCTGACAGACATTGCTATTCAGAAGAGTCCAAGCTTGTGTGCATGAGCCACATGCATGTGTATAGTGAGATCCACACTGACGACAACATCTTGAAGAACCATGGTTACTGTAGGGTAACTATTCTTTATACCATGTAATCCTTTCCATGGCATATCACCTGTGCAACTCACCTTTTTGTGAGGAAAGGGTGGAGGGGAAAAATTGTTGTTGTTTTTTTGTAGGGGGTGGGGGAAATCTTGAGCCTTGTGTGTTCCTCCTTAGACTCTCTGGGCCACGTTTTCCAGTGACATGGTGGCTTTGTGCCAGGGAGATCTGGCCTTAAAGATGATGTAATTAGCTCAGGGAGGGTCAACTCAGTGTAATGGTGGTTTTTCCAGTGGCCTACAGCCAGTGCAAGGGTTCTTACACCCTCTCCTTCCCCTCCCTGCTGCTGCTTTAGAAGGGGAAGGGGACTTGACCAGCATGCCCCTACATCCTGCCAATCCTCGCCTGCAATTTCTGCCCATGGGACAGTGTGTAGCTGGTATAAATTAGATCAGATTTAAGGCTGCTCTAATTTGGTGCATGGAGACAGCAACACCAGAATCGGAAGAATGCAAAGGTGGTGTTTTTAGGCCACTTGTGCACACATACATCCCAATTTACTCTCTGATTAATTCATTTGTATCCAGGACCTGGCCCTATGTCTTTCAATACAGTTTCAGTCATGTTTATTGGCATGACAAGGTATACAATACTGGCCAAAATTAATACAGTACATTGAATAGCTGTGTCTAGGATTTAACAGTAGTCCGGAATATCGGGTCTGCCTAGCTGAGAGCCAATAACAGCCAGACAGGGATAAGGAAAGAAAGTTACTTTATTCTGCAGAAAAAGGAGAGTCTGTGCCAAGTGACAGGACTCTAATTAACACAGAAATTACAGGTCTTTTATACACACTTAGACAAAGCCCTGGTGTGTTAACATTTGATTGGTGCTAGCTAGACCTCGGATGTCTGCTATCTGGTCAGTAAAAACTGGTATAGGATAGCTGTCTCAGCTGAAAAACACTATTCTTGTGTAAGCGAAGGACAACTGTAAAAATGCAAGGTCTTGCGTAGGCGAGGCATCTACTTCCCCCTAGTGGCCTCTGGTTGCCATGGCTGCTGGCTGTTAAGGGGGTCCATTGTATCTTATGTCTTTTACAGTAGTAAAGGAGTTTTGTCTGTGTGTCCATTAGTCCACTTATGGTGCAGTGGCAGGATGTCAAGTATTGTAAGGCAGTTTCTTTTTATCCAGATTAATATGGGCTTTTCTTCCTCATTTTTAGTGGGAAATCTTTGTCTATTTTCAGGAGCTTTAGAAAATCTCTCCCATACATTGTATATTCTGTGGTGAAGTAGAAAGTGGCTCGCACTTTCAATTTCTCCTATGCCATAAGGATTACAAAGGCAGTCGTCCTTGGGTTTTACCTAGGCCTTGTATTCCTTGGTTTCGATATCCCGTTTGTGATCACTGGTTCTATATATGACAAGAGTCTGCCTGGACTTTCCATATTTGACTGTACTATGTAGTCTATTGTAATGCTTCTCTGAATGAATCCATAGAGATCTAGTTTGTTTTTTATGAGGTCTTTGTAGTAGGTAGCATATTGTCCTTTTTAGGATTTGGGTTAGAATCTTGTGCATTACACTTTTAAAAAAAATGAACAAGATTGTATCATTGTTATGGGTATCAATACTTTTAAGACTTAAGATCTGTGGCAATATAGAACCGGAGTTTGTGCCTGAGATTTCTTTTCTGGTTCCTCAGAGTCTTCTGAGGAAGTACGTATTTTGAGCGAGGTGCTGCAAACAGTCTGTCTTTTTATACTTATTAACTTATTAACTGGGGAAATTGTCCTAGATCTGCTAATGAATTGCACTGTAGGTAGGTACAGGGTTTCTTTTAAAATGTTGTCTCATGTCAGAATGTGGTTACTTGTTGGGCCCCAGATTTCACACTCATGTATTAAAGTCGGAAAACCATGTTTAAAGTTTAGCAGGTGCTTAATTCCTTTGCTGAATCTTGGCCTTTAGCAGTAGTTTTACTGGGTGAAGTCAAATGTTGCTAGCGCTTTATGCAGTATAGGGCTGCTAGAGTTCGATCTTGTAGAATACATGGCTGACCTACAACTTCCTGGTGCACTAATCGTGAACAGCCAATGACTGTGTGAGGGTACAGTTGGTCAGGAAAAGGAATTTTTGACTTTTCAGATTTTTGTTTCTGACATTTGTTTTCATCCTGAATTGTGATGAAACATCGAAACTTAGGATATGAAACAATAGTAAAGAATAAAATTGTCAGGCACATAGAAGAACATAAGTTGTTGAGCAAAAGTCAACATGGTTTCTGTAAAGGGAAGTCATGTCTTTCTATTAGAGTTCTTTGAAAGGGTCAACAAATATGTGGACAAGGGAGATCCAGTGGACATAGTGTACTTAGATTTCCAGAAAGCCTTGGACAAGGTCCCTCACTAAAGGCTCTTACGTAAATTAAGTTGCCATGGGATAAGAGGGAAGATCCTTTCATGAATTGAGAACTGGTTAAAAGACAGGGAACAAAGGGTAGGAATAAATGGTAAATTTTCAGAATGGAGAGGGATAACTAGTGGTGTTCCCCAAGGGTCAGTGCTAGGACCAATCCTATTCAACCTATTCATAAATAATTTGCAAGAAGGGGTAAACAGTAAGGTGGCAAAGTTTGCAGATGATACTAAACTGCTCAAGATAGTTAAGACCAAAGCAGACTGTGAGGAAATTCAAAAAGATATCACAAAACTAAATGATTGGGCAACAAAATGGCAAATGAAATTTAATGTGGATAAATGTAAAGTAATGCACATTCGAAAAAATAACCCCAACTAAACATACAATATGATGGGGGATAATTTAGCTGCAACTAATCAGGAAAAAGATCCTGGAGTCATCATGGATAGTTCTCTGAAGACGTCCATGCAGCGGCAGTCAAAAAAGCAAACAGGATGTTCAGCATCATTAAAAAAAGGGATAGAGAATAAGACAGAGAATATCTTATTGCCCTTATTTACTTGTTCCCATAATAGAAGAACTAGGGGCCACCCAATGAAATTAGTGGGCAGCAGGTTTAAAACAAATAAAAGGAAGTTCTTCTTCACACAGCGCACAGTCAACCTGTGGAACTCCTTGCCTGAGGAGGCTGTGAAGGCTAGGACTATAACAGGGTTTAAAAGAGAACTGGATAAATTCATGGAAATGAAGTCCATTAATGGCTATTAACCAGGATGGGTAAGGAATGGTGTCCTTAGCCTCTGATTGTCAGAGGGGGTGATGGATGGCAGGAGAGAGATCACTTGATCATTACCTGTTAGGTCCATGCACCTGGCATTGGCCACTGTCAGTGGACAGGATACTGGGCTGGATGGACCTTTGGTCTGACCCAGTACGGCCATTCTTATGTTCTTATGAAAAATTCTGAAAAACGTCAACTCAGAATAACCTAAGCAAAATATTTCAACATCTGGAGTTTCATGTAGACTTTTGAAAACTAATTTTTTGTTTTATTTTTTGTTTTCCAGTTCATTTTGGGGATTTCAGCAGCTTTTCCATTCCTCACCCTTTTTAACCTCTTGCCCCTTTTCTCCACTCAAGTCTGACTGAATCATTAGATCCTAATGCATGTTGTCTTTATCTGCAAAATAAGAGCTGCGACAAATTGTTTATTTTAATCATAACTCCCCTTTGCTTTCAGTGCTCTTAAGATCTGAGTTTGCTATAGTAATTTGACGTATTTTTCATTGGTCTCTTCCAGCATGATATGTGTGGCTTATGTGTGGTTTCACACACCCTCCTTCTCTTGTGCCATTTTATCTTAAAGTTTTAGCAAATGATCTGAGAGAAGATCTATCTTGTTACTTAAGCAAATGAGGCATTAGGACTGCCACGTATTCTTGTGGGTGAGATATGTTCATGCCGACTGTGCTGTAGTGCCTGTCTGATGGGGATTTGGGGGTTCAATAATGAGTCTTCTTTATCTTTGAATGGCTCCAGATGGTTTTGCTACATACCAATTATTTTCTCCCCTTTTTTTCCTCCTTTTTTAATGTCAGAATGAATTGATCCCAGGCTGCTCCTCTGTACTCTGACACTTCTGAATATGAAGGTGTCATTGTAAAATGAACCATAGCAAATTCTTAATAAGCTATCTTCACAGAGAGTTATAGTTTTTTGACATTTCGTTATAGACTTATCCCTTCTGCAGGAAGCCTCATTCATTTCATGCATGCTAACAGTGGTAAGAAAAAGTCATTCAATGGATATTAAGTATTTTTCATACTTGGTCTATTGAATAACCACGTCACATGCACTGCCAGCCTCAATCAACCAGCAAGAAGATAGTGAGAGCAGGGAACGGAGGAAAGGAGTCTGAAGAAGAAATGGGGAGAATATACATGAATCTGATGGCATGAATTCTTTTTAAAAAGCATTAGCATCAGTTCTGGAATGATCTCCCAGGCCATGCTATTTGGCTGGAATCAGTAACCCACCTCCAGAAAGTTGCTGAGAATTTGCCACTTTTTTGTATGTCTTGAGGTTCACATCCAGCCTCCATTAAACTACATTTGGAAGCAGCTGTGTCTGCATGCATCTCACATAGTTTTTCATTTAAATCAAAACATATTACCATTCTGTACAAAATAGATTGCTTCACTTTGCTGAAATTAAATGTTATTTTCAGTTAGGTGGCTATTTAAGTGCTAAACTTGCTGGAGCTTTAAGCAAGATGTGCATAATTCATGGATGCAGAATGAATCCTGGTTTGGGCAGGACTGAGGGACATCAAAATTTTGCAACATTTAAAAAAAAATCCTGTAAGCCTATTTCCTTAGACAAATGCATATAGATATGGAGAAAACAGCAGTATTTTCACATGTATTGTTGTAAAAGTAATGATTTGGGTTTAACAAATATACACCAGTGCTTTGAACATACTGAAAGAGCCCTTTATTCTGCTGTATGTGCAACAGTACATGTCTATTGATAGGTTACAGTGTAGTAGCCATGTTAGTCTGTGTCAGCAAAAAGAAAATCAAATACTTGTGGCACCTTAGAGACTAACAAATTTATTTCAGAATAAGCTTTCGTGGGTTACAACCCACTTCATCAGATGCATGGAATGAAACATACAGTAGACAGATATTTATACAGTCAGAGAAACATGATAAGGCGGAAGTGCGAATACCAACCCTAAGAGGCTAATTAATTGAGAGGAACCATAACAGCAGGGGAAGAAAAACCTTTGAAGTGATAAACAAGATGGCCAATGTGGACAGTTGACACACAGGTGTGAATGAGGATCGTTAACTTAAGGGAACTAGATTCAATTAACGTAATGGCCAAGCCATTCCAAGTCTCTCTTTAATCCCGAGTTGATGGTATCTAATTTGCATATCAATTCAAGTTCAACAGCTTCTCGTTGTAGTCTGTTTTTGACGTTTATTTGGTGCAAAATTACCACCCTCAAGTCTGTCACTGAGTGATTAGGGAGGTTGAAATGTTCTCCTACTGGTTTTTGAATGTTATGATTCCTGATGTCAGATTTATGTCCATTTATTCTTTTACGTAGAGACTGTCCAGTTTGGCCAATGTACATGGCAGAGGGGCATTGCAGGCACATGATGGCATATATCACATTGGTAGATGTGCAGGTGAATGATCCCCTGATGGCGTGGCTGATGTTATTAGGTCCTATGATGGTATCACTTGAATCGATATGTGGACAGAGTTGGCATCGGGCTTTGTTGCAAGGATAGGTTCCTGGGTTAGTGTTTTTGTTGTATGGTGTGTGGTTGCTGGTGAGTATTTGCTTCAGGTTGGGGGGCTGTCTGTAAGTGAGGATTGGTCTGTCCCCCAAGATCTGTGAGAGTGAGGGATCATCTTTTGGGATAGGTTGTAGATCTTTCATGATGCGCTGAAGAGGTTTTAGTTGGGGGCTAAAGGTGACGGCTAGTGGCGTTCTGTTATTTTCTTTTTTGGGCCTGTCCTGTAGTAGGTGACTCCTGGGTACTCTTTTGGCTCTGTCAATCTGTTTTTTTACTTCAGCAGGTGGGTATTGTAGTTTTAAGAATGCTTGATAGAGATCTTGTAGGTCTCATGTCTGTGATGTCTTGTAGATCACATGTCTTGTAGGTCTCATGTCTATGTCATGTCTTGTAGATCACATGTCTATGTGAGTAAAAAGCCAGCTAAAGCAGGAAAACGGAGCTGTTCCCCATCTAGTGGGAGAAGAGCTGCTAGCAGCAGGTTTGAAAAGTCCATTAACGTGCATGTGGAGTAAGAAGCTTGTAAACATGTCCAGAAGGTGCATTGACCAGTCTAATGTGAAATGTGTTCACTTTTTTGCTTCTAGCAGTAAACAATTGTAGCTAAGCAAATAGGAAAATCTTTGATCTACTTTCTTAGCTAGCATGATGAAAGGATAGCAGTAACTGCAGCTAGTAATATTTTGCCAAATAGTCTTTTTATAATATCAGTGCTGTTTTCGAAAGATGTTGCCTGTTTTTCCAAAATCAGGCCCATATGTGCACCTGTAGCATCTGTGCACACAAGCCTATTTAAGTGTATATGTGCCCATAGATAAACCAATAATCCATGAAGTGAGGGCCTGCTCCGAAGCCCACTGAAGTCAATGGGAGTCTTTCCATTGACTCAGTAGGCATTGGCTCAAGAAAATGAAAATAAAAATGGTAAGATTTCAATTAAACAAAAAAAATCTCCTCATAGACTCATCATTGGCACATCCTCCTCATTCATTTCATGCCTCCCAGCTGCTCTTAAGGGAAAGATTTTAAACAACTGGCCTCCTTTTTTTTTTTTTTTTTACACCTTCAATTTCCGAGCAAAAAAAGTCAAGTGTAATGTTGGGACTCCATTTATCTACAGGCACAGATAAGACCATTGTGATGACCAAGTAGCTGATTGTGCCCAGAAATCAGACCCTTAGATTTCTGAATATGAGTTGTGCCTGCATTTCATTTTTGTCAGAGTGGCATGCATCTCAGATAGGGCTGGGTTGAAAACAGAAATGCTGAGCTCTGTTAGTCGCAAATACATTTAAATGTACTCAAAAGTGTATCTGTTCTGTGGGAGCAATAATATACTTTAATATCTACCTTAAATGACCTAACTAGCACTTCAAATGCCAAAATTAATACCATTATCCGAAAATCTGTCCCTAATTGTATAGAGGAGTTGTTCATTTTCCCATCTGAAGACTAGTATGTTGATTACAAGGCTGACTAGAACAAAAAAAGCTTCCAATTGGATCTATTACAAGGAGTTGGGGGGAAGGAATCACTGGGCAAAGCATAGCTAAGCAGAAAACTTCACAAAGTGCTTAGTTAGGCAGCATATAGAATCTTTAATTACTGAAGATTACACTAGCTACCTGAAGAATAAGATTGAAGAATGTGTGAAGTGTTTGATTGAGTTGCCTGGAAATGTGTATTCATTAGTTCTAGGAAGGACTTAACAATTAATTTCGTTCTCAAAGAGTATGAAATAAACTAGCATTATTAATAAAGGGACACATTTTAAAATACAAGTGCCTAGGATGCTTTCACAAAGTCTATGTGCATACCCCTAGAAACCCTAACTCCTGCATTTGAATATGTAAGCTATTTTTGTATGCTCAGATAATTTTGAGCATTAATAGCCATTTTCAGGTATGCATGAAATTTAAGGCCCTGTTCAGTGCTGATACAGGGCCCAATCCAGTTCCCACTGAAATCAATCATTGACTTCATTGTGAGTCAGATCAAACCATTGGTGGTCCTGCCCTGTGCACATGTGTCCACTGTGCCTTCAAATCAAACACTTACGTGAACAGGTGAGTATTTGATACTGCTCATCCTGCTCCTCAGACCAGTGTAACTTTGGATGAGAAATTCCACATGAGGTTAAAGGAAACACTTCTCTGATGCGCTGGTTTAATTTTTAAATAGCCACTGTTTGAAGACACTCCAAGCTTTGGAATGTTAGAATAAGTTCTAGTGGAGAGATGGATTGGGGGCAGAATATGTAGAAGGAGATCAAATGTCCATAAGAAATGCTATTCAGTACATGCCTCTGCAGCTTATCATGTGAGTTTCAACACTACAAATGTCAAGTGTGTGTAATTTACACATGTAGAGTGTATATATGTATCTTTAATTAACATTGGACAGATTGTTTCAAATCTGACTTGATGGAGGAATCCGTGCAGAGACTTCTTTTTCATATGAAGATTAGTAAGAAATTGTTCCTGGTTGATTAGCACAGGAATTTGGTTGGCAAGTAGTTTAAAGAACACACAATGAACACTTCTCAAGTGACAAGGATTTTTTAAAAACAAGTGCTTTATCGGCTTCAGTAATTAAAGACCCTGTGTGTTGCCAGCTATAGGTAAGTGTTCAGTGGCGTTTTCTGCTCAGCCATGCTTTGCAAAGTGATTCCTCTCCCCTCTCTGAAATGGCATATTTATACAATAGGCAGCTTCTTTATTCTATTCAGCCTTATATTTTGCCACACTATCACTAAATGTGGAAAGGGCTAATTAAATTACTAATTTGTCATTTGTTCATTCCATGTCTGATCTCAGAGTGTATTCTCCCTTAGTGGAAGGACTCACACAAATATTCAGGAGTTCAGGCTACCATTAGTGTTACTGGGTTTTACATTTGACTTTGTCCTCCACCCCCATATTAGTGAGGCCAGAGAAAGCGAAAATGATTCAAGAGCCCAGTGGTTACGGCACTCTTCTTGGGGTGGTGGGCACATGGGTTCCAGTCCCTGTCTCAATGAATATTTAATTCTGACTACAAAGTAGAACAGCTTCAACAGGAGAGACTGTCTATGCTAGAATACCCTATAGCTTTGCAGTTAGGGCACTTACCTGGGAAGGGGGAAACCGGCATTCAAGACCCTGTTCCAGAGCAGCGATTTGAACTGTGGTCTCCCAAATCCCAGGTGAGTTCCCAAACCTCTGAGCTATGGGACACAAGAAGGGGTGGAGTTATACCACCACCACCTTCTCCATTTTGTGAATGTGCCTAAGTCCTTTTGTGAATCTAGCTCAAAAAAATCAAAACTTTTAGTCTGAGATACTGAATTGAACTGTTTCCATGTGTCCAGATTTTTTCTTACCAAATCACTTTACTGAAATCCAGTATTTCATGAAATGTTTTGGTTACCCAAATCTGCATTTTCTGTGGGGAGGGAGGGCAGACTTCAGCTGAAAAATTTCACCCAGCTCTACTCTTCACCAATTAAAGGTGGTAACAAAAAACTATAGCTCCACTATTTCATTCCTGCCTCCTTCTTATTGATCTCAGTGTATTTGTGATGGGGTGGACTAGGCCACACCCATACAAGGAAAAGAGCAGTAGAGAAGCTGGGAGCAGCCAATCAAGGCCCAGGAGGGCCATAGAAAAAGAAGCTGCAGAGCCAGAAACAGTTAGTTCCTTGCTGGAGCCAGAGGAGTGCACGTAGTGCTCCTGGCTGGCCGAAGGGAACTTCAGCACCGTGGACAGCTCAGTGCTGACAGGGACTGGGGCAATGAGAGAGAGCTTCTGGCTGGTTGCTGGGACTGAACTTAGATGAGCCATGAGGTAAGGGCTGGGGCTGTGGCCCAGGGATCTGAAAGGGGCATGTCAGCACATGGTTGCTATTCTTAGGATTCTTGGCCTGGGACCTGGAGTCGTGGGCAGGCCTGGGTCCCCCCCATAGGCCATTGGGGAATTGGCCTTCAATGGGACAGTGATAAACCCCCAGAAGGGGAACTGAACTACTTAGTGGCTGAGCTGGAGCCAGAGTAGACCAAGAGGGTGAAACCATTGCCTTCAGGGAGGAAGCCCTGGAGGTATGGCCCAGTACCAGGGCCGGGATTATTTAAAGACTGCAGATGCACCCTACCAGAAGGGGTGCTCGTGAGAGGTGGGTGCCGGGCCATTACAGTATTGTTAGCATCAACTTTACAAATCAGCACCCCATTTCCATCCAGACTGTGTTAAGACTCCTTTAAAATGTAGGTTCTTCTGAGCAGGGACTGATGCCTCCTTTTATGTTGGGAAAGCACCTACCATGCAAAATTGACAAATAATCACAGCAGTAACTTATGGCTGGTACAGTGAGGATGATCTGCAGGAGAGATGGTGCAATGGGATCCTTTACTCCACACCACAGCTCCCATGGTCCTGTACAGGAAGCTTCTGTAATATTTTAGACAGCAGTTCCCAAGCACTAGCACTGTCAAGAGGACTCCTAAGAGGAAGTGTCTAGAAGGATTGGGGTGAGGTCTGGAAGTTGACAGGCAGCAGGAGGCCAGCAGTGGGAAGAGTGCAAGCTATACGTTTTCTAAAAGTATAGCAAGACGCTGGTGAGCACTCTCTATCTCGTGCCCCTATGCAAGAATAATTCCACTATCCCTCAACCAGAAAATCTTCCCTCCCTCATCTCCATTCCAGCTCCAGTTCTCTGAGCCTTAATTAAAGCCCATGCCTTGATTTCCCTTCAGTCCAGGTACAAAAAGAACAGTCTGTCCTAGGCAGCTCTCACCTGCCCTTTTCCTTGCTCTTCCAGTCTGGGCTCACAGGCAGCACTGGTTCACCAGGCCTTTATCACTGAGTCTCTCCCTCAGATTCTCCCTGATCCTTTAGGGCCCCCAGATGCTGCCCTGCCCTCTTAATTAGTCAAACTGGAAACACCTGTTCTAACACAGGTTTTTGGACCTATTTCATATGCAGGGGCCAGCCACCCTGTGACAGTTTTATGAGGAGATGATTTCCTACTTCATTATTGCTTCCAGCCATACTTCCTGGTACAAGGAAAGGCTGATGGCGTCAGGGCACTCTGTGAGCAGGAAGGTCCCTTTAGTCAGGGAGTAGGGTAACAGTTAGCACTTCAGCACTCTTGTCTGCATCATTTCTGGGTGAAAGAAGCTTATAAGATTTCACACTTTAAACTCCTTGCTAGAGTCATCTGGGGAACTAGACTAGGCATGTAAAGAATAAGGTCGCCTACAGCTCCCACCCTCCCCCATCCCCGTCAGAGTAGGCGGGTAGCGGTAGGTGATACACAGCGAGACTCTGAGACAGAGATCCAGGTAACCCATAAAATAAAGCACAAAAAATATGCAATGAGTTATGGGGCTATAGTTCCATCGAGGGGTTGTGGTAGACTGTGCAAACCACATAATACAGTTACAGTCACGTAAGCCACAGTTTCTATGCCCGTAAGAGTAAGTACTCTTGTTATAGTCTATATTTTGATTTTACAAGTATTCCTTTGATAAAGGGGATAACACTCCCCTTCACCACGAGCATCATTCCAGAAGCATTTTCATGATACAGTTTGGGGAAAGTGTTATGTTAATGTTACCAACCGATGCAACAAAAAAATAAAGTGAACAGAGTGCAGGTTTTGTCCAATAAAATCTGTTCTTAGATACGACAGGGTTAGTACTTTCAGCTAGGCACAATCCTAGCAATATGGCCAGATAAAGGGTTAATTAGACCCGACTGCTGCCTTTAATGCAAAAACACACAGAGCTTGACTGGGTTAAATAAACATTTGTGTTTGACTAGGTTATGCATTTTCTAGCATAGACAGATTGTGTAGTAATAGGAAAGACAATACAGACTGAACTCATGTCAATCTGAAGGATCTTTTTTAATCAAGATGAAAAGTATTGAATTATTTGAAGATTAAACCTCTGTGGACAAGGCAGAGTTGGTGTTATGCATATGTTAGTACTGTAGAGGGTTTGGGTGATTTTACTGATACTATTCCATTCCTAGCAGAAATATTTATGCTTTTAAAGATGAAATTTTGCCCTCTAATCTGTAAAAACAACCCCCAGAGAACGCCTCTGGAGTTGCATGTACACACCTGTGGGCCGGCTATAGTCTTTAAAGTGATGCACTGTCACATATTGGTGTGATTACATACATTGCTAGAAACCAGTCAAACTCATACAAATATTATTTGCTGTAATAAGTGCTATACTTACTGTTTGTGCCATCAAAGTATTCATGTTGTGCTAAATAATATCAATGTAACGTTAGCTGGAGAAGATGGCAACAACCTAAGAAGTGTCATTGCTAATATTTACACTTCTTCAAATCACAGGTTTGAATATTAAGTTGGGATCTTCAAATTAAACTTTAAGCTAAGATTTTATCTGTCCTGCATGGACATTAAAGACCCCATAGAACTCCTCTGAAGTGCAGGGGTGTATCTAGTGACCATGGCCAAAATTTCTCTTTCTCCTATTGTATGTGCTCTGTGCTGGTTGTCTGCATGACTTGCCTGATGCCCCACGGTGGCTGCATTTCAGCAGTGAAGTGAGTGTTGAATGTGTGTAGGGCCAAATCCTGAAATTCTTAATCAGGCCTGGATCAATATGTGGGAATCTGGGAGCAGAGCATTCTCTGTCTACTTGGCAAGTGGGGAGACAGCCAGTTCTGAATAAAGGTTCCCTTCTCCTGGTCTTTAAATCTATGTATCCATGCAAGGGAATGACAGACAGGAAGACAAATGCACTAGGTGCACAATCCCCCATCCCTGCAGCAACTCCCTAGGGAATCCTCTCAAAAGTTGTAACAGCCTTTAGGCTGAGGATAAAGGATAATCCAGGATTTCACCCTCAAGGGTTGTCCAGACAGCACTAAATTCAAAGAACAATACTGGATTATAAAATCCCTTATATTCATATCGCCCTTACATTCTCATTGTCTCCACTGCTGCTTAGAGAGTGATCAGCTGTGATGGACAAACTAAGATATAGACTTTTATTCTAAATAGCTTAAGTCACTGAGACATTATGCCAAGATGCACTCTTTTATGGGTGGAGATTTTGGAAAAAATAATAAAATATTTAAATATCCACAGGTTAAGAAAATTTAAACTTGCATGGGATCAAATTCAGATAATACAATAGAGTCCTTTGGGGGGGGAATTGCAAAATTAGAAAAGTGTTCAACCCTCTTTTGTCTTTGTTTTCTCTATGTGGAGAGTGCCCATCAATCTAGTATCTATACATTACTCAAAGCAGAGTATTCCAAAGACTCGGGGCTGTCAAGCAGACTCTGAAGCCTTCTTTAAATTACCTACTCCAAGGACAACCTGAATCTCAAAGGTAGCTCCCCTACAAGAAAACATGGCTCTGATAGTGTAAATCACTCTGTGTAGTGAACCCCTGAATCCATTGACAACTGTAGAACTCCACGCTGGCACAGGTGATGACCCTCATGGGGGAGTAACTTTCAGTGTCATGGCTTCTGTTTGACCAACTGACACTGTAGCCAAAAAGTCAGGTTTACACACTGACTGAATCCCTCCTCTCCTCTTGCTTTTCATGTATTTAAAAGCTGTGAAAATCCAGTGGGGGAGGAGAAGGCAGAGAAGATCTTCCTGTTAGTAGTGGACAAACTCAAACTCTTTCAGTTGAATATATAGAATTTCATGGAGCTCAAAATGTGATAGGCTGGAGGAGAAGTTGCTTATGCAAAGCTATCCCAGTTGTTAAATACCCTTTAAAAAATACAAAATTCCCCTTCAACAAATGTTTTCAATATCATTTTTATTTGGTTTGTTTTACAGCAACGGCAGTGAACGGTACCTTTAGTAGTTTCATAGCTCCCTCACCATTGCTCTGTGCTTACAAACCATAGCAATATTTATAGATAGTGAAGGCATTGTTCTCTGAACACACAATCTGCCAGCCTGATCTGGAGGATGATTCCCAAGATGTATTTTTATATCATGAGATTTGCTAGTAAAACCGACATCATATAGTTTATTACTTGCAATTTTTCATGCTCCAAAACATTTTGGGCAGACTCCCTTATTTCCCTGCATCTCCTCTGGGGAAGACGTTTTGTTTTGCCAATAATTGAGCTGCTTTACAGTCACAGAATTGACATTTCATTTGCTTTTTCACGTCCTGCTTCTCCCCGAGTGAATGAGCCCTTTAATGGAGCTGGGCCTCAGCCTCATCTGCCAAGTGTAGACCATCTCCCCAGATGAAGGGAATGAGAGGACAAGGGTCATGTTATAGAGACACGTGACTAAGAACCTGATCAGCTGAGACATGAAGAAGCAGCCTGTGGTCATTCAGGAGAGAGACTTGAGGAAAAGTACACCTGGTTGGGCAGGTTCTATGAAAGAACCGGAGGACAGCCAGGAAAGGACCAGTGAGAAGATCTAAGCTGAATGAACAGGAAGAGGCCCTGAGAAGGAAAAACAGAGCTGTTTGCACCATAGGGGAGGAGAGCCCAATTAACCCTAAACAGGGTCCAGAGCCAAAAACATGTAGGAGAAGGGTAAGCATGGTTTCTCTCTTGTGAGGTGGTGCAGCCACCCCTGTGAACAAGGGGCAGAAGAGCCCCCAGGAGGGCTGAAAGCTGAGCCCACAAGAAGGGCTAAAGATGATTGTGGGAGATGATAGATACTGAGAGGAAGGGCTGTGCATAGCAAGAGTCTGAAATAGCAAATTGTGCACCTGTTTTTTGCTTAGCCAGTGGACTAAGTCACTTCAGCAGCCTAAAAGTGCTGGAAGCCAGTGATCAAGGTTGTAGATCTTTAGACTCTGGCCCAGGAATGTGGATACCATAGTTTTATCCCTCTCAAATGAGGAGAACCCTGGCAATGAATGATGAAGAGTTGAACTATAGGTATTCATGTAAAGAAGAATGGGATATAGGAGAAAGGACGTAAAGTGATGAGGATAAATATGTACGTTGTGGTGGTGGTAAGGATGCAGAAGGGAGATTAAAGAGAGAAGAAAACTGAAAGAAAGAGGCATATGGCAACTTATTTCCCTGTGCTGCACTAGTCCCATCCCTTCCTCTGGCTCTGTGCAGCGACAATACAATTCCAAAGCTAGCACTCAATAGAGTACCTAGGGCAGGATCAGCTACTTCTCTGGTTGGTACACCATGGCTCTAAGGCAAGTTGGGCAAACTTTTTGGCCAGAGGGCCACATCTGGGTATGGAAATTGTATGGCGGGCCATGAATGCTCACGAAATTGGGGGTTGGGGCATGGGAGGAGGCGAGGGCCCTGGCTGGGGCTGGGGATGAGGGATTGGGGG
Organism: Chelydra serpentina; assembly: GCA_037349315.1. Taxonomy (NCBI): domain Eukaryota; kingdom Metazoa; phylum Chordata; order Testudines; family Chelydridae; genus Chelydra; species Chelydra serpentina. Next base: position 3,132,696 of record JBAIAC010000018.1, read on the forward strand.
TGCAGGAGGGTGCTCCGGGCTGGGACTGAAGGGTTCAGAGGGCAGGAGGGGGATCGGGGCTGGGGCAGGGGGTTGGGGTATGGGAGGGGGGTCAGGGGTGCAGGCTCTGGCGGTGGTTACCTCAAGCAGCTGCCAGAATCAGCAGCATGTACCCCGTCTGGCTCCTACACAGAGGCGCAGCCAGATAGCTCTGCGCATTGCCCTGTCTGCAGGCTCCACCCCTGCAGCTCCCATTGGCTGCAGTTTCTGGCCAATAGGCGCTGCGGGGGCAGCGCTTGGGGCAGGGCAGCATGTGGAGCCCCCTGGCTGTCCCTACGCGTAGGAGCTGGAGTGGGGACATGCCGCTGTTTCCAGGAGCTGCGTGGAGTGGGGCAAGCCCCTGACCCCGCTCCCTGGCAGGACCTCGAGGGCCAGATTAAAACATCTGGAGGGCCAGATGCAGCCCCCGAGCCATAGTTTGCCCACCCCTGCTCTAAAGGGTGTAGTGTTGCGGCTAGGTGGTGTGATCAAGACTTTGTGCTCCCCAACCACCCTGTGCATTCTCTGGTTGGCAGCACTCACTAGAGAAGGGGATGCATGCTTTTTGAACAAAGGTAAGAGATGCTCCAGATCACTCCTGAGAAGACCTGAATGTTTCTCTTTTAATGCTTTCAGGTACAATTACTGCTGAAACCTTTCTCTAGCCCTAAGTCCAGTGCCACACCAAGATAGTCCTTTTACCTCATATTCATCTTTGTCATGTTGATTTGCATCAAGTACAAAAACTCTAGTGAATTTCCTGTAATCCTTTACAAATCATGATCAGCTCATCTGGTGTTCGTTTTTATTTGTATAGTGAGCCATAATTTCTAGCTTGTTATTTACAGGAATTAATTTTATATCAAACAAGATTTGTCTTGGCCCTCTATTCACTTGTAAGCCAGGACTCTTTCTGCAAATATTTCTGATGTTATAACTCAGCTTTCATGTGGATAAAATGACTGAAGCTCTCCCCCTTCTCCTCTTCCCCCTCATCAAGCATTCTGACTGCTGCTGTCAAGACCTAATAACAAATGAAGATTTCTTCCACAGAGGACCTGTTATAACCATAGCAACTCCATCAGCAGCTAATGGCCACATTGCAAAAATGCTTGTCAAAAAAGGACAGCTTTTCAAACTTAAATGGTACAAATGTAATTTTATTTTTTCTTTCTGAGATTATGGCCCCAAAAAAGCACATCCCTAGTAACTATTTGCTTTGTCTTGCATACGATGACCCTTTAAAAAAATGACAACAGTGGGCAAAGAGAGAATAATATGAATGGTTGGAGAGAGGCCATTACCAAACACAGCAGTAAAGTTGAAAAAGAAGCTGATGGTTCAGTAGTATTAGCAAAATGCTTTGACTATCTTTTCAACTGGAATCAATATTGTTATTGCTCTTTCCATAGCTGAGAACCTTTTATTGCATTCTTTTCCCTTTTTAAAAGTAATAACAAGGCAGTTTTCTAGAATGCTGGTGGTAAGTCTCAAAGTTGTTGTTTCCCACAGTAAATAGTTGAGTGGCATTTTTTGGTTTATTCCAGTATTGACAGCTCTTATAAGTTGTCCAAAAATTGACTGCAAAAATGGCAACTTATGGTTCCATATTTGTCTCAAATTTCAACACTAGATGTGCTCAATTTGCTGGTGGAAAGATTTTTTTTCTAACTGCCAAACTTCTCTGCTCCACCTTGGCCTTCATTTATACATCAGTGTGGATAAAGGTTCTGGAGGCCAAGGTATGCCCTTAATGAACCTGTGTAGCCCCATTGCCTTCATCAGGCTTCTACAAGTAACTCTACTTTGATTGCTGTGGTTAAGAGGGCTCATTGTGATTGTTGGAGGTATAAGCAGACCAATACTGTGTAGGAAAATGGAGGTGATGTCTCCTTATGCAGCATTGGTGAGACCATTATTGGAATATTCTATCCAATTCTTCACTTCAGAGCACTTCGGATAGGATGTTAAAAATTTTGAAAAGATTCAGAAAATAGCAAACAAGAATGATTTGGGGTTTTGGAACACATGCCTCATAGTGAAGGACTTGAGAAGATCAATGTATGTAACTTATCAAAGAGAAGGTTTAAAGGTGATTTAATAATCTGTAAATACCTGCATGGGGAGAAGATTTCTGATATAGGACTCTCTAATCTAGAAGACAAAGGCTGGAAGTGAAGCTGGATACATTCAGAGTTGAATTAAAGCACAATTTTTTAAACTAGGGTATTCCACAAAGGCTGTAGTAGATTTTCCCATCACTTTAAGTCAAGAGTGGATACCTTTCTATCAGCTATTCTCAAGGTCTACTACAAGATACAGGCTTGATGCAGGAACTATTGGCTAAACGTCTATGGCCTATGCTACGCAGGAAGTCAAACTAGATCAGGGGTTGGCAACCTCCGGCACGTGTGCTACCTTTGGCACGCGAGCCGATTTTTTGATGGCATGCTGAGGTCCCAGCCGCCGGCCCTGATCAGCTCACTGCCAGCCTGGGTGAACAGAACTCCAGGCTGGCAGTGGCCTGAGCAGGTCGGCGGCCTGCTCAGGCCACCGACCTGCTGGCAAGGGGGCCGGTAGCCAGAACCGGAACTGCAACCAGAACCCAGAGCCGGCCAAAGCTGGGGTGCTCCACTGCGGGTGGAGGCTGGGGCCCTGCTGGCTGCTGGAACTCTCCTGTAGGCTGGCGCTGGTGGCCCCGTGCGCTGAACTAAGCAGCAGGCAGTCAGGCAAGTGAAAGGGGCTGGCGGGAGGCACGGTGGAGGTGGAGGTGTCTGCGTCCCAGCCTGTCCTGCTGCCCCTCTCTTGCCAATGTGGCTGGACACCAGGGCACTGCAGGCACGTGCAGTCCCTGCGGTGTGCACTGCTGGGGGGGGGAGGGGAAGGGAGCAGCAGGCCAGGGGGTCTTCTGCCGCCACCCCCCATTTGCCTGTAGATGCAGTGCCCCCACACCTGGCTCACAGCTCCCTTGGCAGGAACAGTGTGAGGCAGGGACCCATCCACCATCCAGGTAATCTGGCCGCAACTGGGACTGTCCCAGGCCAGCCGCCTCCCCCCCCCACCCCGGGACTTCCCCCTGCCCTGTGCCCCTCACGCCACCCAACCCTGACTCCTGCACCTCCTATGCTGCCATCCCTGACTCCTGCACCATCCACATCCCCACCCCCTGCCCTGATCCCCCCCGCATCCCAACCCTGAGTGCTCCCACACACACACACACACACATCCCAGCCCCTGAGCTCCTCCCTCCCCCCCATGGGGGTTGCAATACAACAGTACCTGTAAGAAATTTAAGTTACTTTTGCCCCTGCTGAGCAGCTCAGCCCGCTGCTGGTTTGGGGTTCCGGCCTCTGGCCCCCCTGCCAGCCAGGGTCTGGACCTCCGGCCCTGCTCAGCCCACTGCCAGCCTGGGGTACCGGCAGCGAGCCCGGGGCTCTGCTCCTGGCCTCGGCCCAGTGCTCTTCAGCCACCCCCTGCTGTGGCCCACATTGGAAAACTCAGCAAGGAAAAGCAAGGGCAAGGATCACACTAAACTGATAAGATCTGCATTTTAATTTTATTTTAAATGAAGCTTCTTAAATATTTTAAAAACCTTATTTACTTTAAATACAACAATAGTTTATTTATATAATATAGACTTAGAGAGCGAGACCTTCTAAAAATGTTAAAATGTATTACTGGCACGCGAAACCTTAAATTACAGTGAACTTGGCACACCACTTCTGAAAGGTTGCTGACCCCTGAACTAGATCATCATGATCCCCTCTGGCCTTATAATTGATATTGCATAATACTACATTTAAAATTGAGAATATTTCTTAAAAATGAGAACGTCCAAACTTGATTCTTCCAGCGGGGTGCAAAAAGTCCTGTCTCCTTATCTTTTGGGATGTTAATTTATAAATAACTTTTATCAGGGAGGAGAGGAAAACCTTGAGGCAAATAGCATAGTCATTGACTCCATGTACTTAAATTATTGACCTATAGCACTTTTGCACAACGTGTGGAGTAAGCCTCTTGGAAAACCACTTTTGTAGATCCAATAAACAACATAGTTAAAATTTGATGGGTATTTGGTACATTTTGAAAGGAGAAGGTTTAAACTCTGAAGGGAATTTTGAGATTGGCATAGGGGAAATGGCTGCTCTCCAGCCATGATGGCTTGCAATGAAAGATCAGTTTTACTTTGCATTATTCCCAACTCCCACGTGAGATGTTGCAAATGGGATTCTACTTCAGGTGCCCAGCAAGGCTAAGTGACTAGCCTAAGATCACACAGTAGAACGCATGGCAGAACTAGCAATAGAATGTATATCTCCCAATTTCCAGTCCTTTGCCTTTACCACAAGACCATCTTTCCTCTTGTTGTCATACATGTTGAGAAATATTATTCCTCCTACATTTTCCCCCAATGAAATAGATGGAGTGAGAAGTGGCAAATGACCAGAAGGATGAACTGCAAGGTTGAAACTTCCTATTTTAATTAACATTCCACAAGCCACCATTAGGAATGAACAAAAAAGGAAGTAAAATATTATGCACTAAAATTACCAAAAAGACCAGAATTATATACCCAAAAAAATAGCAATTGCACAGGCAAACCTGTGTGCACAACTGCCGACTTGCAGTTATCATTTTGCCCTTGCATCTCTTCTTTTCTGGAGCATCCATTTGAAAACTGAGTCTGAACCAAACTCTAGGTTTGATTTTTTTTTGTTTGATTGTATTTTCTTATATTTCATCACAAATAATTCAATCACTGGCAACAGTTAAATGAGTCTTGTTGTATGGCTTTGGGCCATGACAGGTATATTTCCTACTTTTGGTTGTCATGTTCCCCGCCCCTTGTTCTCTGGGACGGTAGCCTTTAGAGATTCTCAGGATGCTTGTACACAGCATTTATTTAGAGACTTTCTATGTCTGTTGTACTATATCACACCTTTATGGTTTTAAAAAAAGAAAACTCCAATAAATTTTAGGCAAATATTGAATAGTTAAATAAATTTTTGTCTTTAAAAGAAAGTCACTAACTAAAACCAACCCATAGTAATTTTTCATTTTAGAAATACCTCTTATTACAGTACATCTGTATCAATTATAGGCTCTGGCTTCATTTCACAGGGGCTAACGCTCATCATATTATCATCCGTTCCCATTGGGCTAACAAAAGTAGAAATGTCCCTCGTATGACTCGTTTTGGGAGCTTGCAGTTTATCAGCTCTGTAGAAAGACATTGAAAGGCATAAAAACTTAATAAGTGAAAATGATGTGAGAGAACTAGAATGTTAAAACTGCTGTAGGGAAAAACTCCTTGGATCTAACTCACCCCTGTAGGCTCAGGGGGGTGTAATTTTGCATACACAGTTCTGTGCCTGCAGGGCAGTAGTGCCCAAGGTTGGATTCATCCCTGGCAGAGGACAAGTTGGTGATAGTAAACCTGTCCTGGGTGTTTTTGTCAGAGTGTGGGCAACTTTAAATTCCAGCTGGATCTGCATAGGTGCACCACCAACACACACTACTGTGCGGAGGGATCAGTTGGTCTTCCTGATGTCCTGGTCTCACCTCCCCAACCTCCCTGGGAAGTATTGCCCTCTTTGTGAGCTACACCAGCCGGCTTTAGGTCCTCCAGCAGAGCATAAGCTTGCCAGCTTGCAGTTCTATAATCCACTTCTTTGGGCAGACTTTTTGCCATTAGGGTCCATAGCCTGAGTTCCCCCAGAGGAGTGAATCAAGCTTCTGCAAGCACCTCTGTGTTTCCACTTCAGGGATTTGGATCTGGAATCAAGCTGTGGAACTGCCTTGTCCAAAGGGGGTGTGCAGAAGAAGTTTCAACCCTGTGTGAGGGTGACATCCTCTCTCTGTATAAGGGAATGGGGCACCCTCTAGTCGCCTCAGTCTCTTTGCCGCTGAGTTGGGGACACACTTCCTTATACAGAGTAGGATGATGATATTCCCCTTGCATGAGTTTTCTCCTGCATCATCTTTAAAAGCAGTTGCCCAGCTTGATGCCAGGTGGGAATACACAGAGGTGAGACTCGGACTATAGTTAGTGGTAAGTAACCTCTTGTTTCAAGTAGTTTCCCACTGTTGGCTGGCAGATGTACATGTGAGCAGGGACACAGCGGTTATTTCCAAGTACTGAACTTTTCCTGGTGTATTTGTGGAAGGCAGGAAGCGACACACAGTGACACGAAAGAAAACATTGCACAAAATGACTACTTCTAGCATCTTAATTTTTATGGGCTTGTTATGTTAAAAGGAGGGGGCATTTCTAGTGCCATCAGTTGTTTTAAAACTTTGTAAAATGAATCTGGAATTCTGGAAAAATGTTTGTTTTCCTCTAAGTACATCTAAGCTATGATGAAACTGTAGTGAAGTAGAAAACAAGCTGTGCAGTGTTTCAAGTGCAATGCAGCATGCAAATTGCAGTCCCAGTTAAAGCGAACCTTCCATTATAGCAAAATTGTCCTGTGAGAAACTGTTTTCCCTATTAGAGGAAACCACTGTATTGTAATTAAGATAATGGGTTTTTTCTACAGTTGTCTTTTATTTTATTTTCTTAATTTCTTTTTTTACTTATTACATTTTGGAATGTAAGTATATTAGGAAATTTTTCTATGAGCTGCTAATGACAAAAAGTGGGCAACTGTAGGCTGCAGAAATTAGTCACTTGTGGGGTACTTCTACTTAATTTAGCCCAGAGGAACTGATGACAATCTTAGTGAGCAAGAACAAACTCACATTCTAAAGTCTATGGCCTTTATTCTTAACCAAGCAGCAGCAGCAGAGTGCCCCTTCTGAACTGGCTGACTGGTCGTAACAGAAACATACCATCAAGAGCATTGGGGGTAGACGCTGTCATTGTCTGATAAACTGCTGTCACCTGATCATGCTTATTTCTGTGGTGAGAGAATAACCAGTTAGGTGGAGAAAATTGAAATTATAAACAGAAGTTCTTTTTGAACTTCCCTTACATTTTTCTGGCCAAAATTTTCAAACTTTGGTGTGTAATGTTGAGCACCTTAATCCACATTCATTCACTTATCTAATAAAATGTTTCCTAAATTATGCCATGGATTGAAACCCTCCACCACCTCACAAAAGCTACATAAAGTAGAAATCTTGGCACATTACAGACATATGAGCAGTCCAGAGAAACCTAGCTGGAGATCTCCAATGTTAAGGATGCAATGCAATCATGATGTATTGAAATAATCTTGACGGTTTCTGCCTCAACCAAACATCAGTGCGGCGCCAAGAGCTCAATAGAGGGAAATGTAAGGATTGTTAGCTTTTTTGAATGTCTCTGTAGCTACTCATTTAAAAGAAAAAAGAAATGGCAGAGCTGATGGCTTTTGCAGTGTGAGATAAGCACTGAGACTTACAAATGTAAAATCGGAACAAAAGGTGACAAATTGTGTAATTAATAAGGTACATGCCAACCTCAACACTGCTTTCACTTCCTGCCACCCTTCCACTACTCTTTACATGTATTTTGAGCTCCGTCATGCCAGTTGGGCACAGCCCTACATTGGGCATGCTGCAGAGTCTCACTACCCCTGCAGATGCTTCTGGAGGCAGGCAGCTCAGTGATCTCCCTCTGTGCAGGAGGAGTAGCCCTGCAGCTACGTTTCTTCAGGGGTGCTGCCTGCTGATGCCATTGCATTGAGCCTGTTTTGCAAGTCTGTGCTCAGAACTGGTACATAATCCCATCTCCTCCTCGGCCCCTTTGGGGTGATGGGCACTGCTGGAGGTTCACGGAGAGACAGTGGTTGTAATAGACCCTGGCTCGGGTCTTTAAAAAGAAGATAGGGGAATCTCCTTGTATGCTCCCTCTGCATCCCACAAGTCTGGCCCCATAGGCCATAATCTTTTGGGGGCAGGAACTTCTCTCGCTAAATCTGTAAAGCATTGTGCACACTTTTGGGCGCTGTATAAATACATTTTTAAAAGAATTCGCTTCACTTTTTGACTCCTGTACCCAGTACGTTGTGCACCATTAAAAATTCAGCATTTGCCAGCTACAGTAGTTTTAATTTAGTGAAGTATCTGTGGTGTTTTGCCTTCTGAGCATTGGTCATGTGTCAGATAGCGTAGTGAAGTGAAAGATCCTTATGCAGCAAGTGTTGCTCTTTCTTTTAATGGTTTCCACTGTACATGAGATACGGTGCCACACCTGTGCTAGGCAGGATGACATTCCCAAAGATTGTTGGCATTTCAAAGGAATGTTGTTGTGGTCTGCTGCAGCACAAGGGCAATTCCTGATGGGCAAAGTATTTCCTGGCAGGTAGCGATGGGCTGGAAGAGGAGAGGGCCCAAGAAGCTAAGGGACCTTAATACGAGTGCTCATTACAGGGCAGAAAGGGTAACATTTTCAACTGTGCCATTCACTTTAGGCCCTAAATCCCATTGGCTTTCAATGAGACTTAAGCTCCAACATTTCTTAAGAAGCTTAAGCTCCTTAATTTACTTAGAAGCTTTTGAAATGTTACCTGCAATGCACTATTTGGGAGATGGCCATTGGTAATGAATGTAAATCACAAATACAGAACAAAATGTAAAGAAAAAATAAATATCTTTTTATATGTTAGATAGTGAAAAGGTCATATGAAGAATCTTTAAATAAGATTTGTTCTCTTTCTTATTTAGATGTGATATAAGATGGGGGGAAAATGTTAATGAAGGACTGCGTATATTAGGACTTCTCCTGATCTGTCAGGAACTTAATTTGGAACCTGGGTTAAACTCAAGGCTTGCACTAAAAAGTAAAATAACTTAATGTTTTGTATTAAATATGCATCTAGTCTGCCACAATGTGTGCCTAGTTCTAAGGAATCAGTCTATAAGGAAAGGAAGATGCTGGTATTAATAGGAAGTAATTGCATTGAGGTCAGTGGAGTTATGCAGTGTATGACTGGTTTGAATAAGAGGTGAATCAGGCTCACAAAGTATTTTCTTTCTGCTAAAGTTTTCTGTGTTGGATTGCGTTTTTTATCTTGCCCCTCAGCAAATAGCAATTGCAAACATGTCAAAATTCTACAGTCAAACCTCAGAGTTACGAATACCTTGGGCATGGAGGTTGTTCATAACTCTGACATGTTCGTAGCTTTGAACAAAATGTTGTGGTTCTTTCAAAAGGTTACAACTGAACATTGACTTAATACTGCTTTGAAACTTTACTATGCAGAAGAAAAATGCTGCTTTTAACCATCTTAGTTTAAATGTGAAAAGCACAGAAACAGTTTCCTTACCTTGTCAAATCTTTTTTAAACTTTCCCTTCAATTTTTTAGTAGTTTACATTTAATGCTGTACTATACTGTATTTGTTTCCCCCCCACCCGCCCGCTGCTACCTGATTGAACACTTCTTGTTCCAAATAAGGTGTGTGGTTGTCCGGTCAGTATGTAACTCTGGTGTTTATAACTCTGAGGTTCTACCATAGGTGCCGACTCCATGGGTGCTCCAGGGCTGGAGCACCCACGGGGAAAAATTAGCAGGTGCTCCAGGCAGCCAAGCTCCCCCCTCCTCATCTCCTTCCCCCCCCCCGCCCCGAGCACACCACATCCCAGCTCCTCCCTCTCCCTCCCAGTGCTTCCCACCCCCTGCCGCCTAACAGCTGTTTGGCGGCGCTTAGGACTTTCCAGGAGGGAGGGGGAGGAGCGTGGACGCGGCGTGCTCAGGGGAGGAGGTGGAGAAGAGGCAGGGAAGGGGCGAGGACTTGGGGGAAGGGGGTAGAATGGGGTTGGAAGGGGTCGGGAAAAGGCGGGGTGGGGCAGGGACTTTGGGGAAGGGGTGGAGCAAGGGCGGTGCAGCAGCGGGAAGAGGTGGGGCCAGTGGAGGGCCAGGGGTGATGAACGTCGAGCAGCCACCGGGCAGAGGGGAAGTCAGTGCCTATGGGTTCTGCTGTACTATCATCGAGCTATCTGGGGCCTTACTAAGTTTGCTTCTGTTCCCAGCAATGATAAGAACTCTGCTGCCCTATTCTGCAGGCTATTCAATTTTCTTTGATTCCATTAACCTCCAATAGAAATTATGCAATAAAAAAAATACTTCCACTGATTACAGGCCTCTCTTCGGGCAACAGGTGTTGATTAATTTGCACAGTGCATGAACTGCCTCATGGTTAATGTGTTTCTGGCCAGATTTCCTTCTGCGCTAGAGGTCTGCTTTAGTGCAAGAGACAGGTGGGGGGTGTCAAAGAGCTAGTTACAGCTCCCTGAAGCCATTTAGTGCTGTTGCTAAGCAACTCTAAGTTGCACTGCAGTTTTAGAGGTCTTCACGGAGAACAAGCATAAAGGAGCTCTGCTCTGCCACACCCACTTCCTGCCCTCAACAGGTCCCCGAAGCCAGGAGAGGGAAAGTGCCAGCCCCAGATCCAGCATAAATGTCTCAAAAAGGGGAATTATTCCAACAGGGGAATTATCTGCTGGTAAAATCTAGTTTCTGGCTTCTTTGCACTTCCTAAATGATGTGAAGGGGTCATAACCTGGCTTTAGGATCTAACCCATCCACTCTGGGACCTGAAATTTAGGCTATATCAGTAGTTAAGGAAGAAAAAGACTTAATGCTGATAAACCCAATGGGGACAAGATGGAGTTATTCAGTAGCTGAGATAGCAACAGAAAGTCTAGTCACCAACAGCCATCCCCCCATCCTACAGGGCTCTTCCTTCTATCCCTGTCTATATTGTGCTAATGACAGGCAGAAACAGTAAAAGTAAGGTTACTATGTGGGTAATTCTAGTGAAGAACATAGCAAAAAAGTAGGTAAATACCAACTACTGATGTGAAATTTGACTCAAACTCTCCAAATCTATGCAATTTGGCCAGAAATCTTATAAGAATGTGTTGTTTTTCAAGATTTCTGGTGCCTCCCTACTTCTAGTAGGGCTGAAAATTAGAAATAGGCCCAAACCAAAAACTCAATTTGAATCTCCCTAAACTTTGGAAATACTGATATCTGACCTTAGCAGCTCTCCCTAGTGGCGCTAGTTCTATAGTGGGCCAACCAAAACCTCTGATCCAAACATTCCTGGACATGGAGATAGTTCAGATCTCAATCCAACTTTGCTGCCTGGGCCTATCTTGTATCAGAAATAGAGCTTTACTCACAAAACTACAGCATTTTCACTTCCCATGCTGTTTACAGAAGCAAACAAAAATGTAAACTGCTAGAGGCAAAAATTATCTAAGCACTTGAGAACCTCCAAAAATCCCAATTAATGCTGTTTTTCTAGTCCTAGACCAGTGTCAATCCACTGACATTCTGTAATTCCTCTGTAATGAGTGTAATTCCTGATTTACTCCACGTAAGTGTGAGGAGAATTGGGGCAGAATGCCTTAGATTTTAGCAGCTTACTATCTCCTCGGGGCAACTTTCATTTTCTGTGAGGTATGTTTCATCCTACTTGGTTAATTTATTTTCCAGCCCAAAATTCCGGGAATGTAAGGATCCCAGAGATTGCTTAGCTTGAGATCTAACACGATCACAGACTTGGCTTTGTAAGCCATGAATATAAAATGATGTGTCACTTTTTTTCTCTTTTTAGTCAGGTAGAGTGGGTTGATGTAGTAACATAATAGTATGGGAAATGCTTCAATACAATATAATTGTACTCCAAAATATATCCTCAAGGAGAAGAAGAGTTTAGTCTATTTCAGGTCCAGCAGCATAGGTTTTCAAAAACTGACATTGACCTAGAAGTGTGGCCTAGAGTCAACTAGGAAAGGTGGTCAAGAAATCTGATCATGACTATTACATATTTGCATCTTTGACCTTTTTCTTGCTGTCACACAATCTGATGAGGTGGTTTTTCCCCCTTCTTTCCATTATTCTTAGGAAGGCAGCTAGGTATAGTTGTTGTAATGGGAAATCTGGGAGTCAACATATCTAAATTCTATTCCTGGCTTTAGCACTGACACTGATGGTGTGACCTTGGGCAAGTCACTTAACATTCTGCACCTCAGTTTCCTCATCTGTAAAATGAAGACAATAATATACTTGTTAATAAAATGACTTTCAAAAAGATGCTTTTCAATCGCTCACAAGGCTAATCCCTGAATGTTGTCTTTGCCCAGGTCTACACTAACCCCCCCTGTCGAACTAAGATACGCAACTTCAGCTACGTTAATAACGTAGCTGAAGTCGAAGTACCTTAGTTCGAACTTACCTGTGGTCCAGACGCGGCGCGCAGGCTCCCCCGTCGACTCCGCCTACTCCACTCGTCGAGCTGGATTACCAGCGTCGACGAGGGAGCACTTCCTGGTTTGATTTATCGCGTCTTGACAAGACGCGATAAATCGAACCCAGAACATCGATCCCGCGCCTCCGACGCGACGGGTAAGTATAGACATACCCTTAGGCTAAGATGACTTGCTTATATATTTGCTCCTGTAAAGGGGAAGAGGTGATGGCTTTGATAGATACCAGTTAATGTGTTTTCACAAATAACTGTTTTATTTTTCAGAGTACACTGTTTAATTCCTCACAATTTCCCCCCTGGAAGTTCTCAGTGTAGTTCAGTTTCAGGCAGCTGCTGGTTCCAGGGGTGGAACTCATGTGGCATTATTTATTGCAGCTTTCAGTGAAAGGACAGTGATTTACTGTGCATCTTCTCATGCAGCTGTGAATTTGCAGCACAGTGACAGAACCATTCAGTACAAACCTAATTTTCCATCTGACACAGAATTAGGAACAAGTAAACAGGCTGGGTTAAAATAAGAACCCCGTCATATCTTTCCTACCCATCAACAAATGACTATCTACTCTTTGAACATAACCTGAATTTTCATCCTCAAGGCTTGAGAATCTGGGGTTAGGAACCTCTCTCTCCTCCCCCTTCCTTGTCCCCCCTTTCCCCCCGCACTCACACACTCTGTTTCTTCCACCAGACAGGCAATGGGGACATTTCAACACAGCCCTATCTTCCTCCCACCAAACCCATGACCATGTCTCACCAATGCCTTGCCCTAAAGCTCTTTACTTTTCACCTTAGTGGAACCTGCTGTGTGTTGGGATCCCCCGAGACCCTCTTCCACTCGGTTCCCAAAGAAATTCGTCACTCGGGTACCTTTATTTGGCATACAGCAACACTATTCCCAAGTTGCTCAGGCTTGAACATGGGTGGATGCAGGCTACATCACAAATCCAAAGTTACCCCACAAAACTTTTCTTTGTATACATCTTTATTAACACCTGCATTCCTGACTGTACGTTGCATCACACACTTCACGATTGACCTGGTTCCTTTTCAGGAACCAGCTCTGTACTGCATGCTCTGTCCGTATGCTGTTCATGAATAACATGGTCTCTACATGTATCTTGTCCATTGTCCCTAGTACCAGAGCATTCCTGCTTCCCTTAGCTAGATTGATTCCAGCCTAATGCTTGTTATGCTCTTATTTACAACTTAATCTTCTATTCACCTTCCTAATCATGCCCACTGAGGTATGAAGTTTGTCTTATGTCAAGTTACTTATGTCAAATTAGGCCTACACCATGGGGCCTCAGCCCTCTGGTAGCCTCTCCAATGGGACCTAGCTGCTGCTGAATCCAAACTGTATTCTTTGAAACACACCATGTACTTTGGTATCCAAATTAATTGAGTGACAGTAAGATGCAGGAGATTATCTAAGTTTCTTTGCTGGGACTGGTTTCTTCCTACCTCAGAAAAGGAATTACAGCAGGGGTTGAATACAGCCTCAGGCCTGTGACCTTAAAAAAGGATTTGCATAGGCCCTCTGGATAAGTTTCTATGCTTTTCCCTACTTATCCAAACTGCATCTCAGTGCCAAACCTTTTGATGCTGACCCACAGCCATGAAGGATGTAAATGAGAATTTCCCTGGGCAGCCATTAGCACAATTTAGCTAAATGCCATTAGTTTGGAGGGGAGTAAATATAGCATCGTGTGTGTATGTTAAATGTCCTATTTCAGTGTTTATTTTTTGCCATAGGATAGTTGGGATAAAGTGAATGGATATAGTTTGCCCTTGGTAAGGACATCGTGCTACACACCATAACATGAACATTCTTTTCTGCTGGAGCTAATGGGATATACTACTGTGCTATGACATGGCATTGTGTAAATATGTCGAAAACAGAGCCCTGTGGTTTTTTGGGGGGCCTTTGTAGGAAAGTTCTTAATTACCTATGTATTCTGGAGGGCGGGGGGAAGAAAGGGGAGAAAAGGTTCAGTTACTAACAGGAAAGGCTGAGCCAGGGAATCATCCTCTGAGTTTGGAAGGGTCAAAATTGCACAGCTGGAAGAGACATTAACCTTAGATGAACAGGAATATCAGAAAGGAGATGTGAAAATGGAGACAGGTGGGTCCCTTGTTGGCCTGTCTGACTAGTCAGAAGACTTCCTCCAGGATGTTCCCCTGTAATTACAGATGTAGCTGACCAAGCCGTCATACACCCACAGGATATAAACAATGTGTGCTCTCGGCGCAGCAGAGCCGTATGTTCCTCAGATGTCCCATTCTCCTGAGTTGATTAGAATTTTTATTTAGTAGGAATTGGATAGTCACTAGTAGACCGAAAACAAGACGGGTAATTGGGGGCACCAGCCATGGGAAACTATTGATATTGGCCCAAAGTGTTTACTTTTATTAATAGAACAAAAGAAACCCATTCAGTTTCATAAGATAGACAGTCACGACAAAGTTATCCAATGCAGGATAGAAATCAAACATCCTTATGGGAAGGCAAGGCAATCAGTACATTTTGCCAGGAGTGTATTATTGCTCTATCAGGATTTTTCTAATTATCCAATTTCAAAAGTTTAAATTGACAGTATTCCTTTATGCACTTGCCATTTGCAGTGTCTGTAACATATGTTTTTGTTAAAACTTAAATGTAATTATGTGGCATGGTAACATGAAGTATTAGATATGGAGAGTGTGTGTGTTTAGGATAGGGACAGTATTAAGTAAACTTATTCATGGGGGTAGATCTTCAACTGCTGTAAATTATCATAGTTACAGTTGCTTCCATGGAGCTCTGACAACTTATTCCAGCTGAGCATCTGCCCAGTAGTCTTACACTGAAAGTCCTGGAGAGTGAACTCTTCTGCGTAACCACAGGGCAGATAGTGTGGGGATCAGTAGTGCAAGTTTCTTCACATGGCCCTACGAATGAGTCTGAAATCTGACCTGGATGGACCAAGTCTAAGGGAAAGTAGTTAATTTTCGGTGCTCACTCAGTTGTTGGCCTCTGTACTTAGACTTCCAACTAAGGGACCACTTATGGTAATGGCTTTATTTGATGTATACGTATCCACTAGAAGCTTGACTGAGACGGGCCACCCATTTCACACAGAACTTCAGACTCCCTCAGAAAGTAGCAATTTTGAAGAATATCAACCGAGGCTAGATTTGAAAGGGTTATCTGTGAAAATGAAGGGCTCCCTATCATACAACCAATCCCCTGAGCCATCCAGTCCTTGCTGGAAGTGAATTAAATAGCTGAGTCTGGATTGTACTGCATTGCATTGTTCCTAGTCCCAAATACTCAATTCCTTTTATACAATGATCATTCATTAAGATTTAGAAACGGCCAAAAGAATTGATTATGCAAAGTTTGGGAGATAAAAATATGGATTAGCTTCCTACAGCTCTTGTATACAGAGAGATTCCTGTTGTAACAGAATATACACTCAGTCCTTCTGACGATTATTAGGATTGAATAGCAGTCTTGAATAGTTTTTTATCAAGCTGTTTTTGTTATTGAAATCTACAGTGATATCATCCAGTGAGTAAACCTTTTGATGCTTAAAGTTTTTACTCCTATTGTACATTTTGTGGTATGAACTAGTACATTGCAGCATATTATCCAGTCTATTGCTGCAGTTTCCAGAACATCAGCACTTATACATATCTTTTGCAATAATCTTACACTTTATTGGTACAAGGTTATCTCTCGATCAAGGCTATGTGTTATCTTACTTATATACCACACATACACCAGAGATGCATACCTCTAGTTCTATACCCTGTGGTGTAATCCTTTTTATGCTTTACCACTTAACCCTACAACTCAAATCTAATCTATTACCCATACATTAATTACATAGTTATAGTGTATATAATTAGCTATATGTTGATAGTCGCATGAGTGCATTGAAAGATAGTCTATCCTTTAAAAATGCATTGGTAAGTTTCTTTATCTAAATTCTGTAGAATCCTCCCTATGCAGGGTAGGCAGTCTGGCATGTTAAAGTGAATAGATACATTATCTGAGGTAATAGATAAGTCTCATTAAGAAGATGGAATAGACTAATTCCTAGCGAATTTCCCCATGCATGAGAAAAACTTAAATTGTAAAGTGAAGAAGTAACACATCAATTATCCCTTATGCATAGACTTGGTTTGGTATGCCAAGCAGGCAGTCTTGCTGCCACATTATACTACATAATATTTTCTTTTATCATTTCCATTTACATCCAGGGCAAGTCAAAGAGTCTGAATACATGTCAAGGCTAGTGGTAGGAAACTTTATAATCCTACATTTCTCTCAGATGGGCTTGGCTGATATGCCCTGGAAACAAGTGTTTAGGACCAACATTAGGTCAACACTGATGGCCTCTCACAGTGCCATCCCTTTGTTACTCATTCATCTCTCATCTCACAGCTACTGTATGTTTGTATGCTGTTTGTATGCTGACTGTACAGTATAGATAGGATTTTGCTAACTACAAGAGCACTCAATGAAAGAAATTCAGTTTAATATTTTCTAATGGATATTTGAATTCCTTTTTGGAGCCTATAACAACAGCCTATGTTGCTTACCCAAAACAGCAGCATTATTACATTGTACATAGCAGGTTCTCTCATTAATTTCCTAGACAGTTTTTAAGGGGTCTTGGGGTTCAGTACATAAAAGATTAGCTTCTTTACTCAGGTTTCAGTCAGAAGCTTGAAGAAGTGCTTTTATTAAACTGCACGGGTTTGATTTTCCTCTGCCTCGTTTTTTTTTGGAGGGGTGGGGGGTTATCTTCAAGCTTGGGAAAATAAATCAAATTATAGAAATGGCAGTAAGGATTCTGACAGAATTCCTTGAATTCATAACCTTTCATTGTTGGAAGAGTCCTGGGGGTAGATTTGGACATAAGTGTTTGGGTTGGTGTAAATCTAGCCAAGTTTGAAAGCGGATTAGTTTACTGTTCATGTTTACTCTATGCCATTTTGAAAGTCTTCATTCGAAACCTTCCATTGTTGTATGCAGTGTTGTAGCCATGTTGGTCCCAGAATATTAGAGACACAAGGTGGGTGGGGTAATATTTTCTACTGAACCAACTTCTGGTGGTTAGAGAGACCAGCTTTGGAGCTTACACAGAGCTCTTCTTCAGGTCTGAAAAATATACCCAAGTGTCGCAGCTAAACACAAGGTGGAACAAATTGTTTAGCATAATCTGTTAACTACTTATGCTAAATCAGGGGTGGGCAAACTACGGTCCGTGATGGGCCACATCCAGCCCGCAGGCCCTTCCTATCCAGCCCCTGAGCTCCTGGCCGGGGAGGCTCCACCTGGCCCCTCCCCTGCTGTCCCCCCGGAGCCACGCCGCCACACGGGCAGCGCTCTGGCCTGCCGCCACTTCCTGGCAGCGCTGCAGCGGCGTGGCTGGCTCTGGTGGGGCCTGAGTTCCTGCCGCTCTGAGCAGCATTGTACGGGGGCGGGGCTGCGAGCTCCAGCGGGCCGTGTGGCCACCGGACACGCTGCTCTGAGGGGCACAGTAAAGGAGCGGGGGGGTTGGATAAGGGGCAGAGTCTCAGAGGGAGGTGAAGGGACATGGAACAGGGGAGGTTGGATAGGGATGGGAGTCCCGGGGGTCTGTCAGGGAGCGGGGGGGGGGGGGGGGATGGATAGGGATCGGGGCAGTCAGGGGACAGGGAGCAAGGGGGGTTGGGTACAGGGTGGGGTTCTGGGAGGGGCAGTTAGGTTAGGGGGTCTCAGGAGGGGGTGGTCTTGGGACAAGGAGCAGGGAGGGGGCTAGGGATGGGGGGGTCTCTGGAGAGGGTGGTCAGAGGACAAGGAGCAGGGGGGTTGGATGGGTTGGGAGTTCTGAGGGGGGGTGGTCAGGAAGTGGGTGGGGGTCAGATAGGGGGCAGGGCCAAGCTGTTTGGGGAGGCACAGCGTTCCCTACCCAGCCCTCCATACAATTTTGCAATCCCGATGTGGCCCTCGGGCGAAAATGTTTGCCCACGCCTGTGCTAAACAATCTGTTCTGCCTTGTATTTAGCTGTGACACTCTGAGTACATTTTTTAGTCCTGAAGAAGAGCTCTGTGTAAGCTCCAAAGCTGGTCTCTCTAACCACCAGAAGTTGGTTCACCTTGTCTCTTTGCTTCAAAACCCATAGACGTACAGGAAGCTGAGCAGGAATTCATCTGGGCAGCTCCTATTGTCTTTAATGTGAGCCATGAATAGTCACCCCTTGTGATGCTTTTAAAATGGCAAGTGTCAGACATAGAAATGTATTATTATGATTTGATATTTGGAATGTTTATCCACTTATTTTCCCCTATTTTTGGAATGTTGTCTACTTCCCACAGATTTTTCCATGTTTGTGCTGTCTTTATTTAGTTTCTTTTTAAGCCACTGGACAAACAGGATGCTGAAAAACCTATGGGAGAAACAGCCATCTTATATTCATACATATTTTTTTGCGTACAAGGTGTAGATGTAGAATATGTATCTCATATATCAAATACATGTGTGCAGTCCTAATATTGAAGTTGCAGAATAAGCTAATGAAGCTGATAAGATCATGAGGTTTGCTACCACTGCTCTATATTTTGTTTCCAAAAATGCAAGCCTGGATAGTTTTGTATAAGAATGAAGTTTTGCATTGCCTGAAGCATGACTCCAAGCAAAGATGATCGTTTCCAGATTCTCACACTAAAATGAAAGATTTTTGTTCTCTACCCTATAACCCAAATATCACACTATGCTCCAGGATGACACTGACATTTTAAAAGATCACTAAAAGTGTTCTCTTTCCAATTGCAATTATACCCTCTGTCTCCGTGGGAGGTATTGTCTAGTCCTTTTTTAGCTCCCTTGCATCTTTCTAGCTTGCTTTCATTATGCTTGTTATCTGTCCATTTGCAGACCAACTTTCATATTATGAAAGATCATGTCTGCCATTTTTGTAATGAGTGTTTGACTTTTACAGCTAGCATAAACATATCAAAACTAAAGTTCACTAGTCTCCATAACTCTTAAGCTCCATTCTGTTGCTAATTTGATTTTGCAAGCAATTGATTCTCAGTGAGTGGAGGATGATTTTGCACACTCTTTCCATAGAAGGTCAGCTTCTGTGAACTCCTCATTTATTGATCTTTTTCATATGGCATTAGGAGATGGCCTAGAACAGATTAACTAGAGCTTACTCCTTATGTTCCAGTTTAACTTCTGGATTTAACTTTTCCAATATGAACAGTGTCTGAATAGAGTATGCACTGTAATGATTTGAGAGAGAGAGAAATAGTAAATTGCTAATAACTGTAATTTTTAAAAAACAGTTAAATCCATACATGATCACCAACAATGGAGTCCTAAAAACAAACAGTGAGACAACTTGGTCTAAAGCATCTGTAGACCTGTTTGTCTGGTTCATTACCAATACTGATCCCTAGAGTAATAGATAATTGGAGTGTGACCTGTAGACAACATTGTTTAGGATGGGCTTTCTGAAAAGGCGTCTAAGGAGTATCCTGTGACTGAAAGGGCCCATTTAATACTTTTAACTCCTATCTAATACAAGCAGCCTGTGCTGTTCTTACACATGGAACACTAACATCTCCTTTACAGCCTAACATATAGGGTTGGATTTTCAAGTGTGCTCACTGTTGGCCTATGCTCCCTTTGAAGTTAATGGCAAAACTCCCAGACTTCAATAGCAGCGGAGTTAGACCAGTGCTGAGTGCTTTAGAAAATTCCACACATAACCTACAGTAAGGATAGCAAGTTTTTTTTAAACCTTAGTTTTGTTCTACAATAATTGTGTTTAAATGGTAACATGGAGCTCCGTGAATGTTGCGTGTGGTGTTGATTCTTCATCAAATTTACCCAGTTTATAAATAAGAGATGGGTTCTTCTAACTGCCAGCCCTGAAATTGCAACCCGGGATCTGAGTCAAGCTGGATTTTTTCCTTCACATGCATCCTTACCAGTAATAAAGATACTAGCAGGCCAAATCGTGGCCTCGGGTTATGCTTGTGTAAGCATACTGTCTCCATATTATGCCCTGAGTGAAACTTGCGTCATCTCTTTAACCTTTAGCATTGCATAGGTTTCACTTTAGAGAATAGTTTGGACACAGTGGGGTTATCTGGATAATTCAATGATGTAATTTGGCCTCCATTATCTTTTTGTTAATGGTGATGATGCATGAGAACCTCACTGACCTTTGGATCCCAAAGTTGAGTTTGTGGGGCTGGCAGTCATAGAAAGACCATCTCTATTTCTAAACTAAGCAAACTATATATGGATTCAGCAACATGGAATCCTGCTTTACTGTCTATTTAGAGTACAACCATACCTAGATGACCTGATCCTCCATTCACCCATATTTTACATCAGTGTACTGCCACTGACTTTGATGGAATTACTTTGCTTTGCACTGGTAAAGTGAGAGTAGACTCAGTCCCTAAGTGCTCATCTGATCCGTGTGGTCCTTTTTAGCTAACTTTCTAAGTGAATTAAATAAATAATTTTTAGCTAACTTTCTAAGTGAATCTGAAATACCACATAAAGTATAATTGTGATGCTGGTAGAGTGTGGAAACTTGATCTACCTTTCCTTAAAGCTAAGCCAAATTAGAAAACATTTATTAGTTTTGGTACCATTAGTTATATATTGTAAGTGACTTACCATAACTAATTAATGTGATGTTTACTATAATAGCATTGAGTTTAATGAACTCATGATATGTATGTAGCTCAGGAATATCTGTATGTGTTTCGTTGTAATTTAGGATTTGTAAAAGGATACTAATACTTCTCTCCTCATTTTCCTCTGGGCTGGAAATAGACACAAATGCAAGGTTAAAGGCTGATTAGGTTCAGTTGAACACTTTCCTTATTAAAAGTATGCAGGAGAACTTGAAAGACTTCATTTTTCTTTTAATCTAGCTCTCAGAATTGTAGCACTCATCAGAACCATGCAGCCAGCGTAAAACTGTTCTAGAACAGTATTTCAGAAACCTGTCCAGTGTTTAATGTAATAATAAATATAATTAGTGCTTCATTTTATTAATGTGGATGCTACCTTATTATAGATTTACATTATGTATTTATCTGTTTTAGGAAGAAAAAAAATCGAGGGCCAGATACTCATCTGACACAACTCAATGACACAACTCCATTGAGTTCAACAAAGCTATGCTAATGTACACTAAATGAGGATCCATTTGCCCAGTGTTCTATACTATGAGGCTTATGATTCATATACAATGACTTATTGCTGAGCAAAACAGAAGGGCAATTAAATGATTTGGTTTATAACACAAGTTTGATAAGCAACCTTATATTTTTAATTCTGAACAATAAGGTCTGTATATTTTTCATTTTTCTATCCAAGTCAGAGAATGAGATGTTTGTTCTCAGTTTTGTGGGTCAAACCCTCAGGGGCACCAGGGCTACACTGAGGGCTAGTCTACACTTACCCGCTGCGTCGGAGGCGTCGGATCGATCTTCTGGCTTCGATTTATCACGTCTTGTCTAGACGCGATAAATCGAACCAGGAAGTGCTCCGCCGTCGACGCCGGTAATCCTGCTCTGCGAACGGAGCAGGCGGAGTCGACGGGGGAGCTTGCGCGCCACTGTGTGGACCAAGGGTAAGTACTTTTAAGTTTGAAATAAGATACTTTGATTTCAGCTACGTTATTCACGTAGCTGAAGTCGCGTATCTTACTTCAAACTTGGGGGCTAGTGTAGACCAGCCCTTAGTCACCCTTCTCTTCCTCCTGATTCTGCCACCTTTCTGTGTGCCAGGATTGAGGAACAAGTTAGAGCAGCCTCAGAGCTGCTCTACATAGTTGCTGGAGCACACATTGCTTTGGTCACACCACTTACCCCAGAGGGGAATGGAGTTCAGAAAGGGTGGCATAGCGCTGGCTATGAATTCCCTGGCATCTAGGAAATCTTCAGCTTCCCCCTTAGAGCAGCTGTCACAATTCAGGGGCAAATTGTACCTGTGATCTCTCCCCCTGTGGGCACTCCCTCCAAGTGTCAGGCCTCAATCTGCCATTTTTCCAACATGCAACTCCACAGTACACCCCAATTTAGACTGGATCGTGAGGCTACAACACCTATTCCCACCATCCAGTCATGGTACCAGGGTGACCAGTGCACCCCTCAGAAGACAGACTGCACTATCTTCACCTCTCTTTGAATAGAACCCCATAGCTCTACCCTTCTGACTGGATTCAGGGCACCCCCCTGTTTCCAATTGTATTACCACGACAGGCCCAACTGCAGTTGGCACTGTAAGAAAGTTTCCTCTGTGGTCAGCAGTTAATTAAAGTGACTCAAAAAGACTTATTCCAAACAAACACTGTTTGTCTGCCCAAAGGTACTAACAGTCTTTACATATATGGTCTCATCCAAACGTTTTCCTTTCCTTGCAAGTTTTGGTAGTTTCCATCTCGTTCAGCTACCTCCACCTCTGACCTGAGAGATATAACATAAGAACAGCCATAGTAGGTCAGACCAATGGTACAGCTAGCCCAGTATCCAGTCTTCTGACAGTGGCCAATGCCAGGTGCTTCAGAGGGAATGAACAGAACAGGCTATCATCAAGTGAACCATCCCGTCATCCACTCCTAGCTTCTGGCAATCAGAGGCTAGGGACACCCAGAGCATAGAGTTGCATCCCTGGCTATCTTGGCTAATAGCCATTGATGGACCTTTCCTTCATGAATGTATGTAGTTCATTTTTAAACTCCATTATAATTCTGGATCGCCTGGCAATGAGTTCCACAGGTTGACTGCGCATTGTGTGAAAAAGTACTACTTTTGTTTGTTTTTAAACCTGCTGTCTATTAATTTCATTGGGTGACCTCTGGTTCTTGTTATGTGAAGACGTAAATAACACTTCTTTATTCACTTTCTCCACACCAGTCACCATTTTATAGACCTCTAACATATCCCCTGTTAGTCATCTCTTTTTTTGAGATTGAAAAGTCCCAGTCTTTTTAATCTCTCCTCATACGGAAGCTATTTCATAACCTCAATCATTTTTGTTGCCCTTTTCTGTGCCTTTTCCAATTCTAATATATTTTTTTTGAGATGGGGTGACCAGAACTGCACGCAGTATTCAAGGTGAGGGCGTACCATGAATTTATATAGTGGCATTACATTTTCTGTCTTCTTGTCTATCCCTTCCCTAATGGTTCCTAACATTGTTAGCTTTTTTGACTGCCACTTCACATTGAACAGATGTTTTCAGAGAAGTATCCACAGTAACTCCAAGATCTTTCTTGAGTGATAATAGCTAATTTAGACCCCATCAGACTCTGCACTTCTCCCTCTGAGCTCTTGCCCACTCTGACTTTCTTCCTGTCTGGGCCAGGGTCTTAAATGGTTTAGTGCCCTCTTGATCCTAGGCTTAGGCCTGGAAGAAATTAACCTCCTAGTCTGGTTGGAGCCAGGCAGGTGGTCATTTCCCAATTAAATAGCTCCCCCGTTGTTTCCTTAAGGACCCTGGGTATTCTATTTGGAGGTACCTTATCTTTGTCATTGTTTTGTTTCCTGTTTGTTTTCCCCCTAACAGCCTCCTTTGATTTCACTCTGTGCAGTCAGGCAGGATAATTTCAAACAGGTAACTGAATGCATGTGATATTCATAAAAAATAATACAGATAACTCCATCATTCTTCACAGCAGCTTTAAGCCACTCCTGGGCGTCTAGAGCAGTACAAAGGGGAGTTACCATGGGCCAATGTCTGGTGAATGAGGACATTTGTGGTCACTCAGAAGGTACAGGTAGTTGATGGTGTCACATTTCTTTTTGTCATGAAAAAAAAGTGACCAAAATAATTTTATCACAGCATAGCATGATTGCTATCTGAGTTCCGACTGGTTGAGAGTATCCACTTTCATTATCTTTCCATCTAGGACTTGAGATGGTCCTCATCAACTGTAGTAAGTGAAAGACTCACAGTTGTTAACAATTTTAGCTTCACAACGCCCCTGTGGGGTAGGGAAGTGGTGTTATCCACATTTTACAAATGGAGACCTGAAGTCCATCAAGAGCAGTGGCCAGATTGCATAAAAGCTCAGCACTCACAATCAAGGCCCGATTCTGATAAGAACTTAGCTACGTTTTAATTGCCAAAATAAGTGCTGAGCTTCTTTTGGGGGGAAATCTGGTCCCAACTGCCGCTCCTCAGTTCTTGAAAATGTGTCCCCTTGTCACTTGCCCACGGTTATACGTGAAGTCTGTGGTGGAGCTGGGAACTAAATATGGATCTTGAGTCCTAGTGTCTTAACCATAAGACCATAATTTTCCTCATTATGCTAAGCAGCTAATGCTCTATTAATCTAAAGCTCTCCCATCCCTGCTGCACATGGGTAAAGATTTTCATAACGTTAATTTGGAGACTAGGAGCGACCTGAGTTCTAGCACTTGCTCACGGCTTTTGTTTTCAGTGAAAAGAAGCATTCAGCAGAAGTAATTTCCTCCAGTTAACGTGTCCTGGTACACAAGAGGCTGGCGTTCAGTATCCCATGCCATTTCAAACCATCTAGGAAAATAGCTCCTGACCCCACTGTAAATGTACCATTACCTCTCTCTCTAGATTTAGTCATCTATAACTCAGAAAGAACAAATGCAAAAGCGAGATCTGAAAATGGCACTCTCCCAGTTGCTTTGATTGTTGTAATAATACTTTGCAATCCTACTATCATCTTTTCTTTGGGGATCTCAAAGCAGTAATTATGTCTTCCAACAAAGATGTAAGGTAGGTAGTATTATTGTGAACCCGCTTCTGTTCCCATTGTCTTCAGTTGGAGAATGGTTGGGCTCTGTAGTAATCTTAAAGAATGGTATACTGAAGTTCAGAGAGGTTTAAAGGAGAGTAGCAGAGTTGGAAACAGTCACCTCTCCTACATGCCTGCTCTAATCACTAGATTTCACTCCCTGCCCAATAAAATTTGTGATGTAGCATTAGGTGCTATAAAGCCAGAGTAATACAGAAACAAAAGAATTCAATATATACTTTATATATTTCTGGGGTAGTTTTTGCATCATTACTTTGAAAAATGTTAGAAAACATATTTTTCTTTAGCAGGTAAGCTGTAAAGAGCCACAGTCTATCAATAACCAAGTTTTAAAGGTCACATTTTTCAGTCAAGCAAGATTAATGCAGTTCAACTTTCTAGACTTTATCTCTATTACCAAGCTTTCTAATATTGTAACACTTCAAGACACATGAAAATCATGCAACTTATCTATAGACTTCCAGATACACCTATAGACTTCTGGCTAGTGTTGGTTCATTGTAATAATATTCTATTTTGACACTGCAGTATCCACAGAGCAGAGTACTAATGGAAAAGTTCAGCTGTAAACACTTTGATGCTGTTTCAGAAGCCCAAAGGCAACCATAGTAGACATCCTATTTTCATGTTCCGTTGAGGAAGCGTATTTAGTCTATTATAACTAATTATTAAATATAAAAATCAAACATTAAAATTATTAAAATCAGTATTTACAGCCTAGAATTATTAGTATAGTTCATATGCCCAGCACAGTAATTGCAGCAGAAGTGTGTAATTTTGTGCATAGAGTGCCATCTTGTGGAATATTCATACACCACAAAATCATATTGGTGCCTACAGGTTCAACATAAGATCCTTCACATCTTATTAGCTTCCAGGAGATTCCAGTTAAAGAACATTTTTCACTTTCTAAAATCTCTAAAGTAATAATTCCATAGCTACAGAAACGTTTGCCAATATTCACAAATCTCAGAACATGGTGGCTATTCTTTTGGGTCCAAATCTTGATTCTACTAGAGTCGACGACAAAGTACCTACTCAGTCCAGTAGGACCAGGATATGGCCTTTTGTCTTCATAAAGTTAATACATTTGATCAAGTTACCACTGATGCTCCAATAATTTCCCTTGATGTATATATTTTCCATTTCAACTGCAGTTTTACATGAATTTTGTAATGAGCTTCCTTCATTTCTACACCTGCCGTATAAAGTTGTATAATTGGTATTCCTAGTTTTTGCTTACGTTTTTTTGATTTCCTTAAAGCTATTAACCTTGTAGATGATTGTGCATTAATTAAAATCATTACCAGGGATACAATTAGGAATGAACTGCTGCATTACAGAACAAGCTAAAGTTTGATATTTGTAGAAAATGTCTATTGTTTAAAAAGATGTCTTGTGTAATTAGGAATTATACTGACAAATGGAAAATCATTTAATTAATGAGACTAGCACATTCATTCCAGATGTTCATCTATTACCGACTGAATAAAAGGAAGAAAATAGAATTGCTCAGGGCTTAGAGCTGCCACTGAGAAAAAAACAGTCAAGCCCCATACTGTTTTTCCATTACTGGGTTATGTATCTGGCATATAGTAATTCACAAAGATAAAAGTACAAAGGCCAAAATGTGTGAACTTAGGTGCTGAAAGTTAGAACCCTAAACCCACATATAGGGACCTATATAGAAGTGATCTGATTGTCAGAGGTGCTGACTATATTTTGACTAAAATGCCCAAACAAATGCTAACCAGATGCTGAATGCAAGTATAGTGAGAACTAAAATCATGGCCAACGGTGGTCCCAACCATTCTAGCAGCGCATAAGGGCTATAAATGTAACGCAGCTGGCTGGGAGAGAATTCCCTCAATGCAGGAGCAGCATAGGGCTGATGTATGCAGTCCTCTCCCCTTCAAAGCTCCTGGTATGGATGTGTCAGGACAGGAAATAGTGTCTCCATATTATTAAGCACTACCGAGATTCTTGGCTGCTCCAGGCAGCCTTACCCTTATAGGAAGACCTGGGATAAGACTGCTATAAATTAGAGCTGCCTCCAAGCTAACTCAGAATCCAGACAAGGCAAACATGGCTTAAAGCCACAATTGACCTCCCTCTCGCAAGATGCACCTTCTGTGTTGGGCCCCTAGAGGAGAAGCACAGAATCTGTCCCATTGCTGTATCATTAAACACGAAGGAATATAAACAAGGTAATTCTTGTAGCTCCGGAGCTACCTCTGCTGATTTCTAGTTGGAAATTCCTCTGTTGTCTCAAGGCCCTGAAAAGAGACAAACCCCTTTTCCTAAAACTCTGGGCCTAATTAATCTGGGTTGGACCTCCAGCGTGACTGCTTCGGGTGCATAGAGAGAGACATTAACTCACTGCTCAGGAAGATACTTCTACATTGGACTCTGAAAACTCAATCTAGAGTCATTGCTGTGATTTAACACCCCCCACCCCTCCAGAAAAGAAAATAACCAGACCATTGACTGGCTTGTTGAGATTTCCTACTACTACTTCCAGGGAAAGGCACATAGTTATAGGTCCGCTTTTGGGAGACCCTGAAGGACTTGTATGTGCTGAAACAAAGTTTCAGTAACTTCATTGGCACGATAAAGTACATGGCATTGGCATGTTGAAAAAAATCTAAATGATCTGCATATGGGACACATTGTAAAGCACTGCTAAGTTAAACTTGTGATGCTCCCCAGGGCTACCCAGAGTTGTGAGGCCCCATCTCCACCACCAGCCTTTAGGATGAGGAAGTCTTGTCTGTGTCTGTCATGAATCAGCTCCCTGAAACCACAAGCCTCTGGCAACACAAGCACTACCTTCCAGGCCTCTGCAGTCCTTGCTCTCTCTCCCTCTCTACAGGTTAGCTATAGCCACACACCAACCTCCAAGTCCTCGGAGCGGTCCCTGTAGTGTCCATACCCTTATCCATGAACACTTTCAGAATTACCAGGTCTGCTTTTCTCAAAGGAGCAGTACAAACCAACTTGTAAGGTTCAGCTCAAGATCACCACTTTTTATATATAGTGAAAAGTTTATCATCAAAGTGATAGTAAGTGAAGCTATTGGGAACAACTGGTTACATATAACACAGAATCATACTGCACTTGCTAGAGTGTAAAGCTTCTTTAGATAGATCAACTTGTTAAGTTATCTCATCCAAAGTTCTCTTCTGCATTTCAGCCAAGCCTAGTTGAGACCCTCTTTCATGAAGCAAACTTGCTGTCCATTTACTTCTAGGTGAAGGATGCCAGGTTGTCATCTTAATCCCACAAATATACTAGCACAAACCTGTAAACAGCCAGACAGATGAACGTTTCTTGTTTGATGGAAAACCTGTTTTTCACCTTTGCTGGTGACCAGTCCCTAAACACAGATTTTAAGAACTGGGGACTGAGGAGAGGTTACTACAGGTTAATTAGAGCACCTGGAGCCAATTAAGGTCCTGCCAGAGACCTAATAAAAAACCCTGCTTCAGTCAGACAGGGAGAGGGAAGGAGAGAGGACTGTAGTTTGGAGGAGTACTGTTGTTAACCAGAGGATCAGAGTACCAGGGGAAGGGAAACACTGCTCAAGCCGAGTAGAGGGACTCCCCAGGCACAGAGGACTGTGAGAAATCCTGCCCAAGGGGGGAGAGGGCAGAAAGCCCGTGAAGCTGAAGGGGCTGGGACTCGTAGTAGAGAACGGGCCCAGGTCTCTTCCCCGCTCCCATTCTCTCTCCCACCAGGGCACTAGCGGAGCTCTCGACGCAGCGCCTTGACCCATCCCACGAAGGGAAAGCACAGGACCCACCATAATAGTGCCAGCCATCTGCCACAGAACATAATTTTCAGTGTATATATGTAACTCCTTGCACAACATCCATACATGCATTTTGTGATTATACTGATGACCATTGTGACACTGGCTTTGACTTAAGACACCCCACGACACTCTTTCATGAATTAGAATGTACATACCAGACCCAGGAGATCCCTATAATCCCTACACACCCCCTCTGTGTCCCGTGCCAGTTGGTACTAAGAAGTTCCTCGGTCACATCATACAATGTCCATTTTGTTTTACTGTATTATTAGAGGCCTCAGTTTGACTGTTGTGCACAGCGCATTTGCAGAATTGGGCCTATATGTTTTTTCTTTTTTGTTTTGTACTTAAGATATATTTTTTTACTTGATGTAATAACTGGTTTTGAATTAGAAAGGTCCAGCACTTTGCCTGTGTGTATGTGCTTCGTTTTTTGCATAGTGTTTTTCAAATGACCATGCAACTGATTGGTTTTCCTGCCAACATTACTAAGAAACACAGATCATTTGTGTGAGGGGGAAACATTCCATTTTATTTTATCTGTTTTAAAAAATGTAATTACTGAATTATTTATTTTGGTTAATTAAAGGTTTGTTTGGATCAATAAATACAAAAAAAAATCCTCTCAAAATGAATTTCTCCCCTTTCAACCCATCTCTCTCCTTCCATGGAAGGCCTAGCAAAATATATGGGCCTTGTAGCTTAATCAATAAATCCATGGTCTTTTAGAGCAAGGGTGGGAGAAAAGACCCTTCCTTGAAAGTCCCTTGCCACCAGCCACTTCCCATTTAACAGGAGTGGAGGTATGTGAACTCAAGAGCCTTAGCTGATTGTAGCTGCCACAGTCTCACTAAGGCAATGTAGACCCAAACTGCTAAGGATGGTCTTAAGTGGACTATTAAATGAATCTTCCAAAGTAGCTTTCCCTTTTTGAGTCAAATTTGCCAGGGCACAGTCTGGCAATGTCCTTGCTTTGCAAAGCAAATTGTTTCTTTGCAAACTAATAAAGCCCAAAATATTACTCTGTATGTAACAAGCCCAAATTAGAGAAATTGGCTAGCAAGAAAAAGAAATATGCTATTCTGTATTTGAAATGCAATTAGAAATGCACATAACTTCCACTGAGGGTAATTAAAAGAAGAAAAAGAAATACAGCGGGTGGGCACCATGCCCAGTATTCCAGCCAAGAAACTTCCTCTTCCGGCTTATTAGTCATCCCTTTTGGACTCATCTTTTTTGCATGGGATGGAATAGTGGTATGGTCACGTTCTCAACCACTTCTGTGCTTTCAGTTGTACAAATGTAAGCATCAGTTGTCATTGACATAACCGGTGATTCTGTTCCTTCTCCCCAAGGATTTTAGAACTTCAGCAGAATGGAGACATGGATATACTGAAGCATAAGTGGTGGCCGAAGAATGGTCAGTGTGACCTATACTCATCAGTGGATACCAAACAGAAAGGAGGTGCCCTGGACATAAAGAGCTTTGCAGGGGTGTTTTGTATCCTGGCTGCTGGGATTGTCCTCTCCTGTTTCATTGCAATGCTGGAAACATGGTGGAATAAAAGGAAAGGCTCCCGGGTTCCTTCAAAAGAGGTATAGCACCCCTTCTTTTATTCTGAAATATCTGCATACTGTTATCTTGAATTTATAGCACTAAAGGGGAAAGGAAAACATAGGTTCTGAAATAATTCCACAGCTTTCTGATTTGTAAAATGAGCAAGGTCCTTGAAAATCAGTATCGTGAAATCTGACTCTCCTTTTTAGAAGAGCCAGAAAGAAATGAAAAAAGAAAATAAATACTATATATTGTGTGACAGGGAACTGTTCTCAATGGAACACAACAATTAGTAGTAGAATACTGTGTTAGTAATACATCAGTAATTAGTACATTATCCTGCTATCGTGGATCAGCTCCAGGTTTTGCCAATGAGTTGGAAAGGCCTCTTTCACTCTGGCATTCAAAACATGCCTCCCAAATGCAATAGCTCAGATTTTCAAAAACAGGTTACCAAAGCTAAACTCCTAAATCCATATTTAGGCTCCCAAATGAACTTGGTATGATTTTTGGAGTTGCAGAGGACCTGCACTCCTATTTGCTTCTGTTCTCAATATCTACCTGAAGTTAGTGGCAGCCCTTTGGAAAACCAGGCCAGATGTATTCAGAAATCTGAATATGGACACCCATTATTTAACATCTTGGTCAGGCAATTCTAAAAGAGTTGCCAAGGACTATAGACCACTTGTTTTAGTGGGAGATATGCCCTTTTATAGCAGGTCTGAGTTTGGTGTTCTCTATCTGTGTCTGTAGAATGATTTAATCACCATGATAATTCAGGTATCTCATTACCAGCCCCCTGAACCCTAGTCTTATAACAAATTGCTTACCCTGGTGGTGATGTTTTAGCTCTGTAAAAGACCAGATAAAGCAACACTGGAAAAAAATCATTATTAAAATGTGCTTGACAGATGCGCAATCCAGGAGGCTTGACAAGTTACAGTGCATCACCACCAATTACACTTTTTCTATCTACATAGCCATAGACACCTGTTGTAGGATATTGCTTTGAGTTTGTGTGTGACCGTTTTGCCATTATCTGCAATTTCCCCAGTACTGTGCCTGCCAATCTTATGCTGTATAATCAGACAGAATTAATCACATTCACTAATTACAGCATTGATGTTTGAATTTTTAAAACCTTTTGCTTACTGTTTCAGTTCAGAGATTTTTTTTAAACTTCTGGCAAGTACTGTTGTTAATAAGGAAAACTCTCTTCTCTTTAAACTGGGTTCCTCTCCGTTAAATCCAGTAAATGCAGAAATAGTAAAATATACCAAATTGTCACTTAGCCCAAACTTTCAGAAACTTCACACTTGATACTTATTTTGTGTGTGTGTGTGTGTATTTCAAATTAATAGAAGTCAGGAAATTCAAAGTTGTCATTGCCTCAGCTGCTATAAATTGGCCTCCTTGTACTTTTTAATATTGTTTACTGGCTTGCTCTTAAATTTATGTCTTAAAGTTGATGTGAAAAGCTTGACTCAAAACTGAATTAAGTATGAAAGTAAGAGCTGAATGTTCCCATTATCCCATCTATGGGGCTTATTCAAAGAATTACATCTTAACTAACATTCTTAACATTCATTTTAGCTTCCATGAAATCCATTGGCTCTTCCAGGCCACTAATCTAGAATTAGAGGTCATGTTGGGCCAGTTTGTGGTCAGCAAGCCAGCTCTTTTTCCTGATGGCTGCCATCTTGTGCTCCGGAATCCAAGCATTTATACCGAAAAATAATTGTCCTATGGATGTGAAAATAATCTGCCAGTTGTGAATCAGAAGTCACCACTTCAATGATGTCTACCTGAGTCTGCAGATGGCCTTAAACAATAACTCTGAGAGAAGACTGAACTCTCCCCATTAATCTGAATGGGATGTTGACTCTAAAGCCTGATGATAATTTAAATGTGAACACTGCTGAATATTTCACTACTGATCAAAACACACAAGAGAGAAAGAGGAATGATCATATTATGGGGATATGCACAATCTTACTGTGAGTTGATGTCTCCTCTTGGTGTATTGAGTGTGCAGAGCTTGGGTTGTGGGCAGAGCCAGGAAGAATACCACTTACTTATTTTTTCCAGTTTGACCCCTACCCAGAATGCATCATTATGGGATATCATTTATAGCAGAAGAATCAGCAGCAATATTGGAGAGACCTTTAGAGGTTCAGCTAAGTCAGAGGTAGAGCTCTGAAATCTTTTGACCGAAACATTTTTGGTGAAAAATGCAGATTCGGCAACACGGAGATATTTTACAAATTAACTTCACCTAATAGTTTCAGTTAAATTTTTTTTAAGTTTTTTTTTAACATTGACATTTTCAAAATGAAACATTTTGATATTTTGGTTCAAAACAACTTTTCATTTCAAAATGTCCCTTAATTTTATTTTTAAAAGTCAAAAATGTTCAAAGATGGTAAACAGCAAAACAAAATGTTTCAATTTTGTTGAAATGAAATGTTCCAATCAACCTGAAAGGAAATTCAATTTTTTTTGGTGATTCAAAAAGAAAACAAAGATGGTGTTTGAGGTTCAAACCAAAACAATTTTTTTCAATTTATTGGAATTGGCAGCGACCAAAAAATTCATTGCTCACCTAGCTCAAGTTGCAATATTTCCTTAGTGGTGTAATTTGAAACATTTCCTTGATTGCTATTTTAAAGTTGAGTAGTATACAAGTTATTTTATAAATTTCAAAATTAGAAAAAAGAGGAGACTTAAAACAGTGCCACAGTGACAAAATCATGATTTTTGCATGATGACTGAGCCTCTGAGTATCTATCTGGACACTGCGTGGCCTTTGTTACCATAGCACCTCCCAGTTATTTAAGAACAGACATAATCTTTCTCCATCTTCTTCCTCAGCCTATAGGAGAAATTGTTTGATTAGTATAGTTGGTTTTGTTTCAGTGGGTGGGTGTGATGTATGTCTATGTACCTGTCTGTTCATGCATAAATTATAGCGGGAAAGTCAATCCCACATGTAGTTCTCATAATAGTGAGGTCTGTGGCACCTTTTTATCTCTTGGGGGAGTGAGTTCCATAGGCTTAGGCTGCAGCACAAGTTCTGGGACCCTCCCACCTCACAGGCTCCTAGAGCCCGGTCTCCAGACCGAGTCTGGAAGTCTACACTGCAATTAAACAGTCCCTTAGCCCAAGCCCTGTGAGTCTGAGTCAGTTGGCATGGACCAGCTGCGGGTGTCTAATTGCAGTGTAGACATACCCAGAGAGTCTCACAACTGTCACGGTAGGTCCTGGTTAAAGAAGGAAAAGTGGTCTCTCAAGGACCAAGGACCACGAATAACAGAACGCAGACCTTGAACTGAACTCAGTATTCAGTAGAGAGATTTGGTGACCAGTGTTGCTAAGCATATGCGCTGTCACATGTTGTACTATGTGGAGCTTTTTCAGGGGGCGTGGATTCATTCCTAGACACAATGATCTAAACCTCACTGACATCAATGGGAGTCTTTCCATTGATTCAATGACCTTTGAATCAAACCTACAATGAGGTGCAGTAATCAAGCCTGCAAGTCAAAAATGCACCACTATGGCCCATGCTGTTGTTATTTCTGGTATCTCTGACATTTTAGAAGGATGCATTGTGATACTTCTCTATTTGGTCTGGAAGAGTCAGTAGATTTCGTGGAAACTAAAGTGAATGTTGAGAAGGTTAGTTAAAACTTCATTCTGTGATGAATAAGCCCCACAGCCTGATTAGTGGGGACATTCCTTACATATTTCTAAGCTTAATTCAGTTCTGAGTTATACTTTGCAGTTCAGTATTAATATATATGTGGCCTACAGGTGATTTACAGTTACTTTGGGGCCCATGGCTTTGTATCTTTTTACTTTTGTGCATTTAAAGTATCTGCTATAACACGGGCATAACATCATTTTTTTTAATTGAATTCCTTTGGGGTAGTTTAAGGAAGAAAAAGGGCAAGGATAGGAGGATGTGATCACACATCAAAATAAGTACAATGGACCTCCTTCTCCTCTTCTCTGCACCGGTGTGATTCCACTGGTGTCAGCGGAGTTGCTCCACTGTAACTAGTAGGAGGATCGTACCCACTGTTGGCATTACAATTAAAAATTACCTTGTGTATCCTCTTCTGGTACATTGTAAATGAGCCACCAGTACTCCCCAAATGGTTTGGAAGTTCAGCTTTATTCCATTTCAGCTAATAAATAGAAAAATCAATCTGAGCCCGGCCAGAATGAAGGCTGATGAGGAGGATATTACTACGCTTCAAAGGCTCCCATTTGAAGCTCACATTTAGTTATCAGTATGGAGTTCAAGAAAAGCTGGTATCACCCCAGCCATCTGAGTTTACACTTCATCTTCATTATATAAAGCTGATTGTTACCAAACTGTCATTAATCTAACTCTCACATACCCTGGCTCTAAACATGTACTTTCACGATAGGCATCTATTTGTAGCACCTACAGCTTAGTACTTAAAATGCTGGGTTTGAAAATAGGTGAATTATAAGGTTAGAGAGCACCTTCTAATCTAGTCAGCATCAGTCAGTCGGAAAGATGTACCATTGATGATTCTACCTGGCCTCAGAAGTTGTAAATTAGCACAAAGCAGGGGTGGCAGGTATCCGAGGCTGGGGGAGACTGTGCCTCCCCAAACAGCCTAGTGTGGCCCCGCCCACAGGTTCCCTCCTGTAGTTCCCAGTGCTCTGCACTGGCCCAGGCTGGCCAGCCTGCCTCCCACAGGGACTCGAGGCGGCTGGTGCTGGGCCAGGGGCTGTGGTGGGGGTGCTCTGGGCTCCTGCGGGGAAGAGGGCAAAAGGAGAGAAGGAGGGGCGGGGTCTCGGGCACAAGGGGAAGGGCCAGGGACTAGCCTCCCCCAACAGCTGGGTCACCGGCTGCCCATGGCACAAAGTTTTAGTTAAAGTTAGACTAAGTTTTAGTCACTTTTTTGGGGCAGTTCTGGTTCCACTGTAAAGATTCAGTCTAGCAAAAAGTGGCAACAGTAAATGGCCCATCTTCTTTTTCTTTTCCAGGATGACAAGGAAATTGACCTGGAACATCTTCATAGACGTGTGAACAGCCTCTGCACAGATGACGACAGCCCCCATAAACAGTTTTCCACCTCGTCAATTGATTTGACCCCGCTGGACATTGACACTTTGCCCACACGCCAAGCACTGGAGCAAATCAGTGACTTCAGGAACACTCATATCACCACAACAACCTTCATACCAGAACAGATCCAGACTCTGAGCCGTACGCTGTCAGCTAAAGCCGCTTCTGGTTTCTCCTTTGGCAACATGCCTGAGCACCGAACTGGCCCTTTTAGGCACAGGGCACCAAACGGGGGCTTTTTCAGAAGTCCTATCAAAACAATGTCGTCTATCCCATACCAACCAACTCCTACTCTGGGGCTCAATATTGGTAATGACCCAGACCGAGGCACCTCCATATGAGCTTCAGACCAAGTTTCTTCGTTGTTTCTTTTTAGGACTCCCTTTGCAAGGAGCAGCTGTAATATTGTGGGACTAACATGGATGTAACTTTAAAAAAAAAATCAGGATTCTTAGTAACAACTCACTATTTCTCCTTCTGTCCCCTGCTTTCTCTGTCTCCTCCTCTCTCTTCTCTTGTCACCTGTTCCTTTAAAAAAAAAAAAAGAAATCACACTAGTTTTATATTAGTACACTTTTCATATACTTTAAGTATAGGAAATGTGCACTGAGTATGCATAAAAGATAGAGGGTTATTTCGCAGAAGGGCGTTTGTATCTCCCCTCTTTCTCCATTTTTTATATAATTGCAATAACTTCAGTCCTTTACATTTGTTCTGCTGCATCCATTCAGTGCTCCGCTGCTGTTGTGTGTCCTTTTAACTGTGGACCAAAGGCAAACCCTGCAGTAAAAGAAAAATAAATTAAAAAAAGAAGAAAAAAAACATTCAGGCCACATAATATGAGAATGCAATTTTGTAGGATTACAAAAAGCCATTACTATGCCAGTAAAGACTACAGTTAAATCTACTTTTGCACTGCAACAGTGCATATGACCTTTATGTGATTGTACAGTGTTAAAAGTTTTTCTTATGTACAGTAAACTGTATCATATGGCAGAAGCCTCTGTTGTGTTAAATAAATTAGTATCACATAAATATATATACATAAATATGTGTATATATATCTATAAAATGGCAGCCGTTGCTATTGCAATTCATTTAATAAAGCTTTAGTAAAAATGTGTTGTATACAGGAAAGATATACGGTGCAGGAAGTCTTTTTGTTTAGAAAAGAGATTGGCTTTAATATTATTCTGACTTGCATTGTTTGCCAACAGAGCTTTTTATACTTTTTTTAATAGAACATCCGGGTTAATTTAATGTTTGTACCCAGATGTAACTCATTTGATGAGGTTTTGCATTGGCTACTCAGCAGTGTATAAGGCTAAACTTGGTAATTTTACGTTTAATTAATTTAACCAATGGAAAACTCTCTTAGGTAAACCACATCCATGGATAACTAATACAGCTCTAGAGAAGTTTAAATGTAGATCATAGAAGGTTAAGAAATTATTTTCCAAATCAGTACCATCAATCAATACAATAATGGTGTTACTGGGACAAAAATCCCTTGAGAAATATTGATGTGGCCTTAAATTACAGTAATATATTCTGCTAAGAAAAAAATTGATCGCGCTATCATTTTAACCCTTACTATATGCATTTATATTTAGAGGAGCTATGTAATTTTTATATTAGTGCCAACTGCATAGAATGATGAAAGAACAGCAATGAGAGCAAAAACAGTGCCTGCTTTGGCACAAGCGTCTTAAAGTAGCACTCTTATCTGTTAGAAATGTAGAATGAGCTTTCTCAGTTTGTAATCCTGAAAACCAGAAATGTCGTTCAGTAGAAGACGAGCAACTTCTCCCATGCTGAGTTCTTTGTTTTTGTTAGGTTTGTTTGTTTGTTTTTTATGCAACCATACACTTAGGTTAACGTAACTCATTCTATGGCTAGAACTGATATAGGAATCAACCTATGTGATTTGCTTTAGGAGAAATTAAAAGGTATATTCTTCAGCTCTATTCTATTTTGATGCTAATTCTGTTCTGGGGGAGCATCTTGTACTGTCAATGTTTTTGTACTAAATCTTCAAATATTGTCTACTGTGTAAGGCAGAACAATTTCTTATCATGCAAACAGCCATTTTGTTTCCAGGGTAGCAAGTGTCTAAAAGCATGCACAACTTGTTTCCCCTTGTAACATTCATGAACTCATACACAACTCTGATTTCAAAAAAAAAGAAAAGACAAGAAAAAAAATAAATTTCTTTACAAGCAGCTATGTAGGGACATACCAGATGTTGCAGTGATTTTAGCTATAAACAAACTGTTAACCATGTACACTATTTAAAATAGGCCTATTTTGATGTGTTGCCTATTATACAAATACACAACACTTTTTGGAGGCCTCAGTTACAAGTGGCAGAGCTTTCTGTGTATAATTTGTCTAAATAATTTGTCTAATAAAATTGTTTTCTAAACTTGCTTTTCCTCCTATTTGTCCTAAATAACATGGAAATGTCAAACTGCATCTGCATTCTTCAATTTAAGGTGTGCATTATTTAACATTTATATTGTGGTAACCCAGAGAGGCCAAGAAGGTGGAGGTCCCATTGTGCGTAGGTGCTATACAAACTTATAGGGTGAGATTCTATGCTGTGCCTTAGCGCACTGGGAGGGAGGACTAGGGTGGCTTTAAGCAGTCCCTGGTGTAATGCAGACAGCCCTGGGGATCTCTCTAACATATGGCAGCAGAGCTGCCCAAAATCTTTACAGAACTACATTCTGAGGCCCTGCCCTCAGTACACCTCTTATCCGCCACACCTGCTATGCCAGGGCTTTTGTGGAGATCTTCAAAAAGCAGCCTGTGACTGTCTTCCTCAGTTCCTTCACTGAGGAAATTCTCTCCTGGCTGGATCCAGAACTTTGTAGAACTTCTTTAGCTCCTTTACCTGGTGTAAAGGGCTGGAGCAGGAATGAGTCTCGCCTTTGGTGTTATATTTGACTATATGAGATGTACTGGAAGAAAAAAATAGCAAACATCCTTTAAAGCAAGAACTATAGGTACTAGAGCCTATGCTTCTCCTCACGTCTCCTGTAGCATTCCCAAGGAAATGAGTGTGAGATTGACAGGGGCACTGAGTCAACTTTAGACCTACACTGCATTCTCCCCAAATTCTCAGGTACATTCAGAAGCACTCAGTGTCCGACCTAACTCAATCTCAGCCTACATGTTCTAGAAACTTTCTTGGTATATGGCCTGTTTTGTTTTGTTGATTTATTTTTATAGGACCAGATTCTGCTGCCTTATTTAAAATGAAATCGTAACTTACTCTGTGGGTAGCCATACGCTTATGTCCTCATGACAAGGGGCAGATTATGCCCCTTATTTAATTACACTATTCTCAATCTTTATTCATTTGGATCGTGTATTTTCATTACTATCTTAAA
The DNA here is from genome assembly GCA_037349315.1 of Chelydra serpentina. Classification (NCBI taxonomy): domain Eukaryota; kingdom Metazoa; phylum Chordata; order Testudines; family Chelydridae; genus Chelydra; species Chelydra serpentina. Next base: position 3,171,591 of record JBAIAC010000018.1, read on the forward strand.
CTAATGGCCAAATTGATATTAATTCCTTTAGTATTTTGTCAGGGTTCCCTCCCCACTCTAAACTCTAGGGTAAAGACGTGGGGACCCGCATGAAGAGCTCCTAAACTTATTTTTACCAGCTTAGGTTAAAACCCCCAAGGTACAAAATTCCCTGCACCCTGAGAAATGCTTCTTCCACTGCCACCATCAAGTGTTCTAAACAGGAATCCAGGAAAGGGGACCACTTGAAGTTTCCTTCCCCCCCAAAATATCCTCTCAAGCCCGTACCCCCCCTTCCTGGGAAGCTTGAGAATAATCTCCTAACCAGTTGGTTACACAGTGATCTAAAAAAAACCACCCCCGGGGTTTTTAACACCATAGAAAACAGTCAGCTTCTTAAAAGAAGGATTTTATTAAAACAAAGAAGGTAAAATCAGCTCTGTAAAATCAGGATGGTAACTAATTACAGGGTACTCAATTTCCAAACTCACAGAGATTCCCCCTCTGGACAAACCCTTAAAGTTACAGAAGAAAAAAAGGAATAACCCCTCTTTCTAACACAGGGAATACACACCAAGCAAAATAAACCGAAATCTACTCACTATGCTGACTAGACTTACTTTAGAAAAGTGAGGATTTGATGAAAAGATGACTGGTTCCTTTTTACTCCAAGATCACTCTGAGTCTGACAAAGACCCATACACAAAGCTTTCCCCCTCCCAAGATTTGAAAGTATCTTGTCCCCCCATTGGTCAGATGCCAGCCAGGTCAGGTGTCAGTCTGGCTACCTGCATTTCTTAACCCTTTGCTGGTAAGAGGATTTTATCTGCATCAGACCCTCTCCCCCTTCCCTTTATATTTATGACATATTTACTTTAATATCAATCATGATGTAGTCCCTTAGGGCACCCAAATTAATACCAAGTTTTCTATTGGATTGTTCACAACACTTCAGCTTTCATTAACTGAACCATGATTTTAAAGTGTTGCTAGCATTTCATACATTCACTCAGCCAGCATTAATGATATATGGGACAGGGTTTTTTTAGTTTTCAAATAAATTTCATGCTATCCCAACTCATTGCTAGATTATAACTTAAAAATTCCACCTTCTGAGAATTTCAAAATCTAATAAGGTTTGATTTAAAGCCCTGTCAAGGGGAAAACTGATTTGGTGAAAGTTACTTATCTTAGCTTTTAAAACACAGCTAAGAGATAAGTTACATAGCTCCATCCTAAAGAAAAGCAATGGGCAAACTGAGGCCCTCATCCTACAAACACTTATGCATCTTATTACATTGCACTCATTGGGATTATTCACAAGTACAGTTATTAGCATAATTATTTGCAGGATCATGGCCTAAATTATTCATTTCTCTAAGATAAACATGAATGCTTGAAATTTGTTGTGCTCCAGTCTGCACTAGGTCATTCCTCTTGCATTTCATGGGTATCCATCCCCTCATTTACACTCAGGGCAAATATGAAGGCAATAAAATGACTTTAAAGCTAGGTAATTCTAAAATAGCTCTGCCAGTCATGGTATATATTGCAAGGGGCGGGGGGACAAACCCTGCAAACATCTCTCCTTCCTTTCAGAACCATGTGATACAAATTTTACTCTGGACTCTTGACAAGTGTTTAAATTATTGCACCTCCATTGAAAATACAAACGATTCTTTATGAAAACATGAGTTGCTTATAGAGTAATTCCAATAACCCAACCAATTTAACACATACCACATCTAGACTTCTTTGGGGGTTAAACTGTGCTGGCTAAACACAATTGTTGCAGTTAGAGTTCACTGTTTCCCTGAACAATATGGAAAAGCTTTTTTTTTCCCTCCAGAGAACCACATTATAAAAAGATCCTAGAGACTAAGAAGAGGCATAACTATAGTATGGTTCTCTGCATGGATAGGGTAAGGCCAATCTTAATCTGGCCCATAATATTTTGTTTTTCACTTATAGATTGTCAAAGTGCTTTAGAAAGATGGGTAAGCATTATTAGCTACTGCCTCTCCAAAATAGCCCTGAGGGATCATAATATCTTGAACTGAAACCAGTTGCTGATCTAGCACTAAATATAACCCATCCTGCATCTCAGGCCCATGAAATTGGGGAGGAACGGTCTGCCTTTGTAGCATGTGGAATTTTTTTTTTTAATGACAGCTGTTTGAATGTTCCATGGATTTGGAATAGTAGAGTAAATCTTGGTGGGGATGAATCAGTAGACATAGTGCAGATGAGGGGGTTAGAGTTGCATGATAAATGCACTTATCACATGGCTCTGTAATGTACATTTGTCACCTCCACCTACGCTGTGTGCAGGAGTGTGTATATAGTCTGCAAAATAATTTGAGAAACCTTTGGATGAAAGGGGTTATATAAATATTAGGGGATGGATTTTAAAAAGTACTCAATATTGGATTAGATCTGCTCTCACTGAAGTCAAAAGTAAAACATCAATTAATTTCTATGGGATGAAAACCAACACTGTGCTCTTATGCAAATCTCACTCGGGAATATTAATTTGCCATTTACCAGCCTTAATATTTTAGTCTATGACAATTTTCTCTTTTCTTTCATTTTTGGAATATCAGATAACTAAGTTTTTTATTAGAAGAAGCAAGTCCTATAAAAGCAATTAGGCCATTAAAAGCAGTAGCACCTCTAATAAGGCAGCTGCGGTTAGAAATACAATTAGCCATTGGTACTCTAATGAAGTTACAGCAGAAGCGTGCTGCATGTTTTTTACTTTGAAATAAGTGTAGATACAAACACAAGACAGAATCCTCCCCCAGTCTAATCATTTGACAATATCCCAGAAAGGATGATTCCTAGTATGACTTTTAAAGTATTCAAATTTTATAGTGGTTTCTTTTTTAGAAGACAGTTCAAACCAATAAAACAATGTGAACAACCACTTGAGTTATATGGAAGCACAGCTGAGCTACCTACAAAACAGGCAAAAGGCACTTCATAGTTCAAACATGCCTGTCACCCTAATTTTTATAAATAAAGAATACATAATGGTTATGATCTCAAAGATGAAAGGTACCATATACTGTACCTACGAATGTTACATTTTCTGTGCAATTATTGCCTCAAAACTACCAAATATATATAAATCCCTCTGCAACTGCACAGATCCTTAAAGACCTAAAGCTAATAATTGCTACAATAATCACCAAATGCAGGACACGCTGCTACTCCCCTGGCTGCCCACCCAACTATTCCTACACCCCCCTCCGTTTAAGTGCAAAATAGTTTCCTAAACTAATATGTGCCAGCACTATTTCCACAGTGATGCTGAACAAACAATACTTTAGGATCTGAGGATATTTTCTATTATCAAAAACAAAAATGTATTTCAGTGCCTACACTGAAAAATCATGAGATTTTTGACAAACAATAAATGTGGGGATCTTTTTCTTTGCCCTCTGGTTTTTGAGCCTTTCTAGCCCATGAAGGGCTGGAAATTTGAGTTTACTTTTTTAGTGAAAGCTGCACTTTTTATGGACTCACATGTCTCCAGGAGCTGGGGCTTTAATAAAAACAACAAATATCCTGACACTCACCAAAGTTAGTAGTTAGAGGTTTATGAATATGAATGTGGTGCCATACAATGCTGGAGACACTGGGGAGGAGACAGAACAGGCAGCTCAGCTGCATTCTGTTCTGTTTTTCATTATAAAACACAGGGGTTTGGACAGTTCCTCACGAATGAGAGACCTACAACTTTTAAACCACTTAGAGACATGGGTGGTGCTAAATAAAATGTGTGCGCCCAAACCACCTGGTTAATTCGCTGTAACCATGGCAGAGCCTTTGGCTGCCTCTCTGTAACCAGCTCAAAACAAAGTTTTGTTTTAGAAGTCCAAATAGGACCCGCTCATTGTCATTTATAGCTATTTTGGCCACCCACCTCCACCCCAGCTGTCTGTGGAATGGCATAGATTCTGTTGCCCCCACATGTTGCTGGTGCACCCCACCCCACCCCGCCCAGCTAACGCTGCCCGCTGCCCCACAGCGGCAGCTGACCTCGCCCGCCCGTCCCCGGCACCAGAGGAGCCCCCGGCAGCTAACCCAGCCCGCCCCCACCTCCATGGCAGCTAATCCCGCCCGTGGCAGTCAGCCCCGCCCCCCGGCGGCAGCTCCCCCCGCCCGCGGCACCTAACCCCTCTTGCGACAGCCCAGCCCGCGGCAATTACCGCCACCCTTGGCAGCCCCGCCCCGCGGCAGGTAACGCAGCCCGTGACAACCCCGCCCCACCCCCGATAGCTATCTTCACCCGCGGCAGCCCTGCCCCCCCAGCCAGGGCAACTAACACCCCCACGGCAGCCCCGCCCCTCCCCCGACAACTAACACCACCCGCCCCGCGGCAGCCCCAAGCCCCCGCGGCAGCTAACACCACCTGCGGCAGCCCCGAACCTCCACGGCAGCTAACTCAGCCCACCGCAGCCCCGCGGCAGCCCGGACCCCGAGGCATCTACCACAACGCACGGCAGCCCGGCCCCCGAGGCACCTACCACAACCCACGGCAGCCCCGGCCCCCGCGGCACCTACCACCACCCGCGGCAGCCCCGCCCCCCAGGCACCTAACACCACCCGCGGCAGCCCCTCCCCCAGCAGCTAACCCCGTAGCTATCCCCACCCACGGCAGCCCCCCCTCCCCCCCCCCCGCGGCAGCTAACTCCGCCTGCGGCAGCCCCCACCCGTAGCTAACCCCTCCCGCGGCAGCCCCCCGGCGGCAGCTATGTTGGCTCACAATGGCTATGTATCCTAAGCAGATGTAACAGTCACACTGACCAAAAAAATGCTGAGAAGCACTATAGCACACTGACACTGTTAATAAATTGTACTCCTCCCCACTATCCGTGAACATGCTTCTTGGAATGTATACAGTGGGGATGGCTGTATATGTATGTAGGAATATTCACTGCAGATCACGACAAGAATAATTACTGTTGACCTATGTTGTTACTAATTATTTTGCTTACACAGAGAAAAATAAGCTAAAGAAAGGAAATAATGCTGAACAAAATTAATAGTGTGGCTAGTTTATATTCCTAACACTCAACACATTGTTTAAGGACTGATCATTGCTTCATGATCGGCAATGTAAAGCATGCACTCTGTGCAGTGTAAGAAAGAGAAGTGTGTTGCTTTACAGAATACCACTTAGTGAAAATAGGGACTTGTCCCCGACAATGGTTTTTACAAGCCTTACAGCTTAATATCTGCTGCTGTTTGGATACTGTTTAGCTAGCTACAAGATTCGGGTCTTGTAAATAATGAACTCATCCCACTTTTTTCAACTAGAAAAAGTCGAGGGAGAAACGAGTGATATGAACATGATCAAACCAAAAGCCATTGGGACTGCCAATGTGTTCTGTTCACAACATACACACAGCCAAGTGAGATTAAAAATAAAATATTGTTGCTGGCAGGCTGCCGTGTAACACCACTTATTTCCCAGAAATCAGACCCTTAACACAGAAAAACTCCAACAAAGGCTGCTTCTTAAGGCAGGGAGGTAACACTCATCTTCCCCGCCTCTCCCCTGCATTAAGCAGGGTCCTACCAGTCTGTCTGCTGATGATATCCTATGCTTTGCTACAGAGCCCCCTGGTCTGCAAACAGAACCACCACCCCATCGCGGCCCTGCTCTTAAAGTGATAGCTTGCAGTTCTACAACAGACTTCAATACACCAGACTGTGAACACTTGCAGACACTCTTTTTGCACTATTTCCCCAGCTCTAGTGTTAGCATTGGGAACATTCACATAGCAAATGGATGTGTCAATTTACCAGACCCAGGAAATGTCCAAAGCCCAATGTTTTGAAGCAGCCTATGAAGAGTCTCTGCACAATCCCCTGCAGCTGAGAGAGAAGAAAATGTGTACAGCCAGGAAGCCCTTAGCCTGCTCCAGACACTGCACCGGGTGTTTTGTCCCACGAGGGACTCCATGGCATCTAGACTGTATGTACCTTGTGTTCAGGGATGCTGGAACAATTTGTATATGTAACGTGTTATGGGGTGCTGAGAGCCATTGAACCAAATGGTAAACCCTGTATGTGATGGAAATCACTTCAAGCCGAGGGGGACGAGGCAGCACAACCAGCATCCCTAGTTCCAACACGTATGTTTGTGTTTGGTTCCTATCACATCTAGTCTACTCCTTGGGCAGTATTTCAGGAGCCTTCCTCAGTCAGAGAAACAGGGGTTAGATTTGCCCTAATGTGGGGGTTTATTCTGAAAAGTGCCTACCTAAAATGTTTATTGTTGGGTTCCAGGCTTGTTCTGGCAATGATTTTCAGAACAAATAATCTAATCTTTCTTTTTTTACCCTAGTTATCAACTACAGCCTCAACCCAGGCTCTGCAAATCAAGCTGGGTTCCCTTCTCACTCATGTCACCTGTAAAGATTACACTGACCAAATAATACCATTGGTGACACCTGTGTAAGTCCTCATTTCTGTCAGTTGGTTTGCACAGATGTAACAGATTAGCTTTCTAATAGGAATCTAGTAAATGTGGAGCCCAGAAAGTGGGGAAAGCCTTGGGTTATGCTAGTTCTGCACAGCTTCTAAGAGTAAAAAGTTGTAAAGTATTATTTGGGTTCCTAAGACAGCTGATACCAGGATGAATACACCTATGGAACAGCGTGAGTAATGTAATATCATTGTTACCCTGTGTTTTTATGAAGTAGAGCTGCATTTACTACAACATAGAAACATTTTCAAATAACATTTGGCTAGACTTACACAAAGATGCTTTAAAGCTGAAAATATATAATAAATAAGCTTTCATAATTTCTTCATAACTTCTAGCTGTCTATTCTTGTAACTAGCTTGAAAACAAATGTTTTCATTATTTCTGTGGAATAAGCTGAAAACTGACCTAAAATCATGGAGATAAGGAGCCAAAAATAGTGGAATTCACCCAGTGGGGACAATTAATGCAGATTGTTTTATTTGTGCTTTAAATGTTTTGCCCTGTAATACAGAGTGGACTAAAATTTAGGGTTTTATTACAGATTTTAAATGCTTCTATAACTGGGTACGCATGATATTTGGTAGTAGATGAGGACCTACCAGATTATTCTTTAAAAACTGAGTTTTAATTCTATCCTTTTACAATTTTAAAGAGATGTATTGCTGCTATCATCAATATCTATAGTTTGTGGGATGAGTAAAAGTAATGTGACTGTTATGAAAATGGTTGCTTTGAAAATGTTTAACTCTGTCAACTGTGAACAGCCCAGAGGACTTCAATGTTACTTCTTGCAAGGGGCTTACGTTCTTTGCTAAGGGGAGGTCTAGGTGTAGAGTTACTACAATAACTAGTCTTAGCCATCAGCAATCAATGGGAGTTCTGCTTTAAAACTCAAGGCACAATATTGCCTTATCCAGTTCTTTCTAACTACAGTATTCTTCCTTCTCTTGCTCCCCTCCCCGCAGCTTGTTCTTTCGATGATTTCTTTTGCTCATTTTGTTGGATCTGATTAGCTGGCTGGCCAGTTGAGTTTACCTAATGTTTATTCTTGCCTAGCTGCCACAATGCATGAGATACGTGCTCTGTAATTTAACTCTAATATAGACACATGTTCCACATTGTGCCGGGGCTGTAGGGACAGGACACGTGAGCAGATGGCATTGGAATTTTTATCTTTTCTTTTGTTGTAAAATTATAAGACTATTCACGCTAAGGGCTGCTGTCTCCCTCATTCACCCATGTGCTCTCTGGCTATTAAGGGAAGCGGTACAGCTTTCTATCCAATGCACTTAGTTTTTCTTGTTTAAATTTTCTAAATCCAGCTGGTGGCGCTGTGGTATTTCCAGTGCCTTTAGCTCTGAAATCTTCTATTTCCCGATATTGCTGGGGGGGGGGGGGGGGGGGATCAGCTCATCTAAAGACTACTGCTTACTTCACTCTTGATCTCTCACTTCTAGAACTGGCTAGTTTAATGCAAATAATGTCTAAATTCACAAATATTTAAGTGATCCTTGCCTAAATAAACACCAAATATTCGAATACTTTGGGTGGTAAATGACGTTCTATTTTAAAACAAAAAGTTTTGAGATTACATGGAATTTGCTTCTTGAGGTTGAAAGTGATCATAGAATTTTGGAACCAGGTGATGACTCGTTCCTTCAGCCACTATGACTTATTTTAGGGTATTGCCTGTGCCTTCTCAAATCTACCAAACTGAGGCCCTAGGTAACGTTGAAAAGCAACCTAAATTTCGACCTTTCCTCAAACGGGGCACTGAAGGAGGAGGAATTCGGTGCTGAATTTAGGATCTATCCCTAGTGCAGAGCGATTAGGTGGGTGACGTTTTGCTTGTAATTCGCTCTGTGCTGGCAACTGATTTAAAAGCCACCATTTTTAGTGACCCGGTTTGCAAACGTGCTTTCTAAACTCAAGGTGACTTGAAAACGGACCGTGATCCTGTACTAATTATTTTGAACCAGGAATGACACTAAATCGGAGAGGTCCCCAAAACAAAGGCTCTTCAGATACTGCAATCCCGAGGAGAGAATCCCACACCCTCTCTCCACTCCCCTTCCTCTGGACAGTGCCTAATCCCAGGGTCCTCAATCTGGGGGCACGTTTCGGCTCTGAAAGCAGCCCAGGAGGCTAGAGCTAAACAGGGCAGCATCTATGAGCGCTTTGTTCCCCTTTGGATGGCTCCGTTTTAGTGGGTTTTGCTCCAAGCCAGAGGAACACCAGCACTGCTTGAAATGCTCAGGAAAGAGAAATCAATGCCTTTATTTCTCCCCGCAGCAGCTGCGGCCCCAAACTACACTGCTCCCTGCCCAGGTATTCTTTGGGGGAAACCCACTGAGTGACCCAGTGCAACGCTGGTCCCCAGACCCTATTCTGTGTGACTGGGTTGGGTAGAATCCTTCTGAGGCTTTTTTCTTTTTTTTTTTTCTTTAAGCGATCCAGGTTCAAGGCCGAGCTCGCTGTATCGAGGGGGGCGCTCAGAGCTTCGCTATCAATGTGTAGGGGTGGGGTTTTTTTTATTTTGTTTTGTTTTTTTAGAGGGTAGGATTAAATCCGCCGAACTTCATTGCCAGGGAGACAGGGCAGCCCTTGCCGCTATGCAGACTGAATAATGTTGGAAGCCAACATCGTGTCACATTGTGTGCGCCCTTTCCAAAGCTGAAGTCAAGCGTGGCGAATGGGACACAGACTGCTATTGTCCCGGGGACACTTTAATAACCCTCACCTACAATATTCAACCTGTTGTTTGCATAGGGACAACCCCGGGACACAGACACACACACACCAGAGGGACTGCAGGGGAAGCAGCTCCGCAGCCACATCGCTCCAGGCGCCACCGCACTTTGTGCACCGTTGCGAGCCAAATGGCTCCCGCGTGGCTTTGTAGAGCCGGGGCGAGGGGCTTCTGTCCTGGGACACGCGGCTGCTTTCCCGGTGCACGAGAGCCAACGGGTTCGCCTCCCTTCTTGCGCGGGGCGGGGCGTTTAATTAAACCGCACTACACCAAGCACCTCCTGGATATTTTTCCTACTTGTAACTATGACCTACGTGCAGGGAGAGACACCCCCCCCCCCACCCCGTTAGCTGAGTGACAGGCCGCTTCCTCTTTGTTTGTTTGCCATCCGCCACGAGGGTGGGATCAGGCGCTTTCCTCCACTTTGAACTTTTTTCTAACCCAACCCCCCCAGTATTTATCACCGTTCACCCATTAAATACGGTGAGGGGGGCTCGCAGCTGTTAACCACTCCACCCCACCCCCCTCCACCCCAGCTCAGCACCCTGCACACATGAAATCGCCTCCCCCCCAAACACCGTGCGCACGCTCCTAGGGGGAGACCGCGAATGGGCTGAGCCGATACACCGCACGCTTTGCCCAGGAAACGCTCTCCGGGGGGCCCCCGCTAGGGAGGGGGGTGGGGGGGGACAGGGCAGCGAGGGGACCCCTGGAGCCAGTCAATGTCCGCGCTGGGTGGGCTCCCCCAGATTTGCGTTCGAAGGGGGGGCGCGTCCTGCCCTTAGGCTGCTAGCCAGCAAAGCGCCGCCTTCTGCGTAAATCCCCCCCCCCCCAAAAAAAAACACAAATACTTCGGCATTGCAATAGACTCTTACCAGCTTCGCTGACCTGGAAAGGGCCGAACTGCCTCTGGCTCGCCCAGCGGGCCCCGGCGAGGTGACCCGGACCCGAGCATCCCCCTGCGCGCAGGGCGCCCCCAGAAGAGCAGGGTGCAGCCCCCTGCGGCTGGCTGGCGTCCGCCTCCTCCCCGGCGCTGGACGCTCGCAGCGCCTAGGCGGGGGCGGGGCGCGGGACTCCGCGCGTCGCCGCCGCGCTCTTCGGACAGGTGTTCCCGGTGCCTTGAGTGGCTGGCAGCAGATCCTTCCTCGGATGCTCTTCTTGGGGGGGGAGGGAGGGAGGGGATGTTCCAGTAACGGGGCAAGGGGCCCAGTAGGTCCCTAGCCTGTGTGCGACATCTGTTTAAAAATGGGGGGGGGGGAGAGTAAATGAAAAAGCGATGCACTGATCGCCATCTTTTGAGCAGGCACCCTCATGCCAATGAAGCCAGGGTACAGGAGGGTAGCCCATGGGGAGCAAAGAGGAGGTTCAAACTATGGATGCCAAGAGACCTCTTCAAAAGTGGGCCAGGATGGCCTCTTTCTGACTGTTAAAGAGGAGTGAGTGCCACCTAATCATCCCCTGGGGGGCTCATTGGCAGCAGCCAGGGTTGGTGGGCTTTCTTGGTAGCTGGCAGAGAGGTGCTCATCAAAGTACGTGAGGGTAACTTTGGGCACGGTGCAGTAGGACTCTGTCAGCTAGGTGGATGGGGGACGTGGCTCTGTGCAAGGGAGCGAAGAGATGACCGTGTTTGTCATTCGCTAGAGACTTTGTATGGGGATAGACGGAGGTGTCATCTGGGAAAGGGTTTTGTTAGCTAGAGGGCTGAGCTGAGCTGGGCCTAAGGGGGGCGGAGGATCCACAGAACCTGGAAACCAAAGGATTACGGGGGACAACTAATGAAAAAACAGGAATGGGAGTGCGGTCAAAGGGTCAAACGAAGGGAACCAGACGGGGACACCGAGCAGAGAACCCCGAACAGCGCCCACTGCTCCTCAAAGGTGTCAAGGGAATCAGTGGACGCTGCCCAGAGGAACTCTGCCCAGATACATGAACGGACAGAGGATCGGAAATAGGCCCCACAGACACAGGAAACTCCATTGGCCAACCTCCTCACCCTGGTTTTACAGATGGCCATTTTAGCCAGGGCCAAGAGGAGGTTGGCAAGGAGGTCCCATGACTTTATGGGGCCATGGATAGGGAGTGCATAAATAAAAAGGTGAGGGGAAAGGTGCAACCAAAATCTTAACAAGATGTCTAAGAGGGGTCAGAATAGGGGCTGCAGCCTGGCACACTCCAAGTAAATGTGCACCAGGGTTTCCCTCACGCTGCAAAAGGGGCAGGTGTCCAGGATAGGGGTAAACCATGCCAAGTAGATGCCTGTGCTCACAGCCCCATGAAGGAGATGCCAACTGATATCCTCAGTGGGCCTCGGGACCAGGGTGGAGTATAAGCTGGCCCACTGGGGCTCCTCACCCTCTAGAGGTGGCAGGAGGTCCTGCCACTTTGTGTCAGGGCGGGACACGAGGGTGAGGAACTGAAGGGTGTGGAGCTGGGCTGCTTGTTGCTGGGCAGGTTGTGGCCAACCTCTGGACCTCTTTCCCCCTAAGGTGACCACCCTCTGTCTTTTGTACCTTGTCCTCTGCCTGCTTCACTCCAGACCCCATGTCTTCTCTTCTCCCCACTCAGCCCCTTCCTTACAGCATACCTTCAAGCTGCATTTGGAGCCAAGAATGGCAATTCCCCCATTGAATCACTGCAATCTCTGGCAATTCAGTAGGATTCTCAGACTCAAATTCCCTCATACTCCAATGAGCAGGCCAATCTTAAATTGAGAAACCAAAATCATTTATAAACACAGAATTATAGAAAAGTCGTCTTGTATTGGGAAACTGGATATTTATAAGCTACATTAACACAAAAGAAAATAGTAAATTGATTTTATTTATTTGCACATAATCTTATAATATTGATGCGCTATTGAGCTTGCACATAAAATTTCAGTCTGGAATTAGTGTATAATACTCTTCTAAAACAGATTGCTATAATTGTAACCATAACACAGTGAACAGCTACAGTTAAATAATATGCTATGGCAGACATAAGAACATAAGAGAGGCCGTACTGGGTCAGACCAAAGGTCCATCCAGCCCAGTATCCTGTCCACTGACAGTGGCCAATGCCAGGTGACCCGGAGTGAGTGGACCCAACAGGTAATGATCAAGTGATCTCTCTCCTGCCATCCATCACCCCCCTCTGACAAACAGAGGCTAAGGACACCATTTCTTACCCATTCTGGCTAATAGCCATTAATGGACTTAACCTCCATGAATTTATCCAGTTCTCTTTTAAACCCTGTTATAGTCCTAGCCTCCTCAGGCAAGGAGTTCCACAGGTTGACTGTGCACTGTGTGAAGAAGAACTTCCTTTTATTTGTTTTAAACCTGCTGCCCACTAATTTCATTGGGTATGTCAGTGGAGTATGATCTAATAGCAGCAATCCCATATATTGTACTAGATCCTTCAGCTCATATATTACCTCTATCCTTTGTGTGCAATTGCCATTGACAGCAGTAGGAGTTGACCAACTGGATGGAGGGGACTATCTGGCTCTTAGCATTCATCCTTCTGCCATAAGCCATTTGGAAAAGCTGTTATTGTGTAATAAAATTAGCTCTAGAATCTCTTTCTATAGGTGTAAAATGTCTTCTTTATGAAGAGTAAGTCTTATTACTTTACAACATATTTGTTAATACTAATATTGAAATGCACTACAGTGTTCTTTAAAATGGTTAACAACAAAAATGCCTTATTTTTAAGAGGAGACACATCAACGCAATACTATAAAGCACTACTATTTTAGAGTAGTACTTAAAGGCCCCAAATGAGCTTGGGACCCTATTGTGCTAGACACTGACCAAACAAATAATAACAGATAGTGCCTGCCCCAAAGAGTTTACAATCTAAATAGATAAGACAAAGGCTGGGGGGGAGAATATTATCACCATTTAGTAGATGAGAAACTGAAGCACAGAAAGTCAAGTCTGTTGGTACAGACAAAAATTTGACCCCATTCTTGAGTCCAGTGCTTAACCGCAAGACTGCTCTTCTCCAAGGAAAATCTTCACATTTTTACCCAGGTTGTTATCTTTGTAAAATCCTTCCTGAATTTTCTATCTATTTTTCGCCAGTAGTCCAGAACCAAGGAACTTCAAGGATGTTCAGTATTTGGAATCAATTTGGATGTGTGCCCAAAAGTGCAGATACTAATCCAAAATTTATCCAAATTGCACTTCTCTGAAAATGAGGTGGCCAGGAGTTTTTGGTTCCATTTGTATTCAGAAATATTAGCAGAACAGCCTTTAGGGCACTATCCACATCCCAATAATGTTGCTGCTGTTCATTTGTATTACCGTAGCCCTCCGTAGCTGTAGTCATAGATCAGGACTGCATTGTGCTAGATGATGTACAAAACATGCAACAAAGTCCCAGATCCACAAAAGGTATTTAAGTGCTTAAGCCCCAGTTTTACATTCTGCAGTTCACAGTACTCCTACCAAACTATAGGCACCTAAACTCATTCAATGCTTAAGTTTTCAGGGTAAAAGTTCCTGCCTCTGAGCATGAACATTACTGCCTCCCTCTAGGCATCTGGATGCCTATCTCCCAAGTAATCCCCAGAGCAATTCATAAACTGGGGGAAGAAAGGTGGCCGAAGGCCTAAATCAGGGCCTCTGAGCATGCCTACCAGATTGTAGGGCCCCCGTTCAAAATCTGGGTATTCATCCACAATGGAATAGTGATTGGGCCAAAGAGAGTGACTGACTCCAGTGATTAGGGCACACACCTTGGAGGTGGGTGACCCTAGGTCCAATATCCTAGCTCAAATCACTCATTTATCCACAATGGAATGGCTTCATCAAGAGACAGTAAGGGAGCCCCACATCAGACTATTCCATAGCTCAGTGGTTCGAGCACTCACCTGAGTGGCGGGAGGCCCCCTATTCGCTGGCAGAGAGACGGGGATCTGAACCTGGGTCTCCAGTGCCCTAGGGGAGCGTACTAACTACTGGACTGAAAGTTAAGGTGGGCATCAACTCCTCTTTCTCCTCCAGCTGTCTTGTGTGGAGTGAATCAGGCATCTAATTCATTCCCACAGGAAATGCATTTGGCACCTAAACCACCTTCTCCAGGTGGCTGGTTCTCATTTGTGGATCACTAAAGCAGAGGTGGGTGCCTCCCTGCAGCCTGGACTTAGGCACAGAACTCTGCAAGGGGCAGGGCCTAAGACACGCCCCTGTTTGCATTTTCCATTGACTAGGCAGGAAGCTTAGCCTGCTGGCTTTTGTGGATTGCAGTGTCAGGCACCTGTTGTATATCGAGCCTAAGTACCTAACTCAGGCACTGCGAATGGCAGTGGTGTTCCTGTGACTTTTTTTCTAGGGGCCTTAAAGTTAGGGGCCTGTCCCCTTAGTATCACAATACCCAAGTTCCTTTATGGATCCCAGCTAAAAGACTATGCCCTGCCCCAAAGACCTTGCAATCCTAAGTATAAGATGTGAGATGGACACAGACTAGGGGAGCATTAGGAAACAATGAGACAATATTGGTCAGCATATTAGGTTGCTAGTGTGCTGAGATCAGTTTATCAGACCTCAAAAACAAATTTAAATAGGCATCACAGAAAAGAATTGTGAGGAGGGCTTTGAAGGTGGATAAAGAGTTATTTTTGCAGATGTTCATGGGGAGCCCCTCCCAAGCACGAGGAGCTGTATGGGAGAAAGCATGATGTTGCTTGTTAGAAAATGTAACAAATGAACAATGGAGGCTGGCATCATGGGTGGATTGGAGGAGGGAGTCAACATTCCAATGGTGAATGAGAGATGAGAGCTAGGATGGAAATAGGCCATGAAGGGCTTTGAAAGTAAAGAGAAGTAGTTTTACGTTGTTTGCAATAGAGAAGCAGGAGCCAGTGAAGGGATGTAAAGAGAGGAGGGATGAGTTCAAGGTGAAAGGCTAGAAAAATCAAGTCTTTCCAGTATTTTTTTAACTTTGGTTCTGGTCATGTATATGAACATTTCAGAAACTTAAATGGTTGTATTTGATTCTAAACTTGGAAGGGAGGGTTCTTATTTCCAGTTTTTCTTAGTTCCAGAGTTTCCATTTTACCCATCCTATTCTGAACTGTTTCATGGACATAATGACATAGCAGCAATGTATAACAGCTCATCACAATAGCCATGATATTCATGTTGACAGTGTTTGGTTTAACTCTTCTAATTACATTTCTGAAGGCCAGCTCCTACAAGAAGCGGAGTAGTTTCTTGAGGTGACAAGTGCCCTAACTTCAGTGGGAGTGAGGGTGCTCAGCAGTTTGAAGGGGGCACCTACAACTTGTAGAGTCAAGTTCTAAATAAACAGAATGAAATCTGATATGATCCCAGGCAAAATATTAGCAAATGCTGCTAGCAACACTGTCCTCTTTGAACCTAGCTTTTCTTTTGAAGAGCATTGGCACAACTTGAGCTCTTGGAAATTAGTAATAAATTAATAATGCTCTCATTACATGTTAATGCCTTTTTATCTAAGGATTTCAAAGTGCATTACAAAGATTAATTATGCCTCAAAACAGCCCCAGGAGGTAGGCAAGTATTGTTACAGTGGTGTTTTGCCTTTCCCATGAAGACAGTATTTACTCTTTGGTGTGCATAGAGGGACTACTCATGATAGTGTCTGCAAGATTGGACCCAGAATAGGGACCTTGTGGTAGCCCTTTGCTGGGGATGAATTTCACCCATGAATAGTAATTATTCACAGGACCCAAGCCTGCAAAATCCGTGTGACTTCCATGTGAGTGTAATGGTCCACCCACTCCCAGGCAGAATGCTTTGCAGAATTATGGCCATGTTGGCTTTCAAGGGATTACTCACATGAGTAAGCAGTACAAATGTAGACTGCGATATGGCACAGCAGAGATTTTGAGTAAGCCGTGATGTTCAAAATGTCTTGTAACTCCAGATGTCTTGTTTGGTTTTTGCATCTCTTGCAGCTTTCATTTTTTCTTTAGAAATGTAAATAGAACAAAAATAATTAGTAGCATTAAATGCATTTGCCATAGATAACATGGGCACAAACTGGACTTATTCTTTCATCCTGATCAATTTGAAAACTTGATACAGAGCAAATAAAATGATGTAAATTAACTTTTTTTCAGTTGAATTTTAGACTGATCTTATGTACAATGTCGCAAATTAACTATTAAATACTTAAATTTAATGCAAGATCTGTAATTACCTAAAACTGTAGTTCTGTAATTTTTTTATTAATGGAAACTTATGTAAATTGGTATTTAGTAGTAGTCTATACTGTGTGTCTATACTGATTAGATGAAACTGACTTTTCTTCCCCAAAGGAAACTCTGGGAGTTGTTGCAATTCAATGTGAGTGGTGAGCCTAATTCCCTTAGGTGCTTTTGAAAATCCCAGCCTGGAATTGCATGAATACTTAGTCCTAAATATAACTATCTTGGGGATTTGATTTTTAGATGTAAGTGATCTAGGGACTTGTGAGAGAGATTCTTGGTATTACTTTTGTATCTGAATTTTATTGTGGGGGGGAGAGGAAGGGAACACGTGCTAATAATTTGAGGCTAGCAAAGCACTATGAAGCATGTGGACTAAAATTCATTTTATATGTAATCAACATAAGGTTACGATACACTATTAATTATACAGTTTAGCTCAGATCTGTACACTATTGTGCATATGCAACACATACTGAAATTCTTCAAGCTTTCTGCAAAACCAAATTATTTTTATACCGATATTGTGCCTGATCCTGCAGGTCTTACTCAGGCAAACTTTGAAATTGATGTAGATTTTGTTTAGACTGAGCCCAAAATCCCTACCCTCCTCAGCCCCGAAAGATAATGATTTCTTAAAGAAAGAAAATTCATCTTCAAGACTTGATACATTCTTGCTATTGTACAGTAACTGTTTCAAACCGGTGTGCTTATGTTTCCGATTCCTGTGAAGTTCTCTTTGCAGCAGGGCGTGCCTTGAATCACATCAAAAGAACGAAGTTCTTCAAAAGAAAAAAGAAACTCAAGTAGGCTTGAACATACAAAGAGAGAGAGGAAAAAAGGGCCAGTCAGTGATGAATACAAAATGAGTGCAGCCAACCCCAGGAGTTCTTCATCACTTACATTTATCTTATTCTGGGAGAGTAGAGCTAAACCCAACCCTGACACAAACCACCCACTGCCTTTGACTTTGACTCTGTGTGTGAGAGAGACAGACACAGATATGTACATATAGAGTAATGGGTTTCAATTAAATATTATGTTTACCCTTTTGTTAGTGGTGGTGAAAACAGTTGAAAAATTAAAAGGCACGAATGAATTAAAGCTATTTACCTTTTAATATGAAGGATGCACACTTAAGTATTTGCAAAATGAGCATGTTTTATCATCTTTAATTTTTATTGTGAGTTCTCTGAAAGTAATACTGTACCTGGATGTCAGCTTGACAACTTTTGTAAACTTTTTATTCTTTCCTTTCCTATATAAAATGCTATGGGGTCAACTCTCTAGTGTTTTTGGTTAAATACCGAGTTCATTGAGCACTGAAGAAGATACTCACTCACTTTAGTAAGAGTTTTGAGTGCTCTACTTTTGCTAAGTGTAATACTTGCTGATAAGCAAAAACATGTATCTTGGTTACAGTCCTGTTTCATTTCAAATTGATGTTTTCTGTCTTCAATGGGAGCAATCAGGTCTGTGTTACAAATTGGGACTAGATCCTACATCATGCCCACTCTCACTGACTTCAGTGGACGTTGAGGGTTCTCAGCGCTTTCCAGGATTGGGGCCTTAATTAATGTGCAATTCATAACACCAAAAATCTAACTCCAGAACTGAAATAGTATCTTTCACTGTTTCTCTACATCCTCCCAGACTGCAGTAGAAGTGTGGTGTGAGTAAAGATTGCAGAATTCGGCCCTTAATTTTCATAACATATATAGCTCTAGAACTCATTGAAAATTTGTGTTCTCTTTGTCTCTAAGGCTTGAAGACTATAAGAATCCTTTAAAACTATATGATTATTCTCCGTTGGTGTTCAACAGTGTGCTACAAATCTCAGACACACCAGGCATGAGCGTTCTCATTTATTTTTGGCCTAGGATCACTGCTTCAAACAGCTTGCAGTCCCAAGGCCAGGCCTGGCCCATGATATACTTAAACCCAAGCTTAACTTTATTTGTGTCTAACTCTATTGACTTCAATAGGACTTGTCACTTGCATTTAAGTTATGAGTGTGTATAGGAGCAAGGCCTAAGTTAGACATGACTAACGGGACACCAAAATGATAGAGTGGATAGGGGTCACAGCAATAAAATCGCAGTTAATCAGTAAAAACTACTGTACAGCTTGGTGGAGAGGGGCTTGCTTAGAAATACTTTTATAGAACTAATATAGTTGATCTCACTTTGTAAAGTAACTGATGACACAGACACCACCAATTTGTCCATAACTCCCATTGATGAAAAAGATACATGAGCAGAAAGATTGCAGAAACGTTGAGAGTAAGCAAGAGCTTACAAACAAATACTCTCCTATTAAGCAGGAAGTGGCAACTAGTACACTTTCCCCACAAAATGTCTTCAATTTAAAATCCAAATATTCAATAATGGAAGTTGTGTTGCTTTCCTCCTTTTTTTTAAAAAAAAAAAATTAAAATTGTGTAAACAAGTTATTGTATGAGAGGACCAGACTTCTGAAGATGTAGAATCACTACACCAAATAAATAAATCTGCTCCTTTTAACTCTGATGTTTCTCTTTATGTGGTTTGAACTACCATGCTCTGCTCTGCTTCTTCTTTTTTTTTTTTTTTTTTTTTTCTTCTCAATTCTATTCTTAGTTTGAGGTTTTTTCAACCATCTACTGTATTTATCTTGGACTTCATACTGTGCCCATCACTTTGAATGCAATAGGACTAATCACTAATTAAAACCAAGTTTTACAAAAGCTTGAGCCTTTGCAGGACTGGGGCCTAGAGTTGGATGGTCTTCTGGTAAATAGGAATATTTTGGGGAGGGAGTGGAAATCTAAAGTAAACTTTTGATTTCATGTCAAAAGCTTTTTTTTTTTTCTCTCCTTTTTTTCCTCTTGGCAGTCCCTTACAGGAGCTGTTGTAAGTGGGCAAATGAAAGGACTTCAGTCTGGTAGGGACCAGGACCAAAAAGGCAGCTATACAACACAAGTTGTACAACAAAGCTGGTGTACATGAAAAGTACTCATTTGTACAAACGTGTTACATCAGAACCAGTTGTTCCTTTTTACTTTTAACTAACTTTGAGGAAAGATTATTGAGTCGGTAACAGTTGAGTGTTTGGGCTCTTGAAAAGTAGGTACCGCTAGCCTGGGGATTATGGGGTCATATGATAGAGGTTGTGTGACTGCTAGACTTCATGAAAGCTTCTCCTTATATCTAACTCTTACTGAGCATCTTGGGTACAGAAAGGACATAGCCTTCTGACATATAGAGCCAGGTAGGAGAGACCTGCAGGGAGCTGACAGGAACACCAACTGAGAAGAGCTGATACCTAGAAGGGATCCTAGAAGGAAAAAGCACTTGCTGAAAAAGCTCTCTCGAAAAGGAGAGCTGAGCACAGGTGTACCCTGGGAAAGGGATTTTGCATTTTAGGAAAAACCAAAGAAAAGGTGTTGAGGGAGAAGATATTGGGGAAACAATTGTAAGACTGTCCTGCATTACAGCATCCCAGGGTTCCCCCACCCATCTCTGGTGGTGCTGCTGCCTAAAGAAGTGGCATGGACTTCCTTCCCTTGCAACAAGAGGTTTATGGACAGAACTGAGTCTAGTGAAGGGTTATGGCTGGCTTGGCGTGGTATGGCTGGTGCTGTTGAGCCCTAAAGAAAATGGACTCTGAAAGGGGTTTAGTCACAGGGGTAATCCTGGACTTGCCTATCCACCAGGGGAGATAGTGGATTGACTGGAAGTGAGAAACTGCAGTGCAGACATGTGACCAATGCCAATGATGTCATAAAGTTGCTATAATGCTTTTAAATATTTTTTTTCAAATGTATCACTTAAAGATAGCACCAATTCTTTAAAAATGAAATTCTGCACAGCATTGGTGATGGATATTATCTTTTCACTTTTTTGTGAAGAGCGTTAGGCAGGGTATAAATCACCACACCATTTGTGGCTACTGCAAAGGCAAGGAGTGTTGGTTCCAAAGTGCTGAGTAGGTGCTCAATCTGCATTGAAATCATAAATGGGAGATTTTGGGCATCTCCCTAGATTTGACTATTTTTAGAACCAAGCTCCCACTTCTTCAAAATAAGGATACATAAACAGCAGGGTGGCCACAATACAGCTACAAGGGTAAGTTAACTCTTAATATATTTAATTGCCCCTCTGCTCGTGCGTGTGTGTGTGTGTGTGTAAATATGGCTGTAGAGAACATTACGAGAATCATTTCTGGTGTAGCTCCACTCACCTAAATGGACTTACAGTACACATTAATCTTGTCCATGGTGATCTGCCCACATTTATACCTAATGAAGTCAGTGGGGCTCTGTAGGAAAGGGTATGCTACAGAATAACTAGGAGGATCAGTGCCTTGGTTAGATTGAAAGCTGTATAAAATCACATGGTTGTGATCCGCTTTCTACTGACATATTAGGACTGGGCTCAAAAGCATACAATATTCCAGTTAAGGTCAGCATTCATTTAAACTCCTTCATTTACACACTCACTTGGCTTCAGAAGTCCTCACTTTGCTACAAAACAGTAATGCTGGCTCTCCCATACTTCCATTTGTACACACACACACCCCAAATTCTCCCAATTTCTTCAAATATCTATCTTGTATTTTATCTCCCATAGTTTTTGCCCCATTCTGTTGGCTTCATTTGAATTGCGTCTTCAATTTCTGAAGGATACCTATATGACTTAAATAACATCTTGAACCTTACTACTTTATCCATGCTATTTGCTCACTAGGGAAGGGAGGAAGATCCAAGTGTGAGGGGGTTCATGGTTTGTTTGTTTTTTCCGCTTTGCTTTCTCACTTTGTTACATTATGTCACAGTAGTCGTCTGGATGCAGAGTGTAAGGATTTAGGCTAACTCTTTAGACTAACTTCCTCACTTTTGTGAAATCACCTTTTCTGGAGGCTAGTTTGTCAGGGTTAGTTTTTGGTGCAACTCCTCCCCTGAAGATATTACTTAATAGTAGTTCAAGGAACGACCATGGTTGAGCTGCTATTGAGGATCAAGTTGAGAATAGCCTCTCCTGTGTGTGCTGTAGAACTAGCTGTTCTGAGAAGCAATTGTTGAAGGGGTTGAGAAACTATTTTCTAAAGCTTGTTCAACTGTAAGATTGGATCAGTTTATATGCTGGTACCCTAGCTGAAGTCACTTAATATTGTAAAGAGACTGGTACAATAATTAAACTAGTATTGGTCTGCCTGAGTTGCTGTGGACCTCAGTAGGGTCTGCTTTGGGCTCATGATTCGTGCTAAGGTCTGCAGCAGGTGATGTGAACTTGAGAACTTTGACAGGAAGTCCAAGTGGGGAGGGGGAATGACTCCAGGCAACTTTAATGTCCTATGATATCTACTTGATTAGACAACTATTTATTATTTGCATTACCTTAGCAGCTAGGAGCCCTAGTCATGGACCAGGACCCTATTGTGCTGGTGCTGTACAAACAGAAAAAGGAGCTTACAAGGCACATCAAGGATCTTACAATCCAAGTATAAAACAGGAGACCACAGATGGAATACAAAGATACAGTGAGACAAAATATTGGTCAGCATGATAGTGTGTATTGTATAATACTTCCACTGACTTCAGAGGAAGCTGGATGAAGTTCTTAATCAGACCATCGAGGCATTTGATATTCACGGGCCTACTCCAGGCTATGAAAATGGGAATGTATGCTTCAAAGCTTTCAGAATGTGATTGGACAAGTCTCATGGAAAGGCCTCTATCACCACAGGGAAGACTTTTTAGACTGTAAAGTCATGAGGGCAGGGGCTTTGTGACCTCCAAACCAGTGAGGAGGAGGAGGAATTCTGGCTTAGATTCCTATAATGCTGAATCAGCTGCGTAGCCAGGTCCATAGTACAGCAACTGAATCTATCCAAAATAAGCAGATAAACACGGTGGGAAGAGACGAGATGAGCAGGCGATGATGGGAATGCAATGCTCCTTCCTTCATTGTACACGCAATGGGGACAACCACCACCGACTTTGCTCTTCGGAGTATGGCCGTGGGCTTATGGGTTATTACTGCCCCGTTTGCAACGGAGGCCGCGCTTCTGAGAAGAGGGCGACAACCTGTGTCGCCCTCTGCAGGTTGCTTAGTGTACTGACCTCAATGTACCGGGGTTGAGAGGGGAGAAGACCTTGGGAAGTGTTAAGCGATTCCAGCTGGGGAAATGTTGCCACTTTGATAAGTGAGGCAGGCAGCCTCCTTTTTCTCGCTCCCATGCCATTCAATTGCAGTAACAAGCTGAGCCGGGAGGTGAACAGAGAGAGCTTAGCATATACTTTCTTATATCCCAAGGAAAGGTAGCCAGGTGCGTGCCTGGGTGCTATCCAGACGTGGTTGGGTGGGCGGGGGGCTGCTTATGCTTCCTGCCCTGCAAACTCCGCTTCAGGTGACGCTGCTGCTCGCCTCCTTGAGATGGCACTGAACTGATTTGTTCCGCCGTCTGCATTGCGCCGACGGTCAGGCTCGCTAATAAGACGTACAGTTGCCCGAAATACTGGGCTGCTCTGCTGTACGGAAGGAGTTCAAATACGTTTGCTGCCCTCGCTGATCTCAAGGGAGGAGATGTCCGTGTTCGCCCGGCTATCGCGAATTGCTTGACCCCGTATTAATCTGTGGCTGCCACTGACCCTATCGGCCTCTCGCCTTTTGAATGGCTGAGATCTTATGGCTAAGGGGCAGGTTACAATGTGGATGTCGGCAAGGACGGTCCGGCACTGATAGAACTTTGCACGTGTGGTGCGTTTATCCCGGTAAACAGCGAACGATAATCGCTCCCGTTTAAAGGGGGAACGCCACAGCGCCCCACTTCGGTGTTGGTGGAGGGTGCTACAGCATGAGGAAGATGCCTGTGGCGTGTAGAAGAGCGGTACGTGTTATATACGGGGTTAGGTACGGTACATGTGTCTCTTGGCGTCAGGCCAGCTACGCAGGGCGCGCTCTGTAGGTACCTGGCAGAGCCGGGAACGTGCCCTATGCAGCCGGGGTCTAGTGGGGGTGTCTTTACTGTAGCTACCGTCCGTCCGCAGCGCAGGGCGGATCGGTGTGCAGGGAGTGGGCTGGAGGATGTGCTTTTGGCCTGAGACCAGTGGCTTTACAAGCCCCGCTCACTAGGATCCCCCCCGCCCCGCGCTTTCGGTTCCCCGTGGGCGGTGGGGCGCAGGGTGACACACGGCCGGCGCCGCGGCACCTGGGCGCACACCTGCTCCCTAAGTGCAATGCTCCTGCCTGCTCAGACGGCGCACGCCAGGCACCCTCCGCCACGCCCACTTGCTTAAGGCCCTGGGCCTGGCACTGACTCCCCCGGCTAGCCAAGGGCAGCCACGTGTCGGCCTCTCCCTCCTGCAGGCAGCTGGGCGCACACCTCGCCCCGGGCGGGTGCAACTCCCCGCCGCACCTAATGTACCGGAGGCCCCGCTCGCTGGCACGCACTGTTGCGCCCCATAATACTGCCCCCCCACACGCCCGCAGTGACCCCTCGCAGCCCACCCGCGTGGGGGAGGGGAGGAGTGTGGCCGTCTAGGTCACATCCCCGGAGTCTCCTCGGCAACTTTTTTCTCCCCCGGGGCGGGCCGAGCCCCTCCTGCCATTGGCTCCCAGCACGCGCCAGACCCGCGCGCTCCATTGGCTGAGCCGCCACGCGACCGGCGCGAGGAGGGCGGGAGGCAGAGGGTGGGGCGCGAGGAGGCGGGCGGGCGGGGGGACCCCGGCGCGTGCCGCTTTTTAAAGGGGGCGCAGCGCCGTCCGCAACCGGAGAAGGCTGGTTGCACGCGAGCGGGGTGTGTGTGAGCGCGCGCGAGGTCCCCGGAGCCAGGGTAGAGGTGGGGGGCGCGTGGGAGAGGCGTGGGGAGCGCGTGCAGCAGAACTCGCCCGGGGTGTTCTTGCCCCGTCTCGTGCTTCCCTGCTTCGCGCACCCCCCCCCCAACCCCCTTCGCTCTGCAGCGCCCGGCGCGATGAGCCACCTGCGGGCGGCCGCCGCCGACTGGGTGGAAGCCGGCAGGGACTTGGGGGCCCAGCAGCCGCCGGAGCAGACTCTGCTCGGGCAGGAGCATCCCGGCTGCGGTTTCCCCCCGGCCTGGCTGGGCCTGTGCTGCCCGGCACGCGTCCCCGCAGCCGCCGCCGCCTCCCCCAGATACCTGCTGCCCGGAGCGGCAGAGGAGGAGGAGGAGGAGCCGCTGGAGGCGGGGGGAGCCGAGCAGCACCTGGGCGGCTGCAGCAGCAGGAGCGGCCCCTCGGGGAAACTGTGCAAGCTGCCGGGGGCCGTCCCGTCGGCGGAAGGGGTGTCGGGCTGCGGCAGGCAGCGCGCCCCGTCCGGGGGGCTCCGGCAGCAGGTGAGCGGCGTGCAGAAGCAGCGGCGGCTGGCAGCCAACGCCCGGGAGCGGCGGCGGATGCACGGGCTGAACCACGCCTTCGACCAGCTGCGCAATGTCATCCCCTCCTTCAACAACGACAAGAAGCTGTCCAAGTACGAGACCCTGCAGATGGCGCAGATCTACATCAGCGCGCTGGCCGAGCTGCTGCACAGCCCGGCCGCGCCCGCCGACCCCCCGGGCAAGGGCGAGCACCGCGCGCCGCCCCACGAGCCAACCGGAGCAGAGGCCGGAGCTGCGGGGCAAGGACAGGGACAGCAGCAGAGACCCTCGCCCTCCGGCCACTGCAGGACTCGCTTCCCCCAGCAGCCGGCTGCGGGGGGCTACTCGGTGCCGCTGGACCCTCTGCACTTCTCCTCCTTCCAGGAGAGCGCCCTGATGGCACAGAAAGCCCCCTCCCCGGCCCTTCTCGGGCAGCAGCAGCAGGACAGGAGCAAACCATCGCCCCGGTCCCACAGGAGCGACGGAGAGTTCTCGCCCCGCTCCCACTACAGTGACTCTGATGAGGCCAGCTAGGGAGGGAGCCCAGCAGCACCACGGGGGCGCCAGGGGCAGAGCCACAACCAGAGCTGTCCCAGTCGGCCGGGAGGACGGCGGGGGCGGGGGGCGGAAAGAGGGGCGCTATGACTGCTGAAAACTTTGCCATGTACCTGCTTCCGCTGTTCAACAGCCTTTTGTGGTCTAGTTTTAAAATAGCATCAGTTCCTTGAGTTTATGAATCTCCGGCCTTCTCCTGGGTTTGTCTATGGGGATGGCTATTTTGTGATTCAGTGTCCCCGTTATCCACCCCCACCCCGTTCCCCTTTCTTTGCAGAGGCATGGTTATAGTCCGCCCCCCACCTCAGCCAACGTGCTGCCTTGTAGTGCGGAGCTTCACTTGCATTGCTCGCAAATGCACCGTGAACACTTACCTTGCTACAATTTAGTTGCCGTTTATGATGATGCCGTGGGCATCCTTCTGTATCTGCACAGATACTTACACAAAAGTCTTCCGAAATGCCGGTCCTGTATCCGAATTTTATTGTTATGGAAACAAAAAAAAACAGATTGTAAATAGCATTCTCCTGTGCTGTAAATACCAGAGAAAAGGCGGATTTTTAAAAGTCCCGTGTTGATGTTGGCATCTTTGGGGGAAACTTGGCGCAAGCACTTTATCAGCGGCTGGAGATGCGGCTTCAAGAGGAAAGCAACTAACTGCCAATTGGAGACCATTATTTAATGTAGCCACTTATAGTCCTTAAACTCTTCAAGTGTCAAAGTTTTATGTGAATTTTATTTTGCTTTTGTGATTATTAGGAAACTTATTTATTACGGAGTGTTTGCTACTATTTCTGCTTTTATCTTTTTACACTTTTCTACAATGTTTGTTTTTTTAATTTTAGCAAAGCCAGCTGCCATTGTTTTCTGTGTTTTTTTTTTTTTTAGATCAAATAAATATGGGGGGGGAGATTGGTTGGATTATTATTTTTCAGAAGCCATAATAAAAAAATATACAGAACACTTGTATTTCAAAATGAGTATTGATATCTTGAAAAGGGCGCTTTCTGAAGATATTAACATACATCGCCATGAGATGGCTGGGTGGGTGCATTTGATTTAGATCGCGTGGATCTGTATATCAGAATTTACACCACCTCTGGTTTCACTTCGCTGTAGCTTGCACCGATGCGTGCGCAAAAAAAACCAACAGCCCCACAAAACAAAAAAAACTCTGATATTTAGATCGATCACAAAACTATATATTGTACCATGAACGGCATTAAGCACTTAGGACTGCAACAGTAGTCTTTTTATCAATACTAGTTGGTTTGTTTTTTTAACCTGTTCCTGATTTTAACAGGTAACACGCTTCCCTTTGGGGGTTAGGAAAGAGAGGGCTTGTCCCGGCACTAAAATTCCCTTTGCAACAAGTGAACTTTGCCTGAGTTAGGACTACACGATGGGACCCTTATCGGCGTTCTGCTCTCTGAGGGACTCGTCCTGCGCCCCATGAAGTTAATGGTTCAGATTCCGTTCTCCGTTACACCGGTGTAACGAAATCCACGGGAGTTTTGCGGTTATGCCAGTTTTAAATGGGAACCGGATTGAGCACATTGTCTCGGAGCGCAGTTGCCCTGACGAGCGTAGCCGGTTCTCTTGTAACCCTGCTCATCGCATGAGAAGAGGGAACTACTGTACAATCCCCCTTGGGCTAGAGGGAGCCTTAAGAACTGACGTTCTGAGGAGCTCTGGAAGCCGCGTACACTCACTGAACAGACTAGCGAGAATGATTTGAAAGGGCGGGGGTCACGCGCGCTGCACGGGTATTTTCCCTTCCTTCTCCTTGCTCCCTGTATGAAGGGATTTGCCCCCGATGGTCCTTACTGAGACAAAGGTGGTTCAGTAAGCTAGGCTTGCAGCTCTCGAGCAAGTTGAGGAACAAGGTCTAAAGGGAAAGGTATAATCGCTCTTTGGGGCATAGAAGTCGAGCGTGTTCATCTGTAAAAAAGCAAAAACCTGAGCAATTCTTTTCCCTGTGTTGGAATTTTCGGGGGGAAAAACTTACTGGCTTTCCGATTTCTAATGAGGACGTTTAACGTGCGTGAAAATCTGGACGTCCTGAGAGCCATAAAGAGAGTCCGGCTGCTGTTGAAATGTGGACCTGTAGTCCAAAGGTATTTATTTACCGCAAATAAAACAGGCCGGCTGCGGCTCCTGTCTACCCGATAGGTTTGAAACGAAATTTTTCCTTCGGTGCCATATCTTAATGGGGCTGCGCCTCTCAATAATAAGGTGTCTCCCTGTAACGCAGACCAAAATTGACTCTGGATGCAACTCTGCACAGGGCTCGATTTGAAAATCCAGTTTGACGTTTGGAAATCAAGTCAGCGCCTTGTGCTGTGTTTAAGGTTTTGAGGCGTGCTCCACTGAAGTGCAAATCTCCCATCGCTTTCAATGATGCAGGGAGCGGGCCATTGCTTTGTCTTGTAGGGTCGGATTCTGGAGATACCGGCTCAAATCCTTCCCCAAGTAAGTAATGCCTTAAACTTCAGTGGGACTATTCGCCTGGGGAAAGGAGAGCAGGATTTGACCCAGTGTCTTTAACCAATTTCTTAAAAAAAAAAAAACCTAAACCCCTAGTGTGGAAAGCCACAGATCATTTCTCCTGCAGTTCTCACAAAGGCAAGACTTCCAATGAACACAAGCACCAGACACTGAACTCAACAGGAGTTTTGCATGAGTAAAGACTACCGACTCCATCAACCGGAGACGGTCTCTTTGTACCCGGGCTTCTTCCTTCTCCATTGCGTTATTTCGTGCGTTCAGCAGGTGAAAGCTCACCTAGCTCTAACTGACAATCAATTAAAAAACTGCTCCGGTAGGTGTCCCGATAGCGAGCAGGCAGCCTGCAAGAAGCAGGTGATCGTGACGCTTTCCAGGAAAGAAACAATGCACCTGTCCCCTTGATAACCTTTTGCACCTCCGGGTTTGCTGTGCTGCAGATAAACATTTTCGGGTGGCTTAAACGAATCAAGTCACTGCTTCCACACTAAAACGCCAACTGCTGGGGATCTATTTACCAACCTGGGTAAGGTGAAAAGTTCATCAGTAGGGTCATTTCACTTTTAAAACTTCACGATTGTTTCCGGGTTTCTATTTTTGATTGCTACTTATTTCTAAAATGTTGAGATTTTCATAGTAGTTAACAGGCAGCAAGCTTTTTCTTTCGGCACAGACTACTCTTTTAAGATCATTGTGCTGTACGTAGAAAAATATCACTCAGTGCTTTAAACAAGAAGATTTTAAATTCACATATGTAGTCAAAGATGCAACACGGGGGATTAGCGTTGTGATATATTATCAATTTCATTGACCTGGCTATGCCTTTGTCATGCGCGCGCGTGTGGGTGTGAGGGAAAAGATGTGGGAAACTATATTTTAAAAATTTCCGGAAGGTTTTTCACATTTCATCTAAACAATTTATGGTTTGGCTCTCCAAAAATCTGACACGCGCTATTTGTGAGTGCAAAGTGATTTGAAAAGCATATATAAAATCATCCACGCTCGTAGGAAATGTTCTAGCTATTGACAGATATACCATGCAGTGTGTTAATCTTCATATCTATCGTTGGGGGTTCCAGTTTTTTTTTTTTTTTATATAGACACTTCTTTGAAAGAGATACATAGACACATTTCCATTTTAAGGTTCTGCTCTAGAGTTTGCATAACAAATGTTTGGCAGCCAACACTCTCACACTCCATTAACAAGCTGTAACATATAGCTGCAGGTTGCTCTAATCTCATTAATATTTTGGAAACTTGAATATTGAGTATTCAGCCTGCCCATTCCCCATATGCCAGACCACTCCCGCTATGCTGGCTGGTTCCTTTCTCTCCATTATTAGCAATTAGCTTCTACCTTCCAAAGTCAGATCCAAGTATCCAAGATACTAGCAAAGGAATCAACTATGTGTTGCAAGCTAAGCATGCTTAATATCTCCCAAACAAACAAAGAGACAACATTGCTTCAAGTAATGAAGATGGATAAATCGCTTTATTGAATTTAGGACCGTGTTTGTTCTATATGCACTAGTATAAAGTTAAAATCTCTCTCTCTCTCTCTCTCCAACCCCTCTTGAAGCAGATCAGTGAGAGCTGTTTGTGTGTTCATAGTATTTTTAACGTACTTTATCTGAACTGGAGAGGCAGAAGCGTATTAGCCGGGCGTCGAAATTTGGCTGAACCCTAAGTATCTCCCAGGATGTGAAATACGACGTGTTTGGGGGTGGGGGGACGTGGACCCTTTGTGTGAGATTCCCCTGGCTTCTGCCTGTGCCGATCATTTGTATTTGGCCCCGAAGGTTTGGTTTAGGTTCCCTTTTAGACCTACACAGAGTCGCTGGCCACCAGTCAGCCCGTGGGAATTTCCAAGAGGCCGCCTGGTCTAGCGAGTTTCGTATTGGTTTGTTACTCCGTCTAAAGTTACAGTAGAATCGTGTTTGGGGAATCGATTTTGGAGCTTTTATTATTGACCGTAACGGAGGCGGAATCGAGTCCTTTGTCCTGTTGCCTGCACGTTCTCTAAGTTTTACAGCACGAGGTTGAATTCTTCCCTGTTGTGCAACCTTAGAAAGCAGAGGAATCCTGGAGGGTTTTGTTGGTTTTTAAACAAAACTCCTGACACCCCCAGCACACGTGCGAGAGAAAGTAAAGTTTGCGGTGCGGTGTCCCAGCCCCGGGTTATTGCTGCCTGGCGAGTGGCTGGCGGCTGTTTGCTCAACCTCTGGCCTGCAGAGGAGGAAAGAGTTAAAGCTGGGAAGGGGAGAGGAGATAAAAGCGAGGCAGAGGAGCCAAAGAGCGCGTGGGGGTGGCTTGCGGTAATGTGAGTGTTTCTTAATTAGGGCGAGGCTGACAATAGAGGGGCTGGCTGGCAGAGGCTCCTGGCCTCAGTGCTGAGTGTCTGGAGCGGAGCACGCGTTGTCAGCTGGTGAGCGCAGCGGCCTTTCAGGCACCTCCCCAGGGAGCTGCGCTCCCGCATTAAACCCCATCATCACCCCTCCCCTCCATCATCATCTTCATCATCTACCTCCTCCCCCCGCGGCCCCCACGCCAGCGGAGCACAACAGCCAGCATTCACACCCTCAAGAACAGCAGCGCAGCAGCGGCCAGCCACCCCCCAGCAACCAGCAGCACGCGAGGGCAACTGCTGGGGCACCTGAAAGAGTCAAAGCCAAAGAAAAGGAGACAAAGGAGGAGAAAGGGATACACAAAAGTGGGCCAGTGTGTCTGCACCGACAATACAGAGAGGCAGGCACACGCACAGGGAGACAGACAAAGAGACAGGCACACACAGAGATAAAAACAGAGACACACACACACACACACACTGTCTTAGACGCAGAACAGGTCTCCTAAGGGTAGACCAATATTCAGGATACTCGGCAAGCATTCGTGTGGGTGACTCGAGGCGGACAAGGGAGATTTGGATTAGCTATTAGGAAAAACGTGATAACTAGAAAGGTGATTTTTAAACTCCGGAATAGGCTTCCCAAGGAGGCTGTAGAATCCCACTAGAGGTTTTTAATAACAAGTTGCGCAAACGCCTATCCATCATGGATGGTCCAGATTTACTGAGTCCTGCCTCAGGGCCAGGAACCGGATTGGGTAATTTCTGGAGGTTCTCTCCGTCCCTGTCTTTCTAGGAGTCCATAATACTTGCCACTTTGCCGAAGATAACTAAACTCCTGGCGCTGACTCTGCACCCACTTGCATAGAGTAGAGAAGAGACTGAGCAAAAAGGAGGATGGGAAATCCACTATCGACTTTCAGACGTGTGGTGGCTACATTGGGACCAAGGGGTCTGGTTGTCGGTGATTGAGGCAGAGGCCAGCTATAAAATGCTTATTGAGTTTGGCTTTTCCCAAAGGTGTTATGGTGGCTCGGATATGGAGTGTAAAGGCTCAACCTAATTTCCATGGAAATCAATGGGAGTCTTACAATTCCTCTTGAATAAATAGAATCAGGTTCTTGGTTTTGACCCATCTGAGAGAGAAAGGAGAGAGAAAAGCAGACCTCCAGACAATCCTCTGTGCTCCCGCTCCAATAATCTCAATCTCACACTCTCTCTCTCTCTCTCTCTCTCTCACACACACACACACACACACACACACACACACACACACACACACACACACACACACACACACACCCCATTAAAGACTGTAAATCTGCAAGGTACAGATGTAGCATTAAAAAGGCAGCAAGTTAGCATTGTCTGCCTTAGCATTCTATAATAGGAGTAACCGTGATACACTCTATTTCTTAGGCCTTTTCCACTTTGATTCAGAGAAGTGGTGTTTGTTAAATGAAACGCTAATATGTACACAAGTCACATAATGGGACCTCAAATACAAGTACGTTTATAAATGAACAGCAACGCTTGATGGGTTGTTCTTTCATAACGATGAACTACATGCGGGGAGCTCACATCCTGGCAACTACAAGAATTCACTAGTGGTGAGAGAGTGTTATACTGATACACAGTATCAATAATACACCAGGGTGAAAGGACCCGTTTGCAATTTCTTATTCAAGGGCGGTGGGTGGGGGGGGGGAGGAGAATCGAAATCCTACAAATTGTGGCCCCGAGAGGCAAAGGGCAATTTGAAGAACCATTCTTGTGGTTTCTTCTCTCTCTCTCCCCCTCGTGCGACGCTAGTGTGTATGAAAGAGCTTTTTCACGCAGGAGCATGGTAACTGCAGATTTGCAAAATCCGCAGTATGCTGGTGTAGGGCTGACTTCGCCCGGGAACCCACGCAGCAGAGCTCAGGATGCTGCATGGTCTCAGGTGCTGATGGAGCTGACAGCAGTCTGTGTCCGACAATGGATTCTCCACCGGCCCCGTAGATCTCCTTCTCGACGGGGCTGTCAGATCCTCGAGGGGGGTGCGGCTTTCGGGGCAAAAGGATGAATATTAAACTTCTCCAAACACTGCCGCCTAAAAACACAGGTCCGTGGCCAGGTTAGTAGTAGACATTGCCGCTGACATTAGGGGCAGCTGAGTTTTGCAGTCCTGCAGCTATGGTGGTTTCATGAGTATAAGGGGAAATAGCAGGATACCGTTATTGGTCCCTTATCCGGGTAGTATCAATGTAGCAGTGTGCTCCATTAGGAAGGACACGCGAACTGACTTGTGAGCCTCACCTGATGGCTTCCACCTTTAGCCAGGCCCTCCCATCACATACCTGTATTCTTGGGTGTCTGACAGGTGTTGGGAGAGGGGGGGCAGCATTTTTAGCGCGGCGCGGAATGCAGAACAATCCAGGCACGTCAGACACCAGCTGTTGGCCACCATGCCAAAAGCTACTGCACGGCCGAAGCAGCAGGTCGCAGCGCGGCAGCAGCAGGTGTGTGACGTGCCTTTCGCCTAGGCGATGAAGCAGGTGTGTGACATGCCTTTCACTGCTGTGCACGCCACATGTCCGGGCACTCCACTGCTCTGCTTACGCAATGGCACCTGTTGGGGACGGGCCGCACTCAGGAGCACACCGGCACGGTCCATCGCCGTGTTCTTCGCCCTGTCGGTGACATGTGGCTGTTTGGAGGGAACCTTGTTTGAAATAATGCACCGCAGAGGAACCCTCTCGGCTCATCTGTCGCGCCTCTGGTTTTGTTCGGTCCAAACTGAGCAGGCTTTAAACCGTGTTGCGCTGGACAGAGTTATCCAGGAGCATGTCCTGCGTTTGGCAGCCGGAAGGAGGCCCCTTGGCCCAGAAATAAACGCTTACAGCTGACCTTGTGTCCCCGGCAAACTAGGGTGAAACTTCAGGGGCCACCTTCACCCTCGTGATGTCAATACCGTGGCAGCCGGGGTGGATGAGAAGTTAGGCTCTTGACCGCGGACAAGCGCCATATCCTTGACCTAGGCCAAAAGATTCGTGCAGCAGCTCCCCGAGAGCTAACATCTAGCATTTAAAAACCGTCTGCTGCACTGACATTCCCCAGACGGATCCTTTAAGTGCAGGCTGATTTTCCTAGAGCTCTGTTCAGCGCTGATACACCCACAGAGTGCCAGACGATACAGTTAATGCAGCTCTCTTGTGTGGGGAATGCATTGCTGCTTTGCCATCAAGAGGGAGAGACAGGGGCTTCTTCTGATATGCTATCAAAGGGAAAAGGATGGGCCTAGAGCAGTTTTTAAACTAAGGGCTGGGGTAAAACTGACAGGTGCTGAGGAGCAGGTGGTTCGGTCAGAGACATCCCTTGGGGGAGAATATATTAATGGAGATTCTCTATATCCTAGTAAGGAGGAGAGGATGGAAGATGGTAAAATACAGGTAGACTCTAATGAGAAACAGACAAATGAAAAAGTCCCATTCAATTACATCATGTCACTTTTTAGCTGTCTGCCATTACAAGTTTAAGTGCTTATATATCAATTGTAGAAATCTAAATAATGAGATGGGTGAACTAGAGTGCCTCCTATTAAATGAGGATATTGATATAATAGGCATCACAGAAACTTGGTGGAATGAGGATAATTAATGGGACACAGTAATACCAGGGTACAAAATATATCGGAAGGACAAAACAGGTGATGCTGGTCAGGGAGTGGCACTATCTGTGAAAGAAAACATAGAATCAAATGAAGTAAAAATCTTAAATGAACCAAACTACCATATGATCTCTATGGATAGTACTTCCATGCTCTAATAAGAAGAATATAGCAGTAGGGATATATATTACCGACGACCTGACCAGGATGGTGATAGGGACTGAAATGCTCAGGGAAATTAGCGAGGCTATACAAATAAAAAACTCAATAATAATGGGGGATTTCAACTATCCCCATATTGACTGGGTACATGTCACCTCAGGATTGGATGCAGAAATAAAGTTTCTTGATGTCTTAAATGACTACTACTTGGAGCAGCTAGTCCTGGAACCCAGAAGAGGAGAGGCAATTCTTGATTTAGTCCTAAGTGGAGCACAGGATCTGATCCAAGAGATGAATATAGCTGAACTTCTTGGTAATAGTGACCATAATATACTTCTATTTAACATTCCTGTGGCGGGGAAAACACCACAACAGCCCAAGACACTAGCATTTAATTTCAGAAAGGGGGACTACACAAAAATGAAGCTAAACAGAAATTAAAAGGTATAGCACCGAAAGTGAAATCCCTGCAAGCTGCATGGAACCTTTTTAAAGACCATAATAGAGGCTCAACTTAAATGTATGTCCCAAATTAAAAAAACAGAGAGAACCAAAAAAGTGCCACTGTGGCTAAACAGCAAAGTAAAAGAAGCAGTGCGAGACACAAAAACATTCTTTTAACAAGTGTAAGTTAAATCCTAGTGAGGAAAATACAGGAGCATAAACTCTGGCAAATTACGTGTAAAAATATAATTAGCAAGGCTAAAAAAGAATTTGAAGAACAGCTGGCCAAAGACTCAAAGTAAATAGCAATTTTTTTAAGTACATCAGAAGCAGGAAGCCTGCTAAACAACCAATGGAGCCACTGGACGATCCAGATGCTAAATGAGCACTCAAGGATGAAAAGGCCATTGCGGAGAAACTAAATGAATTATTTGCATCGGTCTTCGCGGCTGAGGATGTGAGGGAGATCCCCAAACCTGAGCCATTCTTTTTAGGTGACAAATCTGAGGAACTGTCCCAGATTGATAAACTAAACAGTAATAAGTCACCAGGACCAGATGGTATTCGCCCAAGAGTTTTGAAGGAACTCAAATGTGAAATTGCAGAACTAGGAACTGTAGTCTGTAACCTATCATTTAAATCAGCTTCTATACCAAATGACTAGAGGATAGCTAATGATGCCAATTTTTTAAAAGGGCTGCAGAGGTGATCCTGGCAATTACAGACTTGGAAGCCTGACTTCAGTACCAGGCAAATTGGTTGAAACTATAATAAAGAAAAATATTGTCCAACCTATAGATGAACATAATTTGTTGAAGAATCAACATGTTTTTTGTAAAGGGAAACCATGCCTTGCCAATCTACTAGAATTCTTTGAGGGGTTCAGCAAGGATGTGGACCAAGAGGATATAGTGTACTTAGATTTTCAGAAAGCCTTTGACAAGGTCCCTCACCAAAGGCTCTTACGCAAAGTAAGCTGTCATGGAATAAGAGGGAAGGCCCTCTCATGGATTGATAACTGGTTAAAAGATAGGAAACAAAGGGTAGGAATACATGGTCAGTTTTCAGAATGGAGAGAGGTAAATAGTGGTGGTCCCCAGGGGTCTGTTCTGGGAGCAATCCAATTCAACATATTCATAAATGATCTGGAAAAAGGGTAAACACCGAGATGGCAAAATTTGCAGACGATACAAAACTACTCAAGATAGTTAAGTCCTAGACAGACTGCAAAGACCTACAAAAGGATCTCACAAAACTGGGTGACTGGGCAACAAAATGGTAGATGAAATTCAATGTTGATTAAATGCAAAGTAATGCATATGGGAAAACATAATCCAACTATACATATAAAATGATGGGGTCTAAACTAGCTGTTACCACTCAAGAAAAAGATCTTTGAGTCCTTGTGGATAGTTCTCTGAAAACATCTACTCGATGTGCAGCAGCAGTGAAAAAAGCGAATGGAAGGTTGGGAATCATAAAGGGATAGATGATATCACATTGCCTCCATATAAACCCATAGTATGTCCACATCTTGAATATTGCATGCAGATGTGGTCACCCCATTTCAAAAAAAATATATTGGAATTGGAAAAGGGTCAGAAAAGGCAACAGAAGTGATTAGGGGTGTGAAATGGCTTCCCTTTGGGGAGAGATTAATAAGACTGGAACTCTTCCACTTGGAAAAGAGACACTAAGAAGGGATATGAGTGAGGTCTATAAAATCATGACTGGTGTGGAGAAAGTAGATTAGGAAGTGTTGTTCACTTCTCATAACACAAGAACTAGGGGTCAGGCAACGAAATTAACAGGCAGCAGGTTTAAAACAAAGTATTTTTTTCACACCATGCGCAGTCAGTCAGTGGAACTCTTTTTGCCAGAGGATGCTGTGAAGGCCAAGACTATAACAGGGTTCAAAAAAGAACTAGATACATTCATGGAAGATAGGTCCATCAATGGCTATTAGCCAGGATAGGCAGGGATGGTGTCCCTAGCCTCTGTTTGCCAGAAGCTGGGAATGAGCGACAGGAGATGGATCACTTGATGATCACCTGTTCTGTTCCTTTCCTCTGGGGCACCTGGCATTGGACAAGGTTGGAAGACAGGATACTGGGCTCGATAGACCTATGGTCTAACCCAGCATGGCGTTTCTTATGTAAAGGATGACTCTGGGATCCGAGCCAAAAGGTGTCGGAGGACAACTTCAGTGGCCAAGTACTTAAAGGATGCAATGGGTGACTATCTGTCCTGTGTGGTTGTCGCCCAGTTTAGGTTTTAGCAAAAACTGGGTTTTTCAAAAACGATGTGGCATTTTGTCTACTGTCTGGAGAAAATGAATCGCGGACTGGGTTTATGGGGGCAGCCATGCCTTACGGATCCCGCAGCCAAAACTCCCCTTGACCTCAGGGAGAGCCGTGCCTATACAGTGACTGCAGGATGGGGCTTTCTCGACCTCTCTCCTTGCATTATTCCAGTCAATGTTCGGAGGTGTGTCCGGAAAACGTTTCGGTTTCCCCATAACTCTCTTCCCAGGACGCACCCTCCAGTGTAAAGAATAAATGAGTTGTTTCCTAGTGATAGGCTAAGCAGATCTCATTAATACCTTCAGTGTTCATTTTAGATCAGATGCATTTAAATTCGCTCAAAGGGCTATTTTGTCCTTTTCTCCCAGACATGTTTATAAGTGATCGTTGCTCTAGAATTAGGTCCTCTTCTAATGCATTTTGTTTTTTTCACTGGATTTATAATTGCAAAATATTTTCTTGAGTAAAAATGCAACTAACTGCTTTAGCAGCAGCAGCAGCAGCAGCAGCCTGCGAGGGTCACTCTTTCCCTAGGGTTAAATCAAGAATAAGCACGTGTTCTAGTGAGCTTTGCGAAGTAATACAGGGTTTTGCCCTGGATGTATTCTCCTGTTTATAAAGAATCATAATACCCCCCATTTCATCTAACGTGTTTTAGATCCAAGCCTTGGTTCCTCGAGGGATGCGGATCAGGGGATCATAACCAGAGAGCTGAATCCCACCTCACTAGAGTTAATGGTAAAAATCCCATTGGTTTCAACGGGAGCAGGTTTGAGCCCCATTTATTTATCGCTCTTCAGTGCAGGGCATATGGCGAGAATCCAACTCGCCTCTCTCCGAACCATAGGCAAGTGTGGTGGATAGTCAAGGTCTGTGACTTGCCGCCCCCCGGGCTTTCTATAATCCCAATGCGATCCCCGGTTGTCTCTCGTGACCCAGACCGGCCATTTAGATACTTTCGCTTCGCCAGGTTGAAATGTAATGTTTTCTGGCGCCACAGAACGGAAGCCAGTGGGTTCGTTTACATTTGCTAGGGGGAGACTGGTTTAACACTGAATGTCCCCCGGTGCCCCGGACGGGGTGGGCCCAGAGATGAGGGGCTGGCCAGGGACGGGAGGATCCCCATTTCAACGCGGGGGCTTTGGGGCGTGTCACCCGAATAACTTCGGCGGCTCCGAGACGAGATGTTGCCCTGGGCATTTTCTGGCCGTGTAAAAAGCCAGCTCAGGTCGAGGAGTCTCCTGTTGCTGTCACGCCCCGACAGCCGGGGACAGCGGGGTTGCTGTAAGAAGTGTGGGGCCAGGACACGCTGCCGCGCCGGTTTGGGTTTGGAGCGGGGTGGGAAAGGGACCGCTTCGTTCTGTGGGTTATCCGTGCCCCGGTATTCAGCCCCGGCAGCGGGAGCGCCCTTCCCCGGGGCAGCCAGCCAGTGAACGCGGCGTGAGCTCCGAACGCCAGCCCCGTTGGAGTGAACGGGAGACGGGCCACTGGGGCGGGATCCGGATTGTGCCCGCGGGTGGAAGCGGCTTTTGTCCCAGGTCCCGGTGGCTGTCGCTTCACAGCGCCCTGGTCGAGGGGAGCGGCTGTAGCTAAACTGAAAGTTTCCCTTTCGGGTGCAACCAGCGGGGAGCGACCCGGGTAGCAAATCCTATTCCCGCCACGTGTATCTGTGTCTCCCTCTTTTCACCGGGCCGGTCTTTCCTCTCAGCCCTCTATCTTCGCCTCCCCCGGCGCAAATACCCATTAATCGCGTGCGCTCTCTTTCCCCAGACCCCCTCTGATCTGTTCCTTCCCCCTCTTTTCTGGTGCCCTGTAGCTCCCCCCAGGATGGGATCAGCCGCCAGCCCCTAACCCCTGCTCTCCTCCTCCAGCCAAGCGCTAGTCCCAGACTCCTTTCCCCGTTCCTCCCAGATAGGAATCGGATCCCTTGGCTACACACAGGTTTTTGGGGATGGGAAATCTGGTGTTTTAAATTCACTTCGCGTGCACACGCGCGCGCGCACACACACGGCAGTACACACGGTGTTGGTGAGGAGGCGGGGACAGTGTTTAGTCTCTTATTAGCCCGTTCACCAACTGCGGATCACCGAGGTGGGAGAGATTCAGGAGGATTCCGTTTCTTTCTGAGGACCAAACTCAGAAAGCCAAGGGTCACTTACCGTCACTGTTAGCATCTACC
Organism: Chelydra serpentina; assembly: GCA_037349315.1. Classification (NCBI taxonomy): domain Eukaryota; kingdom Metazoa; phylum Chordata; order Testudines; family Chelydridae; genus Chelydra; species Chelydra serpentina. The sequence continues at coordinate 3,210,492 of JBAIAC010000018.1, forward strand.
CCTCTCCCCACCCCCACACTGTGAGCAGTTCTCAGGCAGCGCCGCTTCACTACATTGGTTTAAAAACACCACTTTAATCATGCAAAACTCAGCTAACCGTATCGAACACCTCACCGTGCAAGTATGGAAAACCCTGCCTTGATCGTCAAAATAAATCCATTTGGGGCTAGTTAATCTCTAGTCTCCATCGGAGCAGAGTTTAATCTCCAACAATCCAAGGTTACTGTTTTTATTTCTCAACAAATCTTCCCTCTCTCTCAAATTATAATTTCCGCACACAACTAAGCAACATCGTTTCATTCAAGGTGACAAAAAGCCGAAATTATTACCTTTTTTAAGAAGAAAAAAGTGAACTGGGTGAGCTGTAAACAATACATATGTATGTGTCTGTGTTGTAAAATGGGGTTGCAAGGTCCTCCATAGGAAGCAAACGAATAATAAACCCCTTCAAAATTACAGCGCACCTCCTGAGATGTAGCCAAGAGATACAGGTCCTTGTTTACAATGATTCCTCTGCTTCCCTTCACAGGGTTGTGTCCCTCAGGTCCAGGTGCCATTTTCAGACTAATGTGTTTTGCATTCTTAACTAAAATATTCCTACTTCTTAACTTTGTCACAACACGCTAAAGCCCTGGCCAAAGGACTGCACGAGGCAGAAGAAGAGAGAGAAGTATCCCTAGGAGCAGGACAAAAGCCTGCAGAACCGCTCACCGTGTACACCAAAGAGTCATTCAAGTCTTGTGGTTACTTAACTTTTTCTTCGTGTGTGTGTGTGTGTGTGTGCATTCATCGGCGCGGTTGGCAAACGGCAGGGCGGGATGAATCGTTGGCAGAATGTGATGCTAGGTGTTTTTCTTCGAGTCACCATCGCAAGACTCGAATGTCTTGAGTGTCGCGGGTGGGGGAGGAGATGGAGCTCTTCCTTGCAAGGATGGGTCACTGCTGAAACTTTACACTGGTAAACTGTCGGTTACACACAGGGGTGTCCAAATAGCAAGGAAGCGCGGCAATACATTTAATATTGGTCTATTCTCACGGGGAGAATAGGGTCCTGGATACCGAGGGCACTGCTATAAACTCAGTGGGCCAGTCCATGATCTTTCTGCTTTCATGTCCCCATCCAACTCTCACTGAATGGAAAGACTTCCATTGATTTCAGAAATCTGGATAATATAGGACTCTATACTCGTGCGCGTACATATTTGTTTTCAGTAAAGGAGTTAAAGCCAACTCATTATTTTGAACACCACCAACAAAAGTTGCTGCGGATAGATTTGGTTTCGCTTGGTTCACTCCCAGTAACAACCGTGGATCCTTGAGGGATGCATGAGCCACGCTGTGGATTTTAAAACACCCCCAAAATAACATTTTAAATCGACAGTTCGTGGGAGAGAATGAATCAGCAGGCGATTGGTTTTCGCGCATTTAAAAATCTCCCTGTCCCTCCACATGACTGGGCTGTGGGATCTTCGTTTTATACTATTCTGCGGTTTGCTCAATTGATTATCTGGTAAACATATCTAGAACAGCTTCTGTTACTCCACGCCTCTCTCAAGTACTAAGCTGTCTAGTTACAGGATACTTAAAATGCTTGAGACAATTTACTAACATCAGCTGTTGAACAACAGCTAAAAAATATTCATCAGTGTCTTGGTCATACATTAGTAAACGCTAATCTGTCTCGATTTCCCAGAAGCACAATCCTGTTCTGAACTCCCTCCCTCCCCAGTACCTTGCATGCCTCTTATCTATGGTCAATATTTTTATACTGCACGAGGAGGTATCCTGCTCGCTTCCTGCTCAAAGGAGAGCAGCAGCATAAAACAATTAGATAAATATGTACTCTGCAAATAAACCTGACTGGGAGGGCAAAGGGGGAGGAGGAAAAGGAGTCTCCCATCTGCTGTCTCCAATACTCAGTGTACTAGTAATAGATCCAGGCGCGTAGCTTTGCAGGACAGGAGAGTTTTAAACCGTCAACTTTAAAGGCAGTCAGTTTCACAGGTGAGTTTACTAACGCTTCAGGACCAACCCTTGGCCCTGAGTGCCCTTGCCAATTTTTTGTCCACCCGCCCCCATTTTTAGTTTAGTTTTTTTTTCTCCTCTCCATAGGTGCTGGAAGTAGGGGTTCTGGGAGTGCTGTCGCACCCCCTGGCTTGAAGTGGTTTACATCATATACAGGGTTTACAGTTCTTAGCACTCCCACTATACAAATTGTTCCAGCACCCCCTGCTCCTCTCCCCTTTTGCTGTGTTGGCACAGTCGGGCACACTGACTTATTCAAAGAGGGGGAACTGACTAGCTGTACAGAGACCAGGTGAGTGAGGAAATATGTTTTATTGGACCAACGTCAGTTGGATTGTCCTAACTGTACAGAGGAAACAGTGACACAGACACACACATTTTCAAATGAACAAAGTAAACCACAAGGAGAAACAGAAGTATATATTTTTAGTAATCATAGTAGATTTAAAATTATTCAGTCAGTTTTAACATTTGGTAGGCATGGCTGGTCTATTAAATATGAGTAGTACCTGGATTTCATAAAATCACTGGACATGACATGTCAGGTGTCTTTTAATTATTATATCTGCAAGCCTTTGTATGCTTTGGTTTTGCTATTTCAATTGCCTGGATTAGTGAACCTGTTAACTCTTCCTAAATAAATAGTAACAAAGTAGTTAAACAGAAAATATGTCTTTAAAGCCCGTGGTGAATTTATTACATAAGTGGTAGCCCACACATGTTAGAGAAGATTTTGCCAGTATGTTAAAGGCTGCTTTAACACACTCGCTGTTCTGTTCTTTTCTGCTCTACAAGTTAAAATACTTAAAATAATTCAATTTTGCCCATAAACTGGGTTCAAAATTAGACAAGTTCATGGAGGATAGGTCCATCAATGGCTAGCAGCCAAGATGGTGAGGGACACAACCCCATGCTCTGGGTGTCCCTAAACAGTCAACAGCAAGAAGCTGGGCCTGGATGTGGGATGGATCACTCAAAATTGCCCTGTTCTGTTCATTGCCTCTGCAGCATCTGGCCCTGGCTCTTGTTGGAAGACAGTATATTGGGCTAGATGGACCATTGGACTGACCAATATGGGCATTCTTAAATTCTAAACTTGTTAAAGGTCCATGTTGCCCACACTGAAATCAATGGGGAGTTTACCATTGACTACAACTGCAGCAGAATGAGGCTGTGTGTGTAACTAGAGAGCTCAAACGTTGGGGAGTGAGGGGATTATGCCGTATTTAAAAATTAGGTAGAAAATGGTTCACTCTTCTAGGACTCATTCAGTCAAATTCATATTGATTTCCATAGTTATTTCATTAAAGGGATTCTGGTTTGTGTTTAGTTTTAGGTTTATTGACTCATTCTAAGTAGTGTTTTCTTCCACTGTCCATGTAAGTACTAATGATGTAAAAACAAAGGGGAATCTCAAACTAGGATAACATTGCTGGTGAGTTTAGTAGTCTAGGAATGGAATTGGAAGCAACTACTACTAGCTTCCTGAGTACTAGATTGTCTTAAACTGATAAGTTAAGGACAGGTTTGTTGAATGTATTAAGACTTACCTATAGTTTGCCCTAATATTGCACAGTTTATTATGACATCACACTGTCTATTGAGTTAAAACTATCCCTATTGCTATTAAAAATTTTCTGATGCAGCCTGTTAACTTTGATGCACTAATTTTTGGTTTTCCTTTATCCCAGCAATAATGGATTAATGAAGACATTAGTAATTGGAAATTCCTTGTTTATTACATAATTGTAACCAAAGATGGAGGAGACATGATGACTCCTAGTACAAGATCAAGTTGTAGGTGGAATATATTAGCCAAAACCATAATTCTTTGACAAAGCTTTCATATCATTTAAAATGATAAATTTTAGCATAACAAAAAATGACCTTTGGAGTTGTCTGTACCATGCTCTTGTGATTGATTTAAATTTTTAGTTTTACACACCCGGCTATAAACTTTTATATTTACATTTTATTGCAACTGAACTTCATGGCATTTACTTTTGCCTAATAATAATCCGTTAACAGCTCAGGGGCAGGTGTTCTCAAGGATGTGATGCATCAACAGAGTGAAATCTAAACTGATTTAGGAATTATCATAAAAAGCAGAGAGCAGAGCTAATAAAACTGTCTGGTGCACACTCATTAAGTCAATTGCAGTACTATTGTTGGATAGTAAACATAAGTACTGCAAAAATGAAGTACTTAACTGAATACAAACTTATGGTTTCAGTATAAACGTATACAAATATTGTTGGTCACCTGTATGCAAAAACGTGTGTGTTTAATAAATATTCTGACTTCATATTCTTTTGATGTAATCTTGTTTTACACTGTACTTCAATTTCTACCAAGATTTTTAAAATGTGTGATTCCTTTTTAACGTTATTTTAAAATTTATAGGTTTTATTTTGTGCTTATTGAATTAGCATCCAGCAATAGTGTAAGTTTCCCCTGACTGGCCATCCTATCTTAACCTCTGATCTAGAGCAGGGTTTCTCAAGGACCAGTCCATGGACCGTTGCCAGTCCCTGAGATATTGCTGACACAATTTAGGAAGGAAGCAAGCTAGTCCCTGGTATAAAAAAAGGTTGAGAAACACTGATTTTAAGGGACCACCACCAGGGATCTGTCCATGGTAGCAGACCTATGTTTACTACATAAAAGTTTATAGTAAACATATTTGTTGTTAGCAAAATGCTAGAATGTTGCCACTGAATCACATGGGTAGCAATTTTTTTCTTAAAACTGTTGTAAAATCTGCAACAGTTTACCTAGAACAGATAACTATTCATTTGCTAGATTAAAACTATTAGTCCTTTCTTTTGAATTTAGTCCCATCTTGGTCGTTCTGACTTCCAGATAAAAGAAATAATTTTAGCACTCTGTTACTCAGATGCTATGATGATGGCTGCCATCTTAAGAACATGATTAGACAAAGTCTAAAGGCTCAAACCCAGCTAACTCAGGGCTCAAGTAAACAGGGTGTCATCCAGTGAGTTCCTACAGTATTGATTCATCCTCTTAATGAAATTCTCATTTACTAGAGATGTACATGATTCAAACAGATTTTCAATATAATTTAACTGAAAGCATCCAATATTAATCTGATACAGATGCATTTTATTTATTAACTTTAATATGAACCAAAACTATTAAAAATAAAATACTCAGAATTAAATAAAAAGATATCAGAGTTGTGTAACTTTGTTTCTGAAATATTGATCTCCAGCAGCTGAACTGGGTGCGTCAAGGAAGTTTCTACTCAGAGGATTTAATTTAGCAATGTTGCCTAGCTAATGAAGTACCATGGGGAAGTGACCACGTTTTCCCATTGAGCAGATGACTCAACTAATAGTAGCTAATGATTTGCACTTGATATTAAGAACATGGACAACATTTTTCAAACTAACATGCTGACCCCAAAGCAATTGATAGACCAATGGGATAGGGAAGACTCTTGATGTCAAATGAAAGAAAAGTGTGAAAACTTTGTGAAATCCAGGGACTCATTGGTGCCAACTGGCAGTGGGAATAAGGGCTACATAGGGGTTTCCAGAGATGGCCAGGGTCAAGTATTGATGTAATAGTTCTCCAAAGGGTGGCATATAAAGTCTTTACTGAGAACTAGTACCTTGCATGTAATCATAGTCATTGCAAAATGTATGTATAGATAGTATATAACAAGTTGTGTATCTATATTGCAAATTAAGTTCTTAAAGCCTTGAAGGGGCAGGTCACCAAAATGTGACACGCCTTGAACAGATTCTGCTCAAACAGGAGGTAGGAGATATATTATCTCTGTTTGGTGAGGTGTGTGTTGTGCATAGTACGTATCACAATGGAAACCTGTACACAGACTGAGTCTGATGCTAATCAAAAGAGTGCAAAATCACAAGAGAGGAAAGCTGCAGGAGAAAACAAAACTAGTGGGGGTGCCCTGTTTATAAGTGAAGACCATGGCTTTGGGGGTATAACTGGGGAGCACTGAGGTAAATCCTGAATCTTTCACAAGGAGATGAACTGTCGGCATGTTCTGTCTCATGAAAGAAGGTCACCGCAAACCTGGCTGGGCAATGCTGCCAAGTCTTTGGCTGCGCTAAACTTCATTAGACGAGACAGAATCTTGTTAACTAAGTCCAGGCTCTAGGAGGCATGTTAAGTTTTTATTTTATATGCCATCATTTGTTTCCAGTGATTTCATTTGTTACTTCTAGAATCCCAATACCTTGTTAAATAAACTTTTACTTGTTTTCACTATAAACGTATCTAAATGCGGCATTCAGCGGGGCGGTGATCCTGATGTGAAAATGGTCATGTGCACTGTTCCTTTGGGAGCAGTGGATCTGTGAATTCTGTGAGTATCAGGGGAATGCTCAGAGAGCTCGAGGGTTGAGGTAAGCCTATTGCTTACCTGCAGAGGGACAGGGTAGGCTACCTACGCTGAAGAGAGTGCTTGTGTTGCCCATGGCTGGGGGTGGGGAAATTGGGGAGCTGATCCCCCCCCCCCCCAACAAACACAGGCAAGGCATCCTCTTGCTAAGGGTAGGTGGTAAGGTAAGGAGTGGCTCACAACCCTGGGCACGATCAGGAAACATTTTGAGGGAAACCTCCCACCTTTTTGCTCAGCCCTACAAGCCACAAATTCTGAAGGCAAGAAACACTTTTCACCCTAAGCTGACACCATGGCTGGGAGGAGCACATTGTCTCCTCTTCCAGCTCTGACAAGTTAAAAGAGCAGGATCAGTTGCACCGAGCATTGGCTGGGTGTGGGATGTTGAATAGCAGCCCAGGGTCCTGACACTTTTTTTTTTCCTTTCTTGGCCCCCGCCGCTTTTCTCCCTCTACAACCATAGCTCCTCATTCCTGCATAAAGGAGGCATTTACTCTGTCAAAGAGAACTTTTTAGACCTGGAAGTATCTCCAGGTGGCCTTATATGACCTGGTCCCTGCTTTGAAACACTTTATAACTGTTAAGATTTATGCACAGGCTTAACTTTAAGTGTGAGTGCACTCACTGTGCATGGATTCTTTGGTCTGCTGCACCTATCCTGCTCTGTTTTACACAGAGCAAAGTGAATTTAAACTGGCTGTAGAGAATTTTCTCCTGTGTAGGGTGACGCTCTTGATGTTGCATAGCAACCAGGGGAGGTTCCATCACCTCTTGGACCAACTCCACTACTTGCCACTGCCTTCTAATCCACTGGCGCTGTGCTGCCTGGCTTAAGGGAAGGAAGGGGCATGTCAAGCAAGAGGAGAGGTAGAACGTGGGTCAGGGTATGGGTGTGTGTTAGGGGAGGCAAGAGGAGGGCAGGAGCGTGATGAAACTTTGGCTCTGCTATGCCTGATCCCCGGTCTGAATTAACCAGTGTGGGCTGGTACACTTTCACAAGGCCCCCATCTCAGACAGGCCTCAACCACTGGAAAATAACACAACTGAAGGGGGCTGTGCTCCCACATACCAGGATGCAATGCCACTCGCTCTAATTTGGCCCCTGCCCCCATTGTGGTGAAGGGGTGTCCCAGCCAAACCTGAGTGGGGCAGGCCCACGTGAGTGTGGGGCAGAGGAACTGCCCTAGCTGGGGATGGGAGCTGAGCTGTGTGTGAGGCACTAGTGAGTGGCCGGGTAGGTCCAGGGGGCAGTGGGTGAGGGGCTGGAATGAGTTGTTGGGGCAGTGAAGTGAGTGGGGAGCATTTGGGGGCAGGGGGTGTTGCAGGGTGAGAGGTTGGGAGCCAGTGGAGGCTGTGGCCAGTGGGGCTGAGGTGTTGTACGCTGTGGTGAGTGGGTTGCTGGGATATCTATGTGGAAAAGTGGGGGCTGGTGGAGAGTTGATGGTGTATATGTGGGATGGGAGGGACATTCCGGGGTCTGTGTGTGGAGTGGGGTATGTATGGGGCAGGACCAGATTAAGGAAAGTAACTTGGCTTCCTGAGTCTTTTCTGCCTGGCTCCAGCATAAGCACTGGCTCCTCCCCACTGCACTTGGTCTTTGCTCGGGCATGTTTGAAAAATCTCACTGAGTTCAATGGGACTCCTCACGTGCTTAAAATTAAGAGTGTGCGCAAGTGTTTGTAGGACCGGGGCCAGGCCATGTCAGTAATCTTTACACACATATATAGTTCTGTTGATCTCACTGGAATTATTCACATGAGCAAGAGCTTTCAGGATTTGTTCCTAAATTATACTAACCTAAAACACACACACAGGCAAAATAAGTGGTATGAGAAGTGGAGGGATGAAGGTTAAAACACATAGAATAAAGATTGTTTTATGGTAACCTTCTTAGAACACACTGTCTCTTGCATTAATGCTGGTATGTATTAACTCTTTCGTATTTCCTGACCTTTTCTGATTTTAACTGTGCAAATGTAGGGCCTGCAAACCCTTCTGCACATGAATAATCTTTGCTTATGCAACTAGGTTTGAAGAACCTAGTCCCATTCAGGTCTCCAAAGAGACTTCTCACCTGAGGAAGGGTGGCAGGCTCTGTTCTTTAATGTCTCATTAACATAGCTGCTTTTATGTGGTATGCATTAATAAAATACACAGTCATGTAGTTGAAAGAAGCAAGAGCAGATGTTGCTGAAAGAGTCTGTAGCTCAATATTTTGAAGGATCATCTTTTCTTTACAGTCCTATATTCCAGTCACTAATGCTTAGTGCATATTGTGTACTCTATTCCATAAGGATTAGCTTCTTTACCATCAGGGAAGCCCGTAAAAGTTAATCTTTGTTAGTTTTTTTTAAACAGGATCATCTTCTGAGTCATAAAACACTTTCACCGCTAAACATTAGTAATAAAAAAACATCCTCCCCCTGTGCACCATTCACCCACTCATATGATTAGATATTGGAAAGCGTTTCTTTCCAGTGAAAGTTCTGCCACTGAATGACCTAGGACACAGCTCCATTCAGAGAAGTAGGCAAAAAAATTAATTGTACTGGAAACTTAACTCCAGTCCCAATGGCAGATTAGCCACTGGGCCAGTGCCCAGTGGCCCTGGTCAATTGTGGGGGGCCCCCAGAAAAATGGCCACCCCTGTACCCTGACCTGCCTTCCTTTTGCTGGGGAGCAGGGTCAGGGTGCGGGAGCTTGCCTGCCCCGCCCATCAGGTGCTCCTGCTGGAGAGCAGGGGAAGCCCCTGTGCCCCGAACCTGCTCCTCAGCAGGAGTGCTTCACGGGCGGTGGAAGCCCATGTGCCCCAACTCCATCTCCGCAGCAGGAGCATGGTGGGGGAGGACTGCGGGCAGGGGTGCTGGAACAATTTTTATAGTGAGGGTGCTGTGAGCCATTGAACCACACTGTAAACCCTGGATATAATGGAAACCACTTCAAGTTGGAGTGCTGCAGGTGGAAGGGGTGGGCAGGGGCCCCCATTTGATCTGGCCCAGGGCCCCACAAAAGCTTAATTCGCCTCGGCCCACTCCAATTTTTCACCATACACAACTGTTAATTTGACAACATAGCTTATTTGGTAGACAAAATTACTATCCATTGAGCCGGGCAGCTGCTACAGTCCTCTGACTATGGGGTCTTCCCAGAGGAAGCTCCAATGCAACGGACTTCAGGGTAGGTGCCTGCCCTTCATGGCAGTCAAAAGGGCATCTTTTGAATGTGCTCTAAATTAATGAGTACCCGAAGAGAAGGGGATTACATGGAGGGTAGGCAGGGCTCTGCATACAGTTTTGACATAAAATAACTGCTGTTTCTATCCATATTTTGGAAGTGAACCTAGCTGAGCATTAATATACAACATTTTCCTCTTGTAATCAGGTCTTCTGCTGCACCCATCACTGTAGTATCTGGAAGCCTAGTTTTAGCCTCGGGGGGCGGAGGGGGGATGGTCATCCTCTGTTAATGAAAGGAAAAGTACATACTTGTGAAAGAGTAAGGAGATGTTGGTTCTGTTCCTGTGTCTATCACTGACTTGCTCTGTGACTCTGAGCAAGCTACTTAATTCCTTTGGACTTCAGTTTCCCTGTCTGCAAAACATGGACAACACATACTTCCCTATCTCGAAAGAGTCTTCATTAATGTTTGTTCAAGTGCTTTGAGATCCTAGACACTCTCTTTCAGATTATGAATCTGAAGCCCCACTATGGGGCTTCAAAACTGAATTTAAAGTAAGGAGGTGTGAGCAGTATTCCTGTGTCTGCTATGGTTTTGCATTATATAGGAGCCTATAATTAGAAGTAAGCAAACTGCTTTGGACAAAACCAACACATGATTCAGATTTGTCATAAGTTTGTCAATATTTAAGCTTGTCTTTTTTTGCCTCTGTCTCCTGGCTTTGTCTGGGGCAGTAAAAGGAAATGCCAAAATACTGCAATATAGGCTATTCTTGTTGTATATCTCAGCCCTCATAGGCAGGGAGCAGCACTGTAAGTATATCAAAAACAACTTTTTTATTAAGTGGCTAGGTACCAGGATTTGACCCTTAGGCAAGACTACTCAAATCAATAGGAATTTTGCCTGAGTAATGGCTGAGTGAGGACTGCAGGGTTTAGCTGTAACGAGCCAAGATTTACTATTTGTGTCTTTATTTTTTTTATTTTAACAACTGAATAAATCTGTTTTTGGTAATGTCTGTAGACTTACTCTTTGTGCTTTAAACAATTATGCAGATAATACCTCAAACTCCGTATAAACCATGTGGGTTGCAAACAGAAACTTAATTCCTGGCTCCTGCAGCTTTTTCTCCTCATAGCGTGTTCACAGACTTAGAAAATAGAGGCTACAACTTGGCCTGCTAAAATTGAGCTCCAGATGTTACCCTGCATCTACACTATGACTACAGGAAACGTTTGAGATTTGGTCAGGCTTAGCTAGCTCACCCTAACCAAACTCAACCTAAAATCATGAAAAGAGGTTCTCTCACAAAATTATGGTACTTGCGACTGCTAATCAACGTGTCCCAAGTGGCCTTACTCACTCTTTATTTTATTTTATTTATTTTTTTGGCAGTCAGATATCTGCTCCCAGTTGTACCAGGAAGTGCAGAGCAAAAAAGAAAAGTCATCTATACACAAATTTGGTTGAAAAGTTTGGTTAACGATCTGGGTTCAATTTTAGGTTCGAGAAGTTCCGTTGATGCTTATTTTATTCAGACTGGCTCTCCCAGTCTTAGTTATGTTCCCTTTAAAATTGTGGTGGTTGAGTAGGCAATAACAAATGTGAACACACGACAGGGCGTGTGCTCTATTTGCTTTAACCTGCCTTGGCTGTGCGACACAAGGCCAAAAGCCAAGTGCTATTACAGCGGTATACAACACATCCTGTAGTGTGTCACCGCTATTATAAAGTGGCTTTTATGGCTACAGTAAAACACATACAAAGATTTTCCTGTTAAAACTTTTTATGTAAAACCTGCAATAGGAGGGGGAAAAAAAAGTCAAACAGAACAACGTGGCCAGTTTTTGTAATACTTTTATTTTATTTTTTAATTTGATACTATGGCAATAGGCACTAGTATAAGAGAGGTATTTTTTTTTTCAAAATGCCTTGTACCATTTTTTAAATTTTCAACAGAAAACATTTAATTTCTACTTTTTGTGTATTTTTTTAAAAAGTGTGTTTTCTGGAAAGGTTTGTAGGTGTGAGGAGGAATCCACGTACAAAGAAGCATGGCTTAAAACAATCATGTTTTAGAATTCTTATGATTTTTAAAGTTTAATTGGGTCAAAACATCCAGCAGTTGGTTTTAAACAGGTAAACTAGGCAACTAAACCTCCCCAGCAAACCTAAAATGCTTTATCTGCTTGCTAGGCTCTATTAGGCACATGTTTTCGCCTTGCTGACTCAGAAAGAACTTGAAAGTTAACCACAACAACTGGTTACCCACTCATGAGTGTCCTGGATAGCTCACTATTCCAATTTCTTGACAAGATGTTGTTATAAATAATGAGTCTGCTAGAAAAATCTGTGGTGATGGGACTAGCCTGGGGTTTTCAGTGGCATCCAAGAAAAGAATTTTACACCCTACATTGCATCAGTAAATGGCCCCTGCTTTCTTCTTCCCTCATAGCTTGTTAACCTACCCAAGTCCATCTCTGTAATTTCCTCCTCCCAAAGGCAGAAAATTAACAGGCAGAGGAGTACTTCATGGCTGGCCTACTGGTGAAGATTCCATTGCTACTCATGAGTTTAATTTTACAAAGTGAGAATCTTACAGCATCAAGTGCTAAGCCTGATGACACCCTCTATTCCGAATGCAATGAGTACATGGTGAAATGCAATATGTTGTTGTTAGCAGTGAAAGAAAATGGCGCAGTACTGTGTGTATCTATCACCAATGTACACACTTACAGCCACATTTTTAGAAGAGCTTCAAAGCGTGTTCAATCTTGCAAACATCATAAACTGCAGATGCAAATGCTAGTATGGAGACATCTCAATACTCCAAATCAGGTAAGTGCCAGAATTTAAGTTTGGGCAAAAAGAGTGTCCACAAAATTGGACACAAGATATAGTTCTTTTACAGACTTGTATGCCTATGTGAAAGTGAGCCTTTAGTTTAGATACACTTAGTCTCTTTTTTATTTCCTTCATCCATTGTTGTTAGCCATGGAACAAGAAAATGATTTTCTTTTTCTTTCCTGATGGACATAGCAGGCTGGGGTTAGATAAAGGATGTAAATTAGGTTTATATTCTATTCATGAGAGCTCTCTCATTGTTGACAGGAGTAACGTGACCTCATTTTTTCCCTTGAAGAAATGTTCACTCTCTACACTGCTGTTTATTTACCCAGTTTATATAAGGTTACTTATTTTAATAGCTTTCAACTTCACTTATTGCATTTCACCCAGTTTGTTTTACTGTGATGTTCTTTTGGTCAATGATCTATCAGACTACAGTATTTGACTCATTTAATTATCTCCATGGACTCCTGACAAATAAAAATTCTGCTCCAATTATAGACTGTGTTTACAAGATACAAGTCTGAGGAGAACTTTAGAGTGTGTCCTGTGGACTTTTCTAAAGCGCTAACAAAACCCAGTGCAAATGTGCTCTTCTGTTGGGTTCATAAAATCCCAACTGAACATGCCTGACATTAATAATATTAAACTTATTGACATCTTCACTATAAGCGAAAACCCACATCTGTTGCTTGAGACTGGGCTGAAGTGTGTAACTCAATCTTTTAAAAAGCTAATGGTGCAAATATCTGAGCACTTCAGCTTTTAGCTATAATCAAATTTTGTCTCTTCTCTGGAAAAAAAAGACATTCATGTAACTTTGGATTTAAAAAGAAATATCGGATCCCCCAGTATTTTACAGTGTCTTGTCAGGCTTCCATTCAATGTTCCACTCTGGAGCTTGGGCCACATCCCAGGTAGCCTGCATATTGAGTCTTTATATTTGTGAAGTTCAGATTCATTGTGTGGGTGCTGAGTTATTCAGAATAAGCCATAATGCTCTTTCAGTACTATCTTCTGAGGCGCTAAAGAACTGACCTTCATAGTCGTTGCCTGAAGTGGAGGGGTAAGGAGCTTTCTATGATCCTGCCCTACTAGCAGTACAATCAGATGCTATAATAGTGCTGACATTTGGGATCTTATTCCCCTGCGTAACTTTTAATAGAGTTGCTCCCTCTGAGGCATCGGGTACTGGCCAAAGTCAGCCAAGATACTGGGCTAGATAGACCATAGGTCTGACCCAGTATGGCTGCACTTATATTCTTAACTAGTGTAAGTGAGAAAAGAACCAAGTCCTGGAGGAGGACAGTAAGTTTGAAAATTTTAAATAAAAATGAGGTGTCAAAATTAAGGGACAGAGAAAATCACCCAGCGCCCCCTGAACCAGCTTTTGTTGGTGTGCATTCAGGGTGAAATTCACCCCAAGGCAGAGGGCCACCACAAGACTGACACGCTATATAAGTGCCATAGGTCTTAAGTCCCATTTAGGGCTTTAGTAACTGGTGTATAAACAACATACAGGCCCTTTGCACAAAGGTGAATTTTCACCAAAAAAGCCATAATTCAGATGAAGCTCATAAGTGTCAGAGAGAGACTGACAGAGGATAGGTGTATACTGGAGCTGGAAGGTGTAAATTTCAGTTTGAGGAGGCCTATCCCCACAACCGCTGATTGAGCTAGCATGCTAAAACTAGATGTGTAGCCATGGCGGTGTGAATGCTGGGACAGGGTAGCTGTCCGAGTACATATTCAGGGCAGCTAGCCACCCCTGCTGCTGTGACTGCATCGATTTTTAGCTCAGTAGGAGCTAGGGTGGATTTGTCTCCTCAAATTTAACCTCCAGCTCAAATGCAGAAATGCCCAGAGAGAGAGAGAGAGAGAGAGAGAGAAAATCCATGCAGATTGAAACTGAAGAAGATGCCATAAAAAGGTGGTAAGGCACGCTCAATAAGTTTCCTACAGTTGTAGACTGTTTTCAGTGAGTTTCTATATTAGCTCATAAAGATGAGATTGGAAATAATGCTGCACAACAAATGCAGCAAAAGTTACCTAGGATTAGGTCAATATGAACTTTCACCTTGTTACACCTTTATTTGTAGCTGTTGATTTCTTTCAAACATGTAAGTGATACCAAGGCCTGTAAACCAAGCTGCTGGAAAAATCCAGAAAATGGCATCTCCACTGAGAGAAGGTGGTAAAATTGGAGTGGGAGGAGCTACAGCTGCAACTTATCACCCATCAATTATTCACTCGTTAAACAATGAGGGAGTGTAAAAGCAGTCAGACTATGCTAGCAGAGGATTAAGTTGTAAGATAATAAGACCTGGAAAATGGAAAAAAAAATGATGTTATAACCATCAGAAGCTTTGTTAAAATGAAAAAAGTGAGTGAATTATTAATCACTTTCATTAAGTTAATTGAACCAACATTTGACAGCAGAGTTTTTTATATGACTTTGAAGGCAACAATTTCACAAAGCAGAACTTTAAAAGACATAATTTGGGGAAATGAGTTGCAGTAATTTTAGATATTAATTTTTCAGTAGTCCATGTATAATACTCAGTCCCCTGAGATATTGGCTGGGGAAAAAAATGCCTGGGACATCTTTTGGTTTTTTTTGTTGTTTTTTTGTTTTTGTTTTTTTAAAAAGGTCCAGGTTGTGGCCAGGAAAGGAAGTAGTGAACATGAAGAAGTGAATTGCTAGGGTTGTATTAGTTTACAACCTTCATGATTTTAGCTCAGCATTTGATTACAAATATAACTAAGAGCACTACCACCTTGCTTCGTCTTTCTCAAGTGTGTGTGTGTTGGGGGGAGAGGGACATACTTAGCATTAATGAATGATGATTGCAATAGCAATCACATTAAAGTTTGAATTTCTATTTCCAGGCAAAATGAATTTAAAGAGCAATAACCATTACTAGTAATTCTATATGGAGATAAAGTACTGTATCAGGAAAGACTGCTTGTTAGTCAGAAATATCTTATCTAAACTTTGTAGACAAACAAGTAATTCACATAGGCTATTAAGCCTTAATCTAAATGCTGTTTAATAAAGGCAAAGGTCTATTTGCTGGGAGAATGTAAATGTTATAAATGAGATGGGAAGCAACTTGTAGCTACCTTGTATGTAGATACCTCGTATGGAAGGTATGGAAACAAGGATAGGAGTTCCTGGAAGACGCAATTAAAGCTTAAGTGTAGGCCTTCCATTAAGTGCTGCTGCTACCATGTATAGGGTCAGCCAGGCAGTGACAAAGAAAGCATCTCAGTGGGTAGTTGAAATCTTAGACAGTTATTGCAGAAAGAAGGGGGTTACATTTACAAGGCGGTAAGGGACAACTTATATAAAGGAATGGTCTTCACTGGAACCAGACTGCTGGTAGTGAAAAACAGGGCTTAGAGGGATTGGTTTGGCAGAACTGTTTTAAGCTAAGAGCAGCTGACAAAAGTTGATAGGACCGATGAACACTTAGGCTGGACAGTGAAATCCATGGAGTACTGCAGACATGAGTGACAATATGTATCTAAATGGAGGGGCTATGAGGAAAATAGGTAGGTATAAATCCAGAGGAAAGGCAGACAGAAAACGGGGGAGGAGCCTGCTACTGGTTCCAGAAGGCTTTCTTGGCTCCCCATAACATTCAGCTCTTACCAGTTAGGGCTGTTTTAGCAATTGGATGGGAAACCTCTGTGGCAGTGGGCCTCCAAATTTTACCATTTTGCCCCATGTTTATCAAAGCAAATTACCTCAGGCCCCATCTTCATGTACGCAAGAGTTTCTCCAGGTGTGGAGCGTGACCTGGGAGTCCCCTTGGGGAGACTGGGGCTTAAGGAGGAACATGTTGTGGAGACAGAATGGAGAAATATGGGCTCAAGAGAGAGTCAGGCTCCCCTTGAGTCCCTGCTTCCTCATTCTCTCCCTCTTGCCTCTTCTTTTTTCCCAGCCAGCCTGTGACAGCTGGCTGATGCCACTTCCTCCTCCCTATCTCCTCTCCCCAGCAGCTTCTTGCTGCCTAGGCACCATTGAGCAAGCACTGAGAAAGCAGGAGAAAACCTCCCTCACCGAAGTCCCAGCACCACCACAGATTCCAGTGGCTGGGAGAAGCTGCTGCTGCTGCTCAGCACCCATGTCCCTGCTGTATATGTGAGGTTCCAGCAGGGCAGTGGGAGTGCTTATAGGAAATCCCAAAAGAAAATCCTAGGCAGTGATACCTACTTTTGTATAAAATAAGATGGGAGTTTCAGGCCCTGCCAGCTAGGCCTGGCCCCAGGGTATATGAGAGTCTGCTCTAAGGAACATTGTGGTGCTGGCAGAAAACAGACTTGGTAATTCAAATGGCACGCTTGTCTCTCTTTAAAACCACTTCCCGAGCATGAGGGTGAGGTGGATTTCCAGACAAACCTAACAGGGCCCAAACATTTTGAGAATCTCGAATGGCAGTGATGAAAAATGGAGGGAAGTTGGTCTTGTGGTTAAGACACTTGACTGGGATTTAATAGATGTGGGTGCCATTTTCAGTTGTGCTACAGACTTTGTGTGACTTTGGGCAAGTCTCTTAATTTTCCTGTGTCTCAGTTAACGGTCTGTAAAATTGGAAAAATAATACTTTCCTACTCTACAGGGCATCATGATGATGAATTAATATTTGTGTGGTTATGAGGGGCCATAGACAGTAAGTACTAAAACAGATGTGGAGGGGAGAAGCAAGGAAAGTCAGAACAATTTTTCCTCTTTTTGAAGGGAGAGGGATTTTTTTCTAATCTTCTAAATTAAATATACATTTAAAAGTAACAGGAAACTGCATCTCCTGCCTCCAGTATTCTAATATTTGCATGCTTTTGGGGGCTCTGCAGGCCACTAAGATGGCCACAACCATAGGGGAGCCATCTTGTTACCTAGCAGCACACTCATGATAGTTTAAAGATGGCCACCCCTTGAGTGCTAATGATTATCTTGGGTGTAACATAATCAAGATGATTATACCAGCAAGAGTAAAGCTGGACTAGTTACAATTTTGTGTGGTTAGACACACAACAGCCCCCTCTCCAAGAAACTATATTTCAGAGATTGCAACAGAAAGATCAAGGGAGAGAAAAGCTCATTTGGTTTCAAATTAAATGGGTGAGTGTAGTATATAAGAAAATATAGTATGTGGTATGGTAGCAGGGAAGATAATGGGAAAGAGACATGCCTAAGTTAGTTACTGTTGTGAAGAAAAGGTGGGTTCAGGGGTGGAGGGAGAAAATGAACTTCATAATAGTTGTAGTGCCCCCAAAAGGGTTCAGTCCTGGTTATGGGAGCTCTATACTGTTTTACAGATGAAATTTATAATAAAGGTGTCCCGACCATTAAAGATTAAGGGTGTCCTTGTTATTGCAGATTGAGTTCTATTCTCGCTCTCATATTTTCTCTGCAATTTCATATGGATAAGCTCTTCTTCACTACTGGCCTAAACTTGCTGTGTGGGGTTGCTGTGCAAGGCTAACAGTTGCTGTGTTTCACCTCTCAGACAGCTGCATTTCAGCGATGGATCCAGTGATCCCTGTGTAGTTTTTGTCTTTCAGTTCGTTACACTTGTAGAGACACTTTAAAGGTACTATACAAATAATACTTTGTACTACTACTAGATAAAGAGATGACAGCAGGCCCAGCAGAGAGCACCATGATTTCTGAGAGTTTAAAATATATTTAAGCAAATGAAAGACCCCTATTGTGGGTGAGGAAGAAGGAAAGATAGATTCAAAGATTTTGGTTTGGATTTGGTCTGAGAGCTAGGTTGAATTGTGGGGCCTGTACTTATTTTTTCCAAACTGGTTCACCCATCCCTCGCAGTTAAATATATTTATCTGTGGTGTTGCTGAGGATTTTAATATGTACAAAATGTTTAGAAATTTAATTAAAACTGAATGCCAAAACTTTATCAAAAGCTTTACATTTCTCTGGATGAGTTGCATAATGAAAGCCCCCCCCCCCCAAGTTATTTTTCAAGAGTTTGTGCATTTTGAAACCTTTGCGCAATTTATTCCATGGGGGTTGAATCCTTCAACTAGGTACCCTTTTAGCTTAAAGTGCACATGGCAATACATTGAATAATGGTCCCATCATGTACATGCCCTTCACATGTCAAAACCACAAAGCTTTGGTAGTCTGGTGTCACCACTCAAAAAGAAATAGAACGTATTTAGAGATTACTCCTGTGGCAGAACACTGACAATAGTGGGGTGTGTGGATGCTAAATCACTTATTTCAGGCCAAGACTCCTCCATGCTCTGATTAAGCCCCATTGAATGCAAGAGCTAATATATGTATTGTAGTCACTTCATAGCAGTAATATAACTTCTGTTTAAACAGCCAGTCCTCAAAGTGCTGCTTTCTGAGAACCCATTGCAAACTCATACTATCGCTGTTACATTTTTATATTTTTCCCATAATCTCAATATAACTGACTTGTTAAATATCACTAAAAGAAGTCCAATTGTTTATTTAAAAAGTCACTTTGTTTAATATGCCCCAAAGATAGTGAAATTGGAATGTGGTTACATGAGCTACTACACTACAGCATATTTCTGCAGTTCTTGCCTGCACATCCTAGAATAAACCATGTATTTTAACATGATAGATCATGAAGGCATTGTTTTTAGGCATTCAGAAGATCAGATAGATAGTTCGACTCACCCTCCATTTATAAAGGATTTCCACATATTGAGGAGAAACACAATATTCAGGGAACTGTTCCCTAAATGTGTTCCTTTGAAGGGCTTTATGGTGACATCTGCCTCTTGCCCTTCAGTGAGCTTGATGCAATGCTGCAGTGGGAGACGTGGCTCCTCGAGTAGGTACAATGCCTTCCACAGTGATGGGGAGCCAGAGGACTAAAGTATCCTTGAAGAGGCTGCAGTGTCCACTCCCCTTTGTGCCTGGCTTTCTTACCCACCCCACTGAGGCGCTCATTCAAGCCAACACTTACGCACCTGGCTAAATCCATCCCTATTCAGTCCCACTGGCTTGAGCATGTGCTTAAATGCTTTCCCGAATAGGGATGTATTCCTGAACTGGGGCATGGGTATGGGACTGGGTGTGGAGCCCATACTTCTTCGAAAGGCTAGCACGGCACAGCTGCAATAGCTCTAAAAAGGCCTTTGTGTACCCTGAGCACAAGAACCACCATGCACCAGACCTCTGCACAGTCTGTTTCTTAAGACTGAGTTCATCTTCCTCTCTAGTCAAGAAAGACAGAGTGAAGAGATGATGAGTAGGAAACTCCCCAGGGAGAAGTTGAAAGGATCCGTGGACAGAATGCAGGACATGAACTTCGCTGGAATGTGGGACATGGCCCCTGCACAGCCCTTGTGCAGTGATTTGTAGTTACTAGAGCCATGCGAACTTGTGTCCAGTAGCTATGCCCATATCTCTCCTGTGGCCCACCTTAAGCCCCTTCTCTCCCCCAGCACAGGGACTGTGCAGAGTCAACATGCAGCACATCTCCACAGTGTGCCAAGAGTGTGAGTGTTTCCTGTCTGCTTGCTCAGTACAAGCAAAAATATAAAAGTTGGGCCAAATCCTCAGGTTCTGACTTCAGTTTTTACGCGGGCAAAACTCTAAGCTGTTCTGTGTTTCACTTCTATGCTTGGCTTCTCCCAAAGGCTGTCTCCCCTTAAATTCCTCACTTAAAAAGGCAGCTTATGAAATAAGTTTAGAAATAGAAGTAATGTCATTTATAAATGTTGCCCAGTGCATAATTGCAACAAGAGTTTATTCTTCTTACAAATGCAGGATATTTTAGCAAAACACTTCCATATTCCATTCTTTTCAACCGCTCTGAAAGGAACGTGTTCAAATAAAATGCTTGAGCTGTCTGTCTCCTGTGAGTCTACGTGAATCCATTCTCTCTGTTCTATCTCCATGTGACTTTTACTGCATGTTACTGCTAGCATAATAGATTTAAACCAGAGATGAATTTGGCCCCTTGTATCTGCATCCTTATGTCTCTTTGGTACAAGTACATTTTTCACCCTTCAGCAATGATAGTTTAGTACTAGCAGAAAGGGAGGGTAGATAATGTGACACGCATTTTTACTTTCAGCAAGCTTGTTATACTAGCTCTGAATCTTTCATGAAGGCTTCAGTAACCTGTAGCCTATAGTTGAAGCTCTGGGGGTTTCTACCACAAAGAGGTGGATCAGTTTAGCTCTCACTTCCCATCTGGCACCGGGTGACAGGGACAGTCGGGGGGCTGCAGGAAACCTGAAGAAGAAGAAAGTCGATGTGGGACATCCATTGTGATGCATGAAAAGCCAAGCATGTGCTGTTGTATGGACATATCTCTGAAACACTTGTTTATTGCTGGCTTCAGATTATATTTAGTCAATGTGTTTTACTTTTGAGTCTCCAGAACAGCTGGCTCTTCTGTAAATAATACTATATATAGACACTGGGGTCTTTTCTGTCAAACCTGCTGTTTTAGGACCGCTTGACAGCTAATGCTTAAATTCTGCACTTCTGTGCTGTGCGGTATGCTGTTTGTTTAGATGCACCTTCCACTTTGTTGTCAATATGCAGTTTAGATTATATTCAGTATTACATTGGAATTGCTGGTAATTTTTATATGCGAAAATTGAGCAGCAGAGACCTAATTTTTACCAAGTTAGATAATAGTAACCCTAGTGGGCTCCTCTTTTAAAATACATATTTTAACAGACAACACTTGAAGTGCTTTGTAAACAATAGCACATGTAGAGATTCCCTCCTATACGTAATGTAACTATTTCGTAGTATTGAATTGAAGGGGCACACCATTTTGCAGAATTGGGCCCATATGGTGCTAAAAAAATTACATGGGGCGGGGTGGAAACTACATTACAAGAACATGAAGGCTGCAGTATCAAGCACTCAAAAGTTAGGAAATGCCAGACTTAGGTTTCCTGTGCAACCTTAATTAGGCCCCTGTGTGTGTGTGTGTGTGCATTATGATAGTTTTTAATTATATGGTATACTATTTTCCCCAGAGTTGTTTACAATGGTGTTGTAGCTGTGTTGCTCCCAGGATGTCTGACACACAACATGGGTGAGGTGATATCTTTTTATAGGACCAACTTCAATTGGCGAAAGAGACATCTTTCACCAAGAGAAGTTGATTAAATAAAAGATATCACCTCACCCACCTTCTGCCTCCATTTATTCCATAGGACGTGTGCCTCATTCTATGTGCTGGATCATTATTGCTGAAATTAAAAAAAGAAGTCTGACATAGACACTGTGTATGGAAAATTTCAGTCCAAACTGTAAAAGTTGTTTGGCAAAATGGTAAACAACTGAAAAAAGGGTCTTAGAATGGAAAATATGGGGTAACCTTAACTGTTGGTGGTGCTATCTGTGCCACCAATAATGTTACTTACAGGGAAGGCATCCCTAGATGTATGTACAAATACTACACAGAGTGGAATCAATCTGACCTATGTTTGGCACCTCACAAAATCATGCCCTCTCTTTACCTATTATAACTCCCATATGACTTTGTCAGATACACATTGAAATCACAAATAAGGTTGTGCTATGTACTAGGCTAAAATTTTGCCTTTTGAAGCATTAGGCAAAGTTGGGGGCAGTTAGGTTTGGTTTTTTGTTTGTTTGTTTTGTTTTTTTAACAGGCAAAATAGCTGTAGGTATTCAAGTGGCTGGCTTTTGTTGACTTTAAACCCCAATATTTGTTTAATAGATATTCAGCTTCACTTCACTGTCTCACTTGCTTTTCTTTCCCATTGAAATCACTTTGCTCATCGGGCTTTTTTGTTTTGTTTAAGAGTGGATGTTCCATGGCCTTTTGAATTTTCAGGACTGCATGTGATCAGTGCACATACGCACATAAATCTCAGCCTTTGGAATGGAAGCACATGCAGAATCACATCCTGTAAGGTGCACAGACCCAACAGTGAGAGCCCTCAATTTCCGCTGATGTCATTAGGCATTCAGGGCACTCAGCATCTCTTCAGGATCTGACACTTGGTGATCATGCCAAGGAATGGTCCTTCAGACATTTTTTCCAACTGGGTCTTAACAAAATCAGAATGAACATTGCCTCCTGTTACTGATGTTCTGTGGCTCTTTCTCTTGTTTGCTGTGCCTGTTGGCCTTCCCTCAGGCAGAAGTTTCTGTATCTATTTAAAGAATTCATACCCTACTGGGACTATACTATAGAGTGCAGCCTGACATGTCTGTATATTTAACTAGCAAAATCTGCATCTTAAAAAAAGGGGCAGGGTCATACCTCCAGTGTCTAGTCACAGTGGAATGCTGTTACTTTGCACAGCATTAAGGGTGATACCCTGTTGGGCTCAGATATTGAGGGTGGTTGAGATCAGCCCTTGCTGACATTCAAGTCAGTGGAGTTAGACCACAGATGAATTTGGCCCAGTAGAAATTGTACCATTGACTTCTGTGGGAGCAGGACTGGACCCTTACTTCTTAGCAGTGGATTTTCTTAGTTTGGCGGTTTTAGCTGGATCTTTAGTTTGGCGAATCTGGCTTCTGTCTGGATAATTTCCTTTTTCTTTCTTTCAGCAACTACAGGGCTGACTCTCTTGCTCCATAGGTATGGAGCCTGGCCTTCAGATCGATGCCTTGGCTGGGCTCCAGGCCCAAAGAGCACTGTTGACATACTGAATAGGGAAGCCTGTGCCAGATGAAAGAAATTTGTGGCCCTGTGTAATAAGGCATTTGGATGGTGTTCCCTTCACCTTCCCTGCCCCCAAGAGGTGGGAGGTCCTGCGGGGGGAGTGGTTTTGAGAGTGAGCACATGCTGCCCTGCACTCACTCCATAGCAGCTCCTGTCCTCTGGAGCTGGCTCGGCTCCTGGCTCCAGCCCATTCGCTCTCGCCTCAGTGTAGGTGGGGCCTGCCCTGCCCCCTTCCTGGCCCTGAATTGCTGTCTTTGTGTGGCTTCCCCTGCAGGTGGTTGAGGTGAGGGGGAGGGGCCGTGCAAGTGTACCAAGAACACATTGGCTAATATGGGCCTGACTGTTTGTGGAGGTGCTTTGTGCCCTCCCCCCACTCCATCCCGTCCCTATAGGCAGAGTCCATAATTGCCCCTCTCTGCCATATATGACAATGGTGTCACTGGTGAATGATGTTGGGAGGGAAAAAGTTCCAAAGTCCCTCCCGCGTTCCCCTCCCACCAGCACTGGAGCCCCACTCTCTGTTCTAAAATGGAGCAGTCAGCCAGCAAGGGGACAATTCTGGTCTCACATGTTTAAGAAAGATGAAATCAAACTGGAACAGGTGCAGATAAAGGCTACTAGGATGGTCCAAGGAATGGAAACTCTACTTGTGAGAGGAGTCTCAAAGAGCTTGGCTTGTTTAGCTTAGCCAAAAGAAGGCTGAAGGGAGATATGATTATCCCTCTGATGTATTTATAGAGAGCAAACACCAGGGAGGGAAATAAGTTATTTAAATTAAGCACCAGTGCTGGCATAAGAAAAAGTGGATATAAACTGGCCATCAACAAGTTTAGGCTTGAAAGTAGACTAAGAGGGTTTCTAACCACCGGAGGAATGAAGTTCTGGAGAAGTCTTCCAAGGAGAGCAGTGGGGGCAAAAAACCTAACTGGTTTAAAGACTGAGCTTGATGAATTTATGGAGGGGATGGTATGATAAGACACCCTACAATGGCATGTAGCCAATCGGCTGCTGCTAGCAGCCAATATCTCCAACTGCTGGTGATGGGACATTAGATGGGGAGAGCTGAGTCACTACACAGAATTCTTTCCCAGGTGTCTGGATGGTGGGCCTTGCCCACAGTCTCAGGGTCTGACTGACTAGCATACTTGGGGTTGGGAAGGAATTCCCCCAGATTGGCAGAGAATATGGGGTTTTTGGTTTTTTTGCTTTCTGCTCCATCATGGGGCATGGGTCACTTGTAGGTTTAAACTAATCAAGCTACAGAGAATCCACCATTTAGTAGTCTTTAAATTGTGATCTGAGGACTTCAGTAACTCAGCCAGAGGTTCTGGGTCTATTACAAGAGTGGGTAAGTAAGGTTCTGTGGCCTGCAATGTGCAGAAAGTCAGACTAGATAATCACGGTGGTCCCTTCTGGCCTTAAAGTCTGAGTTTGCAGATGTAGCACGGAGTATATGCACCTACTCAGGGCCTGCTACGTCTTGTCTGCTGTTGGGCCTGTTATGTTTTATTCAGACTGTCCTAACGGACTCATGATTAGTACATTTTGATTGACAACCTACCTGTGTGTCTTGCTTTGTGGGTTTTTGGGGGGTTTATTTTTTGTGGTTTTAGTATTGTTGTCCTGGGGTGCATCAGAGCATAACAGGCTCATCACACTGAAATGTCCTTCTCTCAGGTATGCATTGCCTCTGCGGTGGAGGATAGCTGAACCACCCACAACCTCCCATGCAGTTGAGGTTAGCATTCATTTATGCCTGAAACCTCTCCTCAGGGTTCAAATGGGGATACTCGCATGGAGAATGGCTTCTGCCTAACTATTCTCTATATTTTCCCCATCAATGGAACCCAGCCCCTGCTGAGCATCCCAGGTGGTGATCAGGGGAAGAAGGAAGTATGCATAAAGCTTCCTCTACCACACCTGGATATACTGCTTTTTTCCTTCTCTTCATTCATAGAATCATAGAATATCAGGGTTGGAAGGGACCTCAGGAGGTCATCTAGTCCAACCCCCTGCTCAAAGCAGGACCAATCCCCAATTTTTGCCCCAGATCCCTAAATGGCCCCCTCAAGGATTGAACTCACAACCCTGGGTTTAGCAGGCCAATGCTGAAACCACTGAGCTATCCGTCCCTCCATATTTCATGGAAATATAAGTCTGCATCTGGACATTAAGCCCTGATCCAAAGCCCTCTGAACTCAATGGAAAGACTCCCCATTGGATCTGAAGGGATTTGAATCCAACCCTTACTATGGAGAATTTATTTTCCTTTCTCTCCGTGCTTTTTATATTGTATTTTTTTATATTTGTACGTATATTATTTTGTTAGCTTAACTGTGAGTAGCTGCTCCTAGTTCCCTGCTCTTTTCTTGTTCAGTTCTTAACTCTTCCAGCAACTCCTTCCCATCTGCCATGTGTAGTATGTGAGTACAGCAGCTTTCTGGAACATCAGAAGAGAGAGAGGCCTGTGAAATAATAACGGTAATATGCAACACCATAAGGGCGAGCAGCAACAGCACCAAACATGTTAGTGAGCTGATAACATTGTGGAATGCCACTGAACATATGGACAGCTTGGATCTCTTCTTATTGGCCCAGGGGAAGTGCAGAACTGTCGAGACAAAGTCAGCGTGCCTCTGTCAATAGAATACAATTTCTGTGTTGAAAAGCCTACAGGTGCCAGGAAATTACTACTATGTTTTGAGCGTGCGCGAACACATGTTCTGTTCTTAAATATAAAGAGAAGAGTTAAACCCCATCTAGTCAATTTTAAGGAAAATGTGTTATCAGTCTTGAAATAACAAGGTCAAATCCTCAAGAGGAAGCCTTTCTGATATAGTTGTCTGTAAGCGTATTGCAAGTATTTGGTTTTAATTCAATTACTAGGAGTCAGATCAACATCAAGGGTCAGATTCAAATGCATTGGAGTCAATGGGCTTTAGATCAGACCCTTTGACTTCAATTCCACCAGTATGTTTTTTACCCTTCAGTCTGTCTTCTTGGGATTGTTAACTGTGCACAATAATGAAGCTAAAATCATTTTTAAAGTATTTATTTTATGATATCTTGATAGCATTGAGATTTGTTTTTAAACAGCTCTAGATCTGCAATGATGCAAACGTTCTCGAGTTCTGTGACAATATCTCATGGGATAACAAGGAAGATCAGGCACCAGAGCAAAACATTGGGATCCTAAAAACCCAAACAGAAAAAAATAGCCCAACACACACATGCGGAAAACCAAATATCTATCTTCAAGACATTTAATCATGAGATTCTGTTGTGCTTTATTGCTAGTTAAGATATTAAAGTTAAAAGATTAATATCAAGTTTGGTCTTTGTCTTCTAAGGTCACTAGATATAACCTGGTCCCATAAATTCACAATTTATGAGTCAGTGGTGACGTACACAGAAGCAGAGGATGACTTTTGAACCTTTGCTGGGAGGAACACTACACATTACAAGCATAAGGCTGTTCAAAGTAAAAGCCAAGACATAAATTATATAACCGTGGATACCTCCTTTGCCTTTAAAGCTAATGCTTTGTTATCCCGGATACATACTAATATCAGTATGTAACACAATAGTATTACAGTCACTATTGTCTGTAGGGAATGTATTTCAGTGTAGTCTGCATGACAAAATCTATAAGGCTCTAGACTTACAAAACAAAACCATTACATGCCCCCAATGCATGTAGGCAAGAGGAAAGTCAAAGTGGAGCTCCTGGGGTTTCCAACTCTTCCTCCCATGCAGTGGGTGGGAAAAGTGGTGGTTAATTTTCCACCTCCTGCCCCAGTGCAAGAATCTGGGTTTCGCCTCCTTAATCCCCATGGATTTCAAAGATCCTGCAGAAGGCAGGGAGGTATCCATTCAGATGCCCTTTGCCTCCACTAATTTCTCCAGCCCTACTGATCCCCATAACCCCCTGGACAAAACCTCTTCTGCAGAACCCATATTTACAGGGGATATCTCTACTGTGGCTGCCTCCAGACCTCCCCCTCTTATCCCGCAAAGGGAGGAAGGCTACCCGATGTGGAGGAGACATCAGCTCCTCAAGCTATGTCAACTCATGGGAGAAGGCAATACAAATTATGTGGGGAAAATCTGAGGGAGCCTGGCTGGCTCCTCTGCCACATTTCTTATATCCAGCTTGCCCTTTCTGGGAAGCAGGGACGGGCTCATATGGGTTGGGGTGGAGGGTGGGGGAGGGAGAACACTCCCTTTCTCAGGTATGTGCTCCCTTCCTCATGTGGATAAGGAGGGGAGCAGGAGAGTTTTGATTATGCTGGTGTAAATCCAGCCACCCCAGGTTTACACCAGCGTTACTTAGAGCAGAAGCTAGTCCTGTAACTTTTTTAACATGGTTTAAGCTACCCCATTGCCAGTTTGACCTTGAGAACTACTTTTGTGGAAACAATAAGCATTGTCCAACAAGGGGCCTGATCCTAATTATGACTTGAGCAAAACTCCTATTGAAATGAATGGAAATTCAGCCTGAGTCTGGAGTACAAGATCAGACCCTGGAGATCAGCAACCCATCCTCAAAAGGAACAGAAGTGACAAAGGTAAAACTCAACATTTGTGCTAGGGGCTAGTTTTCATTCACACCCTTTTTTTGCAGGAGTTCGTAGTACAGCAGTGTTAGATATTCTACTCTTTCTGCTGGTGATTCTTGAAAGAAAGTGGTTTGTTAGTGTTTCAGTCCATGGATTTTTCTTTTGAAAAGCAAACTCTGCTTTTAAAAGGATTGTGAGTTTCATGATCTGGGAAGGGGTAAAAGAAAAGAGACCCAAAAATTAAAGTTCAATGCAACTGCAAGTGGAAAGTTCAATGCAACTGCAAGGAGCAGGCTGAATAGAGGATTCTGACTTGCCTTACATAACCACAGTTCGAGAAGATACTCTTTCCCTTCACAGTTGTTAGCAGTCAGATACATATTTAATGTGGTTTCATTGTATCCTATAAATGCTGGCACTGGAATAATCTCCCCAGGGCATTCTGTGACTAACAGAAAGGAGAAAATGATGAACACACTTAGCACATGCACCCACAACTTCTTGATAAAAGCCAGCATTTTCCCATACAACACCTGTTGTTTGTAGCTGGGTTAATTACTTTTCATTGTAATCAACTGCCTGAAATATTTATCACAATGCCTGTAATTCCCCAAATCTGAAACTGACACCCACAAAAACAGCAAAACTTTGAATCTAACCTTTCAGTTACTGCATTAAGTGAGTTTAATAAATATATTTGATGCGTTGGGCTTTCTTTTCTCTCATTAGGAAACTGTTAGGTCCTAGATGATTACAAAAAGATTCAACCCTTATTAAAAAAGCATATTCGTATTTTATAATAATGTCCCAAAACAATTAAGCTTACAATAGTGATCCTGCAGTGTTTGGGGCAAAGAATGCAGAATACTTAATACTTTTAACAATAAAAATACTGTAGTACTAAGCTTCCCTCTGCATGCTCCATCCCCCTGGTTTTAAACTAAAGGAAATTTATACCACACAAAGATGTGGTGAGGCCCTGAAGAAAAATGCAACTTTTGCAATAACTGTTTACACTGAAATACAAGCTCTGATTATTATTCAACTTGGAGGGGAGGAGTCTGGGAGCGGGAGGCCTTTTGCACCTGAGCATCCATGCTAGAGTCTGGGACAATCTGGCCCACAAGCAGTTCTGCTGAACCAAATCTTGAAATAATGGAACTCTTGCATTAATTTACATGGAAGCAGAATTGGGTTCAGTAACTTCATAGAACATTGAGGGCATGGAGAACTTCTTAGGATTTGCACTTTCTTAGAAAAGCAACCGTAATACAGTAACTACAGCCCCTATTGTTAGATCTACAGCTATACTACCAAGTTGTCAGATTGATCTTTTTTCTAGTAAAATGCCCAGCCATTGTGGCCAAGATTTTAAACAAGAATGGTGGCCCCTCACATATGCTTATTAGTGACCAAGATCCCCATATGCAAGAAGATAGTCTAACTAAATAATCTTTCCCAAGAAGTAGATCACTGCACACCCAAGTGGCCAGCATTGCTTTTTTGCGCAAAGGAGATGGGGAATGTCTTTCCACGTCCATTGGACAAGTTTTGAGACATCTCATGAGATCTGTGGAATTTGGTCATTTTAGCAAAGCTAGGGGTGGGGGGGGGGGGCAAAAAATCCCAGTGCGTGACCAGGATCTGTTTTCCAAAGCTTTCCATTTCCCCAGCTCTGGAGTGTGGAGTGAAATTAGAGCCAAGAGAGATTGTGAGCAAGGTAGAACATTTAGAGCAGAAAATCAAATATATGCTTACATATGCATGTTCTCTAAATAATCCATCTCCCAAATCCTGATATACTGTAAGAAAAGCAAATGGAATGTGGCATCACCTGCAGACTGGATCTGTTATGGCATGTGTACAGTTTGAGAGTATCTGATAGAGCAGCAGCATTCAGCAGTAGAGAACAGGATTCAGTGCTTGGGAAACTTTCTTTTTCATTTGTCCCATAGAGTATATTGCGGGGGTTTTTTTGTTTTTTTGTTTTTTTTAAACTTGCTCTCAATGAGCATATAGTTGGTTAACATAGAAGAGATTTTTCACTTGACTAGCAATTCAGGAAAAAAATCTGATAAAATTGAAAATTATTTTGAATTTTTTTTTGGTGAATGGAGAAGTTGAAAACTATGGGTCAAACTAAATATTTTGATTTTTTTTTTGGTCAAAACAAAATGTTTAACTTTGTTTATGACCGTTTTTAAAGGTTTTTGATTGACATGAAAGGAAATTTTGAAATGTCATTTTGTACTGAAAAATGAAAACATTTGAGTTCAGAAGTGTCCAAATAAAACATTTTGGGTTTTCTTTTCAGAATTATTTTTAGGCATTTTTGGACTGAAAAAATTCAGCAATGCCAACATGAATTAGCAAAACATTTCAGTGTTGCTAAATGTGTGTGTGTGTGTGTGTGTGTGTGTGTGTGTGTATGTATTATATAATTAATTTTATTTTTTTTGCTGAGTTTTTTTTGTACAAAAAAATGTTGCCCAGCGCTACATATGAGGTAAATCCTGCGATCACTGAAGTGTAATCCAAAACTCTCTGCATTTCTGTAGGACAGGATTTGACCCAGAATGAACAGTACAAAACTTCTCCCAGGAAAATAAATAGCTAGCAAGAGCATATGCAGGAGCTCTGGGGGACTTATTCACCGGATGGGTGAACTTGCTGTAATTTTGCACTTTAACAGAGCTGGGTCTAGTTGGGGCCTCTTGCGGTAATGTACTACATAAGAACTGCCACACTGGGACAGACCAATGGTCCATGTAGCCCAGTATCCTGTCTGCCCCTGAAGCTCTGGTATTGTCCACTGTCACAGTGTACAGAACATAGTGACTTGGAGAGATCCACCCTTGTCTTCCCCTCCTAGATTCTGGCAGTCAGAGGCTTAGGGTTGCCCTGAGGATCCCTGACCATCTTGGCTTCTCCTCCATGAACTTAGCTAGTTCATTTTTATTTTTTTTTAAACCCAATTATACTTTATCATCGCAACATACATGGCAATGAGTTCCACAAATTAACTGTATCTTGTGTAAAAGAGTATTTCCTCTTGTTCGTACTAAACTTACTACCTATTCATTTCTTTGGGTGACCCCTGGGGGTTTTGGTGTTGTGGGAAAGGGTAAATAAAACTAGATTTACAAGTGTCTTGTCCAACTACAGTTGTTATGAATTGTGAGAGGGGAAACCGGTACACCCTTTTTGGTGCCAGTTTGACACTAGAGAATGTGAAATGGTAGGTGGTTCACTTAGAAATATACCCAATAGCTACTGGAGCCGAACACATCAACATGCCTCTCTTCTAATATATTTTTATGAACTTTTTTCTTTTTTATTATAGTACATTCTAGTTTCTTTTTTTGGTATGAACTTTTCATTTTCCCCTACTCTTCCACTGTAATGTGTTGAAAACTAGATGGAAAGACACTCTTGGTATGTGAGGTGGGGGAAAGAGAACTCTTTGGATGGTGTCCTGTTATGTTACTTTGTTCAAATAATGAGAGAGTCTTGCTCTGAAGTGAAGTACAAAGTGCATCTCTATAATTTGGGGCTCAGGTACTGTGGTGATGAGCATGGTTTAAATGTCAGTGCTGGCTCTTACACAAGCAGGGAGTGGCGAAGTGGAGTGTAGGAAAACATGAGGCCCTTTTAAGAGAGCTGTTACAAACTGGTGCATGTTACAACAGCCCTGAGGCTGCTCTAACTTGTGTCAAGGACGGTCTTAGTTTAAAATGACAAGGATTTTTGGTTTGGTGAAATGTTATTGTTCGTCTTCATATTTTTAGTGCTGGTAATTTTCCTTCTGCTCGTCAATAAAAATACCAGATCAAAAATGACAAGTTAAGACTTCAATATTCTGAGAAAAATCCTTTCTCTAGTGGTTTGCTTCCCCTTGCTGTCTCTGGCCTCAATTTTCAGTAGTCGTGACTAGCTGCAGCCACACAGGCTCTAAGCTTACAATTGTCTTGTTTGTTTGAAGAAAGTTAGTTATATGACTATCAGCTGTTGCTTTTAAAATACAATTGACAGGTTTTATAAGAGTGTGGCACCACTAGAGTTCTGTGACTAGCTGGAGGTTTCAGTCTTTAAAACAGGCAATTTAAAAAGAGTCCTTGCCGATGAGCTGTCAATCAACAAGATTGTTATTCATGGATCTAATGTCATATCCATGTATAACCAGATTTTGATTGACGTGAAAGTTTGTTGCAGAAGGAGCAAAGTTCAACATTTCACTGACAGCTTAACAATAGGAATATTGCATCATCGGTACATTTATGTATGTGTCTTTCTTAAAAGAAAAAAAAAAGATACTGAAACATACTGATGCAACTTTAAGTTGTGTGCCGAGATGTAGGTTTACCACACTTGCAAATAAGCAGTTATCTGTATTTTATCTGTGTTTTTGTTGCATATAAATTATTGTAAATAGGCTTAAAATATTATGAATTAAGAATACTTGACCATTTGATCAGTTCAGGCAATGAATTAGAATGACACAATTGAGGGCTGTTTCTGTGTGGCAGCGTGGTCCAGGGGATAGGGCATAGGACTGTGGGAATCAGGAGATCTTTCTGGCTCCACTGCTGACTTGCTGGGTGATCTTGGGCAAGTCGCTTCACGTCTCTGTACCTCGCTTTCCTCTCTGTTAAATGGAGATGATGATATTGACCTTCCTTTGTGAAGTGCTTTCTGCTCAATGGATGAAAAGCTCTATAATTGCTAAGAATTCTTTGTTATGTGAGAAATAATAAACACAAATTAATACATCAATAGCTGGAAAGTCAAACGTTTTATCATATTGAACCTTTAGTGTCACCTCACCCGACCCCTTTCTGTTTTTGTTTCCCTCCTCCCTTCCACACCTCTCACATGACACTCGTAGTCTGTTACCTGTGTTCTATGCAAATTTGGTGTCGCTTTACTTCGGTTAATCAAAAATACTTGTATCAGAAATGAAGAAAAATAAAATAGAAGCTACAGAAAGAGCTACTTACACAAAATGAATGAATCCCACAGCATTCTGAATTTTCTATATGAACAACTTTTCAGATTTTGGATCTTTATGATATCTCACATTTGGACCCTGGCAGGTTGAGAAATATGATCCTGTCTTCTGGATCTTTCCCCTTCCTGCTTCTTAGAGCTCAGAACTCCTTTTCCCTAACACTGCTCAGAGCTGTTTTGTGTGGGGGGTGGGGGGTGGGGGGGTTTGTATTTTTATTTTTCCAAAATCTGATTCTCCCAAACACATAGGTTATAAACCCACACAGACTAAATGGATTAAACTGACAAAATAGCAACTCAAAAGAAAGTTCCTATGCCATAAAAGAAAGCCAGAGCTCCTCAGACACAGCCTGAGTGAACAGCTAAAACTTGAAATGGATGCTGAAGGTCAACAAACTCCTGCTCTGTTAGACCTACAGGGAAAGTGAATGCCAGAGCTGAAAGCTCCCCACTGAGTGAGAACTCTCTGCTCCCATCTCCCCTGTATTCATACATGGGGCTGTCAGTAAGAGCATCTTTTCCCCACTCCTATTGTGTAGTCTCCATCTCCTTTTCACCCTTTGCTGCTATTTGCTTTTCTGGTGCTCAGAATACTCTCCTCTTGCTATTGAGAACCTCCCCAAAAATGTAGGATGGGCCCCACATTTTTCTACTGCCCGATCAGCTATTTTGTTAAAATTTTGTACTGCAATTTTCAGTCAAGAGCACCAGGCAGCTCCTGGGTGAATATGTCAATACGAAGTTTGACTAACCCAGGTGGGCTATGTCTGTAGGCGCACGAGCCTGGGTGTCTAGTGCTGTGGGAAGAAATTGCTGCCTGCTGGTATTTTAAACCATCATTTATTTCCAAAAGGAGCATTGCTAAGCCCTGCCCAACACAACGGGCCCTCCCTTCCACACTAATTCCTAGCATGGCCAGCAGAGTTAGCCCTGCTGGTGGTGGTTCCCTCTCATTTGCTTGCAACCCCAGCTTGCTTTACAAGTTGTGTAGCCCTGTAATGTGCAGGGAACTTTCCCTCCAGACTTATGAAACAAGCAGACACAAGAGATTTGACCCTCAGGGAATCCATCCCAGGTTTTATGCTGAGATTGGACTATTGGAATCTAGTTGAGTCAGTGCTTCACTCAAGCAGTGCATACATGAAAAATAAAATAA
The DNA here is from genome assembly GCA_037349315.1 of Chelydra serpentina. Taxonomy (NCBI): domain Eukaryota; kingdom Metazoa; phylum Chordata; order Testudines; family Chelydridae; genus Chelydra; species Chelydra serpentina. The sequence goes on from JBAIAC010000018.1 coordinate 3,244,332, forward strand.
CTAGCAATAATCAAAAGCTCATAGTTAGGTACCTCATTATTAAGTCTCAGTGCCTGGGTTAAAGGTGTTCCCACTAAAACAGGAACACAACAGACTACAGTGCCGTAGTGAGTGTTTAGTGGATCAGAGAGGTAGTTGGATTGGGAAACTGGGCTACACAAGTGTTGCATAGATTGGTCAGAGCCCCATGATGGTTCATATGATAGTATAAAATACCAACAGAATGTCCTGAGGGCAGCACAGAAAGCATGGAGCATCCATGATATTTTATTACTAGAAATTATTTGAAAATAAAAAATTTCATTCAGATAAATTATTTTAATTAATAATTCAAAGATGTTATTAAGAAACTTCTCACTTCTGTGAATAATTACTTGGATAATTGCCTAATTTTGGTTTAAAAATTTTAAATGTAGTCATTCATTTTTACTCAAAATTAGACACATTTCAACTAGTTGAAATAATAAGTAATAAAAATTACTAGCGGGAGTGATAAATTTTCAAACTAAGTAATTCAATTTCTTAAATTATTCATTTTTGACTTAGTGGACAAACTGCCTTTATCCATTTGAGCACATGCTAATATTATTGTTCTTCAATATCCAGGGCCTGGAAAAAGTTGCTATATGTCTGGCGTGATGTGCACTGATAGTAGAGCTGGTCAGAAAATGTGGGGGTCTGCAGAGAATGCAAACAAAATGGGAGGTGGGGGAAGGTTGTTTTCACCCAAGTTTTCTATGGAAAAAAATGAATTTACCAGCGGGGGGGGGGGGGGAAATCAAAACCTCAAATATTTTGTCAAAAACCTGAAAAAAAATGCATTAAGAAATGCCACTGTAATGTCTTACAGGAGTTGTAGTTTGGATGTCTCATGATCCATTCTCTTCCAGAAGCCAGGCTCCCTGATTGGACTACATCTCCCACTTTTCACTGCCTATCCTAGGCCCAGTCCTTCAAAGAATAACTATTAGGCTTTACTGTTATTTAAACTGACTACTCTGAATTTCAGTGAGATGGTACCAGACTAAACAGGTAGATGTGGGAAGGGAAGTGTCCACAAAACAATATCCCCAGGAAAATGTGGCCTAAAGTATAAAAAAGCCTGAAGTTTAAGCGACTGACTGTTCTTCCATGGAGGCTGCAGCTGACTGATATACTTTGCTGCAGCACTTGGCAGATGTTGCATGGAGAGCTAGTTCAAAGGAGACCGTAAGATGAATGGTATCAAGTGTGTTTGTTCTATTTTTTAAATGGTGAGTAACAACCCTGCTACTTCTGAATGTTAACTTACTTATAGATACTGTAGAAACCAAATTAATAAGTAGTGGATGGCCACATTACTACATCCAACCCTTTACAGAGGAGCAGAGGATGAACAATGCTGGTAAGGTTAACTTCTTCCAGAGTTCCCAGAAGTGGCCTCTCTGAGTGCTGTATTTACCCATATATGTAAGTATTCAGTTAATATGTCTGCTGTTCAAGCAGCAAGTGATGCTGTGTGGCATAGCTAAGGTAGACTTTGACCTTGACATGCTGTAGTCGAGCACATTATAGGGCTTTTTTTAATGGCACTCTGTGTAATGTACACTGAGGCCCTCTACTGTGTAGAATCCATGCACCTGCCCTGCTTGTTTTCAACTCTAATCAAGCCTGCAGCAATCTGCACAAACCACCTTTGTGCTGACAAGTGCAGAGTCCTGCACTTAGGACAGAAGAATCCCATGCATTGCTACAGGCTGGGGACCGACTGGCTAAGCGGCAGTTCTGCAGAAAAGAACCCGGGGATTACAGTGGATGAGAAGCTGGATACAAGTCAGCAGTGTGCCCTTGTTGCCAAGAAGGCTAACGGCATATTGGGCTGCATTAGTAGGAGCATTGCCAGCAGATAGAGGGAAGTGATTATTCCCCTCTATTTGGCATGGGTGAGGCCACACCTGGAGTATTGTGTCCAGTTTTGGGCCCCCCCCCCCACTACAGAAAGAATGTGAACAAATTGGAGAGAGTCCAGCGGAGGGCAATAAATCATGTGCCCCACCCAGTCCCCTAAACATTTTCATGAGGTGAGGCTGAGGAAACTGGGTTTATTTATTCTGCAGAAGAGAAGAGTGAGGGGGGATTTGATAGCAGCTTTCAATTACCTGAAAGTGGCGGGGGTTGCAAAGAGGACAGGGCCGGCCCTAGCTTTTCGGCCGCCCCAAGCAAAAAAAAACAAACCCCACAAGCGCCGCCCCCCCCAATGCCGACCAAAACACCCCCCCCAAAAAACGCCGCCCCCCCAAAATGCGGGGGGTGGCAGTGGGGAGGGCGGCACGCCGGCCGCCCCGCTGCCCCGGCCGGGGCACAGAGCACGCGCGCCGGCTGCCCCGGCCGGGGCGCCCCGCTGCCCCGGCGGGGGCGCCAGAGGAAGGTGTTTTTTTTTTTTTTTTTTTTTTAAAGCACGTGCTTGGTAGGCTGGTGCCTGGAGCCGGCCCTGAAAGAGGATGGAGCTAGGCTGTTCTCAGTGGTGGCAGATGACAGAACAAGGAGCAATGGTCTCAAGTTGCAGTGGGTGAAGTCTAGGTTGGATATTGGGAAACTCTATTTCACTAGAAGGGTAGTGAAGCACTGGAATGGGTTACCTAGGGAGGTGATGGAATCTCCATCCTTAGAGGTTTTTAAGGCCCGGCTTGATAAAGCTTTGGCTGGGATGATTTAGTTTGGGGTTGGTCCTGCTTTGAGTATCGGGTTGGACTAGATGACCTCCTGAGGTCTCTTCCAACCTTGAGATTCTATGATTCTGTGACAGGCCACTAGCTTCCTGACACTGTGTATTGCTAACACATCTGCCTTCTGTGAATGACAGGAGTTGTGTTGCACACTGTTGCTCCAATCAGCCATCAATCGAGCTCCTCTCTTGCCACTATTCTATGTTTTAAGCCTCATTTGTTAAGCCACAGTGCAAACGGTCATATCCTTAACACAGGACATTTCACAGGACTTGTCCCCTGAAAATAGTACAGTTTGCATGAGAAGCTACAGCGCAGCCTTCATGTGTAACATTGGCCAGCAGAGAGATTAGTTTGCAGATTTCTACAAGTCATTTATGTAGCACTAGAATACAAAATTTCTTCCCTCTGTGTGTCTCTCACATACCCTCCCCATCAGCTCTCCATTACAGTGCTAACAGTTCAATCAACCCTCATTTGTGTGTCATGCAAATGTGCACAATCAGTGCATCAGGTGTACACCATGACAATCAGTGTGCAGGAAAAGTGTCTAAGGCCAGTTTTTGTACCAGTATAACTATGGCTGGTTAGGGGAGTGATTTTATTTTTTACTGATTGTTGTACCAGTAAAGCCTTTAGTACGGATGCAGTTATATTGTTATACAGGTAGCTTATTTCCCTTCTTGTAAACTCATTTATACTGGTATAACTGTGTCCATGCTAGATGGGTTTTACTGCTTTAACGACAATGACATAATTTAAATGGTTCAATCTTAATGTGTAACTAAGGACCACAGTGTACCAAGATGCTTCTGCTGTTCTATTGCAAGTCCCAATCTCCACATCTGCTGCATGCCAAAGGGGATGCACTATCAGAAACTGGGGCTCGTTGTATGTCAAGTGGGGGCATGTTTTCAGGTGCAAGGACAGTGCATTGTGAGCCCTTCTTACTCTGTATGCTCCGTGCTCAAGTAGAAGGGAAGCATCACCAAGCTGACACGTCTTAAACACAAAAAAGCAGCTTACAAGAAGTGGAAGATTGGACAAATGACCAGGGAGGAGTATAAAAATATTGTTCAGGCATGCAGGAGTGAAATTAGGAAGGCCAAATCACACTTGGAGTTGCAGCTAGCTGGAGATGTTAGGAGTAACAAGAAGGGTTTCTTCAGGTATGTTAGCAACAAGAAGAAAGTCAAGGAACGTGTGGGCCCCTTACTGAATGAGGGAGGGAACCTTGTGACAGAGGATGTGGAGAAAGCTAGTGTACTCAATGCTTTTTTTGCCTCTGTCTTCACAGACAAGGGCAGCTCCCAGATGGCTGCACTCCGCAGCACGGTATGGGGAGGAGGTGACCAGCCCTCTGTGGAGAAAGAAGTAGTTCGGGACTATTTAGAAAAGCTGGACGAACACAAGTCCATGGGGCCGGATGCACTGCATCCGAGGGTGCTAAAGGAGTTGGCCGATGTGATTGCAGAGCCATTGGCCATTATCTTTGAAAAATCATGGCAATCGGGGGAGGTCCCGGATGACTGGAAAAAAGCTAATGTAGTGCCCATCTTTAAAAAAGGGAAGAAGGAAGATCCGGGGAACTACAGGCCAGTCAGTCTCACCTCAATCCCTGGAAAAATCATGGAACAGGTCCTCAAGGAATCAATTCTGAACCACTTAAAGGAGGGGAAAGTGATCAGGAACAGTCAGCATGGATTCACCAAGGGCAAGTCATGCCTGACTAACCTAATTGCCTTCTACGATGAAATAACTGGCTCTGTGGATGAGGGGAAAGCAGTGGATGTGCTATTTCTTGACTTTAGCAAAGCTTTTGATACAGTCTCGCACAGCGTTCTTGCCAGCAAGTTAAAGAAGTATGGGCTGGATGAATGGACGGTAAGGTGGATAGAAAACTGGCTGGATGGTCGTGCTCAACGGGTAGTGATCAATGGCTCCATGTCTAGTTGGCAGCCGGTATCAAGTGGAGTGCCCCAAGGGTCGGTGCTGGGGCCGGTTTTGTTCAATATCTTCATCAACGACCTGGAGGATGGTGTGGACTGCACCCTTAGCAAGTTTGCAGATGACACTAAACTGGGAGGAGTGGTTGATACGCTGGAGGGTAGGGATAGGATACAGAGGGACCTAGACAAATTAGAGGATTGGGCCAAAAGAAATCTGATGAGGTTCAACAAGGACAAGTGCAGAGTCCTGCACTTAGGACGGAAGAATCCCATGCACTGCTACAGACTAGGGACCGAATGGCTGGGCAGCAGTTCTGCAGAAAAGGACCTAGGGGTTACAGTGGACGAAAAGCTGAATATGAGTCAACAGTGTGCCCTTGTTGCCAAGAAGGCTAACGGCATTTTGGGCTGTATAAGTAGGGGCATTTCCAGCAGATCGAGGGACGTGATTATTCCCCTCTATTCGGCACTGGTGAGGCCTCATTTGGAGTACTGTGTCCAGTTTTGGGCCCCACACTACAAGAAGGATGTGGATAAATTGGAAAGAGTCCAACGGAGGGCAACAAAAATGATTAGGGGGCTGGAGCACATGACTTATGAGGAGAGGCTGAGGGAACTGAGATTGTTTAGCCTGCAGAAGAGAAGAGTGAGGGGGGATTTGATAGCTGCTTTCAACTACCTAAAAGGGGGTTCCAAAGAGGATGGATCTAGACTGTTCTCAGTGGTAGAAGATGACAGAACAAGGAGTAATGGTCTCAAGTTGCAGAGGGGGAGGTTTAGGTTGGATATTAGAAAAAACTTTTTCACTAGTAGGGTGGTGAAGCACTGGAATGGGTTACCTAGGGAGGTGGTGGAGTCTCCTTCCTTGGAGGTTTTTAAGGTCAGGCTTGACAAAGCCCTGGCTGGGATGATCTAGTTGGGGTTGGTCCTGCTTTGAGCAGGGGGTTGGACTAGATGACCTCCTGAGGTCCCTTCCAACCCTGAGATTCTATGATTCTATGATTCTATGACAGTGGCAGCTTTAACCCATTCTATACAGTACTGGCAAATAACAGAGCGTGCATCACATCACTTGCTGCTCTAAAAGCAGACACATTAAGAGAACATGGCAATGACAGTACAAGGTACAGCACTGACCCTGACGAGGATGGAGAAGTATAGGCAGACGTGAATAGCCCTCAGGCCAGCTGATAGAATGCTCTGGAGATCACAACTGCCTCACTTCAGGGTGTTGTCCTGTGTTTACTAGCAATATGTCCTCTCTGCGGGAGGTAATAGAACATGGAGTGTTGCATGTGTATATTTTCACATTACAAGGATGATGCATTCCATAGTTTGTTTCCCTTTGCTGATGGCTGTTAATATTCTGCTAACTTTTTTGTCTGCTGCTGCACATTAAGCCGATGTTTTCAGGGAACTATCCACAATGACTCCAAGATCTTTCTTGAGTGGTAACAGCTAATTTAGACTCCATTAATTTGCCTGTATAGTTGGTTACGTTTTCCAACGTGCGTCACTTTGCATTGATCAATATTGATTTTTGTCTGTCATTTTGTTGTCCATTCACACAGTTTAGTGAGATTCCTTTGTAATTCTTCACTGTCGGCTTTAGACTTAACTATTTTGAGTAATTCTGTATTGTCTGCAAATTTTGCCACCTCACCATTCACCTCCCTCATTTCCAAATCTTTGGAGTATGTTGAACAGTGCTGGTGCCAGCAGAGATCCTTGGGGAACCCTGCTATTTACCTCTCTCCATTCTGAAAATTGACTATTCCTACCCTTTGTTTCCTATACTTTAACCAGTTACTGACCCACAAGGACCTTCCCTTTTATCCTAGGACTGCTTACTTTGCTTAAGAGCCTTTGGTGTGGGATCTTGTCAAAGGCTTTCTGAAAGTCCAATTACACTATATGCACCGCATCACCCTTGTCCACAAGCTTGTTGACCCCCTCAAGGAAACCTAATAAATGGGTGAGGCATGATTTCTCTTTACAACTGTGTGTCTGATAATTTTGTTCTTTACTATAGTTCCAACCAACTCGTCTGGTACTGAAGTTAAACTTACTGGCCTGTAATGGCGAGGATTGCCTCTGGTGCCTTTTTCAAAAACAGGCATTATATTAGTGTACCCTCCAGTTATCTGGTACAGAGGCTGATGTAAGCGATAGGTTTACATACAACACTTAGTAGTTCTGCAATTTGAGTTCCTTCAGAACTCTTGAGTGAATACCATCTGGGCCTGGTGACTTATTACTGTTTAATTTAACAACTTGTTCCAAAAATCTCCCCTACTGCCACCTCAATCTGGGACTGTTCCTCACCTAAAAAGAAAGGGCTGGATGTGGGGAACTACCCCATATTCTCTGCAGTGAAGATGGATACCAAGAATTCATTGAACTTTTCTTCAATGGCCTTGTTTTCCTTGAGTGCTGCTTTAGCACCTTGATTGCCCCTGGCGCCAATGACTGTTGGCTGTTAGTTTTATGCCTTTTGTCTAGTTGCTTTTCAAATTCTTTTTTGGCTTGCCTTTTTATACTTTACTCATCAGACTTTATGCTTCTTTTTATTATCCTCATTAGGATTTGACTTCGAATTTTTAAAGGATGTCTTTTTGCCCCCCACTGCCTCTTTTACTAAGCTGTTTAGCCATCATGGCACTTATTTTGTCCTCTGTTTATTTGGGGGTATACATTTACTTTGGACTTCAATTATGGCATTTTAAAATAACCTCCATGCTGTTTGCAGGCATTTCACCCTTGCGACTGTTCTTTATAATTTCCATTTAACTAGCTTTCTCACTTTTGTGCAGTTCCCCTTTTTGAAATTGAATGGTACTGTGGTCAGGGCCGGCACGCCCACTAGGTGACCTAGGCGGTCACCTAGGGCACCGGGAGCAGCGGGGCAGCTGGCTGCAGCTGCCGCCTGCCTCCCAGCTCTGGGGCTGAGCCGGGAGCGGGGGGGCAGCTGGCCGCGGCTGCCGCCTGCCTCCCGACTCCGGGGCTGAGCTGGCAGCGGCGGGGCGACTGGCCGCGGCTGCCGTGGGGGGCAGTGTAAGCTGGGGGGGAGGGTCCGGGGGGGGGCGGTGTTAGCTGGGGGGGGGGGAGGGTCGGGGGGGCGGTGTTAGCTGGGGGGGGGGCGCAGGGCCAGTGCAAGGAAGTTTCGCGCCTAGGCGCGAAACTTCCTTGCACTGGCCCTGACTGTGGTGGGTTTCTTTGGCACTTTTCCCCCTACAAGGAGGTTACGTTTAATAACATTATAGTTGTTCAAGAAGCTCAGCTATTTTCATCTCCTGGACCAGATCCTGTGCTTCAATTAGGGCTAAATTCAGAATTGCTTCTCCCCTTGTGGGTTCCAGGACAAGCTGCTCCAAGAAGTGGTTATTAATTGTCTCTAAAAAATGTTATCTTTGCATCATGCCCTGGGGTGACGCACAGTCAATATGAAGATAGTTGAAATCCCCCATTACTGTTGCATTTTCTGTCTTTGCAGTCTTGCTCATCTCCCTCAGCATTTCACAATCACTGTCAACATCCTAGTCAGGCAGTCAGAAGTATATTCCTACCGCTCTACTCTTATTGTTTAAGCATGGAATTTTTATCCATAATGATTCTATGGTACAGTTTGATTGACTTAAAATTATTACTTTATTTGACTCTGTGCTTTTTTTCACATAACTCCCTCACCAGCATGACCTAATTTCATTCCAATATATTTGGTACCCTGATTTTTACCATGTTCCATTGATTATCCTCATTCCACCAAGCCTCTGTGATGCCTATTATGTCTATCATTTAATGGCAGACTCTCTAGTTCACTCACCTTCGTATTTAGAGTTGTAGTACTTGTATTTTTTTTCCCCAGTATTCAGTTGCTTGCCTTCATGTGTTGCATTTTAATGGGACTCCTTTTACATTTGCCTGTTTCTCACTAGCTCCTACCTGTAGTTTATCTGCATATTTCCTATCCTCTTTATAGAGTCCCTCCTTTAATTAATTCATCTATAAGGTAAGACTCTGCCTGAACTGTGTGCTCCTCCACACCTGTCAGCTTTCCCACTGCTGCTAACTTTAAAAAAATCCACCTGCAACCTTTTTAATTTTACATGCCAGTAGTCTGGTTCCATTTTTGGTTTAGGTGGAGCTCCTTTTACATTTTTCACAAAACAGAATTGTTGCTTTCCAGCAGCCCTACTAAAGACAAAGCAGGGCAGATGGAGTCTCCTGGTTTAGCTATACCTGTCTAATTATGGTGAAAAACTACATAGAATTTTTTTTCCTGTCTAGGTAAGGCCCAAGAGTCTGATCCAAAGCCCAGTGAAATCAATGGAAAGAGTCCCTTTGACTTTAATAGAGTTTAGATCAGGTTCTAACTTTCCACTGCTGAAATGAACATACACTGAATACTTTAGTATACCCACTTCTAAATTGCTGTCTTCACCTTCACAACTCAAAAACTGGTCAAATACTGCATCTGAGTTTCAAAAGGTGCTGGATAGTATTATGACCAATATTTGTTGTAATGTAGGGTAAGATTGGGAAAAATGAAGTGTCCTGCCTCAGGGTATATCGGTTGCTCACTGCAGGAGTCAGGAAAGAATCTTCTCCATATACAACTACGTGCAATTGACCAGGTACCTTCTACTTTTGCATCTTCCCACCTTTCACCGTCTCCAAAGCATCCAGCGTAGGATACCAGGCCTGATGGATCATTGGACTGATTAGGTACAGCAAATCTGATGTTCCTACAACTTAAGACCATTTCAGATGTTGACACTTTCTGCTTGCTTGCATGTTTTTGCCACAGTGGTAACTTTTCCCAGGGCAGAATAAAATTCTGTTAGACTCATCATGCATATTGGTACCTTCTCCGTTTTTATCTTTGAAGAGACCAGAGTGAGAGAATTGTTTTTATTCACAAAGCACTTCTTGTATAGAGGAGAAATGCCTTTGCTTGTAGTTTGTGATGCAATTCGGCCTTCTGCGTATTAGTTTCCTCTCCTTTTGTTTTTCAAAGGACTCCACTGTCAGCAAGTGTTACTGTGTATACTACACCACATTTTCCTGTCTGTGACTAAGGATTTGTGTGTTGGCCGAGTAAGGAGATAATAGTAAAAAGGCCTTGGTGGCCATTGGCCTTGTTCTTTTCAAAAAGCCCACTTCCATGGCAACAAGGCCTATTAGAATGTAGCAATCTTGTCACCACAACTTAAAGTCCTAATAATTCAACCAAAAAGATAAAACGGAATGTGGCAACTTTATCTTGCTCAATCTTTTACATAAAGTAATTTCTCAGAAACCTGATCCCCATTAGAGACAACAAGCATTTAAAATGAGAGAGGCTTCGGGAGGGGAAAAAAAATCCATTCACATCAGAGTTTTGAAAGTGAGTGAAAGATGGAAGAAAACATGATATTACTGCAATCTTGTTGTTTCTTCTTTTGCACAGTGAACAATTGATCCAAAGATTAGAATTTTGAGATTTAGATTATTAATAAGTTGATGAGAGAACTGAGAGATGCTTCATTTCTAAAGGAGCCTGTGCTCTAATAACCAGGGATAAACAGCTCTACTGAAAAGCTAGACAAAACACCTTCTTAATCAAATAATTGACAGTTTGGTCAAAGGAAATACAAAGACATGCCATAGTTTTAACATATGTTGCTATATAAGGGCCAAATTCTGCTTTTCCATTCATGGAACTTCGTTGAAACCAGTGAGGTAACGTGAGTGTAACTGAGAGCAGAATTTGGCTTTAGAAGTGAAAGAATCATGAATCTATATGACGATTAAATTGCACCTGTGTTGGAGAAGTGACGCTTCTCGTCCCAGTTTCACTGCCAAAGAGAAGCACTGCCCTAGTGGTGCAGGAAGCCTTGAACTGAACAAAGGTAGACTGAGATGCTACCTTTTGATGCAAGGTAAAATGGAAGGTTTAAGATTAAATCCCAATAGATCCTATTCAGTGGCCTGATCCCATGCCCATTAAAGTCAACGGAAGACTTCAGTGGGCACAATGAGCACTGGAGTGGCCTTACGTCTTTTGGAATCAGGGACTGAACTCCCTTGGCACAGTGAAGCTAAGCGAGAACATTTGGTTTCCTAACTATGATGTCATTCATATGAGCTTCCAAAATGCAGTGCTATTCCATAATACAACTTGGTTAAAATTGGACAGTGCAGATCATTATTGCAGCCAAATTAATGGCAACAATGTAATTTTAAAAAAAAAAGTCAACCCCTGCTCAGACTATTGAACATCCTTTAAAGTACAGTTAAAGATTATAAAACAAGCAGTGCAGGAACTGGATGAAATACATAAAAAGCCAAACAACCATTTAATACAGAAGAGTGACATTGGGACTAGAGAAGCTAACATCAGAGAGCATATACACTTGGCTTCTAAAGGCTGGTTATGATGAGACGTGCGTTCTTAGTGCATACATCCAAGACTGGGAGCAGCACTATGTTCTAGTGGTCTGTAAGTAAACCTGAATGGTAATCTTGCATGAGGGGTGTGTCTTATCACAGTCATTTTAATGGATATATATAGATAGATAGATAGATGGGGAGATAGATAGATAGATAGATAGATGGAGATATATATAAAGTGGATTGGAGTGAGGTGTCTTTTGTTCGTTTTGGTTTTGGTTTTTTAGGGGAGAAAAAATGGCATCTATTAGATGGGTAAATTAGTTACTAATACTTGAGTGCCTGATTGGCAATGGGGGGTGGGGAGGATAGGAGAGGGGGGAAGACCAACATTTAAAAAAAAAAAATGTACAAAGCCAAATGTGGTTTTTTTTGTTTTTTTTTCCTTTGGCACTCTCCTTTTCGGTATCGTGTACATCTTAGCATGAGGCCACATTATTCCGACATGGATCCCTTTTCAAAGATAAGGTACAGAGTAATTTGTTTTCCTTTGACTGGAACGTAGGTTAAGACGTTCTTTGCCAGCATTCAGATCCTCCTTTGTTCTTTTTGGTTTTTTGTGTCACCAAATAAAAGTTAAAAAAATCTGGATTTTTAATTAATAAAGAAGCCAGCTCCTGAACTCAAATTCTACCCAAACAAGAGTGATAACTGCTGATTTTGAACATAAATGCTATTTACTGAACCAAGAAATTTAGTGCCATTCCTAATTTATAATCTTCACTAATTCTGCTAAAGTGCTCACTCTACTATGGGCCAGATTCAATTCTGGTGTAAGTGGATGCACAACTTAAGTGATGTTTTATGTCTGGGTTCGAATGAGACTGAATTTGGCCCTTTTAGATGAAACTCTGATCTGTTTCACCTGTGTATATCTAAAATAACTTAACATAAGTCAATAGCATTGTCTAGATTTACTTAGGTGTAACTGAGATCAGAATTTGGTTCTCTTGTTTAAACTTGAGACTGTCTCAAACCAAAATACCAAATCTAAACACCGTGGAATTGCTGGGAAATCTGGATCCAAATCCCAGTTTGACTTCTGACCAACTTTCTGAAAAATTAGCTCTGGGGTTTTTCTTTGGCTAAACTGCCTCCTTCAGGGATGTCTGCAGTGTTGTTGAAGCCAAGTCAGTCCCATAATATTAGAGAGGCAAGGTGAATGAGGTAACATCTCTTATTGGACCAACTTCAGTTCTCTCTCACCAGCAGAAGTTGGTCCAATAAAATATATTACGTCACTCACCATGTCTTTCAGGGAAGGTCAGTTGAAGATGTACTTTGTGGCAAGTAGTTTTCTTCAGTTTTTTAAATCAGGGTTGTGGTCAGCACTATTTGAACTACAGTGGGGACGAGGGCCCAAGTAGATGTGTTTACACCTTCCGCTGTTTATAAAATACATAGGACATTTGAGATGCATTGCTAGTTGTCTGTCTTAGCTTCTGATTCATTTTGCTTCTGTCTGTGTATGCTCGATAGATCTTGACAATTGAACGTAGTGTAGGACCTTTTTTTTAAAAAAAAAAATCTTGTTCCTTTCTGCGTTTTAAAAAAAATCAGATTTCATGCATGCTGTTAGAAGGGTATGTAAAACCTTCCTTTCCTAGTCAGCAGTGACTGTTGTACTTGAACAGGTGGAAGATAAATGTGTTGATAGGGTTGTGTGCAGCACTACAGTTGCAATTCATAGGAGTTCAAGTTATCCTTTTTAATGGTTCAGTTCTTGTAGGTTTCCACTTCCTGAGTTTTGGGTTCAACCTGACTCAAAGCAAAACTCAGTCAAAATTGCAAAGTTTACTCTGATATTCGGCTGAACTGTAACATACCAAAGGGTTTGTGAACTTGGTTAGGGCTTCAGGTTTGTCATGAAACGTGAAACCAGGCGATTCTGTTCCAAAGATTGATACAATGCTAATTCCACGTGAGTTAGAAAGACAACACTGAGGCATTTTTTACAACTTTCTTCCTCCCTTTCCTCCCCTCCCCGCGCCCTTGAAAGTACATTTGTAGTAACCTTCTCCTGTGGGAACCAGAAACTGGAAATCTGTTTCCTAGTTGAGATTTTTAGATCGTTCTATATTCTAAGGCCAGAAGGAACCATTAGATCATCTAGCCTGACCTCTCGTATAACACAGGCCACAGAATTTCATCCAGCTACTCCTAAATTGAACCCAATAACTTGTGTTAGATTAAAGCAGATCTTTCAGAAAGACATTGAGTTCTGAATGACCATGTCAAAGGATCAAGACTCCATCACTTCACTGAGTAATTGGTTCCAAATGTTAGTCACCCTCATTGTTACAAATGTATGCCTTATTTCTAATTTGAATTTAACTAATCTCTAGCCATTAGTTCTTGTTATGCCTTTCTTCATTCTCTCCTCCTTTAATGGCTGATGCACAGTAGTTGGTTTATTATGCTGGGCTGCTGGTGTTTTTGTTTTTTCATTAGGAAAAAACCTTGAGTGTTAAAACACTGGATTTGGGGGAAAAACTGACATAAAAGGCCATGCTGTCTCTTGCAAATACATAGAACAGCTAGCTCAAACACTGGGGGGTCTTCCCACTCTGAGGCAGTTCTCAAAATTTGAGATTTCAGCACCAGTCTAGTACAAACTTCATTTGCTAATGTGTTAGACTTGTGACCATGCAACTGCCAGACTGGAGGTTTGTATGCCTCCAAATAAAATGGGTTGTAGGAATACCCAATGCATAGCACTACTTATTTGCTCATTTGTATGTTAGAAGTTCAACTAATAAAGCTTTGGGATGCCATTTAATGAAACACATTTTCATTATAATTACAAAACGAGTAGTATTAGGCTGCGTGATTACAACTATTTGGAGGTTATTTCATTAGCAGTTGAAGATTATTTAAATACCATATGCACATTGCAAATTCTACTGCAGATTGCTCTGTATGCCACATTACATTATGTAAAATGACATTGCTGGTCAGTTTAGAGCCACGTTGTAGATTTTGTTTCTTTTTTAAAAAAAACCAAAAACACCTCAGTACTAATAAACATGCTTTCATGACTTTTTTAAACCAACTGAACATTCCCCTGAGCTATTTGAATCCAAAACCCTGCACCAGTTAGTGCATGAGAACCAAAAATTAAGTTGACTAGAAGCTGAGCCACCTAGTTCCAATGTTCCAAATTTCTCACTCAAAGCCAAATCCAGCGCCCACTGAAGTCAATGGAAACCTACCTATTAACATAAATGGGCTTTGGATCAAGCCATAAAATGTACGTAAACACACAAGGAAACATTTAAATAAAATCTATAACCTAACAATGTCATTTTCAATTAACTTGTGATAGGGTAAGGGATGGTGTTACGTAGCTAAAAATTACAGGCCCCAGTTCAGCACAACTAAGTATGTTTGTGTCTCATTGAAGTCACATACACCTTGCTGAATTGGGACCATAAATACTAATCCAGGGAAAACTTCTTGTATGCAATTCATTTTTAATGGCATGGCTTTATATGATTCTTCTTATGGGGTAGCGGGCTTGTTTGGGTCTTTTTGTCTTTACATTTTGTCTATCACAGTGATTATCTAAGGTTCTGATCTGGAAGTTTACAATGTGCAAGTGCAGTAGTCTTCCTTACTACAGTGAGCCATCCTATTAAAAACAATAAGGTTATTCCTTGTAGTAGTAAGTACTATACCTGGTGGTAGCATTCAATCTGAAACATGGCTTGCAAATTTGCTCAAAAAATCTTTAGAGATGTTACCACTAATGAACAGCATAGTGAGATAACTAGCAAAGACTTTCATGTTTACGAAGTTTTAAACTGGGGTACACAAGGACTGTAACATTATTTCTTATCCTGTACGTACATACAAATGCAAAGGTAGCACCTTTATAAGGACTTGATTTTAAAGCTACTTCAATGATGGGACTAGTCACATCTTTGCATTATACTTTGGGCAGACTTTTTTTATCTCCTTATACTCAGTTGTTTTGTTCTTGTTTTGCTCTTATAAACACAACATGACATAAAACATGCAAGTGTGTACCTTAGCAAAATAGCTAGTCCCTTAACGTGACTCACCCTAGCACCCTTGAGAGTAATAGTGGTTACTGGCTTGTGTGTGTGTGTGTGTGTGTGTGTGTGTGTGTGTGTGTGTGTGTGTGTGAATTTCTATGTGATTCTACTCAAATAAGGTAACCAAGAGGAGAAGGAACAATGTCCCTCTATACAAGGTAGTTCTTGCATTGTTCCACACATAGCCTGTTGATGAACGTGAGATGGCAAAGTCATCTTCATTAGATGGAATTTAATAGTGAATCAAAGTTCTTGGGGAGAATAGACTGATCTAAACGTTAGCCTCCCTTGGGTCCTGATGAAAGATTAGAGGGAAAGAGCTGGGCCTTAGTAACTTGAATGTATCCGATTGTTTTTCACTAATAGTTACTTCTGTTGTAAACCCCTGAGAACCACCCAGTTTAACCCTTTGGATAACAGATGCAAAAGGGTTCGGGGGAAGGTGCAAAAGAGCAAAAGGGAACCACCATTCAGTTCTTACGCTGTCCATTACATAAAGATTGGGCTTCATAGTTAAGAGCTCTGAATTCACACAAACTAAACAACAATTTTCCTTAAAAGGGAAAGCTGTGAATCTTGTTGTGGATATATGTGACCTCATACAGCCACACATCATGGAGAGTGTAAAACATTCTTTCTAGCTTTCAATATATTTCCGCTGTCCACAAGACTTCTACTAAAATTGAATTTTTATTTTTTTTTCGTTGTCAGCGCCCCCCCCCCCCCTTGAAAATCTTGTACATAGATTATTTTTGCCTTGACTGGGCAATGAAAGCGTTAAATGTAGTGTGTGAAGAGGGGGAGTGACACTAGCAAAACTTGCCTACAAGCACCTGTACAGCAGGATCAGACACAGCTAACAAAAAAAGGAAAGCAAAATGTGTTAGGTGATCTTCCTAGACTAGTCCCTGTAGTGCCACTCGGCATTTGCGCCTTGCCTTATATTTCCAACTTCCTTTCAGTGAATTCACTCAGTGAAAAGAGAGAGAATGGTGGCTTAGCATATCAAAGCCTGGTTATCAGCTGGGTTGTCCTAGCATCTTTATTCTTTTGTTAATGCCTTATGATGGGTTATGTAGCCATGATAAAATCACTAAAAAGAAAGCTAAACATGAACCAAAGAGATTTCCACATAGATTTAGGAGTAAAGAAACCCAGGCAAAACACAGGTTAATCCACACTGGCTCTGGGGCCCCCTTTCCCTCTCCAGCTCTGGGGTAACCTGGCTCCACTGCACTGCCAGTTACCCCTAAAACTTACCATGAAAGGGGTTTCAGCTATGTGGTGGGGATGGGAAGGACTACAGAGTTTAATGCAATTCTTGGCCTCATCTTTTTTATTTGTTTTGGCCTTGTGAAACCTAAGTCTGCTTCTACTTTCGATCCCTAGCCAGTCTATGTCCACACTATTGAAACCAGGGTGGTGTCACTTGGGATGAGTGCTGATGTTGGTCCTTTATCACGGTTGCCAACTCATGGTTTTATCATGAGTCTTGTGATATTGGGTGTGGGGGGCGGGACTCGGGAGGGAGGTTGTGGTGTTTGTTTTTGTTTAAAGACCCAGCTCCTGAAGTCAGGTGATTACATGAGAATCTCAGCTTCTCTTCCTCTCTCTCCCCGCCCCCTCCCCTTCCCCCACCCCACTCCTCCAGATGAAAGTTTCTAGCCCTTATGGTAGCATACTAAAGCTTGAAAATGTGAACCTTAAATGCTCAAAAACCAGAAGGCAAATAGGAAGACCCCAAATCATATTATTTTTTAATCTTATGATTTTGGGGGTGGGGGTGCTGACTCTTTTTTTTTTATTATTTTTTTTTTTAATACAATTGGCAGTTATGGCACTGGACTGAGACCAACTCCCTCTCCCACTGTATCATCCCTGGTTTGCTATCCAACATGGAAGCTGTTAACAAAGAGATAAAACCACAAAGGTTCCAATAGAGACCTTTATTGAAACCATTATGTGACCTGCACCACAACCAGACTGAAACAGTTCACTTATTCCTATGTGCCATTCTTAAGCTGAAGTAGCCCCTATCAGCCTTAGCACAGAAGAGGTGCAAAGGTGGCATAAAGCCATCTTCCTCCCTCCTCCCCCTGGTCTTTGGCTCAATTTCAGATATAAATTTGGCCCACAGTGTCCTGTAAAAGGCTTGAGGAATAGAAGAGAGATCATATTATCAAAGACAAAGCTACTTCTCACAAAAGACCTTTAAGTTACATGGAGTCAAAGTGCACTCACCTGGGAGAAGAGCATGAGCCAAACTTTTGGGAATAAGAGCTCCAGCATGCAAAGAGCACCAGGAACAATTAGAACAGTAATAGGCAGAAAGCTGTAACTAACAGTCCTGGCCAGAGAAGCATGACTTTCAATTCTGATCAAGGCTACTCTGTCTTGTTGACCACTTAAAGTTTTGAGAGGTGGGCTCATGGGAGTTTTACTAAACTGCTAGCTAGCTCACAATGACTGACCTCAGACTATTGGCCTTTCACACTATAAGACTCTGGGCAAGCAAGCTTGAGTTTACTGATGTGTTTCAGACTAATTAAGATGGGTTTCCGTTAGCATTTCTAATGAAATTCTACCTTATCTTAAGCACGCACACACACACAAAAGGAGAAACCAGCTGAAAAACTAAATGCAACAAAAGGCCTCGAAACACAATAGCAAAGAACTTTATTTTCCTGTTTCATTAACATACATAAACGTCCAGTTTCTTACCTGTATATTTTCAGGTGCTACAGCTGTTAATAGAAAGATCAAAGACAAGGAATATGAAATATTTCTGTTCAAGAAATATTATTCCATCACGGATAGTTAATCTGTGCCTAAAAGAAGAATTCCTCTTTTTGCTGAATACAGATTGATTCAAATTTTAGGGGGGTGGAGGAGGGGAACGAACTAGTTGTGATGCTATGTGGGTTTAGAAATTAAACCTGGAAGTGTAAACAAAAAACCAAAATATTTTTTGGTCACACTTAAAATAAACTCCCTCAAAGCTGTTTAGTAGCAGCATTGTTTTGTTTTCTTCATATTGCCTCCCAAATATAGCTAATGAGTTAAAGACAAATGAGAATATTATAGTACAAGAGTTCACAAAATCCTAGGTTATAGTTTAGAGCAATCCCATTTATGCTTTATAGTATATAAAGAGGAAAAGGTGTGAATTGAAAAATTTATTTTTCAAGTTGGTTTACATATACTGTTTCTTTAAGTCTGTAGTAGGAAGTCAGGCAGCATGAGTGGTAGGAAAGGTTTTAGGTAGAAGCTCTACAGTGAGGCAGAGAGTAGTTTTTAGGGATAATACCTTAGGGTAAAACTTCAATGGCTGTTTTGCCTAAGGACTCTTGGATTGGGCTATAAGTTCTCTGAGGCAACACACTTGTTTGTTATATGTTTGTACAGCACCTAGCACGATGGGTTCCAACCTTTAGGCCTTTAGGTGCTTCGGTAATAAAAATTATTGTAAAAAATACTACTAATAAAAATGCTAGAAAAATAACAAATAGAGTTAGAAAAAGTATTACATCTTTCTAAAGCACCCATCACCTTGGAACACTTGATATTGTAGCTAGAGGCTTTGGTGTCCCACAATAACTTTGCTTTAGCAATAACATTGCAGAATGCCTTCTGGAACATCATAAAATCCCTCTCTATATATTAATTTTTTAAAAATCAACAATTTGTCGGGGGAGGGGGAAAATGCAATGGCCCCCAAACTGTATGAGTTCTCTGTTCACGAAATGTGCACTAGAGATTGCATGTAAACGTACTTCCTTACAGTTTCAGAACAAAGAATAAAAAGCTAAAAGGGTAAAAATGAAAATTTGTCCTGTTTTCTGTAGTGAAACCAGAGAGTTATAAAGGACCCTGTGAACAATATTGAGTTTAAGGCAGCACAATCACATCACAAAAGATTTACCTTCACTCTGCAAACTCAATATAGGGCAATAACAGTCTATTACAAGCAGAGCAATACAACGTCAAAGGAATATTTAAAAGAACTAGACAGAACCTTTAAATCAGCAAAATTGAGTTAGCCTCCCCCAAAGGAAGCACCCTGGGGAGAACTCTTACCAGGGTTTTTCCAGAGGTGTCACTAATTTACCAAAAGTTATATTTAATGCACATTTTAAACATGGTCTGCAATCTCGCCACTTTTAAGAACTCAGTGGGCAATAAACTAAAGGAAATGGTCCGCAAAGAACAACGAAGGTGTGACAAAATAACTTCTGTGTACCAACAGGGTTGAAGCTCCAAAATGCCCCCTAAACCATTGTGAGTAACTCTGTTGTAATGTGTCCATGTTCATTTCAGTTGTAGTAGCAGAGAAAGGCAGACTAGCTAACATTTATTATTTATACACTGTCTCAAGTGAGCTAAGCACTTTATAGAACAAATAAGACGTGGTCCCTGGCCCAAGTTGCTTACAATCTAATTGTAGATGTGACACAATGAGTGAGAGCAGCAAAGGGGGGTAGAAAAAGGAGGCAGAGGCTTATAATATTACACAATTACTCAGGTTCCTTACATGCAGCTTTTGTTGGTATTGCTCTTTTTCTTGTTTTTGGGTTGTTTTTTCCAGTTTGGACTGAAGCAAGGTTTCAGAACTGAGTTAGCTTCACCTACCATATAAACTAGGAAATATTCCATAAAAATGAATGGCACAGTGTTGCATAAAAATAGTTTTCTTTTCTGAAACAAGAAACACCTTCAGATTTCCCTGCACAGCTACAGAAAACTCTTCTCTACAGTGAGAGGAGGATTAGTTCATAATAATGAAATAATAAGGAACATAGGCAGGGTTCTGGAACCGTTTTTATAGTGGGGATGCTGAGAGCCATTGAACCAAACTGCAGCACCCCTTGTTCTAGCACCTATGAACGTAGGAAACGGTGATCATTGGACAGAGTATGTGAGAGCATTGTGGGACTATGTTGGAAGGACCATTACAACAGTGCATCTACAATATCGGCACTAAAAGGTAGTTGGATAGTATGGGTTGAAGAAACATATGTTCATTGCCATTTACAGTATAACGTGCTTTAATAAATATGGGGCAGTTTCTGATAGTCTTATTGACCTTCTCATAGGTTACTCTGGTTAATGGAACAAATTCTGCCATCCTTACTCATGGGCATCATTACCCTACACAGTGAGAAGCTTTGTGTCTGTAGCAATTTACATCCCCTGACCCAGGTGCCCAGCCAGCAGCCGCCACTCTCCGATCACCCAGTTTTGAAGGTAGAGTGGAGAGTGGCGACTGCAGGCCAGGCACCAGCTCTGAAGTCAGCACCATCGTCGGCAGCAGCGGAGAAGTAAGGGGTGGTGCTGTCACACCACACCACTCTTATTTCTTTGCTGCTGCTGGCAGTGATGCTGCCTTCAGAGCTGGGCAGCTGGCTAGCAGCCACCATTCTCCAGCTGCCCAGCTCTGAATGTGCACAATAAAGTTAATTTTTCCCCCTAAAGTTTTTTACACACCTCCCCCAGAATACCTTCTGCGACCCCCAGTTTGAGAGCCTCTGGAGTAGAGTACTACTGTACATGATCAAGGATGGCTGGATCTGGCCCATAGATCATACCACAGCAACCTTTATTTGAGAAGGCCAGCAACAATATTTTCAAAGATCTCTCTCTCCTTTGAAATCAGTCTTTTATGACGTGACATGGAAGTTCTAAGAAGTCTTTTGTAATAGTTCATGTTGACTCTTTCTTAGTTCATCTTGCTCATACTGAACACAGTCGGAAACTCCCAAAGATCTCAGTGGTTCTGGAAAAGGCTCTTATTGTCCCCACCCCCTTTCTCTTTTATTTATTTTTACACACACTCACGCACACACAATTTACCTGATTGTTGCAGTTAAAGAGAGTAAGGTACAACAAAATATGCACATACTTCTTTATCCTAGATATCATTTTAAAATTCATGGTGGGAAATCTCTTGTTTGCTTTTGCCCATCCTCTCAAGGAATGTTACTCAAAAGCACGAACACCTCTTTGAGCAGAATGAGGAGCATAATATATAATTGCATGAAAAATATTAAAAATATGTGAATTCAAAAGTAACACTAATTAACTGTGTGGGAGTGACTATCTTTCCTTCCCACTCTTCAGACTTGCATGAACACTAGAGTATCTCTAGCATCTAGAAAGTTAATAAAATGGATGCAAAATAAAAATCGTAAGATTTATTTCTCTTTACACTAAAAGCAGTTTTACAAAGTATGCAAAAAAAGTGTGCCTACAAAGAAGGCAAGTACAATTAGATACTGATATGATGAAAAGGTTCAGCAAAGTGAACCAGATTTAACAGAGGGAACAAAACAAAGAAACCCTCCACCTGTTTCTCATTGGCACATTTGCACTAGTTTGTAATAGAGTATGTCTAAAGCCATTATGAGGCAAAATAGGAATTATTGTAGGCCCACATTTCAGGTGAATTTGATTCCGATTAATGGAATAGGTAGGCTTGGTAGTTAACTAAACTGCCTTCAAATCAAAGGCAATGCAGTGCAGGTCACGGGATTGGGTTAACTGCAAAAAGCCTCTTGCTTAAGTCCCTAGGTGATACCTGACACACTCAAGCACTAACTTTTTAGACTCCGGTAGAGAAGATAAGCTGAAAGTCACACAGTGGTTTCTTTGCATTTGGCCCAAGAACCAAGTTTAAAAGTACAAACAGGCTGTTCTGCACAGAGGGCGAAACACTTAAATGTCAGACGAGTATTGTTCAGACTCTATCTGTATGCATAGCAACTATTGTGAGTGCAGCAGAGAGGAGAGTATGTTTCATGAAGGGAAACAGGAACAAAAGACAGTATCCTGTTTTGCCATTCCCAGGTGACTTGAGAAAAAAATCCTTTAGCAATTAAAATGTTGTTGACTTCGCTGACCTGCGTATCATGTCTCTCCAAACCAAGGGTAAATATACAAAATGTTTATGTAAATATATATAATATTTACATACATATAAATACAAGTACCAATCAACAGAAGTGTCATTCCTTCAAAGGAAGACACTAGACTTCCTGTCCTTTCAAAGGGGTATTTAGAGGTGTTTAATTTTAGTTTTTCCCTTGTTCTTCAGTAGCACTGTTGTGGGATTTTGGACCCTGTCCTTTGCACAGGTGCCCGGGGGGAAGGAGGAGGAGTAGGGGATGCAGCCAACCAGCCCTCATATACCTTGTGTAAGAGTCAGGGGACAGCTGTAAGGCATGTGTTTAGCTAGTGTAGCATTTATTTTCTCTGTGTCCTTGGGGGTAGCACACATTATTACCCCAAAGTGGATGGAGTGGGCTAAGCACACCAGGAGGAGTAATGGGCCCTATCAGTCAGGGGAAACAGAGAAAGTGGCAGAGTCCCAGGCCAGATCGGACAAGACCCCTCACAATGAAGTTTTTTTCATTCCTTAAATTGTTGTAATGATTTTTGGAATGTTGTAACTTGACAAAACATTAAATTTGGTTTAGAAAATCCACTTTTTTTATTTTTCCTCATTCAGAAATAGTCTCTCTAAATATTTTTGGGAAATTGGATTACTCCTTTTTGAGATACTTGAGGCTTGAAAATTTATCATGAAAAACACCAGCAGGTCTCATTGGGATTCCTTAACATCCCCCAAAGGTTTTGCAGTTCGGCAGATAAATGAGTATGATGACTGAATTTGTAAGACAAATCTGCTAAAACACTCCAGTTCACAGGAAGTTACAGATTCAGGGTGAAATTCTTCTCATTAAAGTCAGTCGAGTCAGGATTTCACCCTACATTGTTGCAGCTGCCACTGTGTAGGTACCATCAGCTAACCTGATTGGGCAGAAGGAATGAGATTCTGCTGCTCCATGGTAAAGCTGGATTAACCAAAATAATAAGAGAAATTTAGACACAATACTTCTGAAAGGCTAATGACTTTGTCAGGCCTTCCAATAGTGGATTTCATGTTCTGTGACATGAGAGTAGCTTTGAGAGTCTCCAAGACTGCTCCCAGTTAGAAAGCTATTCAGGGAACCCTAGAAATGTAGGACTGGAAAGAACCTAAAGAGATCATCTAGTCCACCACCTTCATACCCTCCATGAACTTTGTGAAGTTCTTCCAGATCCTTTGGGATGTAAAGTGCAATATAAATATTAGGTCGTCATTGGATAATTATTGCCCTCCCTCCATAGTAACCAGAATGTTTTGAGTGTTAAGTATATTAGGTAAGACTTTCATTGTACTTTCTATCTTTCACTCTTCTTAATTCCCAGACTAAATGCAGTTGCCCCTAACCGTGACAGCTTGTCTGTCTCACCTAATGACAGAGATCATCTGTAACTGGTTATGAAAGTCAGCACAATTCCTAGATGTTCTGTGTGCTGACTTCCTATTATCTCCACTCCCTTCACCTACTCTTGGAAACATTCCATCCTGTGCCTGTCTGTTGTCTTCCCTTCTCCATCCCTAACTTTAGAGATCTCTTGACTCCCGCTCCCACACACTAATTCTTTCCTGAATTGATGCCTCCCTAACCAGAACTGCACTTCAGCTTCTGCTTTGGTCCATTCCTATTCAGGAGAGCACTTAAGCATATGCTTCACTTTAATGCGGACCAATATCTGCATTTATACTTAGCATCTGAAAAATATGATTTATGGCATCCCTGGTTCAACAGCTTCACTATGTTTGCTTGCTCCATTCTGCGTACTCATACAGATGATGATTTTACAAGTCTTGTGCTTGAAATCCTTCTATTTGCATTGAGTTTATTGTTCTATAGCAATCGGTTTCTGTGGAAAGGGGTGGTGGTGGAACAGAGCTATTTCCTAAGGAAAGGGTTTGTTTTAGTCCCTGGTTTCTGGGTAACTTGTCTGCATGTGAACCTCTGGCTTAGGTCAGATAACTAGCTAATCTAACACATTTGTGGACTGCTGTGAATATTATCCTCTCTCTCGGTTATTGGTATATGACTGCCTATATTTGAGCAATTGGTGCCAGACACTGCCCGCATTTGAAGGGAGATGGAAACTGCAGGGGCTACTGCTGGCCACAGCTCTCTCTAACTTTGGTGGTGGTAGTTACCATCGAGAGTGGTGGCTACAGGCTGTGCTTAGGAGGGTCAGAGCGGCTTTGTATGTCCCGGGGCAGGGGAAATGACACATTTCATGAAGGGTTAAAGATGAAGTGCTTGGCAACTGGCAGTCTCCATGGATAGCCAGCCCTTCCCAAGGATTTACCTCTTGTTTTCCATGCTTGATGTCTTTTTGTTCTGCCTACTCACCTTGACATTGGTTGCTTTACTTATTTCAAATGTTCTTTGCATTATTTTAGAGAAGATAAACATGTCTAATCCTGTCATTATATTTTTCAACCAATTCTGCCTATATCGTATTGCCAAAACGCAGTCCTTTACCCCACAGAACAAAGATTCTTGTCCCCAGAAAAACAAACCGATTTCTAAAGAATTCTGCTATACAAATCACAGAGCAGAGGTCTCTCTGGATACCCCTGATTAATAGTACAAATACAACTTGTTGCTACTATGAGCTCATCTACACTTGAAATGCTACAGTGGCATAGTGTAGACACTACCTACACCTACGGAAGGGGTTCTCCCATCAGTATAGTCAATTCACTTACCTGAGAGGCGGTAGTTAGGTTGACAGAGATTCTTTTGTTGACCTAGTGTTGTCTATGCCAGGGGTTAGGCTGGCTTAACTACATTGCTCAGGGGGTATGGATTTTTCACACTCCTGAGTGATGGGGATGGATGGATGGATGTAGACTAGGCTGACCAGATAGAAAGTGTGAAAAATCGGGATGGAGGTGGGGGGTAATAGGAGCCTATATTTTAAAAAAGCCCCAAATATCGGGACTGTCTCTATAAAATTGGGACATCTGGTCACCCCAATGTAGACCTAACCTTTTGGTGTACTCCTGGCCTAACATAACCTAGAAACTTTCTACAATATTTACTTCAGACTATGAAATTCACCTCTGGAAATTAATCTGAACCTGAACTTCCCCAAAGTTTGGGGTTGTACGTGGGGCCATTTGGAGACTGGCTTAACCTGTGACTTACCAGAAGTCCAAGATCATTGTGAGCTGCTGTTTTGGTTTTGGCCAATCTCTCTTATTTCAGTCAAGCTTCTTGATACTAAAAGGCCAAAGTCTGCTACCTTTACTCATATGTTGTACCTTACTCCAGGGTAGCCTTGTCAAAGGAATTGGGATTACTCACAGAGGAAGGTACTACTCACAGGGAGTAAACATGGCAGAATCTGGCCCAGCATTAGTAGTAGTTCTGACAGTAGATATGCTCAATTAATTTCCTTTCCTTTCACTGAGCTAAGAGATAGTTGAGCGTTATTTTGAGAGCAGGACACAGAAGGGAGGGAGGAGTCCTTTCTACATTCTCATGATAGCATTCACTCTTACAACATGCACTGGAGCTTGTACACATTTTGAAGCGGAAAGAGGTACCTCGCCTGGACCTAGGATTGGAGTTCCTTGGTTGTGCTGCACTAGAGTTGGTGAGTGGGATCTGCCTTTTTCACCCAGAATATTGTGTCTGACTAGGGTACTGTAGGACACCTGGCTGGCCCACTGAAGACACCAAAGGCCTGGGAGGAGGAGAAGAAGGTTGTCTAGTATCTCCTTACAGAAGACTCAAAGCTAGAGGGGAGTAGCAGGACTTTTGGTATCCTCTACAAAGGGAGCTGGTATCGGGTGAAGGTGGCTTGTGTGAGAACTGATACAGAGCATCTCACGTGAGGTTTAGGGGGATGGATGTGTAGCTTCAATGGTGAGCCATAAAATATTAATTAAAACATTGCTTATCTAAATCTCAATATCTAGAGGGTCTATCGCCACTAGTTCTAAGGTATATTCCTACCTTATTTCACTCAGAAACAGGCACATATAACTCCCCATGCAATTACATATTTCTACTGTAAGTGAAATATGTCAAAACATATTGCATTTTTCATAAGACATAAACATGACTAGACACTAAATGAATCCTCTACTAGTGTGTACAGTCGGCAGTAAGTGACTTCCCATCTAAAATATACACAACAAAAATAATTTAAAAGGCATTATTAAGAGGGTGTTACCCATCAGAAAAGAGATCAGAGCTTTCATTTTTACTCATGTGATGCTAATAGTTTCCCTCTCTAATTTCTCAACTAATTGTCTTATCTATTCCATGCCGACTGAGGAAATAAAAACATAGCTGTTGCCAATGCTCTCTGACATTCCGGTGGACATCAGGTAGAACACAGATTGAACTGATACTGGGCTATTTTATAGGGCCTGTGATGGGTTGGGGCCACAGAGACCTGCTTGGTGCTGCCACCTGGTGTGCCAAGGCTACTTCTGCCCCTGCTTCCAGGCCTTTTCCAGCTTGAGACTCCCGAATCCTGTCTGTTTTGAGCCAGATTCCACTGATCTGCTGCAAACACAGACCCAGGTCCGAACCAAGTCCACTCACCACTGTAAGGCTCCTGGAAGCGCTCTTACCTTTGACACCCAGGTGCCCAGCTCCCTAAGCGGTCTAAACCCTTAATACACCCGTTTTACCCTGCATAAGGCTTATACAGGGTAAACTCATAAATAGTTCGCCTTCTATTTCAAAGATAGAAAGATATGCACAACTGTTCGCTTTCCCCAGGTACCATCTCGTACTCAAGGAAACTTAATAAGTACAGAAAATAGGATTTAAGTGAGTTCAAGTAGTGACAGACAGAACAAAGCAAGTTACTTAGTAAAATAAAATAAAACACGCACGTCTATGTCTATTCAAAGTTAACACAGATAAAAGCCTCACCAGATTCGGATATTTTCCTTTTTACAGGCTGTAGAATTAGCCTGGGTCCAGCAGTCGCTCACACCCCCTAGTGTCTTTGTCCTTTGTTCAGTTCCCCTCAGGAATGTCCTTGGCGGGGTGGAGAGCCTCTCCCTTTAGCCAGCTGAAGACCCCAATGGAAGGGTCTTGCAAGGGCTTTTATAGCCTTTCTTCCTCTCCCTGCGTAGGATCCAGTTGCCCTCGGAGTGTTGGGATCACATGGGCGAGTCACCTGTCCATGCGCCCTAACCAGTCTAACCAGTTGCATCCTTGACTGGGGCCCCGATGTGGATTGGGGTCTGCACCTTCTTTTGTCTGTTAAGTACTTGTCCTTAACTTGCACATTCCTTCCTCTGGACCTGGTCCATTGTTCTTACAAAAGTTATGCATAAAACCAGCAAATATAAAACCAATGTTCATAACTTCAACCACAACAATGATACATGCCTACAAACAGGAGGAATAAATTCAGTAGGTCATAACTTTCACAGAGATATGTTACATGGCACATGTAGCATAAAACATATTCTGGTTACATATATACATTTATAAGCATCTCCCCATAAAGTTTTATGGGGAACACCGTCACAGGGCCTTAAAAGCTACTAAAGATCTAACAAGGCCCATTAGACTTTCTGTCATGCATATGATGCGAAAAATATACCAACATGAAATCTTCTTGATTGTCTTGCTGTGACAGCAGCTGGTATTGTGTGAGAGAGCTTTTTGGATGGTCGCTCCACCTTAGTGTTTATGCTCTGCTAGCTAGTGGATGTTTCAGGGATGGTATCCAAACAGAAGGAGCTTTGTGATAGGCTATCGGTGACCCACAAGGAATACAACACATAGCCTAGTGGTTTGACAAGAAGGAAAAGCTCAATAAAAGGAGAGTAATCTCTGTTTCCCATTTCAAGTCTTAACATTGGCTTCCTTATACCATGGTCAGCTGGGAGAGCTGTTGTGCACATTGTGTTCAAGCCCATTTTCAGTGTGATTGGAGTCCAGCTGACTTATTCTGAGTGGACTTCTCTTCTACTTCCTTCCCTCAAAATACTTTTAAACATACAGGGTTTAATTTTGCTCTGTTAAACTCCTAATTTGTCCCACACATTTTTGATAGCGCTAGTCTGGGAATTAAGAAGAGTGAAAGATAGAAAGTACAATGAAAGTCTTACCTAATATACTTTACACTCAAAACATACTGGTTACTATGGAGGGAGGGCAATAATTATCCAATGATGACCTAATATTTATATTGCACCTTACATCCTAAAGGATCTGGAAGAACTTCACAAAGTGATTTATAAACTATGCTTAAAAGATGATCTCTCACAGTGCTGTTACGCAGCTGTCTCTGGGGTGGAACACTGCAGCTACTTAACATCACATAACAATAATACACAAGCTACAACAGACAAGTAATTATTTTGGATCCAACTGAAACTGCGGGGGAACTGAAGTAGGTACAATGGAAATCATGGGTTCAACAGTGACGCTGGTTTTTTGGCTCATAACAATTTGTAACCTATTAACTGTTCTATGACTATAGAGGTGTTAATTGCCCACTTCACTTTAACTGGTCTCCTGCAATGTGTTAACTCCTTATGCCTAAGAATCTGCCCCATCTTGTATTTCGCTGTGATGCTGATTACTTTTTCCAGACCAAAGAAAAGCTTTGTGCAGCTTGAAAGTTTGTTTCTCTTCCACCAACAGAAGTTCTGTCTATTTTGAAACCAGGCTGTTCTTTTTGGCACCCTGTATAGCCTTACAACATTAATGATATCCTTTGGTGACCTCGTGGTTGTGGGAGGAAGGCAATCTAATTTAAAAATCTGCTTTAAACTGTTTTGGGATCATAAACACTAAAATGCCATAATTATAATAGTGTGGTTTATTTCATGGTGTCCTGGGTGGAATTAAGGGTGGTTGGTTGCATTAACTGTGCATTTCCATACCTTAGAGCATCACTGGAATGTCTTTTTGCCCTAAATTACTGATATGTGCTGTCAACTTTTAACCTCACCGTAATGTAGTTTGTGTCTGAGAATTCTACATATTTCTCCAATGAAGTTTTAAAAGGACAGTGGGCTCCTAGATCCAACACTGGACTCGTAATATCAGCTGTTCTTTGGTCTGTAGGTTTGTCTGTTTCACACATAAGTGAGTGCACATCACTGTGCTACCTCGGCTCTGTCTGCTTGCTTTGTTTGTGGGAGCAGGCAGGGTGCTGGGAAATTCAAGAATTGTCCAGGATATATGGATTCCCTTCTAATGAATCAGTAATACTCCACTGACAAGAGCATGCACACTCCTTCCTTTCAGGAAAGTTACTGGTTTTTAAAATACTACTCGTGTCTAGGGTTAGGGGTTTTGCTTGATTTTGTTTTTGTTTTTTAAGACGTTCCCTAAGACTGTGTATTTTCCTTTCCTGGTTTAATCCGAAGAACATTGCTTAAGCAAGGAAATATATTTTATACTCAAAACATAGCAGCTATCACCCTCATTTTTAAAGTAAATAATTAATGAAGAATTTAACCCAAATACTAAATGCTGAAGTTAAACTATTCAGTATCCATTAATTACTTACTGCTTATGATTTAAAATAAAAGCATTTTTAGAGAGATTCCACAGCTGAAACATGCATCCTGGAAAATTCCCACAGGAATTCTTAGCCTGTCTCTGCCCTTCTAAAAAGGGAGAGTTGGTCATTTCCACATAAACAGTATCTGGATGGCCTGGAAGCATCTGTTTTGGAGTATACCGCTGCTGTGTGCTACTGCAAATTCTTAATAGACCCAACAACAAGCAGTTTTAAACAAACCAGCAATACAAAACCAGCCTCTGAAACAAGGTTATCCTGTTACCCAAAAATATTGAACTGTATAAGCAAATAAACAACCTTGGTTTTGATCAAAAATGCAAGTCATTGTTCATTAGTTTGTAACTTCTGTTTTATTATAGTGCACATTGTTTACTAACATGCTATGTGATTGGCTGCTTTGTTATCCATAACCTTTTCTTATGATTTAAAAACAAACCTTTTTTGATTAGAGCTGTTGATAGAAGACTATGGCTGTTGGTAAGAATTAATGTTGATTGTCCCTTTCCCCCTGCTAGGCTGTGCTCACTCCTTCAACCATTCCCTCAACCTATCCCATGCTGCTAAGGTCCATGTCAGACAGAACCCCCTGTCATGTACCCTTTTCATACACTGTTTTCTTCTGAGAGCTGTCACCACCCCCTGGAAGGACTTCTTCAATGTACACACAAGGCTTGTACCAGCCCTGGCGGCAGGGTGGAGATGTGAAAATAAATTTTATGTCTTGTGCATCTTGGTTGTTTTGGATTTATTTATTGCAGAAGAGAATGTGAGCATGTCAGTTACAGGAAAATAGTCGGTCTCCTTTAAAGCAAAAAGAAAAACTAGTGGAAAGTCTTTACATGTGGATTTCACAGTTTACTGAGAAATGTTTGTTGTGAATAGTATGGAAGTTAGAGGCAGGACTGTTGTCTGCAATATAATTTCTAGTGGTTTGTCTTGCTCGCTTTTAAAAGACACAGATGACAATACAAAAAATTCTGTGAAAAGGAATGTAAGGTTGAAAAGTCAAGCGCACAAAAATTATGAGATGCCAGAATTAAGGTTGCCTGTGCAACCATAATTTGGTGCCTTTGTGCATATGTATTATGACTGTCTTTATTTATATGATCTCATGCTTTTCTTTTCTACAGGACTCCCGCATCACTCAGGAGGGTGGATGGTGAATAAGCAGGGTTGAGTGTTGAACGAGGGAAAGGGGTGTAAAAAGAGAGAGGATGGCCTTTTATTTAGGGCACTGGATAACAAGATGCTTTCCTTTGGACACCTGCTTATAGAAGTGATTATAATTAGGAGCATTTTTTTCCATTTCCCATGGGGATGAAATAATTGGCCTCCCAAGGAAGAATCCAAGTTGAATTGTTTTATTTGCTACCAGCTGAGGAGCATTGGCATCTAGTAGAGGAAGCTGTTTGCTCAATCCTGTTAGGAAGTTCTGCCATCAACATTAGGGGGTGGGAAATGTCTGACTTTGGGATCTGTATGCAGCTGACTGATCCTGACAGTATTTCAACAACATATACACACCCAGGTGAAGAACAGACTAAATGAAAGAAATTATTCTTTCTTCTTCTCCAAACAATGTATATAAAGAAAACCAAGTACCAAATACATGCAGCAACTCTTGTTCTGAGGGATCCTGCCACATTCTCAAATATTAAGTCTGATAGCAGTCCTTTGATATTATATCAATTTTACAGATGAGTAAAATGAAGCAGAGAAGCTAAATGACTTGCCCAAGGTCACATAGCAAATCTGTAACAGAGAGTTGTGAAAAGAACTCACATGTTCTAACCCTAGTCTCTTGCCGTAACCCTAGGGCACATTGCATGATATAAAAGACTGAAACATTAATTAAAACATTTAATATAAATATATATGTAAAGGTTAAATTCCTTGGGGCAGGGACCTTATCTTCCACTGGTTTTGTCCATTATCAAGTATTATGTTAAGCATTTATTTATAACATAACATAGAAGAGAAGAGTTTGCATTTAAAAGGAAAATACCACCAAGTAGTACTTTGTGGAAGAATTTGTCACAAAAGAAAGGAAAATTCTAGAGTTCTCCCCATAGCAGGAAGTACAAGGCCTAATTCTGTAATGTAGCTGTATTAGATCTATTAGATTTTTGTTTTTAACTTGCCTGACGGTACAGCTCTATTGATCCTATTTCTTTCTCCTGAACTTTTCCCCACACAAGGAGAGCAGTAACTTTATTTTCAATTGGTTTTAAAACTGAACAACCTCTTCAAATTACTGTCATCAGAGGGCATTTAAATTCAGGAGTCACTGCAAGCTGTTGGTTCAGAATTATTGCCAGTAAAAACGGAGCTACCTTACCTTGATTGAACACGTATATGTGACCTAGTACTCTCTCAAGCAAACTTTATCAGAATGGTTCACCTCATTTGACTCCCCCTGCACCTCCACCTCCGCACCAGATCATGTCCTTTGATTTTTTTCTCAGCTAAATTTTCAGGCCCAAATAAACCAACCCAATATGATAGCGCTAGTATTCCAAGCAAAAGGGAATCCTCATGTACAGGTTGCCTCATGTTACCACTGCTTGTGACTAGAGGAACTGTCCTATGTTAACCCCTTTCTTCACACGTTTCACTGTCACGGTTGATCAGCAGAGTAGCTGACTTGATTTGCCTTGGAGCCCCTTGATTTGCAAATGGAGAGGGCTGCTGGCAGGCTGTTTTTCATGCAACATCCTCAAACTTAAAATTGAATTCCTCTGCCAGTGCCCAGACATAACTTTCTGGGCATGCAGCAAAGTCCATATTTTCTCCTAGATGTTTGTGGAGGAGGTGAGCTGAGGGGTGGAGGAGTTCAACATCTGCAGCGTATTATGTCTGCTAGAGCTTTTGTTTGCTGGAATGTGATGAGCTATCTCTTATAACAGTTCATTGTGCAAAGAGAAAATTAAAGTACATGAAGGTGTCCAGTGCATGGAATGGATGCTTGTTTTTGTAAATTGAAATAAATAGAACAGATCTGCTGCAGATCAGTGAAAACTACCACATATTACAGTTAATAAAAATTCTCCTTAATTCTCATAAATTCATCTCAGTTTATAATTGTTCTCTTATAGAATACTAAAGGTACAACTACATATTAATTTAATGTATGAATATCTTTTGCATCTTTTTTTAGTAATAATAAACCTGTTAGCATTTTCCACAGGGGGATGACATATCTGAAGCTCAAACAGTACAGGGTCCTGTATACCACAATGCCTAGTTACTATGGCAATGAGTACCCATAAAATCCATGTTTTAACATGCCTTCTCTAAAGGTGCATCTTCAGTAGGAAAACAATTACATTATTAAGACAAGTTAACTAACATGAGATAAAAGCCTAGTGAAGACAAGGCAGTTTCACATAAGTTAGCAGGTTGAGTTAAAAACTATGGGGGAACCTAGGGTTTATCTGGTCCTGCTAACTCATGTGAAAACTACAGAGTGCCTTATCTTCACTGGGATTTTTCTTCATGTTAGTTAACTCAAATTAAGAACACACACCTTTTTTTCCTATGGATGACAAGGCTTTAATAGCCTCCTGATCCTATTACTCATGTCCATTGTCCTGTCCTTAAAAATTAGGCCCTCACTGGAATCGCAAGTACTGAGCTTCAATGCTTATTGACTTAAATGAAAGATGAAGGCACTCCGCTCTAGTTGGATTAGGCTCTTAACAGTCTGTTTCACTATATATACATTGTATAAGTGTATCAAGTGGCTTAACATTCTACCTGCTGGAGTGTTGGTGAAAATTAGAACTTTTATTTTATTGATACTTTGTTCTGGACTGGTTTATTCTCTCCTTTGATGTAAAAAGCCCTGAAAAGCAAAACACTTTCTGAACAAAGGAGCACTTCAATAGCTTGAGCTAGAGATGCGTTTTTTGGACACATGTGAAAATCTCCTCTGACGTCTCTCTAGATGGTGATGGAAGCTAAAGCAAAGCATATTACGCAGGTATCCTAAAACAATAGACCAGTGCAAACCACACGGGGACCAGTTCCATGAGCTGCTAAAATATTGGCCTCAACCCTTTCAGCATCATGCTAGAATAACAAACTTCCCTCATTTGTTCACAAGCATGTCACACACCATCTTGTAGCTACATCTCAACTTTCCAATGTCCACAACTGAGTTCTACACCTATAAATAAGCAAAAAGCATACATGTAATTTAATATATCCTCCATGTGGGAAAAAATGTTGTGAATCCATTACTATAATTGAATTGAACTGTCTTACATTCACTTCAAAAACACTCTTCAAACTAATAATGCAAGAGATTAATAGAACCATAGTCCACGGTCAATATTTACTGTATAACAGGTAATCCACCTGTCTTTGAGGCACTCTTTTTGTAGCTGGAGAAGTGAGATGCACTTTCTGCTCTATCAGAGAAGAATTGCAATTTTAAATGTGGAGTTGAACAAGTCCACTGACACTTGACTCAAGATTTCTGCTCAGGTTGATTTATTTGACTGCTAAATCTGATGAACTAAAAGCCAACCCTTGAAACAAAATGGGAAGCTCAGACAGTGCTGCCATGATAGTAACCACAGAACAATGCTCAATAGTAAAGGAGCTCCAACTGTAATCCATGATCTGAAACTGTCTCTCTGGTAAATTGTGATGGCTGTATATTATCCCAGGGAGTGTTCAGGAGATGTGCTGTAAACGATAGGTTCTTCAGGGCAGGAGACCATCTGCAGGCCTCTAGCATTCCAGGACTGACACTACAGGATTCCTGAATACAATTTTTTTACTCATGTGTGAATATTGGTGATGACCTAGCAGAATTTTTGGAAGTCTTCTCAATCCATCGCTAGCCTCAAGCACTCAGCAGCTGACATCCCCGTGAGCTGCTGCACGCCACTTATTCATCTCGTTGGTGGTCATCCCCAATTATTATAACCCACCCCCATTCCTTCCATGATAACTTTCAAGAGGTTTTCCTTTTCAATGTCTGATGTCACCAAAGAATGTAAGTTTGCACCTGTTGATTTCTGACAGCAGGTCTGCTTCTCTCCAATAATATTTCTAAAATCAGCATTCGTTGTCTTTTCCATCCAGGAGATACTCAAGAGTCTTTCCCAGCACAACATCTCAAAGGTTTTTAATTTTCTTCTTGTCAGCAGCATTAGTTTCTCACAAGTCACATTCATAAGTCACTATGGGAAAAAAATAAGCTTTTCATCACTCAAACCTTCATATATTTTACGATGTCTGTTTTTCCAAACTTTTGTAAGAGAGGCCATGGCTGAATGTTCCTTTTCTAGTCTTCTTCCAATTTCTTTGGAACAGCCTCCTTGGCTGGCGATGTATGATCTCAGGTAATTTGAATTCATCTACTGTCTTTACAACTCCACTTTTAGTTGTGATGTCTGTTTGCATCCTATTTTTGTTAATTGTGTCAATGTGCATGCATTTTGTTTTCACCAGATTCAGGGACAGTCCTCCATTAATGGTTTTTATAGACTCCAACATTTGTTGCATTGTATTTATGGTTGTAGCTAAGAGTGTCACCAGCATATCTGAGATTGGTTCAGAAGTGTCCACCTTCACTTTGTCCAAACCTTTGTCCACTTTGTCCCGCTCCTTCCACTTTGTCCAAACCTTCCAGGGCTTGTCTCATAATCAATTTTGTGTACATGTTGAGAAGGCTTGGAGAGAGAATACACCTTTGTTTCCACCCTGCCTAGTGGAAAACCACTAGCTGTCACCTGCTGCTGTTAGCACTGTGGTCTATTGTTGACAGTCAAAAACTGTGATGAATTCAGTGAGATGCTCTGGAATCCCCATGTCCTCCAAAGATGGTCAAGTTAAGTTGTAAAAAACCCCTTTGAGCTGTCGGTGAAACCCATGATTAATCGGTGATTTTTACTTACTGCATTTTTGATAATGTGATGGGTGCTTGCAATTTGATCATTTGTGCTTAATCTCTCTCTGAAACAAGTGGTGCTTCTATTGTTTGCTTCATGCAGTCCTGGATAATCTAGAACAGAGCTTTGTGT
Organism: Chelydra serpentina; assembly: GCA_037349315.1. Taxonomy (NCBI): domain Eukaryota; kingdom Metazoa; phylum Chordata; order Testudines; family Chelydridae; genus Chelydra; species Chelydra serpentina. The sequence continues at coordinate 3,279,935 of JBAIAC010000018.1, forward strand.
GCGATATCAGGGAGATATGGTAAGGGCAGTAAGATTTCCTTCATCTGCTCATCCAGCCATTTCTAATCATGCCTACACTGTTGCAAATTTTCAATACTGTTGCCACTAATAACCTTGAACAATTCTGCTGGTACATTATCTACCCCAGTGCTTTCCCAGGCTTCATTTACATATTAGCGCATACCCTTTCTCCCACAGAATTGATGGCTCCGTACTCTCTCCAGCTCCATACTCTCCTTTCTGTCATTCATTGTACTGACATTGTAGAATGATTCCCCAAATTCTACAAACTAATTTGTCAAAGGCCCATGTTGTTCAGTTTGTCAGAATTGGAAGCAGTAATTTTTTTCACTTGGCAAGAGAACAACCACTTTGGATAGAAGGCAAATAACACTGCAGGGGGAAGATGGAGGCTTGTTTGTAACATGGCAATCCTATTGTTTCCAGTAGTCCATGAGTTGCACTAAGAAGTGAGATATTGGAACTAGTGTTCCAAAATGCAATAACTCTATAATCTTACCTCGTTATCTCTAGCCTGAATCTTCCTTGCACATTTATATCTGCCCCTGGACATTTCCACTGCTTGCATCTGAAGAAGTTGGTATTCACCCACGAAAGCTTATGCTTCAATACCTCTGTTAGTCTATAAGGTGCCACAGGACTCTTTGTCGCTTCTACAGATCCAGACTAACATGGCTACCCCTCTGATATCTATAATCTTTGAGGATAATGGAAATGTGGGCCTCTAGGGATGCAAAAGTAGGTATAACAGACCTCTCAGTCCCAGAATGAAAAAGCAAAGGGATGGCAGAGGCCACATGTGTACTAAAGAAAGCTAACATTTGGCCCAGGGGATCAACTAATATGTGTTTCCTGACACTTGACATCTGGCTGAGGAGAGCTGAGATGGAGAATGAACTTGATGAGCCAGATGTGTGCTAGGGGTATGATGAAGGCAAAGGCTCAGTCATAATGTGGAGCCAAGTGCTGATGCCTGTAAATGTGATTTGGTCCCAAGTATCCTGCTCCGTGAAAGCCTTAAGAAGGATTAGAGTTTTTGAGATGGAGAACAAAAGGATGCTCTGAATTTTCAGATCGTATGCCATTTGCAGGTCCCCACTTGTCTGATTGTTGTATTGAACCCTTGTTGGATATTAGATACTATCACTGTGCTCTACTAGTCTAAGAACTGTCCTACAGCGCATAATAGTCATACATAGAAATGTAAAGTATCCCATAGTCTAAATGCAACTCAGGGCATTTGAGGCCCAACCGGGTAGGAGCTCAGTTGGGCTATTGGGGAGTATTTATGTCTTTAAAGTTGCACACTGGCTGCTACATGAAGTTTTGGGGACTTGAAAGTGTCCCTAATTTGGGACAGGATAGTCTGCAGCACTTGGGATCACTGCCCACAGAAGACGCTGTTCTGGGAAGATGCTCTCCCATTAGACTGATACTTAGACTTGGGGAGTGCAGCAGAAGTCTCAAGAGAAGATGGAAGCCCTGAGAGGCACAACACGCCCAGTAGTATGTGCAGTGAGACCACACCAAAGGAGAGAAGGTGGCCATGGCTCCTCTCATAGTGAGATCCATGTACTGTGGCAGACAGCATGGGCAGGTAAATAAGTGTCCTGCACTAGGACAACATGCAAAGAATGTGGCAAGTTGAACCTTTTTAGCAGTGTGTGCAAGAGCATAAGAAGATTTTAGAAAGATTTGGTCAGACTTGTACCAGAAGGGACACATCAGACATCCGTGAGTCTGAGAACATATCAGGTTTAGGCTGTCAGGACAGGAAAGCAACAAGGGACATAGATGGGGCGAAGATGTCTGGAATCAGCAATTTGAGGGAAGGGGATCAGGCCATAGTGCAGTATCTTAATGGATTCAATCTCTCAGTTTCGTCAGCAAGGCTACAGAGGAGGACTCCCAAATACAGGCAGTCAATAGAGTGATACTAGCAGGGTGGCCAAATGCAAAAAGCCAAGTATTGATAGGACCAGAATCCTAGTTTCAAATTCAGGATGAGCTGAGTGTGCAGGATGGAATCCTATTTTGAGGACAGAGAGCCATTGTCCCTATGTCATTACTTAAGGATGTCCTGCAAAAAATACATGCCTCACACCTGGGCAAAAAATACGTGCCTCACACAGCTATCTGAGACTGGCTCAAGAGTGTGCTTATTGTCTGGGAATGAATACATAACTTCACTCCTTGCTAGAAGGGTGAAATGCTGGCTGGTTGTGTGATAACTGCCAGCAGAAATACTGCTATGACATGAGCTGTCCACTGCAGCCTAGGATAAGGTGGGAGCAGACAAATTTTCCTTCCAGGAATGGCAGTATTTGATTACAGGGATTACTATTAGCATTTTTGGGAGGCTGATGCCCTGCCTATACAAGAAGCAAGACCGTGATTTTGCAAACTGAAGGCCCACTTTGCGAAATGGCATTCCCAACACTGGATTCACTGGCAATGAACCGAAACTAACCTTATAAGAATGAAAGGAATTTGCATGCAAATGAGAGTTTGACCACTACGTCTCCTCCTCAGCAGACCACAGAGTAATGGTAAGGCAGAAACTGCTATGAGACTGCTACACAAGATTGTTTCTTCTGGGTCACATCCTTTTGGCACACAGGAATACCCCATCACTGGGGTGCCAAAACAGTCCAGCGCAGGCACTAATGGGATGAAGGACCAAAACCCTGCTTGCAGTGAGGGGGGAGCCTGTTGCAGCCAGAAGGATGGAGACACTGCCAACTGGAGATGGCCAACAATCAGAGAAAACAAGTACTAGAGTATGACAGGTCAGCCAAGGATCTACTGGCCCTGGAAATAGGCACTCCTGCCAGAATCCAGCCATTGGAGTGACACCTGGAGAAGACAAAAGGAGCTGTGAGGGGTGCAGTGGCATCCAGGTGATAGGTGGTGACTATGCAAGAGGGACAAGTGATCCGAAGGAACAGGAGACACAAGCCAGCAGACACAACATCCAGAGAGAGCTTACAGGGATCATCACAGAGTGGTGAGACGGAGAACCATTCGGAGGCCAACCCCATGGGGAAGGAGGCAACTCCACAGAAAGAGTTTGCTAGACTTGGACACAGGTGACAGGGAGACAGAGAGAGTTTGGTCTCCTCCATGGGCAATTACACCAGGAGCAACCTATCTCAAAGACAATGTAATTAGCTAAGTCCGCGGTAGAGACAAGACTCCAATTCAATTATGTGGGGGAGGTTTAGGTTGGATATTAGGAAAAACTATTTCACTAGGAGGCTAGTGAAGCACTGGAATGAGTTACCTTGGGAAGTGGTGGAATCTCCTTCCTTAGAGGTTTTTAAGGTCAGGCTTGACAAAGCCCTGGCTGGGATGATTTAGTTGGGGACTGGTCCTGCTTTGAGCCGGGGGTTGGACTAGATGATCTCGTGAGATCCCTTCCAACCCTGATAGTCTATGATTCTATGTGCTAGCAACCTCTAGGTGAAGCACACCGGGTGGGGTTCTGTGTGTCAAATATGTTTTTTATGTTTGTTTAAATGTTCCTAAAATAGGGAAGATGTACAGCAATCAGTGGAACTGTAGTCAGAGGGCCCATATTCCCTGGAGGGACTGTTATTGACAAAACACCAGTGGAAACTGGGAATGCGGGGAGTTAGGCTGGAGCAACTTGGCCACAAAAAGCCGTGCGCAGCGTTTAATAAACTTCCTCTTGTTCAATTTAACCTGCATTCAGTTTCACTCTTTTCTAATGCCACAATGTAAATAACATCCGATATCTCTATCTGTTGAAGGCCAAATTTTCAAGGAAGCTCCCCATGGGTGGGTATTTAGATAATAATGTAACTAACTCCTCTTCTGAAACATCCTCAGAAGCTTTAAGCACAACTCAAACTTTCAATCCTGCTATCAACATTCTGTGAATCCATGCTGCCAAAGATGGAGCTAATTCATCGTTAAACAAAATAACATGTCAAGCCAATGTTGGGTTGCAGATCAGCACCCTGCTTGCTCCCGCAGCACCCTGCTTGCTCCAGCAACTGAAGGCTTTTCCTAGAACATAAAAACGTTACTCTCTGGGTCAGTTTCTAATTTCAGTTACTTCAGTGTAAACTGAGAGTAACTCCATTGGTTTCAGTGGAGTGACTCTGAATTTACAATGATGTAGTTGAGATCAGAATCTGAAGCTAGGAATCCTGTCTTGACTGTCATATTCCAAATTGTTTTAGAATATTGATTTACAGAAAGCTATTCTAACCACTCAGTCGTGCAGCTTGAAGACTTGAGGTCTATTCCCACATGGTGACAAACAACTGCAACTGTGCTGAGCAATAACAACTTTTCTTTTCTTCTCTACTGACACTGGTTAAGTTTCAGCTATGATACTACATACTTTTCTGTTAGCACTGATTCTGCTCATAACAATTAAATAGGCTCACGAGGTACTCCAGTGCACAGATCTGTGATCTCAGTATAATTTTAAACCTTTCTATCCTCCCCTCTTGAGATGTCAGCCAAGATATATTTAGCAAACATTATTAGCCATGTACCTGCCTGTCAAATGATTAGAAAGGTAATTTTTTTTTCAGGTAACCCATTAAACATGTAAAGCAGCATAATTGAAGATTCTCACACATTGCTAATTCCTATAAATTGTCCCTTGTTTAATTATTAAACTTACAATCAATTATTCTGGGCCAAATCTAGCATTCTCTAGTCAGATTTAATAATTGTTTGGCCTTGTTGTGTGACAGTGGTAAACAAACGAACAAAACAGGATTGCTTTCTTCTAACCCTGAACAAGGAAATTAGAATAAGGAAAATAGCATTATCATCTCTAAAGCTTTTCTGTCTCTTTGCTTCACTGTACAGCTTGTGCCTAGAACCTTCCCTGGCCCTTTTCATGCTTGTCTTCCTGCTATATTTGTAAAGGGAAAAACTACAGAAATCTTCACATTTTCACCCCCCTCACACACACACTTTGTCGATCTTTAACAAGAATGAACTCTTAACAAATTATAGTTTCACTAGCTTTACCACTTGTCCAGATCTGGCCTTCAGGAGGCTTTTGATCAGTTGCTTCATGTGTTATCAAATCCCAAAGGTGCAGGCTCTCTTGTTCAGTACATTTAGGACTTCTGAACAAGATCATCTCCCTTCACTGTAGTCACAAGCAGCATTGCCAGTAGGCTCACATTAAACTGGGTTTGGAATCGTGTGAGGAGGATGCCAGTTTTTACCATACTGAGTACCTTGATCAAACACAGCCATGTAGGATCTTAGGCTGCAGCTATCTTCAGAGACAACATGTACTTTTTTCTCATGAGTCTCTGTTGGTTTTGGTTCTGTTTTTAATCATCACTGGGCCTTCCTGTTTAAGGATGAATAAGCATTATTAAATAAGACTATTAAAGAAGAAAGTCTGTAACCTCTTGGATTAGTACCAGGTCCAAAAGGCTTACAATCTCCTCAGGGTGTGCAAGGGCCTGCTTGCCTGGATCCAGGCCCAAACAGGCAATGCACACATGAAGGATGGTGAAAGAGATGCAATGAAAAGCTGCATGATTGAATTGGTTCCATAATTTAATTTTAAAAGTATTAATTTTGGTTTTGATTGTCTGATGTATCTGGCGCTTTCTGTGGGGTTTACAGGCCTTTTAAGGAGGGACTGTTCCTTTGCTCCAGCCTTGTATCTGTGAATAAATGGAAGGCCTAACAAGTGGATGCTTCAGTAATTGTGGGAGAGGACAGAATTGTTCTAGTAAGATCTTGCCAAGAGAATGCAACTGCAGCAGGAAGTGCATTGCTGCAAAGACATCATGGGAAGGAGGGAGTAAGCAGGCAGAAAATGCCCTGTTGCAGTGTGAAGCGACAACCTTGATGTGCCTGTCCAGCACGGGAGATTGGCTGACCAAGCTAGTGGAGCTTTTTGCTGCACTGGCCAAATAGCTAGAAGGAAGCCTTCTCAGGATCAGCAGCTTCCCGTGCACTCTGCTAATATGGATGGTTGGATTAGTCGGTGCACAGTACTGAGTGCTAATTAGCCACCTGACAGCAGATACTTCGTTCCCTGATGTTTGGGGTATATAAGCCAACCAGGAAGGAGATAAAAGAGAGTGAGGATGTTGGTATTCTTTTTTAACAATGTAGGTCCAAGAAGGTAAGGTAACTGTTAACCAGGTTTGACATTACTTGCTTTGGTACTTGGCCTGATGCAAGACCTTCCTTTAGACTGTGGCTAAGACGAGCCTTCTGTCTTACTCTTACTCTTTGGGCTGCAAGGGGCCATGACCTCTAGTTGTAAATAAATTGCAATTGGTGCTTAACCTCCAGATGAACAGAGTTTTCACTTAAACTTCCACCACTCTGAATGACCTACATTTAATATTAGTTTAATACAATGCTTACAGTTTAAACTAAAATATTTGGCAATAATCCTATTAAAAGGCTCCCCAAAAAGGAAAAGTTTATATTTGCTGCAGTGATCAATTTCCTCTAGCAATGTAATGTATCTTAACAAAATGGCCTGTTTCATAAAAGGAAAGGTGCCAACATATACTGCTTTTGAAGGTTTCAGTTAATCTTTTCTTTTTTTTTTTCCAAACCAAGAAAAACAAAAAATCTTTTGAAGCTATGAATAGAGAATGTAACACTCAAAAGCCAAAAGTAAATGGAAAAATTCAATTGTCCTTCCTATGCTGGCATTTGTACTCGATAAACAAGGTTTAATAAAATGCTTTAATTTTAGGGCAGAAGACATGTCAAATGCAGTTTACATTTCTCAGCCAGTAATTATATTTTCTTACAAGTGGCTGTTATATTTATTTTTTTTAGAGATGCAACAAATAACAAGGGGGTTCACTTTGAGAGGAGAAACAAGCATTTTTATCGAGATGAAAGGGGTATAATAAATTTATGAGACCTCACATACAGCTATAATATAATAAATTAGGAGGATTAATGGAATTGCGGGCTACAGTAACCCGCACTAGTAGACTGCCTATTTTATGGAGCTTGGTAATACAGTTTATCATTGACTCCATGGGAATTCCCACAATATATTAGCTTTGGTGTAACAATAAAGCGCACACAGTAAGAGGCATGTCTCTTTTGACACACATTCTCTTCCCACACTTATTTTACCAAGGAAACAACTCCGGTGCCGTTTAATTAAACTGCACTGCAATGAATTAGTCCAGGTCTTAGCCCCCTGACAGTGAGGAGCCTGGCAGTACCACAGGAGGTTGTCCCCCTATGACACCAGAGACTGCAGAAAACCTGGGAAAAAAGTTTAGGTCTCTCAAGTGACACTGTCACTGTGCAAACCCTTAGCTGTCAATCACAGGATCTAAAGAAAGCTCAGTCCCCTTTGCATTAGACTTTATCTGCCTACACTTGTACACTTTGATCTGACCTCCAGGAGAAGATCAAAAATGATATGAAGAGGCATTTGGAAGACCTCCCCATTTTTGGAGAAGGCAGACTTTGCTGATAAGTGAATATCCAAGAATATGTATTTTCCTAATGACAACTTTTTATATTTGTGGGTGGGGGGGTGAAATCCAAATATGGATCCAAAGTCAGATTTTCCTAGGTTATAAAGCGAGAAGACTTTTGTGATCATTTAGTCTGATTGCCAGTATAATATAGGCCAAAGGGCTTCCCTATTTTGAACTACAGCATATCTTTAAAAAAATGAATTATTTTTAAAAGTAAAGAATTTAAACTAATAATTCACATGATATATGATGGAAGTTTAATAATGACGATTATTATAAATTATTCCCCTTAGAGTCAAGTGTTAGAAAATGCAGTATGGTAATTCCCAGCAAAAACTATAAAACAGTCTTATGTTTATAGATGTGTCTTTCTGGTGCCTTTTTCTAATTTGTGAAACTGTTTAGGAATAGAAAAGGGGAATTTATATTAAAAAAAAATTGCATTTTAATAAATGTTCATTCCTAGACTCAGTCAAACGCTTATTTGAATATATACACAACGCACACAAAGGAATTCATTATACAATGGCAATTAGATCTCTAATCATTTGGCATGGATGGAATTACTACACTTAATTTAGATGCCAGACATGGTACCTTAGTGATTGGTGCATCATGTCGCCAGATTACCATTGGCTAGTGATTCTGAGAAATGATAGTCACCTTAGGCGTCATGTAAAGCATCTGACCTTGCTGTCCCAGCACTTGATCTTTGCACTTCAAGTGGTCATTTATCACTGTCCTGCAGAGACCAAACTCAGGTGGCTCAGACTCACCAGTGTCTCTCATCCTGGACAGTGTAATTATAAAATTCCTCTAATTTTACACTTGCATCTGAGAACAGTAGACAATATAGCTTTGTTAACAGAAGAGCAGGTGAATGTAACCAGTAAATCAATTGCAAAAAGGTCAGGAAAATGGCAAAAAAAAAACCCACCAAAAACAAAAACAGTAGTTTGGTGTCTCAAGACTTGCTTTTCTACTTTAATACAAATTCTCTATGCCTGCGACTCTGCCCAGTAGAAGTGGAGTCTTGTGTCAATGTATTTTTTCTTCTCCATTCTTTTTATTACACAGGTAATACAGAGGTCAAAGATTTTCAGGTGGAATAAACATATCGGATAACAGCAACCATAGCTACTGATTCACAAATACAATGGTTCTCTCAGCTTCGGAAGACAGGAAAAAAGTCTGCAACTGAATGATGTAACTGAGGTAGAAACATTCAAACTTATTTTTTTGAACAATGAAAAATTGTCAGAACCAACAGTTCCTCACAATAGATCAGCAATTTTTTTCTGTCTAATCACGGCTTGCCTGGATATCAGCTCTTTAAAATTGGTATATACATTAATAATTTTAAAAAGCTAACTTCCTGTTAAACTAATATCACTTTTAATGCTTGAGGACTTGCAGAACTGAGATTGAATTTGAAGGCCATATTGGGTCTTTCTACCTGTACTTGAGGCTGGTTGCAATTTTTCCTTGCTAGTTGGGCCTCCTGCAGTGGGCCTTGACATCAAAGAGACTAACTGTCTAAGTCATAATTAGCCCCAAGCTTGTTTGGTGTAAATTGTAAACAATATATCAAGTTGACTAATTGTAATGAGTCTGACCACCAGACACTGAACCTTAGGGACTGGCATGTCTTGTCGCCACATTAGCTCTTGATCGGGCATCTGAGTGAGGAGTCCTGTAAAGCATGTGAGCCAGGAGTCCCGGCACTTGAACCCTGCACTGCAAAGGGCCATTTGTCAATGTCTTCTGAGGACAAAAATCAGGTGCCTCAGATTCTCTAGTGTCTCTGAAAACAGAGCAGCTCATCTGCAGAATTTCTCACATTAATCTGTGCAACATAGGCAACTCTTTCAGATGTAAACAGATGAAAGCGACTGAGAGACTGTTCAGGGAAATTATATGCACTATGTTGCCATTACCATGACAAAGTATCCAGCAATCTAAGATTCTTTCAGGCCGAACAATATTTTATGAAGGACAACACAGAATAATCTCCTGTTTCTTATTTGAGTTTGCAATATTATCCAGTATTTTGTTCAGTGAACTAAAAATGGATGTCCCTAATCTATGGAATGCTCACTAAGATTTATTATTTATCAGAAAAAAATTCATGCAGTGTCACGAAGTAAAATCATTATTAGTACTATCAAGGACTAGAGAGTTTAAAAACAAACCCTCAAGCTGACTGATATGTATCAGCTGTACAACTATGTCATCGCATGAAGCTCTTTGTTTAGTTTTTTAGGGTTGCATGCTCAAAGGTTGTAACAGGCATGATGTGAGAGATGAAAAGCCGTCTGTCTGCTCATGTCTGTTCAATCAGCAAGGCATGCTTATGGGAATCTTCAGCTTCCTAGCGGACAATTATAGTTGCACCTCCCCAGACGTTCTTAGTAATATGCACCATTTCCAGAGGCAATTCGCTTATGTATGAAACCCCTTGTGAGTCAGTGTTTAGTGAGAGTATTAAGGTACTTAGCAAAGGTTAATAACTCAAATAGGAAATTAACACCCACTTCCTACAAAACGCACACGTCTGGCGCATCCATCACAATTTCTCATTGTCCTACTACACACCACCATTATGATTTGTCTCTCTTAAGCCTGGGATAAAAAATTAACACTGCTGCTGGCTCCTGAAACTTGAAGGGAGAGCCCATCATTTTTTCCTCCATAGTCAATGGGCTCTGACAATAGTAGCTCTACAGCTGTAGCAGCTGGAAGAATCACAAGAGAAGCAGAGAAAGTGACTATTCACCTATCTGAAACAATTTGCTTCTTGGGTGCCAGCACAACCCAGGCTGCAGGGCTCCAGTGGCAGTAAGTCTACCAGGAACTTTGGAGCAATGCGACTGGCCAGCGCAGTTTCGTAAGTGGGTTGGGCAGCCCAAGCTGGGCAGAAGCAGGATGCCGAGAGGATATATGGATTCAGTGCCTGTCCCAGGCAGCTGCTACTGGCAGGGTTCCGGTGGAGTTCAAGGCAGAATTTGAAGCTGGCTTCTAAACCTTGCAGGCAGCTATTGGAAGCCTGCCGCTTTAAAGTCTATAGTATCTGTAACCTCTTTGGCCTGATGCATCTTCTGGCATGAACTTACTGGTACAACTTCACAAACTTTGTCTTCAGTGTTACAGCTGGGCAGGAAGTTATAATATCTTTGAAGAATACAGCTGAAACCTCATTCGCTGAACCATTTGGCCATAAATAAATGTGTTTGGATAATCAAGAAGCAACAGAGCAGGGAGACATGCTGGTGATTAGAAAGGGACCTTTTGGTATCAGTAGTTTAGATAATTGAGATTCTATTTTGTTGTTCTCTCAGATGTTTGATTTATTGTAGCAAACAATTTTCAATTTATCCATAAAACGTCATTTAAAATATTCCTTGGCACTAGGATCAATGAGGACTAATGAATGCAACAAGACTGATGTGTTTTTGAGAGAAGATGTGTCTAGGTGACTTTTCAAGTAGCATTTCCTAGTACTGTTGTATTTTGAAAAATTACTAAATGAAAACAGTACCATCTTCAGCAGATCTATTCCCTACATACTCTTGGCATGATATTTGCTGACTAGTAGCTAAAATATGTTTGTATTGCTCATTCCTTCTGGTGCCCCTGAGGAACCAATGCAGCTACGATGGAATGAGACCGATTCCAGTCAGTAAATTGACTGAAGTTGTCCCCAATCTGACTCTACCTACTTGACCTCATGGAAAGGAGGAGGCAATGGTCTCTTTTTTTCTTCTGCACTCCAGGTCCTTCCTGGGGATGAGTGGTTCCCTCCACACCTTGGGGTTCAGGGAGGGACCATCTCAGGAGAGAGCCTCCCATGATCCATTCAGAATCTACTGTTGTGTAAGAGGGAGGAGAGTGGAGACCAGGAGATACCTCTGGGCATGGTAAGCATAACAGATCAACTTTCAAACTAAGCAAAAAGGCAGAGGACTCGCTCTATGGCTAGGGAACCCATTCTCCAACCTTTGGGAGCGGTCCCTAAAGGGTTCAGTTTGTATGGCTTGTATGAGCGGAAACCAGCAGGGTTTTTACAGCCCTCCTAATTTCTTCATACACATCACTGTGAGGCGACCCACATTGAATACTATGTATGTTTTTGGAGTCCAGGGTATTAAGAGATTTAAATGTTCTTGCCTAATATGCTTAAAAAGGCAACTTGAAAGTAGCAATAAGAAAAAAAAACTTAATATTAGAAAATTGGAATAGCCTGCCAAGAGAGGTAGCTGAATGGAAATACTCAGAGAGATTCAATAATAGCCAAAGACCCACCAAAATACACAGCAGCAATGTAATAAAAGGAAAGTCCTTCTACATTTTGGCAATAAACCATAAGTGCTTTGTATTATTTATTTAGCACTGACATGATGCTGTATGCTGCACAAAACACCAGATAAAATGTAGTACCTGCTCTGAAGAGCTTGTGGCCCAAAAGATAGGCTGCACTAGCAAAGCCAAAGGTGGTGGGTGACTTTGGTTGTTTGTTTTTACATATCTGTAAATCTATTTGTAGTGTGTAGGAATAGCGTTGTATTGCTTTAAATAGTTTTGAGCCCTGTGCTGGTGCTCACTAGGGTCTATATTTTATAAACCATCAGAACCCAGCCAAGTAGCAAGGTATACATGTAGCTAGTTGTGTACATTCATTAAACCCAGTTATTTGGATCCCACTGTGTACATGTGGCTCTTCTACATTGTGGTGGTTGTGTAAAGAGCAAAAGACACAACAATTGCTTACTTTGGGTGTGTCAAAATAAATGTGTTTAAGAGGAATTTGAATGAGAAGAGGGGGGTCACTTGGTGAACTTAGATTTGGAGGTCATTAGGGGCAGCAGGGAAAAAGACAAGATGATGAACATAAGTGGATATTGATTGGTAGCGTGGGGGGAGAGAGAGAGAGAACCCTGTAAGCAAGGAAAAAAATCAAAGTTCACAAATTTCTCTGCTGTGTAAATTTCTATTCTCCCCTGAGGTTTGCAAAACAGTGAATTCAAATACCATTTCACTTCTAATGAATGAAAGGTTTGCTCTGAGGGGTTCACAGCACTCTAGTTATATGGATTTTAATTTAAGTACTGATAATGAAACAAACAGGGAAATTATGTTTAATGGTCAATGTCACCGTCCCTTCGTGGGGTCACAACTGAGAATACCAAATTCAGGACAAGCTGCTGGGAAAAAGGGCATACACACCCCAAAGCTAAACCAAAGGGGGGTTCTGATCCCAAAGGACCAGCCACATACCCAGGTCAATATATAACTCAGATCTTATCCAATAATCACATGGTTGCCAATCTTTAGTATCTAAAACCTAAAGGTTTATTTATAAAAAGAAAGGAAGGTGAGAATTAAAATTGGTTAAAGGAATCAAATACATAGAGTAATTGCAGAGTTCTTGGATCAGGCTTGTAGAAGTGATGAAATAAACTGCTGGCTTGTAAAGTCTCTGGTTGCTTCCAAATCATTAGAAGGTCCTCAGTCCTTTGGTTAGAATACTCCCATTAGTATAAATTCATAGTCCAGAGGTCTGAGCAGGGCCTTTTATAGCTTCTGCCAAGTGAAGGGAAATCCATTGTTCTCACTGTGGGGAAAATTACAGGTAGCAAGATGGTGTTTGGAGTCACATGGGCCAGTCACATGTCCATGCATGCTTCGCTTAGTCATAGTAGAGGCCATCACCCCTACTCTAGTTAGAAAGTTCACAGGAAAGTCCATTAAGTGTAGATAGGTGCCGCCCCTGGTCCATTGTGAGTTAAGTGTTCCTTGATGGGCCATTTAACCTGAATAGTCCCTTTAAGATGGGCAGGCTAAATACCTTGTGGGTGTTACCACAGGAGCAAACATTTGGAATACAGGTAGATAGTAAATAATCATAACTTCAGATACAAAAATGATACATGTATACAAATAGCATAATATTCAGCAAATCATAAAAGACGGTTACTCACCGTAGTAACTGTTGTTCTTCGAGATGTGTTGCTCATATCTATTCCAATTAGGTGTACGCGCCGCGCGTGCATGATCGTCGGAAGATTTTTTACCCCAGCAACACCCGGTGGGCCGGCTGGCGCCCCCTGGAGTGGCGCCGTTGCGGCACCTGATATCTACCTCAGCCGGCCCAGCGCCCTCTCAGTTCCTTCTTGCCGGCTACTCCGACAGTGGGGAAGGAGGGCGGGTTTGGAATAGATATGAGCAACACATCTCGAAGAACAACAGTTACTACGGTGAGTAACCGTCTTTTCTTCTTCGAGTGCTTGCTCATATGTATTCCAATTAGGTGACTCCCAAGCCTTGCCTAGGCGGTGGGGTCGGAGTGAGATACTGCAGACTGCAGGACTGGTGAACCAAACGCAGCGTCCTCTCTGGGATGCTGGACTATGGCATAATGAATGGCAAAGGTGTGCACCGATGACCAGGTTCTTGCCCTACATATGTACTGTATAGGTACATGTGCCAGGAAGGCAGAGGACGAGGCTTGAGCTCGGGTGGAGTGGGCAGCAAGGTGCGTGGTGGGAACACCAGCCAAGTCATAACACACCCGGATACACGACGTGATCCAGGACGAGATGCGTTGGGAGGAGACCGGGAGGCCCTTCATCCGGTCTGCCATAGTAACGCACAGTTGAGTCGTTCTGCAAAAGGGCTTTGTCCGCTGGACATAGAAGGCGAGGGCCCTATGGATGGCCAGGGAGCGAAGATGTCGATCCCTTGAAGAAGCATACGGCTTCCGGTAGAAGACCAGCAGAAAATGTCTTGGTTGACATGAAAGGCCGACCCCCTTCAGGGAGGGAGGCCAGGTGTGGTCGCAGCTGTACCTCGTCCTTATGGAACACCGTGTAAGGAGTCCCGAAGTGAGCGCTCTGAGCTCAGATACGTGCCTCGCCGAGGCTACAAGGAAGGCAGTCTTCCAGGAGAGGTACAGGATCGAGCAGGTGATCATAGGCTCGAATGGGGCCCCCATGAGCCTGGTTATCACAACGTTGAGGTCCCCATGCAGGGGCCGGATGCTGGACTAGTGGGTACAGCTGTTCCAACCCCTTGAGGAAGCTAGTGGCCATGGGGTTGGAAAAATCGAGTGCCCACTCTCGCCAGAGTGAAAAGGCCGAGATCGCCGCCAGCGAGGGGCGATACCCCGAGGGGCGCACCAGCAGGAAAACGTTTCCCTTTTGGCTCAGTAGGTGGACCTGGTAGAGGGCTTCCCGCTACTCAAAAGAACCTGTTGAACCGGGTCGGAACAACATAACTCGGACTGGTTCAGCCATGCCGCAGCCACCCCGTGAGGAGGAGAGGTTGCAGGTCAGGGTGCGAGACCCTGCCGTGCTGCTGAGTAATCAGGTCCGGCCACAAAGGGAGAGTGATCTGGGCGGCCATCGAGAGCTCTAGGAGAGCAGTGTACCAGTACTGCCTGGGCCACGCCGGGGCGATTAGGAGTAGGCGGGCCCTGTCCCTGCGCAGCTTGAGCGGGACCCTGCAGATCAGTGGAAATGGGGGAAAGGCATAGGACAGGTGATCCGTCCAAGGCCCGAGAAAGGCGTCCATCAGGGAGCCTGGGGAGCGTCCCGGATCGAGCAGAACACGTGGCACTTGTGATTCTCGCGAGTCGCGAACAGGTGTATGTGGGAAAATCCCAGCCCCGGAAGACAGAGTGAGTAACATCCGGGCAAATGGGCCGCTCTGGAGCCTGGAAGGGTCTGCTGAGGCGGTCCACCAAGATGTTCTGAACCCTGAGGAGAAAGGAGGTTACCAGGTGGATGGAGTGGGCTATGCAGAACTCCCACGATCATATGACTTCTCGGCAGAGCAGGAACGAACGTGCCCCTGCTTGCCTATTGATATAAAAGCATGGCCGTTGTGTAGCCTGTGAGGACTATAGCACAACGATCCTGAAGGTGTTTGGAGAAGGCTTGACAGGCAAGACGCACTGCCCGCAGCTCCCTTACGTTGATGTGGAGGGATAACTCTTGCGCTGGCTACAGGCCCTGCGTCTAAAGATCTTACAGATGGGTCCCCCAACCGAGGGATGACGCGTCTGTGGTCAGGACCAGGGAGGGCTGTGGGGTATGGAATGGCACCCCTTATGGCACCTTCTTGGGGTCCAGCCACCAGTCTAGGGAGGCTAGGACCTGCGATGGTACCCTCAGTCCCACAAACATGTTGTCTCTGTGTGGGTGACACGCTGGCGAGAGCCAGGCCGGGAACGAGCAGAGCCGTAAGTGGCGTGTCTGGTCACGAACGTGCAGGACACCATGAGACCCAGTAGACCCAGGCAGCTTCATGCTGGTAAGCTGGGAAGCTCTGCAGGAACGCTCGAGTGAGAGTCGAGCTCATGGAAATCTGAACCTGCGACTGGACCTGGCTGTTGGCGCTGCCGCAGATGAGCCAGTCGTCGAGACATGGGAATACTTGGGTTCACCGTTGACGAAGAGAAGCCGTTACGATGGCCATGTATTTCGTGAAAAACCCTCGGAGCCGTGGAGAGGCCGAAGGGAAAGATGGTGGATTGAAAGTGCCTTTGGTCGACTACAGAGCGAAGAAAACGTCTGTGTGTCGGTAAGTAGGTAAGTAGCTATGTGGAAGTACGCATCCTTCATGTCGAGGGCAGCGTACCAGCCTCCAGGATCCCATGAAGGTATAATAGAACCCAGGGAAAAAACATGAGGAACTTCAACTTGCCATGAATTAGTTGAGTTCGCGAAGGTCCAGGATAGGACATAACCCCCGTTTTGATTTGGGGATTAGGAATAATGGGAGTAATACTCCCACCCCTTTTTTTTTTTTTTTTTTTTTTTAACTCCCTTGGAGCCTCCTCTATTGCCCCTATATTGAGGAGCGTTTGCGCTTCCTGAATTAGGAGTTGCTCATGAGAAGGGTCCCTGAAGAGGGACAGGGAGTGATGCTGCACCTTCAAGCATTTTGTTCGGGCCCCATCGATGGCTTGGGGGGGGGGGGCCTGGTTCTGGCCAGCCCGATGACAGGGTGCCTCCTTGTAGCACCTGGCCTGGTCTTCTAATGAAGTCCTGCCTAGGCCTGGGCGTAGGGTAGGGGCGATGCTCGAGGGCCCGGAAGGGCCAGCGCAGCGTGGCAGGGGTATGCAGCCCCAGCGACCGTATTATAGTGCGGTCGTCCTTCAGGGTGTGAAGTCTCGAGTCTGTTTTTCAGAGAAGACAAGGGCCTTGCCCATCGAAGGGCAAGACCTGAATCGTGAATTGTACCCCCGCCGGGAGGTTAGAGGACTGCAGCCACGAGATACGCCATATGGCAACACCCAATGCCGGTGTCCCAGTCGCCGATTCGGTGACGTCCAAGGAGGCCTGCAAAGATGTTCTGGCCACCTTTTTGCCTTCCTCAATCAGGGTTGAGTGCTTCTGCCTGGATTTCTGGGGGAAATCCCTTTTCCTTAGACTTAGGTGCAGGGGCTGCTGGCTGTGCCTCTCCTTCACAAATTGAACAAGCAAGGAGCACGGTTGGGGGTGAGTGTATACGTACTCACAGGACCTTGAGGACGCCATATATCTTTTCTCAACCCCCCCGGCAGTGGGGGGGAATCGAGCTGGAGATCATCAGATTGAAGTGGCGTTGGTCTGGAACGTACGTGCGAAAGGCAGGGTTAGCCTGGCAAGGGTGTCAGCCAAGAGGATGACCACCACGTGACCCTGGAGCTCCACTATCTCCTGCACCTCCTCTAGGGAAGGGTGGGATACTGTGGCCCCTGTCACTCGGGGTTCCGAGTGGGCCGATTGAGAGGCTGTGGAAGGAACCCCTTGGTCCTGGTAATAAGACCGCAGTGTCCAGGAATACCCCTGATGTGGTCTCTGGGCAGAATTCTGTGCGTTCTGCAGCCAGCATCTAGGACAATCCATCCCGTGGATTTGGTCCATATGGTAACCACTCCCTGTCTGGGGCGGGAGGGGATCTAAATGCGGAGCGGAAGGTCCAGGGTGGAGCGGAATGCTCCTGCCGGCGGTGCCCTTGACACATGTCTCGGCGCCGAGAGCCCGACCTACACCCTGAAGGGGGCCATCTCATCGATCGGCTGTGGGACCGGCTTCCCAGGGACCTGCGCTTCGACCGGCACCGGGATCGGGGGCGGCGCCGGGAGTCGTAATAGTGACGGCTGTATATAGAGGCCGATCTCGAATGGCACCGCGAGTGCAACCGGCGCCGAGATGGGGATCGGGGGCTGGGACTGCGAGCGGTGCCGAGACTGGGGGTCCGCCTGGAGCTGGATCGGTGTCGGCCAGCTCCGGTGTGCGGTAGCGGGCACAGCATGGCAGACGTACCTCGCGGCAGCATTAGCTCTACCTCGGTACGTACTGGGGAGCTCACGGCCCCCGAGCTCAACGGACCTTGCGGTGCATCAGTGCCGGGTCTGTTCGCCTGCGGTGAGAAACTCAACGGACCTTGCGGTACCGGAGTGGGTCGGTGCCGATGCAGGCAGCGGCATTAGCTCTACCTCAGTGCGAACCGGGGAGCTCAGTGCCACCGAGCTCGACGGACCTCGCGGTGCCGGAGTCGCCGGTGCCGGATCTTCGTGCACGGCCACTGAGCTCGACGGCCCTCTTGCGGTGCCAGAGTCGCCGGTGCCGGTGCCTCCGTCGGGCGCGGAACTCGACGGCACCGGCGGTGCCGGAGCTGAGGCTGCCGGTGCCGATGCGGGTGCCAGCGTTGGCTCTACCTCGGTGTATACCGGGGAGCTGACGGCTACCGAGCTCAACGGCCCTCCTGCGGTGCCGGAGGTGCCGGTGCCGGTGCCTCAGTCGGGCACGGAACTCAACGGCCCTGGCGGTACCGGAGTTGGCGGGTGCTGGTGCCGATGCAGCCGGCCGCATTAGCTCTACCTCGGTGCATACCGGGGAGCGCACGGGCACCGAGGTCGACGGCCCTTAGGGTGCAGGAGTCGTCTGTGCCGGAGTCTTCGCCTGGGGCGTAGAGCTCAACAGACTTTGCGGTACCGGAGTCGCTGGGGCCGGTGCCGGTCTGGACGGTAGTATTAGCTCTACCTCGGGTTGTACCGGGGAGCTCACGGCCACCAAGTTCGACGGACCTTGCGGTACCGGGAGCCGATGGTGCTGGCGCCAGGCCGAAAGTCTGGGCCGGGCGGGCTTGTACTTGCAGCTGCAGCGGTGTCCGGCGGTGCCAGCCCCGGGGTCTGTTGCTGAGTCACAGTGGGGCCGGCCTCGGGCCAAGTGTCGGTTCTAGTAGGAGCTGCTTTAAGCGAAAGCCCCGCTCCTTCTTGGCTCTAGGGTTAAAAGCCTTGGAGACCTGACACTTATCTGCAAGATGGGATCCCCCAGGCGCCTCAAACGGGAGTTGTGGGGGGGTCCCCCGTAGGCATTGGCTTGGAGCCAGCCGATGGCTTGAATCCTGGTGAACCAGGCATGAGCCCGGTACCAGAGGCGAGAGAAGGGGAAAAGCCCCTTATCTCGCACTAGTATTTACACTAAACTTCTTACAAGACTATCAAAACTATTAACAACTACTTAAAGTACTTAAAACATTAACAATGCTAATCGAGTGCTAACTAAGCTAGGGAGGTGGAGATCAGCTATGCTGCTCCACAGATCCGACCATCACGGGCGGTAAGAAGGAACTGAGAGGGCGCTGGGCCGGCTGAGGTAGATATCAGGTGCCGCAACGGTGCCACTCCAGGGGGCGCCAGCCGGCCCACCGGGTGTTGCTGGGGTAAAAATCTTCCGACGATCATGCACGCGCGGCGCGTACACCTAATTGGAATACATATGAGCAAGCACTCGAAGAAGAACTTTTCTATTTTAATCAGATAACATCACAGTCAAATTCTGTCAGTGGATGAGCGCACACAGTTCCCTTTGAGTTCACTGAGAATTGCACATGTGCATCCAACAGCAAAATAGAACATTGAGTGTTTATGCTGCAGCTAAAGGCTTGTCTACACAGGTGGCCTAGCCTGCACTAAACCAAGTTAATCCAATCTGAAAATGCCCCCCCCCACACACACACACACAATTCATTACAGCACACTAACTTCTCACTTTACTGCGAACTCTGGAGTTCTCTTTCAAAGCATACTAAGGACTCGTCTACATTGGCACTTTACAGTGCTGCAACTTTCTCGCTGTGCTGTGCTAAGACCCTAGATCTCTTTGCCCTCTGGGAAGACGCATCAGTACAGCAAATTCTTGGGGCCAGCCAACACAATAAAGATCCGATGAAGTGGGTATTCATCCACGAAAGCTTATGCTCCAATACCTCTGTTAGTCTATAAGGTGCCACAGGACCCTTTGTCGCTTCTACAGATCCAGACTAACACGGCTACCCCTCTGATACAATAAAGATGTTTGCCGCCATTGCTAGTCAGATGTCCATGAGAGGTTACAACTGGGACACCCACCAATGACGGATAAAGAGCAAACCACTCAGCAGAACTTGCTGATTAAAACAGGGATGCCAGGCAATGAAAATAGAGCTTCACCAGTTTTTGAGGAGGTGGACAGGATTTTATGTAATTACACCATGTGATAAATGAAAGGAGCTGGGGGGATAGCTCCCTTTTATGGACACCCAGCCAGACAGTAGCTATAGAATCCCTCTTAGTAGCTGTTCTCTAATTGCTCTACCTGTAAAGGGTTAAAAGAAGTGAGTGGACACCTGGCCAAAAGAGCCAATGGGAAGGCTAGAACTTTTTAAAATTGAAAGAAGACTCCCCTATTGTTTGTCTGTTGTTCTCAGGGAGAGGCAGACAGGGCTGCAGTTATGCTGTAAGAAGCTTTGGGCCAGGTGTGGAAAATCATCAGTATCATACCTAGAAACTACTCATTTGAAACTCCAGATATGTAAGTAGATCAGGAAATGTCAAGGAAGAAGCGATCAGGTTTATCTCCTTTTATTTATGGCTTGTGGAGTCCTCGGTACTAACCCCAAATGCTTTTGTTTTGCTTGTAACCTTTAAGCTGGACCTCAAGAAAGGTATCCTTGATTATTAAAATGGTTTGTTTGTTTTTTAATCTATCAATAGCCTGAGTTTCCAGATGTATTTTCTTTCTTTTTGTTTTTAATAAAATTTTACTTTAAGAACAGGATTGGATTTTGTCCTAAGAGGTTTGTGCACATGTTTAATTAGTTGGTGGCAACAGCTGATTTCCTTTGTTTTTCGTTCTCAGCTCTTCCCCGGAGGGGGTGTGCAAAAGGGCTTGAGGGTACCCTACAGGAAGGAATTCCCAAGTGCGCCTTCCTGGGTCCTCAAAGGGGTTTTGCACTTGGATGGTGGCAGCATCTACCCATCTAAGGTCAGAGAGAAGTTTGTTATTATCTATCTTTACAACTGATTATGCTATACTACTACCTTAGCTTCTGTGCCGGGTGCTCTATGGCTGCAGTCTTGACAGATGTGAGCTGGGGGCCTTTCTGAGAATCCAGCCCCTATTCTCCCTCCCTTGTCCCATGCTCCCTGTGCATGTTTTCAAATTGGCGCACTGAAATTCTGTTGCCACTATTGGCCATCTGAAGTTGGCAGAATGATCCTCTTCCATCAATTGACAATGATCTTCCGAGCCCAGTAACAGCACTGCACCATGTGAAGGTGCTCTAGGATCAGCTTGTGTAGTAATAGTTCCTTAGTGTCATCTTTGTCCTCCTGCCTGCACCACTGCTGCTGTAGAAGGACCCACTGTGTTAGCCACATCATCTATTTGGTGGTGCAGCAGGTGAAGTCTACAACCAAAGCCATATGGCTCTGAAAACTCAAAGCCCAAACAGCTTCTAAATATTCATGGTTGCCAGCATAGTGGTGCAGAGCATTGTTAGGTCTATGCTGGCTGACAGAAATTCAGAAATAGTGCCAGCCCGCCCAGAAAGAGGAAGGATGGGACAGAGGGTGCGGAATCCAAGGTTTTTGTTTTTTTAATTTGACCCTAAGTCCCAGAAATCCACTGGCTTCCACCTACCTTGTATTATGCATCCCACAGTGCACAGCGAGAGAAATTCCAGAATGCATACAGCTCACCAGTGAAGCCAAGGACCCTGGAATACAAAGCTCCCACCATCTGTATTCCATGAGACGATGGCACTGCCAACCTATGTGTGCATTATTAGTGCAGTTTATCTATTGCACACCAACTAGTACAAGTCAACTCAATGCTAACACCCATCAGCACCTGTGTAGACAAGCCCTAAAATGAGAGAGAGCTGACTCAAATACCAGCACCCACAATTTAGTAACGGTATGTTAAATGTCTTGGGTAAATGCAATTCTTGTGCAGCACTACTAAAAAACAAAAAAACAAACAAACCTATACAATGTTCAATTACATGGAAAAACAATTTTTTAAAAACAAGCCTGTGGAAAGACTTGATTGTAAGGTCAGAAAGAAATGAAACAACACCATCAAACTTCCATTAAAAGGCACAAAGGAAGTTAAACGCTGAAAGCCTTGTTAAATTATTACAAAAGTCCTAACTTAAACTCACAAGAAGAATATTCCCTGAGGTGTCACTCTTAGAGTGCAAATATATTCTTGGAAAAATCAGTTTGCTAGTCAACAATTCTTCTGGCCAATTCTGTAGGCACCGCCTGTGAAAACTCAAATTAGTTAAATGTATTTGAATGTCTTTCTAGCTGCAAAACAATATTCCACTTGGGCTTCTCCCTCTGACCCTCAATACACTTGGAGTGTAATTTGGCTTTTGTGGCTATAGAAGGACTTTGGTGTATCTCTGTATATGTTCAGAGTTAGGGGGCTGGATTAGCAGATGCTCAAGATTGATAGCAAATGGAATATTCCCAGCTGCTTTCCGAATCTCTGTAGTGTGCTCATGCATTACTATCTGAGACAGGAACATGGTGTCCATTGTGCAGCTGCTAAAACATCTTAGTTTAGATCAGGGGTCTCCAAACTACAGCCCGGGGGCCGGATCCAGCCTGCAGCTTCAATTTGTCCGGCCCCGCAACCAATTGCTGCCACCTCGGCGGTATGTCGGCAGCAGCTCAAATGCTGCCACTGCCTCGGCGGCACTTCAGCGGCAGCTCAAAAGCTGCCGCTGCCTCAACAGTATTTCGGCGGCGGGGCCTAAAGCCGGCCCGCGAAGCCCCTTTAAAAAATCTAATGTGGCCCTTGTCTCCTAAAGTTTGGAGACCCCTGATTTATATGCCAGGCAACAGAGGCATCCCTACCAATCTGGGTAAAAAGACAGCTCTTTTGGGCTATATTCAGAGGGGAGATGCAAACTGTTCTAGATGATACATCAATCAGTGACAGTAGAATGGCATAATTTATATATTGTGTGTGTGTGTGTGTGTGTGTTAACAGATATCTTTTTACACCCTTACATTAGTTGCCTTGCCTTCTATTTCCATCTCTTCCTTCAGAAAAAAGTCACACAAGCTTAGACTTAATTTCTGTAAGATGTAGAACAAAGTGACTTGCTGCAAAACAACAGCAGTCTGTTTCAGACAAAGTTTGACTGACTGGGACAAAATGTATATGTTTTTTGGACTGGGGAAAAAGAGGAGGTTGGAGATTGTAGAAATCCTTTTGTGTAGAAAGGATGTGTTGAAAGCATCTAATCAAAGAAGTTAGATGAGATGGATGCAGAAGTATTTGGTATATCTGAATTTGGCTTCCTCTCCAGAAGAGTAGTCCTGGGCCTGGCATGATTTTCAAATTGACAAAGATTAAGATGGTGAAAGATAGCATGGTGCCAGTTACTCCCTTGGAGAGGGTGGAGAGTGCTGGTCTTCCTTTTGGGAAGCCTAGAGTTGGAAGCAGTTTGAGAGGGCAGAGAAGAGAAGTTCTTTGGTATCCTATTGACATAGTCTGGCACTAATGCAAATAGTGGTCCAGCTGCCCAAATAGGGAAGAAGAGTATTTTCCTCATGGGCATATTTGTGACACAAAATAAAAAATGTTCAATGCAATCTAAAAAGCTTTTTGGATGGCAAAAACTGTAATTTTTTTGAAGACGCATGAAAAAGTAGTGAAGTGTGAAACATACTGACGTGAAATATAGTTTCTGTGTTGTCAAAAACTAAACTGTTTCAGATTTTGAGGAGAGCAGAGCAAAATACAATCAGTAGCTGGGAAATAAGTGGAAGCAAAATGGTATGGTCAACCTGGTCAGGCCTCAGAAATGTTCCTTCCATTAGGGAAGCTAAGTTGCATACAGCTGTGTGGGAAGCAGAGAGCAAGGCCCTGGCCACCAAGAGCAATTGGGCAGGGAGTGCAGCAGGAACAGGGGAGAATGCTGCATCCCTTAAATTACTTAATCTTAAACCTAACCTGAGGGCCCCAGGAGACCATGCCTCTTGGTATTCCTGGGTGATGCACCTCCACCTTACCCTTTACAGAGATCTGTGCCTAACCAGCATAATTTAGAACCTTTGAGTCCTACTTTTATTCCTGCATCACATACTATATTTTGTAGTTGGAGGCTACTAGATTATTTAAACCTACATCTCCTACCACAGGTACTGGCTTACCAGTCAAAACAGATGCAAATCTCTAGGTTTAAGCAACACCTCTCAGTAACACCAGTAGCACAGCCAGGTCTGGAGCACAGGGGGAGCGGCGCTATAAAAAGGCGCCTCCCCCTGTACTCCCCCAGCAGCGCTCTAGGTCTTTGGCGGCACTTCAGCGGCGGGTCCTCACTCACTGTCTTCGGTGGTACCCGCCGCCGAAATGCCACCGAAGACCCGGAGCACCACCGGATGAGCGCAAGAAGCGGCACTTAAAAAGAAGTGGCGCCTTTTTTTAGCTCTGCTAAAAAAAAAAGGCACCGCTTCCTTTTTAAGGTGCCGCTTCTGGTCACAAGGGGAGCAGCTGCTCCCCCGCTCCCCCCGTGGCTACACTACTGAGTAACACCTTGCACTATAGAATGTGATGCAAGAATACAAGTATTAATGAAAGATTTCACACACACACTCACTCCCTACTCAGGGTGGGAATAGGGAGACAAATATATTTGTATATGAACACTTTATAATTATGCCAAGTGCTCAGATACCAGGATTATGAATGTCATATAAAATCCTATAATAACCTTCAAGAATAGATAAGAGTGCATAACTTCCTGTTTATCTACACATTATTGGACTGAACGCCCGTGAGTGTTAGAAGATGAATACAAGTAGGGCTTGATGTTGCTTACAGTAATAAGGTCCAGATTTTGAAAACCATACATGCTAAACTGTACATGTACTTCTGAGTGTTCTAATGTGCACATGCAAAAATTCCAGGGCGTACATACAATCCCTAACTTGTATATGCTAATCATTGTTTGTAAGCACAGAGTTGAGGTGGCACAAAAAGTGAGTGTGCAATTTAGTGTGAGTACTCCTAAAAATGTGGTCCTGAATTGCCTCATAAAATGTTCAGAATAGACTCTCTGCCTTTTACCACTCAAAAAATGAAGATGAAGAGTAGTGTCACACAGGTGCCACTAGGATTTGAGAGAGAATAAAAGATTTCCAAAAATCTGCTCAGTTCCTAGTCACACATATGGTCCAAGGAAACATAAGCCAAGAGAGGGAATCTATAAATAGCATGCTTAACTGAGAATAACAGTCATTGTATTTTCACGATCAGGTGGCTATTTGCTACTGTACCTGCTCAAATTCAGATAACAAAAAAATACTGTTTTCTCTTCTCCTCTTGAGAAAGAAACTGATGCCATATTGGGACTATAGGAGACTGTGTCTAAATTCCTACTGATAGTGCTTATTTGCAACTACTTATAGTCAGACACAACCTTTTATGGTACTGAACTTTATAAGAGATTGATCCAATCTGGATGTATGTGCATGTTTTAATAACTAATATTAAACACACTTTTTCACAGCTCTGAGAACAGGATCTGAAAATTTGCCTCAGAATTCCATGCATTTGTACTGAAAGGACTTGAATCTGAGCTCCCCTTCCTAAATATATGTTGGATCATGTTTTCCGAATGTATTCAACCATGTGATATTTAGTACCAGCTCATTCATATCAGATGAAGTGTGACTGGAAATAAAGCTGGATCTTTTTAAGAGGACAGTCCTCTGCTCCATATTTCCAAACCAAAACAGCCAAGTTCATTGTCTTTTTAGTGTCTACATTTCACCACTGCCCTTCCTCCTCCTAAGTGAAGACTAATGTAAAGACAATTGCTAAAGGAGAAGCAATCATAATACCCTATACTAACTGAATTCAGACTTACGGCTACTCACAGGAGAAATACATGACAGATCTATTGTTCTGTATTAGCAGGATATTGTCCCAGTATATGAACACATGAAAACTTTGAAGGCTTTGAATATTTAAGGCAAGACACTAGTGGCTCATCCCAGTGGGAACTACAGAAAAGGGGAACCTGATTAAATTTAATGTCATTGTCACTTTTTTTTTCCATTGCTAAGAATTATATAGGTAGCCATAGCTACCACACTGTTCAGACACCATGACCACAATATTCTCCCTCAGAGGTTGGCGTCAAGGGCTGAATTATTCACTCCAAGAATGTGATTCATTACTGGATGTGATTCTTGCAGATTAAAAGATTCATCAGAGTATAAAATACATATACATGCTCTGGGAGCCCATTTTAAAATCTATTATGAACTCAATAAACTTAGAAGTAGGAAAGTTACTTGTTTCTTTTAGTATAAATCAAGCTCAGGGCACAGTCCCCTGCTCCATTATCAGAACTTGAAAATAATTGAGTAACTTTCTCAACACTTACTTCTTGTTTTGTTAAAGCTGCAATTGAAAACTTAGGTGAGATTGGAGAAGGAGTTACTTATAGAACTGTTCCTGAAATAATAAAAAAATTAAAATGTTTTCCAAAGTTGACCTTTTGAAAAGCGTTTGCCTACTTTAAATATCTTGTCTATTATTTTATTCCTTTAAATGAAATCTTATTATGTAAGTATACAAATATTTTACAATGACCGTAGCAATGCACAGTTAATTCCTAGCTACTGCAAACTTGCCTCACACTGTAATTTAACTGTTCCTATGTAGGATAGACTAATTAGACTCATTTCCATCCCAAATAACTTGTGTGAACATGCCTCATTTACCACTTACTGTGATACATGAATAAAGAAACATCTCTATCTACCAAGGATCTGCCCAGTGTAAAACAGCTGCTATCTAATAGGTTTGAGAAGAAAATGTCCGTGTGTTTTTTCCTGACAGCAATATCAGTGGCTGATTTTATGGGGTTTTGTCCTGAAAAGTACAACTTTTAAAATTTTCCCGTCGACTTGTTTGAAGCTTATCATGTTGCACTTATGTAAGACCATTGTATGAGAACAAAATAGTAAGTGTTTAGAATTTTGTTAGCTATTCGAGTTCTACAGTGATGAGCACAGTGGATGGTTAGCCCCATTAACATTTTATGGGGCTAGATGCTAATGGGCCAGATAAGGATAACCCTAGTGGCAAAGAGCTATATTCCTCCCACCCTAAGCCTCCAGTGTAGGATGTGTCTCAAGAGGAAGGTATGTGACCAGAGCATTCCAGTGATTCCCTAGCAGGTGTAAGACCCTGTTGGGGATCACTACTAGCCAATGCAAATTAGGGAAACTCAGAGATTGCTCTAACTTGTGCCAGTAGGTGAACTGGCTATGGCCTACAGCCATATTTGTGTCTCTCCCACTCACGTCCTTCACCAAGAGCAGCTTGTCCAGACCCAAGGATCAAGGTCATAGTCGATAAAAGATGCCAAGGATTTTCACAAACTATATACTGCTATGTGGAGCACAACAGCCACTCCTAAGCAGGAGAACAGCTACTATCTAGTATGCAGCACAACACTAGAGACTGACCTAGTTTGGCCAGTGATACTGAGGTAAACCTGCTACTCTCTAAAGAGTTATGGGATCTTTAATGTCCATACGGAGCAGACACAGCTGGACTCATGTGAAATACATGAAACGCATGTAAACTGCATGATACACAATTTATCCACCATAAAAAGATCTAAGGGCTGATTCAACCCCAGTGGATCTGACTCTGTGGTTCTAGAGATGCTAGATATTTTGAAATTGACTCTTCGATCATTAATCCATCCTCTTTGGATGTAGTATAGTTCAGTGAATCAGCAATATTATATTATTAAAGACAGTGACAACCAGAAAAATCTAAAATGATACAGTTTAGAGGACTAGATGGCCAAGAGGAATGGTAATGAGATGGAGCATTTCACCTCTAGTAACAGCACTTAATTGGGTACTGCATATGATCATCACAACTGAAAATCAGACTTAGGGTGTCTAAAGTGGGGTATCCAAAGTTAAGAGCCACTTCAGAAAATTTGGTTGCCTGTTCCTTTTGCATAAAGCTAGGGCACATATTAAACAAGTTTTATTACATTACCAAATAGGAAGAGAATAATTTATATTTGGACATGGTCCAAATATGAATACAGTAAACTGAACTTTGTTCTCCTATGAAAACTACTGTCATTAGTTTTCAGTAGTTATCTTTGTTGAGATTTAATTACATTAACTCCATCATAAATCCATAGTATTCTTTGGAAAAGGCTTACAATAAAAGATTCCATTCTGAAATCAAGAAGGCCCTTTAAAATGTTTATACAGACATTTTATGCGTAGTTCTCAAAATTAGAAGAAAATAAACCTACCAATTTACCAGTAGTCATTTACATTCTTTCCTACAGTTAATATTAATGAACACTGTGTGAACACAAATTTGTCTTTGACATATTAAGCAATTTTACTAAACAAAACTTTTCAATGTGATTTCAGCAACTAGCAGTGCCATCTTCAGAGCTTGTGATGTGGTCATTATGTTGCCTTTTCTTCTCCTAGTTCTCCCATACTGCAGTGGTTGTGGCTATTCATAAGAGCTATGCCTAAACATCAAGATATAAGCTCTAGTTTCTATGATCATTTTCCCCATCTTGTTGATGCTGAATTGGTGTCTACACCTGGCTTCTTTTTATTATCTTAAAGCACTTCTGGTTGCTAAATGTGGCATCCATTTTGCCTATGAATTTCAATCCCAAAAGGTCTGGATTATCTCCCCTATCAAGATGGTTTTGTTTATTGCCCACTTGTCACCCTTTTTTGTATGAATGAGTCAGGAAGGATTAAAATATACATCAAATTCTCTTTGAGACAATGATGCACCCAAAATCCCTAATGATGTTCATTTAGGGTATGACTGATGGGCTTTGGGGCAGGGGGAGGGGTTATATATGTGCAATATAATTTGTCAAATTGAAGAGGTGATGGCATCTAAGTATGCTCTTGGAGCTTCTGGTAGCTGTTTCTTTAATGGTCGGTGAGTGGTGACTGGTAAACTCATGCTTATAACAACTTTACCCATAGTTCATTTTTAAATAAATCAATTTTGCATTTAACCAAAGTATTTTTCTTAGGCAAGACAATGACTGCAGAACTATACTTAGTTCCATTTTTGGAAACTATCCCCATGGGTAGTTTCTCAGATTTTCTATGAATTGCTAATACAGGGTTAGATTCTGATGCCTCTACTCAAGCTGAATACCAAATTTAGCATTTTTTTGAAGTTCAAGCATATGGGACTACTCAACTTGAGTTAAAGCATCAGAATGTGACTCATAAGAGAGAGTGAGAATGCTGAGCCATCATCAGGGCCAGTGCTTCCACTAGGCGACCCTAGGTGGTCGCCTGGGGCGGCAGGATTTGGGGGGCGGCATTTCAGCGGCGACTCATTTCCCGGCAGCAATTCAGTGGCAAGAAAAGCGGCCGCTGAGAATGCAGCTTCAGAAGAGCTGCTGCCGATTATGGCGGAGGAGCGCTGCCGCTTAGGGCGGCAAAAACCCTGGCGCCACTACTGGCCATCAGTTAATTCCATCTGCTATCATAGCCACAAATATTTCATAGCTTAGATCACTTTCAGAACTCAGAAACAATTTGACTTCTGCCTTTGATGTGGCTTTCTTGGATGTGGTATAGGCCTGAACTGAAGAGACTGATGCCAGAGTGGAGCCTTTTGTTTACGCTTTGGCATTAGGTAGAAAGAGGGAATAGTACAATAAAACCATCACATTACTTACAGTAAAACTTCCATTTTAGCACAAAGCCATACTCTGATATCCTTACTTACCTTGAGTAATACCTTACTTCTCACGAACCCTATGAAATTAATGGCACTCATCACAGAGTAAGATGCCAGTCAACATGAGTATAACCACAATCTGGCTCTCAAAGGGAAGTATTCAGAGTGTTAATCAGCCTCTCTCTCACACTCTATTAAACCCTGATCTGAGGTTTTTTAAAACACACATTTTCACAATATAATGTTACATTACATTTGCCTTTTTTTAACTGCTACCTTCATTACCTGATGAATGATGATCAGAATTTATAGATCACTTGCTTATGATGTCACCGGCAGCACAGAAAGCAAACAGTCTGGCAGCTGCTCACCTCTGCTTGCTTGCAGGGTAAAGAGACCAAGTCCCACTGAAGTCAATCGCAAACCCTGTTAATACCCTATTACTATCAATGGGATTTTGTTCTTATTAGACATGAAAATACTCCCTCCTTTCAGTTGATTAAACCCCCATTTTCAAACTTTTCAAAATTTATTTGGCCTGTTCTGATTTTAACTTTTTGAGATTTAAAGGCCAAATCCAGGTCCCAATAAGAGGATTTTGTCATTACCCTCACTGGGGTCAGGATTTTCACTAAGCACCTCATTGAAATCCCAGTAAAGTTAGGGGAAAGATTGCTCTGCATAAAGCTTTCCAAAAGACAATAAAACTGCTCTGCTCTGTAAAGGAAGTCTGGCATCTAGTGGACATTCAGCTGTTGTCTCACTATACCTCTGTTTAGTAGGAAAAATGTGGCCTGTTTATATATGACAGAAAATCTGTAGTAGTATTTCAAATTTGATTTTCAGATTTAAATTGAATGTGCCAGATTTGAATACAATTGCTTAATAGTGAGATTTTAGCTCCAGCTGGTGGTAAAAATTAATGTTAAATTTTAAATGAAACAGGTGTCCATTGCAATCAGTAGGAAATTCAGTTCTATATTTAATTACTTCAGAAACTCCTGAGGATAAGTACAAGAGTCTTGATAAATCACTTATGCGTTGGAAATACTTTAGTGGTTTTTTTTAAATGTATTTAAGTTTTCTCAGTATTTCAAAGAAATCCTTATTGTTTTCTGCAACACCAGTTTTATCAGTGAATATAAACATTTGGTAAAACAATAATAGAAACTAAACCATTTGAGGATTCTTGTATAACTGATTAGAAAGAGAAGAATATAGATTTATTTACATTATTTTAACAAATATTATAGGAAGGAATCAGATCCTTGTAATTTTATATAGAACATGTTTTTACTGATATCTAAAAGATAGTGTTACATTTGCCACCATCAAGATCACTATATTGAGATTAGAGTTGGATCACAGAATTTTTCTTTTGAATTACATTCTGAATGTAATGCATAAAAAAAGCAATCTTTTCTTTACATAATTTCATATTTAACTAATCTACATTGCTTTTTTGTTAGGTTTCTTTTTCTTTTCTTTTCTTTGCTCTGAGGTTATTGGAGGAGGGAAGGAAATAGATGCTACACTCCTTAAGTAGTTTACATAGATTTGTTGTGACCAGTTAGAGCAATACTCTTTTACACGTAGGTTGAAAACAATAAACTACTAATGGAGTAAGATACTACTGAGTATGAGTAAGGGAGGAAGAATTTGCCCCTTAGAATATCTAAACTACTTCGATATATTTATGAATGAACTTTAACTTTTTATTTAAAATAATTCCTTTAAAATGTTAGATTAAGTTAGAATTAATTCATTTTCTGCAGCTAATTCAGTCTGCATGCTGTTACAATGGATGCATCCACAGTCTCTGAAAGACCTTGTAAACTAAGAGAGAAGGTAACTTTTTAACAAAACCAGTTTAGGGTTGTAAGTGTGAATGTTTTGAAATTTAAATAATTTTCTCCCCCTAGTGGACATTAAAACATATTTTTTTAAAACCAGTCATAGTTCTTGATCGTATTCCTCTTATTCAGGCAATTGACTCATTGACTTCTGTGGGTGTAGAAGTGCCCATAATTTGGCACGGAAGTCTGTCTTTATTACAAATTGTTCTAGAAGACTTTCTCAGGTTAGAACTGAGGAAATTAATATAGCAGTGCTGGAATGTTTCTAATGCAGCTAAGGTAGTTGCATTTAGCTTGATTTTGCATATGTATCAGTGCATCTCAAATTATAAATTCCTTATCTTTCAATTTTACAAATATTCACAAAAAGCACAATGACATACGATTATCAGTTTAATTATTCATGCCTCTAAAAAAGAAGAAAATAAACCCTTGCTTCATTTCTTATAAACTAAAACTGAAATGTGAAACATTTTAGACTTGACATAATGATTGTCTAGAAACTATGCTGTTGGCATAGCAGTGAAGTAGAAAAATAATCTGCAACAGTATTAGGAGGGAATATTTTGAAGATGTACCTTTTCGCAATATAAGCAACGCAATATATTTACTTGTAATTTTCCAGAAAATGAAATCTGCAGTCTAAGAATAAATGGCATAATACTGGTTATGATAAATATTTATTTTCATCCCAAAGGGATTTCTACCCCACTTTAATGGAAAAACACAACACCACATTAAATATGAAGCTGTTAATGGCATCTCCTTTATTAAATAAACAAAAACCCAAACAAAACCCTGTTAATGTAACATTACAAGCTTCACAGTTAAAATGACGGACAGAAATTATAAAAACTACAGAGGCCAATTCTCAATTATATTAAGGTCTCCTTATGCCTTTTTAATCGAATAGGGTACAAATAAACCTGTGAGAATACCTCCTTTGCAGGGGGCCTCACCAGCTAGTCAACCCTGCTCCCAGCCTTCATTGTAGGTAACATGTTGGGGATGTGGTTGGAATGCAGTACTTTTCTGCTTTCCATGGCCTATTGGGGTCCATAAGAGGCAGAAAAATGTAAGTTAGAGCGCCCTTTCACTCCTTACTGACTCCAGGAGCTGGGCAGACTTCCAGCGAGGCTCAGAATACAAAAGGGCTTATATCACCTTTGCCCTCTTACTCCCCAGATCTTGTCTCGTATGCAGGAATCGAGGAACTGAGAATTGGAAGTCAAGTTCTTACAGCAACATTAATTTGACTATGGCTCATTTTGCACATATATTTTATATTCCTCGTTTTCCTTATGAAATGTGTTGTTTAATATATTAAGCTGAGAGGGCGTGCAATTTGTTCAATAAATATTTCTGTTCTGTATTTGGGAAAAACACATGATGTAGTCATATATTAGGTTAACACTTTTTCCATTCCTCTAGTATCTTTGGAGGATGTTAAACAGAAGCTACTAAAATTATACATTTTTAAATCAGCAGGTTCGGGTAATTTGCATGCAAGAGTTTTAAAAGAGCTGGCTGAGGAGCTCGCTGGACCACTAATGTTGATTTTTCAATAAATCTTGGAGTACTAGGTAAGTTCCAGAAGACAGGGAGAAAGCTGATGTACCAGCATTTAAAAAACATAAATGGGTTGACTTTGGTAATTATAGGCATGTCAATCTGACATAGATTCCAGGACAGATAATGGAGCAGCTGATATAAGATTCAATTAATAAAAAAAGAATGTCAATCAAGACATGCTTATGGAAAATAAATCCTGTCAAACTAATTTGATATTTTTTTATGAGAATACAAGTCTGATTGAGAAAGGTAACCACGTTGATGACCTACATTTAGACTTCTGTAAGGCATTTGACTTGGTTCCACATGACATTTTTATTAAAAAAAACTAGAGAATGATATCAAATTAACATGGCACATATTAAATAGATTAAAAGCTGGCTAACTGATAGATCTCAAAATTGTAACTTGTAATTGTAAATGAGGAATCATTATCAAGGAGGTATGTTTCTAGTGAGGCACTGAAGGGATTGGTTCTTGGCCTTACACTATTTAACAGTTTTATCAATGTCCTAGAAGAAAACATGAAATTATTACTGATAAAGTTTGTAGATGAAACAAAAATTGGGGAAGTGGTAAATAATGAAGAGGACAGGTCACTGATTCAAAGTGATGTGGCTTGCTTGGTAAATTGTATGCAAGCAAACAATATACGATTTTAATATGGCTAAATGTAAATGTATAATCTAGGAACAAGAAGGTAGGCTATACTTACAGGATGTGGGACTCTATCCTGGGAGGCAGTGAATCCGAAATGATTTCAGTCATAGTGGATAATCAGCTGAACATGAGTTCCCAGTGCAGTGCTTGGCCAAAAGGGCTAATGTGATCCTTAGAATCATAAACAGGGAAATCTCAAGTAGGAAAAGAGAATTTATTTTACCTTTGTATTTGGCATTGGTGCAACCACTGCTGGAATACTGTGTTCAGTTCTAATGTCCTTAATTCAAGAAGGATGTTGATTAAATTTGAGAGGGTTCAGAGGAGAGCTAGGAGAATGATTAAAGGATTGGAAAACCTGCCTTTTGTGAAAGACTCAAGGAGCTCAATCTATTTTATCAAAGAGATGGTTAAGGGGTGACTTAATTAGTCTATGAATATCTACATGGGAAACAAACATTTAATAATCTCTTCAGTCTAGCAGAAAAAAGTATAACATGATCCAATGATTGGAAGTTGAAGCTAGACAAAATCAGAATAAAAATAAGGTGTAAATTTTTAACAGTGAGGATAATTAACCATTGGAACAAATTACCAAGGATCCTGGTGGATTCTCCATCTCTGGCAATATTTCAGTCAGGATTAGATGTTTTTCTAAAAAATCTGCTCTAGGAATTATTTTGGAAAAGTTCTATGGCCTGTGTTTTTTCAGGAAATCAGACTAGATGATCACAACGGTTCCTTCTGGTCTTAGAATTTATGGATCTATGAAAAGTTAATGTTGATGCATGTAATTACTTTAACTTGCATTTCCTGATCCTTTTGAATTTTAACTATGCAGCCTTAAAGTTGTCCTTAATATAAGTTATGTTAGTCCCCTTACATGGTATAACCTAAGGGACAGTCTAAAGTAAAGGAAATCTCCAAGAGGTTCACCTTGAAGTAATCCTGCTGAACTGTTCTGCTGGAATGGTGGGGTTGTGAAAATATGTATACTGTTTCTTTAAACTGTAGCAGAAGACCCGGTATGAGAAAGGAGGGGAAGAAACTCTATAACAAAGCAGAGAGAGACAAATAAGCTTTAGGATAATACTGTTTTACTTACACTAAAAGTCCCTGGTTCAGTATTAGAAGTAAGTGACTCTTTCTGTGGTACTTTACCATTGTCACATGACAGATTTTGCATCTCTATAACAGGTGACCAGATAGCAAGTGTGAAAAATCAGGGCGGGGGCTGGGGATAATAGGCGCCTAGATAAGACAAAGCCCTGAATATAGGGACTGTCCCTATAAAATCGGGACATCTCGTCACCCTTAACAGATCACAGGGCTGGCTCACAACTCCAGAAAAAATATTTGGTTGGATGTCACCTGCCTCTGTTAGTACCGTGTCCCCAAAATTTCAGTCTCCTTCCTCTCTGGAAGTAGAAATTCACTGAAAATGCATAAAACTGTTCCCAAGATACTACTTTGAAGTGGATTTCTACCATAGACTGGAGCTGCGGAAATGGCATTAGTAATTGTACCATATTTCTATACACTACCGTAATGCAACCTGATCTCCCTGGAGCTGGAACTAGCATGTTCACTCCATGTGGGTGACCAG
Source organism: Chelydra serpentina (assembly GCA_037349315.1). Lineage (NCBI taxonomy): Eukaryota > Metazoa > Chordata > Testudines > Chelydridae > Chelydra > Chelydra serpentina. The sequence continues at coordinate 3,315,180 of JBAIAC010000018.1, forward strand.
GCCTGAAGTGCTCCATGGTGAAGCAGTAAAACACTGCTGTGGTGATCTCCCTTCCACACAGAAGGATTGAAAGCCATGTTTTCAGGACCTCCTTTATGCTAATTTCCTGTTGTTTTTTCTTTCCTCCTTTTTAAAAGCAATAATGACAACAACAGTTGTCTGAGTTGAATTATAAAAGTGTTTAAATCATCCCAGTTAAGGTTCACAAGGGGAACAAGGCATCATTATACTAGAGGGAAAAAAATTCTTACCAGAAATCTACTGTGCAGGTTCAGGAGATGTTTTTTCCAATTGCTTGTAACTTATTAATATTTCTATTAATTTGGCAAATTCACTACTTTTCATTAAAGATTGTTTCAGACTTCAGCTGTTTTTATTGTAGATCTTTAACAGTCTTTTTCTCCCCACGCCCACCAGCCTCAAATATAGCTGAGCAAAATATCCTCTACTTTAAAATTAATCAATTAATCAAGCAGATTTAGGTGGATAACATATAGAAAGTTTTAGGCCCCCCTTCCAAAATGCTTTTATAAGTGTCTGAAAATAGTTAAACTGTAAGCTGTTGCACAATATTAATAGTATTCTCTACCACGGAAAGTTATAATAATGCCATCACAATTAATTGTAAAGCCGTTAATATCAAACAATTAGCTAGGTAAATGCCAGTTTACTAATGGGAGCTCTCTTAAATCTCAAAGTATTTAGGATAATTTTTCCCAAAGTAAATGCCAGATTATGGATTTTGACAGCTAGTTGTCAGCATTTTATGCAGGAGACTGTCTGTATTTTTGTTTTTGATCATTTTTCCCTGGAGAGAGACCTAATCAAGCTGTCTGAGTACAGGACTAGAAATCAGGAACTGCTCATTTCAAGTCCCAGAACTACCACTACCTCTCTTATATACCTTTAGGCAAGTCACTTAACCTCTTTCCTTCAGCAAAAATAATAATGCTGTGCACACTCATCAGGACAAGGGAGCATCTTTCAATCTTCTTGTGCCTAGCAGAAGGAGGACACAAATATGCCTGGTGCCTCTAGAATCTACCACCGTTCAAATAACAACTAATAATAAACTTGAAAAAAGTAAATACAGCATTTAGAAAGTCATCAGTAATTGTATGGATATATATCTCAGTGTAGAATCTGGCCTCATGTCTCCATACTACAGAATGGAAATAGAAGTATGCTAAGGAGCAGAGCAGTATGTGGTCTAGTTTAAAATTATTTGCTGTATAGGCCCTGATCCTGCAAAAACATAGGCATTTCCTTGACTTGAAGTCTGTCAATTTGATTATGGTTCCTATTGAAGTCAGTAGGAGTTTTTCCATTGACTTCAGTGAGAATTGAATTGGGCTGAAAGTGTGGTTCCAATGACTTAAGTGGACTACCCAGAGATCTAAAACTAAGCCTGTTCTTAAATTTTTTACGGACTGAGGCCCACCCCCATAAGTATTGTAGCCTACAGCACTGTTCTATAACATATGTCTAACAAACATCTTTAAAAAAAAATCCAGGTAAACTTGTAGAACTCTAATAGAGAGAACCATTTTTAAGCGTTGTTGGAGCTGCCGCAGTTTTGATCCAAGTGTGGACAAGGCCTTAATTAACCTGATTTCATCTGGCACATTATTTACTATAAATTCAGGGCTATTAATTTACAACCATGAGGTAAAGACAAAGGAAGGTCTGTAACATAAAATGAAAGAGTGCATATTCCTGACCCCAGTTTCTGTGTAACTCAGAACATTACATCACACTTCTGTCTTCCTACTTGAACATTAATAATATGTTGTAGAAGATCATCTGTGATTGCTATTTGCTTAGGGCCACACTTCACCGTTTGGAGGCGTGAGCTGCTTCCATTGAAGTCAAAGCCAGTCTATCCCCACCAGCAAGGTGATATGTAAGAAATGGAAGGACAAAGAATTACTAATGCGAATATTTTAAAAAACATTTAAAAACGTGTGCAAATATATTAATAAAGTTTGGGCAAGTAGTTATACAACAATTTATGCTGAAAATGCAAGGTAATATTTAAAGAAAAAATTGCTCCCCTGTTCATTTCTACTCTTGTCATGTTGGTGCACAATAGTTTGTTGAAAAATTTAAAGACAGAATAAACTACTATATCTCGGAGGCTATATTCAATCCAACATAGCACTAAAGCACACCTTAAGCGCGTGATTAGCTCTCTTGAAGTGGGACTACTCACCTGCTTAAAATTAAGCAAGTTCTTTAATTCTTTGCTGGATTGTAGCCCAAATCCCTTGGTGACCTCCCTTTCAGAAGCTCCTTGAAAAACTGACTCTGGCCAAGATTTTCAAAAGTGACTTGTGATTGAGTATTTCCCTTCTTGGGTTCTTAAGAGGGTCGGTGTGCAGCAATTTCTGAAAATCAGGCTCCTTTAAGGTGCTGGAGATCCAAAAACTGAGGCACCTCAAATTACTAGTCACTTGGGAAAATCTTGGCGCCTCATGTTAACTAGCTGTTTGTAAAGTACTGTTGTTCGATTTATTTTACTATATTTTTTCAGTCATCAATTATGACCTCTAGATACTAGTAACTTGTACAAAGAAACAACACAAAAAGGGAGAAACTTTTTTTTCTCACCCAGTTTAAACTACCTGCAGGGGAATTATATCAAACCGACAAACTATTAGCATATATCGGCTGGCTGCTCAGACGTGTTTAACTTTGGGCATTCATATTTATGTTTGTTTATTACTGGATAATAAATGTGAGCCAAATCCCAGGCTGCAATGGAAGAGCATTCAGTATAGTTCAGGAGGAAGAGATGCAGAAAGGTGTCTCAACGACACCGTTGTGAGCGTCCAATCTTGAGGCTGTTGGAATGCCAATACTGTCCCTGGTTAAAAAAAAACAGCCCTGACACTCTGTTCTAACAGACAGCAATCAGCTGGGTGTGAGCCATGACCTCATCCCTATTTTTCCAGCTATATCCCCTTTCCAGCAGCTAGAGGTTGGCATAGGAACAGCCATGGCAGTTGTTTGCCACCGAAGGATCTCCTATACCAAAGGAAACTTCCAATGGCTGCGCCAAGTTGCCGATGTAGTGGAGAATCAGACCCATTGCTTGAAATACATTCTCCTAGAATAATCTTTAAAATGTAATGTACAATATGGTCTCTTTTTTGGCAATTTATTATTAGTCTGTTTTTTCTAGGTCATGAACATAATTAGTTAATGTCAGTGGTAGTATATATGAGAATAAATGTTAGTGCATTTATGCTTCTTTTGGTTGTCAGACCAGTGCCCAAGCATAACATATTTGGGGCTCAATTAATTTTTGGTGAAACTACACTTAATTCAATGGAGATACATCAGTGATTAATGTGGCTTATTAAATTCCATGTAAACAGTAGCTACTGTTTGCTCTTTTAAAAAATAATTTGTGCATACTAATTTTAAGTATTTAGAATCCAAAATACATTTCTCATCAAATCATGGAAATGTTAAGGGAGAGCAAATTTTGAGTTTAACCAACCATGCTTGAAAATGACGGTTGAAAACTGCTTCAGATCTGTCTAACGATATAGTCTGAAGCCCTGATTCTCCAATGAGCTCCATGTTGGTGAACCGCTGTGCTCACTCACAGCTTATTGCAGAATCAGCGACTAAAATATGAAACGTGATGGAAATATTGTTTAATTGTTCCAGTCAGGTTGATATTTTAGCCTCAAATGGATGTGTTTACTGTTGAATACATATTGTTGGGGAAAAATAGATATTAAAGACTTCTGGCACATACTATTTTAAGACATATTTCATAAAGATAAACTTTCCATCAATCAACCTGTTAGGCTAGTTCAGACTAGTAAACACTCATTTTTATAGAACATGAGGGAAAAAGTCAGATGTATTTTTACTGGGTGTGGTTCAGTAGGTAAGTAAAAAGAAAGAGGAATTGCTTTTTGTTGGTAGTGCATACAATAAAAGCACTAGCCCAATACTTACTGAAAGCAGCAAGTTTATTTTTTCACTAGACTGAATCGATCATTTAAACAATGACACTGATATTGTTGCTACATAAGTATAATTACTTGAAGGCACAAACAAATACCTTTGGGAATTATATAAATATTAAATATTGTGACAGATATTATAACCCCATGCAGTATTTTGGGGGGACCACTGTACTATTATGAATGGTTTATGTATTCTAGAGTAGAACACAATGTGAGAGGGTTACTACAGTTCCTACAGAAACTAAAACCAGTAGTATTGAAAACAATTTCAGAGAAGCACCACTCTCTGGGGTGGTTTGCATATACAGATTCAAGCTGGATTTTCCAAAGACTAAGGGACAAAGTAAGCACTTGGAATCTATAAAGGCTAGGTTGAAATGGGATTGGACCTTCATTTTGAGTGAGCAAACAGATGGGACATTCTGTCGCAGGGGAGGGCCCAATCCTGCTGAAGAATTTGAATGACTTTGGACTACTAGGGCCACTAAGACTGATGGGCAATTTCTGGTACATTGATTAGTAAGCATGTAGTAACTTTTGTTATGTTTTTATATTTTCTCTAATGCTTTTGCTTTTAAAATAAATGTACTCCGATGAGAGAGAGCTGTGTGGTAACTTGTAACTGCTGGCAATACATTGTCGCCCTCAGAGAAAGAAATGTATAGGGGCTGGTCTTTAAGCAGATTGGCTTGCTGGAGATGTCAACGTGTAGCAGGTGGCTGTGCAGCCTTAAAATCCCTCTTCAGAAGGAAGAGAGATGTGGGTCTCCATCTAAGAATGATGACTGCTGGGAGCCCGAAACCTTAAGTGGGTGCCTTACAGGGACCGAGGAGGGGGAGACCACGTGCAGTTACCTTGAAACTATGATGTGTGTGCCTTATTAGTGAATATCAGATGCAATTTTTTTTTTTAATGGAGGACACATTCTGTTTTCTCCAGTCACTGCAGGCTACTGTGGCAGCGTGTAGGGCTGTTCATGTGCCACAACTGGCCAAAGAAGAATTTCCCTGATGCAAACACAGCATTGCTGCATTCTTTGCAAGCCCTACTGCAGAAGGCACACTGGACAAGAGGAGGCAGGCCTCTAATGCATGATGCTATAACTATTCTGGCGTGCACTACAGCCTTTTGGCTGCCTAAGACAGGCTGCCATACATTATTTGGGGTGCTCTTTTGGCCCCCTAAGTACCCCAGAATCTAGAGGGAGAAAAAGTGGCACATAAGCTATATTTGTCGCTTCTAGAGATGCAGGACAGAATCGGAAACGTGAATTTCATCGGGGGAGGGGGGATCTGTGGTCTATGCAGAAGCCACTTGGTACCTAGCAGTGTTCACCCAAATAAAGGTTGTGTAACAAAAATAACTTTGTAATTATTATAACTTTGTTTGCTCTGTTCTAACCCTTAAACGTAGCTAATAGATCTGCTTATCACCAGCAGCAGGTCCCATTTTATGAGGCACAGTCGATGTATCATGTAACAGAGGCAATGCACTGTGCTGTCTCATATAGAACTTACTTTTTGGTTTTATTTCCTGTCATCTAAAATAAGTAATTCAGAATGAAAAAGCATTGATATTCCATGTGTATGGAGAAGCATAACTGATGGAATCTTCCAACAGTTTTCTAAAAACTTCAGCTGTTGTCTTCTATAGAAATAACTGTAAATGCAGTCTTGCAAAAATCAAAATTACACTGTAAAATTTAAAATATAGTTTACTTTAGGAGAACGTCTGGTGTTTGTAATAGTATTATTTTTTATATCTTCTTGTCCAGCTGCTAGACACTGATAGAATCACACATGTAGGCCCCTGGGACTACTCATATGCTTAAAGTTAAGAATGTGCACCAGTGTTTGAAGAATCAAGGCCACATGTCGTAAAGAGCAGTGATACATATAGGGCTTTATTCTGCTCTCATTCAAATAAACGGAGAAACTCCCACTTGCTTTAGTGCTGCAGAATCAAGTCCATATACGTTACACATGTGGGTCCTGATTCTGAAAGCTGCTGAGCTTCCATTCTGAGAATGGAGAGTACTTAGAACCTTGAAAGATTAGATTCTAAAGGTCCAATCCTACTTCCTTTGACATTAATGGCACGTGCAGGAATGTAGACCCATGAGTGATGACCTGTCACAATGTATATTTTCATAGAACCAAAGCAAAGAAATTAAGTGATATGCCAAAGGTCCCAGCCCGTGGCAGCAAGCCTCCAAGCCCAGATCGACACATTTGGGGTAGCCAGGTTTGTACTACTGAGCTAAAAGTAGCTGTGCAGACATTGTGGCTTGGGTTCTGAAACCTGGGAATGGGGCTGAGCTTCAGAGTCTGAGCTCCAGCCCAAGCCACAACTTCTAAGTGCTGTCTACACAGCTATTTTGAGTGTAGTAGTGTGAGCCGTGAAAGCTCGAGTCTGTTGACCTGGGTTGGGAAGCTTGATTCCACAGACTATACCCAGCGCGCAAGTCAGTATCCAAGTAAGAATTAGAGGTCATGAGTTCCTGGCTCCTGGTTCTGTGGTCAAACACTAGATCACATTGTTTCAAAAACAGAAATGAGAATGAACCTCAACATGCAAAATAAACTAATGAAAACAAAATAAATGGTATTTGAAGAGATACTGCCAACTTGAAATCTAGTCAATTATTAAAACTTCAGTTCAATGTAATTTCAGATACTGCCGCAACTCCTGAGATCTTCTGACAATTTGGAGGGGCGGGGTATTAAAATCACATTTTTGTATTTTTAAGTGTTTTTTCTCTTCCCTTTTGTTTTGCTAAAGATGCATAAAAGCAACAGCAGAAACTGACTCACTAATTCAGAAGAAAAGACTGAAATGCAGACAGAGTTCTGTCAAATGCACAAATGAAATAAAAAGGAGAAAATAAGAAATATTTGTATGTTCTCTAATCTTCATCTAAGATTAGTTTAAACGTTACTTGAAACAATAGTAGGTACAAGAATTTTAGAATTTTTTTTTAAAGTTTTCAAAACCGTGACTCTTTAAATAGTCTCACAAAATTCCTAGAATAACACATTCCTAGTAAACAGGAATTGCTTTATGTACTTGATAGTGTGAAGGTCTGTCACTGCAAGAATATCTTCAGACAAAAAATGGGAATAATTTAAAATAATACCCATATTGTGTTCCAAAACCAGTTCTATCCTCTTGTTCTTACCCAAAGGGTGTTCCTTTTTATCATCTCCTGAATAGAACACACTGTCTATTCAACAGACAATAAAAAAAGGAACAAAATCTTGGGTAGGAAAGAAAGGAGACAGCTCTGGGACAGTTCCGACCTGAGGCCTTACTCAGTAATCACCGTGCAGCTCACACATCAAAACAGTTTGGATATTCATGAATTAAGGTATGGTGAGGTTGCTACAGCAACGTCATGTATAACGTGTGACTCCCATCACTTGTCCAACTGCAGATGTGTGAGCTAGTTTAAACATTTTATTAGATTTCTTTCTTTCTTTACGATCAAGTACAAACCCATCTGCAGTTGACAGCTTGTCTTGTTGCACACAATTTATAACAAACCAGAAACCCCTCCCACTAATGCTACACAATATTCGAGGGCAGGCCCCAACAGATGTGCTGTGAGAGTCTCTGTCGAAGACCCTGTTGATTTTACACCACAATGTTAACTGCAGTATAATAGTTTCAAACTGGAATGAACTAATCTTTATTGTCTCTCTCTTATACCATAATATGATAGAATGCTGTATGTGTGCTAATATTCATTGAAATGACAGGCTTTAGAGAAGACATGAATCAAAGACAAAAGAATGATAATTGGAAGAAAATAGACTCATCAGCAGTGGTTATGGACACTTTCTTTTCAGTCATTAAGTGATAAGCAGCACTTTCATTAATAACTTTCACTTTTTAATTTAGAAAGTACATTACGGAATTAAGTGGGAATTTTTCCTAGGACAAATATTAACGTCTATTAGAAATCTATTAAAATTGGCCCTGCTTCCACTGTAGTCAACATATGAATGCCCATTTATTTCAGTGGGAGCAGAATCTAGTCTAATCTGAATATTACTTACTTTTAGATATTCTTTTACCATTCTGTTTCTTTCAATGTGTCAATCCCCTACCATCCAGAATACCCACAATCCATTTTAAAACTTAAACTAGTGTTTAGGGACTAGATACTTCAGTGAGGGATGTTCTAGAAAATAAATCAATAGATCAGATATATCTTGCCAATCTTCCTTCAGTTGCCCTCTCAAAATCCACTTCTTTCACAAAATCTGTCTACACGGCTGTCCCCACAAACTATGTATCAGTGATGTATTCATTTTGTATTGTGTTGTATATTATTGTTTTCTGAGTTGGATTGGTCCTGAAGGAAGGACCTTCCTTGTATTTGTGTTTCTGCAATGAGGGTGGCTGAAATGATACTGAAAACAGTTTTAACTATAAATGTAGGTAGTAACAAACTCTATTCAGCACACTTTCGCTGGCATGCTTTCTGAAATGGTGTTGAAGATTATTTGGTCCTGTTTACACCTCTCTTCAACAATGTTTCAGCTGCACCAATTTTCCATCATGGATACATTTCCTAGTATAAACAATGCTACTAGTAATGATGATCAGTAACCACACCTCCATGTCAGATGGATGGGTCCTATAAACTTTCTGATGATTTTCTGAACCATCTTCTCAGTCCTTAAAACAATTTATTATGCCTGTCTGTATTACTATCTCAGCAACATAACCATAACTTAGTAAAAATACACATTGTAGAGATCCAAGATAGTAAGTAAGACATTTCTGTGTAGAAGTAGATGATTCTTCTCAAATTCATACTGTTTAGATTTGGAATTAACATTTTTCCCTTATGTGAAATCTTACGATGCTGCTGCAAGAATTCACCCTTAGTACTGCAGTCCCTAGAATCTACCTCCTTGTAACAGCAGCAGATAGCAAGCTATTTGTCCTCCATTAAGCACAGACTGCCTAGCTGGTGTCATTAACATCTCAAACAGAAGTTTTGCCAGCCTTGTTTGCCAAGAATTCACTAAAGGTAATAATGATGATGATAATAATACTACTTAGCAATTATAGTCTTTACAAGTTCAAAGTACTGTAAAAACATTAACTAATCTACCGCATGATTTTTCTAAGCTACTGCTAACTGCTGCTGTTACAAAATTTTGTAAGCTCAAACATGTTTAGTGTTGTTGGGTCTCTGTAATGTTTTTCTTTTTGCCACTTGGTTTAATCCTTCCATTTTTACTCTTTTCTTTGCTTTCTCCACGATGTTCCAAAATCCTGTCATCTTTTTCTAGAGCTTCAGACCTCCATGGGCGGCACAGTCTACCTCACTGAATCAAAACTATGGAATTCTCTGTTTTTGACTGCTGGGGTACCTAAATGTTCCTTGTAGAATCTCAAACTCAGCTCCCCACATACTTCAACTTCCCTTACCTATTGCTCTTTTGCAGCTGCCTACTTGCCTTCCCTTCTTCAACTTCTCACTTTTTCTTAGCCTCTATTTTATTTCATTCTATTCTATCTATGTTTTTACACTGTGGCCATCACCATAGTATCTGAGCGCTTTCCAGTAGTGCATTAAGTAATGTGACTAACATTTGCCATGTGTGTGTTCTCTCATAGTCTCTCTGGGATGGAAATTGGTGCAGTGAACTGTTGTGGAATTTTTAAAGTGTTTTTTTTACACACCTACCCACTAGGACTGTCCCGATTTTTCTTCTTTTGTCCCTTTTGTCGGGCTTCCTCTGTGGTTTTTTTTACTCAACAAGTCTGGCGGGAGGGGTTCCCCCCCCCCCCCCCCGTCAGACTAGTCCCGATGTTTAGGTTCCCACATCTGGTCACCCTACCTACCCACCCCTATATGTTTCTTAGAGAAGGCAAAGTCAGAGAAATGCCTCTCACACTTACAGCAGAAGAAGGTGTGGTTAGGTTTGTTCTGACCTTACTTCCTATGGGAGTTGATTCCATAGCCTTTGGCTAGCCCCTGAGAAAGCTCTCTCTCCTGTGCAGATGTGCTTCACTCTTTTATTTTGAGAGTTCCATTGTGCCGGAGGAGCAAAGTTGTTGACAACAGCAGGAGTGGCGGAAGTACCTTAAAAGTCCGTGTGTGGGCCTACAGATGCCTGAACTTTTAAAATGGGGTGGGGGGGGCATGGCCCCCTGCCCTCCTCCCATTCCAGCACCCCTGGACCACAGTCTTCATCCTGGAACATTATTGGATCTTTTAGATATCCCGAGTGCCATGGAGGCCTGAAAGATAAGAACTTTTAACTTGATTCATAATCTAGGGAAAATTGAGGTAGGGAGCAAATGACAGCTTTGATGGCCAATGTTGCTGAGGAGACGCGCTGCAGCATTCGGTACTGCTGGGAATTTCCTAACCACTGAAGACTTGCATAGGTATATTACATTGCTGGAGGCCAGCCAAGAAGGGACAAAGCCATCATTAATGAGCCCATCTCATAATTTGCTATGATGGGATGGAGTCTCCTAGACAACTAGCAATTATAGGAAGTGTTACTTGCAGATGCTGCTATGTGAGAGCTTAGCATCAGCAAGGAATCCAGGAGCACTCTGACGCTATGGATTGAATTGACCAATTGGGATATGTACAGTTGTTACCCTTTTTTGCAGGTTGTTTTCATTAAAAGGAGAGATTAATGATGGACTCAGTTTTTTTTTATGCAATTCTGTTCAACAAAAAATGTACACAACGTCCACTCTCCCTGAACACAGTGGAAATCAAACAGGAGGCAGTTTCTTTGCTCACAGTTCTAAGCCTCTTTCTAGACAGCAATCTGCCCCAAAAGCTCCCCCTCTCCATTTTCTCAGAAAGCCATATTGTTAGTGCATCTCTTACTGTGTGCTTGGCTTTCTGCTGCCTTCCTTGACTATTTCTTTTCACCACACACAGGATATGTCTTCACTTCAAAGACAAACCTGTAGCACCAAGTCTCAGAGCTCGAGTCTATTGCTTTGGGCTTGGGGAGTTTGGGCTTGTAGGGCTAAAGATAGCAGTGTAGATGTTCCTGCTCAGGCTGGAGCTGGGGTTTTAAAGCCTACCCTTGCTGGTTTTCAGAGCCTGGGCTCCAGCTTGAGCAGGAATGTCTGCACTGCTATTTTTAATCCCGTCACCCAAGTCTCATAAGCCTGAGTCAATTGATCTGGGCTCTAAAATCACCGAAACAGCTCTCAGTGATGCCCCTCTGCCCATATAAATCAGCTTTGACTAACTTGGCATGGGTCTGTTTTTGGGAATGGTGGCAATAGCTGAATCTATCTTATTCCAAAAAGGAGTTCAACTGCTGCTTACATTTATCTAGAATGTAGGATGGCTATTATGCCCAACAAGCTTCAGTGAGGCTTCACCCAACCTCATATTATAACAGTACCTTCAACCAAAGGAGACTGTACTGTGGCTGCAAACTCTTTGTGCCTTCTTTGCCCACCAGCAAAACCTCTGTCTTGCTTAGGATCAATTTCAACCAAGTGTTCATCATGAGCTGATTTCACCTAAGCACTGGGCCATCTTATTGACAGTGATGAAGGATAGATAGTTCTGGGTTTCAGCAGCATATTGCTGGCAGCAGCATGCTGCTGGCAGCATGTTGTTTGACACATGCACTTAGTGGACACATGTAGATGTTGAATATGACCAGAGACACAATCTATCATTATGGGACTCTACAGGTGAGGGGTCTAATAAGGCCTACAGATGCCTGAACTGTAGCCCTAACCCCCACGCCGCCCCACATCCCTATTCATTGGGAGTATCTTTCCAAAAAGGACTCAAATCACTGTAGCTTACTACCCCAGACCTCTGCCACTTCTCTCAGGCAAGAGAGCAGTATCTTATATGGTCGACAGCATTCAATGCTTCAGAGGTACCCAGGATCAGGAAAATTGAGGTCTATCCTCTATCTGCTGTCAGCAGGAGATCATCCATCAGTGCCACTAAAGCAGTTTCAGTTCTAACCACCATCCCATTTTCAACTTCCAATCACATTCTTCCTTTGTCGGCCAATTCCTTACTCTCTCCTAGCCTGTGCTACATTTTAACTTTCCTGTCCTCCATCTTCCTCCTACCTATTACCCACAGCTGTCTCTGCTTTTCAGATCTCTACAATCCGCATTTCTAGTCTCTTCTTTGCCTCTAACCAACCTGATTTCTCCAGCATATCTCATCCCTCTTCAGACGACAACCTCAAAGCATTCCTATATTGACATCCTCTGAAAGTTTCCAAATATCCTTGCTATAAACCCTGAACTACCTATTATCCTATCATATGCCTCTTCTGCAAAACTTGTCCTGCCTGTGTTTATACACTCCCTCCGGGTCGCATCTGTCCTTGTTCACTGTTAGTTATTATTTATACTCAAGACTTACCTGAGGCAAGTTCCTGTTTTAACTCATCTCTTTTGTCTATCTTAGATATTACCAAAGTCTTGTTTTGGAGACTCTCATCCTTTATGGACACCTCCTTCAGCCTGTGTCATCTGGGAGATACTGCTGAGAGGTTGGGAGGACGCATAGGGCTTGCAGATGTCTGGTCCTGTGGCCAGTTCCACTTGCAATACCGTGGCAGGCCAGGCGTCCTGAATGTGTTTCCGTAGCTGTGCAGAGATAGAAGAAGAAATTGTAGCCTGTTTCCAAGGCATATGATTTGCTAGTGAAACAGTGGGTGTTGTATAGGGCAGGGATTTTAAAGATTCTGCCACTTGGGAAGACCCCTTCCCTCTTTACTCCTATTCAAAGAGGAGAAGGGATGGAATGTTGCAACGAGAAGGTTCCATGGCAGTTGGGAATGACAGTTGGGGAGTGCCAGTTGTCTCCTCCTGACTGACTAACCTCATTATGTGTTTAGCACGAACAATGTGGGGTAAAAAAGACCAAGCTAACAGTAGTGCCAAAGCAGGGAGAAGAGCTGCTGTCCTAAGGCCTCAGGGGAGGACCAGACAAAGACATGTTAGGCTATGATGTAGTCAGAAGTATCTAGTTGCACGGGATTAGTTAATTTTGTTTCCTCGGTGCTAAGCTAGAGAAGTGCAATGAGCATTGGAGGAATTTTTGGTAATAGGTGGCCCCCAGCGCAGGTCCAATCTTCAAACCGCTCCAGGCCTGGCTGGTGCTCTGAGGGTGCCCAGGTGTCCAGTTTTCGATCAGAACATGCGGTCAAAAAAGGACCCTGGTAGCTCCAGTCAGCACGGCTGCATGGGCTGTTAAAAGCCCGGGCGGCGGTGCTCCGGGGCTAAGGCTGGGGCACCGCGCTGCACCCCAGAAGTGACGAGCCAGTCTGGCTGCTAGGCAGGGGGACCAGGGAGCTCTGCATGCTGCCCCCGCCCCAAGCACTGGCTTTGCACTCCCATGGGCTGGGAACCGGCCCATGGGAGCTGGGGGAGGGGGCTGCAAGTGAGTGCAGCATGTGCCGTAGAGCCTCCTGCCCCACTGCCCTGCCTCGAAGCCGGACCTGCTGGCTGGTGCCAGGGCACAGCATGGAGCCAGGACAGGCAGGCAGCCAGCCGTAGCCCCACTGGGACGCTGACCGGGAGCTGCACGAGTTAAGCCTGCGCCCCAAACCCCTGCCCCAGCCCTGAACCCCCTCCAAACCCAGAACCCCTTCCTGCACCCCCAGCCCCTCATCCCTAGCCTCATCCCCCAACCCTGACCCCCCCCCCCAAACCCAGAGCTCCTGCCTGCACTGCAGAGCCTGCACCCCCAGCCCAGGGCCCTCACCCCCCTGCACCTCATCCACCTACCCCAGCCCTAAATCCCTTCCCATTCCCTGAGCCCTTCATCCCTAGCCCCACCCCTGAGCCCTCACCCTCTTCTGCACCCCAACCCCCTGCCTCAACCTGCAGCCCCCTCCCACATTCCAAATCCCTTGGCCCCACCCTGGAGCCCTCACCTCCTCCACTACCTCAACCTCCTGCCCAGCCTAGTGCAAGTGAAGGAGGGTTGGGGAGAGCAAACCCCTGAGGGAGGGGGAATGTAGTGCGTGGAGGCGGGGTTAGGATGTTGGGTTTTGTGCTCAGAGAAAGTGGGCAAGCCTCAGTGCCCTTCTAAGCAACCAGTCTCCGGCTGTCCTGGCACGGTGCAGCCCTGCAGGACTTAGTTACACATTGTTGCCATTTTGCTTCCATGCTGTCTGTCCACTCCCCTTTGTCTGGCTGTAGGCAGAGGCTGTAACTTGCTTGAGGCAGGGAGTAGGGGTTGGAAATTCGCCCATGGAGTAGTTGTGAGAGGTTGGTGTAAGTGGATCCCTGGCTCGCCCTACACCGAAGCGGCTACTGCTGCAGCCTACTCCTCGAATAGCCGTAATAGCAGGGGTGAGGGCACCAGCAGGCTGTAATGCAATTCTATGTGTCCCCAGCCCCTGGGTGATAGGACAGGACCTGAGTAACGCCCTTGCCCTTCCTTTTACTCCTGCTCCGTGCACTGCCACCTGCAGCCAGCGCTCTGGGGCCATGGCTGCTCCTTGCACGGGTTAGGGGTGTGGGGCAGGAGTTCATATTGGCGGTTCTTGTGCTTCTGAAGGTGGCAGGGGCTGGCAGGCTGGGGGCATCCCCCCCGCAGCTACTTGAGGGCACTGCTCTGCAGGGGAGAGCAGGGAGCTCCCTCCCATCCAGCGATTTCCCTACCCCCCCCCCCCAGTTTTGTGAACTAGTTACATGCCAATTTAGTGACCCCCCTCCCCCTTTCAATTCCTGGGGAGGCCACTGGTCCCGGCCCTGTCCTTGACAGACAGTCTCTGGGAGACCACCAAAGGCACGCGCTTGAGGGGCAGGGCGGGGTGGATGGCACGCTCTCGTGCGCGCGCTCCCTAGAGGCCCAGCTCCGGCAGGCGAAGGGGCTGCTGGGAAGCGGTGAAGTCATCATTAAGCGCGCCGCTGTCGCTGCCCTCTGACGCCGCCGCCGCGCTTTGCCTCCGAAAAGGGTCCTCTGCTGCCGTCGCCACCCTCGCCCTGCTGCACCCGCGCTGGTGGGTACCTGGAGAGGCCGAGGCGGGGGCGCTGCCGGTGCTTCTGCGCCCGCGTTAGCCGGGGCTCGGCGGGCTGAACCGCTTCCAGTTTCCGCTTCATTCCCCCCCCCCCCCCCCCACGCCTGCATCATCGGTCCCTCCCCGCCCGCCTCCTTTTTGTCTTTGTCAACCAGGTGGCTCTGCCCGGGTGAGATAGGTGCGGGTTGGGGGCGCTGGGCGGGGACCTCTCCCGGCCTCTCGGGGAGCGGATTGAGCGTGGGGAGGGGATGGACAGGGCTCCTGCTTCGCCTTTCCCTGTGTGATATATTGCATTCGCCTCCCCCCCCCCCCCCCCATGGGCTTGTTTCCTCCTTGTCTCCGGGCCAAGGCCCGTCCCGGGCCATGCTGAGTGGGGGGTAGGGCGAACGACCCCTCGTTTTTCCTTCTTCCGCAACAGTTTCTGTGTCTGTTTGTTTCTTGTCTCGGTGCCTTTTGGTTTTGAGTAAGCCATGGGTGATTGTCTTCCCTTCTTTCTCCCAGAGAGACTGTAGAATCAATCCTGTCTCCTCTCTTGCAGGCAGCGGCCGGAGCTATAGGCTGAGATTATGAGTCTGTTTAATCTGGACCGCTTTCGCTTTGAGAAGAAGGCTAAAAAAGTGGAACAGGAAAATCCTCCACCTTCTCTTCCCATAGCTGAGATACCAGCTGCTCCTTCTCCTGCTCCAGCAGACAGTGCTGCTGGTGATGGTGGTGATGATGAGGTTACAGATGACAGCAGCAGGCCAGATACTCCAACATCAGATGTGACTGAGAAAACTGGTGAGTCGCGTGTTTGATTTGTGCCTAGCACAAACACATTGATAATGTATTTATAAGAGTAAAACATCTGCCCCACTTACAGCTTTCCTTCAGTACCTCCCCTTTCCAAATACCACTATTCCATTATAACTGCCTTAAAAGCATCAGACTCTGCCATAACATTTTCTTCTATAAAAGTGAATAGAGGGCTGAATCAGGATTTAAAAGGTCAGACTTGGAGCCTGCTGAGAACCAGTAATAGTGTTTCGTTGACTAAGACTAACCCAAAGCCTGACAATTTTTAAAACATATTGCCCTTTCTTTTATATAAACATTTCCATTGTAACTGAAAGCATTTTTATATTTAACAATACACATACATATACACACACACACACACACATCTACCTCTCAAGAAAAACATCCTAGAACCTCCAAAAACCAGAAGATGTGATATCCCCTATATACACCACTATGCAGATCTAATTTATCTGTGGAGTACTTTTAATACTACAGTGATGTGTGCTGTATGAAACCTTAATCTCTCTGCTGTTCAGTTACCACCCTCTGACCATCACATAGTCTTTTTCAACATCATCCATCAGCACCCCTGTGCAACTTGGCATGCAACCTTTCCATGACGTCAGTGCATCAACGTTGATGACTTTTCATTTGTTCTTAGTTCTCTCTTCCCTTTCTTCCGTTAGTATGGTTGATTCTCTCTCTATGTTTGACTCTCCTCTACACTTGACTCTTTTGCTCCTCTCTTCCATCAAATGGTCTGCCTTGCCTACTTCCAGCGCTGGCTCCTGCCAGTACCAGCTTCCTGCTTTTGCATTGTGGAACTCTCCCTTGCAGAAATCCTATGATGAGGGTAACTTCCTCCAGTACATATTTGTTCTCTATCCCTTCAGTTCTGTCAGTTTCCTAGCTAAACAGCTATACTTCTCCAATGTAATTGAATCCCAGCTGCCATTTTGTCACGTTTGATTCACTACCCAAACAATTCTGTCCTCTTGCTTTCACTTTTCCACACAGGATGTCATTGATTTCTTGCAAGAGAAAATGGACAAAATATGGTGTGAGTTCCCCTTTTTCTTACAACTCTTTCTTCCATCTCTGCTATTATTGATATAGAATTTTCTCATTTGTTCACCTCCTCTAACCCCTCCACTTGCCACAGTGACCCCCCTCCCTTGTGCCAACTCGCATTCTCTCTTACTCTTTCCCATAAACTCTCACTCTTCTATTGTTCTTCACCTCACTATGTAAGCATTTTGTAGCCTTCCCATCTTAAAACCCACCCTTTACCCCACTTGCCCCAGCAACTGCTCCCCATTTCCCTTTTTCCTTTAATTTCTAAGCTAATTGAATCTGGTGTTTATAACTGCTGTCTGGAATTCCTCTCTTCAAATTTCGATCCTAGATCTTTTTCAATCTGGCTTCTGCACCTTGCATTTCACTGCAACCACTCTTGTCGAAATCTCGAATGACATCTTCCTAACCAAAGCTCCGAACCAATACTCCATCCTTAACCTCCTTTATCTGTCAGCTGCCTTTAACAGTCTACCATGCTCTTCATTTTCTTGAAATCTTGTCCTTCTTTGAATTCTATGGTTGTGTCCTCTCGTGGTTCTCTTTCCTCTGTTTCAATCACTCCTGACTTCTTTGGAGCTCTTAAACTCTCTTCCTTCTGAGTGCTTCCCACTTCCTTCTTTGTGGATGATCACACCAAGCTTATCTGTTGCTCGGGCTTCTAACTTGGGCATTGTCTTTCATAGAATCATAGAATCTCAGAGTTGGAAGGGACCTTAAAAGGTCATCTAGTCCAACCCCCTGCTCAAAGCAGGACCAATCCCCAATTTTTGCCCCAGATCCCTAAACGGCACCTGCAAGGATTGAACTCACAACCCTGGGTTTAGCAGGCCAATGCTCAAACCACTGAGCTATCCCTCTTCCCCCCCCCCAAGTCTTTGATTAGGACTTCTTTCTAGGTCCTCACATCCAGGCTATGGCTAAATCTTGCCTAATATTTCTTTATAACATTGCTATAATACTGCTGTTTCTATATATACACAATAGCTAAAACTCTTATTCAAGCACTTATCTTGTATCTTGAATACTGCAAAATCTTTTTCTCTGGCCTTGGCTACTGTCTTGCTTATATTTATTCAGAATACTGCTGCAAAATATTTTTCTTAGTCCATTGCTTTGACATGTCACTCCTCTCTTTGCATCCCTCTATTGCTTCCTTGTTATCTGTTGTATCAAAACATAAGTCACTTGTCTTCACTTTCAAAGCCCTTTATAACCTATCTCCATCCTAGTTACTATCTCTCATTCGCTGTTAAAGTTGACTCCTCCCCCTAGTGAATCAGTGATGTCAGCCTTCATTGCCCATTCCTTACGTTTTCAAACAACCATGTTTGATTTCTCCCTTGCTGCACTTCACATTTGGGAGGAGTTCTCTGTAAGCATCTAGAAAACTATTTCTATTACCTTCCTTCAATTACCCTCCTTTGCCATGATTCCTACAAAAAACTTAACTGTTAGGCTTCTGGTGTGCAGAGACCACTGCCTATCATGCTGACCAATATTATTTCATTGTATCCTTGTACTTCCTATCAGTCTGCTGGTCTATCTGTTGTCTTATACTTGGGGCAGGTCTGCACTTAAAATGCTCATCAGAGCAGTAGTGCTTTAATGAAGACGGGGAGGACTCTCTCTCCCGTCGATGTAGTTAATCTACCTCCATGACATGAGCTTCTGCTGACAGGCGGTAACTATGTCAGTGGGAGAAGCTATCCCACCAACATAGCGCTGCTTACACTGGCACTTAGGTCAGTATAACTGCATTGTTCACAGGTGTGGATTGTGCAAACCCCTGAGCAATATAGTTATACCGAAGTAATTCCATAGTGTAGACCTGGCCTCCGATGGCAAGTTCTTTGGGACTACATTGTCTTTTTGTTCCGTGTTTGTATGTGATCCATGACTAGGGATCCTGTGTGCTGTGGGTGGTGGTGGTGGTAAGAATGTAAGCCTTGAGCGATGGCCCAGAGAATAGTTTGTCTGGTTTATCTGACTGGGTTGCCAACTTCATTTCTATTTGGATCAGATCTTCAGATTAATCTGTGAAGTCTATTGAGCTATCATAATAGTTGTCAATTAAAAAAAATCGGTCAATTTAATAATCACATTTACTTCTGAAACTGCTGGACTGTCTAATGTTAACAGCCCTCTTATATTTAAAAGCAAAGATTAAAGGAAAAAGTGTTTTCTCTTTTTTTAGTTTTTTCTTTGTATGTAAGCCTGAGTCAGAATTTCCACTTCAATCATTCTGTTTTCACTAGTTGTAGGGCTTGTGTGTAGCATCCACATAGAGGAGAGAGGACATATATTATTGTAAACACAAAAAGTGGCAGGGGATTTAAGGGCAGATGAGGTATCCAAAACTACTTAACTTATTTTCAATTAATTAATTTTCAAGTTGACTGTGAACCCTAAACAACGTCTGTTTAAGGGAGAAATAATTTGAAAGCTACTGTGCATACGCAACAGTTTCCCTCCCTCCATGCTTCATAATGTTCTTGGATTAGCATATGGAATGTGCGTGCAGTAGCTACACTAATGCAGGGCTTTGAAACTCAGGACAGCAATCTTGATTTGGTCTCTGTATAATGGATATACACCACACTTGGCATTGGCTAAGAATACATGTTCCCAGTGACCTCTGTTGGTGAGTAGGTTGGTTGTTGGTTTCTCAACTAGTTGGATCTTTCTTGTGGAATAAACTTTATTCATAGGTATAGAGAATGGCAATAGTTGAGCCAGTTGTTACAAAAGCATGGGTCTCTGGACAGATGAGAGTCAAATGGGTGCAATCTTCTGGCCAGATCCAGATGAAATGTGGGTGTTTATGTAACCAGCTTCATTTGGGTAAGCAAGTGCAGTGTTGTGTCTGAGAGCAACAGAGCAGCAGACCATTGTAACAATCCAAGGACTCATGCCTTTGATGGATGGAGGAGTTATGGATGAGAAAAGTACTTCAAAATGCATGTCTCTTCCTACCAGCATAACTAGGCTTGTCTGTGTTCAGCTTTAGCCAGCTGCTCTTCATCCAGTTATTTTCCGCAATATATTGCGGATTTCTCAATATGACAAAGTTTGAGAAGGAGAGGTAGTGTTGGGTGTTTGCTACTGCCACTTCAGCGTGTTCTATCTCACTAGTATTCCCAGTGGCTTCATGTAGATATTGAATTTGAGGGAGGGAACTGAGCCATGCAGCTGTTTTGTGCTTCTCCTGTGTGTGTTTATTCGTACATTAATTATCAAATAGGGCTGTTGAGCAACTAAAAAAATTAAGTGTTGTTAAACAATAATAGAATACTATTTATTTTAAAATATTTTTGGATGTTTTCTCCATTTTCAAATATATTGATTTCAATTAAAACGCAGACTATAAAGGGTACAGTACTAACTTTATTTTTGATTACAAGTATTTGCACTGTAAAAAAACAAGATATACTATTTTTCAATTCCCTCATTACAAGTACTGTAGTGTAATCTTTTTATCATGAAAGTTGAATTTACAAATGTAGAATTATGTACAAAAAACTTTTATTTTTTAATTCACTGTAAAATTTTAGAGCCTGCACGTCCCCTCAGTCCTACTTCTTGTTCAGCCAATTGCTCAGACAAGCAAGTCTGTTTACATTTGCAGGAGATAATGCTGCCCGCTTTTTGTTTACAATGTCACCTGAAAATGAGAACGGATGTTAGCATGGCATTGTTGTACCTGGTGTCGCAAGCTATTTTCATGCCAGATGCGCCAAAGATTCAGATGTCCCTTCATGCTTCAACCACCATTCCAAAGGGCTTTGTGTCCATGCTGATGACTGGTTCTGCTCAATAATGATCTACAGCAGTGCAGACCGACGCATGTTCATTTTCAACATCTGAGTCAGATGCCACCAGCAGAAGGTTGATTTTCTTTTTTGGTGGTTTGGGTTCTTTAATTTCCGTATTGGAGTGTTGCTCTTTTAAGACTTCTGAAAGCATGCTCCACACCTCGTCCTTGTCAGATTTTGAAAGGCACGTCAGATTCTTAAACCTTGGATCTAAGTGCTGTAGCTATCTTTAGAAATCTTGCATTTGTACCTTCTTCGCATTTTGTCAAATCTTCAGTGAAAGTGTTCTTAAAACAAACAACATGTGCTGGGTCATCATCCGCTAATGCTATAACTTAAAATATATGGCAGAATGTGGGTAAAACAGAGCAGGAGACATACAATTCTCCTCCAAGGAATTCAGTCATAAATTTCATTAACACATTTTTTTAATGAATGTTATCAGCATGGAAGCATGTCCTCTGGAATGGTAGCCCAAGGATAAGAGCATACGAATGTTTAGCATATCTGGCACATAAATATCTTGCAATGCCTGCTACAAAAGTGCCATGTGAACGCCTGTTTTCACTTCGAGGTGACATTGTAAATAAGAAGCAGGCAGCATTATCTCCCATAAGTGTAAACAAACTTATTTCTCTTAGGCCAGGTCTACACTACCCCCGTGAATAACGTAGCTGAAGTCGAAGTACCTTAGTTCGAATGAAAAAGCACTTACCCGGGGTCCACACGCGGCGCGCAGGCTCCCCCGTCGACTCCGCCTACTCCGTTCGTCGAGCTGGATTACCAGCGTCGACGACGGAGCACTTCCTGGTTCGATTTATCGCGTCTTGACAAGACGCGATAAATCGAACCCAGAACATCGATCGCGTGCCTCCGACCGGACGCGTAAGTATAGACCTACCCTTAGTGTTGACTGAACAAGAAATAGGACTGAGTGTACTTGTAGGCTCTAAAGTTTTACATTGTTTTGTTTTTGAATGCAGTTATATAACAAAAATCTACATTTGTAAGTTGCACTTTCAGGCTAAAGAGAGTGCACTACAGTATTTGTATGAGGTGAATTGAAAAATACTATTTATTTTATTTATAATCTTTACAGTCCAAATATTTGTAATAAAAATACTATAAAGTGCGCACTGTACACTTGGTATTCTGTGTTGTAATTGAAATCAATATGTTTGAAAATGTAGAAAAGTATTTATTACATTTCAGTTGGTATTCTATTGTTTAGCAGTGCGATTAAAATACTGATTAATTACAATTACTTTCTTAATTGTGATTTTTTTTGTTTAGTTAATCGCGTGAGTTAACTGCGATTAATCGACAACCCTATTATCAAAATACAGGACTGGTGTGACTTTAAGCCATGTTGTGGATAGCAGTTCTGCACATGGTATAAGTAATATTTTCACTTGCTCCCTCTGTAGACTTCTGTATAGGGGGTATTTAAGGTATAGAAACCAACTGTGTAAAGTACAACAGATTGTGTACTCACAAATATGAGCAGACATTCAGTGTGGCAGAAGGAGAGTTTTGTGGGATGTATTAGTGCATAGGCATTGGCTGCAGTAATGCATGTGCTGAGAGCTAGTACCCTAGATTTGTGATATGTAGTCTTTCTAAAGTCCACGAATGGTTTAAAAATAAATTGTTTTTAATGTAGGTTTTTCCCCCAGGGATTAAGATATTGCATTACATGCAATATTTTATCATCTTTAAAACAATTTATTTTTCAGCCTTGACAGTAGCCTTTGTAAGTGACGTAATTGTCTAGTTTCTTTTATGCCTGGGGTATGTCAGTTGAAAAATATTCTTTTCCACAAATGAATTGAACAATGTATGCCTTATTTGTGCAAGTGCACTTTAATTCCATCTCTAGTTCCCTCTTCTTTCCAGTCTTTTCCCACCACCTTGACTTGAAACGAAATTTGAAAGCTCGGGGGCTTGCACAGGTTAAATAGACGTCATTATTGTGAGGCATAAAGGAAAAAAACAATTTTATGTTCAGATCCTAGGTTGTTTCTCCAGGTCTTGCACTAGAAAAGTATCTTTTTATTTGGAAAGTAAGCACACTTTAATCTGGAGAGGATTGATACAAACATGGTCTCCATGATGCTTTTTTTAGAACAGAAATGTGCTGTAAGTCCATTATCAAAACTCATCACCTCCAATAGGCTTGTAATTTTAATCATTAATATTTTAAAAACAATAATCCTCAAAGCTCCAAACTTCTGAACAATCATAATGTCTTTGTCCTTGACGATCCCCTCTTCCTAGTCCTACTTGTGTTTTCATCTTACTTTTCTAAATTTAGACTGTAAACTCTACTCCTGGGCGAATTCTGCACCACTGTGCATTCTTCCCTGCAGAAAAATGACTTTCTGATGGGGAAGCAAAGAGAAGCCACAAGAGTGGTCACGGAACCCTCCCCAGCCGCTCAGGCACGTCATTTCAGGCGCCCGGACTAGCCAGCCTGGCAGAATTCAAGAGGGCTCTGGGTGCAGGGGCGTAGGGCTCTGGGTGCAGCCAGCAGGGAAGTAAATCACGGGGTGGTGTGTTTGCTGGAGACGCTCCAGCTGCTGGCTCCTACCCTGCACTGGGCTCAGCTGCTCATCCCGGCTGGACTGTGGTCTGGGGAGGACTTGCTCTTTCTTCTCAAGGGGTGGCTGGGGCTCGGTCAAAGCCACCCCCAGAAATCTCCCCTGGCTGCAGGAGGCTCTGTCCCCCTCCCCCACCCCGCTTCCTGCCCCCATCGCTCCTCAGCTGCAGGGGGAGGAGGGTCACTTTACAGGGAGCTGCCCCCCTATCTACCCCCACCCCCATCTGCCCAACCCCCCTGTGTCCGGAGTCTCCCTACCGGGCCTCAGCCCTCTGTATCCAGAGTCCCCTGCAGGGCCTCGGCCCCCTGCACCCAGAGCCCTCTTGAATTCTGCCAGGCTGAGCCTGCCAGCCCACACCTTGTGTGCCTGGTACAGAGGGACAGTTTGGGAATGTGTTTGGGGTAGGCCATGCCCTTGCACTGTGTAAGGGTCGGGTGCAGCCTCACCACCGAGTCCATGTGCCAGAGGGGCGGTACAGCCAGTGGTCTATGCTCCCCACTGCCATGCTGGAGCCACCACATTTACTTATTGATTGACAAATACAATTTGCAGAATGTTATGGTATTTGTGTGCAAAAATTGTATTTTTTTGGCACAGATCTCCCTTGGGAGTACAGTAGGAAACCTGTCTCTACTTTATAAAGTGCCGTGCATATCTGTGGAACTATAGAAGTAATATTTCTTGTGGTGTTGATGCTGATACTAAACTCAATACAGATCTCAAGTTTGGAATGCTTTTCAGTTTTATGCTGCTTTCGTAATTTGATTTTTCAGTGTTGTAGAATTTTGTGTTGACAGTGCTTATTGAGTGCGGTGTAGAGGGAAGGAAGAGGGGATTGGTTTTTGCCAGCTGTGCTTTTGCACCTATGGGCAGATGGGGTGGTGGTAACTAGGAATCGGTTGAAGCTTTTTGCGTTAGGAAGAGGATACGTCCTACTCCTTGCTCCCTTGTAAATAGACAACTGGCTAGAAATTCTTTTGGGGGACTTTAACTTCTAGTCTACCGTCGCTTCAATCTTTGACAACAACCAGATGTTTCCCATCTCTCCTAGTATCTGCAGCTGCCTCCCTTAATGGCAGATAGGTATATAGCTGTGAAAGATAAGAATATTGACATACAGGTTGAACCTTTCTAGTCTGGCACCCTCGGGACTTGACTTGTGCCGAACCAGAGAATTTTCCAAACCACGGGAGGTCAGTATTGTAGCGAGTGGGTCTCTCTTTATTTTTATATCTCCGAGGCGAATAAACGGAACAATGCTTGCAATGCCGCCTAGCCAAGGCTTACCGGCTCTCTTCATAACAAAGTATTAGTGTTGTTACTCAATTTTACTGAATTGGCACAAGGAAATAGATAAAGTAGATAGAGCATAAAAAACATAAAATAAAATCATGCTGGACCACGGATGTTGCTGGACCAGAGTGTGCCGGACTAGAGAGGTGTTCAACCTGTATAAACTTTTGTCATTAAAATGTGAGTTAACACTAAATTGAGCAACAGCAGAGATGCCAACCCTCCCCAATTTTCAGGAATCCTCCCAATTTTTTTTTAACATGTAATTATGAAATTACTAATTCAAGCTTAAACCTACTAATTTTTCAAGCACACATTAATTCATATGCAATTTTGTTATACATAAAGTAAAAAACAACAACACTGGACTGTGTAGCAGGATCCACACAGGGCAGTTGGAGTGCAGTGTGCAGCCTGGGCTCATGCAGTGAATCTGACCTCCCAAGCCCCACTGACAGTTGCTGCGGCTTGTCTCCTATCAGACCCTCACTGCACAGTCTGCGGGGCAGGAGAAGGCAGCGCGAAGGGGAGAAAGGAATGTGAGAGAGGAGGGAGAAGAGAAGGAGAATCATCCCTGGCAGGAGGTCCGGGTCTGGGACTGGTGAAGGTAATTAAAAGACCTAGGCGGCATAGGAAGGCAGCTTTCCTAGGGCCTGTCCTCCCCTTCTTCCTGTTTTGGGTGTGGGTGGGGAGCACAACAGGGGTGGTTTGGTGGACCAGGTGTGTCCCCCTCCCTTTGGCTATAGAGTGGGAAAGAAGGGGGAGCAGTCCTGTTTTTTTTTCAAGGGAGGGGTGAAAGAGAGCTCCAGGCAACCTCCCTAGCTTTTTTCATAAACCTCCCTAAAGTCTCAGAGCAAGGTTGACATCTCTGCTGTTGTTACCAGCTGCTTGCAGATTCATGAAGCCACTGTTTTGGTTTCTGTTTCCCGTTTGGGTACCATATTGCCATCATGCTGTCTAAAAACTTTTTTAAAACAAAAGCTTACGTTTTTCAGTCAAATTTCACAGCGTAGTTGGGATTCTGCAGTCTCTTACTTGATAGCAGAAGCCTGGAAAGCACAGGTTTCTGCATGTGTGTGCGCCATTTTGAATCTACACTAACTAGACTGAATTTCCAAAGCTTTTCTGTTTAATAATGAAGCGTCATAAGATTGGCGTGTAACAGTTGCTGTAGAGTGAACAGTAGCATATAGAAAAAACTACTGTCACTGGAGGAAACAAGTATATCACAAAGTGATAGCGAGATCAAACTTCTGGCAGTAAATCAAAGGGCAAGTCTATCCTACAGCACTACATTGGTGCAGCTGCACCACTGTAGCGCATCTGGTGAAGACTTGCTATGCCAATGGGAGAGCTCTCTCCCACTGACATAATTATTTCACCTCGGTGAGAAGCGGAAGCTATGTTGGCGGGAGAGGGCTTTTTGCTGACACAGTGATGATGTGAGCATCGTGAAACTTGTCTCTCGAGGATGGAGGAGTGGGGAGAGCTTTTTCCCACCCCTGAGCGATGTAAGTTGTATTGATTTAGGGTGTAGTGTAGACCTGCTCTAAGTTTCACTACAAGTCTAAACATTTCAGAGAATTTTATCAGTTTGATAAAACAAGAGTTTCTCTGCTGAAGCAGAATCCCAGAAAATAAACATGTTCTCTATTTTTACTTTTGATTTAGTGAGAAGAGTGGATCGTTGCCTCATCTTTTAGCTATGCACAAGGCCATCCTCCACAAGAGGAGCTTTCTTGCTTTTTTCATCTCAGTGGACAAATGCCAGGAATTATACAAAACTTTTTTTTCTCCTATAGAACCTTTTGTATTAGCATATTCCAATGTTATCTTAAATCCTGTGGCCTTTCATTTTATTAATGGCTGATGACTTAGTTTTCCCCTAGAATATTGATGGTGTCTTGGTTATGGTCACGGTCCACTTGTTCAACCTTGCCAGGATCCAAGTTCAAGTTTTTACTTGATTGTTCTGTTGACTCTGCCTTGTTGTACAAAGCCCCGTTATGTGTCAGCAATACATTTTACAATGTAATGGACAAGTTTTCCCCCTCAAGTCTTAAAATTCATACTGTTTTTTAGAAATTTCCACAGTGTCAGTAAATTGCTTGCGGTCATATACTTAGTTTATCTAAGTTTCTGTCAAACACTGCTACAGTACCTTGCAGGTTATTTTATATTTATTTCCTGCACGGTTGCGTTCTTACAGCAGACTCCTTCTGCAGCTGTCATAGTCTCCACTGCATGCTCTTTCCCTCCTCCTTCAGTCTTGCATGCCTCCAGGGTCTGTAATTTTTCTCATCATGAAGGAAATCATACGGCTTCTGTCTGAACTTATTCTAGTTACTTGCCATACTGTCTTGAGCAGTTTTTTCTAGTTCTACTCATTTAAAAAAAAAAAGGAAATAAAGTTTTAGAATATGTGGGTAAGACATGGGGCTTCTACCTCAGATCAGGGTTCTTGACTGCCACATAATTCCTATGTATTCTTTGGAAAACCACTTGAAACTGTATTCTTTAACCCATCTGAAAAATGAGTATGTGAAAATTCCCACCTATTACATTACACACCAAAATGTGCACTTGGAAGAGCATGTCTGTGTTGCAATAAAGCGCCCGTGGCTGGCCCCTATCGGCTGGCTTGGGTTGCTGGGCTTTAGCAGTGTGGACTGTAACCGGAGTATGACATACTGGTATGGGAGCTGCCTGAGCAATATCTCCCCGACTAAAGCTATCTGAAAGAGAACAAACAGCATAATGAAACGACATCTAAGGCTATGTCTACACTACTACTTATGTCCGCAAAACTTAGGTCATTTAGGGGTATGAAAAAACACCCCCGGGAGCGACATAATTTTCACCGGCATAAGTGAAAATAGTGTGTACAGTGCTATTTTGGTGGGAGAGCTTCTCCCACTGACATAGCTACTGCCGCTCATTGAGATGGTTTTATTATATTGACAGGAGAGCTCTCTCCCATTGTCATAGAGCAGCTATACGAGCAATCTTACATCGGCACTGCTACATCTGTACAGCTATGCCGCTGTAAGCTCTCAGGTGTAGACATGGCCTAAGCTACAGATATGCTTCTAGTGTAAGTGAACCCACCCTCACCAAATATACCTTAAATCTCAAACTTAGTATTCTGTGGTGCTCCAATCACCACTTCCATCATCCACTCAAGTGAATGAGTAAAAAGGACTGACTGGAGGCATGGGGAAGGCTTGGCTTGAGTGGAGATGTACTCCCTCTGACCCCATCTTAGATTTATGCCACTAAAGATTTTAGAAGGAAAGGAGATGTAGGGAGCCATTTGTTTAACTGGAAAACAGAGCTCAGAGCTGCAGTCTCTACACATGCTCCTTTTCAAATCAAAGGGACTTAATTTCCAACCCAAGAATTAAGGTAGTCTGGGCACTTTTGAGTAGAGTGAAAAGCCGCTTGGAATAGTTCCATGACGTCTGGGGTGGCCTGGAGATCTTGAGTTTGATTCAAAGTCATTGTTCATGTGGAAATTTAAGTCTGCTGTATGCCTCAGCAAATCCAAGACCAAGTTCGTTAAGTAATTAATTGGTCAGCCTAAGCATGAAGTCACAGGTGTCACAAGGTGGGTTATACAAGTTTGGCTTGTAACCCAGCAGTTGTTCTCTTTAATAGCCATATTCATGTTTTTGAATGGCTTTTGTGTTTAAAGCTATTGGGTATTCAAACATAGGAATTTGTTCAACTAGAGAACTTACATGAGAAGTCTGCTGATGGAAACCCATGGATTCTGGGGAGTCGTCAACACATAATGGTGTGAGCTTTATTTTAATCGTCAGTGTTTTTCAATGAAAGATCATAACTTTTGTGGTGAGGCTTTAGTTGCACTGAAACATTTTGAATTTATATTCTTTTCTCCGTCCTCCAAATGGCTTGTACAGAAGACTCCAGTGTCCCAGAAACCCCAGAAACAGAGAGGACAAAGAATGTATCATCTTTCAGGAATCGAAGAGGGATACAATTCATTGATGTGTCTTCGGATAGTGAGGATCAAGGACCACCAAACTGTTCCAGTACAAAACAAGACAGTGTTCCCATGAGTGAGGTGATTGTAATGTAAGTCTTTACCATACCAGTCATCTGTAGTATTCATATCTTCATTTGTGAGTTCATGAATTTTAATGTCCTACTTTAAAAAAAAAAAAGAAAAGTTCATTTCATGTGTGCTGACTAAATGCCATGTTGGTTTTGAATGTCTCCACTAACCAGGCTGTATTGAGCTTTCATCTCAAAAAGCTTCACCTCTTTAAAGAGTTGTCTTCCTCTGAGTACTCCTAGTTCACTGGAGAAATCCCAGAATACATGAGTTTCAATGATACTTCTGGTATTTATCACATTATGGGCAATTTTCAGTGAATTCAAGCACCACCAAGAGGATTTCTCAAATTTCAATTTTAAAAGGTTAGCTGAAGTGTTTATATATATATATATATATTGGCTTTTACTTTAGCTTGCTTGCTTTCATCCTGGTTTTATAGACAGATTAGTTCTCATGTAGTGCCAAAATTATCGAGTGACCAGAGGCCTCAAGTTAATGGAAATTATTCCTTCACTATAGCTTTCGGAAGTCTTCTTCAGAATTGCATAATGCTTTTCAGTTTCTCTGCCCCTGAGGAAGCACTGTTGATAGATGGTCAGGTGTTCCTTCAGGGCATAAACTTTATATAGTGAAGAGAGTCCAACACACAAATAGTTATGCATACATACATGGCTCGACTTTCAGAATTGTTGAACGTATGACGAGTCCTATTGTAGAGACAAGGTGGATGAAGTAATATCTTTAATTGGACCAGCTTCTGTTGGTGAGACAGACCAGCTTTTGAGCCACACAGAGCTCTTCTTTAGGTCTGGGAAAGGTACTCCGTGGATTCTTGTACTGATTTAACTGAACTGGTAGAAAAATCTATATAGTTAATCAGTGCAGTCCCCTAGTATGGATAGAGCTGTGCAAGTAAATGACTTTTCATTTTATTGTATGCAATGTAGTTTTAGCCATGTTGGTCCCAGGATATTAGAGTCAAGGCGGATGAGTTAAAATCTTTAATTGGACAAACTTCTGTTGGTGAGAGACAAGCTTTCAAGCCACACAGCTCTTTTTTAGGTCTGGGAAAGGTACTCTGAAGGTTACAGCTAATGGCAATAGGGAACTGATTGTTTAGCATAAGTAGTTAGCACATACTCTCTGCAGTCAGAGATTTAAATGGACCACTCTACATTGAATGGTCCCTTAGAATATGTGCTAACTACTGAAGCACTGACCTGAAGAGCTCTGTGTCACTTGAAAGCTCCTCTCTCTCGCTAATAGAAGTTGGTCCAGTTAAAGATATTACCTCACCTAACTTGTTTCTCTAATATCTTGGGACTGATATGGCTACAACTACATTGCATGGGTCCTATTGTAGTCAGTGGAAACTGCTAGGTTTTCAGCACTGTTGAAAAGTAGGTCAAGAATATTTAAAAAAACAAATGGTGAACAGAACGGTGCCTCTCTCCTTCTTCTGTTGCTGCTTTTTCCATTTGTGGTGAAACTGGGGATTCTGTTACATCATCTCAAAACACTCTCTCGAGGAGAGGTTACATATCAGGTTTCTACTCCCACCTCTTGGGTGGGTAGGAACAGAAGGAGACACGGGGAAGGGACAATGGCATAAGGGTCTGTAACCATTAGAACACAGTCCCCTTTAGGCCATGGAATAGAGGCCAGGATTCCTGAGTCTCAACATGTCTTTGCTATCCAATAAATAGCTGTGAAGCCACTGGAAAGGGAATGTCTGAGCCACGTAGAGGATGAAAACCTACTCCTGCTATGGGTTACACCATTAGCTCAAGTGGCAGAAGAGTGCTGGGGTTCTAAAGGTTACAACTAGAGCTTGTCAGAAAACTTGTCAAAAGTTTTCATCTGAGGGGAAAAAGTTTTTACAAAGTTCTGTTGGTTGAATCTCAGTTGTGAAAAACTTTGAAATTTGTTTACATTGGAAAAAAAACTTATTTGAATTTTGAAATTTGGTTTTCAATTTTTTCATTTTAATTTTTGCATTACTTCATGACATCATATAGTTTAAGATTTTGTGCAATGGAATTTGTTGCCTTTTTATGGTTTGTTTTTTTAGAAACTCGGTTTTGTTTATAATTTCCTATGCTAAAAGAACACTAAGGCTGCAAAATCAGACACTCAAAAGCTGGAAAATGCCAGAAGTAAGGTTGTAGAAGCGACAAAGGGTCCTGTGGCACCTTATAGACTTAACAGAGGTATTGAAGCATAAGCTTTCGTGGGTGAATACCCACTTCTTCGGATGCAAGCAGTAGAAATGTCCAGAGGCAGATATAAATGTGCAGGGAAGATTCAGGCTAGAGATAACGAGGTAAGCTTAATCAGGGAGGGTGAGGCCCTCTTCTAGCAGTTGAGGTGTGAACACCAAGGAAGGAGAAACTGCTTTTGTAGTTGGCTAGCCATTCGTAGTCTTTGTTTAGTCCTGAGCTGGTGGTGTCAAATTTGCAAATGAACTGAAGCTCTACAGTTTCTCTTTGGAGTCTGGTCCTGAAGTTTTTTTGCTGCAGGATGGCTACCTTTAGGTCTGCAATTGTGTGTCCAGGGAGGTTGAAGTGTTCTACAGGCTTTTTTATATTGCCATTCCTTATATCTGATTTGTGTCCATTTATCCTTTTGCGTAAGGACTGTCCAGTTTGACCGATGTACATAGCAGAGGGGCATTGCTGGCATATTATGGCATATATAACATTGGTGGATGTGCAGGTGAATGAACTGGTGATGGTGTGGCTGATCTGGTTAGGTCCTGTGATAGTGTTCCTGGTGTAGATATGTGGGCAAAGTTGGCATCGAGGTTTGTTGCATGGATTGGTTCCTGAGTTAGAGTTATTATGGTGCGGTGTGTAGTTGCTGGTGAGAATATGCTTCAGGTTGGCAGGTTGTCTGTGGGCGAGGACTGGCCCGCCTCCCAAGGCCTGTGGAAGTGAGGGATCATTGTTCAGGATGGGTTGTAGATCACTGATGATCCGTTGGACAGGTTTTAGCTGAGGACTGTAAGTGATGGCCAGAGGAGTTCTGTTGGTTTCTTCGGTTTGTCTTGCAGCAGGAGGCTTCTGGGTACACGTCTGGCCCTGTTGATCTGTTTTCTTATTTCCTCATGTGGGTAGCGTAGTTTTGAGAGTGCTTGGTGAAGATCTTGTAGGTGTTGGTCTCTGTCGAAGGGGTTGGAGCAAATACGGTTGTACCTCAGTGCTTGGCTGTAGACAATGGATCGTGTGGTGTGTCCGGGATGGAAGCTGGAGGCATGCAGGTAGGCCTAGCGGTCAGTGGGTTTTCGGTATAGGGTGGTGGTAATGTGACCATCGCTTATTTGCACCGTGGTGTCTAGGACGTGGACTTCCCGTGTAGACTGGTCCAGGCTGAGGTTGATGGTGGGGTGGAAGCTGTTGAAATCGTGGTGGAATTCTTCCAGAGTTTCTTTCCCATGGGTCCAGATGATGAAGATGTCATCAATGTAGCGTAGATAGAGAAGGGGCGTGAGTGGACGAGAACTGAGGAAACGTTGTTCCAGGTCAGCCATAAAAATGTTGGCATATTGTGGGGCCATGCGGGTGCCCATAGCGGTGCCACTGGTCTGGAGGTATATATTGTCACCAAATTTGAAATAATTGTGCGTGAGGATAAAATCACAGAGTTCAACAACCAGTTGTGCTGTGGCATCATCAGGGATACTGTTCCTGACAGCTTGTATTCCATCTGTGTGTGGGATGTTTGTGTAGAGAGCCTCTACATCCATGGTGGCTAGGATGGTGTATTCTGGAAGATTACCAATGCATTGTAGTTTTCTCAGGAAATCAGTGGTGTCACGGAGATAGCTGGGAGTGCTGGTGGCATAGGGTCTGAGTAGAGAGTCCACATATCCGGACAGTTCTTCAGTGAGAGTGCCAATGGGGCGTCCAGGATTTCCAGGTTTGTGGATTTTGGGTAGTAGGTAGAATAACCCCGGTCGGGGCTCTAAGGGTATGTTGATTTGTTCCTGTGTTAGTATAGGGAATGTCCTTAGTAGATGGTGCAGTTTCTTAGTGTATTCCTCAGTGGGATCGGAGGAGAGTGGCCTGTAGAATTTGGTATTGGAGAGTTGTCTGGCAGCCTCCTTTTGGTAGTCAGACCTGTTCATGATGACAACAGCACCTCCCTTATCAGCCTCTTTGATTATAATGTCAGGGTTGTTTCTGAGGCTTTGGATGGCATTGCGTTCTGCACGACTTAGGTTATGAGGCAGGCGGCGTTGTTTTTCCACTATTTCTGCCTGTGCACGTCGGCGGAAGCATTCTATGTCTAGGTCCAGACTGTCATTTCGACCCTCAGGAGGAGTCCATGTGGAGTTCTTCTTGTGCTGTTGGTGGGAGGGTATCTGTGTATCTGTGCGATGTTCAGTGTTATCTTGAAAGTATTCTTTGAGTCGGAGACGGCAAAAGAAGTAAAGAAGTAAGGTTGTTTATGCAGTTGTTTTAATTATATGATTCACAGAACCACAGCCTCGTTGATCTACAGAGCACAGCCAATCCTGTGCACTGAATTGGGTCTATGTAGTGAATTAGGTTGTTGTCTATAGCAGTGTTTCTCAGCAACTGGTTTGTGGACCAGCGCCAGTTCCTGAGATCTCTGACACCGTTTAGGAAAGTATCAAGCCAGTCCCTGGTATCGAAAACGTTGAGAAATGCTGGTTTATAGGATCCCTGCCTCATAATATGCCAAAGTTGGAAGGTGTGTGGTGGAGGAGGTGCAAGCTTTTTCACATTAGCCCCTTCTTCAGCTTTTAATCCCTCTTCCCCCAGACTTCTATCCTTCCTTTCCCCTGAGCTCCTGCTCCTCATTCCTTTCCCCTGCGTCTCTTCCTTCTCTGTTCCTCACACGTCTGCGTTGGAGTGAGGCTACATAGATCTTTCCCAAGCTGCCATCGTGCCAGCATGGGGACCATTGAGATCACAGGAGAGAGGATCTCTCTCTCTCTCTGTTCCAGTGTCTGGTGCCATATTGGCCCCTGCTAGTAACAATTGTGGCGAAAGTCCTGCTCAGCCCCTGAATTCCTGGGGTGGGAGCATGCTCAGTTGCGCTGTGGGATAGCACATGTAGTCATGCTGATATGTGGGAACTGCTTGAGGTTGCAGCATGCTCTTGCAAACAGTCTTCAGAGAATGTAGGTGTCAAATGCTAACAAGTCTTAACTGAGCAAACTGCAATTTTTTTTCAGAGGAATCTTACTTGCCAAATTTGGGGGAATGTTTACAGGGATGGTAATTCTGACACCTGAGCAGTCCCCCCCCACAACCACCATTGCCAAATTTCAATGTATCAATGTTCAATGTAACCCTTGCCCTGCTCCAATGTATGTTGCTGTTAGTTATTGAGCAAAATAGTTACTTTTTTTTAATGTAGGTAAAATGTATTTTTCCTTAATCTTGTTCTCTGAGACAGCTAAATACAAACTAGCTAAATTAGACAGTAAAGTAGGAAACTTCCATTTAGGTCCCGCCTGTGCTACAAAACTAAACATAAACTGAAATGTGGTTCCATTTTGTAGGGTTGCCAGTTGTGCGTAAGCCTTATAGATTTGGATATATCCAAGGCTTTGGTATATATTGGTGACACAGTTAAAACAAAATTAGGTTCTGTCTACGCTGCAAGATGGAGGCACATTTTAATATATTTAAAGTATTGTAAGTAGGTCTTTTCACGTGGTTCATTTTGTAATTTAGATGACATCCTGGATATGGATTTGATCGTTCCCTGGCAATGTGGACAGGGCCTTCACAAACTCAGTCGTTTTATTTCTGGGGAAAATTTATATTGGACCTTTTGAGCCTGAATTTTAGTTTGATAATGCCGTAATCTATTTCCATTTATGAAAGAGTGAACTCCGATGGTACTGACAAGACACAGGTAGTGACGTTACCCGTTGATGTAAATCATTCTGTTGGCTTCTGTTATGTTGGCTGGCTATGCAACACAATAGGTAACAGCCCTACCCCAGATTGCCACCCTCAAATCAGAAAGTAGTTCACTGGTATTGTTAGGCTAATGTACAGTAGACTTCTGTGAATTGTTGAAGCTTCATATTGTTCTGAACAGTAGATAACAAGAAAGATACAACCAGGTCCACTGCTATGCTGGATATTAGTAGTTTGCAAGACTCAAAGATATCTTGTAAAAAAAAATTGGGGTTGTGCTATTTTTTGTTTTATGGTGAATGGAAAAGGCCTTTTTTCGAGAATTTTTTCCTGTTAAACTGTGCTGTCAGTGATCTGTGGTTTCAATTCTATTAAATTGTTTCTAGTTTCTTTCAAAGAATGGTAATACATGAACAGCTGCCTTATATGACGATAAGCTCATGTAGTGCTACATTTTCACTGAAAAATTATGGGGATGCTAAAACAGAATTCCTAAGTAGATATAAGTCTCATTTCTTTTCCTTGTATGGTAGCTCTGAACAGTCTGAAGATGAAGAGACTGAAGATCTTCCACCTACATTTACATATATAAATGATGCAGACCAATCACCAGACATGGATGAGGAGGAAGACATCAGAGATGCTAAACTCCAAACACTGAAGGAACTCTTTCCGCAAAGAAGTGACCAAGAATTATTACAAGTAATACTGTTTGGTTTTGCAGCCTATTTCCTAGGCAATATGTGTTTTGGGTTTTTTTGTTTTTTTTTGTTTTTTTAATGCCTTCCATATGAATGGAGGAAGAACTTTTAAATTCTTATTAGCAAAAGCTTATTTCTATTTGATAAGATTTTAAAATTTAATTACTATGCTCCTAAAAAGTCCCCCTTTACAGCTTTTACATTCTTCTTTAAATATATTTAAAACATGTTCGTGCAAATGAGGCTAAACTGTTTGCTAAATAACTTACAGAAAAAAAAACACCTGTTTAATAGAGGTTAGCCTTTTCCTCTCAATCAGTAAAAATAATCTTCAGCCCTATTTAGACAGGCAGAGTAAGGCAACCCATGTTTGCGGATCATCAGCCACTATATCGTTTTTTTTCTAGTAGAGTCAAAGGTATGGACTTCAGTCCCAGTTATCCTAGAACTTTTGTTTCATAGTCCTAGTCCTTAGTTCCTTGCAATATAAATGAAACCTAGACTTACTGCTTTGGGACTTCATGAAGGAGAATTTCCATACAGCCATTACCATATCATACCATTAGTCTCAGGTGGGCTGCCTAATGCCTATTGGCTGCTGTTGTCACGGTATGGACGCTTGCTTTTAAGCCCATCTATATTATGTAATGATTGACAGCTGTACCCTTCTTTATGTGAAATTTATTCTGTGCCATTTTCCTCCGATTAAGACCTCAGTCACATCTGTGCAACTTCAATGGAACTACTACACACATGTATCTATGGCACTTTTATATGGCCCCCATTGCCATAGTATATGAGCACTTCTCAATCTTTACTGTATTTATCCTCATTGTACCTCTGTGAAATAGGAAAATATTCTCCCCACTTTACAAGTGAACTAAATGACTTTCTCAGGGTCTCACAAGTAGGCTGTGATGGATCAGGGTATCAAACCTGTGTATTTCTTGTCCCAGGTAAACATGCTAACCACTGGGCTATGCTTCCTTTCTGAGAACTTAAATAATAAGTGAAGGCTTAATTTGAAGATGGCACAGGTGTCACTGGTGATGTGTAGATGGGGAAAGAACCCATCTTGACTTTCAGATGTCAAAGTGAGTGTTCAGAGCTGGTTGTTGGACATGGGGAGAGGTGGAAGTTCTTTGAATGGTCTCAGCACATTACCACTGTTGGGGAAATGCCAACCAGTGTAGTAGAAGCGGTGCCTGTTGGAGTACCCACAAGCCCCACCCCATAGCTCTAAATGTTTGAGGCAGTGCTATAAAGGGGGCAAGGTGCTTCAATCATCTTAGTTTTTTCCAAATGTGCTAGTGTATGAACCTGGAACTTCTGGCTGCTCTTACTCAAACTTAGCTCTAAAACAAAAATGAACTTTAATCCCTGTATATAGTTGCATTTTATTGTTTTAGTGTAGTTTTAGGGAATAAATCTCTGCTAGCTTAGTTTTTTTTAAAGCCTTGGCTTTTAAGTCAGCCAAGTTGAGTCTCCTTTCACGATAGCCTTTCTGGGTCCTTCCTGAAACTTACCTTGGTCCTCACTGCTTAGTATCTTTCCAAGTGGATTGGTGTTGTATTGAGGTATGTGGGTGCTCAGACTGGCACTGTTGCTTGAGAGTGCCACTCTGCTCAGCTGTAGGTGCATGTTCTCAATAATGGGAATGTGCAGAGGATCATTGTGAAGGACGATAATTAATAGTAAGAAATCTTTTTTTTACTTGTATACTGTGTAAATTTGGGCTGGAAAATACAAAGTACCGTTTTTAGTGTCACTTTTCAGGGAAGAATTGCACTTCACAGTGCAGTAAGAGTCAGAAAAATGACTAAATATTACACTTTATTACCCAGTAGATCTGCTCCCTGATTTGTGTTCAATCATATCTGCTGACTTAAGTGACAATTTTTTTAGTTGTTAACGGGAACTCCTGTTAGCTGAATTGACTGCATTGTCATGAGAGAGTAAGAAGGCTTCTTCTGTTTTAGTTCCCTATCAACAGAATTTTCTAAATTCTAATGGCAGGGCTAATTTTTGCCCTTGTTTGCACCTGTGCAACATTCTTCTGGGCATTGTAAACAACAATTGGGATTGTAAACAACAGTCCTTTTGTCACCTGTTTTTGCATGAAAGTTCCGGTACAATCTGTCCTGCCAAGCCCTCAGGAAATGAACGATTTCAGGGTGAGTGGTGCTTGCTTAAGACAGCTACCCTATTGTAGTGAACCCGAGGCATTGTGTAATGATTAAAATTAGGGGTGAGAACATGGACTCCATCTAGGTCACTGACTCGTTCTATGACCTGTGGCAAATTACTTCATGTGTAAAATGATCGCAACACTTTAGAGGTGTTGAAGTTCACAAATTTATAAAAATACTGAGAGCCTCAAATGCCAGAGGTTATGTAAGGGGAGGGAGAAGGGTCTGTTCCTAGGATTGGGAATAAGAATACATATAAACTCCCAGAGCAGCACGTGATACCCTAATTATGAACATGATCAAGAAAGTCAACAGATATCAAAGACGTAACACGAAGTAATAAAACTTCTAAATAGAGAATGTTTATATTTACAACTAGATGGAATTTTAAGCTTCCAACGCTGTCATTTTAACTAAGGTAAGTTTTTGAAGAAATTAAAAGTGAACACTGATGTGTTCAGAATATTCAAGAAGCGCAACAAGTGATAATTGCGTTCCTGAAGGGCAGTATTTCAGTCCATATTTTTGCAGTGCTTCCAAGGCAATAACTGGCACCTCTAATTGGCTTGGTTAATGACTGAATGTTACCGTGGTTAGATTGGACTATAAATGTTGTAAAACAGTGAAATAATAGTTTCAACCATTACTTAGCAGCTTTTTTCTGTTCAATTTGTCACTGATCACTTAATTTTTCTCTCGTTAGTTGATAGAATCAACGAGCACAATGGATGAAGCAATAGCTGCTGGTCTGAAGTTTAATGATGAAGGTATGTAGTAATCTTTACCACTGGAACATTATACTAATTATGCATTATTCAGGAAGATTTTTCACATTGCAGCAAACTTGAGGGGAGGATATTTAAATTGAAGTGCAATAAAACATGTATGCAAAGAGAAAAATATTCACACAGTTTAATTTTTCCCTTCAGTTAAACTGTTTTAGATTCTTTCCATGCTCTCTCAATAAAAGGAAAGTTTGGTGGTTTCTGTAGCTCAAGGTTGCTTTAATTTATTGACCCAAAATGATATACATTATTGCTGGCTTCTCTGTAGAACAGGAGTTGCAGATTGATTAATTATGGGGCAGCGATCTTGTTGGCTTTTTAAAAAAAATTTCATATGCAAGGGAACTGTAATGGAGTACCAGAGCTTTTTACCTCTAGATCTTGTTCAAATTCAGCCCAACTCAATATTGACAGTCATTTTATCTGGTATAGTGGCCCATGTGAAGTTGGCCACTAAAATCCAGTTGTCTGGATTCTAATTCTGAATAAACAAATGCCTACATATAGATGTACCTTTTTATAGTAGTATATTCATGGTTTGTTGTGAATTCAGTCTTAAAGTTTTCCTCAAAGGACCTGTTGAGTGTTAGCTCAGTAGTTTTTGTCATTAATGGTGAATGCAGGGAAGCAGCATAAACATCTCTAGTTTCAGATAAACTTTTATTAGCAGTAGCTATTTTCTTCAGGGCTTTTTCATGAGTAAATTTATCCTGTAAGGTTCTTTGCGTAGGATTAATGTTTGACATATTGAGTCAGAATTGTTGGACTGTTAGCCTTCTTGCATAGCTCCATACATTTGTGGAAGCTCTAACAAACTCTTTAGGCCCTAGAGATTTTGTTTTGTAATGTTGCCTTATGGACATTTGAGATGCCTAGTAATGTGATGGAAAAGCCCAGTGTGTGGAATGGTACAGAGCAGCAAACACATGATGCTCTTTCTTCTTGGCTTTCTTAGTGTCCTCCCTATAAATCCAGAGTCAAACCTTTTTCCCCAGGATTAAATCATATTCATTTTATTGGTGGTTGGTTACTGCTTATGCAAAAACCTGAAGAGTGTGAGATCAAGCTCAAATAACACAATAATGTCAAGATCAAATAATACAAGAGATGAAATAACAAGTTTTGGTTATGCAGTCTCCATCTAGCTGCAGGAACTATACCCAGTATCCTTAATGAATTGGAGGCAGAGCTGTCCCTAGGGGGGTGCAGGCCCCAGGGCGGAAGTGATGTCACTTCCCAGACCGACTGTGCTGGGGGCGGGTAGGGGAGGCTGGGTGAGGCGGCGCTTCCCCAAACAGCCAGGCAGGGCCCTGCGCATGCTTTCCCCTGGGCCCTGCTTCGGCTGCACCACTGGGCTCCAGGGGCTGGGGCCACACCGCCTGCCTTCCCGGGCCTGGGGAGGCTGCAGCAGCGCTCCCGTGCTCTCTCCATCCCAGTGTGCTCTCCCTTGGGTGGAAGGGCGCAGGCTGGGGGTAGCCTCCCCTAGCCAGCGGTTCGCCTGCCGCCCATGCATCACCGGCCAATTGCACCGTTGCGCGGGGGCCCCCAAAGCGTGGGGAGCCGGAGCGGTTGCCCTGATTCACCATCCCCTAGGGACGGCTCTGATTGGAGGTGTGAGAGTGAGAAGTTATCTGTAGTAAGATCACTTTCAGTTTAATTGTCTGGAGATTGCTTTAAATGATCAAGATGTCTTTCATGATAAAGATTTCATGTTGGTGTTTTGTGACATTGGCAGAGCAACAGCTCAGTGTTCCTATGCCCTAAGAGAAACTAGTTTTTTCATCTCTCCCATGCACTGTGCTTGCTTACATTAGGAAGTAATTTATGTACAATGATCCTCTATGCATCTTGAGACTTTGATCTATTGATAATATAGCTATGACAGATGCTTACTACTATCAAATGGTTTTAATACTTTCTATGTTGTTGTGTTGTGTGTGTTTGATTGCACAGCAAGTTTATACTTTCCGATGTCATAATGGTAATTTCAAATGCTTTTTATGTATGATATGTTGAGGATGAGAATTGTGATGCTAGTAATTGAAAGATAAAACTTAGAGATCTGCTGGAGATGGAATGCTTATCTAGACCTGTTTCAAGAAATAAGTGAAGTCCCACCTGGAAGAAAATTAATCCTAAATGAAGTGGGTTTTACTATTATTAAGTTAAAATAATTTTATTAAAGTCAGTATCGCATTTTTAAGATGTTCGTACCAAAATATTTGCTATGAGCTCATGCAAGTTTGATTTCTAGTATATGGGCTTTACCTTTTAGCCATGCTTTTTCATACAAAAATGCAATTTCGTGTCCTTGCCTACAAGCCCACAGAAACAGGTGTTTTAGGAAGTAAAATTCTAACAAAAATGACATCTGTTGCTCTCATTTGAAAATTTAGGCAGGAGTAAGCATGCCTGAGTGCAGTGGCATAAATCATCTGACTTTGGGCCCATTTTTAGAAGAGGAGGCATCACTGAACACCTGCTTTCCTGCCTCAACACATAATGTTTTTTCTTTTTTGAAAGTTTACAGCTGATTGGGTGAGAGAGAGAATAGGCAAAATTCTTTATTACCTGGGTGGTTCAAATTCTCTGGCTAATGACAGAACTCACGTTTATAGTTAGAAATAGAGTCATAGCCAGTTTCTTCATTTAAACAATTCGTAAGTAATATGAATAGTTTTAATTGTTTATTATTAAAATTAAATATTAAAAACACAAGTTCTCAAATTTTATGTAAAAGGTATAATTATATTATTTGAGTGATCTGTTCAACCCTGAAAAACAAAGTGGAAACGAAGTATGAAATTAAATCAGTGGTTTATAGAATTCAGTTCACTTTTCTTTTTAGTATGTCACTAAATGGTGGTAATATTGGTGTTTTATTGACTGAACTCCTTGTATTTTTTGAGTGTTTGTGCACATCTGTATATCACTGTAGGTCTGTGTGTGACCAACGCAGTCGTCACTAGTACTTGTCAGGCCAGCACATGTGCCCCAGTGCATCCCCATACATGCAGCCGAGGGTGTAGAGGGCTGAGCTGCTCCACCCCTCTTTCAGTTTCTCTTACCCCTCTGCCCCCTCCCCACTGCGAATTGGAGCTCCAGCTTATATGGTTCCTTTTAAGTGTTTAACACTAAATTCTTGTGTAAATAGCTCTTAGTTAGGTTTAGTGTAAACAATAGTTTTTCTTTGTCCCTTTTGTTTGCTCTTCTGAAGTCCAGAGGTGTTGATTCAGCACAGAATCCCTGAGCTTCAAACATTGCCCTTCCTGTTATGCAAGTGACAGTCATACTCCATGCCTTATTTGTCTTGGAACATGTGAAAGAGAAGTTCAGCATCTGCAAATCGTTGAAGAAGAGGACTCAGAAGTCCAGATGTGTATGAGGAGACACCTCATAGAAAAATCTGCATGCCCAGCCTCTTACCCGCACCATGTCAGAATGGATAGAGTTGCATACACATGTTTTAAAAGCGGTGCTCCAGTTCTGTCTATTTTATCGTCTCACCTCAAGGGAATACTTCTTCAGAAAAGAGCTGTTCCTTTTCATCTGGACCATCCTGCAGTGTCCCTAAAACTTCTAGGTTTTCAGAACTCAAGGCTGCATTGAGACAAAGAAGGGGTTCTCAGATATCCACAAGCACTGTAGCCAATGCCATTTGTCTGATAGGTTGCCTTCTGAGTCCTCTGGTATCGAGGTTAGAGTGAGAAATTTGATTTGCTGCTGCTGCCTGGTACTGTGAACTTACCTATCCTTTATT
Source organism: Chelydra serpentina (assembly GCA_037349315.1). Taxonomy (NCBI): domain Eukaryota; kingdom Metazoa; phylum Chordata; order Testudines; family Chelydridae; genus Chelydra; species Chelydra serpentina. The sequence goes on from JBAIAC010000018.1 coordinate 3,357,153, forward strand.
GGTACCATTGACTCCAGAACTCTCTGTAACGATGCTGGTTCTGGCGGGACCCAACTGAGAGTGCCAGTTCAGGACAAATTGCTTCAAGCAGGGCAATTACAGCCCAAGGCTGGGGTTTTTCCACCTCTAAGGCAAACCAAACCAGCCAGACAGAGGAGACTTTGGTTTTACCCCACTGGCTAACCGCAAGTCATTCCAAGCATATTCCTAAGACACTCCAGTTTCCCAGTCTCACTACCAGTGCCCCTCGTTATGGGGACAAATGGTCATGAAAATCAATGCCCCAGTAAAAGAAAAAGGTCCTCCTGATCCCAATGGACCAACCCCCCAGATCCAGGTCAATATACAAATCAGATCTTACCCACAAATCATGCTGTTGCCAATCCTTTAGAATCTAAAGGTTTATTCATAAAAGGAAAAAGGTATAGGTGAGAGCTAGAATTGGTTAAAAGGAATCAATTACATACAGTAATGGCAAAGTTCATGGTTCAGGCTTGCAGCAGATGGAATATACTGCAGGTTCAGATCAAGTCTCTGGAATACATCCATAGCTGGGATGGGTTGTTCAGTCCTTTAAGAGCTTCCATTTGTAGAAAGGTTCTTCCAGAGGTAAGAAGCAGGAATGAAGACAAAATGGAGATGAGGCAGCTGCCTTTTATAGTTTCTTCCAGGTGTAAAGACACCTCTTTGTCCTTACTGTGAAAAATCACAGCAAAATGGAGTCTGGAGTCACATGGGCAAGTCCCTGCATACCTTACTGAATCATAAGGCGTGTCTGCCTCCTCTCAATGGGCCAGTTGTATAGTTGATGGTCCTTAATGGGCCATCAGCAGGCCTGGCAGAGCTGATAGCTTGTCTGGAGTCCCAGAAGCACAGCCCCAGTTTGAATACAGACCGTATAAAGCCAATATTCATAACTTCAACTACAAAACTGATACATACATATAAATGGCATAATCATAACCAGCCAAGCATAACTCGGTCTTAGACATCTCATTTGACCCCCTTTATATAAGATTTGGTGCCACTATAGGACCTTTGTTGCAACAATGATCTATACGGTCCCAGTTATTGTCAATAACGTCACACCCTCTTCATCAGTACTGTTGAGACTGGTTGGTACTGGCTGTACTGACTTCCTTCCCAGTGACTTCTGCCTGTCACCCATACTGACAGCAGTGTGTACTTCGGGGTTCTCAGTACCAACTCCCAAACCTTATGTAGCAGCCAAGGAAGTCCTGTATCTATTGAAACTGGACTCTCCACTGTTGAAGTTGAAAACCTTGATGCCAGCCCAAATATCATTCTCAGTGCCGACCTCAACTTATATCCTGGTACTGAGCTTGACACAATCATCGGTTTTTGTCTCTACTGCAGACTTTGGTGCAGGCTCCAGAACTGTCCAGATCCTGGGCACATACTAGGCAAGCCAGATGGCTCTTTACACCAACTGGTACTGCTTCACCTTAACATCTGGAATGTCTATTCTCTTTCAGGGTCTGAATCCAGTAGGGAGACATCTCCTGTGAGGTTGTGAGCATCCATTATTTCAGGAAGGCATTCTATGACTCTCTTATCTGTTAGGTGACTGAGCAAAGTCATGACCCAAGAACCAGAGGAAGCGATTACAGAAGGCAAAACATCAAATCCCTGTGCATAGATAGATGTCTTGCCCTGATGAGGCCATAGTACTTGAATCATTTCCCCCTCATTCCAAATGTTCACAAGGCTTTTCAGGAGCTCATGTGTAGGGTGGCTTTTGCTCTGGGTATCCAAGCTGAGGTGGTTCAGGAAATTTTCATAAACTTACTGATATCCGGCTGTATCAGGGAAGAGCGTCTCTACCTGTTAATTACACTTCAGCAGATACTGCCAGACTTCTCAGGTAGACCAATGGTATCATGTACCGTCCAAGGGATTTGAACAGTTTTTCTCACAACCTGTACTAGGCTGGCTGGCTGGTTGTCACCATAGCCAGTGAAAGATTTTGCCAAGGCCAATTCAAATTCATCCCCAAGGATAAAGAGCCCAAGAGGATTAGACTTGTTAGGAAGGTAAACTCAATATCGAACCTTCAAATGCACATAGCAAACTACCAGATATTGTTATCTAAAAATGACTTAATTTGGACTCCATGGCAAGAATTATTGACAAACTCCCTGAGGCTGAGAGGGATGAGTTCAATTCCACAATTAGAGGGCTAATTTGGTGCATAGGCATCCCTGCAGGTGGCACGTGATATGACAGACATAATGTAAAAATCTGTGACAACCGCAATCTATATGTGCAAATCCTTGGGGCTCCAGGCATCAGGGATTGCTAGGGAGGTACAAGCGACTTTTGAGAATCTACTATTTCAAGGGGTGCAACTTCTTCATTGATAAAACTGATGCAGTATTGCACACTTAAGGACTGCAGTGCAAGTCTGTGTTAACCTGGTGTCTGTTTGTTTGAATTATGCTATATAAATAAGATAATTGTTGATTAGATGCAAAAAATATGAAGAAAAACTGAATGTATTTGAAACATTCTGTTCATTTGTATACAAAATAGCTGTTGAGTGATGTCATGTAACTTATGTATTCATGGAACACTGTCATCTTAGTATTTTGAACATGCTATTTTTATAACACCCAACTGCTGTTGCTGAGAGAGAAACAATTTTTTCTTTACCATCTTGTTTGCTTTGCACATTTCACAGCACTTTGTAGTCCGTTTCGAGCCCTGCAAATCCGTGGATATCTGCTTCATATACACGGACCATTTTTGCAGATAGTGAATCGGATGCAGATACAACTGTACAGGGCTCTACTCACTGGTGGCGTCTGGCCCCCGGCGTCTGGCTCAGGCAGTCCGGGGGGTGCAGCATGCTCAGGGCTGCTGGCCAGCAGCCAGTAGTTGGGGCTGTCCAGCACCCGCTTGCCATGCTGCTTCCTGTCCAGCAGCGCCAGCATCTCCACCATGGCCCGGCCTGGCAACAATGACCGAACTCCTAGTCCTGGGCCCGGCCCAACGGTTCCTATGCAGCAGGCCCCGCCCCCGGTTATGGGGATTGGAGTGAGCGGGCCCCAGTGCCCCATTCTTCAGCCCCATTGTGATGCAACATGCACTGCTGTTGCCATGTGTTATTGCTCGCGAGCCCCCGGGAGCAGCACGCGATGCTATGCCCCTTTTTCCTAACCCCCTCTCTGCGCTGCTCCTTCTCCTCGAGACCTCACCCCCACACTGTCCCCTACCCCCTGTCCCCACCCTCATGCTGCCTCTGCCCTGCAAGATCCCGCCCCTGCATTCCTGCACCTCCCGCCACCTCCCCGTCACTAGCCCTTGTGAGAGAGCTTGCTGCTGCGGATGCAGATACCAGTAAAAGATGGGCTAGCGGATCGTGGGTTGATCCTGGCGGATGCGGATCAGATGCAGATCCACATTTTTGTATCTGCTCAGGGCTCTATTCATATATACTCAGTTGCACCCTGATCCTGCAAAGACTTGTATGCATGCTTAATATAATAGAACTTCAGAGATATCACCTTGGGAATGGAGGTTGTTCGTAACTCTGAACAAAAGGTTATGGTGGTTCTTTCAAAAGTTTACAACTGAATATTTACTTAATACAGCTTTGAAACTTTTCTATGCAGAAGAAAAATTCTGCTTTCCCTTTGTTTTTTAGTAGCTTGTTTAACACCATACTGTACTATATTTGCTTTTGTTTTGTTTTGTTACTGCTGCTGCCTGATGGTGTACTTTTGGTTCCAAATGAGGTGTGTGGTTGACTGGTCAGTTCATAACTCTGGTGTTTGTAACTCTGAAGTTCTGTTGTATTGCACCAACTTGATATTACGTTTTTTATAACATTCTTCTTTACAAAACCTAAATTTGGAGTCCTAAACAAGTTGTGTGTCATTTTTAGGTTTCTTGAATATCACAAAAAAGACACATGGTGAACATAAACATGTATTCAGCTATTTGCATATTCCCTTTAAACCATCTGTTACAATGGTAAAAAAAATTATTTTTGCATATTACATTTTGTGCAGTAATTGATTCCACCCTCTTAACGTTAACAGAGATTGAGTATAGTTCAAAGGGAATCGGTTTTTAAATTTGTCACCATATTAGAATAGAATGTTTCATTGCTTCTGCTCCCAAATGCTTAAAATTCTGTTGTAAAAATCCTATTCATTCTATATTGCCTAAAAATATTTGGTTCCTCTGCTGTTTTGTATTAAAAGGATGGGTGTGTTTACACAAATTCTCACATTTGTTAAAATCTGGTATTTCTCAAAGTTCACATAATTGGTAGCTTCTGTAATGTTGATTTGAACGATTCTGCTGTTTCAGGATGAATTTCTAATTGATATAATTTTCAATTCTGCTTTTTAAAAATATTTTTAAAGCTGCATCCCGAAAAAGGAAACTAAGCCAATCACCCACAAACCATTCTGAAGACAGTGGTGACCAGATTTCAAAAAAGCAAAAAACTGTAAGTGTTATCCTTTCTGTCTTACAGCCACAAAATAAATTGATCCCTGATGGCTTTGGGAACATCGGGAGTCTCCTGAATTAGTGCCTTATCTCAGGAAATCACACTTCTAATTATTGGAGTTAATAACTCTCCTTCCCCCTCTCTGACAACACTCCTAACTTAATTTTTTCATTATTTCTTGATTTCACCCCCCCCCCCCCCAAAAAAAAATTATATGCTTCGGTATTTAATGTGTATTGAATTATATCCGAGTGCCAACTGCAGTATTGTCATGGGGAAAAAAGGAACAACAATTAAGGACATGATCCTGTGATGTGCTCAACACGATCAGTTCCCATAAAAGTCAGTGGAAGCTATTGGGTGTGCAGAGTCTGTCTGCATCAGATGCTAAGTTAAGCATTAAGAAATTGCTTACGTTTTTCTGTATAATTTCTCCGAGGAAGGACAGTGAGATAGATAGATATTGTGACGGGGCAAGGCCAGAGGGCTATAGGAAAGTGGTAAGGAACCAGTATGTTAGCCCCAGGCTAAACAAATCCCTGATACCTTATGGCAGTTGCTCCAGGTTAATCAAGACACCTGGGGCCAATTAAGAACTTTCCGGAAGGCAGGGAGGTTAATTGAGACACCTGCAGCCAATCAGGGGCTGGCTGAAACTAGTTAAAAGCCTCCCAGTGCATCAGTGGGGGGCGCTTGTCAAGAGCTGTGGAAGGAGGTTGCGTGTGAGGAGCTGGGAGCAAGAGGCACTAGGAGCTGAGAGTAAGAGGGCGTACTGCTGGAAGATCCTGTGGTGAGGATAAAGAAGGTGTTGGGAGGAGTCCATGGGGAAGTAGCCCAGGGAGTTGTAGCTGTCGTGCAGTTGTTTCAGGAGGCACTCTAAATAGCTGCAATCCACAGGGCCCTGGGCTGGAACTCGGAGTAGAGGGCGGGCCCAGGTTCCCCCAAAAAACTCCCAATTCCTGATCAGACACAGGAGGAGTTAACCTGGACTGTGGATTCTACTAGAGGGGAAGATCTCTGAGGCAAGCAGAATCCGCCAATAAGCGCAGGACCCACCGAGGTAGAGGAGGAACTTTGTCACAATATATAAAATAAAATGGTAATTGAGTTGTGTTTTAGGGAAGCGTTTACAAGGAACTTGGAACAGTAAGCCAAATTTGGGGTAATTTTGATAACCTTAGCTAGTAAAGAGGAGCTGTATTCTTAGGGTGTCCCACTCAGTCTTTTATCTGATATATTTGATGTACAGTTCTACAATCCCATCTTCAGGCCAAACCCTGGAAAAGCATACAGCATCATGGCAAAAGGATGACATTAGACTATTGTGTAGCAAGGATGGGAATTCTTTTGTTAAAAGAAGAGTTGGGTGGAGAAAGGCAGTTACATTTCAGAGAATGTTGTTACAATAGATTCTGCTTAATAGCAGTCTTGGTTATTAGCAATTTCTTGTTAATGGCAACGTATTGCCAGCGATTAAATCCCCACCTATCAACATCAATGTTAATGAGATTCAGATACTAACAAGAGGCATGCTGCTTACTAACAATTTTTTAGAGGAGTGGTCCTACCTGTAATCAGATTCCTGGCTCTGAGCATGCACAACTGAGCACTTATGTATGTGCCAGGGCTTCCAAATACATGGACCTATTTCTCACCGGTAAATCCGGGTTCTGTAGGCCCTATGTGAGCCTGGCGCTAAGCACATGTGAGTAGCTGAGAAGCTTGTTGTCTCAAAGTTGGTTGTTTCGTGCATTCTGAAGAACAGCCATAACATTTTACAGGAGCATGGGAGCAGCACAAAGAGGCCACAAGCATCAAGGCAATGGAAAGGAAACTGATGTTGATGAAGCCCTGGGGCTCTGGTTTCAGCATAAGCTTGGCCAAGGTGCTCGACTCTCTGGGCTGATGCTGAAACTGAAAGCAAGTCAGCTGGCAGCAGAGCAGGGGAAGGAGTTAAACCCTGCGGATCGCTGGTTTTGTCGTTGGAAAGCCCAGCACAATGTCATTCAGCATAAGGAACGTGGCAAGAAAGAAGATGCTGATCTTCTGGTGGCTAATGAATGGAGGGTGGATGCCTTACCTAGCATTCTAGAGGAGTTCCAGCCTCGTGACCTTTTCAGTGCTGATGAGACTAGTCTCCTCTACCGAGGCTTTCCTGAAAGAGGCCTTGGTATGCGGAAAAAAGGGCTTGCAGGAAGGAAATAAAGCTACGGACCTCATCACGGTGCTGTGTTGTGCAAACATGGATGGGACAGAGAAACGGTCTCTTATGGTGATTGGAAAGAGCAAATGCCCTCGTTGTTCCCTAAGGACCACTCAAAGCTGCCCATGATCTACAGAAGTTCAGCCAATGCCTGGATGACAAGTGTGTTGTATGAAGAGTGGCTAAAGAACTGGGACAGGGAGCTGCGACTACAGGACTGCCATGTCTGCCTGTTGATTAATGATTGCCCAGCTCATTCAATTAATGTAGAGCTATCACACATTGTGTTAAAATTTTTGCCTCTGAACACAGCCTCCGTCATGCAGCCGATGGAGATCGGTGTCATTAAAAACTTCAGAGGTCACTGCCATGCTCATCTTAATGCACGCATCATGGCCTCTCTCTATGCTGACCCACATCTACGAGCAGAGGATGTTGCCAAAAAAATAACTCTTATGCACTTCATCTCACTAAGCAGTCATGGGTTCCTGTTCTCCTCAAGACTGTTCAAAACTGCTTCAGAAAGAGAGGGTTTGTCTGAACAACAGAAAATGCTGGCTTGGTGGATATTGATGTGCTGACCCATGTTTCAGTTCCTGACAGTCTAACAGCCAAAGAATTTGAGGCCATTGTTGAGTTTGACCGTCATTTGGAGATGGAAGGTGAGTTCTATGATGCCAAACGTGGTGATGGTAGAGGTTGTCAAGTGCCTACAGGCTGAGACACAAGTGGATAGTGGATGGGATGACGAACCTGCGGAGCCTTCACTTATACAACAGCTATGGGCTGTGGACGTTTTCCGCGGAATATGCCAGAATCATGGCTTTGAGAGTGGTTACGAGGCTGCATGCAAAATTGAGACGTATTTACAATTGGAGGTGGCAAACTGTATGAAGATAACAATGGACAAATGGTGTTCTTAAAACAATTTTTTTTTTAAATATAGTAAAAGTTTGTGCTGCTTTACTCTGACACACACATGAGGAGCACTAACTGTAAATACAGTGCAGTTCAGCCTATAGGCACATACTGTAAGTTTTAGGTGCTTTTTAAATGCTTGTTATGATAGAATTGTGTACCACTGTAGTCTGTGACCTATAGCAACCTAAGATTTCCTACATCTGCTCTAAGCATTGTGGTACACTATACAATATATCCATTTCTGTATGTCACCTTTAGTTTTCTTCTTCAGGGCATTGTATCAAACTGAAAGTTAATAAACAATTCATTGTACAATGTATCATTGTTCCACACTCATATTTCTATGTATCCCCATGAAAATAGTACCTTCTGCTTATTGGCAACTTCTGGAAAAGAGCAACTTTTCTCTTGGAACTCAGAGGTTGCTAATAAGTGGAATCTACTGAATTTTGACATCTGGTTTAATTCTGATTTGGGGAAAAAACCAATTTTTTTCCAAAAGGGAATGGAGCCAGACTTCCCTGGACTCTGTGAGCCCACGCTGCCAAGGGAGCTAGCAAGCCTGGGAGATGGAACTCTGGGTCTCCAGGCTCCTGGTTCCCTATTAGCCTTCCAGGTGGGGTGCTGGGGAGCCATGCGCCTGGAAGGTCTAGGCTGCTGAGGAGCTGGGCTGGTGAGCTGGCAAGAGAGAGGGCAGGCTTCCAAAGGAAACGTGGTAGCCGGGTTTTGAAACCTGCCTGGTGGGCAGTGTTCTGCTGGAATCTTGAAATTAAATGTTTGATCAACAAATCAAATTCCACCAAAAAAAGTGTGAATTTTTCTAACCAGTTTCACAGAAAGCCTTCATAAAATATTTGTGTTCAACCTAAACGAACAGATGTGAGAATTACTAATTAAGGGCTACCACTTCACCTTGGTTTTCTAATTAGTAACTAGAAACTAGACGCAGTGCCTGGACTTGCTAAGTGTTCATTTTAAATGTTACTGTAGTTATTAACCTGGGACCCATGTGCTCCATAGGCAGGAGTGCTAGCAGGTGAGCTGACAACTACTGTTGGGCAATTCAGTAGCTTCTAGCATCATGCAGCTAAACATCTGAGAGGGCTTCATGAACATTAATTAAGCCTCATAACACCTCTGACACATAGGTAAGTAGTAGTATAACCATTTTACAGATGAGAGAGAAAGAAGTAAGGTGATTTGCCTGTATGTCTGGTGATTCGTCAGTTCCTGCGTACCACTGCTAATATTACTAGGTAGCTGCATTGTGAGCTTCATCGTGATCTTCACCTCAGGTGAAAGGGGAGTTGGTCTGTCCTAAGCTCTGTCCCTGGCCTCTGCTGAGAAGGGATTGCAAGTTGGCCTGACTGTTGTGGTGAGTTTTAAAGAAGCTTCCCTACTGTGCTTATGTGATCTAACAATATGCTTAAGCACGTGATTCCCAGAGCTGGCTGGGAAAATGCTGCTGGCCATCATCCACTTGATCACTTAGCTTCACGTGGGCCACCAATGAGATCTGGATGGTAGAGCGGTCTGGTTATTCTTTTTGTAGGCGCTACCGCAACCCATATTTGGACTCATTGTGTGGTGTCCCTCACTTGCTGATGTAGAAGTAACCTAATGTTGTCCTACATCCTTCCCTGAGTTTAGCCCTTTTTGACCTTGACACTGAAGTCATCAAGACTTGCTGTTGGTGTGGATGTTGAAATGACCTGGAACCATAATTCCTTGAGTTTTTGTTGAGTACTTCAACGGACTAGGACTTTTGCTGGCTTCACTCCTGCTGTTTGACATGCTCTGGATCTTATCGCTGGGCTGGGCTGGGAGATACAGATCACAACTTCATCTAGACCAAGGAATAAATGGTCCGTTTTCAGAATGGAGAGGTAAATAGTGGTGTCCCCCAGGGGTCTGTACTGAGAGCAGTGCTGTTCAACATACTCCTAAATGATCTGGAAAAAGGGGTACACAGTGAGGTGGCAAAATTTGCAGATGATACAAAACTACTCAAGATACTAAGTCCCAGGCAGACTGCAAAGAGCTACAAAAGGATCTCACAAAACCGGGTGACTGGGCAACAAAATGGCAGATGAAATTCATTGTTGATAAATGCAAAGTAATGCACATTGGAAAATATAATCCCAATTATACATATTAAATGATGGGGTCGAAACTAGCTGTTACCACTCAAGAAAAAGATCTTTGAGTCCTTGTGGAGAGTTCTCTGAAAACATCTACTCGATGTGCTAAATTAGCCAATGCCACTCAATAAAGAGATCTTGGAGTCATGGATAGTTCTCTGAAAACATCCACTCCGTGTGTAGCAGCAGTTAAAAAAGCGAACAGAATTTTGGGCATCATTAGGAAAGGGATAGCTAATAAGACAGAAAATATCACATTGTCTCTATATAAATCCATGGTACGCCTGCATCTTCAATACTGCGTGCAGATGTGGTTGCCCCATCTCAAAAAAGATATATTGGAATTGGAAAAGATACAGAAAAGGGTAACAAAAATCAGTAGGGGTCTGGAATGGCTTCCATATGAGGAGAAATTAAGACTGGGATTTTCATCTTGGAAAAGAAACAACTAAGGGGGATATGATAAAGGTTTATAAAATCATGACTGGTGTGGAAAAATTGACTAAGGAAGTCTTATTTACTCCTTCACATAACACAAGAACTAGGGGGTCACCCAATGAACTTGATAGGCTTGCAGGTTTAAAACAAACAAAAGGAAGTATTTTTTCACGCAATGCACAGTCAATCTGTGGAACTCTTTGCCAGAGGATGTTGTGAAGGCCAAAACTGTAACAGGGTTCAAAAAAGAACTACCTAAATTCATGGAGTATAGGTCCATCAACGGATATTAGCCAGGATAGGCCAGGATGGTGTCCTGAGCCTCTGTTTGACAGAAACTGGTAGTGGGCGATGGGATGGATCACTTGATGATTACCTATTCTGTTCATTCCCTCTGGGGCATCTGGCATTGGCCACTGTCAGATGACAGGCTACTGGGCTGGATAGACCATTGGTCTGACCCAGTATGGCTGTTCTTATGTTGATTTCTTATATTATCATATGGTGAGTCTGTAACAGAACTGTGAGTAGAATCTGGAAATCCTAGCTCCCATTTATGAGCTTTAACTGCTAGGCCACATTCCCTGTTTTCTGCAAACCAGTAGGAGCTATAGTTATACTAGACTTTCTCTGTGTTGGAAATCTTTTGTCAGGATATCTTTTTGTCAGGGTTTGGTATAATTTTATTGTGCCTTAATAAGACATTCCATTTCCTAGGATTTTACATTTGCCAAAATTCTGACACAAGGTTGAACTTCGTAATGGCTTTAAAGGGCCATTTTTAATGTGCAAAATTCCATTGGTAACAATGTGGGTTGCATAAAATCTGTCTCACTTGAGTAATTGGTTGTTTCAGTTCTTTAACCATGTACGCCTTCCCTTTTCCCTCTCCACAAGAAGAGTAGTCAAGACTGAATTATATTCTCCACAATTTCATGTTAAACAAAAATCAACTTGATTGAGCAGTATTTGCTAAAGAATCACATGTATGGTATAAAACCACTCTATTTTTTTAGAGCAACTTACATGATTTTAAATTGGCCAAGATCTGTTTGTTTATAATTTGGTAAAGAACCTAAAATTTTTGATTGTCTCTTATTTCTTATTGAATTCAAACTTTTTCCTCTTTCAGTACTCTAAGAATTTTCTATACCATTCTTGGAGGGTTTTGTCTCATTTTGAGCACAGTTCTAAATGAAGAAAACAGTATTAGTCACTTATTTCTGTCTGCACAGCTCAGATATTTCTGCAAATTGTTTTTATCATTCAAAGGGTGACTATTTAAAAGGTAAGCAAAGTTAGGCATGTTATTTGATTTTTGTTTGAGTAGTAGTATTATGATGCATTAAGTGGAATGATTGCTAAAATTGCTACATCTTTTCTGAACCATAGCTAGAAGGAGCAGAATCTCAAGAAGAATGGGAAAAGCAAGAAGCTCTTGTAAAGAAACTGCAAAATAAATTTCCCAGTTTGGATAAAGAGGTAAGCTAGTATGTGTCTTTTGGGGGCAAACCTACTGTTTATGTAAGTATGTAAAAATATAATAAGTGCACAGGACCAGATTTTAGTCCCCATTCAAGCTGCTTAATCACTTACCTTGCCAATGGGAATTTCTAGGTGGCATGGAGCCAGCCAAGTGACCTTGGCACAAGCAGTGTTTCTATGGAAAGCGTTCATGGCAGGAACAACTTTCTGCTGCTGCTATTGGCATGGTCTCTTGAGACTGTAGGTAATAGGACATAAATTAGAATCTGTAAACGCTGTTGGCCCATCCTCTGGTCCTGCACTAAGCATGGGTTGGCCAGTCAGAGAGTCTGACCCACAGTATGAATGTATGTGAAAATTATTCAGGCATACGACATTATTTTATCATTTAAAATATTCATGTTGTTAGAATTTGTATTTTTTTTTAAAACTGGGGTAGGGTTATCTGTATAGGTCATTATGTGGGATACCTGGTTTTTAGAGGAAGAATTATTAGAAACTGTGAAGGTGGTTGTATAAAGAGCTGAAGTAGATCAGCAGTCAAGTAGAGAATTCAGTCAGCTTTTAGTGGTTTTATATTTTAAATGTGGAAGGCCACGTATACTATCTTTTAGGAAGGTGGTAAGTTGATGTTGTGCAATACTCTGAAGTTTGTGTACAGTGTTTCCTTGCATTTTCATCTAGAATACTGTTAACTTTAATTAGAAGACCTGTTGCATCATAGGGAGATAATTGAAGTTAGGAACAGTTGTAAAAAAATCAGGTGATTAGTTTAAATATATTTAGTATGCATCATGCATCCTGTGCATAAGTGTAAGCATTAATCAAAGGTTTCATCAGGTATTTGTTTGAGAAGTGCTGCTCTTGTTCTTGATTGTTAAAGAATATATTTTTTGCATAATGGTGTGCTAATGAACATGTTGTTTTAATAGGAGCTGAAAGATGTACTTCAAGAACATAACTGGGTGTTTCATGAAGCACTGGAGTCTTTAAAAGTATTTGCAGAAGACCAACAGGGTAAATAAAGACAGATTTACAGTCCATCTTATTCTGTAATAAAATAACAGATGTAAGAAGTGTAAATCTCCCTAATGTCTAAGACAGACAATCCTGACAGTGATTAAGATAACATCTTAAAAGTTGCATTGATGGGCAAAAACAGTTTTTAAGGGAGGAGTGAGGGGAGAGAGGAAAAGAATGTAAAAGAAACTGGGTTTTAATGTTGAAAAAGAAAGTTTATATGCTGAATTTGCATCCTTTTTTATGGAGTTGCATGCCTTTTTATATGGAAGTTAAGGCAAGTATATTTGTTTGTCAAGTGCAAATTTACACTTATGAGCATAACTCCCTATTGGTTAATATGAAAACATATTCTTTGTGACAAGAAACTTCAAATATGATTCTCTTTGAATTGAGTAGTTCACAAAGTACTAATCTCAAGGCAATAAAAGTGACTCGGTAAATCAGTCTATCCTATTTAAGAAGTCTTTTAGCATAGAAGTAATATTTAGACTGTATTTAGGGTGAAATAATGCAAACAATATTCTTAAAAGTCCAGTGAAATGCCAATAAATGAAATTTGATAGAAATAATCATTATTGAATCGCAGACAAAACTGAAGACTATTACAAAGGAAATACCCCATATTTAATATGAGCAGATACCTTAATTCTTTCTTGTTGCAGTAGTGCTAGGAAGCACCAATCAAATTCAGGAACCACAGTGTGCTTGCTACTGTACAAAAGTAGAGAGTATTCCTGATACGAAGAACTTACAAAATGAAATATCATTTCAATTGTGTTTCCGTTAGGATATGTATGTCACAAATACATAAACAAATGTCTCTTTTAAATCAAGTGATTGGTGATGTAATTAAAATCTCCAAATTTAGTTTCTTTAATCTGATCATCTAAAAGGCAAGGCCTAGCTGTAGCAACAAGACTTCAAACATGCAAAAGGCTATTTTACGAGGGTCTTTTATTACTCTAGTTCTCATAGAATCATAGGACTGGAAGGAACCTCCAGGGGTCATCTAGCCCAGTCCTCTGCACTCTTGACAGGACTATTATCTAGACCATTCCTGACAGGTGTTGGAGATTTTTAAGAGCAGGTTAGACAATGATGGAGATTCCACAACCTCCCTAGACAATTTCTGTAATTTTCTCTGTTTAAGAATGTTTGTTTTCATAGACTTGTTGGCAGAAAATGTTGGTATAATAATTAGGAGCATTTGATGTTTACTCTGCACAGCTGTGCACTTGCTTCCAGGAAGAGTGGTAAGAATTTAGTCCCAGGATTACAGAGGCTGTATCTTTGGGTGTATCAACACCACAAAATTAAAAAAAAAATTTTTAGGCTGTGTATCCAACAGTTTAGGCTGTGTATCCAACAGTTTAGGCTGTGTATCCAACAGTTTAGGCTGTGTATCCAACAGTTTAGTCTGTTGGATCGTTATAGGCTGATAGGTGGATAAATGTGCTGTATATCTTACGAGAACAGCCTATAATAGGTTTGTGCATGAATGTAATAACTTATACTTAATGATTCTTCAAGAAGCACACTTGGGATAGGATAGTGCTTTTTACATGATCTCTTCCATGGAAATGAAGATATCAGTGTTGAAAGGTAGCTGTTCATTGCCTTTCCTTATTAGGAAAAAGGGCTGCTTAGGATTTATCAACCTAAAGCAGGTTTAGACAGGAGAATAGACATATTACAATATTAATAAAGTATATTTTTAAATTGAGAGGTCAAAAGGATACACCTTGACTCTTTTTTCTAAAAAGGATTGATAATTTTATTTTAACAAAAAAATGAATTGTTTATTTTAAAACACGATTAGGGTTACAAAGGATCAGAAGTTCATAACTGAACCAAAAACATTTTGTTTATTTTAAAAGCTCTAGTTCCTCAAGTTACTTTAACAGGTGCATGCTTTCGGTGTCCCGCCCGTAATGATGCTGTGAGATGCAGTAAAGTGAGACTAGGTTTATGCTTTTTTTGTGGTGAAAGCATGTGCTAAATCAGCCTTGTTTGCTTAATCTATCAGCATAATTTATTTTTGAGGGAGATGGGAAACTATTCGATTAAAATCAAACTTGTATGTCCGATTCCTTTGATACTCTAAGATTGCTTTATGCATACTACAATTCTGACCATTTTTGCCTTGATACAGTTAATTAAATCATTACATGACTGGCGGTGTATCTTAAGTCCTACAAATATATATACTCTGAATTTATATTAATGATAGTTAACAAGTTTAAATTACTTGGCTATTAATTAGAATTGTATGAAGTGTACTGATCTTATGGTTTAAGTCTTTTCATTGTGATTCCAATTACTTGATGATTTTGTAGTTGCTGCGGTAGTTACAAAATCTTTCTAAATATACAGGGAAAGCTTCCAAATGCAGCTTGAATAAAGTTTTACAGTTAGTAAACTGAAATTTGTTCCATGCTGTATATAAAGCAGAGGAGAGTGCTGGCGTTTACATAAGCCTTTATTTTGAAAAGCAGCAGTTCTTATGAAGGTTTTTGCTTTTGAACAATGCATCTTATTTGTCATTTATTTTTTTACATTACATACACAGATGTGCAATATCCTTCCAAAAGTGAAGTTTCTAGTTGGAACGAAGTCTCCACAAATAGCAAAAAGCACTATAATAATGACACTAAAGTGAACGTGAAACAGAAATCTTCTACAAAAGCTCAGAATGGCTTTAGGAAAAAAGATAAAGGCAAAAAAGGTGTTTGGAGGACTAAAAGAGAAACAGAAGATTCAGAATATGAGTCAGCTTCAGAAGGTGGTAGCTCCCTTGATGAGGACTACAGCAGTGGTGATGAAGTGATGGAGGATGGTTACAAAACTAAAATACTTAGCTTCCTGCAAGATGCTTCACTAGGTGAACTCACTTTGATTCCTCAGTGTTCTCAGAAAAAGGCTCAGAAGATAACGGAGCACCGGCCCTTTAATAGTTGGGAAGCTCTGGTAAGTCTGCATTCTTTTTTTAATATTCCTAGTATGTTTATAGTCAAGGTATCTTCAGTCTAGGGAGGCATAGATGGGTGGCCTTATCCTGATTAGGCTAAAACACTATATTCATTTTAAGCCAATAGCATTTCAAATAGTGTCATATGACCTAATTTTGAATGAATTAAGGGGTGATTTTCCTGGAAAAACCCAAGCTGATTGGCTGGCAATACTGTCACTCATTCTTTAGCATAGAAACTTGGTTCATTTCACTGCAGAAGAAGAAATTAGAGCTTTCATTTAGGAAGGAGTTGTTTGCTAGCCTGTTCTGATCTGTTTTAGCTGAAAAACCATGCAGAAGGCAAGAATGTAGCAAAACTTTTACTGCAGCTACTTTGAGCAGCAGCAACTTCCAAGGTAGCTCCATGATTGAAGATGCCAGCATGGATATTTTAAGCTTCACTATAGGAGAAGCAAATGTTTTGTTCTATTTTTCTTTTAATATTGCAACTCAGTCACTAGCATGGTTTTGCTGGCTAAGCAGTGCGGCCATTTTAAGGATTGTAGCAGCCAGCTGTATTTTTAATTAAAAAGGTAAAAAGCATCAGGAAATCTAAAAGACATACTATCACTGAATGGGAAAACATCAGTCACTGGTAAGTACGCAATGTACTGTCACTTACTGGGTTTTATTTATTTTCAAATGTGTTCCATAATGTGTCTGTTTGCTTAGGGTTTTGTGAGTTTCAACAAAGTGAAAAGCATCAGACCTGATCTGTGCAGCATTGTGATAGGAAATTCGAAGCACTCGCGCAGGAAATGTTGTGGATTTCAAAAGTTTTTCTTAAGCTACTGTGTGATGGCACCGGCTTTTGGAGCAACTAAGTTAACAGGCCCTTTTAAAGATGATTGATACAGTTTTTTCATCAGTATGTGTTTTTTAAAAGTCTATTGTATGCATGTTTTTAATGTTGTTTTTTTAAACTATCTTTTTTTATTTTTAAAGAAAGAGGAAGACATTGTAATACAATGTAACTTTGCAGTACTTTTTGTGCAAATATTTCACACCATAAAAGTATATCTGGATCAGATATTTCAGAAAATTACATTAATAATCACATAAGACATAAAGTATTCAAAAAATATAGAAGTACAGCTTCACAAGTATGCTGCAAAAGAAATCCGTTTTGCCTGAAGCCTTTGGCTTCTTGAAGAACATCTGTCATAATTCTGTTCCTTTCCAAACTTGTTGGGCTTTGCCTGAGCTAATTCTTTGTTAAAGTATTTGCTAAAGGGCTACTTTCTCCCTCTCTATTTGCTAAAATATTTTAACAGAATCAAGCTGTATGGGCTTGTTGGATTGAATTCAAAATATTTCTTTCATATAGATTGCTTTTGTCAGCACTCACATGTTTATATAGTTGCTGTAACCACATGCCCCAAATTGTAACTAAGATGCAGCAAACTATTTTTTAGCAGATGTTTAATAGGGATATAGTTTTAATTGTTTTTTAAAAAGATCCAGTATTCAGCAACCGAGTACTTTCCCTACTAACTAATAAATTGGAATAATATAACCATTTCGATATTTCTTTTTTAATAAAAATGTAAAACTAAGCCAACTCTCTTGTAATCCAAAGATGATACGGTTAAGGGCTAGCAGTGTATTACAATAGATATCCAGAAACAGTAGTAAAAGCTTCATAAATGCATAATATAGGAAGGCTTACATTTCAGTTACCAAGAGTACTGCTATATTAGAGAGAGGTGGAAAAGTTAATTTTCTGAGAATTGAATTGAAGGGCTTATTCTATGAAAAATCAAGTCTCAGCTTTTAAAGAATGCTTTTTTCTGTTCTGAAAAATCAGCATCTTAATTGCATTGTACTGGACAATAATCTTTAAATGCAGTTTGTCAAGGAACTGCAGATTGTAACTATTACGAATAGTTTGAAGTTACTTAAAATTGAATCTTAATGGCTGAGGCAGATTATATAGCTATTTCTCCTGATGAAAAATAAAAAGTGCAAGGATATAATAGTGAAAAACGTGCTGGAATAAATAAATCATTCATTAAAGGGGAGGTGGTTAAATATAGGGTGACCAGATGTCCCGTTTTTATAGGGACTGTCCTGTTTTGGGGGATTTTTTCTTATATAGGCACCTATTACCGCGCCCCCCCCCCTCCCATTTTTTCACAGTTGCTATCTGGTCATCCTAGTTAAATATGTAAAGGAAAGTATAGGCAGTTGAATGGTCAATATGGTCACGTTAAATATGTAAAAAGAATATGGGCTTTAGAACTGTAGAGAAGTGGCATTAAACCTACACAAGTTGATGTCCCTAGTCATAAAAACACAGCTTTGTGGAAACATTTAAGTTGGATCACACTAAGTCAATTACATCTACAAGGGTATAGTTACAGATTTTAGAAGAAACCATTTAATAGTACATTTTGGGTAATGTGGATAACTGTCAAGATCGATTTCATTCAAATAATCATGTTGCTAAGTTACAACTTGAATATTTCCTTTAATTAGGTACCTACTTTTATTTATATAGTTGATACTTTCACATTAAAGTCCTTGTGATTATTTTTAGACTGTAGGAACATTCATGTAGTGAAAATACTGGCTAATTAAATTTATCGGGGTGCATGTTTTCTAATCAAGCTCAGTATGCATGTTTGGGTCACCTAGTACTTAGCAAATATTTAAATTGTTGGTAAAGTTACTTTATTCTTCAATTGTAGGACATGCAGGATCTTTATAGTCTGTATTCATCTTTTTTTCCCCCGTTGCAGATTTCTGAAGATTCTATAAATTATGATCAGAAACCCAGCTAACTGCTAAATGAGAACTTTCTCCCTATTAATTTTTAATCTTGCAACAATATAGAATATACAGTTTTTCTAATTGTTTTATTCAAACCTGTGTTAGTGTTGGCTTCAGTTTAAGGCAGGATGAAAGAAATGTGCATAAAATTTACTGTAGTATATTTTGCCAGTAATTCAGAAAGTTACAGCACTTTCTCTCCAAATTCAAGATTTTTTTAATATTGTCTTCCTGTTACTCTGGTAGATTAGTGGCTTTCTGTGTAAGGACAATGTCCTTTGCTAGTATGGCCATTTCAAAATGCAGCTGATTGAAATTTGGTTCAAGACCAAAGGTTTTTAAATAATCTACGTAGTATCAAAATCTGTTCTGTATTTTGCTCCTTGTCTAAAAAAATGCTTTTTGTCATTCTGCTCAGTTTTTTCCTAAATATCATTTACTACAATAGTTATTAATACAGACTGTGCTTTCATAGTCTTTCAATATTGTTTCAAAATCATAACTGATAAAGTTGGTAGATGACACACAAATTAAGGGAGTGGTAGGTAATGAAGATGGCGGGTTACTAATTGAGAGAAATCTGGATATCTTGGTAAACTGGGCACGAGTAAACTGTGTTTTAATACGACTAAATGTCTATGTATCCATCTAGGAACAAAGAACGTAGGCCATACTTACAGAATGGGGGACTCTATTCTGGGAAGCAGTGACTGAAAAAGATTTGGGGGTCATGGTATCTCATCAGCTGAACCTGAGCCCCTGTCGTGCTACTGTGGCCAAAAGAGCTAATACGATCCTGGGTTGTGTAAACGGGGGAATTTTGAGTAACAGCCATGGCCACACAAGTGCCTCTATCTTTGGCACTTGTGTGGCCATGGCTAGAATACTGTCCAATTCTGGGGTCCACAGTTCAGAAAGATGTTGATAAATCGGAGAGGGTTCAGTGTAGAGCCACGAGAATGATTAAAGGATTAGAAAACATGACTTAGAGTGATAGACTCCAAGAGCTCAATCTACTGAGCCTACCAAAGAGAAGCTTACAGGTGGCTTGATTATACTCTGTAAGTACCTACATGGGACATATATATTCAATAATGGGTTCTTCAGTCTAGCAGAAAAGGTATAATGTGATCCAATGACTAGAAGTTGGAGCTAGATAGAATCAGACTGGAAATAAGGTTTAAATATTTAACTGACAGAGTAATTAACCACTGGAACAATTTAACAAGGTTTGTGTTGGATTCATCATCACTGACCCTTTTTAGATCAAGATTGGGTGTTCTTCTACAAAGATCAGATCTAGGAATTATTTTGGTGAAGTTCTATGGCTTGTGTGAGGTGAGACTAGATGATTGCAATAGTAACTTCTGGCCTAAGAATCTACCAGTCTGTGAATGTGTCTTTATAGAACCTGAAAGCTGAAATGTGAAAATTAATAACATTTTCTCAGATAATTCAAACTGCCGGTAAAATAAGGCTACTTATGCACCGCCCTGTATGCACCGCCCAGTGGAGGCAATGAGTGAGATTCTGTGCTGGGTTTCTGACAGACACAACACAGAATTTGCACCCCATCTGAGCCTGCACTGTTCTGTTGGCTGGAATAGCCCACATCATAACTGAGACAGCCCTGGTGACCTGTCTAAATTATGGTAGTATCCTGAGACTGCCATATGGGTCACTGGGCTGTGTGCTTTGGGTCCTGCCCTGGCATGCTCTTCCCAGCCCTGCCTCTGACATATCATCCTCTATGCTAGGTAGGGTTGACAACCCTCCAGGATTGGCCTGGAGTCTCTAGGAATTAAAGATTAATCTTTAATTAAAGATTATGTCGTGTGATGAAATCTGCAGGAATACATCCAACCAAAACTGGCAACCCTAGTGCTAGGGTTTGAAAGGGGGGCCTTGGAAGGCCATCTTATGATCTTCTTTGGTATCTGTGCAGTAGGAATTTCTCCACAACCAGAACTGAGGCTTTTAGGTATCCTTAACACTGCTGTTGCCCTTTTACCAGGCAGAAAGGGGCCAGAGTAGGGATGACGATGTCATCCTATGGGTTTAAACCATTTTGAACATACTGTTCTGACATTTTTAGAATTAAGGACAATTTTAATTTGAAAGCCCATCACCACCATTCATGCACTCACTTTCAGAGTGACTGGTAATTATAAGAGGTTCTGAGTAGAACTTTTGTATGTGAACACTATTGCATATATTGGCAAAGAAACGTCTCAAGCTGCACATAATATTTTGTGTTCTCTTTGGGTCCTATTGAAGTAAATGCTACAAAGGCCTTTATTTTTGGAGGGAGTAAGGTCTTCTAAGTTTTCCACTGTTAACTGTTGTTCAAGCAAATGAGTGGTCATAGCATTCAGTTATTTGAATAGAAATTAGTGTATTCGGGGAACTTCAGTTGCATAACCAGAATTTTCTGGAACCCTCAATATTTTGAGTTCTTTTTAATGAACTTTCCCTTAATATATATGCCATATCTGTCATAACTTTCTGCAATCAGCCCTATGCAAAAGTTAAAATATAAATAGTCTTAATTTTTTACCCTAAAAGAATGGAAACTTGTGTAACCTCCAAAACATTCTCTCTTCACCCAAGCAACTACTTGTTCTTATTGTTTTCATCTTTGTCCTGCCCAGTCCATACCTAAAAGCTCTTAATATTTTTTTCCTCTATTCTTAATTTAACATAGGTCCCAATCCCACAAGTACTGAGTTTTTAGTGTTTGCTACCGTGAATATTTCCACTAAAAGTTATGCCACTGATGGTAGTGAGCACTAACCTTAGTAGTACGTATCTGCAGGATCTGGCCCTATGTGGACGGGACTCTGCAGTGTCATTGCATATCTATGGCACTTAAATTAGATTTTTTATTGCTAATACAGATGAATTGGAAACTGTCACCATTCGCTTCAACAGGAATTTGTAGTAAGGTGTATATCTGATGAAAATAGTTGTCTGGTCTGGAATCGCTATTTAGGTTGCCCATCATTTCTCAGTAAGACCTATGTTCAGTTGCTTATGACTTTGCTGAACTTCAAGTGTTTGGGCTGAGATTTTCATGCCGCCTGTTTGTCTGAGGCTGAAGTGTTTGGGAAAATTCCAAGAATGAGGCTAAAGAAAAATTCGTTGTGTTTTCCCATATTAAAAAATTCCAACAACCTTTTCTTTGAAAAGCTCTACTGATCCTATGGTTTGAAGAAGGGATTTGAAATATTGCAGGAGGTGACTTTGTCTCAGGGATGCGCCTTTTGCCCTCTCTGTGAAAACCTGCCCCAAATTGGCCAAATTATAACAAAATATTGCAGTAGAGACTTATTTTAGCAGCTGAATTCACTGAACATTTTATCTTCACTGAGTGCCCTCCTGCCTGGTGCCAGACAGGTTTTCCCTCCCATTGCAATTCTGGGTTGCTGCAAGTTATGTTGGGTTTGGGTTTTGGTACCAGAACTGAGACCAGGGAGACTGCCTCTCCTGTGCTCTACTGTCCCTCTTGCTGAGCCCAGAGGATATGTGTGTGGAAGCTCCCTGCTTGGAATGCAGAGGGGACAAGAGCTGGACCAGGGGGATGTAGGTAGTTTGGAAGGAGGGACTGGTACGGGCCGGGGAGAACTGGGACTGGCAGCGAGGAAGGAAATGAGGTGGGGAGAACAGGTATCAGATGGGGAGCCATAGGAGTCTGGGACTGAGAACCAGTGCGGTGGGAGAGGGAGCCAGATTGAATGAAGAGCCCTGGTGCGGGAAGAGACCTGAAACCAGCTGGGCAAAGAGACTATCATGAGCATATGAAACGGGGACTTACAGGGTATACCTACACAGCAATTAAAACCCACAGCTGGCATAGCCGTTCCAGCTGACTCAGGCTAAGGAGCTGTTTAATTGTGGTATAGGCAGCCGTCTGGGTTCA
The DNA here is from genome assembly GCA_037349315.1 of Chelydra serpentina. Taxonomy (NCBI): domain Eukaryota; kingdom Metazoa; phylum Chordata; order Testudines; family Chelydridae; genus Chelydra; species Chelydra serpentina. The sequence continues at coordinate 3,379,548 of JBAIAC010000018.1, forward strand.
CTAGTACACACCCCTGCAGAGCTTGAAGTGGAGTCCAAGTTTCCTGAGTCTCACCATTCGTCTGCTGTCAACAAATATCTGTGAAACCCACTGGCAAAGTGTTCCGTCCCATTCTAGTGCTGGTCCATATAGAGCAGGGGTGGCTAACCTGTGGCTCCGGAGCCACATGCAGCTCTTCAGAAGTTAATATGCGGCTCCTTGTATAGGCAGCAACTCTGGCGCTGGAGCTAAAGGCAACAACTTTCCAATGTGCTGGGGGATGCTCACTGCTCAACCCCTGGCTCTGCCACAGGCCCTACCCCCACTCCACCCTTTCCCACCCCATCCCCTGAGCCTGCTATGTCCTCCCTCCTTCCCCTCCCCCCCAGAGCCTCCTGCACGCCACGAAACAGCTGATCGGGAGGTGCGGGGAGGGAGGGGAAGGCACTGATCGGCAAAGCTGCCGGTGGATGGGAGCTGATTGGGGTGGTGGGGCGGGGTGGGTTGCTGCTGACGTATTACTGTGGCTCTTTGGCAATGTACATTGGTAAATTCTGGCTCTTTCTCCAGTTCAGGTTGGCCACCCCTGATATAGAGGATGACAACCTGCTACTTGCATCTTACCACTTCATCTCAAATAGCAGAGGTGACCAGTATGCTCCCACATGATGGAATTTATTTGCTTTTTTTAAAAAAAAGAACAGCCTAGGAAGTTACACACCAAAGAAGTGTTAGAAGAACATTATTGGAGTTGCAAAGTCGTGCGCTCAAGATGGGAAATGCTAGAATGAAGGTTGCTTGTGCTACCTTTATTAGGACCCCTTGTGTGTGCAATATGATAGTCTTTAATTTCATGATCACACAATCTCTGCTTCATTGAGAGCACAGGGCTAATTTACTCTGAAAACAAATCAGCGTTCTGTGATGTTTTGCGGAAGTTAGAACTGGGGTGGGCAAACTTTTTGACATAAGGACCACATCTGGGAATAGAAATTGTGTGGCGGGCCATGAACACTCACAAAATTGGGGTTGGGGTGAGGGCTCTGGTTGGGGGTGCAGGCTCTGGGGTGGGGCAGGGGATGAGAGGTTTGGGGTGAAGGAGGGTTCTGCAGGCTGGTATTGAGGGGTTTGGAGAGCAGGAGGGGGATCAGGGTTGGGGCGTGGCTCGGGTGCTGGCTCCTAGTGGCGCTTACCTCAAGTGGCTCCTGGAATCAGTGGGATGTCCCTTCTCCGGCTCCTACGAGGAGGTGTGGCCAGGCGGCTTTGCATGCTGCCCCATCCGCAGGCACCACCTTGCAGCTCCCATTGAAGCGGATAGGAGCTGGAGCAGGGCAGAGCTGTGCGGTGCAGCCCCCAACCCAGCGCCCCAGATGGAGCGCCGGAGCGGGGCCAAGCTGTGCGGTGCAGCCCCCAACCCAGCGCTCCAGATGGAACGCCGGAGCGGGGCCGGGACCCAGACCCCGCTCCCCAGCGGGAGCTCCCAGGACAGCTTAAAACGGCTCGCAGGCTGGATCCGGCCTGTGGGCCGTAGTTTGCCCACCCCTGAGTTAGAAGATGTGAAGTGAATGAGGCAGAGGATCGCAGGAAGAGAAATATGGTCTGATAGGTCAGTGTTGCCCTGGAGAACTGAATTCTCTCCTTGCTGCTACCACAGAGTTTCTGTGCAATGCTAGTCAAATCACTTAAACTGACCTTTACACAGGTGATCACTCATTTTGTGTTCCTCATTTCTCAGGTGCTTGATGTGAGATTGTGTGGTTTAATTTGCGAAAATGCCAAACACTAACAACTGCAGTTAAACCCAGTAGGAGCTGTACATTGAACATATAAATTGCTATATAATATGAAAGACTGGCTTAAATAAACAAGGAAAGAAATCTTAGACGTCTCATATTGGGCATTCAAAGTGGATCCTTTTGACATTAATCTCTGTGCCTCAGTTCTCCGTCTGTGAAATGGGGATAACATTCCTTCATCTGATAGTGTTATGCAAATATATTTATTAATGTTTGTGAAGCGCTTAAATACTATAGTGATGAGTGCCCTAGAAAAGCCCACAGGAAATTAATAAATCTGTCTTTGAGATTACGGCTTGAATAATGTACAGGAAATAAGGCATAGGGCTAAATATTGAACAATGAGGCGAAAACAGAATACTGAATAACTGTTCATCTGAGCATCATTCAACTGAGCATCATTCATTCTGTGTGCTGAATAAGGCAGGGATCTTGTGGAAAAAGTTATCTTTTTACTGATATTTTTGTGAGAAGAATCTCCTCTCCTTAACTGACCGGAGGTACCAAAACAAAACCCACCTGTCCCAACACAAATCTCGTTAGAAAAATGGAAGGGGCAAATGAAGAAAAGGAAGAGCAATAGGAATTCCAAATACAGAAGAACTCAGATTTGTTTATTGAAATGAACAAACAAGCAAAGTAAAATCTTAAACCTTCTTGCCAGAGTTATTTTTATCCAGCATTGAGGTGAAAAGTGATGTAAAGTTTATCCAGGAAACTCGTTGCTTGGAGGTAGCTATTCGGTTGCAGTATGCTGCTACTCCATATTTCACTGGATAGTGCGTCACGGGTCTTTTAAAAGCTTCTGAGTTGTATCCATTGTCTATGGGACTGATAAGTCTGTAGCCTCAACGATGTGGCTTTTAGGGCCAAATTTTTTAAAAATGCATTCATTATGGCCTACTTAACTGTGCACGCTTCTGAAAAATCAAGTCCTAAGTCTCTAGTGATCCAGTGTGAATACAGAGCTAAGCACCTGAACTTCTCTGACACAGTAATATCTTTTTTTCCCCTGTAGATAATTCAGAATGGCAGATAAAGTACATCTTGTTGTAACTTGGAGATGAATGCTAATATGAAATAAAATGTGTGGTTTTATAACAGATGGCTTCAATTTCAGTGCATTTATTTATAGATTACAGGATTTATATTCATGCCAACCAGAGCTTTAGGCATTAAGGCAAATGTTGGAGTTTTTAATCTCTTATTAAAAATCACATTCTTCATGGCTGTTTTTAATAAAAGATGTTTTTCAGAAAACATACTTGCAGGTATCTACATGCAGATCCCAGTATTTCTTAAATTATAGGGATTTGGTAAGATTTTTCACTTTTTTGTTTAAACAAAAACCCAAACACGCAAACTGCCAGTGAAGGATATCCTTTTATTGGAACACTCACTGAATTAAAGTGAGATCTAATTGTTGAATTGACATTAGTAAACCAGGTTAGTGTTGATTTCATATAAGTTCTTTACAGATAAACTCTGCAGTTATTTGGAGTGGGGAAGGGATTGAGCTACTTAAAAGTTCATTTTTTTTGGTTGGGTATCTTCTGTAATGATGGAAAAGTTGTAGAGGATGTTCGGATACTCTTGTTTTAAGTAAGAGTAGTATACCAGATTTTACCAGAGCACCCCGTTATCTATAATTCTGTGAAGAACACGTTGAAAAGTTAATGTAGTAGTAGTAATACTAAAGACTGGCAAATATAGGTGTTAGGTTCTTAAGTGTTCTAAATTTAACATTACTTAAGTTAAAAATACCTATTTCCCTCTTTAAACTGAAATATATTTTGCACTTAATGTTTTCTGCTTGAGGATTCATTGATAACTAACATGGCCCCCAATACTTTAATGATAAGTGTTTGACTTCTGACCTAAAGCAAATCCCCACTGATTCCTGTGGGGCTTCATGCAGATATAAAAGTCCACCTCCAATGTCATCATGGTGGTAGTAATAATGAAATTAAATGAGGTTGTGTAGCACTGTGAAGTTTGATACATGATGTGGAATAATAGATGGAAAAGCTGTTCTAGTAGCAGTAATTGGAGAATATGAAAGACACTCTGAAGAAGGTTTCAGAGTGGTAGCTGTGTTAGTCCTGTATCTGCAAAAAGAATGAGGAATACTTGTGGCACCTTAGAGGCTAACAAATTTATTTGGGCATAAGCTTTTGTGGGCTAGAACCGACTTCATCAGATGTCTTCAGCATAGTGCAGTGTAACCTTAATTAAAAGTGTTCAGGCAAGGACTAGAAAATTGAGCTTTGTGGTATTAAGGGTCCTGATGAGAAGACTCACTTGGAGAATTAAGTTATCACAGCAGAAAGTGAGATTAGGCAAGCACATGCATGGTTGAAGATTTCTAAAGCTGAAATGTGGAGGAAAGTCAAAGTTGAGATAAAGGAACCAATGTTTTGCAGATGCTTTGGGAAGGTCAGTTATTTGGCAACTGCAGGAACTTGACATAGTTCCCTCCACAGGCTATCTCAGTTATCTACTTCAGTACTTTACTAACATATCATAGTTAGGACACTATATTAAGGTGTCTACTAAGGCCGCCCTCTTGTGGTAGGCCCTGTTGTGATGCTCCTTGGGGATACCAGTATTGTGAGGTCCCCCACTACTTCCTGTCCTTAGCATCAGGGAGCTTTGTCCATCCCTGCCAGGTGACTCCTGACACCCCTAGTCACAGGCAACACAAGCACTTTCTTTTCAGCCCAGGTGTGTGCCACTGTGCCTCTGCAAGCTGATACATTCCAGCCCCAGCTTCTCTGACCGTCCCCCTGGAGTGTGGAGACCTTATCCACTGGACACTCACAGAATTACCAGACCTGCTGTTCGCAAAGGAGCGGTACACCACAGCTTACTGGTTATACCTTAGGTTCTAGCTCCGCTTAACACACAGCACTTAGATTTGTTTGTTTAGTAAACATATTTTTGTTTTCATTATAAAGAATAGATATTTAAATTATAGCAAACAGGATTAATGGAAAAAAAGGTTGTATATAAAATCAAATCATAACACCTTCTAGCACTTAAGCTTAGGTAACGAGATGCACTCTGTCCAATGATCTACTGCTTCCCGCAAGGTCCTTCTCACAGCATTTTCCAACCAGGATGCCTGAGACCTTCTTTTAATGAGATCAAGCCCATTGGCAACTTGTCTCCCCGGATGGGGTATACCAGGGCATTTTTCTGCACCCTTAGATGTATCCAACCAGTCCTTAGTTCTTCAGCTATGAAACAGGGATATCCCCCCGCCCCCATTTTTTACCTCTTCCTTTTAAATTTTCTTCCAAAGTCCCTGTGATAGATATCTTCATTGGCATTTGACATAGAATGCTAATAGACTTCTGTGGTCACAGTGGTCAGCTACGGAGATAAGTGTCTCCCATCTCTTGTCTGGAGGAGTAGGTCTCCAGGCATGCTACCTCTGGGTGATCTGCGTTTAACTACAATGCCTTAAGAACATAACTTCTACTGTGTGTTTGTGTGTACACACGTCTCCTTACATATTACCCACCTATACATTTTGCAAAGATTATGACCAGTGTGACACATGTTTTCACGACCCTTACACGACCCTTTTTGGTGACCTAGACTGAAGTACCAGACTCAGAGGATCCCTTATGCACCCCTGTGCTGTCTGCCAGGTGCCATCAAGAGATCCTTGGGTCACAACTATACAAACACTCAGTAAGTTATGTTCTCTGATGCAAAGAGCTTGTGGATATCTAAAAAAAATCAGGAACAGAGAAGGGAGTGTGAGGAAAGAGCAATAGGAACATGAATTTATATAGATCAGCGTATACAATTAAATTGGGTGGCTTTATAAAAGGTGATGGAAACATTTAATGTGTTTTTCTTAAAACTCTTCAAGACACTCCCTGCATCTTTGCACAAATAATTTTATTCTTTAGCAACTTCTAAATCTTTTCCAAAATACAATGTCCCTTTAGAAACTTAATATGCAGAAAAGCATGTGTTATTGCAAATGAGATCTAACAAGAGCTTTATATAGTAAAATGACTATTTTTGTGCCTGTTTTACTTTAGTTTATGAATTCATTTTATTTGTAGTACTGTACCCCAGCACCTAGCTTTGCTACACTCCACTTGTGACTTTCCTGAGAATGTGCTACCATTATCTTCCAGATAGTAAGCCCTACACAGCACAGATTTTACATGTGATTGTACAGTGCTCAGTACAGTGGGGTCACAATCCTGGTTGGGACCTTCACTACCATTACCTTCTATTAATAACAAAGGTACAATTGAAATAAGTTTTCTGAGAGCAGCGTATAGTGCTGTTGCTAGTTCGACATGTCTACACGATCCCTAAACCTCCTATAAGAACAGCACACCTAGCAACGTGTGCTCCCGACCTCCTCCCACACCTCTGCATACGAGTGCCCACCTAGATTTCTTCACCCATTTACATGAGAGTCAATGGAAAGGATGATTTCCAGTCAAGACTGTGGAGTTGAGGCTAAGGATTTATCTATACAGAAAGTTGTCCCTTTCTCATTCTTTCACACACGCTTGCAGACCATGAGTCTGTATAGCCTAAAATCTGGGTTTAAGAAAAAAAATTAACTTCCAGCCCCGAGTCACTTCTCTGTTGAGAGGCTGGTGGGATGGTGCTCGGATGTTGGATGCAGCTTTCACAGAAGCACCCAGAACTCTGACAGCCATAGTCCTTGCTGATTTTTTTTTTTTTTTCCCCCTGTGTGAAGGGGCACTCTTCTCTTTGCCTGCTCCCTAAGGCTTCAGCTTGGGAGGTGGAGGATAGTACAGAGAAATGAGCCACTCCTCCCCTGTAAGCCACATGCATTTCTTTGAACTGGAGGGAGGTGAATGCTGGCAGCAGGAGATCAGTGGTTAGGAAGCAGGGAGCCTGTTGAGAGCTGTGTCATCACTGCAGGGTAAGGAGGCTGCCCCTGGCAGCTGGTCAGGACGCATTCATGGGAAAACCCTTCCCCCATGTAAGTCTTTAAAAGAAATTGTTGGCTGCCTACAATAGGTCCAATGTCATGGTGGCACCCAATTTCTTGCTACTCCTATCAGCATGGTTAGACTCCGAGGAGCTCCTCCACCCAAATCCTCTGTTTGCCCCCCACAAAAACAACAAAATAATATTGGCTTCCTAATGGAGGGGGAATAGATCTTTTTTAGGAGAAGTCATAGGCTGGGACTTGAGATCTAAGTACTGGTGTTGTTCAAATGTATGCTGCCCCGTAAGTGGTCAGAGTAGTGGCCAGGCCCATGACTCAAGTGAGAAAATGGTTGGAGAAAAGTGAAAATGAGTCAAATTTTGTGTTTGTCTCAAATCCAGTTAGTATCTAAAATTGAAAATGTTACATTTGGAAACTGAACTCCCTGCTAAATTGTCATGTTATTAATTTAATTGTTTTTGTAAATTCTGCTTGTGCAAACCTCAGTATATTATCCCCAGTTTTATAGCATTTTCTGTTGATAGTGACACTTATAATTTTTACTTGCTCATCTTAAGGTGTGAGTATATGAAATAATCCTCGTTTGTTGCAATAAATTTTGCCAACTTTCATATTTTCATATTTAATATTTTTGTATATTTCTATTTGATAGATTTCATAGCCATAAGGGACCGTTGTGATCATCTTCTCACCTCCTATATAACACAGGCAATAGCACTTCCCCAAAGTAATCCCTAGCTCACATTGTTTAGAAAAAACATCCAATCTTGATTTAAAGATCGCCAGTCCACTACCACCCTGGGATAATTGCTCCAATGTTAAAAATTTGTGTCTTATTTCCAGTCTGATTCATCTAGCTTCAAATCATATTATACCTTCCTCTGCTAAATTGAAGAGCCCATTGTTAACTATTTGTTCCCTATGTAGGTACTAATAGATTGTAATCAACCGTCTCTTTGTTAAGCTAAATAGATCGAGCTCTTCAAATATATCACTAAGGCATGTTTTCTAATCCTTTAATCATTCTTATGGCATTTCTCTGAACATTTTCCAATTTATCAATGTCCTTCTTGAACTGTGGACATGAGAAGTGGATGCAATATTCCAGCAGTGGTCATGTCCATGCCAAATAGAGGTAAAATAACCTCTCCACTCGTCCTCAAGACTCCCCGGTTTGTACATCCCAGGAACTCATGTTCAGCTGATTATCCAACATGACCCCAAAATCTTTTTCAGAATCACTGCTTCCCGGGATAGAGTCTCTCATTCTGTAAGTATGGCCTACATTCTTTGTTCCTAAACAAATACTTGTACGTTTAGCCCTATTAAAACACACATTGTTTGCTTCTGCCCAGTTTACCGAGAGATCCAGATCACTCTGAATCAGTGACCTGTCCTCTTCATGATTTACCACTCTCTCTCAATTTCTGCAAACTTTATTAGTGATTTTGTTTTCGTTTAGGTCATTTGATAAAAGTTTTAAATAGTGTAGCACCGAGAGCTTATTCCTGTGGGACCTCACAGTAAACACACTTGTTCTATGATGATTCCCTGATTACAAAAACTTTTGGAAACCTATCAATCGGGCAATTTTTAATCCACTTAATGTCTGCCTGTTAATTTTATACCATTCTAGTTTCTTATTTAAATATTGTGGGGTACCAAATCAAACATCTTACAGAAGTCCAAGTATATTACGCCAACACTATTTCCTTTATCAACCATTCATGTAATTTCCTTTTTAAAAAAAGTTGTTATTTTGACAGGCTCTATTTTCCAGAAATATGTTGACTGGCATTAATTATATTACCCTCCTTTTATTCTTCATTAATCAAGTCCCATATCAGCTGCTTCATTATTTTACCTGGGATTTATGTCAGACTGACAGGCCTTTTTTACCCAGATCAACCCAATTTTTAACAAGGGTAAATGGGATAACAGTAGCTTTCTCCCAGTCTTCTGGAACTTTCCCAGTCTCCTAAGATGTACTGAAAATCAACATTAGCGGTCAATCAAGTTTCTGAGCCAGGTCTTCTAAAACTCTTGGCTTCCAGCAGATCTGTTCCTAGGTCTGCAGAGGCCTCAGTGGGAGGAGCTACCTATACCCTCTAATGCTGGGGCTGATTGAAACTCTTAAATGTAAAATAGTTCTAGGTATGTGTTTTCAATAAATAAGTAATCTTTTTCTTAATAAAAATGGCACCTGTAGCGCACATATTGAATACCTCTAGTCCGGAAGCCATAAAGAAAATGAGGTTCCTAAGCAAATTAATGTAGTGGCCCTCTGAGGTCACAGTATGAAATATTGAAGAAATGTTTGGAGCAGTTTTTTAATATTTGATTCTCTTGTCTAAGAAGGCTCTTTGTCCAATTTTGAAGGTATAAAGCAGGGGCGGGCAGGCAAACTTTTTGGCCTGCTGGCCACATCGGGTTTCCGAAATTGTATGGAGGGCCGGTTAGGCTGTGCCTCCACAAACAGCCAGGTGTGGCCTGGCTGCTGCTTTCTGTCCAACGACCCTCCACCCCCGCTTCTCACCCCAACAGCCCCACCGGGACTCGTGCCCCATCCAACCCCCTCTGTTCCATATCTCCTGATGGCCCCATCCACCCCTCCCTGTCCCCTGACCGGCCCCGGAACCCCTGCTCCTGACTGCCCCCCGCCACCCCACCAACCCCCCCTCTCCTTCTTGACTGACCCCCCCCCCCCCCCCGGACACCTGCCCCCATTCAATCTCCCTGTTCCCCACCCTCCTTCTGCCCTGACCCCTATCCACACCCCTAACCACCAGCCTGAACTCCCCTGCCCTCTATTCAACCCCTCTTGCTCCCTGCCCCCTTGCCACGCTGCCTGGAGCACCGGTGGCTGGCGCCACTACAGCCACGCCACCCAGAGCACCAGGACAGTCAGCCGGGCTGCCTGGCTGGAGCCAGCCACGCCACCGCGCAGCACACAGCACCGGGTCAAGCTGTGGCTCTGCAGCTGCACTGCCTGGCAAGAGCTTGCAGCCCTGCCGCCCAGAGCATTGCGCCGGCGGCACAGTGAGCTGAGGCTGCGGGGGAGGGGGGACAGCAGGAGAGGGGCCGGGGGCTAGCCTCCTGGGCCAGGAGCTCAGGGGCCGGGCAGGAGGGTCCCGCGAGCCGTAGTTTGCCCACCTCTGGTATAAAGTATAGGAGCCAAACTGCTCACACGGTACCATAATTCTTACCACTAACACCATTGTGTATAGTGTTGAAGCCGTTGAAGAACTCAGGGAACGTGAGCTGAATTTCGAAAACTACGGGTATTATTAAAGGATATTTTTTTTTTAAAAAAATGCCCCTCTCTGAAACAGGTTTATGGATTGTTCCTTCAGCTCCTAACAGGGATGAAAGGAAGCTGAGTCAGCTGAGAGCATTAGCAACAAAAGTTCACACTGGCAGTGATGTAATAACCTTTATATGTATTTTTCTTACGAAAAATGACTAATACAGTGTTTATGAATGATTAGAGTTATAAAAGAATGTTTAAGCTCCTTGACGGTCATTTTTAATTTTGCTATCAGATGTCAGTTGGAGTATTTTTTTTTTTCTTTTAATAGTTTACCAAAATGAGTAAAATAAATGGACTATCAGAAGATATTATATGGAACTGCAAAATATTGCTCAAAGAGAGAGAGGTGGTGCTAAAACTCATGAACAAATGTGAAGACATTTCAAATAAATTGACAAAACAAGTTACCAGGATCACAGAAGATGGAGGATGTGGATGGAACATAGAGCAACCTTCCATTCTGAATCAGAGGTACATCTGAATACTAACTGACGTACAGAAAAAAATGGTTTGATACTATGTACTTGTGAAGGTGAGATTATCAAAAATGTGAGCCTGAAATTAGGTGTTCAAGACCATGGTTAGGCACCTAAATAAATGGACTGATTTTTTTTCAAAATTGTTGAACACCCAGCAGGCCCCCTTGACTTAAATAGGAACCAAAGCAGTTCCTACTTACCTTCGATGCCTGAGTAGAGTTGAGAGGTTAGGAACCTCTCTTTGGATATCTGACCCAAAAGGATTTCCTTCATGATTTAAAAGGTACCTGCACTGGGCCCTCATAAGTTCCCCCCCCCCCCCCAATCTTTGTGGGAGGGATATAAAAGAAGGTAAGAATGGGAGTTTTTGCCATTCATGTGTGAGGGAGACTTACTCATGCATTATGAAAAAGTTGGGGGTTACCAGTTAAACTGGATAAAATACGTTAATGGAATTACAGAAGTAAATAAGACAGCCTGCTATGCATATTATGAATAAAAAGTTGTATTGAAAGAGTCTCAGCAGTAGCTTAGGGTTTGTGCATTACAGGGTTGAAATGCGTAGATGCCCTGATGTTCAGAATCTGTCAGAATTGTCTCAGCCCTTCAACTTTCCAAGGCAGATAAAAATAAGTTCTATGCAGTTTGCTCTATGGCTCTGTTTTGAATGAGATCTTGCAAACTGAGGCCTGGATCCTACAAGCTGCTCTGCACAGCTTAGTGCCTAAACCCACCAAGGAGCTCCTTTTGACCTCAGTGCCGCAGAGCAGCCCACTCATAGTGAGCAATTTTCAGGAATCGGGCCTAAGGTCTTGTGTGCTCTATATAGTCACCAAACGTCCCCTGCGTAGTTTATAGTTATAACTTTGGATGGACTGTTTACACCTGTGGTTAAAAGGGGGAGGGATAGCTCAGTGGTTTGAGCATTGGCCTACTAAACCCAGGGTGGTGAGTTCAATCCTTGAGGGGGCCATTTAGGGATCTGGGGCAAAAATTGGGGATTAGTCCTGCTTTGAGCAGGAGGTTGGACTAGATGACCTCCTAAGGTCCCTTCCAACCCTGATATTCTATGATTCTATGATATTCTAAGAATGAATAAATAAATATTTTGTTGAATTGTTTTGTTTTTGGTGTTAAATAAAAATAGAGTCAAGAGCTAACGCTTTCACGTTGTGGTTCAGAGCTGAAAAATGGATTATCATTCTTGACTGCGTGCAGAAGAACAGTAGGGTATCTCCTGTTCAGTTTTTATTTGTTAAAATAAACTTTCCAAAGAGGGTCACTGTATGAGAGACTGCTAATAAGTTGTTCTGCTTTACCAATAGGTGCAGCTGCATCACAGATTCTATAATAGAAGTAAAATGGTTTTTCTGTATTTTTAAATGACTACTGTATGTCAATCAATGATTAAAAAAACCAGACAAAATATAAATGGGCTAAAGGAAAACATTGTAGTTTCATTGTTTTTAAATAATTATTAAAATGTATAATGGATTCAAAGAACTAAAAACAATTTTTAAACCTAAGTGACATTAGTTTTGTTGGTAATCATGGGCTGGGGGAGATTTTCAGGACTCCTGAAAGTGAATTCTTGGCTCCCAAGTGGGCCTCAAGTGGAATAAATGGTAGGAAACACTACAATAAACGGGTAGGATGATAATTGTAGAAATGTATTATTTTTGTAATCATCTTTCATATAGAAGCAACCAGAAGGGGCTAAAATTGTAAACTGTTCTGTTTCTTTCAGTATGGAGCTCAAGCCATATCAGAAGATAGGTTTGAACTGGCTAGCGCTACTGCATAAGCATGGATTGAATGGTATTTTAGCTGATGAAATGGTATGTAAAAAAACTGAATATCTTAAGAAATTTTTAACTGCTCATCTGACCTACTTTTATCTAAATAGGTCATATATTATACTTAAATTACGTGTTCCATAACCACAGATTAGTAACTTGATGTTGATTTAGTTGAAAAACTTTACCAGTGGAAAATCACTTTAAAACTGTTGCTTTGAATTTTTTTCCTTTTCTTAAATTAATTGTGAGTTGTTGTAGCAGTAACTAGTGAACTATTACTTACAATCTCACAATCAAAAGTCTGTAAATATTCTGAGGGCTATACCATTCATATCTATTGTAAGTCAGAAGTAGAAATGAGATTGTGACAATTTCATTCATACTGTATTGTAAAATTAATTTTAATTTGGAAACCAGAAGTTCCTTTGTTTTGCGCAGAGTTACTCAAATTGCAATATCCCTTTACGAGAGAAGGGCTTGAATTTCATAGCCTTGGATAATTGGGGATCAGATGATGGTTTTGGTGATATGATTGGTGCTATTGCTGTGTATATTTCATTGTGACTCAAATAATGTTCCTTGATTTCCAAGTACTTCACCCTACACTTGACATTAATCTTACTAATACCTCTGTGTTAGGGGTAGATAAGAATGAAGTATTTTAAATAGAAAACACAAAAAGACAGTACAGTAAAAGTTGCTGGAAGCTTACTCCTATTGTGAAGAGTTTTCTACTAAATTTCTCTTCAGAATTCTAATCTATATCATTCTTGCCATAAATACCACTTTACAAAGATGGTCCTTTCCATATAGGGCACTTAAAGGAATGATCTGGATTCCAAATAATAGTCTGCACATCAGTACTACAGGCTGTGGAAAGATAAGTAAAAGGTGGAGGGGAAGCGGGGGATAGATTAAAATTGAATCTAAAATGAGAACATTATAAATGGATGATAAGAATAAACGAAAAGACAGATTAATCTGTAATGAGGTAGGGTTAAGAGGAAGAGAGTCATTAAATGATTTTAGGATGATTACTCTCCTATTCAGGTGAGTCCCAGGAAGGATATTGTCTAAAATATAGCTGATAAACACTAATATTTTTTATTTTTGTTACACCTTTCCTCTGACCATGTGTAAACACTTGAGAAATATTAAGTTATCAACTCATTAGTCCCAACTATTCTTTCTTTTACAATGACTATATTAATTTTAGTTTAAACTGTTAATGTTTCTTCCTAGGGTTTAGGAAAAACAATACAAGCTATTGCGTTCCTGGCATACCTCTACCAAGAGGGTGATCAAGGTCCTCATTTGATTGTTGTGCCAGCTTCAACTTTAGGTAAGTTAAGGATTTCGCAAGTATTTGTAATGAAATAAAACCATCCTGATTCACTAATAAAAAGATTATGCAGATTGAATTTTTAAGGTCACACCTTTATATATAAATAACTTACTGCAGAGGAAAGTTGGTGGTCTCATTTCTTTATGATAATGTTGAGTTTTCTAAGGGTATGTCTACACTGCAATTACACACCCATGGCTGGCTCATGCTAGCTGAGTCAGACTCGCGGGGCTTGAGCTGCAGGCATGTTAAATTGCACTGTAGACTTTCTAGCTCAGGCTGCAGCCCGAGCTCTGGGACCCTCCCACCTCGCAGGCTCCTAGAGTCCAGGTTCCAGACCAAGCCTGGATGCCTACACTGCAAAACAGCCCCGCAGCCTGAGCCCAAGTCAGCTGGCATGGGCCTGCCGTGGGTGTCTAATTGCAGTATAGATATACCCTCAGTGGTTGAAACTAAAGCTGTTAAACTGAATTGAAGCCATAGCCTATATTGATATTGAAATTTTTTAAAGACATGTATAACTAGGTACAAAAGTGATCATTAAAAAACCCCCCAAACTATGTATGTTTTACAAAATGCAGCTACAATTTTAATGCAGTGCTAGTGTGTTAATTTTACTCTGACTTTGGTAGATTCTGGTCACGTAACACAGAATAAGACTGATGTAATTGGTGTTTTATTTCTCTACCACGCTCACTTAGCTTAAGGGTAGATTTCATTTTTAAAAATATTACCAGACCCCTTTTGCACCGCAGAATCCCTCGCAAAGGTGTGCCAGATCCCTAAAAATAGCTGGCTCTGTGCAGAGCTGTCAATCTCTCTTCGTTTTTCATGATTATTAAACTCACTCATAATATTCCTCCTTTTTTTAAAGAACATAAAATTTCCCTTACTGTAAAATAATTTTGTGCTTTGATGACCCGTAGACAGGATTTATCATTGGATAACTTCCTAGCTGATGATTAAATAGAGCCATTTATAACTTCCAGGTTTTAAACTGCCTATTTTAATTTACTGTATGGTGTAGCTAAATAGCTTGTCTCTTTCACCAACAGAAAATGGCCAGTAAAAGATATTACCTCACCCAGCTTGTCCCTATTTTAATTTAGACCCTCTTGCTTGTCTAAAATATCTTCATTTAAATGTGCATTTATGTCTAAAAAGTGATCTGTACGTGAGTAATGAAAATCCTCTTTTTTAAAAAGTTTCCTTGAATTATGTTAAAAAAAAACAAAAAAAAAAAACCTTTTCTTAATCCCCAAGCTCCTGTGTATTAGCTTCCAGGGAATGTGGGAAATATTTAGCATCTTTGTCAGCCATTTTTAACATTGCAAGATTTTATAACACAGCAATTTATAAAACAATATCACATTTTTGCTTCAGTATAATTTTATTTGATTTTTAACTGATTTTTAGTCTAGTGCCGAAGAAGGCTAAAATGTGTTGTGAACTGTATTAGTTTATATAAGATTCATATATTGCTGTCTAATCTTTTACAGATAACTGGATAAGAGAGGTTAATCTGTGGTGTCCTGCTCTTGATGTCCTTTTTTATTATGGTAAGAAATCTATTAGTCTTCAAAATACAGAAGCAAAAATATAAGTTTTAAGGCTAATCTGATAATGAGGTAGGCTTCATGGGCAACATCATAGAACAGTGGTCCCCAACCTTTCTGTGGCCAAGAGCACATTCATCCCTTCATCAGTGTGGTGGGCAGCAATGCTTCTCGGCGGCACTTCGGTGGCAACGGTTCTCCGCCGGAAGCACTCCTCGGCGGCATTTCGGCGGGAGCTTATCCACCGGAAGCGCTGCGCGGTAGCATTTCGGTGGTGACGCTTCTCTGGCAGATGCTCCTCTCCTCTTCCTTCCTTGGTGCTGGCCCTCATGGCGGGTGCCCATAAATGCCTTGGCGGGCGCCATGGCACCCACGGGCACTGCGTTGGGGACCACTGTCATAGAACATGAAATAAACATTGGACAGAGTTTTCAAGATAATAGTTTAAATACAGATAGTTAATGCACAGAAAATATTGTACTAATGTATCTATTTTTTTCTTGCTGTAGGATCCCAAGAAGATCGTAAGCAACTCAGAATTGACATTAATAATAAAGTTGTAAATTTCAATGTGATTGTGACCACGTAAGTACTGTAATTAAAAGAAACGAGTACATGAAATCAAAATGTTGCTCTACTGACCTCTAGTGATATTACAGAGCAACATCAACTTCTTGAATATAGAATCATATTTCAGCTCTCAAACAAGGAGTTGAATTGGGTCAGCAGCGAATACTGTGAGTTGATTTTTTTCAGTCCTACTGTTGAGATGGCCAGTGTCAAAGCTTAGCACCTTTTTTGTGGTAGATACGTGAAACTGCTCTGACCCACAGCATGGTACTGGTAGAAGCTTCTTCTGCTTTCTCTGCCTTTAGCCATACAGAAGGAAGAGTTTAGAATACAACCAAGAGCTGTGGGAGCTACACAAGGAATGCCACCATCACTGGTAGCTCAAGATAGGTGGAAGAAGCTCACAAACTTTGACTATTGTGATGTTGGAGATCAACATCATATAGAGTACTATAAGATATTGTCTTATGGTGACTAACAGCATGGGGAAGAGAAGGGTACTTGAAGAAATATATCAGAGATTTCTCCTTAAATGGAAGACAGCTAAAGGGGAGTTGAGTGAGGAAAGCTGTGTATGGGTACTTTCCTGTATATGCCACCGTCTAGATTTGACTATTCTGGATAATTTTAATTGATTGAAAATGCAAATTAGAGTCCTAGACTTTAAGGTCAGAAGGGACCATTATGATCATCTTGTCTGACCTCCTGCACAACACAGGCCACAGAATCTCACTGCCCCACCCACTCCTGTAATAAACCCCTAACCTATGTCTGAGCTATTGAAGTCCTCAAATCATGGTTTAAAGATTTCAGAGTGCAGAGAATCCTCCAGCAAGTGACCCGTGCCCCACGCTACAGAGGAAGGCGAAAAACCCCCAGGGCCTCTGCCAGTCTGCCCTGGAGGAAAATTCCTTCCTGACCCCAGATATGACAATCAGCTAAACCCTGAGCATGTGGGCAAGACTCACCAGCCAGACACCCAGGAAAGAATTCTCTGCAGTAACTCAGATCCCACCCCATCTAACATCCCATCGCAGGCCATTGGGCATATTTACCGCTAATAGTCAAAGATCAATTAATTGCCAAAATTAGGCTATACCATCATACCATCCCCTCCATAAACTTATCAAGCTTAGTCTTGAAGCCAGATATGTCTTTTGCCCCCACTACTCCCCTTGGAAGGCTGTTCCAGAACTTCAGTCCTCTGATGGTTAGAAACCTTTGTCTAATTTCAAGTCTAAACTTCCTGATAGCCAGTTTATATCCATTTGTTCTTGTGTCCACATTGGTACTGAGCTTAAATAATTCCTCTCCCTTCCTCGTATTTATCCCTCTGATATATTTATAGAGAGCAATCATATCTCCCCATAGCCTTCTTTTGGTTAGGCTAAACAAGCCGAGCTCTTTGAGTCTCCTTTCATAAGACAGGTTTTCCATTCCTCACGTCATCCTAGTAGCCCTTCTCTGTACCTGTTCCAGTTTGAATTCATCCTTCTTAAACATGGGAAACCAGAACTGCACACAGTATTCCAGATGAGGTCTCACCAGTGCCTTGTATGACGGTACTAACACTTCCTTATCTCTACTGGAAATACCTCGCCTAATGCATCCCAAGACCGCATTAGCTTTTTTCACAGCCACATCACATTGGCAGCTCATAGTCACCAATACTCCGAGGTCCTTGTCCTCCTCCTCTGTTACTTCCAACTGATGCGTCCCCAGCTTATAACAAAAATTCTTGTTATAAATCCCTAAATGCATGACCTTGCACTTTTCACTATTAAATTTCATCCTATTACTATTACTCCAGTTTACATACAGATCTTCCTGTATGATATCCCGGTCCTTCTCTGTATTGGCAATACCTCCCAGCTTTGTGTCATCCGCAAATTTTATTATCACACTTCCACCTTTTGTGCCGAGGTCAGTAATAAAAAGATTAAATAAGATTGTTCCCAAAACTGATCCCTGAGGAACTCCACTAGTAACCTCCCTCTAGCCTGACAGTTCACCTTTCAGTATGATCCTTTGTAGTCTCCCCTTTAACCAGTACCTTATCCACTTTTCAATTTTCATATTGATCCCCGTCTTTTCCAATTTAACTAATAATTCCCCATATGGAACTTTATCAAATGCCTTAGTGAAATCAAGGTAAATTAGATCCACTGCGTTTCCTTTGTCTAAAAAATCTGTTCCCTTCTCAAAGAAGGAGATCAGGTTGGTTTGGCACGATCTACCTTTTGTAAAACCATGTTGTATTTTGTCCCAATTAAAATAAAAGGCCCAGGAATTCTCTTCCTTTGGAAAGTTTTGAAATATCTTGTGCAATGTCCTTCCTTTTTGGAAGTTAGACATTTCAAGATGAAGATTTTACTTTTTTTTTTTTTTTAAAGTAAGCTCACATTCATCTGTAATTTGCCAGTGACAAGTTATGTTCTATAACAAACAAACAAAAAGGCAACTGCACCCTAAAGTCACCAGTACCATTGTGTCACAAAGTCCTTCGTGTACCCCTTGGAAATACACAGGTACAGATACTCAAAATTTGCAAAATGCAAACATAACCTGCTTTGGGCTTTTTACATCATTTTATCCCATCTATATACAAAATTTTGGGGGCTTGTGTCTGTCCTCATTTGTGTGTCTCAGACCCCTTCATTCTGCAGAAATGTGCTCCCATATTGTTAAAATCAAACAAGAATGTGCCTTGTCTTCAATATTTTTGCACTAAACTTTCCATTAAATATTTTTTGATCTCATAGGTTTTCTACTTTTCTCTTTTTTTTCCCTATTTTTTGTTCGATTCTGTCATTGACTTGGCTTTATACTTTCAGATTTTCAGCTGGTTAGGTTTTCCTTCCCTTAATCTAAGCCTCCTTTCACTCCCATTCCCCTTCATTCTCCCTTCTTCCTATGTGATTGCTTTCCTGATTACTTCTTCTTGCTCCCACTTCCTCTTCCTCAGAAAGACACCTGTCAGTCACTCACCTTAGGAATGAAGAGTTAAAGGTGAGGCCTGCTCACCAGACATAAATTGGAGCTGATTAATTGATGCAGGGCAGAGGTTCTGATATCAGACAGGACCATGGGGGACCATCCCCTACCTAGATGAAGAAATGTGCAAATGCAAGACCAGTTGTCCCTTGTGCTGTTGGAGATGGGAAGGAGTCATTAAACCTATTTGGAATTAGTTTATCTGTGTCTAAGTTCATAGGCACACTGCACCTCTTTAAGTGCATGTTTAAAACTTAACAAACATCTGCACATATTCAGTAAACATGCATAACTTTGTTCTCCCAAACAACTTTTTTAAGCCTTAAAACATTCTCAATGAAGACTCTTGAGTTTAAAACCTCAGAAATGTAATAGCCCTGTTTTTAAAAATGAGAGAAAAAAATTAACCAAGTAATGTGAATTTTTTGAAGTCAAGAAATGTGTGAATTTCACCTGCACAGTACTCTGTAAGGATTTTGCTCAGAATGTAGACATTGAAGTTCTATATTGAGAATTGATTATGGAGAATATCAGCTTCTTTTTTTGGTATTCTGTAATTGTCAGCTCCAAACTGTTGTGGTTGGTCTCTTTCAAAGATACTGCTTATTGGAACATTATCATTTTGTTTAAATGTCTGTTGTGTCATATTTTTAGGGCTTATAATTTAACTGAGTTTAAATTGCAGTATGCCCTGTGTTAATAGAAGTATTAAACATTCACTTATGTATTCCTCTGACAGGTATAACTCTGCAATTAGCAGTGCAGATGACCGTAGTCTGTTTCGCCGGCTGAAGCTTAACTATGCAATCTTTGATGAAGGTCACATGTTGAAGAACATGGGTTCTGTACGCTACCAGCACCTAATGACAATTAACGTAAGAGGTTTTTTTTTTTTTAAGAGTAGTCCTGTCCTCCATTTACTTGTGGGCACATGATGAAATTTGGGGCTGAAACAAGAAATAGATTTCTTAATAGAAGGTGTTATATGTTACAAATTTAGGAACATGATTGAATACAACTAAATGCCAGTCTGTATATAGAACTGGTTGTTACTTTGGTAACTGTAAATGGAGATTTATTTCCCAACTAAATATGAAGCATCTTATTCTTACATGGTCTCTCTAAGGTAGTAGTTAAATTTAAGAATTTTGCTTGATCTCAGAGTATTACACTGAAATATAAATTGTCTAAGATGCAAGATGTAAGTAGTTCTCAAACTATAGAAAGATATTGTGCCAAAATGATAGGGTAGTTGGGTGTGTATGAAGGATTTACTACTCTGGTTAATATAAATCATACAGGTTGAGGGAGGAACAAACATGAGAATTTCATGCATCACTTTTCAACTACAATTGACTTGAAAAGAAGTCAGGTATACAGCAAATCTCATGAGAGACATTTCCAACTTAACCCTTTCAAAAAGTTCCAGTCTACCCAGCATTTCTGGCAGAAGCAGCACAATGTGGCGGTGAGAAAGATAATCCATTCAGAAAACTTGAGGCATGTTCCTAGGTTGGGCCATGGTGAAAATTTCCACGTGGCATGCTCTGCTTATTTTGTTGATAGACTAGTTTCCAGTGATGTTGGTTTATTTGATGTATATTGTGGGCATGAAATATATGGTTGAAAAAAGGGATAGAACTGAATGCTAAATTCCTGTCTTCTGTGACTTTTTCAGCACAAAAAGTTGCCTAAGCTATTCTTTAGAAGGAAAATGTTAATTCCTCTGGTACTCATTTCATGTTATTTTTGTGACTTTTTTCATATTGGCCAAATAGGCAAAGAATCGTCTGCTGCTGACAGGAACTCCAGTTCAAAATAACCTGTTGGAATTAATGTCTCTATTGAATTTTGTCATGCCACATATGTTCAGTGGTAGCACCAGTGAAATCCGGAGGATGTTCTCCTCAAAAACAGTAAGCAGTAACAGTACTTTTTATTTCAAAAGCATACTTTCATTGCTGTAATACTCCTCTTTTACAAGGTTTGGTTTAGTTATTAACCCATTACAGGAACTTGGTACACCCTTGAAAACATCACATCCATACAAACAAAACCAAATGGGTGGGATTGTATTGTATCTTGGTGTCCCAAAACTCTTGTAATTTTTGGTTACATGAAACCAAAGGAGGGCACTTTTTTTCCTCTCTGGCTCCTGGGTGATTGTCTCTCAGGTTGGAGCATGCAAACTAAGTAATAATAATGGTTTTAATAGACTTGAGAATTTTCACGTTATAAAACTTGGGATTTTTTCTAATATTTTTCTTAGAAAGCTGCTGAAGAACACAGTATATATGAAAAGGAGAGGATCGCTCATGCGAAGCAGATCATAAAGCCGTTTATCTTGAGAAGAGTAAAGGATGAGGTACATCTGTTAACTTGCAGCTATGCTAATGAATATGAAGTGGTGTTGTAGCCATGTTGGTCCCAGGATATGGAAGACAAGGTGAGTGAGGCAATATCTTTTATTGGACCAGCTTCTGTTGCTGAAGAGGACAAACTTCCGAGCTTCACACAGCCTTTCGTCAGGTCACTGTGTGAAGCTTGAAAGCTTATCCCCTCCATGAACAGAAGATGGTCCAATAAAAAATATTACCTCACCCACCTCATCTCCCTCAATGAATATGAAATAATTTTATTTTTGTAATGTAAAACATTGAGAACTCTTTGAAAAGGTAACACAAGAACTTAATTTTAGGAAACTTAATAGCAGTGAAGACATTGAAAATTGTTATAGTATATGCAAGAACCTTCTGTAAGGGTTGGGTGCCATTTTCTTGAGCCTCTGTCCCCTACCTTACACCCAATCAGTCCACTTTTCTTCATCACCAAAAGTCTACAACTCCTTCCCAGCTACCCCACCCCACCCCAAAAAAATGAGTGTTCAGCTACTTCTCTGCTTTCATGAGTTACTCTTCTGTTCCTCTGAGAACTTTATTTTTTGCCTATACTGCTTCTGGTGCTTATTGCTTCCCACCACTTTCTGTTTACAGCATTGTAAGTGATTGTCCCCATGGCATCGCTGAGATTTGCTGTACTGTTAAGCAGTAGCCACCAAATGAGTGGCCTCACTTATCACAAAGTCCTATTCTGCTTCACAGTAACATCATTTTAATCAAAAGATTAACTGCATATATATATATATGGTATAGCTGTAACTGTGGGTTTAAAGTATCTTGGGGGTCCTCAAGGCCTTTTTTGGTCTGTTTTAAGAGCCCAAAGACCATTGGAGTGCTTGGTTCTGTCCCTGGTAGAAGTAGCTTCTCATGGGCTCCTTCCATCTAGGATTGCCTGCATGTAAGAGTTGAGCAAATTTTAACAGCATTAGCATTCTAAAGTGTAGAAATTTGATCTTTAATCTTGCTAATGTTTCTTCTTTCCCTGTTTGTTAATGTGCTCCCTTGACTGCTTAATGTCATCTGTTACTAGTTAATCAATGAACGCTAAGCAGAGATTTGAATTCTTAGGACATGATTCGAAGTCCAATATGGTCAGTGAAAAGACTTAATGGTTTTTAATGGTCTGTGGATCAGGCCCCTAAAGAGTTGCTCTTAAATTCACATTGTTGCGGTTTATTTACCTTGTGGGCAATGCACAATTTCAGATCATTCATAGTAATCGTTGTTCACTTGAAATTTTTATCTTGTCTCATCAGGTTCTTAAACAACTACCCCCCAAAAAAGATCTTATTGAGTTGTGTGATATGTCAGAGAAACAAGAACAGCTATACTATGACCTCTTCAACAAACTAAAGAGATCTATTGACAGCCAGGGTATGTCAGGGTCTGGTTGTTTTTCCCAAACTGTTTCTTAAATTGTACTAAGTTTTTGATTTGTGGAAACATCAAATACTTATTAAAAATAAACGTATTCGTTTTGAGAAGACTCAAGTTATAGTTGCATAGATTAAATGTTTAGGTTTTTTGTATTTGTTTCTTTAAATCAAATGTGTGGAAATGATTGCAATATTTTTTTTTGGTCATAGAGAAAAACTCAGAAATGGGCAATGTGATGATGCAGCTTAGAAAAATGGCAAATCATCCTCTCTTACACCGCCAGTATTACACAGCTGACAAACTGAAGATGATGTCAACGCTTATGCTCAAGGTAAGCTCATAGGATTCACAAAAGTACTGTAACTTCTCTGAATTCTTCTTTTCAGGATCTTGAATACAAATGTTTGTGTGCCAATCACTTGATCAGAAGTACATATTTGTACAACTTGATTTCTTTAGATTTTTCCAGTTGCATCTATCCAATGCCCAGATTGCATTGCAGACATTTTAACATTTGAAAATAAACTTCCAGATCAGCTCTAAGAAGACTTGTTTAGGAGAAGACATTTCTGGCCCCACGTTAGACCACTTTTCGTCAGCCCCCTCATTTTCTCAGTTGACCCTTCTCTTTACTACATGAAAATCTTGGGAGAACAGTTGGGTCTGGCAGCATTTCCTGAAGGTCACCAAATGTGGGCTGTGTAGAACTGAAGTGGGGAAAGCATATATACATGAACTGTCCTTTTCCTAATTTGGCTTTGATTGACTCGCACTGTGTTTTGGATTAGATTTCTTTCTAAAAGAAATAAGTTAAGAACCAATCTGAAAATATAATAGGCACCGTAATAAAAGTATAAATGTAACCAGATTTGAATGTGCACATGTCAGCTGAATCTGGAGCCTAATGGGGGAGTCTCCAGAGGGGTGATGAAGCAGTTTGTCCCCCTTTTTTCCCCCTAGTCTCCCCTTCCCACTTTATAGATATGGCTCTTTTCCTTTCCTCTTTCTGCCCAGGCATGACATCCCTCTACCCGCACTACAACCTGGGCAGGGCTTCCCATGTTTTCTACCACAAAGGGGTATTTTTTCAAGAGAAAAGGTCTGACATAGGGATAAAAGGTCCCAGGGTTTGAGGGTGTGTGGTTTGTGGCTAGTGAAGTAAAAAGTATCCCCAGTAGTTCTTCATAATTCAGGTTTCTGTAGAATCTTGCCCCAGATGACAGACATCAATCCTCCACCATAAACAGAACTTGCAGAGTTAATTTTGCATTAGACCCCTGTGAACCAAATTAGTGTGTGCACAGGCCTAGTTTCTGGTGCTTTTGTTCTCTGCAAAAATATTGGATGCAACTGTAGTTGCATAGTCTTACTGGCTCTTAAGGTAAGTATAAATATGCCTACAGTGGAATGCATTATATTAATTTTGTTACCTTTTTTACTTTTAGGAACCCACACATTGTGATGCCAATCCTGACCTCATCTTCGAAGATATGTCTGTGATGACAGATTTTGAGCTGCATTTGCTTTGTAAACAGTATGCTAGTGTCAATGACTTTAAGTTAGAGATGGATACAATTTTGGAGTCTGGAAAATTTAAAACACTAGAGCGCATCCTCTCTGACCTTAAAGAAAAGGTTTGCACTAAAAGAATATTCTAGTTTTTAAATGTCTTCTGCTGTTCACAACTTTGTTTACCACTGATTTACTGAATCCCTATTAACAAGCAGGTTTTACATGCTAACTTGATTTTTCTATAGAATAATGACTTTGTGGCACATATTTGATAGAACTGTACTGCTGTTCTGTGTCACACATGCGATTGATTGAATAGGGGAAATTGCAGTCCTGCAAAAGTGTTCAAACAAGTGTGTTTAGGGTTGCTCAGTGTTCAGTGCTAACAGTAATGAATCATATTGCTTTTCGGAAAAAGCTGTTCTTTACCTTTTGTACTAATTAATGGGATTAGATGCTATAGTTTATATAAAACTGTGCAAAAATAATATTTAAATCGTAGGGAAAACTACATGTTTTTCTCTATTTCCTCCAATAATTAGAATATTCACCCTGGAACACTACCATAGCCTCTTAAGGTATGTCTCAACACCAGCTGAGGGGTGCAATTCCTAGCATGGGTAGACATACTTGCGCTAGCTCTACTCGAGGTAGCACGCTAAATATAGCAGCGTGGCCACGGTGGCACGAGTGACAGCTTGGACTACCTGCCCAAAAATGTACACAGGTTGTCGGATGGCATTGTACTCGGGTGGCTAGCTCAATCCACTACGTGTGCCATTGTGGTCTCTGCTATTTTTAGCCTGTTGGCTCAAGCAGGGCTAGGAAGAAGGGGTGAAGATGATGATGGATTACAAAGACAAGATTATGATGTTGGTTACTTTAGGCATTTGTACAGGTGCCTCAGACAGTAATGACCAGCAAGGCTATGTCTCTTCCCTGTTGTAAGGAAAACAATTTCAAAATAAATCTATTTTAGCAAAAGTATTACTTGTCCCGGGGGGTGGGGGGGGGGGGGGTGGAGCGTTGTGTGTTTGCAGTTGCATATATAAGAGATTTACTGTATTTAACTGCTAGTGCCCAAATTACGTAAATGTTCAAATTTGAATGCCTAAAGTTAGTAATCTAAATACACGTTTTGGCACCTAAATAAAAGTGAACTGCTATTCTGAGGTGCTGAACACCCCACCTCTTATTGAAAGTAGACCACTTTTATTTAAGTGCCTAAATATGGATTTTGGCTGCTGATCTAGGCATCAAAGTTGGAAAATTTAGGCCCAAATGTATAGTGCAAATAAGTGATTTTTCTAATAAAACATTTATGTAATTCATGTCTTCGCTAACTGACTTCTTTTCCTCTTTCCCCAGGGTGATAGAGTTGTATTGTTTAGCCAGTTTACTATGATGCTGGACATTTTAGAAGTTCTCCTAAAACAGCAACAGCACCGATATATTAGGCTGGATGGAAAGACACAGATTTCTGAAAGGTGAGTGAAACTTCCTTTGCAGGAGGTGGGAGTAAGTTAATGCATTTGTGCAGTTGTTTTCCCCACAAAGTTGAGAATTTCAAGAGTAGACACTCACTACAGCATGGGAGAGGTTCTCCCATCATGTACTTAATCCACCTTCTTAAGAGGTGATAGCTAGATTGTTGGAAAAATTGTTCAGTCAGCCTGGCACTATTTACATGGGCAGGGTTAGTTTAACTAGGTTGCTCAGGGATGTTGATTTTTCACACCCGTGAGTGACATAGCTGGGTCGACTTAACTTTTGAGTGTAGACCGCTCTGTCCCTCCACTGGCTCTCCTTTCTCCACTAACCCAATTCAGGTTTTTTGTCTTCACCATCTGGTCCCCTGATATTCTCCTCTTTCCTATCTACCCTTTGTTTCTTTAAGCTTCATCCTCTCCACTCTCCCACGGATGCCAGTCAATGTCCTCCTTGACTTCTTCCACAATCTTCTCTATTTTTTTCTTCCGTCACCTCCTGTTTGTAGAGTGCCCTTTCTGAGCTGGTTTGGAAGGCCACTAACCTCTCTTCACTCAATCTTCCCCTCCTTAAGACCCTCTTTAGCCATCCTATAGTGATTAGGATGTTAGGCACTTGGGAGTAATGTATTTTTATGTGTAAATATGGGGGGGGGTATTTATATTTAAAAAGTGGAACTGAAAAGATACCTCTCTTCATCCTGACTGCTTTGCTTACATATTGATCCCCCCCCACCCCCACCCCCCATTCCTCTGTCTGGAAAACAGCTGTTGTAATTAACAAAATTGTTTTTCACAAGGCATAATTTGTGTGTGCTTTAATTTTGTAGGATACATCTGATAGATGAATTCAATACAGATATGGGTATTTTTGTATTCCTGCTTTCGACCAAAGCTGGTGGCCTAGGAATAAATTTGACTTCAGCAAATATTGTCATTCTTCATGACATTGACTGCAACCCTTACAATGACAAGCAAGCAGAAGATCGATGCCATAGAGTAGGTCAAACCAGGTAAGTTTTTAATTAATATTACACTAGCAAACTGAATGAAGAAGTGTATGTGGCGTGTGTTTGTCCCTGCCTGCTCTATAGTTTGGAGATGGTGGATATTAGGGAGATGGAAGAAAAGAGGATACAGGTAGTAGAAAATAACATGCTGAGGAGAATGGCAGGCAAGCCGAGGGTAGACAGTGTGCACATGGAAGAAATTACGGGGAAGATGAATTTGGACTTTGATAAGCTGGAGAATGCATGTTTGAGGTGGGTTGTACATGTGATAAGAATGGGAGAACAGCAATCAGCAAAGAAAGTATGGGAGGAAGATGACAGCAAGACAGGCCATGAAAAACTGAGGATATGGTGGAAGGACTGTCAGAGAAGTTGGAAGAAAAAAGGACTGGAAAGCAAAGACCTATGAATTTGTGCCATGGACCGAAAGGAGTGCAGGGAATCGTGGGCACCTCCTGTCCCTTGTAAATGGGAAAAGAAATCAAGAAGTTAAGTGAAGAAGTGATTGCACTAATTTGAGAGAGTTGGCTTTTGGCAGGCCTTGGGTAGGTATGACAACTTTCTGGGAGGTATCAGGCTAAATAGCTCCAAATTGTGGAAAGGGAACAAGTAATTCTTAATTCACAGTAATGATATAATGGCCTTAATCCTCTTTTTTGTGGGTTTTAGAGAAGTACAAGTCATAAAGCTAATCAGTAAAGGGACTATTGAGGAATCTATGCTCAAAATCAGTCAACAGAAGTTGAAGCTAGAGCAAGATATGACTGCAGTAGATTTAGGTAAGTCTTAATTACTCATATTAGTTCATGTCATACTTCATAGCTGTCCTCTATATAGAACTAAATACATTTGCTATTTCTCCTTAAAGTGCAATTTTACTCTGTAAACTGAGTCCTTGGTGTTGAAAATCCAAACTGCTTCCCATGGCCCCTGTCTCATAGTCACCTAGCTTTCTCTTAACTTCTGCAATGCACTTATGTAAAATAGAAATTAATATGAAATATACCACCAGATTTACCGTACTGATTGTATTCGCTTTCCTAGTTAATTCAATAAAAACCTTTATTTTTATTTCACTTGAAGCTGCCCCAGAACTCAATACTGGAATATCACAAATGCAGGGGCTGTGTTGTGAAATGTAAGTCCAGCTTGCCTCTGAATACTCTGGGCATGGTGGATGATTACAGTTAATAATCTTAACATCCAATGGTGTTCTATACATTGAAAGAGCTACAGTCAAGTCGGAGGGGAGGGACTTCTTGGTGAAGTGTAAAACTAGACAGAGCCTTACTACTTGGATGAACAGGGTTTATTCATGTGAAATGTTTTCATTAATGCTTTGCTTTTATTTTGCAGGAGAAGAAGGGACCATTCCAGCAGATATAGCCACATTATTAAAAGCTTCATTAGGTCTGTAAAATGTAAATAAAATAGCTGTGGATTTTATTGGTGAGAAAAACGCAATGTGGTACACCCATGGACTTTTACATTACTGGTGACCATAAGTTTTATGAACATTTATAACTTTTTGTAATTCCTTTACTGTATTTCTCATGGTATTGAAGATTTTTAACACTGATAGAATTCTCCAGATGCTTGAAAACAAAATGTGTAAATGCCACATAAATATGTAGTGCATAAAATGTTGAATAATCCATATTTTACAAAGCAGTTTTAAAAATGGGGACCTAGTTAGTGATGACTTTACCAGATCTGCTAATGCTTAAGATTTGTCAGTATTTTTGTAATTATTTCTACCTCCCAAATATATATAAGAACTGTCTGTTTCACTGGATAATGTGTAGATTTTTTTTACATGTGCCTTATTTGACAATGCTCATGTCTGTTTATGCTTGTTTTTGTTCATTTGAAGTACCGTACTGTTTTTGTATCAACTTGTTCAAATAAAATTGTTTAGATGACCAGGGTCTTTTTTTTATTTGAAACAATGTTC
This sequence comes from Chelydra serpentina, assembly GCA_037349315.1. NCBI lineage: Eukaryota > Metazoa > Chordata > Testudines > Chelydridae > Chelydra > Chelydra serpentina. The sequence goes on from JBAIAC010000018.1 coordinate 3,408,072, forward strand.
TACTTTACCAGTAGGAACAAAATAAAAAGCAGCAGCTTTGAAACTATTTCAGATATTCTACTCTAACTGCTCTTTGCTTAATCAAATATTGGTAATATTTCATTTGTACTGCACTCAGAACTGTGCTTAGAAACATGGATGTAAAGATTGAGTTCCTGCCCTATAGAACTTTCAGCCTAAGGCCATGATCCTGTAAAGACTTTCTGCACTGTGAGTACTGGTTAGTTCTGTTCATTTCAGTGGGACAACTCAGTGTGTAAAATGAAGCATGTAAGGCAAAGATTTAATTATAAATAGGGCACAAGTGAGATCAACAACCCAGGAGAAGAGAGGAATCCTAACAGGATTACGAGCATAAGGTTCTTTCTTTGAAGTGGCATCTAAGATGACCCTAAACTTTGGGAACACTCTGGAAAACAGTGTTCTTTGGAGGAGGTTATAAAAATGTTATGCAGCCCCAACCACTTCACTTGCTTCCTTGCTGCATTTGGAGCTGGACTTTACCTCCATTGACCTTTCCATGTCTAGGGAAACTTCTAGCATTTTGATCCAAACTCTCAATTTCTAGTCCTGCCTTATAATTACTCTAGTTCATTAGCTAGTCTAAAGGGTAGTCTACACAACAGCTGGGAGGTGTGATACCTAGCTCAGGTGAGACATACACATGATAACCTTTCAGAGTAGCAGCCGTGTTAGTCTGTGCCAGCAAAAACAACAGGAGTACTTGTGGCACCTTAGAGACTAACACATTTATTTCAGCATAAGCTTTCGTGGACTATAGTCCATTTCATCGGATGCATAGAATGGAATATACAGTAAGAAGATATTTGTACATTCAGAGAAACATGAAAAGGTGGAAGTACCCATACCAACTGTAAGAGGCTAATTAATTAAGAGGAACTATTATTAGCAGGGGAAAAAAACTTTTGAAGTGATGGGCGAACAGGTGCTGAGGAAAGATTTAGTTTTGAAGGAGAACTCCGCTCTGGTCCAGTTTGGTGCCACAGCTGATATGGGGAGAAATAAGGCTTTCATTCATGCTTGGCTTTACTTACCTCTTCAGTTTACTTAATACTGCCTGTTGAGTCAGACAGCTTTAGACAGGCTCAAAATTGTAGTTTTTCTTGCATCTGTTTTTTTGTTCAATACTGTGAAGTTAGTGAGTGGTTATTCTGTGGATGTTATAAATAAACATATTGAGGATCTTGTGGCCTGCAGTATTAAACTGGCAGAAGGATGGGAGAACAGGGGGATAATTGGTCCTCTAGTTATCTTCAGAAAAGTTATTGGGGCTAGTGAGAACAAATTGAGAGTGTAGAGTTAGAGCAGGGGATTGAATGTCAAGAGATATGGATTCTGTTCTCCACTCTGCCAAATGCTCAATGTGCAACAGGTAAGTAATTTAATTTAACTTTTACCTCTGTTTCCACATCTGCCGAACGAGTAGATAACTTATCTTTAAGTGCCAAGTAAAAGGCATTGTGCATATCAGAGATTCCCAACTTCTGTTGGAGTCCCATCTTGGGTTGGACTGACAAATGGGTGTGCCCCCTTCTTCACAGTGATTGCTGCCATCTTTGTGTGTGTGTGTGTGTGTTTGTTTTTTCTTTAGCTTTTCTATCCTTTTCCTTGTCTCTCTCTCTAACTTGTTTCCCTTATTTTTTTTCCCTTTCTTTTGCTGGCTCTTCTCTCTACTGCCTGCTTTGCTCTTCCTTTTATAGCTCCACTTCCCCCACTCATCAGATAGGTACATGGTGTGCCCTTGGGGTGAAAGGTGTCTGTTGGTACCACCCAGTGCTCAACAAAATCTTGGCTGCTGCAGCTTCCGCTTGCAGCATTGTATGCCAGTTTCTCCTGTGGGAGCAGAGAGGTAAAGTTGGCTGCCTTTCAAAGAGTAACCAACCTTACCTACAGACACAACAGCACGTTTGAACAGAACCCACAGGGATCTGGGTTCCTGCAGTTTTCCCCACCCACACTGATGGTCTGTTTTGCCCTATGTCCCTTCCCTTTCCTCCGTCTCTGAACTAGTTTTACTACCCCTCACATTGAGATAGTCATAAAGATGTGGAATAGTACTGTCAAGACTATTTCTGTCCATGACACTTTCCTCGTCGTTTCTTCCCGCTCCCCACTAGGTTTCTCTGGAAAGTGCAGTGAAAGCAGAGTTGGACTGATCAGTTTCAAAATTGCTGTATTTTAAATCTTTGAACATGGGGGGGAGAGAGGGAGTGATGTAAATTGCTGATAGTCTCCAAACTCACCATAGCATTCCTGGTCTACCATGTCCACTTTTTCATTCGGCTTTCATAAACAGAGCTAAATTGTTCATCATGCTGCTTTTCTACAGTGAAAAAGCATAATCAGTCACTGAGATATAGTAAATAATCATTACACGCTTAAACATATATTGAAATGCATTCTTAGCATAAATCTCCATGCTATAGTCAGAGAGTGAAAATTCAGTCTGGTGTGTTTTTATTCCATTTTATAATCAATTATAACTGTTTAATTTAATCTGCATCTTGCAATATTACACATGCATACAAATATTAAAGGTTAAGTTCTCGGAAACTTGTTCTCCATTGACAACTGTTCTCCTTACCCCTGAAACTTAATGAAACAGCGAAGAGGAAGAATTTAATCTGGATCAAATTGGGCATTGAGTTGTCTTAATTTTTGTAAATTAGTAACTTTAGAAGAAATTAGAGGTGCTGAGTTATGTTGAAAAAATACACATAAGCATGTTCTTCAGAACCAGAAACGCTGATCTACAGCGTAGTCTTCGGTCTTTGCTGAATCCAGGCTGCAATAGCAGGAAGTGCTTGTACCCTCTCTTTCAGAGCCAAAAGTTTAGGGTAGTTGTCTGCCAGGCCAGGCTTAAGGAACAGAAGTGTTGTACTGCACACATCCCAGTAGAAATCAGCCCAGGTTACCTGATGAAAAGGGTAAAACAAAATTACTCAATTAGTATATACACAAATAGCAGAAGTATTAACACCAAAGACCTGGTCTATACTGAATCCAAAATGAGGCTAGAGAACCACACTTTAAATTTATTTTGGCACCTCCTATGTTAGTCAGCTACATCTTGTTTTAAATAGTTACCTTCAATCTACAATTACAGAAGTAATCCCCTGATGAGGTTACCATGCATTGCTTTTAGCGTAAGGTGATATGGTTAGATCCTATCCATGCTATACATTTTAACCATGTAACTTGATCCACTGACTTGATTTAGCTGTAGACGGGGGTCCTAGCCTGAACTGTTTAGAAATCATGTTTACTGAATTGATTTTAAAATGTGGTTGTAAACCAGTTCAGTTCATATTCAGTTTAAATATGGCTTTGGTCAGCAGTATGGACAGGATCAATCTATGCAAATTGACTTTTGAAACTTCCAATGTCGAACCCTGAGGCTTTTAAGCAAAGGCTGGAACAATTATTTTTAATTCAGTTCAAACATAGCTTAGCTCCATCCACACTGACGAGCAGTGATTAAAATGGTTTGGTTGAAAACTGGTTCAGCAAACATGAGTCCAGGCTTGTGGGCCTGAAATTGTGAGTGTAGTCAGAGCCTGAGAAAAGCAAAGAATTAAAACCGATACACAACAAAGGCTGTTTCTCAGATCTCTGGCTGTGAAGATGAAAATTGTTTAATTTCCTCTAGTTACTTTGCTACAATGACAACTGGATTTGGAAGAGGAAAAAGAAGATACTCACTGATTTCCCAACCAGCCACTTATTATCTCCTAAGAAACTGTTCAAATCCTGTAGTAGTCCAGGAGCTGTGTTAGTGAGGAGGTCATTAAATATCTGTTGCTGCAAAAAAGCACATGTAAATGGAGAGGGTGGTCAAATCTAATTCTTCTACTTCTTGAGTGCACTGTTCTATGAAACAAAAAATTATAGCATAAATATGAGCTTGGAAAACTTTATTACAATGGAGTCATTTGATTTGATGAATGTGGCCTGAAAAATATTTACTAGTAAAATGATATTGAGTAGTTGTACCTTTATTTGAGCATGCAAGCAGGTACTGCACTATTCATTAAAGCTAACTGATGAGCTGTCTGATACACTGATGTTGAAAAGGGCATTTGTGCACAATGTCCTGTTTAGCATCAGACCAATGAGCCTAACTAGCCTCAGTGAGGCTTCTGTCTTGACACCAGACACCAAGAGAAGGGGTGGGCCCCCTCCACTGAAGTCCAAGACCTGCACCTTCAGGTCAAACCAACAACTCGATGATGTCCCAGAAGCTTATCCTTTGACGTCGGATCAGCAAGCTAGATGGGATGAGCCGCTGGTCCTGCTAGTCTAGTCATTTGCCTCTGCCTTTGGCTAACACCAGCTGCTGCAGAAGAAGGTACAAGAAACTCTCTGCAATGGACCATTTTTGGAATAACCTGTTTATAAGTGAAGTTTTCTTCCTGCTAACAGTTGGTTTATTACCCGAAGCATGCAGGTTTATATCCCTTTTGAATGTTATGCTAATATACTAGTGGATATTCTCATAAATGTCTAATCTTTTCTTGAATCCTGCTAAGCTTTTGAGCTTAATGCTCTGTTATGGTAATATCTTGTGCACAATGTCCCACAGGTTGATGTTGGGTAAAAAAGATATTTCCTTTATCAGTTAAAAACAAGTTTAATTGGATATTTATATACCACGGTAATGGGGTCTACAACTTCCTGGATAAACCTTCCCCATACCAATCATTTTATGTCTCTCAAGTCCCCTCTTATTTGTTCCACCCTTCCCCCAAACTAATATTTTCATTCACTCCTTATATGGTAACCTCTAACAATTTTCTTTGCTCATATTGGTAGTGTTTAAAACCGTGATACTCAGAATTCAGTGGTTCAGGAGCCAAATTATCAATCAACATTACTCAAAAGACCCGTGTGTGTGTTTATGTATTGTTCTCACAGCAAAATGACTGCCCAAGTATTATTATTTTATCAGCTACAATTGGTTAATAACATAGTAAAAGCATCCTGATTGACTAATAACGTAGGTTAATTAAATCAGTGTTTTAATATCACGTGCTGCAAAGAAATGCACAAAAGAGCCGCTGGCAGCTCGCAAGCCTCAGTCTGAATATCATTGCTTTAAAATAATAAAACCTTGGCCTGTCTAGAGACGTGCATGGAATGGTTATGCAGGATTCCTGCTGCTTAGAACAATGAATCTATAAGAAAAATAAGAGTAAACTATTATGTATGTTATATTTAGAGTTCTTCTTACGGAGTATATCAAATAAGATGTGTTACTGAGGCGAGAGTTATTTACTGCTTTGTTTAAAGATTTTTTTGGCCAAGCAAAGCAAGGCCTTACACGTAACTCACGGGTATTTCTCTGTGTGTAATGCAATAACTTTTAAAAGCCACATCTGTTTAATTCCAACATTGCAGGGAATGTTCTCTGTATCAATGAGCAGAATCCTATTCATTCTGGTATGCACAGCAGGGTGTACTCAGACTACATAAGCAACAAAGTGTGTGATTGTCATACAATGACTCCACCTGGAGCACCCTCATGCAATAGGCCACAGCACAACAAGCATATCTGCCTCAGTTTCCCCTCTCAGGTGACCTAAAGGACTCCACTTCAGGTTCTTTTGCTTAAATACTACTCCTGGGAGCCAGTTCATTGTATAAATCAGCTCATAACAAAAGTCCCAAAACATACTCAGCACCCCCCCAGGCATGTAATCCTTAAAATCCTACACTTTCCAGAGAGAACCCCCACATCTTTTATGCTGGAAGATCATCTTTTGAACCTCCCTCACTTCTCCAGCCTTGTCACCATTCCTCTGATGGATCCTGGAGATGTCAGTGGAAAGCCCCTCCTCTGCTCCTCCTACCTTACGCAATGTGGCACTGGCTGTCTGGCTTGAGGATGCCAGATAGCAGATCCCTTTGCTCTTGCTGCTCTCTTGCTTCTGTTTGGAACTCATCGGTCAGTTTCTGGAAGCTTTCATCTCCTGACTGACTCAATCCACTCTGACTCACTGTCTCTCTCGCTGAGCCTTTCTAGCCCCCGGGTACTGCCTTGCCCTTTTAATTGGCCAAACGGGAGCACCAGTCCTGGCACAAGGGCACTGGACCTACTTCGTTTACATGGGCCAGCCACTGTGTGACAGCGATGATGTAGTTTTACTGATTTTAAAGTCTTATCTTAGGTGTTTATATGGCCCCCTTTGCTATAGTGTCTTTTAATATGGTTATTCTCGCAACACCCCTGTGCGGTAATAGTATCCCCATCTGGGGAACTTAGAGACAGAGACGCAAAATGGCCGGCCCAACATCAGATGGGAAGTAGGAGTGGAACAAGGAATTGAGCCTCCCAAGTCCCAGACTAACCACCCCATCCTTCCTAATGCAAACAATATCAGATACCATGTATAAACCATCAAGTACAATATTGCACCCAAATGGCTAAATAACATAAGAATGGCCATACTGGGTCAGACCAAAGCTCCATCTAGCCCAGTATCCTGTTTTCCGACAGTGGCCAATGCCAGGTGCCCTTGAGGGAATGAACAGAACAGGTCATCATCAAGTGATCCATTCCCTGTCGCCCATCTAATAGCAAAACAAAAATGTGTATTTCTTTTAAGTTACTTGCTACCTTAACTTGATCTGATGTAACTCAATAAACAATGATCTGATAGTAACATCTTAGTGTGGTCAACTGAAAACCTTGATATGTTTCCCCTATTGTTGCTGTGTGCTGGCCTTTTGTATTTTCTCCCATTTTCACAATGGTAGTCTGTGAAGTCAGTTCAAATTTTGTTCTTAGTCTGTTTCACTTTCAGGTTCTCAGTTGCTTCAGTGTTTGGTTGTTGCTCCCCCAGGCCAAGGAGGAACCAAGAGAGCTTTCCCTATGCTTTCATCTGAGGAACAGCAGAGCTCCCACATGCTGCTCCTAATGGTTTTGGAATTAAAATGTCTTTCGCCAATGCATGTTGAGTAATGTCAGATTCCTGGGTTGTTAGTGACCTCACAGAGGCTTGTGACTTGGCTCATCACCTTCATCTTGCTGTGAATAATACCAAGAGGGACTGACTTTTGTGAGGTGATTGCTAAGTACCTCCTACTTGGCAGTAGTAATACCAAGAAGGCTTTTTGAAGTTTTCTGGGACATTTCCGCTCTTGTTAGACTGATATCAATGTACGAACGTCTGAGGTCACTGCCTCAGCATTTCCAGCTTTTGTGAGGTTAATGGCACAGCTTGTCTGTTTTGCTCATCTGATGTGACCAACTACTTCTGGGCTGATGTCAAAGAACAAGCTTTTGAGGGCTTCTCACTTAGCATGTCTTAACTTTTTTGGCCTGATGTCAAAAGGCATTTCTCTGAGGTTCACTGGCTGAATAGCTACACCTACGGAGCATGCTCAAGCTTAGGTGATGTCGCTTTCTATCATGCTGAGCAGACGACAAGACACGGAACATTGTGAGGTGACTGGCTTAGCACACCTCTGACTGCCTGTGCTGATGTCAAGGCAGAGGACTCAGTGAGGACCTCCAACTTGCCGGTCTGATGTCGCGAGGCATTCTGATGTAATGTCACTGGCTCATCTGCTCTAGCTTGCAAATTGACTTTTGAAACTTCCAATGTCGAACCCTGAGGCTTTTAAGCAAAGGCTGGAACAATTATTTTTAATTCAGTTCAAACATAGCTTAGCTCCATCCACACTGACCAGCAGTGATTAAAATGGTTTGGTTGAAAACTGGTTCAGCAAACATGAGTCCAGGCTTGTGGGCCTGAAATCGTGAGTGTAGTCAGAGCCTGAGAAAAGCAAAGAATTAAAACCGATACACAACAAAGGCTGTTTTTTTCGTTACAGTAATTGCTAGGTTTCATTTCTACCACACGATGGCAGCATTCCAACCCAAAATAGAAAAGTTTGGAAGGTAAACAGGGAGGAAGGGGGGCAGTGGCTAAAAGGAATAAGGCTCATCACTCAGGTGAGTTTCTAAAGGAACAATATTCTAGCACTCCAGTCTCTCCAGTTTCACCCCCTCCTGCCCATTTCCCCCTCCCCTCTCCCCAAACACACACAACTTGAGCACTGGTGTGTGTGTCTTTTTTTAAAGTGAATTTAGTGCTGGTGACATAAGCTTGACTGCTAGTCCTGGAGGATAACAGCTCCAGCCACAAAACAGGTGCAGTATAGGCTAGCGGTTTGCAAGTGTCCCTTGGTTACTATGGAGGCAGTGGTCACTTCAGGGGTTACGGCTTAAGTAGGGCCGTCCCCAAGGTTTTAAAAAAACATGTTAGCCCCTCCCTCCCCAAATTATTTTTTAAGAGAGTGGATTTGGGATTGAGGACCTTCTGCTTTCTGGGATTTGAGCCTTTTTAGGGTTCATGTTTTCAAGCCCTGCTCTGCGCAAAACTCTTCCTTTCAATTGAAAGCTGTCATTCCCGCATAATCACGGGACTCCAGCCGGGGATTTGAGGAAAGCACAAGTATGAGACTTGGGATAAAAATCATGAGAGCTGACAACACTTCGCACTTTCCGGAGGGATTCAGCTTCTTAACATACAAAGAATACAGTGCTACCCTCCCCTGAAATTACAGCACTTCTCCTGAGCACAGAATGAATTTTCTGAGACGTTACGAGTAATTTTTTTTACTAGTTTGAGTTAAAATTAATTAAAACATTTAAGAGCTTTGGCAAGTTGACACTTTCCTTTTTTTTCTGAATGGTCTCCATGATAGAACCTAAGCTCTTTAAACATCCAGTCTAATTAAAACACATAGGAACTTTGTGCATAGGTGATATTTCAAGAAATTAGATTGTAATTAAGCTATTAACAATTGTAGCTAATTACTACTTTACTAGAATATAAACACAGGCAGATCAAGAGCTTGGGTCATTATTAACTAGAGCTATTGTGACACCACAAATAACTCAAGTCATCACCTTTCCCCTACAACTAAGGGCTAGTCTACACTGGCAACACTAAAGTGCTGCCGTGGCAGCACTTTAACATGGCTTGTGTAGTCGCTCTCCCAGCGCTCTTAAAAAAAACTACTTCCTCCAAGGGCGTAGCTACCAACACTGGGAATGCGGCTCCCAGCACTGGTGCACTGTCTACACTGGCGCTTTACAGTGTGTGTTTTTATACCCCTGAGCGAGAAAGTTGCAGCGCTGTAACGTGCCAGTATAAACATGCCCTCATTTATATGCTGCAGCTCTGGTGCTAATCAGTAGCATAGCCAGGGGGGGAGCAGGGAGAGTGGCCACTCCCCCTGTGAGGAGACGCAGCGCTAAGGTGCCGCCCGAGCCCGGCTCCCGCAGCCAGGCTCAGGGGGCGTTTTAAAGGGCCCGCGGCTCCCCACAGCGGCAGGAGCCGCCGGCCTTTTATAGCGCCCCCCAGCCCGGCTCCGGCAGCGGGGCTGGGGGGGCGGGCGCTTTAAAAGGCCGGCGGCTCCTGCCACTGCGGGGAGCCGCGGGCCCTTTAAAGCACCCCCTGAGCCTGGCTAGATTTAAAAGGTAACTGCTTCATAGTGTCATCTCCGTTTTTTTCTGTCATACAAATCCTCCCTACCATCCTCGCTCTGACCTGTTATTCTTCATATTAAGTTGACTTCCCAACTGATTGGGACTGGACGGATGGAGCTGGGGGTTATATATTGCCTGGAAGACACCATTTTATACTTTGCTTCCACCATACTGCCAGCTGTCTGAAATAATTTGGAACTTCCCTTCTGTCCACTTATTTTTCAAACATGCCTTCCACCACTTACTCCATGAGTCAGTTCACCTTCCCTCAGACATATCTGTTCAGTTCAGTGTCCCGCCCTTCATGCTCTCTCTAGAGTCAGTTAGTTACCAAAACAAAAGGATATATAAAATGGTGCTTTGTTTCATTGGAAATGCCATGAGGACATCTTTAGAAGTTACACAGCATCTGTCAAGATTCATCCTGTAGCAGTTACTATATGTCATTACCATTGACCTAATACTGCTGTTCTACATAACTATCCATGACACTGCACTGGATTAAGCCACTCTTTACCGCTTTAGAGAGAATAGAGTTTAGAGGCACACCTAACAGCGGTACATTCCCTAGTTAGTCTTGTTTCCAGAATTTTGCTTCAGGTGTGGATTTTGTCTCTTGCTCTCTTTGAGGTAGTTGGAATGGTATTAATGTTATAAGTTAGAGCAAACCAAAAATTGAATGCAGTTAAAAGCTAATGAAAATGATCTTAAATATATTCATGGCCATTGAACTCCACAGTGGGTATAGGAATTAATCACATCTAACTGTCTTTTTAATATGACTTGTAAAGTTTGTAATTTAAAAACCTATATTATGTTTGAAGTTAGCTGAGCAGAGCAGGAGCAAGGGAATACAATACATGCGTCAGAACACCAGAGGGAGTATCCGTAGTTAGAAATACAGAAAGAATAGGAGGGCATAGAGCCGTTATGCCTGTAGAGTTAGTAGAAATAAGTTAGATTCTTTATTTAACTAACTACTAGCTTGCATCGAACTACAACTCCTGAGTGGTCAGTGAAGTGAAGAATTTTTTTCTGTTTCAGCCTGTCCTCCCCTGTTTAATAATAATGTATTGATATTTGTATAGATAGCACCCTCCATCCAAGATAAGCCAGGCTGCTACATCCTCCTCCCCACAGTGAGGAAAAAGGGGGAAGCAGAAATCCTTGGCTGGTTGCTCAGTAGCCTGGAGGAAGAATTGCAGAGGAAACCTCGCTATCTGCTGCCCAGCTTATTGAGTGGTAGTGGAGCTGGGCGAGTGACCCTGTGACATCAGGGACCAGTGTACGTCCAGATGAAACACTTTGGCAGGTATAAATTTCTTTGATTTAAATCAGTCATCACATTACTTTCACATCCTGATTTTTCTCTCCCCAGGGAAACGTTGACATGAAGTCATCAATGGTGTCCACAATGGCATCAACCAGAGCTTGTTCCAGAGGCGTCTGACCAGCCAGACCTGTGGAATTCAAATTTAGAAAGGGAGAGTGAAGAGACACTATCTGCACGAATAGGTTATTCCTGAAAATAAGGTGTTTGTACTCATACCAATGCAAATTTCAATTGCTGCGGAGCTTTTATCTATCTCCCTAGCTGCTTCTGACCGCTCACACCCATTGCTCCATAACTGAACTCATCCTCCTGCCTCTCTTCTCCATCTTCCCACACTGACAAGTCTGTCCTTCCTGTCTCCCAGCCCCATGATCTTGTTGTAATCTTTGAATCTTCCCTCCCCAGACCCTCAAAGCCTTCATACCATTTTTTCACTATCATCAGATTCCAACCTGTCCTGTCCCCACTTCCAGGAATCGCATCCTCTCCTGGCTTTTGCCTCCTCCCAAAGTGCCTCAGTTGAAGTCCATTTCCTTCCTCTCCATTTTGATATCACCCCCTCTTTGAAACCCTCTTCCTGTGTCTCAATGTGTTATATTCAAGTTCCTTAGCTTAACCTTGTCCCCTCCTACAGCTCCACTCCCATTCTTCCCCATTATATTCCTTCCACCTGCGGTCTTCCCAACCTTTTCACTTCACTCTTCCCTTTGTCGTCTTGTCCTACCCCACCATCATGCCCTAACTCTGGCTGCCTGGTACAGGCTCCTCATCTCACTTTGTTCCAGTTCCTTCTGAAAACTTCTCTTCAAGCAACCTCTTTTCCCTCCACCAATAGCCCCCCACATTCTCCTTCTGCTGAATTATTCTCTTGCCTTATTTAGATTTCAAGCTCCTCAAGGCAGGGAACAGGCCTCTTTCTTTATCCATAAAGCCTTGTAAACCTACATCATGACATAAATGAGTCTCAGCAATAAAAGGGACATGAAATGCTGTTAGTTACTTTAAAATGATTAAATGATACCTATGTAAACTTAACAAGCACCAATGATATATTTTCAATATGAACTGAAAGGCTTTTATTTTTTTTTGCACACCATGTATTTTTCTGCCAGAGTTAACAGCATCACTAGAACCTTAATCTAAGCTGGGAACTGCATCCCTCTCACTGCTTGGAGTGAGCTAGGTCAACAGCTGTAGCAGGGAAAACCCCGAGACTCCTGAACTCGGGACCTAGTAGGTAAGTGAAGGAGAAACTGTTGTGAAATAATACATTTTTAAGGTGTACATTATTTACATGTAGGCTGGGATTTTTGAAGGAGCCTATTGCCAGCCCCAAGCATTCACATTTCCTGAGTCAGTCCCCCAAAATACGATGATGTTTTAAAATAATAAGTTTGATGTTCTTTCCATTTGCCTCCTGTTGGTCGAGTGATAAGCTTCAAAATTTAACTCCTTATCTTCGATCCTTCAGGTCTAGAAACTTACTGCTTTAATGAAAGCTGAGATCATGTAATCACTAGTCCAGGAGCTTGGGCTTTACGACAAACACCAAAAGCACAAGTTGGCAACACTTGAATTGAGTGTGGTTAGAACACCTAATTCCTTTGGGTTACTTTGACAATCCCAGCAATGTTTTTAAGTCTACTCTTCTGTCTGTATCCTGTTTGCTTTCATATTGATGCCATTACTGCAGTGTCTGAGCATTAAAAACACAACATTATTCTACTCTTACTTTCCAGCAGGTAAGACTGAAATGCTAGAATAGAATTAAAATTGAGGTAGTGGTGTGTGTGTAGTCAGGGGGAGGAAGGCATCAGGCGTACGGTACTTATTGTGGGAGAAATAGGTTTAAGAAAGGAGTTCTACATTTCATTCTGACCATTGTCCAGTCATTCTTCTCTTCTGGTCCTGAATTCCATAGCCTAGACCTGCTCTGTGAAAATCCTCTCTTCTGCCGGATTCCTGCTACTTTCAGGTTCACAGATTCCAGCCAACCTTGCAGGTAGTTTGAATTCATTCAGGTCCAGCACCCAGAGGTTTCACTTTGTGTTTTGGGTTTACATTGACTCAAAAAGCAAATGAGAGAAACAGCTGAAATCATACAGCAAAACTCCTGGGCACATCCGCCCCCTCTTCCCGGAAAGCTCACGCTGTGTTTATTTTTAGCTGCTAAATTGTGGGGGGAGAAGAAAGAAGTCAGTGGCTTTGAACCCATCTCACATAGGTTTTCAGATGGTAGCAAGTTGGTCCAGTCTTCTCTCTGTCCATTTTCTGACAGGAGCAGAGTGCGTGTTAGCTAGTAGGCCAATTCCATATGTTAGTCTTCAGGCACAGGCAGCTGTTCCACAACATCCGCACTGGAAACAGTCCTATTCGTACTGTTTTGGCTGTAGCATTGTTGTTGAACTTTGGAGCTAAGAGATCTCTAAGTGCGTTTGGCCTAGGGAAATTGCCATGCTTGTGTCAGAGGATCTGTGGAAGACATTTGGCGGGGAGAGACGTAGAAAGCCAAATGACCTCTCCTGCTCTCCTCAAAACTGCTCAAGTTGAGGTGAAACCTTGGGCTTTGTGGGGAAGAAAGGGGTTATTGAAAGGTAAGGAGAGTTATGAGCTGGCCCAGACATGTGGGATGTTTGGGATTTTATGAAAATTTTTCAGAGTTCTAATATTTATGTATGAAGAGCCTTCACATTTTAAGCAATAAGACATGTCAAGACATGGAGTGTTAGTTGATGCCTAAGGTGGAGTTATAGACACCAGATAAAAGGGTTAAATGCAATCAGCACAAACTTGGGTATCTTTTTGCAGTTATAAAAAGTGTTTTAAAATGACTCATAGGGGTTAGGTCCCTTGAACCGTATTGACTGATTCCTGGGTCACTTGATTTCTTCCATCCCCTCTACTCTTATCCTCTTCACTTCCGAGTTCTTGGATACCATATGCAAAGCATGCCATATATGCCGTTTAGAAGTATGAGGTTTAGTGGCAGCTTAATAAAGAAAATGAGCCATGATTTGTGCTGTATTACACGGATGCTAAAATTCTTACTAGACCAGGTAGATTATTTCATTTCTTCTGTTTACTTTGTAATAAACTATAAATAAGATGGGTAGAAACTCTAATCCTAGTTGCTATTCCATTCTGCAGTCATGCTTCTTTCCTTTTCCTGTTTGTATTAACCATTACAATACTAGATTTCTTTGTTTTTATTATAGCACTTTTTAGTGTATCTAATATTTTGGCACTTTGTGGTGTTTTATGGATTGTACTAATGCTTCTCTCAAAATGATCCAATTTTATCAAACAGAAAGGAACTCTGCAAGAGGCCAGACTTTCTCAGGGAAGCAGACCTGGATAAGGCTATTTTACTACATTTTGAAGAGTTTATTGTACATTTCTTTCAGACTGGAAAATGTAACAGTGTTTGGAAACATTTGAAAAAGGAAGATTACATCTGTGTGCTCACAATATGAAAGAGGCAACAGAAATGTACTACCAAGTACCTATTATCCATTTGCATAAATTCAACACACCCTGAGAATATCCTCCTTCATCGGTGTCAGTCTTGCAATGATTTGCATGACGGTTGATGGATAACTCCTAAAACAAACCCTGGCTCCTGTAACTTTGATTATTACTGACATTACTTGAGAATCTTATTTCACATTATCTAAGCAGCTGAGTAATCTCTGTCACAGAACATAGAATTTAGAGTTGGGAGTGATCTTAAGTGATCTAACCTCATTACCAGAGTGGGATTGTGCCCTAAACATATTTTCTAAGTGCTCTGTCCAGGTTAGTTTAACAGTTTCCAGAAACAAGACTTTCCAGCCTTGAAAGACAGTTTGACAGTACCGTGCACTTAGAGGTACCAAGTCTAGCCTCCATTTCCCACAGCATGAGAGCCCAAAAGCCTAGCCTGATGAAATACAGCCCACAACATCTTAGAAAACCACAGCTATCCTCTCCCTCTATGTGCAAAGTGAGGGCAAAGCCGTAAGATTTTTGTTGTTGGTAAAGTCAGATAATAAGCAGTGTACTGATCTCTCAAGGAGATATAAGTTCAAGCAGATATTAAGTTGGGTATCATTTATCGTTATTTTTTTAAGTATATACATTTATATGCAAATTTGGAGCTATCTAGAGTGACTTAAAATGTGAATACCTCGGGCATAGACTTTATATAACAGGTACACTCTTGTCCGGCACCTGTTAATCCCCATGTAGTATTTGCATGTCCCTTAAACACTGTTGTCATAATCTTGTTGATCTTCACTGTGTAGCTGTAGTTTATAGAAGATGTACAGCTTGATCTTGTCAGAGGATGCTTTGAATATGTTGTTTTTGAAAAGCAGACACAATGCCAGCTAGTTGGGTGGAAGCTGCAGTTGTTCTGAACTCTTTAACCAATTTAGCAGGGAGAATTTACAAATTTTATGTTTTTTGATTGCTGTAAAGGAGAGACGATGGGAGTTCAGTACGGGATATGTCTGCATTGCAGATGCAACAAGGATTAGCAGAAAGGAGGGAAGTTACTTGTATTATTGTGCCAACATGTCCTAGGCACTGTGCTGGGTACTATATAATCAAATATGAAGAGAGTGAGTCCCTGAGCCGAGGAGTTTATCATCTTAATTTAGTCTCGTTTACTCAAGTTTTCTCCAAAGTGCGTCATCTTATATTGAAGTTGGTGAGAAAATCACACACTTATTTGTTATGCACTGATTTCTAACTGGATTGGATTCTGATAGTTCTAGAGTCCCATGATAAGGTGTGGAAGTCAGATTGCTTGAGAATTTTAAAACTAGACTGGATAAAACACTAGCAAACTTAACCTTAATTATAGCAGAGCTAGAATTCTGCTATAATACGTTGTAGAGAACGAGCTGGCATTATCAGGGAGCTGGACAATGGGATTGTAGTTTCTCTAAATTCTATGAAAGGCAGAAACCAACGCAAGAAGTGTGTGTCTGTGTCTGTGTGCATGCACGCGCGTGTGTGTGTGTCTTTTTAACCTTACTCTCGCTGTAGCTGAAATCCAGGTAGCACACCTACGTACTTCAGCTTGATTTAATACTAGAGTTCTAGCATCATTCTCCTGGATGGCAAAGCTTGGGATTTATTCTGATATTTGTGCAGTAAAAGTGTACCTTAGACTAGGTAATTGAAAACCATCTATCTTACCTGCACTGGTCAGGAAACTGCTGGAGCTGTGATAGTAACAATCATACATAAATCTCGCTATTGTTTTCATTGTTTGGACCATTGGATGTATTAACTCTGGGGCAGAGCCTTACCTCAATGGTATAAGAATGCCTTTTTGCACCTGGTCACAATATTTAGTTTGTTCCAATGGATGCTGCAAATTATTCTGTCCAGCACAAATTACTGTCTGTGCATCATGAGGGGCAAGATCTGTGTGCTCTCCTTGTCAAGGCAGATGGCATAGCAGAGTTGCCCAACTCTGGTCCTCTTTGGACGAGCACCTTTGAGTGTTGTTTACCTTCCATAAGCTTTGTAAGTTTTTTTTTTTTTTTTTTTTTAATTAATTTTCTGATTTCAGTTTAGTGCTTTTAAAAAAAAATTTGTTTGGTAGCTGAGGTAGCAATTTTCTTCTCTTGTTTCCCTCTAGGATCCAGACCTGGGAATGGTCCAAGCCCATCTCCAGAAGGAAGACATCCCTCCAGGTGCCCTACACAAGGTTCAGCTAACATCACATTGTCCACACATGCTTCACTGCCCTTTGGGGTAGTGGTGAAGAGTGGGTGTTTGAGCATAATGACAAGGTAAATGAATTGGGAACAATGGAGACAGAGCGGAGAGGGCCACATGGGAGGTGCTATGGAAATTCCAATAAAGATCTGAGCTGATGAGTTGATTTACATTGATAACATCCCATAGAACAATTATAGAAGTATACCCTGCTAACCCCCGCTCTCCCCACAGACCATCTCCATATGGCATTTCTGGGTGCAAACGTACTTTAAACCGTCATTATCAACCGTAGAGATCTAGTGTAGGGTATGACACAGCTACACCACATCAGAACTTGCAGCATCGCACAATGCCCCTGAAATGTCTGTGATCAGATGAAATGAAGCTGCAGCAGGAGAGGTTGACAACAGATACATTTTGTCGCTCTGTGAAAACTACTTGTCTATATTGGCCTGTTCACATTGACTTCTGTTAATTTCAGTTTGTCAGGCTGGCTCTTTGTTTGTATTGTCACGGCTCAACATGCACTAGTAGCTAGCATTAAACACAGGAGCAGTCAAAAGTAGTAAGTGAGTAGCAGTGTTACATTACCTGTTTCTTTGGCTAGGTATCTGGCTATAGCCAGGCTCTGATGAAGGGTAACTCCATCCACTTCTAAAATGGGGATTTTTCCAAATGGGATAGCTTTAAAAAAAAAAATCACAAATGAAAAACATTAGAACAATGTTAAGCTCAACACCAGTATAATAGTTTGTACTTATAATAGTGTCTTCCCTCTGAGAATGTCAAAGCACTTAACTGTTTCACAGGACCCCATAAGGTTCTGTTTACACATGGATAAACAAAAGTACAAGGTTAAGTGACTTTCCCAAGGTCGCTCTGTGATGTAATGGTAGAGCAGGGAATAGAACCAGGTTTTGTTCTTAAGACTGAATGTGCTACCTCAGTGTCTGAAATTCTGCAGATCCACTAGTATGCAAGGAGACTTTTCAGTAAGGTTTAATTTTCTAATAATCTTTCCCTTCTAATAAGATAGTCTGGATGTTACTGACAAAGTGCCAGTCTAGGATTTATAACTCTGGAGGAGTGAAGGTGCCAGTGGGGAGGTGGGCAGAGGCTAACACAGATGCTTTTGTTATCTTCTTATTGTTTTTTTAAAAAATCTCATTCACTGACTCAGACATTTTTTTTTCTTCCAAAAAACACATTGCGGCAGGAAATACATCAAGCATTTCAGCTGACAGTCCACCAGCAGAGGAACAAAGGATGCAGAAGGGGCTATAGCATGATAAGGGCAAGCTGCTTCTGACACTAAGACACAAACACCAAGTCCAATGCGGTACATTATGACCTGGCTTCCATGCCAGAGACAGTTAGAAAAAAAAAACAGAAGCAACTACAGAAAAATCACAAAGTCTGAGAAACTGGGAGGGAGGGAGGGAAGTTCTAACCAAAACAAAGTTAGCATGGCTGTTCCGAGAGAGTAAGGCTTAATCTCTGGCATCAACAGTGCAATTCAAATTTAGGTGAGACCTGTGTTTAAAAAGAGTTAAATTAAAAATGTCACTGGTCCAGTAGTGTAGTATACCTAGAAGCTCAGGCTCTTCTTTCGTTATATCTAGGAGACTCAGCTGGCTTGGTACAAAGCCTTGGAGATGCAGTTAAGCTGGGAATGGGGAAGAACTAACAGGTAGCTGGGTGGATATGAGAGGGAAGGAGGCTGAAGTGTAGTCCAGAGGAGGAGGGCTCGTATCTTTTTGGATTTGAGTGAAGGGGCTAAGGAGTTGAGGTGGATCTTGTTCTCTTAAGGAGAGGGAGTGGGGGATACTAGCCAGTGTGTACTCACCTGGCATATACTGACCACTATACTAGCCTTCAGTATACTGAGCTGCAGTTCTCAAACTGTGAGATCAGTCAGACCTTGGAAGAGACTAGCTGCTTGTCATGGACTATTTTCCCAGGAAAATAGAAATAATATACGTGAAAGTCCATAACATGTTGCGTTGTTAACAAGAAACTAAAGTGCACTTTTGCTCACTTCAATGTTCCAGAACAACTAGTGACGGACAATAGACCACAATTAACTGTGGCAGAATTTAAGTCATTTGAATGAAATATTATTTTGATCCTATTGCTAGCAGCTCACATTATCCACAAGTGAATGGAGAGGCTGAGAGAGCTGTACAGACAGCCAAGAAAATCCAATAATGGGAAGATCTGTTCCTTGTTCTTCTGAGTTAAAAATCAAAACCAGTAGTGACTACTGGATGTAGTTCAGCATAATTTCTGATGGGAAGACAACACAGAACTACTGTTCCAGCTTTGGAAAAGAACCGATTTCCAAAGTGGCCAGACATGAAGTGAGTCGCCAGATCAGATAAAAAGGCTGTAAGAGTTATGAACACTTGTACAACAGATATCACCCAGTTAGAGAACTGCCAGGTCTAGAGCCTGGCGACCATGTTCATTTCAAATTGGATGGTGAAGAAAGATGGCCAACTCCATCTGTTGTGAAGAAAAAGAATTCAGCACCCAGCTCATATGTGATTTGAGACCAATAGTGGAGAGTTCAAGAGAAACCGTGGACATCTACAGTTTGTTCCTCACAGAGAACACTCAACAGAGCAAACTCTACAGATGGCAGATGCAGAAGAAAAAGAAGACTCGAGGATACCAAACCGACCACAACCAGTCATTGCAGCTAATGGACAGCCAGATGACAATTGTTATGCGTTCAAGTCATGAAGTTATGAACGATTCAGACACTTAACAGACTGATACATATCGAACTTCAAAGACAGTGTGATCGTGTAAATACTGTAAATGGTAGGCATATCAAACTTAAGGGGGGAGATGGAATGGAATGCTAAACTATATAATACTGTGCAGCCACTAGGTGGCACTGTGTATAAAATACCCTAGCTAAATGAACCTCAGCCAGACCTGGCACAGCATTTTGATGAATGCATCTGGTGTGTATAAGCAAGCTCAGTTGCCAGTTCATATCTCTTATAGAAGAACACAACAGATAATCTTGCTGCTTGTAAACAGACAAGGCACATTCAATTCCTGGAGTGCTATCATCATTAAGTGATAGCTGAGGTGGCAGTTTTATCCCATTGAGGTCCTCTGTTACTCCCAACACTAAAGCCTTTTCTACACGAGAAAATTGTACCCATTTTCAAAATTGGTTTAGTTAGATGGGTACAGTCTCCTTGGGTGAATGTTCTAATTTCAGTTTAAAGAGTGCCTTATATGGATTTAGTTTGGGATTGATTTCCTACTGATTTAAGCTGAATCAATATACACCATGTCATGTAGTCCATAGGCAAGACAATAGGTGGACAACCCGCATCAGTGACTGGATCCCCAGAGACCACGAATGACCACTGGGCAGAATGAAAACACACTGGGTTGATCCCATGACAAAACTCTTTGGCCAGAAATGGAAAGAATGTGCTCACAACAAAATGGAATGGTGTGGTGTTGACTTGCGTTTGTGGAGGGATGGACGAGGACAAGCCAGACAAAGGTGAATATACACCAAAATAACTGTCCACATGCAGGGTTTGCACCAATTTAACTAAATCAGTTTCTAAATGGAGTTACAATGGCACGAGGTTCTTGTGTAGACAAGGCCTAACCTGTCACCCCAGATTTAAGAGTTTGTGGTGACTTGCTATGTCTGTTGCTGCTTCAGCTCCATTACGATCCTGCTGTTTCTGCCACAACTCCTGTTTCCCCAGTGTGAACAAATTTGCCCAGATTTCAATTTGTACAATACATCACAATGAGCATCTTTTGGAGGGGTGGGGAAAGAAACTAGAGTCCCCAGCAAGATATGTCAAGAGCGAGAGAAGGAAAGAGGAAAAAACACTGAAGCATTGTATGTCCAGAACTTGCTTCCAAGAAGCAAGGGGCGGGAGGGATAGCTCAGTGGTTTGAGCATTGGCCTACTAAACCCAGGGTTGTGAGTTCAATCTTTGAGGGGGGCCATCTGGGGCAAAAATTGGGGATTGGTCCTGCTTTGAGCAGGGGGTTGGACTAGATGACCTACTAAGGTCCCTTCCAACCCTGATATTCTATGATTCTAAGAGCTCAATCGATAAGGAAATTGATTAACATTTACCTCATGGCTCTGTTTTTTAGCATGTAGTACATAAATCACATTGGGTGAGAAAATTTAGATGTCAAATCCACCTCTACATAAGCCAGCTGGCAGCTGCACAGAACTTAAAGGGCTCCTGTATGCACTTTCACTAGTGCAACATCCCAGGGTGCCAGGATAAATTTTGATGATGTTGATGCTAACAGAAAGAAGAGGGGGCAAAGCAATTCTAATTTTCTCTTGGCCGATGAGAAAGCACATGCTGTTAGTCACTACTGACGCAGTAATAGTGGTGTTCTGCTAATAGGATTTCTTATGTTTATTATCTAGAGAGCAGCAAGTTCCCGGCAACAACAATGTGTTACTGAATTAAGAATCACACAGAAGGGCACATTCTTGCGTACTAAACTGAAAGAGCCCATGACTGTGAAGCTGACAAAGTGCTTGGCCTTGTGTTGAGCGCTAGCAGCGCATTGTGCCCTGGTTACCACTATGTTTAAAGCTGTGTGATCTTCAGCTGGCTTATCTACAAAGGATAATGCCCAAAGCGTTTTGTTTCAGTGAGATAAACTGGGTAAAAAGCACTATCAGCTGTTGAACCTTCCAAGTACATCCAGGCAGAGCATGTTGTTGTCAGTGGAACAAGGCTGTTCTCAACAACTGTTGTTGTCTACTTAGTGTGACCAGCACTGCACCATACATCTCTGCCCTGAGGAAGCAGTTGCATTCAAAACTGTGATTGTTTTTGACAATGTTAATAGTACAGCAGCACCAGATCAGGAGCAGTGGCTGATCAGCAGTGGAAGAGTTAACGGAAGAAATGAGAGAAGCACAAGATTTCAGCTGACTTGTCGAAAATCATGCAGCGAGGGAGTGGATCACTCAACTTTTGCAGTTGCTGTTAAAACAAAACGCCGCACAATACAGTGGAACTGATAGAATCCTAAGAACATAAGCGTGGCCACGCTGGGTCAGACCATTGGTCCATCTAGCCCAGTATCCTGTCTTCTGACAGAGGTCTGTGCTGGATGTTTCAGAGGGAATGAACAGAACAGGGTAGTTATCGAAAGATTCCTCCACTATTATCCAGCCCCAGCTTCTGGCAGTTATGAAACCAGACTTGATTAATCTGGAAACTGAATTGAGCAAAGAATTACTTTTCTGTTTTCTACACAAACACTTAGGAAGGGTCCGCAGACTATGTCTTAGATTTCCAAAGGGGTCTGCATCTCCATTTGACATTTTCTAGACGTCTGCAAATGAAAAGGTTGAAAACCATTGTTCTACACTACAAATTACAAACAAGAGTCAATCATTTTTCAAAGTTTGTCAGTTACAACAAAAGAACACGAACCATACAGGACGTTGCTTTCTTGACAGTTGGAGAATGTAGATTGAGACACAGGAAATGCAGTTTATCACTGGAATTCATGAGATAAGCACAGTTGGTAAGTGCTGAAGTTCTGTTATTTTGCTGGTTTTAGGCAATTTACAGCTCAGGTGTGGCCAGACTTACTGACCATCCAAGCCAATATTCAGAAGTTTGAGAGCCAGGGCGCGTCTGCCAGGGGTCGGGGCTTCAGCCCCATGGGGCAGCATCTGCCAGGCTTGGGGCTTCAGCCCCACTCCTGCTGAAGCCATGGCAGGTGTGCCCTGTGAGCCTGAAGCCCCAAGACCCTCGTCCCCGCTGGGCAGAAGACAATGCATGGAGAGGGGGCACATGGGGTCACATGCCCCCCATACTTTTGCCAGGGTTTGCTTGCCCCACTTTGTCACATGGTGCTGCTGGGCTCCCTCCCTGCAGGGCAGCTGCTGGAGCTGGCAAGCTGGGAGCTGTGACTGGGGAGAAGCAGCAGGAAACAGCTGGGAGCTGCAGGGAGAAGCGCTGCTTTTGCTGCTGCCTCTCCCTGCAGAGCTAAAGCAGCAGACCCTCTCTGCAGCTCCTAGCTGTTAGCTTCACGAGGCAAGGCAGCAGCAAACACCTGGGAGCTGCAGGGAGCGACTGCTGAGGGTGCGGGGGGGGGGGCGCATGCCTGGGAGGGCGTGATTCAAGCTGTGGGAGGGGGCCGAACCTTTAAATTGTGCCCCCAAATCTCAGCAGGCACCACACCAGTCCTCTCTGGCAGAAGACTCTAGCCCAGTGGTTCCCAAACTTTAACAGCCCGCGAACCCCTTTCACTAAATTGTGACATCTCGTGAACCTCCTCCTAAAAACGAATATTTCCAGGGATTTAAGTTTAAATTTCCTCAGTGTGATGGATGCTCTTGCTTTGCTCTGCATAGCTCTTGGAAGTCACTGGAGAAAGATACATTCTCAGGTCTGGTTCAGCATCAAGTCTGTTTCTGTATTTGGTTTTCAGATGTGCATATGAGGAAAACGCTTTCTCGCATACGTTGTTGAAAATGGTAACAAAACTGCAGTGGCTTTTTCTGCCAGAAGAGGATACTCATTTCTTAAACTCAGCCAAAAGTTGATCAATGACAAATTTCTGAAACTCCTTTTCAGTTCGTAATCATAGGAGATTTCAATCAATTTCTCTTTTTCCTCATTGTTCAATATCTGTGTGAGAAAGTGGTGTCATCAAAAGGATTGCAAATCCAGTCATTATCACCTGGAATAGCTGGAAAGTATTCCCTGAAAGTTGTGCAAAGTCCTTTTAGGTGTGCAGTTATATTGGTTTTAGTGCACTGGTCCAACTGAAGTTTGTTCTGCCAGGAAGTCATGAAGATTACTGAAACACTCAGTTTGATTGTTTTCCAAACAACTTTCCCAAAACTGCAACTTCTTTATCATGGAGTCAACTTGCTCTTGCACATTGAAAACTGTTATATTGAGGCCTTGAAGAGATAAATTTAGGTAATTCATTCTTGAGAAAATTACTAAATTTTAGAGCCTGCTAAATAAGCTAGGCTCTAAAGCCAGACATTCTTTTCCATGCAGCTGGCAAAGTGGAAAGGGTGGCTGTTCAAAAAACCTAGGATTTCCATTCTAAGCTCAAACAAACACACAAGGATTTTGCCCTGTGAGAGCCACCTAACTTCAATATAGGTCAACAGACAATTGTGAATACTACTCATTTCTTCACAAAGTACGTGAAATATTCTGGAATTTGTTGGCCATGATTTTATGAAATTCACCATTTTCACTGCATTGTCCAGCACTTCCTTCAGTCCCTCAGGCATGCATTTTGTTATGAGGGCTTGTCTATGGATGCTGCTATGAGCCCAAGAGACTTTTGATGCAACCTTTTTTGTTCGAGCTACAAATCCAGTATACTTCCCCGTCATTGATGTGGCCCCATCAGTGCAAATGCCTAGGCAACGAGACCAATCTATTTCCTTTTCTTGAAAATATGCATTAGTCAGATTGAAGATCGCTTCTCCAGTTGTACGTTCTTCCAATGGTCAGCAAAACAACAAGTCGTCTTCAACCATACCTTCATTTACATAACATACAAACAGTAGCAAAATAGCTAGATTAGCTACATCAGTTGATTCATCCAACTGTATAACATAATATGGACTATTTTTCACTCTATGTACAATCGTGGTCTCTACATTATTTGACATGTCATTAATTCTTCGTGCCAATGTATTATTGGACAAAGGTACCATGTCAATCCTTTTTGCAATCTTTTCTCCGAGCATGCAATGAACTACGTCTTTTATACATGAACCAATCAAGCTCTCTGCTATGGTATGGGCTTCTGACGCTTTTGCTACTCGGTAGCTTACGCGGTATGATGCTTCAAGTGCATTTTCATTATCAGTACTTGCTTTGGATATAAAACTGGTAATGTCACTTTTCCTCTCAGCTAATTTTTGCTTGAAAAAATCAACAGGCTTGTGGAGTTGTGCAGGATGCCTAGTTTCTAAATGGTGCCGAAGTAGAGACGGTTTGAGGCTGCTGTTTGCTAGAACATCACCACAAATCACACAGTGGTTTTGGACATTCCTGATCACCAATGCATGTAAAACCATATTTTATATAATCATCGTCATATTTTCTTTTCTTTGTAAGTGACTTTCCAGGGCCATCATGATCATTTGACTTAGATTTTCCACAGTGTGGACTTGAGGAAACACTAGCTGATTCTAGTGTCTTTACACTTTCCATTTTCAGCCACTTATCCATTGAACTTGTGTACAAAAGTTCTAATAAAAATAACAGAGAGAGACTGCTAACAACCTAGAAAATGAGAAGATTCACTCAAGTCTCATTGAAGCGAAACAGCACTCCAGAGAGAGTGACAATTACTGAGGCACCTTAACATTGCTACACTCGCTACAACGTGCTTCCCACTCGTTTGGCTCGCAAACAGATTTTTCTGCTGCCACGTGGTCCATCCCTACGGGTGTCTGCGAGGGACAAATTAGCTTGGACCACCCCCCACGTACAGCGTGGCCCCTGCTCACTCTGCCCTCGATGCCAACTTCCCCTGTCTGAAAAGGGCAGGGGTCTGAGCTGCCACCCGCACTCCGCATGGAGTGCTGGGGTTTGGGCTGCCGGCTCCCCCGCTGCCGGGGGCAAGGCTCAGGCTGCCGGTCCCAGCTGCCCAGCCCCGCTCTCCCTGGGGCTCGGGCTGGAGGCTCCCCCACTGACAGGGGCAGGGCTCGGGCTGCCGGCCCCAACTGCCCAGCCTCGCTCTCCCTGGGGCTCGGGCTGCCAGCTCTGCAACCAGGTCCCACCTGCTGCCTCCAATGCCCAGGGTCCTCTGGCCACGATTAATGATTTTTTTCTGGCAAACCCCCTGCAACATTCTGCGAAACCCCAGGGGTTCGTGAACACCAATTTGGGAACCACTGCTCTAGAATCTGTGTAGTGTATCAAACTAGAGTGTGTGGCAGATGCTTAGATTGGGATCCCTTAGAATAACAGGGACTTGGTTGGGGCCATAAAATATCTACAATACATTTAATTATTCCATATAATTGGGCAGAGGTAGAGCTATAAACATTTAAATTTCCCTAGTATATTTTTAACTTCACACTGCAAAAGTTAAATGCCTTTTTCCTTCAAAGTGTCATTACCAAGACAAATTGGGAGGGATAGCTCAATGGTTTGAGCATTGGCCTGCTAAACCCAGGGTTGAGAATTCAATCCTTGAGGGGGCCATTTAGGGATCTGGGGCAAAAATCTGTCAGGGGACAGTACTTGGTCCTGCTAGTGAAGGCAGGGGACTGGACTCGATGACCTTTCAAGGTCGTTCCAGTTCTAGGAGATAGGCATATCTCCATGTATTTATTTAATTCTTTAAATCAGGAAATGCCAGAGCTTTTAATTACCTGAAATAACACAGAAATTTTCTCTTTTTTGCTGATTGTACAGGATAGTCCTGGTCCAGATAAAAACCCAAATGTCACCGGAGAATAGTTTTCAATGTAAAGCTAAATGTTGTGGGCAGAGATTGGCACCACGTGGAGACTTAAATCACCACTGACCAGTGAGGAAGAGTGAGTTTGAGCAGTGTAGTCATTGTTGGGAAGGAGGAAGGAGACTTTCCCTGCTGGATGGAGGTATTCACTTGAATCTCAAGCACTTCCTTAATATATGAGTTAAATATGTTTTGGGACACTTTAAGATCTCCAATTATCATGAGAAAATGTTTGTGAATTTCTATCAGGCTCCATTGCGGCTGTCTTTATTTTTGCTGGCACAGATTGCTTGAAGATGCAGGATGAAGCACTGTTTACATCTTCTCCAGTTGTCTTCTACTGTCTAGTTTCAACTCTAGGTGGAACTTTTATCTGCTTAATTCTTCCACATAGGAAATTTTAGTTCCTTTTTTCCCCTGCACCTTGTGTTCAGCGATCAGTCAGTGCTTTAGGAGCTTGAAAGAGATTTGCTTTATTCTGTGACTACAACCAACCGGTTGTGCATAGCAATAGCTTCACAGCACCCCACCCAGATTGTGTTTGGGAAATTCAGCCCTTAAACATAGTACCCAATACCAGACAGTCCACCCATTTCCCTCCAACTCTTTTGCTGCCTTGTGACTAGAAGCATGGAGTCTATGCCTCCATCTTCTTACCCAGCTACCGCCTTTTTAAACTCTTCCCCCCTCTTCCCCCCTCCTCCCTTCCTAGTCCTGGAAAGAAGAGGAAGGATAAAGGAGAACTAGAAGAAAGGAGAGAAAGTAGATGGAGAGATGGGTAAAAGGATAGTATCTCTGCCTTTGAGTTCCCTGCCACGGTCACTCCCAGAACCCAGACAAATGGAGCCAACCCTCCTTCCGTCTCCCAGGGCTCTAAGACAGGGTTTTTCAGATCTCATCCCTTCTCTGTCCAGAGGAGGAGAAAAGGAATCTCTCTCCTATCTTTGAGAGCCTGCTTCCTAGGGGATCTCCACAGCAGCCACATTTCATCAGCACCATTGTCCTCAGCTCTCTTGCCCTTCCCCCACAAAGTGAAGCATTAACTGCTCCCCCTCTCCATCCTTGTTTCTCCCTCTGCTACCTTCACAGAGCCTGTCCACACTAAGATAAAAGGTGGTTTTAAAGAACACACTAGTTAACATATTTTAACTAACACATTTGAAAGCCCTAATGTAGACAGGGCAAACTGTATTTTAAGACTGTTAGCTGATCAACATGTCTTCCCCTGTGGTCCCACTTCAGCTGGGATGGGATGGGGAAATCTGATGGCATTTCTTTCCTCAAGAGAACAATAAGCAAATATAAAAACAAAAAAACCCTCCGCATTCACTGACTCATCACACCACAGCCAAAACTGCTCGGGTAGTTTCAGAATGCTGTCTGCTATGATTCTACAGCCCAAAGGAGCAGAGCAGACCAAGCCAAAACTACCAGAAGATGTTTTAAAAATACATCTTACTGTTAAGTAAACCCAACAATGTTTATAAAGCTACACAAAGATGGAGACATCTCCTACGGAGTTGCTACCCACTCTTACTTACTCCTATTTCAGCTTCTTTTTAACTTTTTCCTTTCTTTTTTTTCTGTGTTTTAAAAGTTTTCTTTCTTCTTCGAGTGCTTGCTCATATGTATTCCAGTTAGGTGTGCGCGCGCGGCGTGCACGATCGTCGGAAGATTTTTACCCTAGCAACACTCGGTGGGCCGGCTGGCACCCCCTGGAGTGGCGCCGTTAGGTGGCCCGATATATACCCCAGCCGGCCCATCGCCCTCTCAGTTCCTTCTTACCGCCCGTGTCGGTCGTTGGAACAGTGGAGAGCAGCTTGCTGACCTCCACAGCCCTAGCTTCATTAGCACTCGTTATCTTGTAGACAGTTTAAGTACTACTTAATTAGTTGTTAATAGTTATTGATAGTTCGTTATCTTAGTTAGTGTCAATAGTAGCGGGACATAAGGGGCTCCTCCCCTATCCCCACCCCGGTACCGGGCCAATGCCTGGCTCTCCGGGATTCAAACCTTGCTCGGCATGCCAGAAGCCGATGCCCACAGGAGATCCACACGCCTCCTGTCTCAAGTGCCTCGGGGAATCTCACCTTCCGGACAAGTGCCACATTTGTAAGTCATTCAAGCTGCGGACCAAAAAGGAGCGGGACTTTCGCTTAAAGCAGCTCCTTTTAGAGGCATCTCTTAGCCCGATGTCGGCGCCACAACGAACCCCGGCACCGACCCCGGCAGCCTCAACGTCTACGGCACCGGAACGCCCGAGCTCCGGAAAAGAACCCCGGCACCGTCCTTCTCTGCCTGGGACCTCGCAGAGCCGCCCTCTGTCCCCGAGGGCGAAGAAGTCGGGAGGACCGACTAAGGCGCTGCTGCATGCGCAGCCAGCTCCAGATCTACCTAGGTCTGTTGAGGCGCCCGCACTGCCAACTCCGGTACCGCAAGGACCGTTGAGTTCGGTGCCAGTGGCCTCTGTGCCACTTACTCCGGCCCACCATAGGCCGTTGAGTCCGGCGCCGCCGTCAAGACCAGCGCCGGCCCTGCCAACTCCGGCACCCGAGAGGCCGTTGAGTGCAGGTCAGCCTCTGCAGGCTCCGGTACCGACGACTCCGGTCCCGCGAGGGCCGTTGAGCTCGGTAGCCGCCAGCTCCCCGGCCCACACCGTGGTTGAGCTTACGCTGCCGTCCACGCCGGACACCTTCGTAGTGGCACGAGACCTGATTCAGATGACCGCTCCAGCACCGACCCCGTCTACGGTACCGCCGGTGCGGATCATCACTTCACGCGGCAAACCGGCCATCTTCCACCCGGTGCCGCAGGCGGAGACCAGCCAGCAGCAGCCACTGGCGTCTCCAAGATACCGCTCGCAGTCCCGGCACCGATCTCAATCCCGGCGCCGTTCGTACTCGCGGTACCACTCCAGGTCCCCCTCCACGCGGAGGTACCCTGACTCTCGACGCCGCTCCCGGTCCCGCGGCTGGTCGACGTGCAGATCATCGAGACGTTCAAGGTCCAGATCTGTGTGACGGTACCGTGATCATCGCCGGTACCGCTCCAGGTCTTGTCTCCAATCCGGCTCTCGACACCGGTCTCCATCCCGGCGCCGATCCGGCTCTCGGCACCGGACACCATCCCGGTACCGATCCGACTCCCGGCACCGGACACCATCCCGGTACCGATCCGACTCCCGGCACCGGACACCATCCCGGTACCGGTCCCCACCAAGGAGGCAGACCCTGGCCACGCAGACGTCACTGCATGGCAACTCTGCCCCACCCTGGCCTTCTCGCTCTGGATCCCGCTCTTCCAGAGCTGGCAGCGACCTCTATGTTGAGGACCGCACCATCAGTGAACAGGGCCACCTGCCAGAGACCGGGCAGGGTCAGGAACGATGGCCATTTTGGACCCCTATGGCCTACTACGAAGCCCAGAGGGTACCAACGAGAGCTCCCACCTCGACCACTTTGGAGCGTAGAGCGCCAGAGGCTACAGTCTCCCGGCCTCCAGAGGCTACAGTCTCCCGGCCTCCGCCAGAGGTAGAGCACACAGACCCGGAGCCCCCAGTCCTGGGCTCTGCAGAGGTACCCGCCGAGGACCCGCTCGCCCAAGGCCTGTCCTCCTCCTCCTCTCCTGATGAGGCAGTGGCAGGAGCATCATCGTCCGGCCCGCCTCCCATTGATCTCAGGGACCATCAAGACCTGCCCTGCAGATTGGCCCTCAACATGGACCTCCAGATAGAGGAGGTTCCTGAACTGGAGGACCCGGTGGTGGACATCCTGACGACCGATGCCCCCACCAGGGTGGCCCTACCATTTGTACGCACCATACTGGCCAACGCCACATCCATCTGGCAGACACCAGCCTCAATACCCCCCACTGCCAGGGGTGTAGAGAGGAAGTACATGGCACCCCCGAGAGATTTTCAATATCTCTACACGCACCCCCCTCCGTGTTCACTGGTGATCCAATCGGTCAACGAGAGGGAGAGGAATGGCCAACAAGCCCCAGCCCCAAAGTCAAAGGACGCCAAGCGCCTAGACTTGTTTGGCAGGAAGATCTATTCAGGGGGGGGCCTACAGCTTCGTGCGGCGAACCAGCAGGCACTCCTGAGCCGCTACGGCTATAACACCTGGGTCTCTATGGAGAAATTCAAAGAACTTATACCTCCAGAGTCCAGGCAGGAGTACAAGGCTTTTGTAGAGGAGGGCAAGAAGCTGGCCAGGACGTCGTTGCGGGCCTCTCTGGACATCGCCGACTCCGCTGCCAGGGCTATCGCCTCGGGAGTCACCATGTGGCGCATCTCCTGGCTGCAATCCTCCACCCTCCCAGCAGAGGTCCAGCATACGATCCAGGACCTACCCTTTGATGGACAGGGTCTGTTTTCCCAAAAAACTGACCCGAAGCTGCAGACCCTGAAAGACGGTCGTACCATCATCCGTACGCTGGGGATGCATACCCCTGTGACGCAGCGTAGGCCCTTCCGGCCTTTCGTACGACGCACCTACTCCCCCCCCGCACCACGGCAGGACTTCTACAGGAGGCCGCGTGGTCGAGGGGGTAGGAGACAGCAGCCCGGCTGACAGACCGGCCAGAGGCAGGGCCCCCACAAGCCATCGTCGGGGCCCAAACAAAATTTTTGAAGGGGCGCTCGAGGTCGGAGTACCAGTTCCAACCGATCCTGCCCTCCTATTCCTGAACCGCCTCTCCCCCTTCTCCCCGGCGTGGTCAAATATCACCACGGACCGCTGGGTCTTACATACCGTCCAAAGGGGATACCAATTGCAGTTCGTCTCCCCGCCTTCATCCCACCCTCCCACCCCGTCCCTCTTCAGGGATCCTTCTCACGAGCAACTCCTTATCCAGGAGGTGCACGAACTCCTCACTGTAGGAGCAGTGGAGGAGGTTCCAAGAGATCTCAGAGGCAAGGGATTCTACTCCCGTTATTTCCTAATCCCAAAGGCAAAAGGGGGGCTACGTCCTATCCTGGACTTACGGGGTCTCAACAAATTTATGGTAAAGTTGAAATTCCGTATGCTCTCCCTGGGCACTATTATCCCCTCTATGGATCAGGGAGACTGGTACGCCGCCCTCGACATGAAAGACGCGTATTTCCATATTGCCATCTACCCACCTCACAGACGCTTCCTGCGCTTCGTAGTGGGCCAGAGACACTTCCAGTTCACGGTCCTGCCATTTGGCCTCTCAACAGCACCGAGGGTCTTTACGAAGTGTATGGCAGTGGTAGCGGCCGCCCTTCGGCGTCAAAGAGTTCAGGTATTCCCCTACCTCGACGACTGGCTTATCCGTGGCAACTCCGCCAACCAGGTCCAGTCTCACATTCGCAAGGCCATGGACATGTTCAAGCGTCTGGGCCTCCTACTGAACGTAGAAAAGTCCACTTTGGTACCAACACAGAGAATAGACTTTATAGGGGCAATACTGGACTCTACTCTCGCCAGGGCGTTCCTCCCAGAGGCTCGCTTTCAAACGCTTGCAGCTGCCATACGCAGCCTCCAAGCCTTCCCAACCTCTACGGCCCGCTGCTGCCTCAGCCTCATGGGTCATATGGCATCATGCACCTTCGTGACAGCTCACGCCAGGTTACGCCTACGGCCCCTCCAAGCATGGCTGGCCTCCGCATACCGGCCACACAGGGACTACCTCGATATGATTCTGACGGTCCCTCCGCAAGTCCTAGCCTCCCTCAACTGGTGGCTGGACCCCGCGCATGTGATGTCAGGTGTTCCCTTTCATCCACCTCAGCCTTCCCGTGCCTTGACTACGGATGCATCATCCCTCGGCTGGGGGGCTCACCTGCAGAACTTCCAAACGCAGGGCCTGTGGTCAGAACAGGAGCTGACACTACACATCAATGTCAGAGAACTCCGAGCGGTACGTCTTGCCTGCCAAGCCTTCGCTCAACACTTACAGGGCCGTTGTGTCTCCATCCTTACAGACAACACGACGGCCATGCATTACATCAGCAGGCAGGGAGGGGCGCACTCCCTCCCCCTCTGCCGAGAGGCAACTCAGCTCTGGGACTTTTGCATAGCCCGCTCCATTCACTTGGTAGCCTCGTTTCTCCCAGGAGCCCAGAACACCCTGGCGGACCGCCTGAGCAGATCCTTTCAAACTCACGAGTGGTCCATCCGACCGGACGTCATCCACTCTGTCTTCCAGGGGTGGGGGTTTCCCCAGATAGATCTCTTCGCGACTCGCGAGAACAGAGAGGGGGGAGGGATAGCTCAGTGGTTTGAGCATTGGCCTGTTAAACCCAGGGTTGTGAGTTCAATCCTTGAGGGGGCCATTTAGGGATCTGGGGCAAAAATCTGTCAGGGGACAGTACTTAGCCCTGCTAATGAAGGCAGGGGACTGGACTAGATGATCTTGAAAGGTCCTTCCAGTTCTAGGAGATTGGCATATCTCCATTTAAACAAACAGGAAATGCCACGTGTTCTGCTCATTCCAGGGTCGCTCCCCAGGCTCCCTGACAGACGCTTTTCTCCATCCTTGGACGGACCACCTGGCCTATGCCTTCCCGCCAGTTCCACTGGTCCACAGAGTCCTGCTCAAACTACGCAGGGACAAGGCCCAAGTAATCCTGATTGCTCCAGCGTGGCCCAGGCAACACTGGTATACCACGCTCCTGGAACTATCCGTGGCCGACCCGATTACTCTACCGCTGTGGCCGGACCTGATCACGCAGCAGCACGGCAGGCTCCATCATCCCGACCTGCACTCCCTTCACCTCACGGCGTGGCTGCTGCATGGCTGAACCCGTCGGAGCTACGTTGTTCCAGCCCGGTCCAGCACGTTCTGCTGAGCAGTAGGAAACCCTCCACCAGGTCCACCTACTCAGCTAAGTGGAAACGGTTTTCCCTGTGGTGTGGCACTCGGGGTCTCAACCCCCTGCAGGTGCCAATTCACACCATCCTGGACTACCTCCTCTCACTAAAGGAGCAGGGTCTGGCTCTCTCGTCGCTAAAAGTCCACCTAGCGGCAATCTCAGCCTTTCACCCCTGGGACGGGGCGGGTTCTGTTTTCTCCAACCCCATGGTTACCAGGTTCCTTAAGGGGTTAGAACGGCTACACCCGCTGGTGCGCCGCCCGGTCCCTACATGGGACCTCAACCTAGTCATTACCAGGCTCACGGGTGCCCCATTCGAGCCCATGGCCACTTGCTCCATGCTGTATCTCTCATGGAAAACGGCCTTTCTAGTAGCCATTACCTCGGCTAGACGCGTCTCTGAGCTCAGAGCGCTTACTTCGGAACCACCTTATACGGTGTTCCATAAGGATAAAGTACAGCTCAGGCCACACCCGGCCTTCCTGCCCAAGGTAGTGTCGGCCTTCCATATTAATCAAGACATTTTTCTACCTGTCTTTTATCCTAAGCCCCATGCCTCCAGGAAGGAGCAGCAACTCCATTCCTTGGATGTCCGGAGAGCCCTCGCCTTCTACATCGAGAGGACGAAGCCGTTCCGGAAATTGACTCAGCTGTTCATCGCCGTGGCGGACCGGATGAAAGGCCTTCCCGTCTCTTCCCAGCGCATCTCGTCATGGATCACCTCGTGCATCCGCACATGTTATGACTTGGCAGGTGTCCCCACCATGCACACTACGGCCCACTCTACCCGAGCTCAGGCCTCGTCGTCTGCCTTCCTGGCACACATACCTATCCAAGAGATTTGTAGGGCCGCGACATGGTCGTCAGTACACACCTTTGCCTCGCACTATGCCATAGTGCAACATTCTAGAGACGCCGCCGCTTTTGGTTCGGCGGTCCTAAACTCAGCTGTATCACAATCCGACCCCGCCTCCTAGGAATGGCTTGGGAGTCACCTAACTGGAATACATATGAGCAAGCACTCGAAGAAGAAAAGACGGTTACTCACCGTAGTAACTGGTGTTCTTCGAGATGTGTTGCTCATATGTATTCCAAACCCGCCCTCCTTCCCCACTGTCGGAATAGCCGGCAAGAAGGAACTGAGAGGGTGATGGGCCGGCTGGGGTATATATCGGGCCACCTAACAGCGCCACTCCAGGGGGCGCCAGCCGGCCCACCGAGTGTTGCTAGGGTAAAAATCTTCCGACGATCGTGCATGCCGCGCGCGCACACCTAACTGGAATACATATGAGCAACACATCTCGAAGAACACCAGTTACTACGGTGAGTAACCGTCTTTTTCTCTCAGTCAGGTGACTGCTTTGCTGCCTGAATTAGCCTTTCTGGAAGCAGAAATTCCTGTCTGATTGACAGAACTCCTGCGTCTGTCTCCATTTTGTTTGTTTCCCTCTCCCAACATTCTCTCTTCATTTTGATACCTCCCTTTCTTTCTCTGTTTCTTCCTCTTGTCTCTCATCACCTGCACTTTGGGCAGAATTCAGAAATGCATACACATTTCTCATTGATGTTAAATGGAAGAAGTACCAGTGGGCCAAATTTGCCTTTTTAATAAAACAACCTCTTTTATTCTTCCTTCTCTCTTTCCGCTACTTGCCTTCTGTACAATAGCTGTTCCCACTCCTCCCTGGTGTCAGACTTTTCCAACCCACCCATCCATGGTTACAGTGCTCATCATACTTCCCACATTTGTGCCTCTTCACTCTCCCTTC
Source organism: Chelydra serpentina (assembly GCA_037349315.1). Lineage (NCBI taxonomy): Eukaryota > Metazoa > Chordata > Testudines > Chelydridae > Chelydra > Chelydra serpentina. Next base: position 3,442,733 of record JBAIAC010000018.1, read on the forward strand.
CCCGTTGTCAGAAAGGGAATCTTTTTTCAAAAGTGATTTGAAATAAAAAAACCTTCCCAATCCTGCTTTCAGAGTACTCATTTTAACTTTCTCAGGGCAATTCTCTTTGTAAAAGAAGCTGTCAGGGAACCTGGTTACAATACAGATCTCCCCCAACACGGTTAAAACACTAGTGTACGTGGGACCTTGTGATGTTTGTCAGTGTCCCCAGATCATGCCCTGATCTATCCAACTTGGATGTTTTTACAGTGTAGACAGGTCCTTACTCTAGAATACAGCAATCCTGCAAATGAGCAAGGTCATGGGCAAAGGTCCCATACAGGGCTAGAATAATGAACTTTCTAAAGTGTGATTAAGCACAGTTTAAAGTCAGCAGTAGTTGACTCAGCTTCTGACATAGTGTAGCTGTCTGCTGAGAATAGAGCCAAGGCATGGTACAGGTCCAGAGGGACTTCAGTTAGAGCATGGGATTTTTTAAGCACCATTCTAAACATGGCTGGACCCCATTCACAGAGACAGGACAAAACATGTTAGGATATGACTCGACCACAAATGAGCTTAAAGAGTTTAAAACCTGATTTAAAACCTGCTGTTACATCAGTGTAATTGGCTCTTGATGAGTCCTTTCCAGGCCTATGATGTCTTGCAGTAGCGCTACTGAATTCACAACACAGATGAAAAGGTAAGGAACATTTTAAAATTTGTACTTGTGCTGCCTGGGCTTGTGCAGAAGCTTTATTAAAATTTTGCTACACTTGGGTCCCTCCTGCTAACCATCAGCTTCTGTATGGATCAGGCTAGCTGGCCAGCTATAATAAGCCACTTATTGCACTCGTACTTGAGCAGGAGATAAAGTTGAGTGGCAGGGCTAGTCAATGATAGTGTGAGGTGAGGAAAGCCTCCATAGATTGGAGATCAGGTTTCTGGGCAGCATTGAGAACCAGAGAGAGAAGTCCTGGGTTAACAGTCAAGCTCTCAGTGTGTGTGGAGCCTTGAGAAGCTGGAAGGAAGCATAAATGGGACTTTTTTCCCTTCAGTCCTGCTCAATTAGGGAATCCTCTTATGTGCTTATGTTAGTTTAGCGCCAAGTGTCCATAGCTATTCTTTTCGCGTTTTCAGAAATACAAATTCTCGTCTACAAAAAACTGCAACTCTCATGGGAGCAATTTTAAGAAAGGAATCCATAAAAACATCTTGTGGTCTTCCCCGAAATAGCTCCATTTCTGAGCCGTGTGAGAAATAAATGCTTTGCCTTTCTTGCCTGTGCAGTTCCCGGTTGCTGCCTTTCTTATCTGCATGCCTCTGGATGCATTATGAGTGCAAGTTGATTTGTTAGATTAGAATGAGGACTGTCTCTAATAAGAGAGGGAGTCTGAGAACAAGCAAACAGCATGGGTCACTGGCTAATACAAATTATTTCCTCTAATTCTTAGCTATTTTTAATGTATGCTTTCAGTAGCTAATTGTATGTATTTCCCTGTTTTGGTTCATTTCCTGGTTACACGTTGTTTTCTGGTATGGCACACTGCCCTGAATTCTGTACTGAACTAAATCCCACACAGCCCCTCTGGAAGTCAATAATGTTGCCACCCAATGAAGTCATGGAGTGCACCTCAGAGGTTTGGAGCTGGGTGTGCCTCAGCTCAGATACAAGCTGTGAAGGTGTTTCATCGGCTAGCTCCTGTAGACTCTAACACCTGGTGACTCCCAGTAAGCACTTAGGCCCGTTGCTCAAGGAAAGGATTGTTTCCTAGTGGGGACAGAAAGGAAGGTCTTTCAAACTCAAGGTACAACCTCTCACTCATAACAAATGATAAAGAACTGCTCCCTACGTGGCCCTTTAGGGGCAGCCCAAGAGAGAGGGTTAAGGCTCCTCAGGCCTCGTAACTGGGATTCCACTTTTAGTCCATTCCAAGAAAGGCAATTAGACATCACCTGTGTTATGTTTCCAGCCAATGTAGCCATTCCTACATGGCTCCTGATAACAGGCAGTTGACCTGTGAATGACAAATGGCCCACAATCATCACCCTACAGCCCTTTCCCACAGGCTACTGCAGCTCCTCCTGGCATGAACCTGCTCTCCTAAGGGCTCTGTGCCCCTCAGCAGCCTCCTAGTTTTCAAGCTGCCTCCTGTGGCTGGATCCCTGAAGACCCAACTCCCTTTCTGGGCCAGGCTTTTTAAAATAGTTTCCACCTCCTTCCTGCTATTGACCAGGAGAGGGAACAGAGATGGTAAATCAATAGGACTATTCTTATTTCTTCTCCCCTTCCCTTCTCTCTCATATCCTTCCACTCTTCTTGCTATCCGCTCTTCTTTTCCACGTTGATCCTGATCCTTCATTTCAGCTGTTTCTCGCATGTGTGATTTCACCTTCCTCCTCCCTTCCACCTCCCCGCTCCCTTCCCTGGGCTTGCACTTCTGGCATGAGCTGTTCCTCCTCTATCCCTTATTTGTTAGTATTAAAACCGTTTATAGAGCTGCTGGAGTCCAAGCCAAGGTGTGTCTGTGTTTAAGCTTTCTCGTGCACCCCAAAGCTTCATTCAGTTATGGTGCAATCCAGCAGCCTAACCTGTCTCTACAATAGGGCACTTGGGTTGTCTAGAGACTGACAAACAGTTACATCCAGCATTGTTTGCTGTGTTGTCTGGCTGTTGAAATGACAACCTCCCAAAATCAAGAATAGCATCTGTTTCTTTGTGGTTACGTGGATGTTTATTTGAACTGAGCCGTGGGAAACAAATGCTTAATTAGTGTCTGATGTCAGAAACATTTTAGAGAGAGAATTTGCTGGAAGGGTAAATGGAAGGAGATTTCACTTTTGAGATGGATCTTATAACGCCAATAGAGAGGAAGAATTGTTTTGAGGTGAAGGGACTGGACTGGGACTCACGGAAGCTGGGTTCAGTTCTTGGCTCTGCTATATATTTCTCGTGTGACCTTGGACAGGTCACTTAACCTCTCTGTGCCCCAGTTCTCTTTCTGTAAAAAAGGGGATAATACTCTTTCCCCCCGCCCTGTCCATCTTGTGTATGTAAAATATAGGCTCTTCAGGGCAGGAGTTACCCTTTAAAATGTGTTTGTGACACAATGGAGCCCTGATTGAAGTTGGGCCCTCTAGATATTACCATAACACAAGTAATACTATAATACGTGTTTCTTTTTAAAGTGACTGTTCACCAAGAGTCGGAGTGGTGTTCTCTAAAGCTATGTTGTGTCATTCCAGCAAGAGCCATTCAGGAAAAAGGATGAGCATCCCCTGAGGAATGCTTGCTTTCTGCTGTCAGACACTAAATCTCCAAAGATTCATCTCTGAAGATTTATTACAGCAGAATTAATTTTCATCACAATAATCACCCATTCAGCAACTTGCCTCTGGACCTTTCAATCACACTACCAACCTCAGAGCATTTCCTGGGAAGAGATGGTAAATATTTAGCAGTGAATGACATAAAAATATCCCGTGCTACTTCTACGAAGTGGCTATTAATTGTCATTACTTTCCCCTTGAACTATAGTTGTTCACATAACATGCTGCAGATGTTAGTAGTTTTGACTCAATGAAATGGTAACAACACCCATTCCTTTTCAATGTATTCCATGCCAAGGAATTTTTAAATGTTTTAAAAAGAGTCTAGTATGTGACACTGTCGGTCTTGAATTGAGTAAATTTCTGCTAGTGATTGAAATATTTTCAATTCCGTCATTTAAATTGTATGTTTAAATCTGAATTTCTGTTTCCCAAGTTCTGCAGGATCTAGAATGAATAGATTCTCTGTCTCCGGATTTAAATTTCTGTACCTATTGAAATGGGCAGGAATGATACGAGGTGAGCTCAAATTGCTTAATCCAGATTCATTTCCAGATTGCAAATGCCCTACAGCTGGGGAGTATATGGACCTGGGATTTTGGCTCAATGAATTATAAAGATAGAGATCAGATCAAAAATTCCTATCTAGATTTGGCTTCAGATAAAGCCAAATAGCTTGACAGGCTATCGTTGCAGTTAGCCACATTTTGCACCTACTTTTGAAGTGCATTGCACCCTAGCACTGGTTGGCAATTTACATTATTTTAAGTAGGGACCGGTCGAAACAAGATAATTTTACCCTGACTTTCCACTCCAACCCTCAACTTTGTTGGTTCAAATACCATGGAGCCTGGATCCAAACCACCCACTTTTTTTTCTTTAGCCAAAACACCAACCCCAGCCTCTTGATCTGGCAGTATTTTCAACGCTTTGTGAACTAGGGAGTTTCCTGGTGGATGTAAACTATTGTGACCTGGGTGATTTCCAGGTGGGACATGAATACCTTCTCTGGGAGGTTTTGGTGGGTTCCGAGAGGCTGGAATACATTTGGTGGCTTCTGAGAGGCTGGAATTCCTTGGCATGGAATACATTGAAAAGGAATGGGTGTTACCATTTCATTGAGTCAAAGCTACTAACATCTGCAGCATGTTATGTGAGCAACTATGGTTCAAGGGGAAAGTAATGACAATTAATAGCCACTTCGTAGAAGTAGCACGGGATATTTTTACGTCATTCACTGCTAAATATTTACCATCTCTTCCCATGCTCTGAAATGCTCTGAAGTTGGAAGTGTGGTTGAAAAGTCCAGAGGCTTCCGAGAGGGACCATCTGGGGAGATGGGAAGGATCTCTTGACTGCTGGGAGGCAGAACCAGGTTAAGAATATAGGATAGTTCATGAGTCTGCCCACTTTTGTGTTTATCTCCCTTCCCGCACTCACTATGTAAAACTGCTGCAAGTTCCTGGTTTATTCCCAGTAATGAGGAGGCAGGTGACATCAGCAGGTCAGGCAGGCTGTCAGGATGGGGTTTACCATGGAGCTCAGAGAGGCTTCATGCAGGGAAGAGAGACTGGCAATCAAGAGGAGGTGGGGTGCCTAGTGCTTGCTGAGTCTGCATGTGTGATGATTTCAGGTCAAATCTTGAGAGGCACTGACAGCCTATAATTCCATTCAGGTCGAAGGGAGTTGCAGGGGTCAGCTTCTCTCAGGAATTGTCCCTCAATCATCACGCCTGGACGCCCAAATTAATAACCATTAAACTTTGTACAGCGCGTTGAAAAGCAAGTGTTAGGTAAGCGTTACGCTTTATTTGCATATAACAAGAGTTGTGGGGCGCTGACATAGACTGGAAGCTCATCTGGATCCAATGTCTCACACTCACTACCTTTCCCGCTTTGGGGATATTAGCCTAAAGGTGGTCTGTGCTAGTCCTGAGCGGGCATTGAAGAGGAGAGCTGGGTGAAGATTTTCCAGTGCAACAGTTGTTTGGAAAATGCTGATCTGATGGAATAGAAACTATCCATGTGAGTGTGTCGATTCCATTGATACTTTTGATGGAAACCAAATAGACTGACAGGCTGGCCAGCCTGCCTGGTGTACTGGCAGTCTGCTGGCCAGGCTGGCAGGAAACCAGTCAGGGTTCTGGCTGCCCTGCTGGCAGGGGACTGCCTGTTTGGTTCCCCAGTTGCCAGCCCTAGGACTTCTCACTTCATGAACTGCCCACGTGGCGGGGGGCAAGCGGGCTGGACAGTGAAATGGGTTGTTCCATTTTGTCAGAAATGCCCATACAGAACTAAACATTGGCAACTCGGAATTTCCTGCAAAATGGAGATTGCTATTTCTTGCCAGCTCTATTGAAAAGCAACCCGGAAGAGTTGCATTTACGTAGCTTTGCTTGTTTACTGGTCTGCTTGAATTTGCTTAATATTGAAGTTACAGAATTTTTGCCCGAAATTACTATTTTGAAATCCTACAGCAGATTGTCTGACTGGTGACAAAAGGAAATAAATGAAATATACAATTATAGACATTTTGTTGTCAAATTACCTAAACCAAACCATGCAAATCTTTTATGTTTATGGTGCACTGAGAACACATTATAGTGATCGGCGAAAGAGAAAGAGAATAGCATTAGGAGTAAAGAATGAATTGTCCAGCCAAAGCTGCTGAAAAGTAATATTGAGTTAAGAGAAATGCTCAAAGATTGGCAAAATTGGCCACTCCAAACTCACATACTGTTTAATCCTGTTCAAAAGTAAACGCTGCAGCCTTCTACATTACTGTCCTGCATGTTAAGATTAACTCTTAACATCCTGCAGTGTTTGTTTGCCTTGGTCTTCCTAGGAGGAGAATTAAAATGAATTCTAACTCTGGGCAAGGCATTAAGTTTTAAACTCTGTTCTACACAGATACATGCATGCTATTTTCCAGTAATATCTTTGCTTGTGAGACAGGATGGAGAGTACATTTTGTGTCCCGTGCTTGGTTTTTTTAAAAAAAGTCTTATAATAATTCTTGGATCATCTTCATTAATGAAGAAAAATTCCACTTTGTGGTTATTCATGCTTCCATGGCTATGGTCCCTACTGATGTGGTTTTCCAAACTTTTTTTAAAAAATCTGAAATGTTCTCTGAGGAGCTCCCTTAGACTCTGAATCAGATCATCTGTTCCTTGTCTACAATAATGGGAGGAGAGAAGGGATGCTGTTCGTTCCCCTGGATAGTTCGACCTTTTTCTTCCCTTGAAAGAGTAGTTTAAAAGAGTTGGATTGTGGGCTTGATTTCTTATCTCAGCTTTCACAATTGGGACCTGATTTGTTCACAAAATTAAGTGTAGAAATGCACACACATTCTTGTGTATGTTGTTATCCATGGAAATTTACCTTCTGTGCTTTCAACCTATTTTCAATATTATAGTTACATAATTTGTAGCAACCAAAAATACACAGCTCTGCTATATTATATAGACTATTTTATGCAGATATAATTTTATGTTAAAACTATACAAACTATTGCAGATGTGAATGAGGAAATCTAGCATGATAACCACATAACTAGTGTAATTCCTAATTGTTGGCTCATATCAATGGTAAAAGCTAGTCACTTGAGCTGATGCGGTCATCTTACCATTACAACTGTGAAGCTGATATTTTAGAGCAGAAAGTCTTTCAATGATTATGTAGCATTGTGTCCTTGCTTTATCCAGGATTTATTGGGGAGGCTTAGCTGAAACATCAGGACATAGCAGTTTTTATTGCTTCTACTTTTGGGCTAGGCAGTTTGAAATGAGGGGATAATAAGGAATGTACAGCACATTGCAGGGCCGGTGCAACCACTAGGTGACCTAGGCTGTCACCTAGGGCGCCAAGTGGTTGGGGGCGCTGAGCCCCAGCCATGGAGGAGCCGGCGCGGTGAAGGGGGGGCAGCAGCCCTGCAAAGGCGGCAGCACCGCTACCGGGGAGCAGCCGCGCCCCTCCTGCCCAGGCTGCGGCTCGGCACCGCCCCCCCGGGGGGGCTCCTGCAGGCTGCAGGAGATGCCTGCGGGCGCCAGCCCCCATGCGCCCCCCCCCCCCCCCCCAAGCTTCCCCCTCGCCACGCTCAGGCTCTGCGGCTCCCTGGTATGTGAGCCACCACCGGTGCACGGGGCCCTGAGCCTGCTCCAGGAGGGGCAGTGGCGGGGGCGGCTCACTCCATCCCGGGAGCTGCAGAGCCCGAGGGAGGAGCCGGGGGGTGCACCGAGGCCGCCGCATGCACACATCTGGTGCAGGAGCCCCCAGGGGGCGGGGGGGCGCCGGGCTGCGGCCCGGGCAGGCGCGCCCCCAGCTCCTTCCTCACTGCGCTCGGGTTCTGCGGCTTCCGGGATGAAGTGTGAGCTGCTGCTGCCCCTCCCACCGCCTCAGCACTCTGCGGGGGAGGCGCTGTGAGAATGGCAGCCCGGCAGCGTGTTGCCTCCAGGTGGAGCCAGCAGCTCCAGTGGCCTGGTAAGGGGAGTCCCGGGGGGCAGTCAGGGATTGGAAGGGTCAGGAGTTCTGCGGGGGGGCCTGTCGGGGCGGGGGTGTGGAGAAGGTTGGGGGCAGTAAGGGGACAGGTAGGGGGTAGAGTCCTAGGAGGGTAGTTAGAGGGGCAGGGGTCCCAGGAGGGAGCAGTCAGGGGCCAAGAGCAAGTGTGGGGTTGGAGGTTCTGAGGGGGCAGTCAGGGGGTGGGAAGTGGGAGGGAGTGGATGGGGGTGAGGAGGGGGGAACCTGGTCTGGGGAGCAGCCCCTGGGCATGGCTGGCCCCTGGGGTCTATAAAGGCTCATTGGGATTTGCCCCTCAATGAACCGATGTGCGGAAGTGGGGGGGCGCGCAAGGTGGAATTTTCACCTAGGGCACAAAATATCCTTGCAGCGGCCCTGAGCACATGATTTCCATGGGCGTATGTTCTGGTAATGTCAATATTCTCTTTGTAGGTGAAGTCTGTGTCAGACTAGTTTTAAGGAGATCTGGTGGACATTTTTCAATAGAACAGTGTTCCATCAGAAAATGCTGTTTCATCTACATCAGAATATTTTGTATGAAGATATTGATAAGATATTGATTTGACATTTTCCACAGAGGTTTTCAAACAATTGAAAAGCAAGATGGCGTATTTAATTTGGATCTTGTTTCATGCTGAGGTTATTTTGTTTTGACTGTTTTGTTTTATTTATATCCCTGTATTATATTACATTACATCCACTAATTATATCTTGACGCTAGTAAAACAAAATACACTTCAGAAACTTCAGCTCGTGCAGAATGTGGTTCTGTTTCTTACATGGAGAGTTTTACACTTGTGTTTTGAAAACTGCACTGGCTTCCAGTTTGTTTCTGTATGCTATGAGTTACCATAGTTCTGATAGACAAAACCCTGTATGGCTTAGGCCCTGGCTAAAAGACTGCCTCTTTCTTTATGCTCCGTCCTGACGGTTAAAATCAGCTGAGCTAGAAAAGTCTAGATTTTCATTTGTTGAGGTTGGAGGCAGTGCAATTGCATTGAAGGACCCTTGGTCTGTCATTTGATTCCTCTGCAGGGCCCAAGTTTGTTTACCTCCAAGACACATGTCTGGACCTACCTATTTATTCAGGCTTTTGTCTGTGGGGGAGTGGGAAGGAAGGTTTGCCTGAGGAGTTGGCTAGAAGGGCTATTTGAGTTTCTTTTGCTGGGGGAGTTCTTTGAGAGTTCTTGTGATTTGACACTTTCAGCTTTGTAACCTTTTACTACCCATAGTTCTTGATAATTATGTACGTGCAACTAGAAGTTATATTTATTGCATAAATTGCAGTACCGCCAAACAACATCAGAGAAGGACTGAGTTACACTCTCCTCACACACATGAACCGTGAATCTGACACATCGACTTGCATTTGGATGGAGGGGAGATTGTATTGCCTGCGTACCTAAATATTCATTAAACATCAGCACTTGTATACCCTTGTGATACAACATGACACATTTCACCATGCTATGTATAGAAACACTGTAAAAGTGAATAATTAATTATTATTTCCCATGGAGTAGATTTTCCCATAGTCAGCAAGTATTTTGCTGTTGGCTGGTCTCATGACAAAACCAGTATCTTCAGCAGTGTTAAATTAGTTACTGGTACATGTAAAAATGTTATGCAACACTTTTTTTTACATAATGCAGGTGGAATGATGCCATTATCTCTGCATGAACTCACCCTCACCCAGTGTCACTAATGAGAGCCTTGAGCTGTCCAGAGGCAGGGATTCAGGGTCCAACTCTTGGCCAAAGTGGCATTTTCAGGTGTCTGTCCAATTGTTTTTCTAGGCGTAGAGTTTCCCATGACAGTCACCACTATATGTCCAATCCTCTCTCTCTTTACTTTTACTTGTATTTCTAAAACAATTCATGACCCCGAGGAAGCACTCTATGTGCCTTATTTTGCCATTCACAGATCTCCCACTGAGTCAGTGGGAGTTCCAAGCAGAGGGTTTGCTGAATCTAGCCCCAAGTGGGACACCAGCTAAACCTTCCTCCCCCTGCACTTTACCAAATGTCTTATTTACTCGGAAATCCAATGTAAGAGTCATAGTAATAATGGTAATATTATCAATGTGTATATATAGCAATGTTCATCACATCAACTCCCAAAGCATGTTACAATTTTAATTAAACCTTACAACACCCCAGTGGGGTGGGGTGGGCCAGTATTATTTTCATTTACCAGATCGAGAAACAAAGGTTAAGTGATTTGCCCATGGCACTAGAATAAGGGCAGATCCAAGAACAGAGCTTAGAAATCATGGTTCCCAGTTTCTTCTTTAACACACCTTGCATCCCTAATCATTCGATCATGATGATGGTAGTGCAGATGGGCCGCAGTCAGGCATTGTGGTAAACAGACACTGGATAATGTAAAAGCTTCATCATTGATGGCTTCATGTCCTGAACACTAAAAAATATCTTTGAAATTATTTTTCTGCCCTACTGCCTCACTGGTTTGAGTGTTTGTGATGTCTTCAACTGCTGCATGGGAGAATGCAGCATCTTGAACTCAGGACTTGGCAGGTAAGTTGATTTTCATATGTTGTAAGATGTAAATGCATTTGTAATATCTAAGTCTCCATTTATATTGTCTGTTTTATTTAGTCTTATTTTAAAATCACCTATTCGAAATTCTAGGTACATGTAGAAAATGTAAACAAACTTTGTGTGGAAACACACAACTTCAACTTGAAAAAAGTCCAACGCTAAAAATTATCCTAAATCCTTCCAAAACCAACTCTCTGACCATCACTCCCACCCACTTCTCTCCCCTTCTTCCCTGAAAATGCCTTGGGGACACCCAAGTTATACTGCGTGACGTGATGGTCAACAGAATCGGGTTCTGGTGGAGACATGGTTTCCAAAATCCACAGTCCCTCACTGAAAACAACCTGTCTCTATTTCTGCTCTGACCCCCTGGTGCCCCTTCTTATTTTACAGGGGTGTCTTAGTTTGAGCACCCCTGCTAATAGCAAGCATCTCAATATCACTCAGGGAGAAAATGATGTTTAAAGCATTCAAGATTCAAACCATTGGGCGTTTTATAGGATAAAACAACCTTTGATTGCACCAACAAAGAATTTGGAAGCCAGTGCTAATCATGTAATGTGTTCCTTCCAGGAAGTATCATTTAACAAACGGAAAGCCACATTTTTCCCCAGCTGAAGTTTTTCTGTAATCTTAAAGTGTAGCCCCCATGTAGAAAGCATTAAAGCAATCTGTTCTGGAGGCAACAGAATAGAAGCCAATTTCCTCAAGTGGCATCATGGAGGAAATTGGCAAGTCCTCTGATTGACGTCAGGCTGGTAGTTTGGAGGTAAGCAGTCTTTTCTGGACTAAGAGTCGCTGATGAATTAAGATATTAAACAATTTTAAAGGGTAGAAACTATGCCATGTAAACAAAGGGCTTGGTATACATATGACATTGCTTTGACCTTTTGACATTTTATTCTCATTCTATGTCAGTCTCAAGTTAATTTAACTGTAAACACAAAGGAGCCCTGTAGCTTTCTGTACACGCTTAGCTTCTCAGTAGGCTGTATACTGCTTTTCAGAGGAAGGCTGTGTTCTATCATTTTCCCTTTTCAGCCGCTCTTGTTGCTTCCACTCTTAGAGAACTTGTCAGGTCACAAGGGGCAGTTCCCTCTTTGCTTCTTTAATTTTCACTTTGTTTCTGAAATTGGTTTAAGGGCTTTAGTGTAGCCTTTGGGACCAATTTTTTCTAAGAGTCTTAGTGTGTTAATGCTTACCTTGTTTCCATCAGTTCCTAGCTGACAGCATTTGAAAACTTGGGGCATGATCCCCAGCTAGTGTCAGTATATTCAATGAAGATAAAAGAACTATGCCAATTTACACTAACGGAGGATCTGATCCAGGGACTCGTATTCCCTGGTGGAGAGACAAGGGATGAAATCCTGGCCTCACTGACGTCAATAGTAAAATTCCCATTGACGCCAGTGAAGCCAAGATGTCATCTGAGGAGTTTTAGCATGTATTGATTCTTCCCATCCTAAATCAGCAAATTGGCACTATCCCATGTGGTTTTGTGTTCTGACTGGATTTCTTGTAAAGCTTTAGATGCAAGAATCTGTTCTACTCACTTGGTTTGATTTTGGGCCAGTCAACTTGTTCTATCCTGTGGTCCTCGTACTTTATACCCGAATAGGCAAACAGATAGCGAATGATTTCTGCTCTTCCTCTCAGATTGAAATACGTGAGCTTGTAGTGTGGCATGATGGATCTCTGAAAGAAAAAGCCATGTTGATTATTTAACACGTTAACTACCCTGCCACATTTATGTAGAAGATATATCTACGTGTTTGTGACATGGTAATAAAATGTCAGTACATAATGCCAAATTAAACATGTATGTTAGCCTGCTACCCACAATATATCATCCTGCATAGCCACCACATGCTACCCCTTTAGTTCCATATTCTATAGCCAAAATAGTCCAAGTTGGATGCTTAAAGCTAAGATGATGACCGTTTGAGTTCAACAAGAAGAGTCAGGAAGAAAAGAGGACAAGGGTATGTTAGTCTACAGCCATTATCTCTCTCCTTCATGCCGTTACAAAGCTATGGCTTGTCTTTTACAATTTTATTTTATTGTAAAACCCATCTGTAAATGAGGGAGTTTTATATTGTTCTCTGGAATCTGAAGCACTTCACAACTTATAAATGATGAGCCCACAATGATGTTATGTTCTATCTTTGTAAACTGCATTTAGTGAAGCTTTTGTTTCTTTGGAGGTATTTGCAGGCTAAGCAGTTCATTTAGGCAAAACTTTTAAAACAAGCCAATGGTATTTTTGAAAGGTTGGAATAGTCTCTCTTTTAAATGTTGTGTTGTAATTTTTTATTTCACTTCTTCCTCACTAGTAAATACAAAACGCAAGTGTCTGGGAGAGGTGAGGAGGGACAAGGGTGAGCTAGAAGTTATGTTTTTTTAAGGCATTGTGTACAATATAAAGGTTTATATAACTTCAGGGAAATTAATTTTTTGATGTTGCTTCATAGTGATGATAAATTAGATGGGGGGCAAAGTCTCTCTTTTGCAGCTACAAATGTAAAGATGTTGCATTTTGATTATCTCACAGGGCTTTATCAGTCCAAAAATGTCTGGGCATGGAGTTTTTGCACCAGTGTGGCTGCATGGACCTCCACTGGCTGTGAATCTCGTTGTTCTTTTTAGGTTTCCTGTTTAGTCACCGCTATTCTTCTAGGGCCCAAAGAAAAGTTGTGGTTGCTTTTGAGTTTCTTCTATAAAATGCCCCTAAGCATGTACAGACAAGGATTTTAGTGATGTTAGTGTTTCATCCCAGTCAGAAATGACCACTCCTGAAGTTTTGCCTTGGTACGTATGCCCAATCCTCCTGGTGCTTTTGTGGGTGGTGGTGACATTTTCTGACCCCTTGTGAAAAAGTTATTAGAAAACTGGAAAAACAAAGGGAGTAGGGGAGATGGGAGGGAACAGAATGCTTGATGAGGCTGTATGACATGCATTTATCCATCCTAAAGCATGATAACTAACAAAGAACAGATACAAAATTGTTTCATTAAATAAACATTTCAAGCTGATGTCAAAGTTTTCCCTTAAAATCCAGATCAGATTTTTTTAGCCCTGTGCCCTGTTTTCTCGGGCTACCTTTAAAAGTCTTGTGGTGGTGTGTGTTTGTGTGTAGATGCTTGTGTCTAAGTTCATGATTTGTATCTATTGTATCTTAAATACTAGAATATAGGTTTCCCTAATATGCCACTGCTGGTTTTATTTTATTAAATCCAAGTTTAATAAGTTTAACCTCCATTCCATGTCTTAAATTCCAAAAGAGTTACAGCTTTACCTTAATGGAAAGAGCATAGCTCGTGGACGGAGAAGTAAAAAAGAGTTATCAACTCTAACTGACATAGAATACCTTCAACTAAGCTTGCATGTTGTCTCATACATGAGCATATTAACTAATTTTACACTGTTAGAGTTCTTTTATGTTAGGCTGTGCGTGTTGCATAAAATAATGCTGAAGAACAACCCTTAGTGTTTGTGTGGGGGAGACTTATCTATCAAGTAATATACATCTAGTTTGAATGTGTGCTTAATGTAATTTATCTATAAAGCGGTATGCAAGCTGGCTTTGGATATATGTTAACTGTTTTGGAAAGTAGGAGGTAGGTGTTGGTGCTCTATATGTGTTGTAAGTTTTGCTAAACTATTTTTTTAATGTATGTCCTTCAAAAACGTTACTAAACATAAGAGGCTTCTAATACAGTTTAAGCAAATAAGTGCTAATTTCCAGTAAATATAAGAGGTTCTGAAGAAATACATTATTTTGAATAAAAGGAAAAAGATAAATTGGAACAAAGGTTAGACATCTAATTCCATTACGATCTCTTTACTGGTGCTTGAAGACAATTGCTAAAGGAATTGTGTAGAAAGAGGAAATTATATTCCTGGTCCAGAATTAAAAAAACAAAGTAAGCCTAATTGCTAAATTTGCATGGGTTTTGTAAAAAGTTTGGTAAGGAAATACAGCTGTGTTTCTTTAGGACAGGAGACAGGCAACTAAAGAAAATATCCACTTAAAAAGATGTGTGTCTGATAGATTGGTACACTGCCTATATACTATAGAGCTGGGTACATTATTTAAATATATAGATCACTTTAAAAGTCCTTTTTTAATTGATGGGGGGGGTGGTCTGACATATATACAGACATCTTAATTATACATCCACTTATATCGAAGTGATCAACAGTACAGCCCTAGTCTTTGTAATAAATCACATAACTGAATCTCTCAATACTACAGTAGAAGGGGAACATTTTCATGGAATGAGTTAACTCTGCTAAGTAAACTTGTTGTAATTAGATTTGTACAAGATGGCGACCATTTAGCCATCACGATTCAAAACATATGCTCTTGAGAGCAGATGAAAGTGGTTTACACTTGAAAGAAGGGGGTCTCTGTTTAGGAGACATGAAGACTGATTGTACTTTATTATTGCTGAAACAAGTAAAGTATGTTTTCCGTCCTTAGAGATACAGGGATCTACTTTGTATCACAGCGAGAGAGCAGTCAAAAAAACAATAATTTTCCTGGCAGATAAGCACATGGGAGTTTGCTAAATTTACCATGAAAGATATCTGTTTCCCTGCAGCACACAGCAGGGACAGAAAGTTGTATTGATAATTTAAAATTTCAAAGATCATGGCCTGGAGTTGAAGCAGTTGCAGACAGACATCCTGAGCTTAAAGGATGAAAGGTCTGCTATAGCTTCAAAACAAAGTTACTGCTGTCATTGTTTCCAAAGTTAGGAAAGCTGTGCCTTTTTTTAACCTCATGAAAAACGAGGCACTAAAGCAAAAGAAATTGTATTAAAAGGCACATGTTTATGATTCCACCTACGTTGTGCGCAATTTGGCAGACACAGCTCCAGAAATGACAATGGAAATAGAGGATGTCAGGTCATTGTTGGTCAAGGAAAGTGAGGCCTTACACTGAACTTGATGGGATTTCTGTCCGTCAGTGGTGCAATAACTTTTGAAAAAGAAACACTACATAACTCTGGGGTATATTCTAGGCATCAAAGACCAGAATTCTATTGATTTTGGTGAAAACCTGAAAAGCCTGCCTTCCACTAATCATAGTACGGGGGCCACTGTGCTACCGGTGGTTTCGTTTTTGACACACAAGCGAAAGTTCCTGAATATGTGTGATCAATAAAGATTCCATGAGGCTTTTTTACAAAAACAGACTTGACTTAATACTTAGCACTTCTCCAGCATAACTCAGGTTCCTTGAATATTGTATTCAATTCTGTGAGTCTCACTTCCAGAAAGATACTGACAAATTGGAAGGAGTTGAGAAAAGAACAACAAAAGATCTTGAAGCTAGAGATGTTGACATAAGGAAAAGTTAATAGATACATATGTATAGCTATCATTTTCTGAGGTGCAATCCAGACTAGAGAGAGGTGGTGTCACCACCTGCCCTGCAACATTGGGTGCCTCACAGTGCTTTGCTGCTAGAACTCCCAACCTGGGCCCCTCATAAACAGCCAAACAGCATGCAGGTCACACCTTGAGTGTCTGTGTATAGCTGCAGCCTTCCAGCAAAAACTCCAGTAGAACTCTAGCTTCCACAGCCTTGGTTAACACTTGCCAAGTAAGCCCAACACACTCCCAGTCCTGGATTTCCCCCCAAAAAGTCAGTTCTGCACTGTCCAGTCCTCTCTTGGGAAATTGAGATATTAGAGATCTGTTGCCCACAAGGGGCCAATAAACAGTTGGCTACTTTAAGTGGTGTTACCATACAATTCAGTTGAAACACAACACTGGATTCATTGTGATCAAAGAATAAAGCAAGTTTATTTAACTACCAAGAGAGAGATTTTAAGTGAGTGCAGGTATAAGGCATTAAACTAAAAAATAGTTACCAGAGAAGTAAAGATAAAATGCTTTCTATTAGCTAAAACTTCGCCAACTAGACTTGGTTCAAGGTAAAATTTTTATCTCATGTTCCCAGCAATAGGGCTGACCAAATGCTCACATCAGAACTCATCCCAAAGTTCAAAGGCTGGTTCTTTTGTCATCTTCAGTGAAAGAGAGAGAGAGTCCCTGGGGTGTTTTTTACCCCTCACTTTTATAGTCCAGTCACCCTTTGAAATGCATTTTCCTGAAGGTTACCCCTGGATAAAGATCCTTTCCACTGTGAGGACAGAGAGATAGAGTCTCGGAGTTCCATGTTGTTGTTTGTTAATATGCGGATTGATCTGTTCCTGCCCCCCTTCTCTGCCAAAGAATGGCCATTTGATCAGTGATTGCCAATCAGCTTGACCTGGCTACGGGCATTAGCTTGTCCTTTGTCTTTGCGAAACAGACTTGTGTGGTAAACATATTTCAGTCATTTCAGTTGATGTTCATAACTTCACATATAGAAGTTTTGCTAAATGCATTTCACCATGATATTATTGACCAGTGAGTTATTAGTTTTCAAATGATATCTCACAAAGCATATTTTGTTTGAAGATTATTACACTCGTGTGCAAGGTTTGACTACATGGATGCGTTTGATCACAATAGCATAGCTAAGAGACAATTGAAGTGACACATAATAGTATGCAATATTTCAAGGTGATGTGTACACCAACATGGCAGAATTACTCAGGGTAGTACAATAACATGTATTAGGAAGTGGTGGAATGATATAACGAAAGAGGAATTTTTGCTGAACATCACAAAAAATTTCCCAAGAGAGATGTATAGCAGTTTGTGGAATATTTTTGTTCCCCAAAGGAAGTAGTGGAAGCTCTGTTGCTTGAGACATTTAAAACAAAGCTAGATAGACGTCTAGTAAATATATCATAAGGGGAAATCAAGTATTTCTAGTAGAGCCAAATGAATAATTCTCAATGTAAATTTCATCTTATGCATTTATTTCCTCTGCTGATGAAATGCCCATAAGGGGATTACCAAAAACATTTGACATTTGTTTTGTGATTTTGTTTTACCTTTATAGTTTAATTAAAAGCAGTTTTCTGAGTGTTTGTTGTTGTAATTATTTGTATTAAAGTAAATGATTTTAATACAAATAACTAGAGCTTGCTAAATGTTTTCACAAGTTTTTAAATTAGAAAATGGCCTGTTTTCAAACTAGACATTTTTTGGTTAAAAAAAAATAATAATCATTTTTTAAACAACATGTAGAGTTTGTTCTGCAATATCTATGTAAACTTTTTTTCCCCATTTCTTTTCCTGTCTTTAAAATAAATTTATTAAAATGATTGGGGGGAGGAAGAAAAGGGAAAACAGGAAAAAAATATAAAAAGAGAAATCACGCATATAAAAATATTTAAATACTGCAAAATTAAAACTTCATAAAAGGATTTTTTTCTGCAACATTGTTTTAAAGTGTTTTGACCCACTTTAGTTAAGGAGACGTATTGGCAAAATAGTGTGACATAAGTCCCATTGATTTGAATGCATTAGTGTTTGCAGAGTCGGGGCCTTTTGTAACATTTTGGTGTAGTATGTCTGTCTTCTAGTGCTATAATATCTCCATTGTCACAAGCATAAAGTTCACTGAAAAGCCAACTCACAGTTACTACGCATGCACAGTACTGAGGGTGTTTTTAAAGTCCCGGTCTCCTAGATAAATATATAATACTGTGTTTTGAAGTGGTTGTTCCGAGTCCCTGTATTTATCTACTGATTACAGGGCCCAAAAGGAATCCAAACCCAGTTGGATCTGCTGAGGGATCATGATTGGTTAAACGGGGGGAAGAAGGGGGACTGTAGCACTAAGACCCAGTCTAAAAGTGGGGTGAATCATGGGATTCTACTCTGAAGTAGTGCCAGCACTGGGCCTGTCACTGGAATGGGGAGCCAAGGATGAGAAGGAGAAAGGGGATCAAAGGCACATCTGTCCCTGAACGGTGGCAATTATAGTAACAGAGCATAATTCACTACTGCTATCGGGAAAACAACATACCTTGACATCGTTCATCAGAATGGGCAATAGCAGCAAGGAAAGCTGATGATCCTGGGTTTTACAAAAAATGATGTTAACTGTACACTCTTATCGACAGTATATCCTTTACTCCAAACATTTTGCTGTATACCTGTGTGTATCCTGGAACATGTGTAGGGAGTGTCTGCACTATTCTTTGCAAACATGTTAAGTACCTTGAATTTAAGTGGCAAACAAGTAACTTCCACTTACAAGCCTTTAGGATGGAACATATTTGATGCGAATTGTATACACTGACAGAGGTTTATCAGTAGTTGACATACAGGAAGGTCATCTTTTAATTTCCATGTGCTGATCTGTGACTTTTTGTTTATATCAGGGTCTGACTACATCTTTGAAATTGTTTGTTGTGGTATAAGAGGGAAGCCAATAAGTACTGAAGAATGTACATTATTCATAATGAGGGAGGTAAGAAGATACACTTCTAAAGCCTGGGGAGTGATGATTAGTGAGTTGATGGCCAGCTTTGTTTACAATTAGGCTAATGGAGCCACTAATGCCTGAATTGTTTATACTAGTGGTATGTTGTCCATTTACTTCGGAAGAACGATTGGCAGTAGTTTTAGAACACTATCAAAGTATTCTTGTCAAGTGAGTGGAACGCTTCCTACTTTTCTGGCCCGTAGACATACTTCAGTTGTTTAAAGAAGCTGATCGTATCATGATGACTTTTCAAGTGTTTAGAGTTCTGCAAATTTTCCTTCTAGCCAAGAATTAATGTTCTTATAAAGTTTGCATTGGGGATGTTGCCTTATCTGTGTGATAGGCTTTGTACAGTCGGTGCGTGAAGGTTCACTGATGCATCCAGATTTTTTTTTCTCCCCCTGTTGGGATGTAGGGATTCTTCCCATCAAAAAAGCCTTGATGCTGATTTTTCAAAAATTTCTGCCACCTCAGAAGCAGGCTCTGTGAAATGGGTTTTAAAAACTGTTCCACTACTCCCACTATCAGTTACTTGTAATCAGTTCATGTCTAGCAGCAGGTGGATTACAACAGAAGGCGGCAACATAGATAACTTTCAAACAGCTAATACTATATTTACCCATCTATCTACTTATATGGTGCTCTATACCATACCGTCCAAGTGCCTCAGAAGGGTCATCATGTTAAGGGACATCCAATAGTCCATCAGCTTGAAACATCATGTAGCAGCACTATGTCATGCTAGCAATGTGGTTTCAAAGGGAAACTCTCACTTCCCTTCCCCAGTCCAGTCACCGTGCCCCAAATTGCTAATATTTATGCTAGGAAAGTGAAATGGGAGCTGGTTTTAGGTTCCCAATTCAGTTTAAGAAGGGGAGCTTGCATGCAAGGGAGGGGGAGCCACAATGTTTTTGTCAATATTTGCAGACAGAATTTGTAAGATGTTAAAGGGAAAGTCTCCTTAGCCCATTGTATTAAATCTACCCGTGGAAGGGCAAAACATTGGGCTGGTGCCCTTTTTTGCTTCCTTATGTGATATAAAGGAGGGCTGAAAGTTTTTTCCAACCACACAGGAGAGGGGAGGTTGTTCTTGCTTGATTTTACCTTAGAAATATTAGGAATATCTCGTCTTGTTTTGCCCGTTTTTACTGGAGGTCTCCTTTGGATTTGGAAGGTTCTCAGCCCTTTAATTGAAGGAGCTGCAGGGTTAAAACAACAATTTCCTCCCCGTCAGTTTTAGAAATCCTTCCCCTCTCAGTTAATTTAGTTTTTGTGAATTAATAAACATGCAGATTCTGGAGATTTAGGAGAAAACCAGGGCATACAAGACCTGCCTGAACTATTATTGTAAACAACAAGCAGAGGTGTATTGTTCAAGTTCTCCCTCTCTAATGATAACTGAAACATCTCTCTGCAGGGAGGCAGCCAGTCTGCTGTTTTCCCTGACTTAGGGAATGATTCTTACCAAAACTATTTAAGCTTAGAAGTGCCATACAATGTACTTCTTACAGAGCTGCATCTGTTGTGAGAATCTAGGCCGTGTGGGTGGGTGGGGAAAGGACAACCTTGCTGTGACAGAGTAATCTGTGATTGTAGAAGCAACCATGTGACTGGGGCTGAGTCTGTCATGACTTTGCAACTGCGAAGAAGCCTGCCTGGGCTGACTTTAGTTTGGTGACTTTACCCTATAAAAGGAATGTCTTAGTAGGATAATATAGCACTTGATACAAGCTGCTGTCTCTGCATTATTCAAGTATAGGTAATATTGTTAAAGGATGTCTGACTTCCATTTTTTCTCTGAAAAAAGTAAGGGTTAGAGAGTTAGTAATTGCCCAGCATGGTGTGTTTTTTGGGTGGGAAAGCCAGAGGGAGAGCCCATGGGATTCCCCCTCCCAAACCAGGAATAAGACTCCCCCATTTCTGGCTTTGATATCTGATAGCGAGCCACCTAGGGCCCCCTAACAGTAACAGCAGGGGTTGATCAGAATAAGTATGTGGATGCTGTGGGAAGAAGTGAGTCAGCATAATTACTCTGCAGCTGGCAGGGGATTGGGGTGGGGAGCAGGATCTAGCAACTCCACATCCAAAATCCTGCACTAATTAAGAGGGGAGAGCACAGCAGGCACGAGTCAGACCCCTCTGCTCCCTTAAAGATATCAGAGCGGGAGGAGGCACTCCAGGGGCAAAGGTAACAGAGTGGAGAATCTCCCTCAAAGACCTGCCCCACAGACACAAAATGTTGGTGTTTGCTTAAATAAAATAGAGGGGGGGAAATGGTTTGAAAAAAACTTTTGGTTACCATTTTTTTTTGATTCTCCATAAAAATATTCAGCTTTTGAACACTAAAACACTTAAGAACTGAAGTTTTTTACCAAAAAAGAATCATGTTTTTGTTGTTTGATGAAAAACTAGAAAATGTTGACCCAAAAGAAAAAATTCCCCCCAAAATCATCATTGTGATTGCCATCACCACCCATAGTAAAGATACTGCAAGCCAGATTATGCCCTCAACAATACATGTACAGCCCCATTGACATCAAATGATACTCAAGGATTTCAGTTGAATAGAGCAATAGCTGAATGGGGTAGGCCGCTTTTAGACTACAGCAACATCACTCATTGTCTCTTTAGTACAAGTGATGGATAAATTTGTAGCTGTTTTCCCAGCAGACGGGAGTGATTGCTCATCTTAAATTCATAATCACATTTTGATACAAATTCAGCCTTCTCCACAGAGCTCTTTATACAATAGAGAAAGAAGGCATGGGCTTACATCAAAGTATAATTCTGACTAGTAAATGTCTCTCAAAGTCTGGACCAGACTGAAGATTAATTGAATTTCTATTCTACTCCCGATGAGAAGAATATATAAACTAAGCCTATTGTGGAGAAACAGCTACTTCAAGCTTGCACAAGTCTCTATCTTGTATATTTGCATATGAGTTTATATAACACTAAACTGATAGATTATATCTGACATCCCTTCATAGAAAATTTCAGAGGTAGCAGAAACTACTAATATGAGCAGTGATTTGGAGACACAGACCTAGTGGCGATATGTGCATTTTGCAGCTGATGCAGCAGAAAACTTGGAAAAACCTTAAATAAGCCCCAGACAACAAATGTAGCTTTCCATTCCACATACATCATCATGTTCATTTAAAAAAAATCAACCCTTACTATTCAAATGTCGTACCATACGCAGACAGGACACTATGTAAAAATAATTCAGGCAGGGTGGCCTAATAGAGCACTGGATGGGGATTCTGGAGAACTGGGTGCTATTTTCAGTTCTGCCACAAGCCTGCTGGGTGACCTTGGGCAAGTCACATCAACTCTGTGCCTCAGTTTCCCCATCTGTAAAATGAGGATAGTGCTACTGACCACCTTTGTGAAGTGCTCTGAGATCTGTGAATGAAAACGGCTATATAAGAGCTATATACAGGGGAGAAAAGCAACACCAGTGAGTCTCAGAGCCCAGGTCAACTGACTTGAGCTCATGATGTGGAACTAAAAATAGCAGTGTAGATGTGCAGGCTTGGGGTGTAGCCTAGACTCTGAAACCTAGCAAGGAGGGGGGCGGGTTGGCTGATGCTATGTATGGCTGTTAATGTCTTGGACCATAACGTTGTTCTGGGATCTCTTTGACGCTTTGTTTTTTTCCTTTAGAGCTCAGGCTCAGTGCAGCTTTTCATTTTGGGCTGGAACGTCCGTGAAAGTTTTGGTTTTCTTTTGACCCCAGTCCTTCCTTCTGGATTTGTACAATTTTGTTGGCTGGTCATTGGCTGGCTCCAGTGTAAGGATTATGTGGGATCTAAAATATATATAGTTAAGCTAGAAAAAATCACCTGGGTTAGCCGATGCAATGTTTATAGGATGCAGAATATTTGCCAATTTGAAATGATATATGTATTAGAGGCCAGATCCTTAGCTAGTGTAAATCAGCGTAGCTCTATTGAAGGCATACCAGCTGAAAATCTTGTCCATCTTTATAGAAAACATTTTTTCTATTAAATGTAATTACTTCCCAGTGATGCTTTAATTCCAGGGCACTTTTAAAGTAAGGATAGTTTGTAGTGCATCTAATTACTGTACTTCCCCACTTACCTGCTCAGTAGGGATATATGACTACCAAACTGCAGCCAAGAACATTGTGCCACACACTCCTGATGTCTTTGCTCCCAGTGCAAGCTAAAAAAATTACATCACTTGGTTCCATTTCGTGTCATCCTATGATGTACTGACTTGGGTTTTGAGACAAAAAATTTAAAATCCACAGAATGCAAATATTTAAGGAGATTTCGCAACAGTGGAATTAGAAAACGTTCACATAGTAAAGAACATGAGATTATACTTAATGTCCACTTTCCCCACAAATTCCCTTTCCTGTACTTAGACTTCTGCAAAAACATGGCAGGAATTGGATTAGCAGTAGCAGAAGAGTGTTGGTGTTGCAAAGCGTAGAAGCAGAGAGTGGGAATACTGAGTTTTAAAACCATTCTGGAAAAGGGATTCATGGACAATATATGCAGTTATTCAGATTCCACTCCCACATAGTTCAGACTTATTGTATGAAATAATTTTCCCTCGTTGAACAACACAACCCAAAGGTAAGAATGATGGCTATTGAGCAAATCCATGCAATGAAAAGAGGATAATTAAACTAGAAGTCTCCACTTACACTGAATCGCCTCAGTGAGTGAAGCCTCTTGTAAATATATGTGTATATAAGAAACTAAATGACAATGTATGGCTCTATTGATATATATGACTACTATCTGATACTAAGCTGAATAGCATGAGCCTTAAACTAGTCATTTTTCCCCTGGAAATATGAAACTAAACTAATTGTACAGAGCCACTTTGTATGTGTTTTCTACTCTGTGTATAGTTTGAAAAACTGCTTCGTCCCCATATAGCGTATTTGAGATGAAAACATATTTTTAAGTGTTATGTTTTTCTGTATGCAAAGAGCAAATGCATATTTTCAGCATGTAGGTGTATTTTACTTTAGATTAAGAAAAACAAGAAGACTGAACAAAAGTAAAATCTCCAGAAGAGAACTCAGTGAGTATCTCTTTTGTAAAAGTTTCAGCAAGTCACTACAAAATGGCTGCTGTCTCTGTACACAGGCGGAGTTGTCCGAAATGTAAAAGTACAGAAAGCAATGGCAGGATATTTCTGGCTAAAGATATCATGCAAAGTGTTGTGTGTTAAATTGCACAGTAACAGTATTGCTATTACATGAAAGTGGCTATTAACGGAGGACATGTGCTCAGGTGGATTCTGTGCACAATTTGTGGATGAAGGCGGGAGCCAGATAGAAGGAGAAGAGTAAAAGTCTGGCCAAAGATTTACAATACGATTTCAACAGTTTGAAAACCATATTTGGACACTGAAATAACAATGGCTGAATTGCAAAGGAAGAAAAACCCAGCTAAAATCAACTATTATAGCTATTTGTCTTTCTGCATAATAATGCTGCAAGGGGTATGAAAGTTGGAGTGTGGTTGGATGAATGAAAAGAGAGGGGATCGTGCAGAAAATGACCAGTGAGAAGCCCAAAGGCACTGCTCAGTACTGTCTAACAGCCATCTAATTCTGCTGACATTACCCTTTGGGCTTTGGGCTGGTTACATGAATAGGTGCTGGAACTAAGGGTGCTGGGGGTGTGGCAGCACCTCCTGGCTTGAACTGATTTCCATCATGTACAGGGTTTACAGTTTTGTTAAATGGCCTTCACCACTCCCAGTATACAAATTGTTCCAGAACCACTGGTTGCATAGATGGTCAGCTTTTATTTATAATAGAACATTGTTTTAATTTAATAAAAGGCTTTGAAGCAACTTATTCCAGAATGGGAGGAGCAATCTCATGCAAACCTGTTCTTTCACTGTTTGAATGTGTTTGCCTCTTCTATAGTATCTCTTTAGCTCGTATTAGACAAGTATCCTGACTATCAAAATGGATCAAAACAAATAGCCCCTGTTCCTCATTATTTAACTGATGCTATCTCACTCAGCAGTTTACTGCACTGACTTTTTGCCTCTGAACACCTACTGTAGTTCATTAATTTAGTTTAGTTTGTAGTGCACTTTTTGTTTGTCCAGATCACAAAACCTCCAGGTAGTTCAATGCAACAAGCCATCAAAAAAAGCCTAAAGGTAGAATAGCAGGTATATTGCAGGTATGCTTGAGATACACTTACAAGCTAATATATTCAGGAATTGTTGCACATAACTAATTATTATACCTGACTCTAGCTAGCATGATTAGTCCCTCAGTTCTGTGTTTAATAATCCCCAAACTGAAAAAATGATACTTTTTAAGTACTTGCTGTACAAGTGCCATATATGGCAGGAAAATATAGTTCTTTCTACCAAGTAGCAGCAATGTGTTTAAAGGGGACAGAATAAGACTGGAAAAGGAAAATTGAAAAGAGGAGAGAGAGAAGTCAGTTTCTTTGTCATATTCAATTCTTAGATATCACTCACTTCTATTGTAGTAATGTCTGGTCAATGTAATCCTTCCTTCAGCAAACAGGAATTTTTCTGAATGCTAGTCTGGGTTGAGAAGAGTTGTGTATATCACTGTATGAATGTGCAGACCACTCCCAGTAGCTCAAACTATGCAGTCATCAGTTTCTTTACACACACTCCCATGAACACATTTTTAAGAATAGCAGACTCATCATTTCCTCAGATAAAGACCATGCGTAAACATGAATTCTGTTGGTATCTTATCTTACCTTTTCATCTAAAGGTTAACTGTAGGAAATATTAAAAATGAGGTCAGATAATACAACAAAAAAGTCAACAGCACCAGAGAACTCAGGCAAACCATATCTTATAAAAAGTGTAGAAGGAGCCAAGAATCTTCTGTCATGCGTTGTCTACAAATTATGTAAATTCCTCCAGTATCTTATCTAATTGTACAGTGATGCACTAAATGACTGCAATCTTATTAGACAGAGGCAGGAATGGGTACTTAGAAGAAGTAAAAATTAATAAATACAATCCCAACGTTTTTATAAGTCACTGTGAAGTGCTTTTGGTACCTTCTTATGGCGTTAATGTAAGAGAAGTCTAAGAAAATGCCTATAAATCGAAAACACTTTGATATGACCAAGTTGTGCATAGTGTCTTTTACGCATGTACAGAAACATAAAACAGATGTTTTTACTTATTGAAAGTGGATGGCCAGATTGATTTAGACTCTGCCAACTGAACACTAGCTCAGATTTAGCCTAAGGTTTTTCACCCATGATAGCCACTAGTAAATAAACTGTCAGGAGATTTCTGCCCACTTAATTTCCACTTGCATTGTGCTGCAGTTCAAGTAGAACAAAATGTATGGAGAAAGACATGATCTTCATCTGTTTAAAGGGTGTTCCAGAGGATTAGAGCACTTGGAGGTTGGGGAGTGAAGACTCCTGTGTTTCAAGGCTAGATCCTCAGCTGGTGTTAATTGGCACTAATCATTTGAGTCAGTGGAGCTACACTAATTTATACCAGCTGAGGATCTGGCAGACCCCTAGTCTAAACTTGCCATAGGGTTGTGCTGTGACCTTAGACAAGTCATTTCAGCTTCACCGTGCCTCAGTTTATCCCTTTGTAACTTGGATGCAATAACAATACCTTACCAGAGGGGGAAGTGGTGGTATGCAGCTTAGTGTTTATAAAATTGCTTTCATTTTTGGATTAAAAGCACTATTGGAATGCCAAGTAGTTTTAAATACTAATTATTGTTATTTATTGCTATTTACTGTAACGATGATAAAGTAAGAAATAGCCAGAATCTTCTCCACTGTTCCCCTACAGCATAATTTGGCATTCAGCAGGGATTGCACTGAACTGCTATCAGGGTTGCTGCTCCTCCTAATAGTATGAACAGTATGTGCCGAAAGTTCTTGCTCGTTTCTCTGGCAACTTGATCTTTAAATAGCTTATTCAACAGAAGATTAAGGGGAAGGGACAGTCTGGTATTGTTTACTGTATATTTCCATTTCTCAAGTTGAAAGGCAGTGCTGACATTCACCAGAATTGCAGCAGCGTGTTTGGAAGGACACTCCTCTAGCTTTGTTTTGCTTCGAGGGCAACTTGGTGCAGTTTAGGTAACTGATGCAAACCCAGATACTACAGTTCATGTTAGTTTATTTTATATGAAACCTGTTCCCGATCAACAAAAATAATCCGCATTCTGTACCAGCTGAAGTTGTCAAGCTGTTTTAGGTGTATCCCCATTAAGTATGCATTACAATAATCCAATCTGAGACCAATTAGGTTGCTCAGTTCTGGGTCCTCCATTCCTGAGCATTTTTACTTGTGTTTGGTCTAAAAACTATTAAATGTGAGCCGCTATCTACAGTTCTTGTGCACTTCACAGTTTCTATCACCCATTCAGTGTCCAGGATCCCATTAGTGTTGTTAACTGCCCAGATCTAAACAACATTTGAGGACTACTCCCTGTACCACCAAGCTTTGGTTCTTCATTTTGGTGTCAGTGTGGTTTTTCCCATACTGGGTGAGGGATGATCTTTATGAACTTGTGGTGCTCTGTTCTGATTGGCCTTGAATTCACCTCTTTTTGTGACCAGTCTTTTCACGGTACCACCAGTTAGGTGAACGGCTTCCCCTATTTTTTACATGATTGCAAATCTCTTTGGTTTTACTAAAGAAATTTAACTATTTTATAGCATTTCAAAGATATCATTAATTGAATTAGAATGTCTTGTCTCATCATGCCTATTAGACACAGATTTCTATTAACTGGGCTCATTTGGAACACGGTGCAACAGAGCCACCTGGTGACATCTGCCATAAGAATAGACATAAAACCTCCCACACAGGGACACTGTAAGGCCTAATTAATATTTGTAAATGTTGATCAGCATTCTTCACAGATGCAGGGAGCAGGACTAATCAGGGCACCACTCTCCTTCATGGAGGAGGTGCTTAATCCCTAGGGCTAGCAGCACGAATCATCTGCCACGTAGTTGCTAAACGCTGTATAAATGCATTCCAGTGGTATTGGCACCACACATTACTTCCCTCCCCTCCCCACCGTCACTATCCTAACCTCTTACAGCAAAGAGAAACTTGATACATGGAGTCAAACTTCACTGGAAAGGGCTGGTCTACACAGTTTTTGTGCCAGTTGCATAATAAACCTTAATTCCGGGATTTCTTATCTTTTGAATGCTTGACTTCACAGCTTTCATATGCTGTAAATGTAGTTTCTGTGTGTGATATCAGTATAGCTTGGTAACCAACTGTATACTGCTATAACTTCAGGCTAAGTGACATTTTTCAGCCAAAACTTTTTTGGGGGGGGGCGGGGGGGCAAAAATGCAGATTCGGGTCAACCATAATGTTTTGTGAATTTGTGTTGATTTCAGCAACATGTTTCAGTCAAAACAAGAAAATAAAAAATTGTTAGTGTCAGAACGGTTTCTTTAGACATTTCCAAAATAAAATACTTGAACATCTTTGGGATAGTTTTGGATGCCATTCAGAAAACCAAGGAGATAGAGCACCTTCTGCCCACTGGTCCAGTGGTTTGGACACTCACCCAGGATGTGGGAAATCCAGGTGTGAGTTCCCACTCTGGAGCAGGGACTTTGAATCCAGGTTTGCCCCTCCCAGCTGCGTGTGCTGACCCTCATCCTATAGAGTATTTTGGGCCAGGTCTTTCCTGTTCAAGCTGTCCACTTTGTATAAATAATTAAATATTCATTGGACCAGAGAGAGACACTCTAGCCTGGTGATTAGTTCATTTATTGGAGAGTGGGGTGAACACATAGTTTCCAGTTCCATGTGCAGGGAATATTTGATTATTTATACAAAGTGGAACAACTTCAACAGGAGATGTTGAGGGAGCTCTTCTCCAGGATATTATACAGCCTGGGAGTCAGGCTATGTCGTACAGCCTGGGGGACTAAGAATGGGTTCATGTCCCTGCTCCAGAGCACACGGAGTTGAATATGAGTCTTTCATGTCCCAGGTGAGTGGGTTAAATGCTATAAAACATTTAACCTACTGGGCTAAATGCTGTAAAGGGACCACTGCCACCTCAATTTTGTGAGTAGAGTCTTTCATTTCCTTTAGTTTTGTTAAAATGCACAAAACAAAATGTTTAATTTGACTCAAAAGACTTTTTTTCCCAACTCTTTTGATTGGCCAAAAATGCTGGAAAAAATGGTTTCAGTTTGGGTTGAACCAAACGTTTATTTCCCTTTTTCTTTTTCTTTTTTTTTTAGACCTGGCAGCAAAATGAAGAGACACACAAGGTGGGTGAGGTAATATCTTTAGTTGGACCAACTTCTGTTGGTGACAGAGACGAGCTTTTGAGCCACACCGAGCTCTCCTTTCCCAGACCTGAAGGTACTTCCAGCATCACAGCTAAATTCAAGATTGTTTAGCATAAGTAGTTAGCACATAGTGTAAGGGACCATTTAAGTTAAAGTGGCCCATTAACACCTCTGCAGAGTTAGGACAAAAAGAAGGGGATAGAGATTGAGAGTTGCCCTGCCAGTGGAGAAGTGGGTGACTATTGCAATCTGGAAGCTACCGATCGGTCGCTAACCAGTTTGGAGTGGGAAAGTCGACCGTTGGAATCGTGTTGATGCACGTTTGCAGGCCAGTAATCGTATCTTGCTGAGAAGAACCATGACTCTGGGTAACGTGCATGACATTGTGGCTGGCTTTGCACAAATGGGTTTCCCTAACTGCGGAGGGGCGATAGATGGGACACATATTCCAATTCTGGCACCAGCCCAACTAGCCTTCGAGTACATTAATCGGAAGGGGTATTTCTCTATGGTTCTCCAGGCGCTTGTGGATCACCGTGGGCATTTCATTGATATTAACGCAGGCTGGCCCGGAAGGGTGCATGACGCACGCATCTTTCGGAATACTGGCCTGTTCAGGAAGCTGCAAGCCGGGACTTTTTTCCCAGAGCAGAAAATCACCGTAATGGGGAAGTCGAAATGCCCATTGTGATCCTTGGAGACCCCGCTTACCCTTTAATGCCGTGGCTCATGAAACCCTACACAGGGAGCCTTGACAGCAGCAAGGAGCGGTTCAACAACAGGCTGAGTCGGTGCGGAATGACTATGGAGGACTGGTTAGCGACCGATCGGTAGCTGTCTGGAGTTGCCAGCTACCAGATAGTGGTATAAATCATTCCAGTTTCAGGAATCTAGTGTGAAAAATCGGGACGGGGTGGAGGGTAATAGGAGCCTATATAAGAAAAAGACCCAAAAATCGGGACTGTCCCTATAAAATCGGGACATCTGGTCCCCTAACAGACCCAGTGATATCTGCTTAATTTAATTAAGGACAATGAAATAATTACACTAGATTCCTGAAACTGGAATGATTTATGCCACTAAGTTTAAAATGATGCAGTTGATAATGCAATGAACTGGTTTAGACTTAGCTTCCTTTGATAATGATTTCCTACAGTTTAAGCTCTTTATATATTTTTCCATTTCAGCTTACAACAGATGTTTATAGCATGAAAAAGAGCACTGAACTGCCTAGTTCTACAGAGCGGTAAAGCAGAGACTGTGTTTTACAGTCTGGTGCAAGAGATGTTTCATGTAAGGGAACTTTTACTGGTCTCCAAATTTATGAAGGGCAGACAACTTTATCACAGTTGCTAAAACAAGAGGTGGCAGTCTATTAAAAAAAAAAAAAAGACCGACTTAGTCTAGTAAAGAGAACATCCATCCAAATCAATCAACCTAATGGCAGAGCTATAACAGGTCTTTAATTATGAGAAGTCTCTTCAAATGCCACTGTTTCTCAGCTTCCAGTTTTAACCTATTGTGACGGTACTGCTTTCACCTCGGCAGCTTGTCTTTCAGATACAGAATGGGACCCAGGTTGCTTGTGGTGCGACCGCAGAACTAATCAAAGTGGGCCGAAACTCATGTTAATACAGCAGCATGGGCAATGTCAGAGGGCAACTTACTTAGAGATGATGTCGCTCCAGTCACAGTGTCGGCTAAATGCCGTATTTGAGACTGCATGTGAAGGCTGTATTAAGGGAGATGAGGACATTAATTAAATGACATTCTTTCTTGATGAATTCTGGGGCTCTGCTCTTTATTGGAAAGCCCTAGATAGATAAATCCAGAGGAAGTCAGATGGATTAAAATTAAATCCAAGATTTAGTTTGGCAGATGTCTATTTCAGAGGGTTCGTGGGCTATTATTGGATCAGTAAATCATGCTACAGTTCTACAGCCCTTTTTCTCCCTGATTCTGTAAATATTATTGAATCACTATCCATATCCCCTTCCCAGTCCCACTCCACCTGCGCTCGGCTCTACTCCTCATCCCAATATTAGTTGTTAAGCAATGACACAACATAGCACTCTTTCTCGGGATACTTGATCTCTGTTATCGAACAGCTTGTTTACCAGGAGGGTTCAATTCTCAGGTGCACCAAAGCTTTAGTTGACACAGCTGGGTGGGAAAAGGTGGGGTTAATTAACATTTCCATGACCATCCCCCTTGAGTTGGGGGACGCTACGGTGCTAGTCTGCCCCTAGTGCAAGTTAGAGTAGGTGCAGTAATGTTGGCAAGGATCACCAGAATTAAGAGTGCTGCAGCCCCGGATCCTCCCACCCTCTACAGTGGGGGCTGCAGGGGCCAACATACTCAGGGATTGACCTATAGAAGGGGAATCCCCAGATGACCCTTTAGTGCAGCTTTAAGTCACCTTTGTGCTGTCAGGATGTCACAAAGGTCATCTAGTATAGTTGGCAGAATAGTCCTTTAAATTCTTAAAACTTTACTGCCATCCCTTTCCATATAAATGACGCTGGTAGGCTGCCATCTAGTATGTCTGACTAGATTTGCATGCGTGGGAGAGTAAAAAGCCTTTCATTAGTAAACCTTTAATTAGCTGCAGCCAGCTACCAATCTTCTTTAGAACCAGGAGTGCTGTGGGAATTTTTCCTTCTGAGTAACCGGAGAGGAAAAAATGAGTTGATTTGGGCTGGAGTATGTACGATCACGTTGCTAATATTCATTTATCAGGGGTTTTTTGGGGCAACAACAAATTGTCAGTCCTTTTTCAAGTTCCCCCTTTGGTTATTCCACAGGTTCCCCAAGAGTGAAATACAAAAGAATCAAGTTATGAAAACAGGCCATTTTTAAAATCACTATCCTTAAACTCTACCCTCTGCACTTCAGTGTAGTTCCTATCAACTGAGGAATCCCTGGGCAGTACAGTAGAATATTTCTTGTAGCAGACTCCCCTCTCTTCTGATGCAAACAGACCAGAGAGAAGGGGGGGGGGGGGCCTCCCTAAAACCTATTTATTTCTACCACTGGGATATTCTCTAAAGTCAGTCCAGTACTCTATTCAATGCATTTTAACTTTTCAGTGTTTCACAAGTGCCATTTAAAGATCCGACTTAAACAAGCATACAGTGTTTTAAGCTGGTGATACTTAATTTGAGATTTATTCTAGATTCTGGTCTAGAATCTGATCCAAGCTTCTTAAATGTTCAGGGGTGTTGGCGTTAGTGTGTAATTTCTCCCCCCAGCCCCAATAGTTGGTTTATAAAATGTACCATGTTTGTTCTAGTAATGTTGTCTGGGGACAATGCTCCCAGGTGTTCAATAAAGATGATTCCTTAAAAGACACATAGTCGGGGACATAGTCTGATTTTAGCTATGCTAGTGTAGAACCAGAGTAACTCCAAATCAGTGGATTTACACCAACATAGCTGAGATCAGAATCTGGCTCAGGGTTCTTTCTTCACTTTTATTGTCTGAGATGCAATTTCAAAAGAGAAGCAGTTTTGTTCAGTTCTCCCCTCCCCACTAAGCATAGTCCTTTCTTCTTGTTTAATAATATAATAGTTTCATACTGTAGGTTAGTTTTTTAAGTAGGCCACTGTAGCGTATAAGAATTGAGTAGTTACCCTTTAGATAGTTTGTAAGCCCTTTAGGATACATCCATACTCAAAAAAACCCAAAACTACAAAACACCACAGCTGCAAGTCTCTGAGCCTGGGTCAACTGAGTCAGGCTCACAGGGCTTAAATTACTAATGTAGATGTTCCAGCTCAGGCTGGAGCCTGGTCTCTGAGACCCACCCCCGTCACCAGGTTTCAGGGCTCCGGAACCACTCCACTACCATTTTTAGCTCGGTAGCGTGAGCCTGACTCAGTTGACCCACGATCTAAGACTCGCTGCCACAGGGTTGTGTTGGGTTTTTTTGTTTTTTTTTTTGTGATGTAGATGTACGCTTAGTTTCTATATTTAGAAACCTGCCAAAGCAGCAGTGTATATATGTAGTTAGGCATTGAATGTTGTATATAGTTTATAAACACAGTTATTTGGACTTCACCAGGCCCGTGTGGTTTCTTCATTTTATGTTTGTTGTGTAAAGAGCAAGAGACCACATTCATTTGTGTTTTTATTGGGGAAATGATGAGCCTTGAACTTCAGCTTTATTCCTGAACCTCCTTCAATGTTCACTCCAGTTTGGTTAAATTACACCTATCTCCCTATAGCCGTAACCACCTTACAATTAATAAAGTACTGAGGGATCTTTCATGGGCCTAGGACTATCTGACATTTTAAATATGCTGCTTCAAAATTTCATTCTCAGAGCTTTGCAGTATAACCTTGAAACTAACAGGGAAGCCATGAAACATTGGATACGTAAAGGAAGAAATACTCCAAAGCCCAAAGAAATTTTTCTGAGATGCTATGTGGGGTTGGAAGAGCATGCTGGTTTGAGTGATGGAAGAGAAAGGGATTTTGTGACTCTGGATAGAAGAAAGAAGAATGTTTCTGGGACCCAGAACAGAAGGACAGGATACGTGGTACTGGTCTGTAAAAGAATTGGGCAGTATGGAGCTGGGCCTGAAGAAGAGAAAAGTTTATAGGACCAGAAGGCAAGGGTGCTTTATGGGCCTCTACTGGATGATCAGAGTCCCCTCAGGAAAAAAAAAAGTGAGTCACTCTGGCCTGGACTGGCAGGAGGAAGGAAGGTGTAACGTGAGCCTATTATGTAGGTGGGACGATCACACTGGCTTCTTAAGAGAGAGAGAGGGCCCCCATAGGTTTGGATAAGCACCCAAACATTTGAGGCTTTTACCCATCAGTAATTTTTATTAATGTTTGTTATTTATGCCAAGGCTGAGCTCCACAAATTGAAAAAGGAGCCTTATTGAGGGTGCTCCTATTGTAATGGGTGCTCAGAATAGATGAGAGCTAGTCACCTCTTTTCTCTTTCTGTCACTTGAATTCTTGTGCCTCTAAGGCAAGCAAAATGTTTTTCTCCCCCTTTCCTGCATGCTTTGGAGTGCATAACCCAGAAGGTGACATGTTGCAAGAATTGCAAAGTTCTACATGTGCTGGGTATGAGAAAAATCCTAAGTAAATAATGAATGACTTTTTTCTTCAAGGCAGAGGTTACTGGTTGGCAAGGAAGGGAGGAAGCTCACAAATATTTTAGAACGTTGAATTTTTTTCTTAATAGACACTTAAGGAAAAAATATTAAGTGCTGTGAGCCAAACACAGCTTTGTTGTAAAGCTACTGAACTCAGGCCACTTACGCTACAAAGGCTAAATTTGATCCTGTATCTTTATTTACCATCAGCTACTTCTCCTTCCCATTTTGCTGCTGTTTTCCTCAGATCTTAGCTGGGATCTGTTTCATACTTTAATTTGCCATTAGTCCTGCCTTCTTATCCTTGTAGCTAGTTATAGATGATTCCCCTTTGGGTGGTTTAAGTTTAGTGTCCAATGAATTCAGTTGGTGTTTTCTTATTCTTCATGGCTACAAAGTGGACTGTAATTATCATAGAGTAAAAATGATGGAGTGGTCTAAACAAAGATATCTCAACTTAGCGATCTTGCAAGATTACAGAGAATATCCTACCAGTCGCTCCTGTCAATATGTTCCTGCACAGAGATTTGAGGAGTTTTTCCTCAAAATCTTATATTAATTAAAAAAGCAGTAAAATATATTTTTCATTAAACTTCAATTTAATTCCAGGCTATTTCATGGCATGTGTGTGTGAAATATTTGTGAAAGCATTCGGTGCTCTTTACACTGATAAAGTCATTTAAAAATTTTGCTTCAGTGTGGCAATATATCTTTGGTGGAATAACATTTCAAAACTCAAAATACTGGGGTTTCAATTTACAGTTAAAATTAAGCATAAATTTGAATAACGGTAAGAAAATACTAAATTGGTCCAGTTTAGTCATGTACCGTTCTGTGTGTGCTTGGTCACCTAAATCACATGGTGGTGTTTCTGCTTGCTGATGGAACAATTCCTAACCTCACAAAAAAGTCAAGGTGACTGTTGAATAATTACAGCATAAATGACTATGTGAATATAAACTTGTTCCAGTGTTCACAACACACATACTCTCTACAAACTTTCTTCCAGACAGAATGTACTTGTACTTATGTATGTGGGAAGCAAACAAAAGGGTCTGATAGGTTACAGTGTAGTAGCCGTGTTAGTCTGTGTCAGCAAAAAGAAAATAAGAAATAAATAAATACTTGTGGCACCATACCCCTGAAACAAATCTGCAGTTCTTAGTCAAACAAATGAGGGTAGCATTAGCTCAGCTGTAGGCAACGTTTATAATTATTAGAATCTCTGTGTCTTGACATTTACTTTCAAAATTAGGCAGGTTGGGGAGGTAACCTGATGTGTAGTGAAAAAGAGGCCTGTAAGTTTAATATTTTAGGGGCTTTATTGTTTCATGAATTACACAGCATACAATATCTGTGCAAATGTGCTGTCTTGTAGATTCACAGCAGTGTGCATAGCAATAATTTTGTAGCCTGTCAGCTGGATACTTCTGTGCTGCATGCTTTTAGGGGTGAGGTTTGCTGTCATTTGATGTCTGTATTTGTTTGCTAAATCCTAAAATAGAATAGTACCAATAAAAAGAGAGCCTAGCACATCAATCTTTTTGTGTCTCTCAGCAAACAATTCTACTCTCTGCTTTAGGCCAGCAGTTTCCACAGCAATAATAATTTGCGAAGGGTGAAATCCGCTCCTGGTGCACAGGGCAAGCCTCACAATGGGGCTGTTAAGGGGTGCCACTAGCAATGGAGGTGCACCCCCGTCTCGATGAAAAGTGTGTATGTAAGCTGGCATGGGTAACTTGGGGTGGGCCACAGATCAAGTAGCCTCATTGTCTCATGAAATTAGTCTGAAGGGGCTGAGGCCATCATGAATGCCTGGAGAAAGATTACAGGAATGAAGGGGAGGATTTCACTCCTTTTCTACCCAGACAGAGTTTGAATACCTGAGCACTGTGTAGGTAGAGTACATCTCACCCAGAATGAGAGAATGCAGTATTACCAACTCCAAGTATTCATAACATCATGAGATTGGCTTAAAAATTGTTGGTTTTGCTAGACACATTTGTGATTTCAACATTTGCAGTAACCCACAAACCAAAGGAAGCAAGAGGAAAAACTTAATCATTTCCCTTCATAAAAGGGGCAAGTGGCGGTAAATTGACATAGCTCCTTATTTTGCTCATGTTGTGCAATCAACATTTAAATATGAAATTCGTTAAGGCTCTTTGTGTTCTCACAGCTCATTCACTGGGTTTCTTGAACTTCATGACCCTCTGCTAGTTAATGTAATTTTGTTACACTGCACAGGAAACTATACCAAGAAGTAAAATATGCTTTACAAATAAGAGAAAGTAGGTCAATGCACTTAGGTTAACTTTAAGCTTTGAGCTAATGTATTGCATAAACTCTCACTGACTTAGCTTCCACCAGTGTCAAAAGGGACAGAGTTTCAAAAATGTGGGGCATAACAAGCAATTATCAAAAGTTTTTAAGGGGGTCCATCATAAAAAAACTGAGTTTCATCTTTGTCAGAAATAAATGCTGAATGCTCTCACTGGTCAGATCCAGAGGGGCAGCGGGCACATATGGACCCAGCTTCTCTGTGGCACACTTGGCAAGTTGGATCATTGCAAATGTGTGCATTTGAAAATTGGCCTACAGTGAGGATTATAAATCAACCCTTTTAAAACTTGAGATTTCCGCTCACATCACACCAGGCTCTTTTTGTGACGCAACAGCTCTTTTTGTGATGCAACAAAATGCATCATCCTGTGAACGTGACAGCTACCACAGAAACCCTTAATGCACATGGAGGGACAGTAAGTGAAGGAATTATTTCATTCAGGTTGCTGATCGGGGCCCATGCTTGGAAAAGTTTACTGTTCTTGAAAGTATCTGATGTGTCCTGCCAAAATGTAGGTAGCACAGGCTGAGGCAAGAGATCAAACCATTAGTCTTATTACCATTGTGTTTTAGCAGCAGACAGCTCATAAACCACTCAAGTTCAAGTGAATACTTTATATTGCTTGGAAGTTGGGATTTGACTTTTAAATGGAACAAAGCACAGAATTCTAACTCTAATAGTTCTTCACATGGCAGCTGTTCAAAGCACAGTGGAAATCAATAAGCCTGAATCCATGTTCCAAATCCATGTTGACTTGGGGAATGCTAGGACTTTGATTTCCAGATCAGAAATCATCTGACTCTGGAGCCAACCCAGATCTAAAACTCACAATGGACTGACTGTCTTCTGAGTTTTGAGGCCAAGATATGCCCTTCACAGATTCCTCCTGGCTCTGACAGACTTTCCTCCCCACCAGTGTATCATCACTAAAAGCCTTGGAAGAAGATGGGTGTTCAGAGCTTCAACCTCCTGCTGTCTCCCCAGATGTTTGAAAGGGGCACCAGCTGACTGCTTCTTCATGCACCATTTGCAGGCTATCAGATCAGGTTGTCACCTTCTCTTAATCTTTGGGGTATTCTGCTTGAGCTGGTATGTGGCCCAACTTCCCCCACACACACCTCAACATACACAAACAGCAGGAAGTGGAGCAGTCTGTGCCTTGCTGCAGCCCCTGTCACTCCTATGTAACTTTAGCGCCCTCGTGGCCACGATGGAGTCTGCTTTGCAGGCAGTTCTGGCCAAGAGAAGGCGCGTGCAGGAATGCAGCAGGAAAAATCCCTTTCACCCCAGGGGCACCTGTTCCAAACCCCCCAGAGTGGGGAGACACACCCACACCCTGGACAAGTACGATGGATATAAGAAAAGGAAATATTTCTTTCCAGAGGGATGAGAGGAGAAAAACAACAAGGGGAAATATAGGGGGAGCGGTAAAACAGGGTTGCATCCAAACCAAGGCCCCACAGGCCCAGTGGTAGCACAGGCTGAAAGGGCAGACACTGAGCAGTGTGTCTGCACACAGAGTTCAGGAGTCCTGAGCAAAGTTCCAGTCCAGTGATGAATCTCGGGTGCTCCTGGTCGTCTTCGGCGCCAGTGAACTTTCCCCAACAAACCCTTCCGGCACCCTCTTCTGCTGCTCTCTGCAAAGCCACACAGAGCGACCCCCTCCCCACTTAACTAGCTACAGCCTCCCTCCTTATTCCCAATGCATAGTCACAAGCCCCAGTACTCTCAGCCCCTGAAGCTCTGGGCAGCAGTGATACTGGGTCCAGCTCCGGCCTGTCCTCCTCAGGCGATTCCTCCCTGGCACAGTGCTCCTCCTGGCTCCTGTCCTGGGGTGTCCCCAATCAGCCGCCCTGTCCTTCCCAGGCTTCAGGCAGGTTCTCCGCTGCTTCACTTTGCAAGGGCTTGCATGCTGCAGCCCTTCTCTCTCTGGAGCTCCAGAGCCACCCCCCTGGAGTTTCCCTCCTTTCTCTCACTGCTCTCCCTCCCCTCTTAGGAAAAAAAAGTTAAAGGGGCCATGATCTCTAAACCCCAAAGGGATTACACCTAGATAGACTGCAAATCTGAGCGCATTCTTCCACAAAGTTACCAATGGCAGAGGAATGGCGAGTGGACACTCCTGGAATCCTTAGCAACCTGGGGGTGGGATCCCCCTTTTGAAGGGCTTCTAGTGGTGAGAGACTGGCATGTTGTAGGAGAGAGTCCTGGGTGAGGGGTTGGGTTTGAGAAGAGAGACAAATCTTGCAAAAATCAAACCTGAGATTCATGAGATTTTTACTATGTTCACTTGCTAACAGGATCTGAATTGCTGTCATAGTTCAGATGAAAATCAGAGCTTTGACTTTTAACTCAAGGCGTTTCTGATTGGGAACGAACACCTCAGCCTATTTCTAAACATAACCAGGAACAATTACGTTATGCTATAGTGTTGTAAAAGAGAGATACAATTCCCAGCTTTCTAGCAGTTTAAAGACTTTTATTTTCCCCCTTGACTTATTGGTTTGCAAGATTTTAGACATGAAGGGTCAGATTTTCAAAGGGGCCTCAGACCAGCCTCCAGTATTGTGTGCCATAATTTATCCCCATACATTTTTGGGAACCTTCTTTTTGATGCCTCTAAAGTTCTGGCTGCAGAAAATTCAGGGGTGGGAGTCAGGTAGATAGCAATATTCCCAATTTGCACATGCAAATATGTTGCACATCCACATTTTCAGCTTCCGAAATGTAGGAGTCAAAATGGACATACCCCAAATCATAAGCGTCAAAAATTAGGGCCACAAACTTGGAGGCTGCATCTGAAACATTGATCCTAAAACTTTTGCCACTGCCTCTGTCTAGCAGTGCTTACGTGACAGTTTTCCAGGACTCAATATAGCAAAATGAGGGTCTTGGTCAAGTGAATCAAGCAAGCTGCAATAGGGACATGGCTAGGGTTGTTGTGGGTTTTTTATGCCTTAGAATAACATATTCTGGAGCCTCATGGTAGAGCTGAAAGCAGCATAACATTGAGAGATCTAAACAAAACAAAAGATTAGTTTTAGCTGATGTGCTGAATGTCCCTCTAATCCTGATTAGCGGGGAGCATTCAGCATAGACTTCTGAAGCAAATGAAATATATGAATTTTATTTTCAGGTCACCTTAAGGTAAAAGCTTGGGGCTGAAAACAAACCAGCAGATGAAGACCTAAAGCTCATTCTACTCTATAGGAAGCTTGCAAACCATTAACATGATAAGGTTTCAAGCCCTTGAGTGCCTCAGAGATCCATAATATGATTTTAATGTCAAAATGGCATCTTATAGCAGCTAGTACTCAGAACACAGCAGACACTTTTGTGCTCTTTATGATCCTTTAGAAATATGTAAGCATCACTGCAGTAGAAATTTGATCTAATTGAAGTTTAAGTGCCAAATCCTTGGTTAATGCAACTTGCAAGAGGCTACAGTTCTAACAACAGGAAAAGGGGGAGCATGGCTGAAAGAAAGAGGGGGAGGCTGACATACCCCTATGATACCCTGCAGTCATCCACATTTTTGAGCCCTTGTGGCCATTGCTACCCTGAGTATGTTAGAGGCTGCTCTAACTTGGTGCAGGGGAATAGGTTGCCCAGAGCAATTCTGTGTTCAGGGGAGTGCAAAGGTGAGTGTTTTTGCCACTATCTGATCTGAGCTCTCTGCAGTTTAGCCATACCCAGGTTCTGCCTCATAATGTCTAAAATAGACAATTATTTTTAAAGTCCATGAAACAAGTGTAAATCAGACATTACTATCTTTTGTTTATATATGGCATTCTGAAATGATTTGGGGGAGGTAAAATGCATATAATTGTGACAATAGTGCTCTCTAATAGATTCACTACATTGTCATTTTACTCTGTTTAATAGATGTAGATGTACCTACATTATGAGCCATATTGTACAAATACAATTGTTAAGAGCATAGAGGTTTTTCACAAGTGGCCTGAACGTGTTGCAAGTCTAACTCTTGAAAGGATTCACTCTTTCAGCATCGTCTCTCAGCTTGGTTCTCTTTTATATTTGTAGCTGCTACTTAACCATGGTTTTGGCGAGGATCTGGAAAAGACTGAAGGGAGCACAGCCATTTTGATGGGTGTGGGGAATGAGTGTGTGAGTGTGCAGATCTGAGAAACAGAGGCCAGAAAGGGTCAGATTTTGGCTAAGTCCAGAAGAGGCTTGAAGACTCTGGCTATGTCTTTGCTGGAAAAATATGTATTTTTACAAGATACCTAACTTGATTAAATACCTAGTCACGACAGAGCAAAGGTAGTTTTTGTCTTGGTGAGGTCAGCCCTATGACCTCCATTTAGGGTTGCCAACCTCCAGGATTGGCCTGGAGTCTCACGGAATTAAAGATTCATCTTTAAAGACTGTCATGTGATTGAAATCTCCAGGAATACATCCAACCCAAATTAGCAACCCTACCTCCACT
This sequence comes from Chelydra serpentina, assembly GCA_037349315.1. Classification (NCBI taxonomy): domain Eukaryota; kingdom Metazoa; phylum Chordata; order Testudines; family Chelydridae; genus Chelydra; species Chelydra serpentina. The sequence continues at coordinate 3,483,729 of JBAIAC010000018.1, forward strand.
TGGCATTTACCTCAAGTAGCTATGTCTACCTGTGCCTTGTCTCCATTAGGATTTGACAGTGAGATAATTATATCAATGTGAAAAATGCACTTTAAAAAAAAAATCAAAACAAAGCCGATGTAAGGGAGATACTGAGGTTGAGGGATTCTGTTACAGAGGGCTGATGGCTGTGTTTGCAGCAGGGCACCTCAGTTTGTACAGAATGAAATAAATATATATAGAGAGAGTTCATATTTCTATTTCTTTGCATTACGTTACCATTAGTATTTGATGTTAAGTATTCTATTTTCTCAGGCAAGTACAAACTAATGTTGCATCTCACTTCATTCACTGACAAATTGAAGCTGAGGGCCACACACCAGGAGGGCTCGCTACCTTATCTGGAACGAGAAGTGGGAAACAGATCATAGCTCTATATCAGTGGCAACAGGGTTCCAGGAAAAAGAGTTGCATAAGCACAGAAATGTATTGAATTCTATGTTTTGAGAAGTTGAATTTATGGTTATTGTAGTCAGGGTTAAGAGATTTCTATGTGAATTGTTTTTATTCATGCTAAAACGAGTGAATTGATTGAGGTATTATGTTTGGAAAAGGAAATGATGCTAAACTTTTGTGAATGAACCTTGACTTGGAATTTCCTGCATTTTGTGTTTCTGATATTTAAAGCCCATTAACACAGAATCAATAATGTGTTTGTGAAGGTGTTCCTCAGAAGTGACAAACTAATTACTGAGTTATGCAGTTAATTCAAACAGAATGTCACAATCTACAAGTTTCAGTGTAGTAGCCGTGTTAGTCTGTGTCAGCAAAAAAAAAAGAGAAAGAAATACTTGTGGCACCTTAGAGACTAACAAATTTATTTCAGCATAAGCTTTCGTGAAGCGGACTGTAGTCCACGAAAGCTTATGCTGAAATAAATGTGTTAGTCTCTAAGGTGCCACAAGTATTTCTTTCTTATTTTCTTTTTACAGTCTACAAGGGATAGGATCAGAAACCCTTGATCTTGTCTACACTTAAGACTTGCCACTTTAACTATTCTGGCATAGCTAGAGCAACAAAAACACCTAGATTAGATGCAGTTATACTGATAGAAAAGTGCCTTTACTGGTATAGCTCATTCTTGTTCAGCAAAGTGAAATAAACTATATAAGTGTAAAACATCTTATGCTGGTATAACTGCATATACATGAGGGCTTTTACCAGAATAATTATGCCAGCAAATGACACCCCTAACTGACATAGTTATGCTGGTAAAACTTTTAACTGCAGACTGGCTCTTATGATAGGGGAGCTGGTCAAACTAGAGGTCCTGAGCCCTCGCAGAAGTCTGGGCCTTCACATGAGCTCACTATTCTACAGCTGCTGAACTTGAGAATATATTTCTCAAGAGGCATACAGGAGAATATCTTTTTGAACCAACGTCACTTTCCAAAGAGAAGACTTCAAAACAGAATTGCAACTTTTTTGTAACGTTTTCTTGTTATGATCAAAGTCCATTTCATATTGCAATAGTAAATGCCTGAAATGGTCAATATTCTTGTTTTGTAAATGACTCAAAAAGAAGGTTAGACTAATTCTGAATGTTTCATCATCATCATCATTGGAGAGGTGAAGAAAATATCCCTTTCATATGATTCAAGTGTGAGGTAGTATTTGTGAGGAATGCAAAATCATTCAAATAGTCATCATCCTCTAATGCTTTCAGTTCCTCTAATTCAGAGTTTTCTTTCATAAGCTGCATGATTAATTTTTAAGAAACCCAAATCAAGAGAGCGCCTTTCACCTTTGGCAGCCTTCTCACTTTACAATGTATTAACAGTTCACCTCAACCAGATTCCATTTCTTCTGTGACATTGCCAAACTCACGGATTCTAGGCTTCTGCATATATTCGGCCACATTTGATGATGACAATTGTCTGTGAATCTTGAATACTTGCTTCGCAGAGATTTTTTAATGCAAAATGCAATGGTATTTGAACAACAAACCATTGAGAAATTTTTCCAAGAACACATCCAGAATGTCAGTCAGTAATCGTTGGGGCCCCCTCGTTACAGATGCTTCCAAAATTAGACCAATGCAGTATAGCACAGTAGCGGGGTGGCTACCCTGCTCCTGCCCTGAGGGACTTAAAACAGCCCTGGGAGAGGGCTGTGGCTGGGCTGATTGGCGAAGTAGCCACAGCTGTGGCCAGTTTAATCAGGGCCCAGCTGGCCCTTATAAGAGGGCAGTGAGCCTGAAGCAGACAGTCTCTCTCTGAATGCAGGGAGGGAAGGACCTGGCTGCAGAAGGCACCTGGAGTGGAGCAGGGCTGGGGGAAGGCCAGAGGAGCTCCGTCCTGGAAATCCCCTAGGCTGCAGGGCTAGACTAAGGCCAAAAGGAGCTGCAGGGGGCAGCCCATGGGTAGGCAGAGGCAGGAGGTCCAACCCCCCCTTGCCTATGATGACTGACTAATACAGACTGCAGTCTGCCCCAGGGAACGGGGGCTTGATGATGACTGGCAGAAGCCCATAGGCTGAGGCAAGGTGGGGATAGAGGGTGGGGGTTCCCCTGGGAGGGGAGACCCAGACCAATGGGGTACTGCCATGGGGGAAGCACCCCAGACAGGAGGGCACCAGGGTCTGGGAGGGACACGGGGCCAAACGGCAAGCGGGACACCGGCCTGCAGAGGGTGCTCCAGCGGCTGGTGAGCTGATTCCCCGGATGAGCAGCAGAGGCGCCGCAGGGGTGCGTCCAGCACGTTTACAAGCACATTCAACAGCAACGCTTAGTTCTTCAAACAACTCTTCTCCTTTTGCTGTTGTGTCGCAATGGTAGGTCAAGAGGTGCTTGGATGACCTCAGAAATGTTGTTATTGCACCGTATCAAAACACTGAACTGTGTCATTTTGCAGACAATACTTATGTTGATTCCCAATGAAAAAAATGACACATCGAGCAAATCAAATGATTTCCGTCAGACACATCTTGGGCCATTTCATCCAACATCCTGATTGTATTACAAAAGAGAGCAATTTCCTTGAACCGCAACTGCACTGAGGTGCTACCTACTTCATTTGCTGCAGTCACGAGGCTTTATTTCCCAATCTCATCTTCATCCATAAATCCATGTTTCTTCTTAACCAAAAATGATGAAACTTCCTATGATGCTTTTGTTCACAGAAATTGCTTGGTGAACTTGAAGAAACTTCTTCCATTTAGTTCCTTGTGAAAGTCTGACCCAATTGGGTATTTATCATCACACAGTGCATGGTTTGGCTTATAACCATGTTCTACACGGAGCATCTGTGCAGTGGACACATGTAGTCCACAAACGAGATACAGGCTTTTTGCCCAGTGCACTTATAAATAAACACTGCTCTTCCTACACAGGACACAAATCATGGCTAAATAAATTGTCATCTTATTTTCATTTGCTAGTGATTTGTTTGTTGAATCTTATGCTTAATCACTACTCCTCGCTAGTTCAGACAATGCACTTTTTCGATTCCAGTGACTTGCTGACAGATGTATGGAACCAAAGAAAGCATGTTGTAACACGGATCTTTGGAAGAGCTGATTAGTTTTCAGACGGTGTTGAAAATTGGATGTGTAGTTGTGCCAGCAGGGTGTGTACTTGGCAGATATAATAAAAAATAGGTATCTCCCCAAACTTAACTTTTAAACTGAGCCCTGGTCTACACTACGAGTTTAGGTCGAATTTATTAGCGTTATTTCGATTGATCCGTCCACACGACGAAGCCCTTAACATCGACTTCTAGGGCTCTTAAAATCGATCTCGCCACTCCACCCCCAACGAGAGAATTAGCGCTTAAAGCGATATTGCCGAATCGATGTAGGCTTAGTGAGGACGCAATTCGACAGTATTGGCCTCTTAAATCTATCCCACGGTGCAACAGCTGACCGCTCTGGACAGCGGTTTGAGCTCGAATGCTCCTCCCAGGTAGACAGGAAAAGCCCCGCGAACTTTTGAATTTCATTTCCTGTTTGGCCAGCGTGGTGAGCTGCAGGTGAGTGCAGATCTCATCAGCAGAGGTGACCATGATGGAGTCCCAGAACCGAAGACGAGCTCCAGCATGGACCGAGCGTGAGGTACTCGATCTGATCGCTGTTTGGGGAGACGAAGCCGTGCTAGCAGAGCTAGGGTCCAAAAGAAGAAACGCCAAGACATACGCCAAAGTCTCCAAGGGCATGCAGGACAGAGGCTACAACAGGGACGCGCAACAGTGCCGCGTGAAAATTAAGGAGCTCAGGCAAGCCGACCAAAAAACCAGAGATGCAAACAACCGCTCTGGGTCAGAGCCCCAGACATGCCGCTTCTATGATGAGCTGCATGCCATTCTAGGAGGTGCAGCCAGCACTGACCCACCCATGTGGTTTGACTCCGTATGTGGATCATCAGAACCCACAGAGGAGCATGATGAGGATAATGATGCTGAAAATAGCACACAGACACAGCAAGGAAGTGGAGAAGCCCTTTTCCCCGACAGCCAGGAACTCTTTGTCACCCTGGAGCCAGTACACTACGAACCCTCCCAAGGCGTGCTCGATGCAGGAGAAGGGACCTCTGGTGAGTGTACCTCTGTTAAATTAATACATGTTTTATAAGCAAGCGTGTTTAATGATTAATTCGTGGCCAGTACAGCCACAGCTACTGGAAAAGTCTGTTAACATGTTTGGGGATGGAGCAGAAATCCTCCGGGGACATCTCCAGAAAGATCTCCTGGATGTGCTCCCAAAGCCTGTGCAAGAGGTTTCTGGGGAGGGCAGCCATATCCTGTGCTCCGTGGTAACACACTCTACCACGCCAGGCCAGCAGCACGTAGTCTGGAATCAGTGCTTTGCAAAGCATGGTGGCGTATGGTCCCGGTTTTTGCTGGCATTCAAGCAACATCCTTTCTTTATCTGTCTGTGTTATCCTCAGAAGAGTGATATCATTCATGGTCACCTGGTTGAAATAGGGGAATTTTATTAAGGGGGCATTCAGAGGGGCTCCGTCCCTGCTGGGCCGTTTGCCTGTGGCTGAACGGAAATCTTCCCCGCTGTGACCCACGCGGTGGGGGGAGGGGGTACAGCGAACATCTTGGATGTGTGTGTGTGGGGGGGGGGGGTGATTAGGTTCGCGCTGCATGTTAACCCGAAAACCGCCGCCCCTCACTTTTCAATTGCTAACCTGTTTGTTTTAAATTGCCAGCCCACGGGATGTTTGTTATGGGAAATGAGGGGGTTGCTGTTTGAAAACATTCCCACATGTTGTGAAGCTTAAAGAAGCCTATAGAGTGTCTTACCATGGCTGTCTGCAAGCCGAATTCTGTTGCCCGCCGGACCTGCTTGTGTGATCTCTCACAGCAAACCGGCAGACCCTCAATATAAGAGGCACAGTGCAACCTTGGACCAAATGCACATGTGATATGTAATGTTTGGAGCATTGTTCTCTGATATGTGTCTTTTACAGTTCTCCTCTCACGTTTGCTTCCTCCCGCAGCTGCAAATGTTTCAACGCCACCCCTTTCATCACCATCCCAGAGGCTAGCGAAGATTAGAAGTAAAAAAAAAAGGAATCGAGACGATATGTTCTCAGAACTCATGGAATCCTCCCACACTGAGGCTGCCCAGCAGAATGCGTGGAGGCAGACACTGTCGGAGTCCAGGAAGGCAGAATTTGATCGCGCGGACAAGTGGCGTGAGGAAGAGAGACAGCGGCTGGATGAAGAGAGTAGGTGGCGTCAGCGTGCAGAGAGAAGGCAGGATGCAATTCTGAGGCTACTGGAGGATCAAACGGAAATCCTCCGGCTTATGGCTGAGGACAGGCGTAGGGTTCAGGAAAGGCCGCCTGAGCCCAGACCACCGCTACAGCCCCTGTGTAACCAACAGCCCTCCTTCCCGAGTCCCATAACCTCATCCCCTAGACACCCAAGAACGCGTTTGGGTGGCCTCCGTGCACCCAGCCACTCAAGCCAAGAGAACAGTCCAAGCAAGAAAGGGCTGGCATTCAATAAGTTTTAAAGTGCTGTGTGTCCTTGTCCTTCCCTCATCCCCTCCTCCACCACCCATCCTGGTGCTTCCCTTCCTCCACCACCTATCCCGGGAGACTGTGTCAGTTACCCCCATAGTCCCCCCTCTGTGTTTTACGAATTAATAAAGAATGCATGATTTTTAAGCAACAATGAAAGTATTTCCTCTGCAAGCGGTGACCGAGGGGGGGAGGGCAGGGCGGTTTGGGTAAAGGGAAGTAGAGCGAATGAAGGGGCGGGGCTTTTCATTACTGGGGAAAAACAGAACTTTCACACAGCATTCTCGCCATTCATGAAACTGGTTTTCAAAGCTTTCCTGATGCGTAACGCACCCTGCTGTACTCTTGTAATAGCCCTGGTGTCTGACTGCGCATAACCAGTGGCCAGGCGATTTGCCTCAACCTCCCACCCCGCCATAAACGTCTCCCCCTTACTCTCACAGATATTGTGGAGCGCACAGCAAGCAGTAATAATAATGGGAATATTGTTTTCGCTGAGATCTAACCTAGTTAATAAACTTCGCCAGCGAGCCTTTAAACGGCCAAATTCACACTCCACCACCATTCTGCACTTGCTCAGCCTATAGTTGAAAAGGTCCTGACTACTGTCCAGGCTACCTGTGTATGGCTTCATGAGCCATGGCATTAAGGGGTAGGCTGGGTCCCCAAGGATAACTATGGGCATCTCAACATCCCCAATGGTTATTTTCTGGTCTGGGAAGAAAGTCCCTTGGTGCAGCAGCTGAAACAGACCAGAGTTCCTGAAGATGCGAGCGTCATGTACCTTTCCCGGCCATCCCACGTTGATGTTGGTGAAACGTCCCTTATGATCCACCAGTGCTTGCAGCACTATTGAAAAGTAACCCTTTCGGTTTATGTACTCGCTGGCTTGGTGGTCCGGTGCCAAGATAGGGATATGGGTTCCGTCTATCGCCCCTCCACAGTTCGGGAACCCCATTGCTGCAAAGCCATCCAGTATGAGCTGCACATTTCCCAGACTCACAACCCTTGGTACAAGCAGCTTGGTGATCGCCCTGGCTACTTGCATGACAACAGCCCCCACTGTAGATTTTCCCACTCCGAATTGATTCGCGACTGACCGGTAGCTGTCTGGCGTTGCAAGCTTCCACAGGGCTATCGCCAGTCGCTTCTCTACTGTGAGGGCGGCTCTCATCTTGGTGTTCTGGCGCTTCAGGGCAGGGGAAAGCAACTCACAAAGTTCCATGAAAGTGCACTTACGCATGCGAAAGTTTCGCAGCCACTGGGATTCATCCCAGACCTGCAGCACTATGTGGTCCCACCAGTCTGTGCTTGTTTCCCGGGCCCAGAATCGGCGTTCCACTGTATCAACGAGCCCCATTACCACCATGATGTCCACCTTGCGGGGGGGCCTTTTTTGAGAGAGGTCTGTGTCCATGTCCTCATCACTGTCCTCAGGCTGATGCTGTCCCCTCCTCGCCTCCTGTTGCTCTAGCAGCTCCTGGTTCTCGTTCGCCATATACTCCTGGACAATGCACGTGGTGTTCATAACGGCGATAACAGTTGCGGTGATCTGATCGTGCTCCATGATTTCTCTGGTATGCTGTTTGCAGGACAGCAGAGTGGGAGCAGAAGTGGCGGGTGGATAACAATGGTGTCAGCAATATGGCGCCCGCATGAAAAAAGGCGCGAAAGGATTTTTCGCTCCCCCCTCAGTTGCTTTCACGGAGGGAGGGGGGAGCAAGGGTTAGGCTCATTTCCTTCTAGCTGCAGATAGTACAATATGCGGTGAGCAAGGGTTAGGCGCCTTTCCTTCCAGCTGCAGATGGTACAATAAGCTCTCCTGACCCCCTCAAGGATTGAACTCGCAACCCCGGGTTTAGTGGGCCAACGCTCATACCGCTGAGCTATCCCTCTGCCCGTGTTCCAGGCAGTGCTGAATCTCCCTTAAAGAAAACGTAAAAAAGCGCCCCCGGCCAGCCACACCAGAGGCCGCCAGCCAGGAGCACATTTCAAGCCTATTGTACGATCTGCAGCTAGACGGCAAGGAGCTTCTGCTGTATGGTCCCGCGACCACAACCATTTATGGCATATTGCACCATCTGCAGCTAGAAGGCAAGGAGCTTCTGCTATATGGTCCCGCGACCACAACCATTTATGGCATATTGCACCATCTGCAGCTAGAAGGCAAGGAGCTTATGCTGTGCAGTCCCGCGACTACCAGCCTCAGGCGGAATGGCCCCCTCAAGGATTGAACTCGCAACCCCGGGTTTAGCGGGCCAACGCGCAGAACGCTGAGCTATCCCTCTGCCCGTACTATAGCATGACTGAATCCCCACTAGACCTAATGTGCAGGCGTACGCTGGAGCTGTACGGTAATTGCGAGCTGAACAGGCTTCCATAGCAAACATGGAAACCCCGGAGACAAGGCGCGAAAAAGATTGCTTTCAAGGAGGGAGGGAGGGACGTATGATGGCTTGACGACATGTACCCAGAACCACCAGCGACATTGTTTTCTGCCCCATCAGGCTTTGGGATCGCAACCCAGAATTCCAATGGGCGGCGGAGACTGCAGGAACTGTGGGATAGCTACCCGCAATGCAATGCTTCGAAGGTCGATGCTAGTCTCGCTACTGTGGACACAGTCAATCGACCTCATGGTCTTAATGCTCGTTAGTGGGGACACACACAATCGATTCCATCAATTTGGGTTTTAATATATCGACTTCTATAATTTCGACCTAATTCTGTAGTGTAGACGTACCCTGAGAGTCCTATAGCTTACCTGCAGGCTTCTTTCCAAGTGGGCTGTTGGTTCTCAGCTTCTTCTCTTTACTTTTCTCCTGGACTGCCCTGGCAGGGAGTTGTCCTTTGCCAGATGCTCCCCTAGCCTCAGACAGAGTCACATAAGCTCCCAAACTCCCATCCTGCTCTCTCCGGAACTTTCTCATCCTGGCAAGGAAGCAGGCACTGGTGTAGCCAGAACAACTTCTCTTCCACGTTGATGTGGAAGATGGCTGTAGGAAAGGGACAGCAGCTGCTCAGATCTGGCTGCTAACTCCTCCTGCAGTTGCAGGGGAAGCAGTTGCAGACAGCTGGGGAGGTGGCTTGCAATGGACCCGATTCAAACACTTGAGTTTAAAAAGAACTATATGGCTCAGGGAACACATTTTCAATTCATAATCAAATGCAAATAGAGAGACTTGTGAGCCTATGGGTTGGACACCATTGTCCTCCATGGTCCCACATTCTATGTGTGAGCAGACACTCTGTTCGGGTGGCTGTGGTCTTGCTTGGGGACGTGGACTCCTTTCTGATCAATGTATTCCCTCTTTCCCATTCTCTTCTCCCTGTTGTATTGCACCAAAAAAAGATCAAATGCCCCCACCAAAGTGACACAAAATGACTAGAAATGGTGAACTCCTTCTCCTTGAACCGCTACATATGCGGTGTGCATATAAATGCATGTCCTGTCTGCAGACACACAATAGCATGGTGTGACAGAGGGCTAATTGCAGCAGCCTGGTGGCTAAAGTCGCTGCATCACAGAGATGGGTGCAGGCTTAACTGGAGCCAATCAACCTGTTTCTGGTGGGGATTGCTTGCGGACACTTGATAGTAATTGCTGGGCTAATGAGACAATGGGTTCAGTAACTGGGAGGATATATAATTGGGAGGAACAGGAGGGGGAGGAGAGAAGCTGTGTGGGAAGCTCCTCCTGCTGGATATCTGCTCTACATCCTGCCCTGTTTGAAAACAGAGGATTAAAGGTACATGTGGTGGAAAAGAAAGTGTGTATGTGTGCGCGCGCGCGTGACTGAGACCATGAACACAGGCTATGCAGTGCCTCTGCCTGGGTAGCTGAAGAAGCCCTCTGTGACACATGAGTAATAATGGAGAAAAAATGTTAGTAATAAGCACATGCGTCATACATTCTGGGGCTGGCACTATTTCCTGTCGATTCTTTTTTTGTCCTGAAACTGCTACTCCTGCCAAAAATCTCAGCTTTCTTACTAAATGTGAAGGATTTTTTTTCTCAGCTGGAGAAAGAGATTTAAGATAACTACTGTACTGTGCATGCTTTTGGTAACACATGTCTCTTTTCCTGTAAAGAACTAGCAATTAGCAGCCAAAAGTTGTTCTGAATTTTTAGGTCAGTATAATGAATATTGAAAAATGTATTGAAAATATTTTCATTTTCTTGATGGTTAATATAATGTGTTTAAAGGTTTTAAAAGTTGGAGAGTAAAAGTAATGAAGATGCAAGTCCCTTGGTCATTTATAAGAAAGATATTTGAAAAAAAAAATTGGGAGGTACAGTCCTGTTTCCCACACTCCCTACACCAGTGCTCCTTTACCATGAGTTGGATTACTCTGATCTGGAAAGGAGGCGGGGAAGCAGTTCACCGCTCACATTCAGGCCAGAATGTGATGGTGCTGTTGGGTTTTTTTGAGCTGCTTTTAAGGGATTTCATCCTTAATACAACAGGCAGGAGGGGGAGGTTCCCTGCAGAAGTCAGCCACAGTCTGAGCCTAAACAATGTAGGATAATGCTATTACCCTATCTTAATATTTTGATGGTGATGTAAAGAGGTTAATGGGTTGGATGAGACTATAATCAGATTAAATGCAGTGTTCCCGAGCCCAAGCACTGTGGGATTTTTATCAGTGAGCGACTGTACGTGTGGTAGAGCTTAAAAGTGGGGATGGACTTTGTTATGATTTGTCACACAGAGCATTGATCTCAACATTCAGAAGTACATGGGTTGACCAATTACTCTCTAACTCAGGAATTAACATGCATCTATATTCTTTCTTCAGAAAAAAACATGACAAATATTCAGGCACTCACAGAATTTTGTATGCCATGTACCCAATGTAATCACCAGCCATCACAAGGAAACCCCTTCCAACACAGTGTGCTGTTTTGAAAGAAAGAAAGAAAGAAAGAAAGAAAGAAACTGACCTTTTTATGACTTTGGCTGCATACAATTTAACTGAACAACAGTGCAGCAGATGACAGGTTTGTTCCATTGCTGCAGCTATCTTTGACCTAGATTCCTGAAATTACCCCCCAACTCGGAGCTAATCAATGAGAACTAATTGTAGTTACTTGTAGTACAGTGAAAGCTACGCATGATGTGAAAATCAATGTGTTCGTATGCATGTGCATGTGCAAGAAAATGAACTGTAGTAGGTCAGATATTGTATTTGTTTTGTTGTGGTGCTACCAAGTACAGCCAAAAAAAACCAAAACCCCAAAAATGCAACTGTGCTTTTTCTTGAAATTGGGTTTTATGCTGTACCCAGCTCCTGGCAAAAGGTTAGTTAGTGTCCACCAGTTTGAGTGAAGTGGCCAAATTTAGGACCTGACTCTGTAAGGTGTTGCACACCCTCAACTCTTACAGAAGCCAATGCAAATTGAGAGTGCCCAGCACTTAGTAGCACTGAGCCCTAGAAAGGGCTTATTCTGCTAAGCTACTCAGCTGTAACCAACAAGTAGTCAGCCTGTTTGCAAATACGCCGACCCACTATCCCAAACTAGCTTACAACTGGAAATATTTTTTCTGAAGTATCGTCATTGTAACAGTCCAACAGGTTTGCCTGATATTGTGGTTACTGCTTTGGGGTTTACCACCTTCTTGAAGGAGATTCCCTGTAATGTTGTCTAAATTGGCACCATTCACCTGTTCACAAAGCTGGCCAGATGGAATTTTTTTTTTTTTTACTACTTTGTCAAAAAAAAAAATCTTTAACAAATATATACATAAAAATTAGAGCTGGTCAGAGATTATTTGACAGCACGTTGATTCATCGAAACAAGAAGTTTCCATGGAAACGTATCTGTTTCAACAACACTTAGGGTATGTCTATACTTACCCGTCGCGTCGGAGGCGCGGGATCGATGTTCTGGGTTCGATTTATCGCGTCTTGTCAAGACGCGATAAATCGAACCAGGAAGTGCTCCGTCGTCGACGCTGGTAATCCAGCTCGACGAGTGGAGTAGGCGGAGTCGACGGGGGAGCCTGCGCGCCGCGTCTGGACCACAGGTAAGTTCGAACTAAGGTACTTCGACTTCAGCTACGTTATTAACGTAGCTGAAGTTGCGTATCTTAGTTCGATAGGGGGGGTTAGTGTAGACCTAGCCTTAGGTTGGGAAGGTTCCTCAAGTCAAGAAAGGACAAAAACAAAGAGACAGAGACCAACCCATATCAGTATAGCCAATAGCCCTGTGGTTAGGGCACTCACCGGAGATGTGGTTCAAATCACTGCTCTGCCTAATTTGCAGCGGGGACTTGAGTGGGTCTCCCACATCCCAGGTGAATGCGCTACCCACTGGGTTGTAGAGTCTGTCTGTCTGAAAATAAATATGTAATTATTTATCCATCGTGGAACAGCTCCAATAGGAGAGACAGACTATGGCCTGATGATGCAGGCACTCTGCCTGATTCAGAGCAGGGACTTGAACCTGCTTCTTCCCCATCCCAGGTGAGCACCGTAACGACGGAGCTATTAGCTTTTTTAACTTTGGTGGCAGGAGAGAAGAAGGGAAGTCTCATTTTATTCTATTTTTTACAACAATGTGAAAGGTTTAGGTCAGGGGTCGGCAACCTTTCAGAAGTGGTGTGCCGAACCTTCATTTATTCACTCTAATTTATGGTTTCGTGTGCCAGTAATACATTTTAACATTTTTAGAAGGTCTCTTTCTATAATCTTTAATATATAACTAAACTATTGTTGTATGTAATGTAAATAAGATTTTTTAAATGTTTAAGAAGCTTCACTTAAAATTAAAATGGAAAGCCCCCCAGACTGGTGGCCAGGACTCGGGCAGTGTGAGTGCCACTGAAAATCAGCTCACATGCCGCCTTTGGCACCCATGCCAAGGTTGCCTACCCCTGGTCTAGGTTTTGTTCTGATGCAGCACAAAATGAAATGTTTGTATATCTATGTTGTCACTCCACCAAAGTCCGTGGATTTACTTTACAGATGGATTTGCTCCATTGCTTCTAATGATGGAACATGGAAACAGTTCAGAGGTCTATCTTAAGAGCAGTCATTAGGATGACTTATCTCCATTTTGTTTATGATCTGATTGCAGCTTTGGAGTCTCTGGCAATTTTGAGTTCTGTTTTTAGCATTGTAGGAATTGGCACTTTGGGTTTTCATTACAGAGACACTAAATAAAACAATCTATAGGGGAGGGAACATTATGGTTTTCTAGAAACTGAATATCTTTCAGAAGTCAATAAATTACTTGAAAACATTTGAATGGTGAACAAGTATATAGTTCTTGTGTCTGCCTTTCCCTAGAGGCAACAATACCCCTCAGAAATCTTTTCTCAGAATTTAAATGTATTGACTTGGCTATCTATCTGATCAAAGAGAGGCATAATACTGTACCAGGTAAGTACTAAACCATCCTTTATTGATGCCGTTAATAGTAAAATTAATTTTTCCTTGTAAATATTCATGGAAAGTGCATTTTAAACTCATATGTTGGCTTCGTGTAGAAGTGTTTTGTTTCCTTGAATGGGACTTAAACCCATGCTTGAGATTGCCAAGAATGCCCATGCTTATGTGCTTTGTTGAATCCAGGCCTAAATGACAAACATGCCAGTGTACAGTACAGTACCATTATAGTTTCCTTCAAAGTGAAATGAGAAGGCAATTGGAAAGTCCTACTTGTGTGTACGGCATCTTTTCCCATAATCATCCACATTAAATAGCTTTAGTATTTTTAATTCCTTATGAAGTATGCAAAGACAGATAAGCTGTCAGAATTGTTTGGTATGGTGTATCCCCTAAAGGTCTGTGTGTCTTATTCATTCATATATGCTGACTGTTTCATGCTTAGGTTTACTTAGCTTCTAAAATATCTAATGCACTGAGCAGATGTAGTTCACCACAGAAAACAGATTTAGAGACTTCTATAGACGACTTTGAAATGATTGGAGAGGATGATGATAATGCGTATGTGAATGACACCCTGCCATTCTAAAATAAATAAAGATATGAATGACAGGGTATGTCATTCACATATCCATATATCTATATGTCTTTGAAGCTTCTGTGAAACAGCAGATATGCAGGAAATGCTTGATGGCTGGTCCAAGTGATCACGAGGCTTTGTATTGATCAGATAAACTCTGATTTCTGGCATCATTTCATGGCTACTGCATCCTTTGAAACTGCCGTTTTTCACACACAAACAATTGCATGTCCAATACACATTTAGCTGGACAAAATATTTTGGCTGATTACTATCTTTTGAATATCAAGCATGTTTTATAAATAACTCATACAATGACTAAGCAATGAAACAATGAATTGATTTTCTAATAAACCCAAATAGAATGTGATAGTGTTGAGAGGAACTGATGTCTGATCTCATTAGGATCAATGCCATTAGCTGTTTGTTGGAGCCCAGCAGCTATTAGTGAAGAAGTCATTAGCTTTACTAGCTGCACTCCAATAAGTTAGTAAGTTTTACTTAGAAAGACCTGTCACTGGAGTTTGTCAGTTACTTTAGGGTTCTGTGCTGAAATACTGTACGAAACCTCATTGCTATCTTGTTGTGACTGGACTCATAGTGATGGAAACAATGGGATTGCAAAGCACTTAAGTACGTGCATAACTGTAGATATATGGTGAAGTGCTCAGCTGAACAGGACTGGGAAATTACTCACAGCATAATGTTAGGCCCTTGCTTATGTGCTTTGCAGAATCAGGGCCATAATGAGGGACAGAAGCAGAAAAGTAAAATGCAGAAGGAATTTAGGTAGTGGTAGACTCTGGGGTTCTTTTTCTAATGCAAATGTAGCTCCTAGATTATTTTCAAGTACAATAGGGTCAAGGAAAACGCAGCTCCTTAATCTTCTATGCTTCAGTTTCTTTGCTTGGTGCCTTAGTGGCTTTAGCAAACAGGTCTACAAAAACTAGGGAGCGAGGAGTCCAAGATCATCTGGTCCCTCTTCCTGAAAGCTGCTCTACATCTCCTCACCCTGCCCCACTAGCTTGCTTGCAGGATCAGGACATAATTTAGCAGCCTCCTTTTAAGACCTCTAGCACTTCTGGGAATCATATGTGGAGATCCTGGCACAGGGAGGTTGAAATGATACCACTAAGTACCAGCCTAGCCTTCTGAGCCCGAGTGTTGGAGAGGTTTTTCACCCTGAAGGATGGGAAGGCCGGGTTATGTACACAAATCCTAGAGTGGGTTTAGCCCGTTGTCTTCAATGCTGTGAGACAGAAACAGATGGATGTGTAGCATGCCTGTTCAGGATTTATGGACAAAAGTATTTATTAGACTACATGCTCTTTCCTCATCAAGTTCCCAAGTTCTCACCTTCAGTGCTTTGCATGACTCTGCACTCCTTTCACCTTATATTGTGTGTTTGCCCATTACCCTCCTTTTTACCTACTCTCTGATTGCTTCTTTTGGCTCTTTCTGTTTTTGACTGTGTCCTGCCTGCCCATGTTGGAACAACTTCTTTCTGAGAGACACGTTGCAAGTTTTAACACACCATGAAGCGTTCATCTTTCCTGATCTGAGGCCCGTACAATTCCTTCGTGGTTTTCTTTTGTCCCCAAAATGGGGGACTCGCTGGAGACTTCATTGCTGACCAGGCTGGTAAGAGACTATTTCTAGTGTTATGGTTATTTTGACCACTGGTCAAATCAAGTCTCCTTTCTGACTTCACCAAAGTGTATCTATCAACCAAATAACAATTACACTAGCAGCTGGCTCTGGGGGCTTTGTGAAGTTCTATTGGATCCCTTTCACAGCTAAACAAGAAAAGTCCCTTCCAGTAGCCATGCTGCATAGTCATGTGAACTAGCAAAGTATCCTCTTTCCTCAAATAACCCTCCACCTGTGTTCTTTAGAGAGAAAGTATGTATACCGGTGATAGCTGTGACTGACTAGCTCAAAGAAGAGAGAACAGTTAGACTTTAGAGAAATTGAATGCCAAGTACCAATATAATGGAATAAGTTGAAAGCACTCTCTTCTATTTTCACCCAGAAGTCCCCATCTTCACCAGAGCTGATATGTGAGCCCATACGTGGTGTGACAAAGTTCCTCCTCTACCTTGGTGAGTCCTGCGCTTATTGGCGGATTTTGATCGCCTCAGAGATCTTCCCCTCTGGTAGAACCCACAGTCAAGTTCCTCCTGTGTCTGATCAGGAGTTGGGAGGTTTGGGGGGAACCCGGGCCCACCCTCTACTCCGGGTTCCAGCCCAGGGCCCTGTGGATTGCAGTTGTCTATAGGGTTTCCTGTAACAGCTGCGTGACAGCTACAACTCCCTGGGCTACTTCCCCACGGCCTCCGCCCAACACCTTCTTTACGCTTACTGCAGGACCTTCCTCCTGATGGTCTGCTGATGCTTGTACTCCTCAGTCCTTCAACTCTTCTCCCTCTCAACTCCTTGTGTGCCTCTCGCTCCCAGCTCCTCGCATGCAACACCACAAACTGAAGGGAGCTCCTTTTTAAACCCAGGTGCCCTGATTAGCCTGCCTGTCTTAATTGATTCTAGCAAGTTCTTCTTAATTGGCTCTAGGTGTCCTAATTAGCCTGCCTTAAATTGGTTCCAGAAAGTTCCTGCTTGTTCTAGTGCAGCCCCTGCTCTGGTCACTCAGGGAACAGAAAACTATTCATCCAATGGCCAGTATATTTGCCTTTGATCAGACTTCTGTACCCCACTTGTCTGGGTCTGTCACAGTGGGGATCAGGTATTGAAAGAGAAGCTCACAGATCATCAGTGGGTCCTCCTAGCCTTAGCCTAGTGATTAAGGATACATTTCTTAACTACAAATAACACTAACTGCAAAGTTTTTTTCTGCAAAGCCCCATAGTGGAAAAAGTCTGGTCCTCCAAATGGAAAAGTACCTAACAAATAAACTTAAATGGCTAATGGAAACCCGATGTTTAAGATAAAAGTAACTCTCTTAACAGCCTTTTCCTAAAAATGAGCAATTGAGGCGCACTGCTTAGAAGAAAGAAAGAAAAAAAATCTCTTTGCTGAGCATATATGAGGCAGCTGTATTTGAATCCCTCATATATAAGTGATGATATTAGACAGGGGAAAATAGCTATTGATCAAATGACTTGGCCAGCATATCTGGTGGTGGAAGTCCATTCACTTCAGTGGAATTATGGCAGCAGAGAAGCTGGCTCATAATACCTTTTTCTTACTGAATAACTAATAAGAAAGTTTGTTATTGACAATATCCCTGCTCACATCTGGCTACTAAGCCCCCCCAAAAATGTGGGCAGAGGGGAGTGTTTCATTTCTTTGTTTTATGGGCGGGGGAAGGTTTGTTTGTTTTTGAGAAATTGTGAAATCTGTCACATTAGTGTTTTCCTTTTATATTCAAGAGTTCCTGTACCATGAAACTTTTGTGTAAATACATATTCTGATTAACCATTGATATATTTTATGAGGAAATGAGCAAGAGGAATTAATTATGAATGAATGACTTCCAGTTATATTCCAGAAATTTATAAAGTTTGTGCTACAAGTGATTCTAGATCCCTTTTACTGTAACCTGATGTGGCCTGAGCCCCTGCCATGTCTGGTCTCAAGATCTTCTCCACACTGGGATTGAAGGTGACATGTTAGCTAACGTGCTAACATATTTCAACAGTGCAGTGTAGACAAGGCACACTGCCTTCAATGAATGCTAAACTGGTCAAGATAATTGTACTAGACTAAGAATCTTTGACCGTTCCCGAGGAAGATGAATCCTTTGAATTTACTAAATCAATCAGACTTTGATTTCAATATTTATTTTTCCCCACGTCTTTTATATTATTGCTAGAGCTGAGCAAAATTCAGAAGTTTTGTCCCAGGAAACTCCAACATTTCAATATTGTTTTTTGTACCAAATTGTGTCCAAACGTTGAAATTTTTCATGGAATGGAAATTCCAAAAAATTTCAGTTCAGAAATGTCTAAACACTTAGTTTTGACATTTTC
Source organism: Chelydra serpentina (assembly GCA_037349315.1). Lineage (NCBI taxonomy): Eukaryota > Metazoa > Chordata > Testudines > Chelydridae > Chelydra > Chelydra serpentina. Next base: position 3,501,697 of record JBAIAC010000018.1, read on the forward strand.
AATCTAAAACCACATTTTGATGTTCATGAAATTTTGAAATTTTTCATATCAATTTGTTGAAGTGATTCAGAATGCTTTGTTTCATGCCAGTTCAACGTTAAATTGCATTTTTCCATTGTGGCACATTCATAGAATAATAGGACTGGAAAGTCATCTAGTCCAGTCCCCTGCACCCATGGCAGGACTAAGTATTATCCAGACCATTCCTGACAGGTGTTTGTCTGACCTGCTCTTAACAATCTCCAATGATGGAAATTCCACAACCTCTCTAGGCAATTTATTCCAGTGCTTAACCACCCTGACAGTTAGGAAGTTTTTCCTAATGTCTAACCTAAACCTTCCTTGCTGCAATTTAAGCCCATTGCTTCTTGTCATGTCCTCAGAAGTTAAGAAAAACAATTTTCCTCCCACCTCCTTGTAACAAACTTTTATGTACTTGAAAACTGTTATCATGTCGCCCCCCCCCCCCCGCCCAAGTCTTCTCTTTTCCAGACTAAACAAACCCACATTTTTCAATCTTCCCTCATAGGTAATGTTTTCTAGACCTTTAATCGTTTTTGGTGCTCTTCTCTGGACTCTCTCCAATTTGTCCACATCCTTCCTGCAATGTGGTGCCCAGAACTGGACTCAATACTCCAGTTGAGGCCTAATCAGCGCAGAGTAGAGCAGAAGAATAACTTCTTGTGTCTTGCTTACAACACTCCTGCTAATACATCCCAGAATTATGTTTGCTTGTTTTGCAACAGCATTACACTGTTAACTCATATTTAGCTTGTGGTCCACTATCACTCCGAGATCCCTTTCCTCAATACTCCTTCCTATTATTTCCCATTTTGTATGTGTGCAACTGATTGTTCCTTCCTAAGTGGAGTACTTTGCATTTGTCCTTATTGAATTTCATCCTATTTACTTCAGACCATTTCTCCAGTTTGTCCAGATAATTTTGAATGTTAATCCTATCCTCCAATGCACTTGCAACCCCTCCCAGCTTGGTATCATCCGCAAACTTTATAAATGTACTCTCTATGCCATTATCCAAATCATTGATGAAGATATTGAACAGAACCAGACCCAGACCGATCGCTGTGGGACTCCACTCACTATGTCCTTCCAGCATGACTGTGAACCACTGATGATTACTCTCTTGGAAAGGTTTTCTAACCTGTTTTTCACACCCCCTTATAGTAGCTCCATCTAGGTTGCATTTCCCTAGTTTGTTGATGAGACTGTCATGCGAGACAGTATCAAAAGCTTTATTAAAGTCAAGATATACCACATCTACCGCTCCCCCGCCCCCCCCGCCCCATCCACAAGGCTTGTTACCCTGTCAAAGAAAGCTATCAGGTTGGTTTAACATTTGTTCTTGACAAATCCATGCTAACTGTTACTTATCACCTTATTATCTTCTAGAATTTTGCAAATTGCTTAATTATTTGCTACATAATCTTTCTGGTACAGAAGTTAAGATAACTGGTCTGTAATTCCCTGGGTGTTGTCCTTATTTCCCTTTTTATAGATTAGCACTATATTTGCCCTTTTTCAGTCTTCTGGAATATCCCCCGTCTTCCATGACTTTTCAAAGACAATGGCTAATGGCTCAGATATCTCCTCAGGCAGCTCCTTGAGTATTCTAGGATGCATTTCATCAGGCCCTGGTGACTTGAAGACATCTAATTTGTCTAAGGGTATGTCTACACCACCCGCCGGATCGATGGGCAGCGGTCGATCCAGCGGGGGTCGATTTATCGTGTCTAATCTAGACACGATAAATTGACACCCGAGCACTCTCCCATCGACTCCTGTACTCCGCCGCCACAAGAGGCGCAGGTGGAGTCAACGGTGGAGCGGCTGCTGTCAACTTACCACAGTGAAGATGCCGCGGTAAGTAGATCTAAGTACATCGACTTCGGCCACCTTATTCACATAGCTGAAGTGGCATAACTTAGATCGATCCCCCTCCCCAGTGTAGACCAGGGCTAAATAATTTTTAATTTGTTCTTTTCCTATTTTAGCCTCTTCTGATCCTACCTGATTTTCATTGGTATTCACTAAGTTAGACGTCCAATCACCACCAACCTTCTTGGTAAAAACCGAAACAAAGAAGCCCTTAAGCACCTCTGCCATTTCCACATTTTGTGTTATTGTTTTTCCCCCCTCATTGAGTAACGGGCCTACCCTGTCCTTGGTCTTCCTCTTGCTTCTAATGTATTTAGAGAATGTTTTCTCTGGCTAGTTTGATCTCGTTTTGTGTCTTGGCCTTTCTAATTTTGTCCCTACATGCTTGTGTTATTTGTTTATATTTATCCTTTGTAATTTGACCTAGTTTCCACTTTCCTTGGTAGGACTTTTTTTTTTTTTTTTAAGATAATTGAAGATCTCCTTTCTCCTGGTTAAGCCAGGGTGATCTCTGGCCATACTTCCTATCTTTCCTACGCAGTGAAATAGTTTCCTCTTGTGCCCTTAATAATGTCTCTTTGAAAAACTGCCAACTGTCTTCTATTGTTTTTCCCCTTACACTTGCTTCCTATGGGATCTTACCTACCAACTCCCTGAGTTTGCTAAAGTCTGCCTTCTGGAAATCCATTGTCTTTATTTTGCTGTTCTCCCTCCTACCATTCCTTAGAATCATGAACTCTATCATTTCATGATCACTTTCACCCAAGCTGCCTTCCACTTTCAGATTCTCAACTAGTTCCTCCCTGTTTGTCAAAATAAAATCTAGAACAGCCTCCCCCCTAGTTGCTTTCTCCACCTTCTGAAATATAAAAATTGTCTCCAATACATTCCAAGAATTTGTTGGATAAGCTGTGCTGTTATTTTCTCAACAGCTGCCTGAGTAGTTGAAGTCCCCCATCACAACCAAGTCCTGTGCTTTGGATGATTTTGTTAGTTGTTTAAAAACACACACTGCCCATGGAAGTTGTCGTTTTGGAGCCTGATGCTTCCATCCTGCCCAATGGTATGAATTTTCTTTTGGCAAATTTTGATTTTGTGGAAACTGTTTTCCATCAGAAATACATTTCCACAGAAAACTCCTGACCAGCTCTAACTATTATATCAGAAAGCGCTATGGATATTTTCTTTTTCCTATTTCTGAAAACTGACTTATTTCATTGATCTCTTGTGATCCTGAGATGTTTTGAGAAATATTTTTGTTTTGTACTGACACTTTTAAAAAATTGTTATTAACTCATTGAAAGTATAAACGAGATGAAATGTTAAGTGTATTAGAGATTTAGCTTGATGAAACGAATGAAGTACATTTCAGAAAACAGCAGTGACACCTAGCAAAGGAGGAAACATGTTTATATAGTAAAACAATGGTGTAATAAGGTTATTCATTTAACCAGTTTCTAGCATATTTGTAATTTGATTTGCAGCTACAAACTAGCTTTGTAGTGATTCATCCTCCACTTAACCAGAGGCTTTTAAAGTCAGGGCAGATAAGTGTTTTGACATTCGCAGCTGGGAATCATGCCCTTAACACTCATATTTATACATAGTCTCTTGGCTGCATATGTCTAACTGCTTGGATAGTATAGCTGAATCTTTATCCGAGGGCATAATTGTCAGACAGTGATGGGTTTTGAAGGGCGGTCTGCATAACATGTCAAGTGTCGTCATCTCTGCGAGAAGTCCCTCCTCAGTGACAGTGCTGTCATAGTGGAACCTTGTGGCAAAGTCTTTACAATGAAAGAAACCAATGGCTTTTTCTCAACTCTCTCTTTTTACTTGCAACAGTGCTCATCAATCTGCATATAAAAATGCCACAATCTGGGTAGCTGATTAGCCAAGGAGGTGGGCCACTGTTTACGTCTGAATCTATCATTCTGGCCCAAGGAAAGCAGGTTCTGTTACGTATCAGTCAACCTATTGTCAGACGATCCCTTGTCACACCCAAATATTTGTTTTCTATTGTGATGGTGAGGGTGGCATGGCAAGAGGGATGGCATGGCATGTATCTCCCATCTTCAAAATTTCTCCTAACAAGATAACTTAATAACTGTTGTTCCTTTTGTACTACCTAGGCAGGAGGTCAATTCACTCAAGTCAGCTCACCCTTGGAGACTGAAGATAGCAAAGCTGGATTTTTATAAAACATCTGTAAGTCCCCCCCAGTGGGCCAGGAGTTGTGCACTGTAAACAAGTACTTCCCATTCAGTGGGGTGTGACCTAGATGTGGGTCACCTGCCAGTGAATCACTGTACTTGCTGATGGGGAGGGGGAAATTAAACAGAAAAATCCCCTTGTGACGGGTTGGTATCACAGAAACCCCCTTGGAGTTGCCATCTGGTGTGCCAAGTCTACTCCTGCCCTTGCTTTCCTGCCTTTTCCAGCTTGGGACTCCAGAATCTTGTCTGGTTTGAGCCAGACCTGCTAGCCTGCTGCAAACCCAGACCCAGGTCAGAACCACGTCCCCTAACAGCTGTAGGCTTGCCTGGAAGCAGTTCAGGAAGTGCTCTTGCCTTTGACACCCAGGTGCCCAACTCCCAATGACGTCAAACCCTGAATAAATCCATTTTACTCTGTATAAAGCTTATACAGGGTAAACTCATAAATAATTCACCCTCTATGTTAGAGATAGAGAGAGATGCACCGCTGTTTGCCCCCCTCTAGGTACTAACACGTACTCCAGGTTACTTAATAAGTAAGAAGTTATTTTAATAAGTACAGAAAGTAGTATTTAAGTGGTTCCAAGTAGTAACAGACAGAACAAAGTGAATTACTAAGTAAAATAAAATAAAACACGCAAGTCTATGTCTAATCAAACTGAATACAGATTAACTCATCAGTTCCAGTAAACTTCCTTTTACAGGCTATGGTCCTCCTAGCCTGGGTCCAGCTATCGCTCACATCCCCTATTGTCCTTGTCCTTTGTTCCAGTCTCTCTCAGGTGTGTCGTTGGGGAGTGGAGAGGCTCTCTCTTTAGCCAGCTGAAGACAAGATGGAGGGGTCTCCCAGGGGTTAAAATAGACTTTTCCCTCTGGGTAGACACCCCTCCCTCTCCCTGTGTAGCATCCAGTTACCAAAAGGAGTTTTGGGGTCACATGTCCATGCACAACTCATTTACCAGTCCAGCCACATTGCTGGCCAAGCTCAGATGTGGATTGGTGTCTGCGACTTCTTTTTGCCTGTTAAGTGCTTCTTGATTGGGCACTTTACCTGCACATTCCTTTCTCAAGAAATACAACCAATATTCATAACTTCAACTACATAAATGATACATGCATACAAACAGGAGGAATAGATTCAGTAGATCATAACTTTTACAGAGATATGTTACATGGCGCATGTAGCATAAAACATATTCCAGTTATATATATATTTATAAGCATCTCCCCATAAAGCCTTATGGGGGACACCGTCACACCCCTCATTGCCAGGACTCAGTAGGCCCAGGAGGAGACAGAAGGAGCAGTATGTCCCATCTCCCCTCGCCCCTGCTGGTGTTCTGATTTCCCAGCACGCAGACCCAGAGGAGCTGTAACCCCTATCCCATGATCACTCTGCTCCAGGATAGGGCCAGTGAGGACTTAAGAGGCTGAAGTGCCAGCTCTGTAGCTTCTCGAAGCAGTGATTTCTAACTCCCAGATTTCTGCATTGTTCAGGCTGAGGTGAGAAGGGCCTCCAGCAGCATCCAGTTTCCACATATGCACACCAACTCCAGCATCAGTCCAGCCCCCCCACCTGTTATCCACCAAGAACCTTGCCAGTCACCACCAGCCCAGTGCCCCCATTGTTTTTACTGACACAAATCCCTCAGTCCTTTATGGCAAAGACATGTGGGTAGGGTGGGTCACAAGGTGAAGTCATGATCATGTAGGGGAGTTGCAGTCCAGAAGAAATTGAGAACCCCTGCTATAGACTTAGACTAGAACATCGATCATGCAGTGCTGAGTCATAATGTCATAACTGAATTATTTTTTTCCTTGTTCCTGCCACCTTTCCTCCCTCTTCTCAGTCTTGTCATGTTTCATTGGTATCTATTGTATCTAAATAATAAGCTCCCAGAAGAGGGACCTTGTTTTCTTACTTGTTTGTAAAGCACCTTACATGCCAACGATGCTATAAAAATAATGAAATCTGGCTCTGACAAAATACATTCTGGGCTGCTACAGTATTTATTTTGTATTCCACTGGTAGGCCTAGAAGCAGGCCAACCTTTTCTTTGCAATAAGAATTTTTCTCCCATAACAGATAACTTAGTTTTACCTCAGCCTCTTGATCTCAGTGCAATACATTTTAGAGCCAGTCTGCAGATTGTTTCCAGATTCAAATATTTAACTTTCAGTATACTTTTTATATGAGCTCTGATTCATGAATCTCAGATACCAGAGGATTCCAGATTAATCAGCTGTGTATTTCTTTAGTTAGCCACATTCATCCAAAAGAAGTTTGCAACACATTTTTAAAAGGTGGACTTAGCAGCAGCCTTTAAAGAAGATTTAGTTTTCCTTAGATAACTGCACTGGAGTTTCTTGGATTTCATTAAGAGTGTGGAGAATGTTTCTTTTCATTTTAATTAAATTTAAGCTTTATTTAAGGATTGACCTTTCTGAGAGAGACTTTATTTCAGGTCCAGACCGTTCACCGGGATAACCTCCCAACTGCTTCTATTAACTTGTACATAATACAGATCCTCAGCTGGGTGAATGTCATTAAAGCACCATTGATTTTAGCCTGGCAGTGCTGTATCTTTTATAGTTTGGGATATTTGGGGAATGAAAGGCATTATGTAAATGTAAAATATGATTTGACTCAACTTCAAAAATAGAACAAATTGTAGCATTGATAATTAGCTCTACTTGCTCCTGATGTGAAGCCTGGTTCCTTGCCCTGAAGGCCTTGTCTTGAATAGGTTGTAAGGTGTGGTGTTAGTACGTTAGCTAACATGGGTTAACTTAACATATACAGTATGTTTTAAAGAGCTACTTAAAAAAGGCAAGCTGCCTGTGATGTGATGAGAATTTAACAATGTTTTTGTATCGTCACAGTAAACTCAGAATAATGTTTTGCTTTTTAACAAGATATGAAGTTTTATCAACTCCAAAAAACAAACAAACAAAACAAAGAATAAGCCTCTGCAGTAAACTCAGATTTGAGACCTCGTACTTTTTCTGTGAACCTGTGGCTTTTCAGAAATTGTGAGTGATATGTACTATAATATTTGGATATGTAAAAATTCCTGCACCCCCGTCCCCCAAATTTGCTGCATAATCCATTCTTCTAGCTTTGAAAAATACAAAACAATTAAGTAAATAAAGCAAGCACTACTAAAATAGATTGCTGAAGAGATTTATTAGTCAGCCTATGCCAAAGATAACCCAAGGGGAGGAGCAAACTCATAAAAAGATTGTAAAAAGTGAAAATTCAATAAAAATATCCTATCTCTGGATAGCTTAGAAAAGTCTAGGGGTGCTAACTTTTTTATGGCTTTCCAGAATCTATGCTCCAGCTAATAACATTTTCCTAATGACATTTGTAAAGGTCTTATCACTAAATTGCTCCGACTCTAGTTCTTCAGTTTTCTCTTTCATTCTCTCAGAACTTTGATTCTGCGGATTCTGTATGTTGACGTTCTTGTTACCAGTTCACTGGGAAAACTTCTTGAATCAATGCACTAAAACTCAGCATTAAAGAAAGTTACAGTTAGGTCTATGGAACATGTGCACTGAGCCTATTGTTAAACCGGAGATGGATTATTTAGGGGCAACCTCTTCATGTTTTCCCAAGGTCCTAATCACGAATTTCCTTAAAACATTGCACTATTTTATTCTTGTAATAATCTAATTATTATCCAGTACCAGGTGTTCTTCTAAAAGGCATTTGATGGCTCCAATCATTCCTCCAAACTAGGACCAAGAAAGTGTTGGGGAACTCCTCCTATTCTCTATGAGCTCTCACTTTCCATCTCTGGCAAAGACCCATGTTGTCCCCCCTTACGCTTCAATATCTATGAGAGTGCTTGGGAAATCCGAGAGACACCATTGCCAACAATACACTGATAGATCGATTCTGTTCTGAACAGATGTGTCCAATGCCATTACAACGACATTATAATGCTTGCATGAGCTCTGCACCTGGATGAAGAAGACCTTGTTCAAACTGAACTTCAGCAGGCCACCCAGAAAGAGTACTTATTTCATGTGAGTCCATTTAGTAGCTATTACATTGCACATCTCTGTATTATACAATAGACCTGTGTTCCAATATTTAGCCTGTATTTACTGTAGTCATGTCTTAATAAACAATTTCCAGGTTCAACTTTTTATTTCCAAAATAGTAGCCTCAGTTAGAGGGCCTCTTATCCTATATATAGATATATAGATGAATAGATATAGATGATATAGATATATATAGAGAGAGGGGGTGGGGAAGAAAGAAAAGAAACACCCAGATTTTACTTCAGTGCTAGAGTGACCAGATGTCCCGATTTTATAGGGACAATCCCAATTTTTGGGTCTTTTTCTTATATAGGCTCCTATTGCCTCCACCCCCATCCCAAGTTTTACATTTGCTGTCTGGTCACCCTAAGCAGTGCGGGCACATAAACTCGTACTGTTTTACAAACCTCTTCCTCATTTCTTTAGCTAGAATGCACTAGATGTGACCCATATGTTTTGCTTTCTGGTGAGCGTCCATTGAAGCATTTAGAGACTAGAGAGAAACCATGTCTCAACTAAATGTGTTCATTTCCTGTTGTTAAACTGCAGTTTAAAGATAAGCAGCTTTGCATTCTATGAATCCATTGCAAATCCTTCCCTTTCAGATGAATCAAACGCACTTGCATGTAGACATTTATTAGCTCCCTGAGAATTCATACTCTGTTCTTGTGAAGTTTGAATCCTATTTACCTCTTCTTTATCTAATATAAAGTGTTTAGACATAGGTCCTAGTCTTGATCATACCAATTTTAATGGGAACAATATTGGGCTGCCCAGATCTTTTCCCCTATGTCTGGGTTTGTATGTGAGTGGATGAGTTATTTTTGTCTGACCATTATTGTTTCAAGTCCAGACTATGTCTTCCTCTTGTCTGTGCTGTACTCTCTCGCTCCTCCTCCTTATGTGTGTGTATATCTCTATTTTTATGGCAAATTTCAAAGGGAAGGAAGAAGTGGATTTAAAAATCCAAATCCAGTGACATAGAAGAAACATTCAGCTAAATACATAAAAACTTAGATCAGTATTCTGCTGTTAGTGATGTCAGGGTAAATGCAGTGTAACCCCATGAAAAATTTACTTTGGGGTAACTGACAACAGATTTGGACATTAAAATGTCTGTTTCTTGGGATACAAACCATGTTTTCATGTTTTGTACAATGTAAAGGATTGGCAGCACTCAGTACATTCCTTTTATTTTTAAAAAAGCCTTCATGATAAAGAGAAAATGAAAGAACATTGTGATGGTCTAGTGTCAGAACCATTGACAGCACCAAGTGGAAAAGAAAAACCATCAACTTTCTAGAGAAGGTGAGACAAAAAATCAGTGGCTGGAAGAGTGGAAATGATCAGTTAGGAATCTCTCCACAAAAATCATCTGTTCTTCATATGTCACTTGCTACAGAGTTAGTTAACGTTGTGAATGTCTGACTTCTCGAGCAGAGGCAGAAAAGGAAACAGAAATGTGGAGTCAACCTCCACCCTCCCTCCAGTGGTGAAACCAACCTTCCAGTGGTGAAGGTAGCTGTGGCAGGAACAATTCCATTGCTTCAAATGGATGCATTTGCAGAAAGGACGTGGGTAAGAAAATGGCAATGTGATATTTAATTTTTTCTGCTGTTCTCTGCATGGGCTAAATTTGACAGTTATGCCCTCTGCTAGAATTTGCTCAATGGGTTTAAATTAATTAACTTAAGATTTAGTTCATTCATGGTTACATAATAACAATAACATTCAGTAATCCTTTACAAAGCTGCTCTTGGGCTCATGGCACTTTATTGGTATTTAGAGTGTAATCTGGTTATACTGACCACTGCTTTTAGTGATCATTCTACTGTTTGGAGCAAATACTACATTCCGAAAGCGAGTTTCCATTGCGGTTAGCATTTTTATCAGTCCACTGATCAGCAAAGCTTTTAAAGGTGTAACTCAAAGTGGGAGAGGTCGGGTTTTTTACATTGTTCGCAAAGGCAGAAATAATTTCATACCTTTTTGATTGTCATTTGGCTGCAATTAAAAAAAAACGTGGAAGTTCTATTCAAATCCAAAATGACTAACCTGATTTGAATTAAAATTCCTATTAGAACTCTGTGTGTCCTGACAAGATGAAATCTTTGTTTCTATGCACATCAGGTATTTGAAAAGGTCATTGATTTCTGCATCCACCCATAGTGATTACTGAGGTACAATATTCAAATAGGAGATTGCCCAGATCCATCCTTATAACTAAAGACAGGTCTGAAACAAAATCTTGGAACCTGAATTTTGGTTCCAAATCCAGGTTTGGACCCAAGTTTTTTACCTCTTTTTTTCCAAATTGCAGTTCTTTTCACTAATGATTAAAGTTATAGAGACCAAGCCAGTTAGTCACTCTTTGTATCATCTTGCGCCACAGCTCCCATTGCACAATGCAACTTGTCAAAGGCTTGACAGAATGGTTTGTGATTGTCACAATGCACTGGTGAACAGCAGTCTTAATAACTGTTTGCATTTATTAAAAGCAATCTTGCATCCCTTATGCCATAGCCACTGCTTGCCACTTTGTACCAATGGATATAAAGGTCTTGTCTTATACTATAGATGAAAGGCTTTAAAAGCACCAAAATGCATTTAATTAGAACACCTGAAAGTGAGTGGAGTTCAGAAATGTTTTTGGCTAGAATGCCTGGAATATAAGTGCAACTGTTTCAGCATTCAGGGCTTGCCCCTGTTATTACATACTTGGTGGTAAGGAAAGTAAGCACTTCTCTGGAATCCGCAGGTGTTTTTCTACAGACATGCTTGTAGTTAATTTATCGTCAAGGAAACTAAACAGGTATGTGCTGTTCCTTTAGATCTGTGTCAGGTCTCCAGGAAGAAGGGTTTGGGGAAGGCTCCAGGTAGTGAAGCAGGCAGCCAGTGAATTGGTTTAGGGATACTGCTATTTTCCTTATTCTGATATAGCTCCTTTTTCATTGTTAGTAGAAAGTGACAATCTGTCATTCTTTACAAAGCTATACAGCAGTCTAGGGTATCGTACAGTCTGAAGAAGTGGGTATTCACCCACGAAAGCTTGTGCTTCAATACCTCTGTTAGTCTAGAAGGTGCCACAGGACCCTTTGTCGCTTCTACAGATCCAGACTAACACGGCTACCCCTCTGGTACAGTCTTCAGTAAATATTTACTGGCCGGTACACCTCAGAGGCCAGATCTAGTTTACATTGTGTAAGCATTCTGACAAATTGGGTTACTTACATAAGTGATCCCTGCTAGCATCGCAAATAAATCTCCCTTAGTGGACAAAGGATAGTGTAATCAGATGTCATTCTCACCCTGCTCCTACCGCAGTACGCTTACACACTTGAAATATTGTCCAAATGTATCCTCTTATTGGGATTTGCTTTGCTCCTAACTTAATTAATAAACAATATACATTACAGCCTAAGCTTGACAGTTTCTAAGATTGTCTCCCTGCAGAACTGCTCTATCTCTGTCCCTGTCCCCAAGTTCTCTTTGCTATACAGAAACTCTCTGGCACATTTTATAGGTTGGCATTATTAGGATCCACCTGGTCTAGGTGCAAGGATGATTTAGCAGACTAGTACTGTATCTCTGTGCCATATTGCCTGACCTGTCAAAGAGAGCTCTTATTGTGACTGCACTGCTTTACTTTGCCCTTATAATCGCTTCATATTTGGACAGACTTGACTGGTTTTGGTAGTGTGATTACTTGTGCTGGCCAGCAGTTACTTTCCATATACATAATATATATTGGAGATAATTACCCAGTGGGTCACAATCTTCATAGATGTTGATCCACTTCTTCCCAGAGGGCATGTGGCACTGTCAGGGTTTGTTAAATACTGGCTGTGTTCCAGAACAAAATCTAAACTTTGCGTTAACATTTTATGGGCCCCAAATATGCATTGATTATAGCTCTGTCAGTGTGATCCAGGCAAAGCAAATTAGGGGCTAAAATCTTAGAGAGAGAAAAGGAATTTACCATAGACTAGGGAAACAACTAATCTGCCGTTACTGAAACCTCTCTTCTCCCTGTCTGTCAGAAGCCTACATTTAAGAGTCAAGGGCCAAACTGGCTTATATACAGAGATTCTTGGCTTGATTCTCCAATACCTTGCCTCTGGTAATCATTTACACCTGTGTGGAATTAGTGAAAAACACTACTTATCTGATTTGTTAGGGGGTTACATCCATCTTGGGCAAGTGGAGGTGACCCCGCAATGGGCAAGACAGTGAAATATCAGGTGGTCTGTCTCCTCATTGACCCAGAGAGACTGGGTTTTTCTGGGACTGAAGCTGGTATTGGGGAAAGAGCATGTTAGGGACTTTTTATTTTCTTTTCCCAGAGATCAAGAGACTGATTTTGTTTTCATTTTCGGGAGAGGCTCTGAAGTAAGGGACCAACTAATTGACATTGTCATGAAACACTGCACGCAGTTGACTAATTCATTCCCTTGAAGGCAAGGGACTATATTTAAGGGACCACCTTTAAGTCACTCCCCACAAAGCAAGGTCCTAGTGTGGAGATACACCTACACACCAGGCAAAGGAAAGAAATCGTCATTGTCTTCAAGGTACTAATGATCAGAAGGGGGGGTTATGTAAACTCCTTTTTAACAAAACTGGCATCTACACCCCGCCAAGGACAGCCTTGACTTTGATGGTCTGGATGGTCGTGCTCAACGGGTAATGATCAATGGCTCCATATCTAGTTGGCAGCCGGTATCAAGTGGAGTGCCCCAAAGGTCGGTGCTGGGGCCGGTTTTGTTCAATATCTTCATCAACGACCTGGAGGAAGGTGTGGACTGCACCCTTAGCAAGTTTGCAGATGACACTAAACTGGGAGGAGTGGTTGATACGGTGGAGGGTAGGGACAGGATACAGAGGGACCTAGACAAATTAGAGGATTGGGCCAAAAGAAATCTGATGAGGCTCAACAAGGACAAGTGCAGAGTCCTGCACTTAGGACGGAAGAATCCCATGCACTGCTATAGACTAGGGACCGAATGGCTGGGCAGCAGTTCTGCAGAAAAGGACCTAGGGGTTACAGTGGACGAAAAGCTGAATATGAGTCAACAGTGTGCCCTTGTTGCCAAGAAGGCTAACGGCATTTTGGGCTGTATAAGTAGGGGCATTTCCAGCAGATCGAGGGACGTGATTATTCCCCTCTATTCAGCACTGGTGAGGCCTCATTTGGAGTACTGTGTCCAGTTTTGGGCCCCACACTACAAGAAGGATGTGGATAAATTGGAAAGAGTCCAACGGAGGGCAACAAAAATGATTAGGGGGCTGGAGCACATGATGTATGAGGAGAGGCTGAGGGAACTGGGATTGTTTAGCCTGCAGAAGAGAAGAGTGAGGGGGGATTTGATAGCTGCTTTCAACTACCTAAAAGGGGGTTCCAAAGAGGATAGATCTAGACTGTTCTCAGTGGTAGAAGATGACAGAACAAGGAGTAATGGTCTCAAGTTGCAGAGGGGGAGGTTTAGGTTGGATATTAGGAAAACCTTTTTCACTAGTAGGGTGGTGAAGCACTGGAATGGGTTACCTAGGGAGGTGGTGGAATCTCCTTCCTTAGAGGTTTTTAAGGTCAGGTTTGACAAAGCCCTGGCTGGGATGATCTAGTTGGGGTTGGTCCTGCTTTGAGCAGGGGGTTGGACTAGATGACCTCCTGAGGTCCCTTCCAACCCTGAGATTCTATGATTCTATGATTCGTAAAAATAATTCTTCAGCCTTTTTCCCCATGAAAAAAACTTGAAAATGTAAATCACTTTCTAGGTTGAAAGGAATAAATTGCTGAGCTCCACTTCTGTAGCGGGAAGCAGTGGGTGTGTCCAGGCAGCACATAAAGATATCTAACCCTGTCCACCCTACATTCATACTGGAAATGAAAAAATGAGTCAGTTAAATTTAGTGTTTATCCCAAAAAGGTTTTTGCCAACCCTCTCGCAAAACCTTCGGCCAGTGGTGCACAGGGGTGTGATCATGGTGACTGGAATTAGATTTTTGCAGGCAGTGAGGGATGGGAAGGGGTCAGGAAGTAGGGGAACAATAGCAAACACAAAAGGAATATTTTCTGCCCTGTCCAAAATGGATGAAGCATGTTAAAATGCTGAGCCAGTTGCTGCTGACTCAGGCAACTGCTGCCCCTTGTGTGCCTGCTATTGCTGCGGCTGAAGCAGCTGCTGCAAGAGGAACTCCCACTGGCACGTCAGCCCCACCTTCCTTGCCACTTCTCCACCAGTGCACAAGTAGGAAAGGAGGTAGAATCAAGATGCTGCCGCTGCTTAACTACTTGGGAGTTCTGCAGCATGTCCTTCCAGAATCCTATTTTTAACAAGGGTCTCCTTCAAAAATATGTGTCTGTCAGTGATGCATGGCATTTGTCGGGTAAAATTCTCCTTGATATCAATAGTGCTTCATGCACGTGCAGGTATCTGCCTGCCCCGAGTTCACTGCAGGATCGGGGCCATACTTCATAAAGGATTTGGCGTTCTGTTGGATGAAAGTCATTGTCATAGTTGTGCCATTAGCATTGTTGCGCATATTTTATTGTCTCTATTCTGATTGAGAACTTCATAAAACAATGCAGGGAGCTGCTATGGGAACACTGCTGAACTTTATTCATCACTCACTGCAGGTGTATTCACACAGCATTAAGCTCCAAAAGTCCTGCACCTGCATGCACTAGGCTCATTGGAAAATCTGGAATGTATTCTCTGTGGGCAAGTCTCTCTCTTTGGTTGTTCCAAAGTTCTGGTCAGGGATATGGAGGGGAATATCTGACAGACATTGCATATTTCACATGGGCTCCCTCCACTCTTTGTGCTTCACTATAAGCAAAACATTAAAATATCTTTACACACAAAAAAGTTTGTGTGGCTTGCTGCTAAACTTTTAAGCAATGCATATTTTTCCTTGTTTCCTTGTGCTCCCTTATCTGTCTGTATTAACCTGTTTTCTCTTATCTTAGATGGTTAAACTCCTGGGGGAAGGGACCATTTTTTTGTTCTTTATTTGTTGAGTGCCTAGTACAGTTGGGGCCCTGACCCCTGACTGGGGCTTGTAGGTGCTATCACAATATAAGTAATAAATAATAATAATATCAACGATTTTGTTGTATCAATAATGTCTGAAATGTTGAAATTCAGAATCTGAAATTGTTTGACAAATGGCAAACTTGCCTTAAGCCGCTTTAAGATACTAACATTTATTTGCTTGTATGACTGACTGTTCTGTACTTGTCAGGACGGAAGAGGCAAACTGGCATTACAGCACTATATCCCCTATCCTGGGTTCTTTCAGTCCTCCCAAGACAATTGGCCAACACAAATGTGGCATTTAATTGCTAACCAGATGTTGATTGAATTGCTCCTGCTGCCTGAACAAAGTAAATAAATGGTAACAAGTGTGCTCTTCTGGTAGCTTTGTTTTCTGATCAGTGGAGGCAATGTCTGAACAAAGAGAAGTGCAGGGACTGCTCTATCCCTAATCTCCTAGACATGCATGGCATCCCAAAGCAGGTGGGGTAACTAATAAGAACATCTGTTTACACTGGCTAGTTACAGCCGGGATCGAAAGTCCATCAAAGTCAATAGAAAGGCTTTAATGGGTTTAGGAATAAGGCCTTAGGTATGTAACTTGATGGTTCCAAATTGCTTTTCTTAAATATAAATCTTTTCCCTCTACTCATTTGTGGTTTTTCTCATTTATTTAGTTCCTGACATTAATTGGTGTTGGTTTTCTTTTTTATATAATTTAAGATTGTGGAGAATCAAAGGAATATAATGAAAAGAATCTTTCTCACCATTCATCCAAATCTCACAAGTGAGATGAAAAAGACCTACAAAAAATAGATCATTCAGTCCGTCTCATTATCAATGCAGGATTGTTCCATACAGTGTCATCTCTGGTGTTGTTTTGCTGAAGCTGTTGTTAAAGTTCTTGCTAGAGATAGAGATTTTTAGCAGTTCATATTGGGGATTCATGCTCAACTCCAAGCCCTACACTGTTGAGCCCACTGAAATGCATACCAGGTACAGGAATCAGGTGTTTATCTGATCCAGTCTCTCAAAATACCAAACTCCTTCCTATTTACTTCTATGTCATCTGTTCCTGGGAAACGAATTCTTGCCAAAAGAATAATTTCTGCACTGAACATTTTTAAAAGCAGGGGTGCAGGTAAGAATAATGTGATGAAATCAGGAATAGAAATATGTAGGCTGCATATCAGGAAAAGCTTCCTGGGAGTAAAATGTGATTCCAGGCTCTGGAATGGTTTCCCAAAGAAAATGGTAGAAACTCCATTACCTGTAATGTTTAAAGCTAGACTGATTAAAACATTAATGTCCTGCGCTGGCAGGGAGATGGTCTGGAAAGCCTAAGCGATCCATTCCATTTCTAATGTCTGTGATGCATTCCTGCATGAGTCAAATTTGGCTGCTGATTTTAAGTAAACTCCTACAATGCTTACCTGCATTAAAGTTTCAACGCTGCAAGCACCATGTGAATGTGGTGCATACACTGGCATACACTCAACTCAGCCTCAAACATATGAGCCCCGCAGCTTACCCCTGCAAATGACAGGGTGCAAGATACCCTTGAAATTTGTAGTTAAGCTCTGGTGTTCAATTAATGGACGCTCAATCATTATGTGTCAGTGTGGCACAGTTGATGGATTTTCAGTATGGTTGTCATGCTTAATAGCTATTGGAACTGACAGTTCTTTCAGGCAGTGAACCTCCTTACTTTGCCAGTTGAAAGTCCCCACCCAGCTCTCTACAGGGTATCCCCTCCCCTTTCCCAGAAATCCCCCCTTTTAATCCCACCCCTAACCATTCCCTCACGTGTTAACCCCCTCTCCAGAATTGACTCTGCAGGCGACTAGCTGAGGGTCTTGCTCTGATGTAGCACCTATTCAAGGATGACAGCCATCTGACCAGTAATGGTGTGTCAGACAGCTTTGGTGTGGATCAAGGATTGACATTTCCCCTCTTGGGCTTCAGAGTACAAACTCCAGCCTGAACCACAACTTCAAATCACTGTCTGTACAGCTGTTTTTAGAGAACTAGCATGAGCCTCTCTAGTCCAAGTTTGGCAACTCAGGCTGGGAGGCTTGCTGCCGTGGGCCCTTTAGAGACACCTTCCCGGTACAGGGAGTTAAGGCAGTGACCTCACAGAGGGCTGGGGGGCGGGGGGAAGGAGCAGTGTCTCTCTGGATACAGAGGTGAGGTCATCGCCTTACTACTTAATATTTTATTTCATGGCTGGTTTTTAATCTTAAAAATAGTTGGTGACTATCTAATTTTCACGTGCGTAAAAAGTCGGTGCTATAGAAATATTCATTTATGCTGTTAATGCAAATGTGTTGCAGAAATCTGGTCGGTATTGTGCTGTTGTTTTCAAGCAGCACTTACTATTAAATTCAGTAGGAAGTTCAGCTTAAAATCCTGATGGGACGACATGGCTAGGTTATGATTGCTAGCAAA
Source organism: Chelydra serpentina (assembly GCA_037349315.1). NCBI lineage: Eukaryota > Metazoa > Chordata > Testudines > Chelydridae > Chelydra > Chelydra serpentina. The sequence continues at coordinate 3,519,347 of JBAIAC010000018.1, forward strand.
ATGAGTTAAAATGGAGGAACAGGACTACCATTTATTGTATTCAATTAGAATAACTCTCTGTTTTGGTCATGACATAGAATGATTCCAAATCAATTTGGTCTCATTGATGGTAAAGAAAATGTTAGAATAGGCAAAGCATGATTTATTTGTCATATCCTTATTGCCTATCATCAGTGGTTTGATGTCTGAGTTTCAGATGGGGACATAGGGTAGATGTTGAGAGTAGGAAATCTTCAGGAAGTTTTATCAGAAAAAGAAGGCATCATCTGAAAAAATCAGGAGCTGGGGATGGTGTAAGACAATGTGGAAGTTCTGGCAAGGAAAGGAAAGGAGCAGAAAAATATGGAACCATAAAATGCATAGGACAGAAGTAGAGTCAGTGATTATACAAGATGTGCAGAAACTGGGATTTTTATTTTGGAAACTCACTTTCTTCTGAATTATCTAGACAATTAATAACTGGTTCAAATGGAATCCATCCCACTTATAATTTTTTCACAACAAAAGGGGTTTCATAAGTGTGATCCAAACACATCATGGATCAAAAAAAATATCCAGGAAATCCGTCAGTGAATTTTCTGTGCAAAAAAATTATTTAATGGCAGTTTATTAGAAGCAGCCTTCAGGCTCCAGGAGCAGTGCAGAATGGCCATCTGAAAGTATGCCATGTTTGATGTCAAAGTTCTCTTTAAATCTACACTGCTGTTCATCTCTTATGAACAGTGCAGAATATGGGCGTACTAACTTTTTTTTTTAATTGCACTACAAGATTGCTTCAGTTGTCAGGAGCTAATGTTGCAGTGACACCAATTAGCTGTAGAATGGGTAGATCCAACTCATAGGTGCCAACTCTGTGGATGCTCCGGGGCTGGAGCACCCACGGGGAAAAATTGGTGGGTGCTCAGCACCCACCGGCAGCTCCCCGCCAACCACTTATTTATTTGTTGCAATTTGTACTACTCAACCACAACTGAGCACCCATCCCAAACTCTGCACACCCTTGATATTGTCTTTAAAAATGAACCCCTAAAATAAACAAACTGTCAGTTACCCACAGATTGTAATACCACTGCCAATAACATAAATGTAACAACCCTGCAACAGAATCCTTACCAGAGTTCCCCTGACTCCACTACCCACCCTCACCCCTCTCCTTGCCAGCCAGGGGAAAAAAAGATGGGCTTTGCAGCATTACCTGAAAATTGGAATATGAACATGGGATTGGAATAACGTGCTTGGAATATTAGAAGCCAAGGTGGAAAGTAAATTCCTTGGCACTGTAATGGTGAATGCCCTGCCAGCAGACCCCTTTCTCTTTTATCAATCAAATTCAAGTTCAGCTGCAATGATCACCACTGGGCAGTATCTCACGGGGAGAGACATGATCTCTTAGATAAGTTGGTCAAACCAAAACCTTAAAATCAAAGGGAAACCAACAGGTAAGGATAAGACGAAAGAATAACTTCACCTTGTTCTGCTACATCAGCTATTGGCTGCTGACAGAGTTGGGATACCTAACTTGATAGACCGGTATGGTACTACATTCTTAAATACAGTTGGCAGTTTGTGAGCATGTGTTAGTCATGTGCAGAATGGAAAACACAAGCTGCTTGCTTTATTTAAGTTTATTTGGGAGAATCGCATTGTATCTGGAACTCAAAGAGAATTAAGAACCAACATATATTTATATTCTCCACCTGGAGGATATGCCTTGCATTGCCTGACAGTGGATGCAGTGGGAAGCCTGGACTAGACAATCTAATAGGTCATTTCCATCTCTAACTTCTGTTATTTCTCATTCTTCTTCTGCTACTTCCTTTTCATCCAGAAGATGCTGTGGGTGGAGATGCCAATCCCAGCTCTGGGAGATGAAAGGGAAGCTGTTGCTCCAAAGAATGAACCATATGATGGACGTGTGAAGTAGTGCAAGAGGGCACGATAGAGGGAGCTGTGGTCAGGTGGTGGGAAGCATCACTATGATGTGGTTCATTTGTGGATAGGGGAAGCAAGGTAAAATTAGGGTGGAAGAGCAAAAGGAATTCCTGTGGCCTTACGATAATCCCTGGCTTTAAGAACCTCAGGTTAAGGTTCCCTTAAGAATGGTCATGCAGCAGTATTGCTTGCGCTCGAGATAGGACTAAAGTCATTCTGTGGTTATAGAAACGCTTTTAAGGGGTTATACTGATTCAGGTTAAATTTCATACAGGGAGATTGAAGGCTTGAGTTTTCTAACTCTTCAGTGGGCTGGGGCTCTGGATGGGAAATTAAAATAGTAAACATCATGGTTTCTGAAGGCCAGCCAGGTTTCAGTTGAATAGGATCAGTCAATTTAAGAGCCAAAATAGCAGCCATTGGAAGACCAGAGGTAATTTTCCATTGAATAGAGGTGTGAGTACTTTTGATTTCAACAAATGGCACAGTGTGGAAAATACACTACAATAGGAAATTATTTTTCTTGCCAAAATGAAAAGGAGAAGTCTGAATTAAGTGGCATCAAATTGATTTTATCTATGGATTTCCTACTGTGTGTGTGAGGACTGTTCCGTGCTAATGTTTCTGTTTCAGTTTATATTGAAATAGACTGTATTGTAATTATTTTCTTTCCAACATACATACACACACAGACTGGGCTCACTGCCCAGAGTGCCTTATGTGTTTTTTAGAGCTTTAGTCCAAAATGTTCAATAGCATCTGTGCATCTGGGACCATAATTAGTGTCTTTAAAATCTATTTTAAATGTCCTAAAAATATAGATTCAGACCCTCAGTATTAAGTAAGGAAGCAACAATTCACTTTGCAAGCAGGATACAAAAGGTACCTTATTCAGTCCTGGAATGTCTCTACTTGCTTCATCCCACAAGCCCTTAAAAATCTTTTTATTCTCTTACTTCTCTGTCATTTTATCATGGCTTCACCTGCTTTCTGCTTTTGAACTGTGTGAGGCTGTGGAGTAGCCATCACTAAGACAGTCAGGGCTGACTCCCACCTGCCAGGAATGCTTTGATTTGATGCTTGAATCACCCTCCCCACAGTGAAGGAGGGATGGATTAGAGATAGTTCATTGAAACAGGAAAATGCTCTCTAACCAAAGATTCTAGGACTCTACATTCTCCCTCTTCTGGAGAATTTGTATTGGGTTTTTTGGAGAAGGATTTTGTGTCAGTTTCTCTCTGTCTTTACTTTTACTGTTTCTGCTATACTTAGCTCTTTAGGCTCTCAAGTCAATCTGTGTAATTTTTACTGGAGACAGTGGAAGTCGTCCATATATACTTGTTGCATCTTTTGCTCTTTACGTGACAAACATAAGCTGAAAGAACCACACAGGTAGGGTGGGGTCCAAATAACTTTGTTTACGGAATATGCACAATTTGCAGGGCTTGGTTAAATGCATACTACTGCTCTGGCAGGGTTCTGGTGGCTTTTAAAACCTAGGACATATAGAGGGTTCACAAATTATTTAAAGGGATATGATCCCCATACACTACAACACCTGCGTACACCACTGGGTTCATTCTTTGCTTCCCTGAAGCAGGTTTGATACTATGTGTTTCATTTTGGGCAAGTGGGGTGTTTTCAGCTATTCTGTTGGACAAGTTAAACTTGTACGGGTGAGTGCTGTGCCAGATGGAATAAGGATTACATAAACTCATTAGAATTAGATTGAGCAAAGCCCAGAAACTAAAACTACAGTCTTGACAGAGAACAGTTTATATACTGGAGCTTGTCTGCTTGGTGAAGAGGAGAAGTGGATTATTTGAGAAGCCTTCATTTGTTCCTGCAGGATAGATGTAAGTACATGTATTAAACCACATTAAACTGCATCCCTAGTCACAGTAATGTGTGTTTACATGCTATTACATTTATCTACCAGGAGGAAGGAAAAAACACCAGCGCTTTCCTACATAATCCATAGATGTAGTATATTGCCAGTGCCACTGATGCAGTTTGACATGATAACACATACAAATGTTTCTGGAAAAATAGGATTATTGGGAAAGGACTTATACAAAGTACAAAGAGCTAAAATGGTTTTACTTACAACAGGCACAGTGATTACAGTAGATCAAAAAGGAAGGGGGAACACTCCAATTCTGGTGCTACTATGATGTCATGTGCTGAAGTGGAAGAGTAACTAATCTGTGGCAATATATAGCACATGGAAAAGAATGGGCAAAAGGAAATAAACGTACCTGAAAGGACTCCATGCCGTCAGTCAGGCTTACATCCAGCCAAATGTACTCGCGTGTGTGTGTGTGTGTGTGTGTTTGCATGCACATGTTCATACATACACAATGTGGAACTGGATAGGGAATGGTCCCCTTGGAGAAGATGAAGGACTAACTGAGGGGGCATGGAGAATGTATAAATTAAGATGCTTATGCCTTTAACAAGACATGGCAGGCCTGAAGGGATCCATGATTGGGTTCATTTCCCTGAGGAAGCCTCAGCTTTTGTAAGTTTGGGCAAGCCTGAGATGCTCCCTTGGGCTCCCACGCACCCTTCTGTGGGGTGCCAAGAAAGGAGCAGCAACTGAAAAGGCCATTCTACTATTGCTCACAGGTTCTGGATTTGGGAAGGAAATCTGGTGGTAGGCTCTCCTGTTTCCCCTGGAGGGGAGGGGATGTTATCACCAAAATCTCCCTTTTTCCCCTCTCTGGTCTCCTGGAGAGATGTGAGAGCCAACACAGGACAGATCTCCTTGTAGTACTGAAAAATATAGGCAAAAAATTAGGATGAATAGATGTGTTGGCCTTCCAAGGTCATCTTGTTTTCATTCCTCTTTTCGTTTAAGGATAATATACAGATCAACTCTAACATAGCCTTTATGAGTACTATATGACTCAGGGAACTCAATGTTATCTACGAGACTCTTCACTTCTACATCCCATTTGCAAAACAGCACGGGTTGGTAGTGACTTTGAAGTTTGCAGCCATTTCATGCCATTAGCTTTAATGGGAATTGCATGTCCAAATCCCTTAGGTAGATTTGAAAATCTCATTGAGATGAATGTCAAGGAGAAAATGAGTTCCCCATACTATAGCCCACCATAGCAAATGGCCCATCTCCTACTGAATTGCAATAGTGAAGGGTCTATGGAAGCAGAGTTGGTGTCTGAACACTGAGATACTCCTCAGGGCAAGCCTCAAGGAGAAGGTCTTGGATGTTCTTGAGTTTTTATAACCTTTCTCTGGAAAGTAGCACATTTAGAAGATGCTGTATTGTTATTGGCAGGTATACAGTGAAAGAACTACACATGCAACTGATGGTTTGCCATAACATTTGGGATGTTTGTTCCATTGGGGATCTCTTAGGTGATATTTCAAGTTCCCCAGAGTTCACACTTAACAGGAATAGAGGCTTTTCTGCTAAGTGTTCTGGGCTAAGACATTCAAGAAGTGGTACATCTTTGCTGCTAACAGTATATTCTTTTGGGATGTTAACTGTTGCCAATCTATCTGTTCAAGGACACACTGGAGGTTCTTATTTCATATCCAAGTATACTTCCACCTGCTTTATTCTGTAGAATTTGAAGCCTTTCTAGGTAGGTCTCTTTTTTTTTTCTCCTCCACTGCTCCTAATTAAATCTGTAGAGTCACAGTGTAGTTGGAGTAAGGATATATATACCAAGGTAGCCTAAGTGTTTCCATTCCTAAGGCCCCTTTTCAGTGCTTATAGCATTCTGAAACATTGACCTTTCAGGTGAAACTTTCCTAGCTTAGTTTATACCCAAGGGTTTGGTGTGGTTTTTTAAATAAAACAATTAAAATGAAAATGTTTCAGTATGAGAACATTTGCCTAGACTTGGAAAACTTCAGGAGGGAAGCTGAAAGTATGACCGTCACAAGTGTTTGTCACAGTCAAAACTGCTCTGGCAGAGATTGACTTTTAGGGCTTTTTCATAATTCCCAGGGTACTGCAAGGGCCTTCATACTTATGTAAGCGGGGGAATAGTCCCGCTATTGTGGGGAACTTTCCTCGTCTCTGCACTACCCCGGTGAAATGGGCTAGCGGAAGGATCTCAGTCCTCGCTCCCACCTCCTTTACCCCAGAGGCCTCCCTGCCCTCGAGGACTCCCCTTGTACTCTCCTGTCTGGCAGAGTCCTCGTAACCCCAACAAGGCTGGGCCCAGGATTCCTGGGGGGCTCGACCCCCAACCTTGCTGTGGTCACCTAGGTCAGGGGCTAGGGTGTCCCCACTCCGGGGTACTCTCTCTGTACAGGATGCTTCCCTGACCCACTGATCACTGCATACAATTCAAAGCAAATGCAAATTATTTAATTAACAATTAATTTGTAACAGGAATAAGGAAAAATGGGAAAGGCTAATGGAAACACTTCACCCCGCTCTGTGGCAGGGAACATCACAACAGTGTCTCTAAAATGTCAGGGCAGTTCAGTCTGTTCCTGTGCAAGTCCCAGGCTCCTTCTCAGGCCCTGGCTGTGCTGCAGGGACGCTGCTTGGACACTTGTTCTGGCGGTGGCCACACGCTCGCAGGCTCTGGGTGGCAGGACCCTTCTTCCCAGCGTCGCCCCTGCCCTGTCAGGGTTTAGATCCCCCTGCAAGTCTGGCCTGCAGGGCCCCTTGGCTGAGGCCTCTCCCTGTGCTGGGCCCACTGCCCAGGGTTCCCCTCGCTCTCCCCAGCTGCTCACCGCACCCGGCTCCGGACTGCTCCAGCCCCAGCTCCACAGCTCTGCCTCAGCTCCAGCTCCTCTGCCTCTGCACGGCTGCTGCTGCTCTGCCTCCAGCTGCCTGGGCTGCTGCCCTGGCCCCTCTGGCTCTGGCTGCTACAGCTTCTCCCCCCAGGGCAGATCTGTCTCCCTGGGCTGCAGCTCTGCTCCCAGGGCAGGTCTGTGTCTCTGGGCTGCACCTCTGCTCCCAGGGCAGGTCTGTGTCTCTGGGCTGCACCTCTGCTCCCAGGGCAGGTCTGTCTCACTGGGCTGCACCTCTGCTCCCAGGGCAGGTCTGTCTCACTGGGCTGCTTTTCTGGCCCCTCCAGATCTGGCCCAGCTCAGCTCAGCTCTGGCCTCTGGCTTCTGCCCCCTCCTCAGCTCGGCCCCACTCACTCTGACTCAGGCAACTTCAGCTCACACGGAGGACGGGATCCACTCTGACCTCCTGACTCCCTGATTCGCCTGCCCGCCCTGTCAATCAGACTGACCTGGAGCATTGGCCTCTCCCCATTGCCCCTGGGAACTGTCAGTCCCATCGACCCTTCCCCTTTTTGTACTGGGAGCTCTGAATGTTAGTAAGGGGATAACAGTCCCCTTACACTTAGCTGAATTGCATCCTACAGGCTTAGTCTGGGGGTCCTAAAGTTAAGCATCTACATCCATAGCTAAGCACCAGGGGCTAATTTGGGTGCCTGAAATGAGTATTTAATGTCTAAAGATGGATTTGGCTGCTTAACTTTAGGCACCCATGTTTGAAAATTAATTCCTTATCAATTAAGTGCTATTCATGGAATGCTGTCTGCAAAGGGCACACATGGGCTGTAACTTGCAATCAATACACACTAAAAAGCAACAAAGCATTTTACCTCTTGCATCAGAACTCAAAGACATACTTTAGTTTTCAGATTTGTCAGAAGTCTAGATGAGAGAGAGAGAGAGAAAAACAGATTTCAGTAGACAGGGGTGAGAGGAAAACAGCTAAATAGTCAGTTATCGGATAAATTTTGTACACCGAAGTAACTTTAAAAAAATATATATCCATGGATTGTAGGCTACGTGCACTCAGTGCAGTAGGAGTATCAAAAGCTGTGGGTCCTGCTGGCAAAAATGCCGTGAGGAGACAGAAATCCATTGTTTTAAACATAGCAATATCAATTTGTCAGCTATCCAATAATGCAAACTTATTTAAACTTTGCTTTCTTGACTGACTGCATATTAGGCATGGGAGTTGTCTGATCTGCATCAGTAAAAATAAAGGTGCATGTGCTTTTCAATACATTTTGAAATACCTTTGTGTGAACATAAGGTGTAGCCTGATGGGTCTCCGGAAGTCAGCTAAATCTAGCTTGATGACTACATAGGGGCTACTTGATTATAAACCACAGCCTACATGCATACTCTCCCTTGTCACACAGTGGACATCCAGCTGGCTCTCTAACGCCGCAGTGACTTGGAATGCATCTCGGAAATTAGCTCTTTGTAAGGCAAAAAATGAATGTGGCCGTAACATATTCCAGTTCCCTACTTCTTTCATATGTCGAGTAAGGCACGCTGGCTCTTGTCAGCTCTCGATTTTACTTCTTTGAAATGAAAATGTGGTAGAAACCTATTGAAATATGTACAAGTATTTTGAAGTTTTCAGTAATCTGGACGGTGTGAGCCTTGTCACTAGTGAGAATTTGCCATGTGACTCAGAAATAATGCTCATGCTAATTGGCAGGCCAACCTGTAGCTTTCCTAAAGCACTGACAAATTTCATCTGTAGCAAATCCAACCACTGGGTCAATCCACTTTGCTCATTGACGCATGGTGCTACTCCTATTTTACGTTTCTCTTCTGCTCTAGGCTACAAATCAGCAGATGAATTTCCAAATATGCTGCTTTATAATCCCATGTGGTACCGCACATAGAAAACAAAAGGATCATAGATTATCTTGTGATCTCTGACAATGTAGCATTTCTCTGGTTCTCTTTCTAGCTCCTTTCTGGCTCTGAGAACTAAACATCCTGCAATGTCTGGAGACACCATTTCTTTTCCTTCTGTAACATAATGCAACTATTCTGTGACTATGCGCTTCACATACCTAATACTATTCTACTGCTGCTTTTTGTACATTAATAACCAGGCTCTGCTTGTACACATTGTCTTGCATCCTCTGGTGAATGTGCACCATTGACCATGGGCAAACACCACTTCCTTAAAAGGATTGAGACTCCTGACATTAGTATGTGAAAGGAAAACTCTTCATCCTGCTGAATCTATACCCAGTAGGATCTTTTCTGTGGTTTCTGCACTACTCCTTTGATGTTCAATCTGTTTGACATTCCATAGCTGTGCACACTCCATCCTGTCTGCCTTTGCTCACTAGATGAACAACATTCTGGGTTTCTTGATGTGTTGGTCAAGCACTGTGCTTCCAATCTGAGGTTCCATGGGAAGCAGTGCTGCTATTTCAGTTGTTCTTTTGTCTGAAACTACAGTGAACTAATGCCCAATTATGGTGCTCGGGAGGGATAACGTTTTTCTGGAGTTGCCATCCTTCAGATGAGATGGAGGAAGGATGATCTTGTGTTTAAGACACTGGACTGGGACACAGGAGATCTGAGTTCAGTTTGCAGCTCTGCCAGACTTTGTGTGACCTTGGGTTTATCCTTGTGCCTTAATCTGTTCCTTGACACTTACTGTCTGTGCCTCTGCTTCTTATCTGTAAAATGAGAATAATGTTCAAATGCTGTAGTGATGGGGGCTATATAAGCAGTCAGTATAAAACTGAGGTCTTGACCGTTGGCGATCATTTAAAAATCCCACAATGCTTTTTGCAAGAGTTAGATGTTCGACCCCAGGTTCTGACCAAATTCCAGTTGTGTTAATTATAGTATGCCTACTGAAGGTCCTTGCAGCTTTAATTAGATACAGTAGTCTTCACAACTTAAACAGCTGCAACTCTTCACCCCAATGGGGATACCTTTCAGTGGCAGATAAAATGATTCCCATGTATGGTATATAGTGTACGTCAATTTGTTAGATTTGCCAAGCACTTTAGGAACCTTTGGGATGAAAGGTGCTATATAAATATAATAATCCATTATACATCCTAAATCAGTGTGTTCTATTTTCCAAAAATTCATACTTTCTCTCAGTATTTTGTGTGCCATCCAGGCCTTTTAAAAAAAATTTTATCTTTTAAATATCTGTTTAGTTTGGTTAATCCCCTAATTGGGGAAGCAGCATCTGGACCCAAATTTATCATTTCACATCCTTCACTTTAAAGAACCTTCTTTGGGAACTCCTCTACCTGTTGCTGTTTTATCCTGTCTGCTGCTAATCTAACATTTTCAAATAGATTGATATCAGTTACAACACAGAACATAAAGTGTACAGTGCTCACTTTATATTGTTGTCAAGTATCAGAGGGGTAGCCGTGTTAGTCTGGATCTGCAGAAGTGACAGAGTCCTGTGGCATCCGACGAAGTGGGTATTCACCCACGAAAGCTTATGCTCCAATACATCTGTTAGTCTATAAGGTGCCACGGGACTCTTTGTCGCTTTATATTATTGTTATTACAAATATTTGCACTGTAAAAGAGATAAAAGACATAGTATTTTTCAATTCATCTCATACAAGTACTGTAGTGTAATCTTTATCATGAAAGTACAGCTTACAAAGGTAGATTTTTTTTTAACCTAACTGCACTCAAAAACAAAACAATCTAAAATGTTGGAGCCTACAAGTCAAAGTATGAAGGAGCATATGAATGTTTAGCATATCTGGCACGTAAATATTTTGCAACGATAGCTACAACAGTGCCATGCAAAACACTTGTTCTCACTTTCAGGTGACATTGTAAATAAGAAGCAGGCAGCATTATCTCTTGTTAATGTAGAAAAACTTTTTTGCTTTAGCGATCAGCTGAACAAGGAGGAGGAATGAGTGGACTTGTATGAGGTGAATTGAAAAATATTTCTTTTGTTTTATCTTTTTTACAGTGCAAATATTTGTAATAAAAATAATATAAAGTGAGCATGGTATACTTTGTGTTCTGTGCTGCAATTGAAATCAATATATTTGAAAATGTAGAAAAACATCCAAAATTATTTATAATAAAGTTACACTGGTATTTTATTATTGCTTAACAATGCAATTAAAACTATGATTAATTGACTTTTTAAATCTAGTTTAATTTGTTTTGTTAATCGTTTGCATTAACTGCGATTAGTTGACGTCCCTAATAGTATTTTAAACATTTCACCTATACGTATGTCTGTATATTTCCTAGGTACATTTGGTGAATTTGATTTTTGCAAATTAATTTGACTGCATACTCCAGAATGTTTTTCTGTTTCCAGCAAAATATATTATAAAGATTTTTGGTTTTGTGACAGTAAATTACCATCCACATAAAGAGAAGCTTTTTATTACTAAACACTGCCAGTGTGCTTGCTTATATCTATCTTCATACACCTAACATACATTTGTGATATTAATAAATGTTGTGACCAGAGCAAACCTCACCTTGCAAATTTAAATGTCAAAACATATTTGGCTCGACTATATTTTTGACATTTATAAAAACTCTATCTTCTCTAGGGTTCTAAAACATTTTGACTTTTTGTTATTGAATTCCCATTACCTTTATATCCATTATATTCAGAGCAGGTAACACTGCTTATTATTAAGGTTGCCTAATACTTCACATTTGAAAATCCTGTTTTCAGTTGCTTGTTGTAATTTTGCCAAACTTTTTAACCATTCAGGCTAAATGTTTGCATGCTAGTTGTCAGCTTCAGATGGTTTTTTTTTTTCTTCTTTTTTTTTAAATGCAGCCAAAATATTTCAGCGACTTCTGAGAATGAAGTTAGAGAAAAATACATTGTTTTGCCTGTGTTACAAAAAATTCAGAGAAGCTTTGAGAAGCTCTCCATGTTTTGGAGCAAGGCCTTGAAATTTGGCAGGAGTGTCTTTTATGTCAGGGTTATGCCTTTTGCCATCACCATGAAAATTATACCCAAATTATAAGCCTTTTAAAAATTGCAGTTTCCATATGCTCAATAAAGAGTTGCTAGAACTTCACAGCTAAAATCTCTGAAAATTCCAACCACTTTAAATAGGCTCCAGCCTGGACTTTCCTCTGGGCTGCTGTGGGGCATGCCAGGTCCACGCACTGGAACTAAGAGCAAGGGGCTCCTCTTCCCAATGGATTCCTTGCAGATGCCCAGGCAACATGGAGGAAGAAGCTGCCTGATTCTAATGCTGATGGGATAAGAGCTGGATGTGAGGGAAGGTGAGTAAATTGGGGTAAGGAGCCTAGGATGGGTGGATCAGAAACTGGGACTGAAAGGGGAAGAAGGAAACTGGGACAAGGAGGTAGGGTGTGGGAGGAGACTGGAAACTAGGCGGTGGAGGCTGAGAAGGACTGGGAGCCAGTAAGCCGAAGGGGGGAACTAAGATTGGATGAGGAGCTGACTGGAAATGGACTGGCTGGAAAAGAAGCCTGGAACTGAGAACAAGTGAGGAAGGGGAAAGGAGAGAGAGAGAGAGATCTGATGGGGAGCCAGAGTGTGCTGGGAGAACTGGGACTGGCTGGAGAAAAAAGACTGGGACAAAGAGCTGGGGATGGGATGTTGAGATTGGATCAGAAGGCTGGGCTAGGAGGTTGGGCCTGGGAGCCAGTGGGGATGGGGAACACGAGAGAATGACTGGAGGTCAGAGGGAGGGAAATAGAATTGAGGGGAAGGGGGATAAGCAAGGAGACTGGGCCAAGGAGGTAGAGGTGGAAGTGGGAATGACAACCAGGGAGGAAAACTGGAAGGGGGGGGGGGGTCCTGGAATCAGATGAGAAGCTAGGGGGAGACTGAAACTGGCTGGGCCAGAAGATTGGGATTGAGAACCAGTTTGGGGTGGGGGAAGAGGGATGTGATGAGGAGCTAGGTTGCAGGAGGAGAACTAGGTCTCTAGGCGAACAGAAAGAGACAAGGGGCTTGAGGGGGAGAGTTGTAAAGGAGGCAGGCGATTGCAAGAAGGGAAAGGATGGTCTCCTGGCTAAGGCAGTAGAATACTGCCCTGGAGAATAGAATTCTATTCTTGCTTGTGCCTTAGAGCTACGCAAGTAATTTAAACCAAGCTTTTCTCAGGAGGTCAGTAACGGTGTGTTCCTCATTTTCTGGGTGCCTGTCTTGAGACCCTGAGGTCAGTTTTGCAAAAGTGCTGAAGGATCACAGCTGCAACTGAAGTCAATGAGACGTGCTTTAAACATATCGAATACTATATAACGCTAAATACTCTGAAAAATCAGGTCCTAGGTTTCTCAAATTGGGTGCACAAAATTAGTGGATAATTTTGACCGTCTGCTCTCTATGCATTCATTCCTATCTTTATCATGAGGGTACTAATACCCCCTCACCTCACAGGGGCATTGTGAAAATAAGTTCATTGATATTTGTGAAGTACTCAAATGCCATAATGATCAGCATAGAAAAACCCATGACAAAATTATTAATTCTGTCTTCAGGGCAGGGTTTGACTAGAATGCAATAAATAAAGCATGGGGCTACACCCTGAAGAATGAGAATAAAGCACAATATTGAATAGCTGCTCTTTAATGGAGCACCATCCATCCTGTGCACTGAATGATGGGGTAGGGCTCTTCTGCAAAATATAGCATGTGATCATGTAATTAAAAACTATATTATAGTGCATATGCACAAGGGCCAAATAAAGTATGCATAGGAACCTTAATTCTGGCATTTCCTAATTTCTAAGTGCTTGTTAATGTTCTTTTAATGTAGGATTTTTGTGGTTAATATAAAGTTTACCTTAGAGACTGGATAATCTAAACTTGGATGATAAAATAACTTGATGACACTTTGGTGTAGTTTTAGGTGCTAACAGCAATGTGATTATTTCATCCAACTCCTGGAAACAGTGTGCCCAAGTTTATGAAAGTTACTGAAAGAATTTGTCTATTTTCTGATCATAAAATCATGAAGGTCTAAATTCTCTCAACTAAACATGGAGGATCTCTGCTGTGACATTCTGCTCTTTCTGCGTGTCATTAACCCCCAGGGGGAAAGTAGGATATTGAATGCCAGGTTCACCACAGGCACAGGGAATCTCCATCTCTGGAGATATTTAAGAGTAGGTTAGATAAATGTCTATCAGGGATGGTCTAGATAGTAATTGGTCCTGCCATGAGGGCAGGGGGCTGGACTCGATGACCTCTCAAGGTCCCTTCTAGCCCTAGAATCTATGAATCTATGAATCTGAGATGAGAAATTTACCCTTGATATAAAATAGATGAAACAGAGATACTTAAAAGAAATTTCTCTTGGCATTCAATGTTTCATCCACTTTGAAGTACCGAGAACAATTGTGCCTTACAATGAAGAGTTATGACCTTAAAATGTGATTGTGGTTGGAAAATTGGCTATATAAAACAGCAATAAATCTGCCCCTTAAGGAACAGGCTTAGGAAGCACTTAAGCTCACTTAGTGGAACTTAAGTGATGTATAGGCTTTGTGGTGGCCCACTGCACATGGGTAAACTTCGCCCTTAAGTGTATTCCAGTAGTTGTCTACTGACCAATGTGAAGAGTATATTTTGCTATTCTTTACTCCTGCTAGTAATGCAGATCCAATACAGCTGAAAGAGAGTGAGTTGGATTATTTTTTCTGGCCATATGTAGCCTCAACAGATGTGTTGAATAGATTCCAGCGTTAGAATCTTTATTACTCTTGGTGATGCTTAACTCAAAAGGAACAGAGTTTTGACTTTCATGTCCCATGTTGAATTTGTAGGGCTGGCAGTTAAAAACTCAGCTTTTCCACTTGTCAGCTGAGCCAACTTGATGTGCTTGCCATTAAGGACCCAAGAAAATTCCCACTCAAGTCAGTAGAAAAACTCCTATTAACTTGAATGGGATTTAGCTCAGTTCTTAAGGGACAGACATGGAACCCACCCAGTAGCACTTCTACGAGCTCCCTTTTCATGGTCTATCTCCACATCATGACCTACTAACATCAGTAGTAGCTGATCTTTAAGGGTGGACAAACTTTCTGTTATTGGAGAGAGTGAAATCCCCCCTGCCTCCTATCAACTAAAAAAACCAACACACAATGAAACTAATTTTAGAATTTGACATCTGTTCTTTTCTTTGGGCCGAGGAAGTATCACGTAGAGCAGGGATTCTCAAACTGGGGGCCGGGACATCCTCAGAGGGTCGTGAGCTATCAGTCTCCACTCCAAACCCTGCTTTGCCTCCAGCATTTATAATGGTGTTAAATAGATAAAAAAGTGTTTTTAATTTATAAGGGGAGTCGCACTCAGAGGCTTGCTATGTGAAAGGGGTCACCAGTACAAAACTCTGACGACCACTGTTATAGAGTATTAGTCCTAAGTGCTTTCCAGGTCCCTGAGACACGTTTTGGGGAGGTTCCTTATACAATTAGAGCTCAGCAAAGGCGCCTTATACTGCTGCACCTTGCATCAGAGCTGCACTTTGTTTCTTTTCCTGGCTCCACCTGACTGTGATGTATTTAGAACAAAAGGCTGAGGGTCATATTCTGCTGAGGGGAGAATACTACTTAACACTTCACTGAACAAGTTCCTGAGCTGTCGCCAAGTGGTCACTAGCACTATGGGAGGCTTGTTGGAAGATTTTAAGCTATCTGGCTGAATTAATTCTTCATATTTGCTGGTGAATAAGCACCTAAAAGTGATTATCCATCTGTGGATTAATTAGATTAAATTCTCTCCGCCTCCCCCGCCCCCATAGGATCACTGCTATTACCAGGTCTGAAATCAGATATTATTTTAATATTCTAAAGCAGTCATCTTGACTAGAGTATACAGAGGCATTTGTTATCTAGCCCCTGTAGTTTGTACATGTTCTAATTAAATGTCACAGTGGCTTAAAAATAAATCAATATTTATATTCCCTGAGGAAAAAATATTGGTTGGAGTGTTCAGAATATACCTTGTTCTCGCTCTAGTATATTCAGTTTACTAACTGGCCGTCCCATAAACGATAATTTTAAAACTTTAGATTGTTTAGCTAGTGATTTAAATTAAGATTATAGAGGAGAGAAGTGGTGAAAATCATTCTGTAAGTTTCAGTTGTGTTAACTAACATCCCATCCATAGATTCATAATGTGTCCATTGCTACAATTTTAGGATGCCCATTCTTAGTGCCATATGCCCTAAAATCCTCCAGAAAGTGTCTCTCATTACAGCTTAAAGTAGCTACATTAAGGACTCACAACTTGTCCACTGGAAAGTTCAGAAGAGTATTTTCCTCCATATTTTTTGTCAATGTTCCAAGTTTGTCTTTTGGGAAAAAAATCTTACTGATGACTTAATATTAATAAAGATTTACTTCATGGCATCCTGAGTGGTCCCTTCTTAAAAATGACAATGAACAAACTTATACTTGGGCTAGTCTCAAGTTTTTAACGATATATCTGAGTAGTCAAATACTTCATAATTGAGATTCTGTCTATTTAGGTTTTTATAAGCATCCTCAGCACTGTAGTATTTGGAAATCAGTAAGTTCTTGCACACGTCATCAATGGATTAACACCATCTTGAGTCTTGAAGAAGGCCTCATACCACTTGGAGGGCTGGACAACTGAGTCTGAACATATGTGATTCATATCTTCTAACTCTGAGGAGAAAAAGGCTCTGTAAGCATATGATAGCTATTGTTACAAATTAAGAACTATATTAAAAGCAAAGGTAAATCAGTGTTGTTCTCAGTTCCCTGACACACTTTTCTATTTTCATTTTATTTTCCCGTGTGTGAGTGAGCGATTGAGAGAGAGAGAGAGTTATCTGTATATGTGTGACTGGGATCCTAGGGGAGCCAGCTGAGGTCACTCAATTAGTGTAAACTGCAAAGAATGGGGTAGACAACCCCAAAGCTTGTGGATATTCCAATATTTTGTTTTACCAAGCCAGCACTAAACAGCTTCTGTTATACCTTACTGGTTACTCAGAAGTCCAAAACACAGTTCCCTTAAAGTAACCCAGCCTCACGCCTCCACCTAGTTACCCAAGTCAGATATGATATGAGGATTATGCAAATCAAATTTCATCATATAAAAAAGTTCTACTAATCCCAAAAGATTGGACACATTACCTCCCAGGTTAATGAATATTCCAGATCTTACCCAAATGCACTCTTACAAATTCTTATTAACTAAACTAAAATTTATTTAAAAAGAAAAGAGAGAGACTATGGTAAAAATCAATATACATACAGACATGAGTTCAGTTCTTGAGGTTCAGATTTATAGCAGAGCTTTGTAGGTGCAAAGAGTTCTTTTAGAATTTAGTCCATGGGTTATAGTCCAATATCCAATATAATATTCAGGGCGTACCAGCATAACTGGTATCTCATCTTGCGACTCAAACTTCCCCGAATGAAGCTTAGGCAGATCTGAGATGACAGGATCAGGACCCAAGGATCTTTTATACAATTTCAGGCCTTCTTTGACAGGCTGGTGTGCCTCAGCTTATAATGGGCAATCAGGGCAACTTTGAATTAAGTCCACCACCAGTAATTAGCTACATTAATTAACATAAGGCAATTACCTGTTTTTCCACCATTTGCAGATGATTGGCTATACATTTCAAAGAGAGATGAATACAGCGATATCCTCTGTTCATTTAAATGCTAGGATGTTCTTTTGAATTCTGAATTAACAGAATACAGCATAGACAGAGAATGTTGATTACATTGTTGACCACTACCAATATATATATATATAAATACACAAAAACACAAACATTATCTCCCCATATGTCTTTAAGGGTTGAATTTTAGTTATTTATCCCGCAGGATGCTAACCCTTTCTGGTCATGCTTCACAATATGTAAATATCATGTAGCTATATCTTCTTTACTTCAGGGACTACAAAAGTTAATATTCTCTCTCCCTCTCTCTCTTCCCCCCCCCTTTTTTTTAAGGGCAAGGCTTCTCTCTTTCCTTACCACATTAAAATCTGATAGCATTCAGTGGGTTAACTTCAGTAGTGTTCCACAGAAGTTGGTAGATGGAAGTTATGAAAAGTTAATCAACAAAATGTTAACTTAAGTGGCATCACGGTGGGTGCATTCTGTTAGTCCTTGAGTATCTACTTTGTATAACTCATTTTCTGTTGACATCTTGAATGCGTCTAGCTTCTCCTTGGTAACTAAATATATGCTATTACTTGTTCTTAAAGGATTGTAAATCATTAGACTCTGCAAGATAGATCAGTTTTTAAATCCTTAACTCTAGAGTAAGGTCTCTTGAAATGTGTTGGCATGATGATGACCAGTAAAAGTTTAAATAGTTGTTGCTACTTCAACTAATCATCATTTTGGTGGAATTCATTATTGATAGCATTAGCACATTGACCTCACTGGAAGACAATTGAAAATGAATCTCCAGCAAGAGAGAGCCATCTTTTCAATGATGGTTTTCAACCTTTGTGATCTATACAAGTTCCTGTACCACACGCACATTTTGTGGTGTAATCAAAACGCCTTCTCTGATTCCCTGTTTGTTATTCCATATGACTGCTGCACCATTAAGAAAAAATTTTCATCACAAAGTATTGTTTTGGGCTAGAATTTCTCATTCTTCAAACCAAAATTCCTTAAACCATATTTGAGTCATCTCAGCATGAAAAAGGTGATGGTGGCCGTGATAGAAGGGGGTTTCAGCCATTTAAAAATGTGTTTAGAAGCTTTTGTGCACTTGAATAGCTCAATGTTTTCATTTAATTGTTAATGGTATGCTTGGTGTTTTGCAGGCAAAATTAAAAAATGAGGACCCAAGCCAAAGGAGTTTCACATTCTAAAGTTACACCAGAGATACAACAGATATGGAGGATGCGGAGATAACGGTGCATAAAACGAGCTGGATACAGCCAGAGAGGGCACAGTGAATGAGAGGTAAGATAGGCTACATCACGGATTTCTGGTTATAGAGTTCATTTAATCCATTCCCCCTGGATAAAATATATCTAAACTGTCCGTGGCAGGTGTTTGTTTAATTTGTTCTTTAAAACATCTAGTGACTGGGATTCTACATCCTCCTAGGTAACCTGTGCCAGTGCTTAACTATCCTTGCAGTTCAAAAGTTTTTCCCAATATCTAACCTAACTCTCTCTTGCTGCAAATGAAGCCAATTATTTCTTGTCCTACCCTTAATGCACATGAAGAACAATTGATCACTGTCTTCCTTATAACAGCCTTTTACTTATTTGAAGACTGTTATTCCCACTTAGCTTTCTCTTCTCTAGACTACCCAATCTTTTAACCTTTCCTCAAAGTAATGAATAATGCTACAATAGAAAAGTTGAGCTGATGGGCCTTGTGAATTTTAAATTGAGATTTGAGGGAGGGACTAATCATATGGTGAACAAGAGAAAGGAGAACATTCCAGGATTATACACCAGCATAGGGAAGGCATGAAGATTAGAGTGGGAGAAGGAAATGAAAGGACTGGTTAATCAGAAAGCTTGAGTGGAGTTAAGCGAGAAAGTTAAAAAAAGAACTAGATAAATTCATGGAGGATAAGTCCATCAATGGCTATTAGCCAGGATGGGCAGGGATGGTGTCCCTAGCCTCTGTTTGCCAGAAGCTGGGAATGAGGGACAGGGAATGTATCATTTGATGATTACCTGTTCTGTTCATTCCCTCTGGTGCACCTGGCATTGGCCACTGTCGGAAGACAGGGTACTGGGCTAGATGGACCTTTGATCTGACCCAGTATGGCTGTTCTTATGAGAAGGGGAAATAGGAAGAAATAAGTGTTGAAATGTAGACAGGACCTAAGTTATGCAATGTCTCAAAGGCAAGAATCCAGAACTTAAACTCCTGATACAGAAGATGTTGGGTAGTTAGTGAAGAGACTTAATTGAGACAGATTGGATGAAATCCTGGCCCTATTGAAGTCACAGGGAGGTTTGTAATTGACTTGAGTGGGGACTGAGTGGCAAGGGAAGAAAATTATTTTGGGCCATTTGAATTCTGGGTCGATTACAGGGGGACAATGTGAGAATCCGTGAAACCAGGGAGAAAGGAGGTGGCAGGCTGGATGAGGATGTGAGTGGTAGAAAAATAGAAAAATGGGCAGTTCTTGCACATGCAACTCTCATTGGAACTGACACTGAGGTCAATAGGAGTTTTGCCCAGGTTCTGACTGCAGGATCAGGCCCCATTGCAGGAGTTCTGTATGCCCCCCCCTCCCCACCCCCAAAAAAGAAAAAAAAGTAGCAGGCCACAACTAGAATGCATGTAGTTAACAGCAAAGAAGAAGTGCTTTGCTATGCTTATAGGAATACTGTTAACTTCAATATTTTATTAAATGACTAACTTTAAGAAAAATCCCAGTTTCTGATAGAGCGCCTTTTAAATAGTCTGTCTGAATCCTCTGTTTACATAGTTACAAAAATGTTTACATGGATTTTTCAGCTCCTCTGTTAAGTCTTTTTCACCAGGGGAGAAATTAACTAAGGTCCCAGGGCTGCAAACATGTATGCACATACCTTATTTAACAGGGGAGCATTGAACCTGGCTATATCCAAATCAGTGTCAAATACACAAAGGGAAAAAAAATGAGGGATTTTTTTTCCCGCTAATTTCTTTGTCATCCATAATTTTAGCGGTTACTTCTAACTATTCTCAATACTAGATTTTCAAGCAAATGTTACTTTCAGGTTGACAGTGTCCCTTAAATTGGTTGCAAGATAAAGTTATAAAAGAGTGAAAATAATGTAGCGCATGCTCAATACATCTTCCTCACTCATTTCAATGCACTCTGACCACATGTTGTTGTAGATGCCAACTAAATGAGTCTGAATATATCTGGATATCCACAACTGAAGTAAATATACCTATCATACACCATATTTATTTATTACTTTATTTGGATATATAAAATAACAAGAGATGCCTGTCTGACAAATACTTAATCAGACAAACAAAAAGCAAAACCCTAGCATCTGCATAATGTACAATAACCAGGCAACACAAAAGTACACTAAATTTTCCACTTTCCCTAAACATCATCCCTAATAACATTTGCTTCTTCACAGATTCCCCATCCCTCCCTGCCCAAGGATGTGTTTTGCAGTTATGCTCTGAAGGTCAACAGATTTAGGTTACTCTAGACAAAACAGGGCTGGAGGGAGCAGATTCCAAAGGAAAGGGCCTTCACAAAGAATGCCCTGCTACCAGCTCCTCGCCTCCTCCCCCATACCTATGGACATCCAGCTCAGGTACCTCTGCAGATCTGAGTTATGGAAGTATGGTATAAAAGAGAGGCTGTCAGGTGAGAAAGTCCTAACCTATATTGGTCAACACCAGCACTTTCAACTCTACTCCCTTGGATGTGTGCATTTTTTTTGACTATTCAACCCCTTAGGAACGTCCATGCATTTGTATAGGATTGCACATGTTAGAATGGAGATATACTGAAGGTTGACTTTGAGACAGCCCTTGTCACTTCTAGGGTCCCAGCACATCAGAAGTACTTTGAAGCAGCAATACATTATGCAAAACAAAACAAAAAAACCTGTTAATGAAACCCTGGCATTGTAATTTTAATCACCCTCATCAGGAAATCAGGACATTTGAAGTTTTATCTAAATTCTCTGCTGGGGTTAATTCCACTAACTTCCCATAACTCCCACAGCTATTGTAACAATCATACATGTGGATTAAGGCCCAAACCCTTTCCATGTGCAGACCCTTGGTAACTAGAGGACAGAATTCTCCTGCCCCCTTCCAACCATAGCATCACTATACATGGGAGTATACTGCAGCCTCTGTATCACCCTGTATATGGAGCTTGGTGTAGTTGTTTGATCTGGAAAATCACACATCCGCTGGTCATGCCCCTTCCCCCTCTCTAAATTCCCCCCTTCCCCGATGAACCTTATTTGGCCAGAATATTTACCTTAAAAGATTTAGTAGTAGTAGTAGTAACACAGTACTAAATATGCCCAAGACAAGAATCTTAATTTTGAATTTCTTGACTTTTTTGTGATTAAAATCTCAGCCATAATGGTTCAGTTATATAAGGGTAGGGATACAGTGAGAAATCCACTTTTTTATATCTTGAATTTTGCATTTTAGCAATTTCACCTCTCTCGTCATCATACCAAATGTTTCCTCTGTAAGCTGTCTGGAGTGGTTCATGACCATGAGTGCCAATCTCAGGGCAGACTGTCAAGAAGCAGGGCAGAAACCCCAAACTGGCTGCAAGTTCTATAATTAGATTTCACCCACCCAGTCACAAGCGTGAACTCCTAAAGCAGTATAACAGTGTTGCCATGAAGTCACTGACAGTCCCTTTGGGCATTTCAGTCTATCTTTCCCCACCAGGCAAGACGGACTTAGGCCATGTCTACATGTACAGCGGGGCAGCTGTACCAATACAGCTGCCCCGCTGCAGCGTGCCTGGTGAAGATGCTCTATGCTGACGGGAGAGAGCTCTCACAGCATAAAAAACCCACCCCGATGGAGCTCTCCCACCGACATAGCGCTGTGCCCACTAGCGCTTATGTTGGTGTAACTTACATCACTGGGGGGGGAATATTCACACCTCTGACATAACTTTTGCCGACATAGGTGGTAGTGTAGATATAGCCTTAGTGATAGATAGTCGCTATACACCAACGATCACAAAATATTCAGGTTGCTCCCAGTCCCAAGAGACCAGTCACTTAACATAGGTCAATTTGTACCTTACAGCAAAGACCATGCTTGTAGCCAATCCTATAGTAAACTGAGGATTTATTAACTAGGAAAAGAAATTAGGGAATTATTACAAGATTAAAGCAGGCAAGCATATATACACAAATGAGTTAGTCTGTGGTTTCAAAAGGTGACGGAGTTGTAGTGAACTGTCAGCTCTGAATGTCTTTTGGGGCTACCCCAGCTCGACCCGGAGGATCTCTGCTTCTATTGTGTAGCTCTAGCCCTGTCAGCTATTTTTATTTCCTCCTTCCAGAATTCAAGCTGTTGGGATGAGCCCTTTTGCAGGTGTGAGGGGGGCAACTAACAAAGTCTTTGTATTATGATGTCCCACAATGGCCCATTTAGGTTTGATAGGCCTTCTTGAGGGGCAGGAGAGGATCCCTCCTGACTGGGTTCACAGTTTAAGAGCAAATATTTATTACCGTTACAAAGCAAAAACTTAAATGTTACCTTCTAGCATGTGGCCGATATAAGTGAGATTAATGCATGCAGCATCTTACGAGCATTTAATAAATTCTAAACACAGGGTTGTAAGTCCAGTAATCATCTTAACTATACTAACACACAGGTGAGGTGGGCTGGTTTCCAGCAATGAATTTGTCGGTTCTTGGGTGAGGCCTAAAGCCCTGCCAAGAACTGGCACCTGGTCTGCCAGCACCACAGTAAGTTCTTTGGGTCACAGACTATCATCTTATGTGTTTGTGCAGCCCCATACGGTCCATGACTGGAGCTCCTAGGTGCTACCGCAATACAAATACATCATAGAAAAAAACAAAATACTTTTTCTCATGACTATGTTTTGAGAGAAGGGGAGGGTAGCGAATTCTATCAATCCATAATGTCAAATCCTTTTTGATTTTGCTATTTGGGACCTAGACCGCAGCAACTCTTTGCATTTTATGTAACACAGGCACAGTAGATAGTGAGGTGTGGGCAGGGGGAGGGTTACTTGGAAGGGGGAGAGAGAGGAAGACAAGGCAGAGAGAGGAAGAGAAGAGCGTGAAAGAAACGGTATGAGAGAAAGAGAAGGCAGTGCAGCCAGAAAGAAAAACCTAGAGAAAGAAAGTGGGACAAAAAGGAGAGGAGGAAGGATGGCAAATAAGGAAAAGGAAACGGAAAAGGGGAAGGATAAGGAGGAAAGAACTCCAGAAAAGAGGGAAGGGAAAACCTAAAGCAGGGGAATGAGAGAGAGAGGAGGAAAAGGAGCAATGCAGCCAGCGGGGCTCAAGGGGTCCGGGTACCCCACTCCCGGAGGGGGGCAGCTCCAGGGGCGCACAGGTCCCTGTGCCCAGCACGCTTTCTCCTGCCGGCACAGGTCACCTGGTGGGGTGGGGAGCAGGGGGCGGGGAAGCCCCCACCATGCTCCTCTTTGGCCGCTTAAATAGCTGCGAGCGCGCCGGCCGGGCCAGTCCCGTCTGCCCCGCTCGGCACAGGCAGCGGGCGGCTGCCGCCCGGCCCTTCACACGCGCGCCCCGCTCCCGCAGCCGCGGCGCGGCCGGAGGCGCAGACGGCGGAGGCGGCTTCTGGGGCAGGAGCGGGGAGAGCAGTAGGGCCGGATCCTCCGCTGCCTGCCCGGCTGGGCTGAGTGAGTGTCCCCGGCCACCTGCGCCCGCGGCCGGCTTGGATGCTCCGGGGCGCAGAGCCCAGGATGGCGGAGGAGGAGCAGGTGAGGAAGGACGCGTGGGACAGGCAGCGGCTCCGGTGGCCGGGGCTAAATCCTGCCCGTGAGAGAGAGACGTAAAAAGCAGCATTTTAAAGTAATCTGATTCTGAAAGGCGAGGGAGTCCTCTTCCGTAGGAGTGGGATTTGGGAAGAGGGGGGTGGGTTGTGTAAACAGATCCCTCTGTTCTGTTTTGCTTTCTTAATGCTAAAATGTATTTATTTTATTTATTTATTTTTGACGAATCTTATCAGTGTTGTTTTGGCTCGATACATTTTGACTGCTGCTCTTAGGAGGTGGTGATCTGAATCTTCCCGTAGGAAAACTTGCCCTCTTGATCATAAGGAGCAGTGATTTTATTATGGAACCAGGGCTGTGGGCTCTGAAAGATTCTCCGAGTTAAACCCTCTCCATGGGACTGATGCACCAAGTGATCAGGTACCTGTTGCTCCTACAGGATCTGGACCGATCAGACCTTTTTGATAATAACCAGAAAGTGTTGATGGAGAAAAGAATATATATTAGAAGCCGCAAAGCAGATTTCAGAGTTGTGATCTGTGTGTGAAGCTGATTAATGTAGTGTAATGCTAAGCAACCTGTGTGAAGGTTTGTACATTGTTTAAGAAAATTTTCAAATAACCCTTAGTAAACTTATAATGAAAAGGGGATTTGTTTGTGCGTTGCAAATTCCCTTTTAATCCTTTGGAGGGAAATGGAGTAGCTTTGCCAAACTACTTATGATTCTTTCTATAAATGTATGTATGCTTTCCCCCATCTAAATACATTTATGTTGCTTTAAAAATATTTTAGAATAAAATGTTTCTAAAATGCAGTGATATTTAAAAGTTCCCACAAAACTAATTTTGTTAGCCAAAATGACCATCATTGAGTCCACTAATATAAATATTTTCTTTTCTTTCTGTAAACTACTATTATAAAAGCCAATATTTTAGTAACAGAAGGGGTTATGACAGTTACTAAAGTGAAAGAAATTTAAAAATGAGGCACAAATTAAATGACGTGTGCCTTAATCTCAATAGTTTGTTCTTATAGCATACCCAGATGAATACTTTTTGGATGAGATTTTTTAAAATGGGCTTTTAAAATTACACCAAGGTGATTTTTAGGCACCTAAAGTGGTATGATTTTTAAAAGTGCTGAGACCTCAGCAGCTCAAGCTGAAGTCAGCACTTTTGAAAATCGTCACTTATTAAAGTGCCTAAATACACCAAGTGCCTCAATCCCAAGAACACCTGTAATCACAGTGGCACCACTAAAAACTGATTTAGGGTCTTCACTTCTTATTTAGTTGGTTTTGTCAGTTTGTATCAGATCTTTATTATAATATGGTGTGTATTTGTTAATACACTAATAAACGTGTTAATACGCGTTTTATATGAAATATCCTAGCAAAATTATCTCTACGGTTTGTTCCAGGCCATTATGTTCTTCATTATGTTTTGAACAGGTCACACTGATTCTCTCTTGGCATCCTCTATAAATTCAGCTATATAAGAACCCGTTTGAATACTTCAGGGTAGAATTCAAACCCAAAAGACAAAATCAGAGTTAAAGCTAAAAAGTCTTTGCCCATGTTTTATTGCCTTTTACATTTAGGATTGCAGCTGTCTCAGGTGATTGCATGATGTTTTTCTATGTGCTGAAATACCTAGCCACAAAGGGGGTCTTTTAAGATACTGTCCCTGATCCAACAGTCTTCAGTTAATCAGAATTCCACCCAATTTAACTGGAACTGCAGGATTGGGCTCGGATCAGCAATGTATATTTTCTCTTGATTTTGTGTGGTTAAATCAGATTGTTAATAATATCGACACAGTTTAAATTTGTTTATGTATTGGTGCTTAAATTCTTTCAAATTGTTACAGTATTTAAAACAAAACAAAAAGTATTTGCACGAGCTGTCAGTGGCCCAGATGAGCCATTAAAGCAGCTGAGGGGAGGGCATAGAGACGTGCTTTGTCTCCTTTTCAGTGGACAGAGGCCAGGAAGGGGATGGCATAGGACCCTAGCTAGTTACCCTATGCCACCAGAGGATTCTCCTGAGCTGATGGACTACTCTGTTGGCTAGTTAAGGTGATTTTCTGGCAACTTTGAGTCATCAGAGCATCACAAAGCAACTTAAATGGACTGGAGAATCCAGCCCCTATTTGTGAATTGACCTAATTGTCTCTGTAACTGCCACAAAAACAAAAAAAAATAGGTAACTGTAAATGTAAGTGTAGCATATTGCTGGAATAGATACATAATTATATAGTTTTGAACTACCTAATAGTGATCAGAATAGATAAATATGTGAACAGAAAAGTTTTACTTTTGAATCCCAAAATGGCAGGTACAGCTCTAAAAGAGAGATTATGATATTCCATCTAATGCAGGGGTCTCAAGCTCAAATTACCACGAGGGCCGCATGAGGACTAGTGCATTGGCCCGAGGGCCGCATCACTGACCCCGGCTCCACCCCCACCACACTCCTTCCATGAGGCCCCGCCCATTCTCTGCCCCTTCTCCGCCTCCTGCCCTGTGCACACAGCTTCCTGCTCCTCGCCCCTCCCTCCCAGAAACCGCGAAGCTCTTCCCATGCGGCCCACAGAGCTCTTCCCTGCGGCCCGCTGGGCTCCCCGCGCCCCACGCCCGCCCCCCCCCCCATTTATTTATTTATTTATTTATTTATTTTACCCCCAGTCAGTTCCCACCACCAGAACAACTGTCTAGTGGCGGGAACTGCCTGGGGGTAAAAAAATATATATTATTTTTTTTAAAGGGGGGGAGGGTGCGCGGGGAGCCCGGCAGGCCGCAGGGAAGGCTAATGGATGGTACTACTTAGAGACCTTCTAATTTGCAGCTTGCCGACCTGATCAAAGCTTTTGTGGTCTATTGGGTAAATGTACAGTGAGCCAGATCTTCAGCTAGTATAAAATCAGCATAGCTCTATGGCTGAGTAAGTGCTGTGTGAGTACAATAAGGCTCCATCCAGTTCAGCAAAGCGCGAAGCGTATGCTTAAAGTTATATATGTGCTGAATTGGAGTCTGTGTGTCTCTGCAATAATGCTTTATGAGATATATGGTGAATGTGTAGTGCTTCCTATTTAAAATGAAATAATGTTTAAAAAAAAAGTCCGGCTAGCCAAAATAGTTACTCCGTATGATGGACTAAGAACATGAACATTTTAGGTTTAAATAAGTAAGGTATTATTGAACTATTGGAATTGAAGAGAGAGAATCACTTTAAAGTGTTCTTTCTTGGGCTCTGCTAATCAACAGTGACTGAAGAGAGAGTTTCATGGATGTACATTTGTTTTGTTTATTTTATATTACAAAATTAGAGAACAAAGTAGTTGTATGAAACAAGTTGCAAAAATTTCATCATCCAATGAAGATAAATTAATTGTGATTATTTACCCTTCGGGAGTAGTATTTTGATATAGTTTTTTATACATTAAGTATCATGTGCCATGATTTGTTTAATTTTTCTATCTACATTAGATGTACACTATTGATGAAATGTGCACTCTAAGAATTATTAGTAGTAATGACAATGCTCCTGTGACAGTACAGTACATGAAAACAAAAGATAATCCTCACCCTGAAGAGCATAAAGTGGGATTTTCAAAAATGCCCGGGATTGACCTAACTATGCTCCCATTAAAGTCAACATAAATCCCACCATTGCCATCAAAAAATAAACGTGGAACGTTGGAGGGGAAAAGGCTATTATTGATGAGTACGTTCAAAGCTATTGCATCACAGAATTTGCGTACAGCATCACTTGAGAAAGATGTACTGTACAGCACTACAGTCTCTCAACAGATGGAGGCCAATCATATTCTCTGTTAAAAATGCTGCTAAGGCAAGAGGTGAGGAATGCTGAATGGTTTAAGCAAGTGACAGGGATAAATATTTGCAGTTCCCTTCTTGACAGTGTGTCAAGTTTTACACTTTTGTGGCTTTTAATGGTATCTCTCTAGACCTTTAGACCATCAGTAAGCAATTGGTCTATTTTATATTCAGCCTCAAGAACTATAATCATACTGTAAACTCTAGCAAACAGGGTTTACAACTTCATCATTTGTTCACTATTAACATTACTACTGGACAATAGTGACAAAAATTACTGTTAATGTGCAAGCTTCTAGCATAACTTGGTGGACATTTAAAATTTTAATAGGATCCTTTTTTATGTGCTCATATACAGTACTCCGTTAAATAAATAGGGCCAAATTCTGCCTTTATAATCCATAGACGTAGAGTCGTATTCCATCTATATCTCTCTCCTCCCACTTTGAATGAGAGGTCCTCCCTTTTCCAAAATCTGATGGATGACTGTGCAGGAAGAAGGTGTGGATTGGGCAGCCAGGTGGAGGAAGGAGATGGGGGTGAGAGGTGTCATGGCCATGGATCCTAGGGACATGGACTGCATGCAGGAGAGAGGAAGCAATAAATGTAATGCCTGTCTGTGAATTAATCCCCAGGAACTATGGGGGAAAGTGATGGTAAAGTAAGCCCAGTGCATGCTGGAATCTTAATTGAGCTTTCTTTTGAGAACTGAACATTCATTGGTAAGTTTTAGTCAGTCTTCTCCAGGTCCTTTAGCTTTTGAGCTAAGATTGTTTGAGTTAGGAGTGCTACTGGAAAATTCCGGAAGGACTGCTTTGAAGAGTTGAGTAATCTTCAATGGACTGAACTCTGTTTTAATAATATACAGAGGATCCTTGTGCTAGCAGTAAGGGCCTGTTTTTCCTCTTACTTATACCTGTCTCTCATTGGTATAACTGAACTGATTCCTTGGCTCGAATATTTTAACCTTAGTGTAACCTTTTGAATTTGTCTCTTCTCACATTCTAGTGGTGGTTATGATGTGTCCTTTTGCTTATTTGCCTGACCATTTGTTAATAATAGGTTGGAAGGAAAGTAAGTTTCTGCCTGAGATGAAATAGTTTTTAGCAGGGTTGTAGCCCTGGTGGTCGGGTAATATCTTTTATTGGACCAACCTCTGTTGGTGAAAGACAAGCTTTTGAGCTTACACAGAGCTCTTCTTCAGGTCTGAGAAAGGTACTCATAGGTTACATGTACACATCACAGTAAAAGATCAGCAGCATGGCTGCAGCTGGCCTGGGTCAGCAGACTTGAGATCGTTGCACTCAGATTGCAGGGCGATAAAATTGCAGTGTAGATGTTTGGGCTCAAACTGAAGCTGAGGCTCTGAGAATCCATGGGGGAGAAGGGTGAAATGAGACAATCACTATGCTCTCAAATGAACTCATACAGAAGAATGATAAAAGACAAAAACAGCACATCATCCATGGGTAAACACTTTTCACAAAGAGTTTTTTCAAAAAAATATTTTATCTCCATATCTGACCCCTCAATCTCCATTCTCCAAGGAAACCTGCACACCTTCAAAAGACAACCCTGAGCGCTTAAATTCTTAACTTCGCTAGACACTAAAAAATATGGTCTTAATAAAGAGACTGGGTTTATTACAACAATGGATTTATTACACTGAGTTTATTACAACAATGGATTTATTACACTGGGTTTATTGCAATATTCTGTAACCTGCTAATCCCCCTCTTTTGTCCTATGGCTACGAAAATTGTTAACTGGCTACTTCACCATGAATGGTCTCTTACAATATGTGTTAACTCCTTTTGCTAAACAATCTGTTCTACTTTGATTTTAGCAATGGCACCCCTGAGTGTCTTTCCAAGACCTGAAGAAGAGCTCTGTATAAACTTGAAAGCTTGTCTCAATAGAAGTTAATTGTCTCAATAAAAGATATTACTTGACCCACCTTGTTTCTATACAATAGTGTTGGAATCTCAGAAATTACTGGCTGGTTGGTGGGTTTTGTGATGTGGCTATAATAAAAACAGGCTTTATCTGAATTGATTTGTGGGCTTCTATTTTTGTAAAGCTCTTGGGTTTAACTTTTAAATAATAAAAAAAATGAAGATGGCTTCCATCATAGTGTTCCCTCCAGCATTTTGTGGTAAGTTCTGGGCTGATATTGGAAAACTAATGCAAGAGTTGTTTCAAGGATATAGATTCCAAATTCCTATTATGATGGAGCAGTAGAAATGTCCCGAATTACTGACGTTAAACAGACACCCATTTAGAATTCTGCTGCTGTGGGCTAGATTGTCCTTAGCCCTAACACAGCTGCACTGGATAATAGCAGGAGTAAGGACTCCTCTGTGTCCCCTCCATAGTTGCTTTAGGGCTATCTGGATGCTCCCCCAGCTCAAAGCTATGCCATTCTTTCTCTTGCATCAATGTGAAGTGTCACATGTCCCTCCAAAAGGAATGTGTTCGTGTGCTAATAAAGCTTTCTTAGTTAGGGTTTTAATTTATGTATATAGACACTCTTACAAGAGGTGTCAAAGTACACTTTACTATTTGATTTAACCATCCTACAAATCTGTCTTGTGTTTTTAATTATTCCCCAAATACACACAAGTTTAATTTCCTTATCTGTTTACCAGCATTGTTTGAAACTTCCCTCTATAAAGTATCTTTGGTGCTGCATTTTACTTTTATACTTTCTATACTGTTAGCTTTTTTAATTTCAAAGAAATTTGCCTGTTTTCACTGAAACACTTGTTTATTCTCCATAAAACTCTTTCTCCCCATGGCAATGCAAAATAATCTGCTTGCACCAAGGCATGACCTAGACTATGAACATGTTAATTACAAATTCACCCTAGAGGTCCTTTTGTCTTCTGGAGGAGAACAGTTTTGAAATTTAAATATATAAACTAAAAACAAATAACTGTGTGTGTTTTTCTTAGATTAAAATCCTATATAAATTTGCATATAAATAAGCATAGTTCATCTCCTGACGATTGCTGATTCAGCCTTCTAGACTGATAACATTATCTACTGCTGCTGGAGCATCCATTGACCTTAAACCAAAGGTTACTTGGACAGTATGCTAGTTAGCCTAAGACCATACAAAGTTTTATATATATAAAAATCACTTAGGGCCAGATTTTCAAAGGCATTTAGGCATCTAACTATGCAGATAGGTGCCTAGGTGGGTTAGGCACATAACCCCACTGAACTCAAAAAGAATTAGGCACTTAATCTGCTTAGGAACTTCAGAAAAATCCCACCTGTCTGAATCTTTAGGCACCTAAATACCTTTGAAAATCTGGTCCTTAATGCCTATGGAATTAAAGCCACAGTGAGAGAAACTGCTGCAAGAATAACCCTTCTGCCAGGTGGTGTCAGCAGCAACAAGGGGTGGGTTCAATGTCTAGGGTTTCCTCTGAACATTACAAAACAGAATCAGCTCGAGCCTCTGCGCAGAAACCTGGGCAAATTAAACACCACTCCTGGACACGTGAGTCCCATTACTTCCCCACTTGCAAGCACCAAGTCTATGTATAAGAAGAGAAAACTTTTATTAAGAAGAGAAGGAACACAGCATTAATTTGGGAAACACAGCAACAGTTATTCAAAATCATACAAACAGTAAGTAAACACCCACCCCTCGGTATCTTTGGCAGTAGTCCTATGTCTCAGTTTCCCTCCTTGCAGTGTGAAAGTCTGATGGATGAATGTTCTTTTAACATGCCATTTCTCCCTTCCCTGCGCTGCCTCCCATTCATGGTTTGTTGTCCAAGGTCAGCAACATCCCAGAGTCCAGGGGTGTATTCGAGTGGGTTCATCTCCTGCCCCTAAGGGAGAGTGGTGGTTGAGTAGTGCCTCTGTCGCCACCATCTCTATAGCTGTTGCCTTGCAGCATGATGCTGCCACTGCTCACCGCTGTCTGTTCTGAGGTTCCATCACCTCTCCCAGTCCTTAGTGATTTCAGCTCTTCGTCATTTAACTGGGTACTGGAGAACTTCACTGATGCCTCTTCTGCGTTGTCTTTCACTGCAATGCTGTCCCCACACCAGAGCTAAGGCTACGTCTACATTACGCACCTTTTAGCAGCACAGCTGTGCCACTAAAAGACAGGCAGTGTAGCCGCTCTTTCTCGGCAGGAGAGAGCTCTCCCGCCAACAAAATAAATCCACCCCCAACGAGAGGCAGTAGCTTTGTCGGTGGGATAGCTCACACTGTTCACACTACGAAAATAAGAAAGAAAAACTTGTAGCACCTTAGAGACTAACAAATTTATTTCAGCATAAGCTTTCGTGGGTTAGTACCCACTTCGCGCGTTAAACTTTTGTCATTCGAGGGGGTGGTTTTTTACACCCCTGAACCACAAAAGTTTAACCAAAAGTGCAGTGTAGACAAAGCCTAAGGCTCAGGCCCCTAGACCAGCTTATCAGTGATTTCAGCTCCAGTGATCACTGAGAAGAAACAAGGACTCCCAACTGAGTCTGATCAGCTCTGGCTTTACACATTAGAGGGGAGGGTCAAAAGGCATCCAAGAGAGTGTATACAACCAGATAACACCTGTCCCCACCCCCTCTAACTTTTTCTTGGATTTGGCATCACTACACCCATTGAGTGAGTGAGGTTAAAGTTAGGGTGACTCCTCCTCACTTTGGGTACATTATGTACAGTCCTGCTGCCCGTTAGTCATACAATAAGGATAACGTTTTATTACCCTTTGATTGACTTAAGTGAATTTTAACCCCAAAACAGTCAAAAATGATACATTTGGCAAACAAGCAGGTCTACTTACCTAGGCAGAATAGGTGTCTATTCAAATATGGTCTGGCCCAAGCCCTTTTCCCCCAATTCATCAGTAGATGGCAGGGGAAAGCTCATTGAGACCACTGGCTTACACAGGTTCAATGGAACAAGACAAAATTATGGTGATGAATACACCATAATTCTTCCTATAAAACTGTAATTCCATCTCTGGGTTTTGGTAGCATTAACAAATCGATCTATCACTACAGCACCTTCAATCAATGTAGTGCCTGAAAGCTTTACAAATGTATTAAAGTGAACATATACAATTCTTTGGTTTTCCCCTCCATTATCCAGACAGTAGACAGGGTTTGGTTTGTTTTGTTTATGGTGGTGGGATACAGTGGACAAGATAGGCCAGAGAAAGATCATTTTGCTCTGAAGGCTCTGAGGTTGGTTGTCATTCTGATCTCACCTACCTAGAAGTGAGCTTCACAGTCCTGAGCCTGTTGCCTAGGGAATTCTGTTTCCTGGTCACACAAGTTTCATTCCTGAAGGTAACAGTTCCTTGGTTCCAGTGGACTGTAGCTGTCATGGATGGTCATGATCATGATGCTTTGTGAGGCAGATCCTCCCGTAACTTGGGTCAATCACTTGGAGAGCTATGGAGATAAAATTGAAACCTTGAGTCTGATGTGTTCATTTGGAGCCAGTGCAGAGGTGGAAATGTTCTTGGGGGGGTCTTTGTTTGTGCAAATGGGCTGCTACGTTCTGAACCAGTTGGAGCTTTGTTCAGCTCAGTGGTGTCATCCCTAGATTTGCATTACAGTAGTGAAGTCTGGAACTCATAAATGCATGGACACCATGACTGAGTTCAAATCTGCCAGAATATGCCATCGTTTTCTGGGTAGCGATAGGTAGGAAAGAACATTTTTTGCATCCATGGCTTTCTGGGTTGTCCAAATTTGGTAAGAAGTTCAGAATATTCACTTTTATGATTTTCTATGTTAAACTCTCATAATTTTCTTTATGCTAACTAAAAGCCTTGTTAGTTTTGTGTATCTATATATTTATTGCCCTATATATATTTAAACTAAAAAGTTTTGACCCTCAATTGAGCTGCGTGTTGAGTGGGTTAAAAAATATATGCAAAGTTACTTCAAGATGAAGGAAGACTTTCTATAAGTTTGTGCTGACCGTCAAAGTGCCTCTTTAGAGTGTCTATTTTGCTTCTTTGGTACAATTTGGATGTTTTATATACAACTTCTTTGAGCTGGATGGGGCATGTGACATGCCGAAAAGTAAATGTTTGATCATTTAAATGGTTTTTATTTGTGATATAAAATAACACTTCAATGGGGTTGTATTGTTGAAAATTGGCTAGGAAATGTGCTACTTCCATTTCCCCACGAAATCTGTACTGCAAGTCTGTCACCTATGTTAAACCCCACCATGCATAAATTCCCTCTACCACATTTTTTACATGCTTGTCCATTTGTGTATATGCACTTTGAAAAATGGAACATCCAGTTAACCAGAGCAGTCAAAGCAAGGCTCCAGTAGTGCTTTGCATAGAAAACCAGCTGCAAAGGGAAGCCATATGGTCCTAGTCAGTTTGACCCTGTCCACACTATGGCTTATAATAATGTTTGAAACTCTGCCCAACAATAACCTGTGTGCATATTCTTAAATAGTGCAGGGGGGATTTAGGGAAATGCACATTTTGCAACCAATTTCATTTACTAAATAGGCATAAACTTTTGTCAAATATAGGGAAGATGGAAAAATACAGGTACAATTTTAAAAGTCCTCTTTCTTATCCTGCTCAACAGAGACTATCTTATGTGTACTTTACAGAGTCTTAGCATTGGTCACTAATTTAAAGTACACTTCTACTCTGGATGGTGACTAAAAAATGGCAGTATAGAATTGTGTTTGTCTCAATGATTTCCAGATAAAATATGCTTACATGGAGAAAAACATTTATTTTTCCCCAATTGCCAGCCTCAGAAACTCCACTTGGGATTTGCAGATAAATCTGAGTTAATTCTTTCTCACATACCATCACCAATGATAAAGGCTCTGCAGGTCAGATTAGGCTCTCAAGTAGCATCTGTGGCACCATATTGCTTTCAGTTGGTAACTACAGGTGTAATGGCTGTGTAATTGGAACTTAATGAAGAATTCTTTCGTCATGCCTCTGCCCAATAGTAGCAAATGTTGGGGCCTTACACATCAGTTACTGATTGGAGGAGAAATCAGCGGTGCAAACTTTGAGCATATTCTTAGTGTAACTTGTTTTTTTGGTTTTTTTTACACATATACACAAGTCTTGTAACAGAAGTGGTCACAAACAGCATGCAAACAATCCTCTCTTTAAGAACTCTCAGACAAATACCAATGTTCAGTTCTCAGGGAGCAACTCTGCCTCAAGAACTAACTATAGTTACAGAGATTAAGGCAGAAAGCAAACTCCATAGCTGCTTGCCACAGTTCCCCTAAAGGAACCACAACAGAACAAACAACACAGCATTTCTTCCAGGACTAAAACCTTGATCAAAACTTACAAGAAAAATAACGTGTAAGACCATGTTACGGCACTATCTGGACATCCCTGTCATAATACTGCAGATGATGTGCAAGAAGGAATAGAATCCAAATCATTCTCCTGTCTGTGCTGACTTTTCAGGAATAATAGAAGTAAAACTTGTCTTTATCACTGTGAGCAGATATAATTCTGAATGCACCCAGAAAGCAGATCTGATGCCATTTTTATATAATTTTCACAGTAGAATTTGCACTTTAAGGCTCTGTTAGACAAACTTCAGAGGCATGAAAGTATGCATGTGGAAAAATTAGTTTTGTAACAGACAAAACAAAATTATAAACATCACCAATCATTACGTTTTCATTTTTATTGATTAGTTCTGTGCACTGTGAGGCCTTCATGTGAATCACATTTATAGCTGTCAAGTCCTATTATTTGCAAAACAACTGAATTTAGTAATTTTCCCTCCCCACATTGAGTCATGAGACTGGGTACGCAGGGAACTTGGGGTTACTGATAGGTGATGTTAAGGATATAATTGATTTATTCCTATGGCATTGTCAATTTTTTTAGATTGTATGTTTGTTTTGGGGAATAGTTAATCCACTGTCGCACTTTGTTAGATTCTCTTAGACCCACACACATCCACTTGTCAATATATAAAGGAGTTCAAGATCCCTTATATATTGTAACATAGATACAGAAGAACTGGAAGAAAATGTAAATTAAAGTGGGTTTATAGCCACCTTTTCGTAGAGAAGCAATTGCCGTGATAAACATAAAATCATAACAATGAGTGACCAAATTAAATGTGCCCCTGAGGCTGCTCTAACCTGTGCTGTGGAGGTGGTGGTGGATAGGGGAGAGTGGAGCATGTTATTTCAGTCCTTGCAGCAGCTCAGAATCTGGGAGGCACAAAAATGGTTTAAGGGTCAGGCAAATTGAAAAGAGGAGCTTCACTCACCTCCTTCAAATCCACCAGGTCTGTGATACCTTTGGGTGAAGAGTCCAAACCTTCTTGAGCTTGTATTATCACCTGGTTTAGATCTTACAGGCTACAGTCTGCCCCGCCTTACATCCTGTGTAACCCTGGGTGCAAATGAGGGCAGAATTTGGCTCTGTGAGCCAGATCCTCTGCTGATATAAAATGCCATAGGTCCGTTGACTACTATCTAAACTGTTAGTGTTTGAACTAGTTTGTAAGACCCCTATATGGCTATAGATTGAGCAACACACTGTTAGTAGTAAGTAAATAATAATCTCTGTTAGACTGGCAATTCACAATGTTCTCATTGACAATGCTAATAAGATCTGAGTGAATTAGCCACAGGCTGTCTTGTTTGCTGAATGTGGTCAGCAATAGACTTAAACTCGTGTAAAAAAATACACAGGGAATTGGTGGCATTTTTTTATTAATGCACTTGTGATAGTGGTAGTAATGGGAATGTCAAAATTATTTAATGTGCTTTTACTGACACAAGCATTGCTACAGCTGCTGTTTTTCCTCTTTTCTTCTAGTTTCTTCATGTAGAGTTCTCCGTACCATCAGTCAAGAGGACTGGGGGGAATAGAGACATAGGAAACTTTAGTCTTTGTAATTCCCAAGGTCAACTGAAGGGATATGGTTAGAAATAATATTGACAGTTGGCAGTGCTACTAATAAAACCAGAAGCATGATGAGTTTTTGTTTTATTGAGGTTTATGTTGCATTATATAGAATGCACACTAATTTAGATTGGGTTGTTGTTTCAGAAAATATGATGACTATTTACATGCCAACACATCTTTGCCTTTTTAATATCATCAGGTTAATCTCATCATTCCTACTATGTATATTGTGCCTCTAACAATATTTAAAATGTTTTCCTCTTACTGAAATCCGTATTATTTAACCCCAAAAAGAACATTCAGGATTATAATGGAAATTTAACTCCATTAACAGGTGACCTGAACAATTTTTTAAAAGATTGTATGCATTTATTTTTGGTAGTTCCTTTGGGAAGGTACTGTACTTTCAATTCCCCCTGTGAAGCAACATACACATGCATTAAACTATTACTGGTATTACGGTAGTATCTAGGAATACTAGTCAAAGACCATGACCCCATTGTGCTAGGCACTGTACAGGCACATACAAAAAAGACAGTCCCTACCTCAAAAGGCTTACAATCTACAGTCAGACAGGAGACAAAACAGACAAATGTGGGTGGGTTGAGGATGTTTGGGGTTACAAATCTTCGCAGAGAAGCAGAGGCCTCAGCTTGCTATCCAGATAGGTAGTGATTTGCAAGCATCATGTCACTTGACATGAATAGTAAATAATATAAATAAAAGAGGATTTTATCAGGAAGTCTCCTTAAACTTTATATTCTTTAGTTTTATCCACATATCCCCCAGCAAAAAAGTAAGTATCTAGATATATTTAGCGCCAGATTCTTATCTTAAATGTGAGACTGTTCTTGCAATCTCTCTCATAATCTAGTAAAGGGTTTCTCAAACGGGGGGGTCACGAGGTTATTACATGGGGGGGTCATGAGCTGTCAGCCTTCACCCCAAACCCCGCTTTGCTTCCAGCATTTATAATGGTGTTAAATATATTAAAAGGTGTTTTTAATTTATAAGGGGGGGTCGCACACAGAGGCTTGTACTGGTGAAAGGGGTCACTAGTACAAAAGTTTGCGAATTGCTGATCTAGTAGTTCATTTTTTCCTTACATTTTTGTATGCTGTTTGTGAAAGGTGCTGGATAGAGAGGCTTGGAGAATGAAGTGCTCTGTTTACGCATAGTACGAATATAGCATTATCAATGGCAAGGCCAAATTTTCTACACAGCCCTACAAAAGTGTCTCAACGGTATGTACGAATCTGGGTTTCATTTGTAGCATGTGTTTAGGGAGGTACAGTATATGGACTAATTGTCCCCTTGATTTAAAAGCACTGATTGTGGTAACTTTTATTTTTCCTTTGCTTTTGTTTCCAGATCCTGGATATGGGAACTCATCACCACACTGTGACAAAAGTAGAAGTTCCTGACCATATCCTTTACGCTACTGGAACCTGTGTTCTTATAATTGGATCTATTGGAGTTATAGGAAACCTTTTAGTTTTTTATGCATTTTACAGGTACAGAAATTCAGTTCCGGACATGGTTGATTTAGCAAGCACAATGACCTGAGCTTGTACAGTAGTGTGTGTGTGTGTGTTGTGTGAGGGAGATATTCTGAATCAGTTTCCTCTCTGCACGTATTTGTTGATGATGTAAGATGCAGAAATGACCACGTGCGTATCATCACTAGGAGCGTCACTGTACATTCCTTTTCCTTTGAGTAATTCAAAACTATGAGAAAATAAACACATGGGACTTGTTTTATGATGGACTAAAATTACAGATTTGAGGAAATGCTTAATTGCACCATTATACTCTGTCTCTTGCTCTCCCTGACTCCCTTCACCCTCTCCCGCCCAAGAATATGTAAAAGATATTATCAAGACTGCCTCAGACAGTCACCCGAAGGTGCTAGGGAGGGGGGAGTTGGATCCAGGAAGCGCCATGGTACATGAAATGAGGATATGCCATCAAGGCTCTCCATGCCTGCAGACAGACAGTAGGATTCCTGTCTGTATTTATACTTTGATGGCTCATGACAATGTAAAGCAGGGAGAGCTCTCCCGTCGACATAATAAAACCAGCTTAACAGGCAGCGGTATCTGTGTCGGCAGGAGAGCATCTCCAACTGACATAGCGATGTGCACATCAGCGTTTAAGCCGGCAAAATGTATGTCACTCGGGGGTGTTTTTTCACACTCATCTGGGAGGGCTGGTTTAGTGGAGAACAATGACACGCCAAGAGCCTGACACTGATGAGAAAGTTTTCATGCCATCGGGAGAGAAAAGCAGAGCATGGTGTGGAGCCAGCACTCGCAGCTTTTATACCTTCCCATCTAAGATCTGAGAGCGTCATCATCTTTTTTGCTCCCAGCAGCAGAGGGGTGAATCTGGGTCAGCTGTCTGCAGGGCCGGATTTCCAATTAGGCACAGTAGGGGCGCCTAAAAGTTAAAAGTGGCCTCCTGGCATGGGTTGGTGGCCGCCCAGCATGTGGGGCTGGAGCAGGGGGAGTGTCCGAGTCAGCCCGCATGGGGGCATTCTGAGCCATGGCCGGGAGGGGTGGCTGCTGCCGGTGCTGGGAGCGTCCCAGCTGCTTCCCAGTCTCGGCTGCCCCGCTGCCTCTGCCCTGTGCCTGGGAAGAACGGGGCATGGCGTGGCTGGCACCCCATTCACTTGCACGGGCAGAGCTGGAGCGTGGCTGCCACACTGGGCTGCGGGAGGGACGGAAGACACCCAGGGACTGCTCACCGTGGGGAGAGGTACAGTCCCCCTCCCTTGCAACTTGCCTAGGGCGGATGGGCTGCACCCTGGCTCGGGCTGGGACCGCCATGCATAGCAGAGGGTCTCGTGCCTTCCTGGGAAGGCTGTGCCCTGGCTGCCCCCGCTGCTCTGGGACTGCTCTGCCAGCAGAGAGGGGACTAGGAGTGGGCAACGCTGCTTTGAGGGGCTGCTGCAGGGAAGAAAGGGGCCAGTATATTGCGGCTGGCACGAATATGATACAATACGCAATAAGTTTCACGTTCATATTGCTGCAGGGTCAGGTGTATGCAAAGGGGGAGCTGAAGATGCTATTCATAAGGTGTAAATCTGGCCCTGGCTGTCTGAATTATGCCAGCCAGACTGATGTTGATACACTTTTCCCACAGCAAAATATTATTGCAACACTTACTATTTTGCCCTTCATACAAACATTTTAAAATGGCTCAGCTTTGAGACTTGGCCTGTTAATAGTGCTCCATCAGCCAGTGAGTTTGAAAAAAATATTGGGTAGATAATATTACTATATGCTCATGGAAAATCACTTCTGATCATGCTCATTAGATATTTTACAAGTAAAACAGATAATGCAATTTTAAAAAAATAGCTTTTTTAACATGGCAGTGTTCAACATCAGGAACAGAAGAAAGTTTTGGTTTTGTGAAAACTGCAGTTCTAGCAATTTCACACATTTTGCTGCATTCTGCAGTGTTGTGCAAAATCTAAGCTTTCATTTAAAATTTTTTGTTTGTTTGTTTGTTTTGCAGTTTCCATAGTAAAACCTTTTGTGTGTCATCAGGCATAGTTCTGCTACCCTGTTAAATCAAACCTGGGGAAAACTATCTCCAGACA
The DNA here is from genome assembly GCA_037349315.1 of Chelydra serpentina. Taxonomy (NCBI): domain Eukaryota; kingdom Metazoa; phylum Chordata; order Testudines; family Chelydridae; genus Chelydra; species Chelydra serpentina. The sequence goes on from JBAIAC010000018.1 coordinate 3,559,803, forward strand.
AACAATAGCCACAGCAAAGGTCTGAACTCTGCCCCGCTACAATCTATTCATTGCAGCAAGTTGTGAATTTCAAAACCTAATTGGAACAAGGGTTAACATTATTACTCAGGAGTGACTTCTTGCTCAGTTTTTACTTCCGTTTTTAAAAAGAAAGTTAAATTAAATTGATGGTAAGTATTTATCTTTTGGCAGTGGTCAAAGGCCAGGTACTATACAAACAGAAAACAGGTGAGCGCTGATTTGAAGGGTTTACCATCTAAAGGTGTTGGGGGAAACCTAGATTAATTACTTATTATACTGGACCCACCACCATGAGATCCAAGCACTGAAGGGTGCACAGTTAAAATGAATAATGTTAAGTTTTTCACAGACCACTTGAGAGACTTTGAACATTACATTTGTTTTCTATTTTTGTTTAATCCCGTGTTAGGTCAGTGTTTTTTCTTACAACTAAGAAGTTTTTATTTTCAGTCCAGGCAGTGATTCCTCCTGGTCAGGACAAAAATGAAAGTGACTGTAAATTCTTCCATACTGCAATTCTGAAACCTTCAGGTGCCATCATCTTTGGATTTCCCACCACTGGTAACAGTGTACTTGGCATTAGCATATTCTTCTTTCACATTTTAGCTTTATAGCGTCAGAAAAGGCCTTTCCAGCTACTAATTCCAATCAGTGCACATTCTTGAGCTTCACTGGAAACATACAAGGCTGCTGATGGACAGACTGAAATAGGTTCTCTTGCTTTACTAAAGACATACCAAGGATGGCCACCACTTCCCGCAGCTCCCATTGTCTGGGAACAGCGAACCGCTGCCACAGGGAGCTGAGGGGCTCCATGTCTGCGGGAGCTCTAAGTAAACAAAACGACAATGTATTAGATATTCAATTCAATAATTCCATAGAGTTTAAAATCATCAAATTTTGGTGTAGACCCATTTATAAGCTGACCCCCGCTCTTTGGTGCTTCACTTTTTTATCAAAATATGCTACTAGAAACAGAAGCCTTCTATTCATCCACATGATTGATGCAACAGAAATCACTGTAGTGAGAGCATCTCTCCACAGTGAACTTCAATGCTGTTCTGGGTGGATCACCTGTAGGATGTGGTAGTTAGTCTCCATGCCTTTTCAGTGTACTCAGATTGCCATCCAGGGTCCCAGTAATTGTGTTGTTTTCTGCATGAGCTGAAACCACTAATTTTTATGTAGCCCGCTGACTAGGAGTCAGATGATGACGACTTTTGGTCTTACCACAGGAATAAATTCAACCCAGTGATCTAATGCAGAAGTGAAAGGTTCCATATCTCTTTACCAGTCCCTTGAGCCAGTCAGACTCCAACTTTAGTATAGAATGGCATTTGTAGGCTTTATAGTACAGCATCACATGCTACCCCTTGATCTGTCTCAGAAGTCAGTCTTTGGGCCAGAGCATGACAGTGCGTGAAAACAGCACAGCCGATTATTGCAGACTTGATGCTTGTATCCTGCTAAGGTGAACAGTTAGTATATGGCTTCTTTCTGATAGCTGAGGGGAGGATCCATTTGGCACAACTAACATTTTCAACAAAGATTGAGTGGAGAGAGAAGAGACAGCAGTATTTACAGTAGGCAGAAAATGTAGGTCACACCTTGGTCAGGCTTTTCTATACAAGTCACTGCCTTAGGGAAGCTGAGTGCCACTTGTGGCATATGCCTTGAATTTAAATGAATATGCAAATGAGAAACTGCACAGAAAATCTTTGAGATGAAAGCTCCACAGTGTCACTTTTCAGTGTAATGATTTTAGAAGCCAAGAGAGAGTAGAATCAGCATTGTATATGAACTTCTTTACAACGGAGGGGTCAGATATAACTATGGTAGCCACAATGAGCTACTACTATAGTTATAAATTGCTTCAGCTTCTTTGTTGAAGAACATCATAAAGATATTCTATTGCAACCCATCTGTGATCATTATGGTAAGTACACAGAGCTGTGATGAGTGTGTACTTTGCCTCATGTACCTGTTATATTAGGTGGCATTGAAGCAGTTAAAATTGTCTCAGCATTTCCATTCTGCATGTATATCTTCAAGGATTTATAGCTGGTATTTAACAATTCTCCCAGGCAGAAATTTGGCATACAAGTAAGGCAGATGTTATAAATACTACAGTGCTAGTTGGAAGAAATGAAAATATCTAATTGTACGTTGTTGTACTTTGTCTCTTTACACACCAGTTACTGTTGTAATTATAAGTATGTAGTCTGTAGTTTTGCTTCTTATAAACAGCTCTAAATGTGAGACTCCCAAGTGAATAAAATGTCATTTGGTCTTGTGTATCTCCTTTGTCTATGCTCAGGTTATCAAAAAGCACTTTGTAAAAAATGAGTTAGGTCCTGCCAATACAGAGACTGACTGAACCAGCACAGCAGTGCAGTGATCGCTCACGTGCAGCCTTTGACACTGTACAATCTGTTAGGGTCTGACCCTGCGAAATGGTGAGCACTCTCAATGGCAACTGAGCATGCTCAGCACATGTCAGGATCCGGCTTTATTAAGCAAAACATGTTTCTCTGGAAATTTACAGTTCTCTGTGTTAAAATGGAGTTTGGTAAGTATGGGTATATTCAATATATTTCTACATTTATTGATAAAATGTTGGAAAATAGATCCTTTCCTCTTCCCCTAGTCATTGTTCCAAAATCCTGACAGCCATAGCTGTGGTAACAGATTGATGAATGAAGTATAAAATTGTAACCTAGAAAGTGGCCGATTCTTTGACGAAGTAAACAGTACAAATAAAGTTAACTGTCTGGCTTGTATGTATGTATTTATTTTATTTATTGCATTGTTTTTAAGCAACAAGAAGCTGAGGACACCGCCAAACTACTTTATAATGAATTTGGCTGTGAGTGACTTCCTGATGTCTGCTTCTCAGGCCCCCGTTTGCTTTATCAACAGTTTACACAAAGAGTGGATACTTGGCGAAATAGGTACTTTTCAATACTACTTCATATCTCCCTCTGCATGGGAACCTATCTTAGTCATCAGCTTGGGGTATGGAGGGAGCAGCACAAGACTCTTGAGGCACAAGCCAGAGTCTTGACATCATCAACCAACAGGACTGGCACAAAGTCACTGAATCCCTACCCTCTTGTGTTTTATAGGTTTGGTTCCTTCCCCTTCCAGTTCTTTGAATGAAAGGAATCAAACCTCTGGCATCAAGAGAAACACCATAGTGATCACATGACCACTTAACATGTAAGGCCAGTTACCATGCTTGATGATGGGTAGAATAATTAATAGGTAGCATCGTTTTGTGAAGCCATATATAGATTTTTTTTTTCTTGATTGACAGTGAATTATGTATGTATTTGTTTAGAAATGTATACCTGGTACCCAGTGCGAGGCCCCTGGGAGCATTCAATCAGTAAAGAGAATCACAGAATAAGAGAGCCAAGTGATGGCCTCAACTGCTTCTCTCTTCCCCAAAACAAGGAAACATGTAAGGTCTAAACTGTAGCTCCTTTGAAAATATTGCAAGCTCCGATTAAAGGCCTGATTCACAATTGCATTAGTCCTGTTTTTAGGCTGGCATAACTCCATTGATAGCAATAGAAATAAATCAGCATGAAACTGGAGTAGCACAGTGGTGAAGCAGGTCCTGAAACAACCTATTTGGTACCAGCAGAAGAGATTTATTCATTGGGCTCACAATATTGTTTGTGTCTCCCACTTTGCTATTTAGATATCGGTACAAATCCTGCCTGCCATGCTTACACAAGTCATCCCATGATCATAAATGGGACAATGTGCATGAGTGAGGCAAGAAGGATTTGGTCCATTAACTGCATGCTCCTGACATTGACATGATTACTTTTTGTGTCAATTGTGTCATTTTGAACTATGTGCTGTCTCTAGCATACCGTCATGTTTTTCTAGTGTACCATCATGTGTGATGACACGGTGTCACAGAAAATCCTAAGAAATGACTATTTGACACTGATTTCCAGGTCAGACTCTTCAAATTGCGACTTTGTCTGTCTTAGTCTATTAGCAAAATATACAAAGGAAAAATCATTCTGCCTCAAAGTGAAAATTGTAACGTAAAAGAACATTTTGTACCATATTTCATATGACCAGTGGCTGTTTTCTCCATCTAGGCTTTTAAATAGGCGTGGAGTCAAAAGCACCTCTGCATTTTTAATTCATATAAAACAAAGTTAGAGTTACAATGTTGGTGAATATTATTAGACCACTGCTGTTGGTGAGAGACAAGCTTTCCAGTTACACAGAGCTCTTCTTCAGGCCTGGGAAAGGTACTAGTGTGTCACCGCTAAATACAAGATGGAACGAATTGTTAGCATGAGTAGTTAACACATATTTCAAGGGACCATTAAAGGTGAAGTGCCAATTAACCCCTCTCCAGTCATATGGGGAAGGGGTTAGGGAAAGAGTCAGGGGTGGGGGATCATAGGTGCGGAACTAGAGGTGTGGAAGGTGCTGCAGCACCCCCAGGTTTTACGTGGGCTCCCACCCGGGGCTCCCAGTTGCTGCCCCCGGGGTCCCGGTTGCTGGCCTGGGGCTCTGCTCTTGGCCCCGCTCCCACTCCCGTCCCCAGCTGTGGCCCCATCTTTAGCCCCCTTACCCCTTTCTAGGTCACCCTCTCCCGGAGACACGGCCCTGCTCCCGGCCCCAGCTTGGAGTGTGGGGTGTGTGTGGAGGACAGGTAAGAGTGCTGGCTTTCAGCACCCCCACTATTAAAAGAGTTCCAGCATCACTGCGTGGGATTAAGTGGGTTACAGATTGTTGAAATGAGCCATAAATCCAGTGTCGGTGTTCAGTCCATGATTGTTCATGTCTAGCAGAGTTATGAATTTAAGCTCCCAGGCTCTTCTTCTGAAGGTGTGCGTGTTTCCTTTGAGGATGAGGGCTGTGAAGTCAGATACAGAGCAATCATTTTGTGAAAAGTGAAAGGTGATATGCGTTTTTTGTCTTTCATCATTTTCCTGTGTGAATTCATTGAAGAGCCTAGTGATTCTCATTTCACTCACAGAGTTGTTACTGGGGCATTTAGTGCATTGAATGAGGCACACCACATGTTGTGATAGGCATGTGTTGGACCCACGGATCTTGAAAGGTGTGTTGGGGGGGTGCTGATCATCATAGCAGTGAAGTGACAAAGGGTCCTGTGGCACCTTATAGACTAACAGAGGTATTGGAGCATAAGCTTTCGTGGGTGAATACCCACTTCATCGGATGCAAACAGATGTTCGTGTCTAGCAGAGTTATGAATTTAAGCTCCCAGGCTCTTCTTCTGAAGGTGTGCGTGTTTCCTTTGAGGATGAGGGCTGTGAAGTCAGATACAGAGCAATCATTTTGTGAAAAGTGAATGTTTGCATCCGATGAAGTGGGTATTCGCCCACGAAAGCTTATGCTCCAATACCTCTGTTAGTCTATAAGGTGCCACAGGACCCTTTGTCGCTTCTACAGATCCAGACTAACACGGCGACCCCTCGGATAGCAGTGAAGATAAGTCTCTAGCAGTGGTGCGCAGCCTGTGGCCTGCATGCGGCCCATCAGGGTAATCTGATTGCAGGCCGCGAGACGTTTTGATGGCGTTGACCGTCCGCAGGCCTGGCTCCCCCGCAGCTCCCAGTGGCCGTGGTTCACCATTCCCAGCCAATGGGAGCTGCAGGAAGCAGCGGGCGGCAAGGGAGCTTGCTTCTGATGGTGAGCTTGGAGAGGTTGTGGGGTTGTTTGAAGGCCTGAAGAGGGGGTTCATCCTGTTTTCTTTCACGATGTGGACCTCCTTGAGTGTGGGTTGTATTTGTTTTTGATACCCCATATGGGTTCCAGTGTGGGGTGACAGTCGGAGGGGTTTTATTTCTGTATTGAAGCAGGTTCTCTCAGGGTATTTGGGTGGCCCTTTCCCCCTAGACTGGAGAGGTGTTAACTGGCCACTTCACTTTGCATGGTCCTTTGAAATAGGTGTTAACTGCTTATGCTAAACAATCTGTTCCACCTGGTATTTATTATTTAGCAGTGACACTCTAGGTATGTCTACAGTGTAATTAAAAGCCCGTAGCTGGCCTGTGCCAGCTAATTGGGGATCGTGGGTCTCAGGCTGAAGGGCTGTTGAATTGCAGTGTAGAAGCTCAGGCTGGAGCCTGGTCTCTATGACCATGCAAGGTGGGAGTGTCCCAAAGCTTGGGGTGTAGCCCAAGCCCCAAATCTACACCACAGTTAAAGAGCCCCACTTCTCAAGTCCTGTGAGCCTGAATCAACTGGCTCATTGCAGCGTAGACTTACCCTCTGAGTAAGGTTTCCCAGACCTGAAGAAGAGTTCTGTGTAGCTCAAAAGCTTAGGTCTCTCACCAACAGAAGTCGGTCCAATAAAAGATATAACCTCACCCATCCTTTCTCTCTAATATCCTGGGATTAACACATCTGCAACAACACTGCATAAAACAATGTTCGTTTTTTGATGTATCCTTTTGTCTCTAGGAGACAAATGTCTGTTTCAGCAGAGTTAAGGTCATTATATTGGGCAGCATGCCAGGAAAATGTAACTTTAATTGTATTGGATTTTTGTTGAGGCAGTTTTCCGTTGACAAATGATTCTCAGTCATAGCCTGCAGTAGAGGGTGGGACATTTTTCCTGCTTACTTTTATATTAATTTTATATTTGCCCTATTAAACAAAAAATAAACTGCTCATGTAGGAAGGCTGTCTAAATTCCTCTGATGAGAGAAGTGTCTTGAGTCAAGAACAGCATGATCACAAATGGGAAGTTTATTGCATTAGGCTGTAAGAGAGAGTTCTACATTTGTTTAGAAAACTAAAAATCTTACGCTCCACTTTTCTGTTTAGGTTGTGACCTATATGCTTTTTGCGGGGCGCTCTTTGGAATAACCTCAATGATGACTTTATTAGCTATTTCCGTTGATCGATACCTTGTGATCACTAAGCCTCTGCAATCCATGCGGTGGACTTCCAAGAGACACACATCGCAGATCATTGTTATTGTCTGGCTCTACTCGCTGGGATGGAGCGTGGCTCCGCTTCTTGGGTGGAGTACGTTGTTTACTCTTTTGTGTGTGTGTTTGTACATTATGGCGCTTTTGCTTTGTTGGAGATGTGTAAAACGGCCCAGAGGCATTATTCTTGAGTGTATATATAGCTGATGCTTGAGGGGTTGCTATAGTATAGTATATCTGTGTCGATTGCAGTGCAGGTGTTCTTTTTTTCCAGGTGTACTCAAGCAGAACAAATCCCCCATTGGCATAATAGGTGTATCTCAGCACTTCTCAGGTCAGGAAGGGTAGGTACCTTCTCTCTTCAGCAGTAGTTGTCAGCACACTCTTACTTTCTCAGATAGTCATCTTTTATGTCAAGAGAATAAGGGACACATTATCAAAAGCCTGCCTTCCCTTCTGAGCTGGAAAACAAAGGCAGGAGTGACTAATGTCATGTAGATATCTGAGGTGAAGATGCAGCCTGGTAGATGGTTATCTACATTAAATAATAGTAACCATGCAAAATTGGGTGTGCAAAAAGGGAGGACACATTGAGGTAAGGCTGAGAATTAACTCCTAATATTTTTCTTCTTTCTGTACTGGCCTTATATAAATCAATTGAAGTGACTATCTCAGGAGGAGTAAAATATTAGTGTTCCCACTTTTAAAACAAGTAGCTTTGAAAGATAACATTGAAAAATAGTATGTCTTCCTATTCAATGAGAAAAATTTGTCATCTCCATTTCAGCCTGAACAGAGATTATGTAAAAATAATAATACAATATTTAAAGTCTTTTAAAGTCCTACTTCAAAGTCCACTGAAGAAAGGAGGACTCTTGTCTATTGACTTTAATGGTATTTGGATCAGGACCTTAAATTCCCCCTACGTTCTTGTCTTTGTTAATGAATCCATTCCCTGAGTATCTCAGTCTGGCTCCTAAACTTTTCCTTGGAAGTGTTTGACAATTCTAATCTTGTTTAGGAATTGTTGTGCTCCTAAGAATAGGCAAATCAGCACAACTGAGAAGTTGGAGTTCCATCCTGCACTGTGATCAGATCAGAAAATCTCCTCTTCACCCACCTGAAGAAGGAAATCCCTGGGTTTAGTCCAGCTCGTGTGATACCCAACACACGCAAAAGTGTAGGGCTTGACTAGCAGATGCAAATAGCCAGGTCGATGTCTTTTGAGCAGCCTGCAAAATGTATTCATAACTCCTTTAAATTGTACTAGAACTGAGTATTGTATTCAATGTTATACACAAGCATACATATATATGGGAGAGAAGTTATGGTCACATTTTGTAGATAAGACCATAACAGCCATACTGAGTCAGACCAATAGCCCATCTAACCCACTATCCTGTCTTTTGACAGTGGCCAATGCCAGTTGCTTCAGAGGGAACGTCCGAACAGGCAAATATTGACCCCTGTTGTCCACTCCCAGCTTCTGGCAATCAGAGACTAGGGACACCCAGAGCATCTTGGCTAATAGCCATTGATCAACCTATCCTCCATGAATTTATCAAATTATTTTTTAATCCCCATTATAGTTTTGCCCTTCACAACATCCCCTGGCAACAAATTCCACAGGATAACTGTGCATTGTGTGAAGAAGTTATTTCCTTCTGTTAGTTTTAAACCTGCTGCCTATTAATTTTATTTTGTTTTCTTAATTTTTCACTGAAAATGCTTTCCATTTTTGGAACAGACCTAATATTATCCTAAATTATTAATTTACTCTAAAGCCAGAAGCATTTTAGCCTTCTCGTTCCCTTCATCAGAATCTTATGAAGCCTGATTTAAACTCATGTTATTCCTTTCACTGCAAGTGAAGTTGCAATATAACAACTGCCAATAGCCTTTTTGTTTTAATATTAAGATAACACAATTCGATGCCTTGTTTTGCTGTTCTAGTTTTCTGTATTGATTTGTTTATTAACTAGCTTTATTTTAAAAGATAACAAATTAGGTTATCATTAGATATCCCAATAACCACATTTTTGTATCATCATTGCTGTCTTACAACTCTTCCGTTCAAAACTGAATTATCGTGAACATAGAATATGGCATATTTCCTGCAGTTGGGCTTTGAATTGAGCTACTCTGCAAAAGACATCTGCCTTCTAATCAATAGCTTTACAGCTGAGAATACTGTGTAGGCTTTAGCTCAGAATAAGGCTTTAGCATTGATATCTGGGGCAATTAATTCTTGTAATAGTTAAGTAATGATCTGCTTAATTGAAAGCCTTGAATATGTCAATAAAATAACACACAAAATTATTGCCTTTAATCAGGCTTGTAAATTTTATTCACTCATTTGCCTGTGGTAAAATTTTGCTAAGTCTTTAATCATAAGTGCCACGACAACAATAAAAATTGGGTCTGGGTCCCATTTACACTCAGAGGTTTGGCACTGAAATTTACACTCATGCCCAATTGTCAGGAAGTAAATCCTTACCCATGCGGTCTGTTAAGACGTGGAATAGTCTCACAGTGAAAGTTCCATCACCTGAGTCCTGTACAATTAAACTGGGCAAAGCAAGTAGAACAGTCCTGCACTGACAGGGTAATTGCAGTGTGACCTGGTAGAAAAGAACTATCTCTAATTCCTAATATGAGTTAAAACGATATTGTGGTTTCAGTAGAAAAAAATAAACCAGATCTTGCTGTTGCCACATCCGCTGACTTCCCAAAACACAGTTGTCATAGTCCAGCGGGGATATCTGCAACTTTGTTTTTCTGAGCATACCCCCTCTGTGTTACAAGCCTGTGTCGCCGCTTCTCAGGGTGGAGTCCCACTATTTTCCCCCTCTCAAAGTGGGAATGCAGCACCGTGTGTACCAATAGTGATTCCTTAGCAGACACGAATGGTTTGAGCCCTACAAGTGTTCCCTTCAGGAGTTGTGACCAGTGTTTGAACACAGTGACATATGAGATGGGATGTTCACCCCCACACAAGGCAGAGCAGGGTAAATTAGGTGAATTAACCTGATAGGCTGCACCTGAGGGAGACCTATGGTTTGAGAGGCTGATTGATGATGGAGCCCAGCCGAGAAGGAGCACGCAGGGCTGGTATAAAGCCAGGAAGCTGGCAGCAGAAAAGAGCTGCAGGGGAAGTAGACTGCGGTTTCCCTTTGGGAGAAGAGAGGTGTTTGGGGGGGTTACAGAGCTAAGTAGTCTGCAGTCAGTCCGTGGTCGGAGAGAGTGTGGGCTGGTTGACTCAGAGAGAGGGGAGTTAGAAGATGTAGGAAGGAGTCTAGGGAAAGATCAACAGGGTCTGGGAGAAAGTAGAACATGGTTGGCTAAACACAGTCCCTGGTCTGGAACCTAGGTTAGTGGGTGGGCTCAGGTTCCCCTACCAACCACTGGGAGAACTGGCACAGACTGGCCAGGGAAACAGAAGACTCTCTGGGATAGTCATGTGATCAGACTTTAAAACTCCACAAGGAGGCACTGTAGTGAAATGGCTGGGAGCGCCAAGCCATGACTTGCACGGGGCAGGAGCAGCAGGAACTGTTGGACCTGGAAAGAGCTAATCCCCCGAGTAGCCAGGAAGCGATACCATACTAGTGAGGGGACCCCATGACAACATAAAACAGCCTTTCCAAAGCAAAGCATAGTTTAATCTCAACAATAAGAACAAAGAATAACAAGAGTGAAGCATTTTTAAATTTAAAAACCTGTCTACGTGCATAACTGCCTTACCTAAAGCTTATGTATGCAGTGTTGTTGTAGCTGTGTTTATCACAGGATACGAGAGACACAAGGTGGGTGAGGTAATATCTTTTATGGGACCAACTTTTGTTGGCGAGAGAGACAAGCTGTCAAATTTACATGGAGTTCTTCAGGTCTCGGAAACTTAATCAGAAAGTCACAGACAAATAGAAGATGGAACAGATGGTTCAGCATAAGTAGTTAACACACATTTCATGGGACAAGCCAAGATAAAGCGACCCGTTAATACCTTTCCGGTAATATGGAGAAAAGGAAGTGGGGGAAGCATCTGGGGGTGATTACTGATAATGGGTTATAGATTGTTGTAATAAGCCATAAATCCAATGTGTCTATTCAATCTGTGATTTTTAGTGTCTAGCAAAATTATTAATTTAAGCTTCCAGGCTCGTCTTTTGAAAGTGCTGTGCCGGTTTCCTTTGAGAACAAGGACTGATAGGTCAGATACAGAGTGATCGCTTTGTGAGAAGTGTTCACCCACAGGTGATGTGGTGTTTTGTCTTTTATCATTTTCCTTTGAGTTCATCCAAGAGCGTAATGATTGTCTGGTTTCATTCTCATAGTTACTATAAGGGCATAGTGCTTAGGTAGGCCTAATTGTCTAGACTACCCCACATCTGGTACTGGGGTTCAGTCTGCTTCCCTGCAGTCTGTGTGTGTGTGTGTGTGTGTGTATCTCCCTCCAATAGGGACTGCGTTCCTTTATCCACCCCCAACATCCTTTGGCTTCGTCTACACTGCAGAGTTAGATTGACATGAGCTACCATACGTCCACCCAGCTCTGTAAGTTTCTACACTAAAATGTAGCTCCCACCGATGTAACTTACCCACTACACCGATTTAATAACTTCACCTCACCGAGAGACGTGGCGCTTAAATCAATGTAGTTAGGTTGCCTCTGTGTCAGTGTAGATGCTGCATTGCTTATGTCGACTGTGATTGCCTTTCAGAAACCATCCTCAATGCCCCACCCTGGTAGTTAAATCGGTGCAAACATTCCTGGTGAGGATGTGCACCCCAGACACCAGGGTAGTGTGGACGTGTAAAACTGATTCAATTACTGCAGTGGCTGTATGTCAACGTAACTTAGGTGGATTTAATTTTGAAGTGTAAACTTGCTCCTTGTCTCCCTGTGTCTCTTGACCCTGTTTAAACTGGTTTATGTGGCCCACTAGTTGCGAGTCAAGGATAGACTTCGAAGCAATTGCTTCTCTGCATGGCCTTTTAAGACGTATTGGTAAACGGGTTTCTGTCAGAAGTGTTTGACCACTTTCCTGCTTACATGCAGGTGAGTTGATGCCTGAATTACCTCCTTGAAATCACATAGCAAACAATACAATAAAAATCAAACACACAATATTCATAAAATATTATAGGCATCTCACACGTCCTTCACAGCAGTGACTGTGGCTTTATTAGAAGTGCAGTATATCAATATATCATTGCTCCCTGCACAGGAAGGAATACACTGATATGCTAGTGATGTTTCTCTAAAAACTTTTTAAACGAGTGCAGCTGACATCATCCACTGTTGTTCAGCTTTCCTAAGTGAAGAAATAGAAGTGGGTAATGAGTGATATTTTTTCTTTTTTGTTGTTGGTAGTGAAAGCTGGGCAGTGAGAACAAAAAACCTTAATATGTTGTTTCCCTTGACTTGTCTCTGGAAAGCAAAAACAGTACCGTTTTACCCTGATGGCGAGAATACTCTGTATTCTGTTAGCATTTGCATGCTAGCTATCTTATTATGCTAATTGAATTACTTTAATCTAGTGAAGAGGATTTTCTGATGCTAAAAGGGTCAGACAATGGAGAAATCTCATTTAACATGCAGTGAAGAAAAATTATATTGAGCATCTTCAAGCTATTTTCCTTTGCCTTCATTGATTTTTTTTTCTTCTAATTAGCATCTCTGCTTATATCCATTCCAGAGTTTGCACTCGCTCTCTAATCACCACAGCTCTGTTTTTTATATACAGCACTGTGTGTCTTATATTTACAGCTCATAATCAAGAAAAGGAGTTAGGTGGAGTAGTGGGTTTTACTGCATAGCCTGTTAGGATTGTTTCTTATTTATTAAGCAGCTTATTTATTAAGCAGTTTTGTGACAGTGTGCTTCACACTCTATAAGACACAGCGGTCCGTGCTTAGGCTGTGTCCTAAAGTGTTTAAAATCTAAGCCCTGGTCTACACTGGGGGTGGCGGGGGGGAATCGACCTAAGATACATCAACTTCAGCTACGCTATTCCCGTAGCTGAAGTTGCGTATCTTAGGTCGACTTACCTCGGCGTCTTCACGGCACGGGGTCGACTGCGCTGCCGCTTTCCCGTCGACTCCTCTTGCGTCTCTCGTGGCGCTGGAGTTCTGGAGTTGACGGGAGAACGATCGGGGATCGATTTATCACGTCTAGACTAGACACGATAAATCAACCCCCGATAGATCGATCACTACCCGTCAATCCGGCCGGTAGTGTAGACATACCCTAAGGCTCAATCCTTCAAGCTGATCTATGGCAGCAGCCCCTTGAGCCTGCAGGGAACTCTATTCCGGGTATGTATTCACAGCAGGTGATGGTATGATTGCAGCTCAAGTGCACACACTAGCTTCAATCTAGATAGCATAGGTAAAAAGAGCAGTGTTGACATGGTGGCAAGGAGCTAACAAGTAGAGTACATACCCAGGTTCCCTTGGTTGCTAGCCTGTGCTGAACCTCATGCTGCCACATCTGTTACCTGCGCCAGCTAGTTTAAAGATAACACACAAGTAGGCCTACCCATACTACAAGCACACATACATTTGCAGTATAGACAGACTCTCAGTGAGGCTCACCTTGAGCATAAGGTTCTGACTCCACGATTCAGCTTGAAAGACCAGGGCCTAAGCCCCTGTCTGTGCCAAGGAATCTGTATGAGCACATGGCTGCACCCGTACAGAGTCCCATAGAGCTCAGCAGAACTCCATGTGGAGTTAAGAGTCTACCTCTGCAGAGCTCAGGCCTTCCACGGAACTAAGGTGGAAGATCTGAGTGACTGGAAGGGAATGGTTAGGAAATGCTTATGCAGTCTTAACTACAGCAGTCACTGCTCCTCCTGCTCGACTACACACGTACATAGACCCAGAATTAATACAGTATCTTGGGTTGGATATTTACCATTTCACTGGTGCAAAGTACAATTGCAGTCATTTCAAGCCACCTGCAGGGGATTCCTCCAGCACAAGAGACTCCTCAGCTGACAAAAAGCTGCTGGTGCCAGTTTTGTGCTGTTCTCTCCCCCTCCACTCTCAGCATAGGCATGTGTCAGATGCGGGGAGCAGGAGTGGAGCACACACGTTGACCAATATAGGTTGCCCCAAATCCTACATTAGTGCCAGTAAAAGCCTTTTAGCGCACCACACCGTCATGCATTTTATATGCACATGTTGCAAGAAAGTGGCTTTAGAAATGCCTCAGAGGGGTTTTGAACATTTTATTGGGACTAGTTTTGGCATCTGTCTTGTGTAAAATGAGTCCAGTTTTAACCACCACACACCTATCCCACACACAGCCCCTCCCCCCTGCCTTTCCCTGAGGGTGGTTGCTGAGAGCCACCACAAATATCTCTTTGCAGAATCTCTGGTTTTCCTGTTGCCCCTCCATATCCAACCCACATCTTTTTAGGACATATCAATTTATAAAGTAGAGGTAGGGGAAGTAGCTTCTAGGATGAGACTTTGCTAAGATTCAGCCTGTATCAAATTTGCACAGGTAACATGAATCCCTTTAAATGAGAGACCGTCTCCAAGATAATTTAAAAAAACCCTCAATTACAGTGGTTTCAGCAGATGTGCCTTTAACACGTCTGCTGTTATTAAAGATTCTTAAACATGTCTGCTGAAAATTACCTTCCTGCAAGTAATTGAGAAATGGGGGGAGCAGTTGGATAGATTGTCTCTCCCCTAGCCAGTATTCAGAATGCCATCATGTACCACTTGGAGTACCTTTAAAAGGTTGCTCATGGAAGACTGACAGTTATGAACATAAGAACGGCCATACTGGGTCAGACCAAAGGTCCATCTAGCCCAGTATCCTGTCTTCCGACAGTGGCCAGTGCCAGGTGCTCCCGAGGGAATGAACAGAACAGGTAATCACCAAGTGATCCATCCCCGTCACCCATTCCCAGCTTCTGTCAAATAGAGGCTAGGGACAGCCATTGATGGACCTATCCTCCATGAATTTATCTAGTTCTTTTTTGAACCCTGTTATAGTCTTGGCCTTCACAACATCCTCTGGCAAAGAGTTCCACAGGTTGACTGTGAGTTGTGTGAAGAAATACTTCCTTTTGTTTGTTTTAAACCTGCTGCCTATTAATTTCATTTGGTGACTCCTAGTTCTTGTGTTATGAGAAGGAGTAAATAACACTTCCTTATTTACTTTCTCCATGCTGGTCATGATTTTATAGACCTCTATCATATCCCCCCAGTAGTCGTCTCTTTTCCAAGCTGAAAAGTCCCCATTTTATTAATCTCTCCTCATATGAAAGCCGGTCCATATCTCTAATCAGTTTTGTTGCTCTTTTCTGAACCTTTTCCAGTTCTAATGCATCATTTTTTGAGATGGGGCGATCATATCTCCATGCAGTATTCAAGATGTGGGCATACCATGGATGTATAGAGAGGCAGTATGATATTTTCTGTCTTATTATCTATCCCTTTCTTAATGATTCCCAACATTCTGTTCATTTTTTGACTGCTGCTACACTTTGAGTGGATGTTTTCAGAGAACTATCCACAATGACTCCAAGATCTTTCTTGAGTGGTAACAGCTAATTTAGACCCCATCATTTTATACATATAGTTGGGGATTATGTTTTCCAATGTGCATTACTTTGCACATTTTGTTGCCCAGTCACCCAGTTTTGTGAGATCCTTTTGTAGCTCTTCGCAGTCTGCCTGGGACTTAACTATCTTGAGTAGTTTTGTACCATCTGCAAATTTTGCCATCTCACTGTTTACCCCTTTATGAATATGTTGAATAGGACTGGTCCCCTGCGGGATACCACTCTTTACCTCTCTCCATTCTGAAAACTGACCATTTATTCCTTCCCTTTCTTTCCTGTCTTTTAACCAGTTACTAATCCATGAGAGGACCTTCCCTCTTATCCCCTGACAGCTTAATTTGCTTAAGAGCCTTTGGTGAGGGACCTTGTCAAAGGCTTTCTGAAAATCTAAGTAAACTATATCCAGTGGATCCCCCTTGTCCATATGCTTGTTGACACCCTCAACAATTTCTAGCAGTTTTCTTATCGTCTGTGCATGATGTAATTTTTTTTTAATGAGTTCAGACAGGTGGGAGACAAGATGCATGTCAACTTTGAAGCCTTGCTCTCCATATTCTAGAACTGGCTTGTACAATACAGCAGTTAAGTGATTATGCAGTACAGGATGGCCAGTGAGGGTCACACGTATAGTATTACCATTTGCTTGTTAACTGTCCAGTTCTTAGACCTTGACCAGTAATTGTACAAACTCTGTGTGTGTGTGTGTATATGTGTGTGTGTGTGTGTATAAATATATATATATATTTACTTTTCATGTTTCTTAGGTTCCTATGTGCCAGAAGGGTTGATGATATCTTGTACATGGGACTATGTAACCTATTCCCCAGCAAACAGAAGTTACACCATGATGTTATGTTGCTGTGTGTTTTTCATTCCCCTGGTTATAATATTCCATTGCTATTTATTCATGTTTCTGGCCATAAGAAGTACTGGCAGGTAAGCAGGCTAGCAAGAGTAGTTAAATCTCTTGTCTTCTTGCTGTAAAGCATACTTTAAAGCTCCTGGCTGAAAATCAAGCTGGGCGGTAGATATATTAATGATGCTGTTTACACTGAATCTGTATTCTCCTTTGATGTCCTACAGAATTACAATACAGAGAACTCCCTGCTTATATGTTCCAGACAGACAGTCGGGTTAGATAAATAGAAGCAGAAATGCCATTTTCTCATATTCAGCTATTTTTCATTTTCTTCAGTGTTTGGGTTCATCATCTAAGCCCCCGGGAGATTATAACAATGTATAAACCTGTTATACAGCAAAATGGGCATCACCTAATTTTGGCGCACTCCACAGACATTAAAGTCCTTATGCCTCAAGAGTTTCATTTATTGTAGACATTCCAGAGATTGCAGCTTTTACAGCTGAACTCAGGGAGATGAGATGGGCCATGGCGCACACATACCTATTCGTGCATGCATTTGACCAAATTTCATGCAAATATACAGGCAGGTACAAATTGTTTTGCACACCACTCTCAGCCTCTTCTTGTAAATATTTGAACTAAAAATGTGGCATGATCAGAGATCAAATAGGGAATTCTCTCTATTGTTTTTCCTCTCAATATGTACATATTACTCATTCAGGGCCTAATACAAATCCATTTGAAGTCCATCTTGATCTGAATGGGATCAAGCCCTGTTGCTCTGTTTCAGCAAAGTAACTAATAACATGCCTAACTTTAAACACATGTTTAACCCCTATGGACCTCAGTGAGACTTGAGCACATGGTTAAGAATTTGCTGAATAGGGATGGACTCGCATAGGTGCTTACAGTTAAGCACTTGCTTATGTGCTTTTCTGAATGGGGGCTTGTGAATGCTCTCTGCAATTGCAAATTTGATAACAAGGAATGGTAACTTGTCCTTAAAGCAATATCACTATGTATGAGCGTTCAGCACGGCTGCTGCAAGAACGGAATATGTATTCTACTTGCTAACACCGTGTCTTCTGCAGGCTTCTTCCACAATGCATCTATTTGTGTATTGTAATTTTATGGAAGCAGCTCTTCGCACTGCTGATTTGCACAGTGGCCTTCCTTTTTAAGTAAATCTTCACCGAAATGTGTTTGTTTTTATGCTAAATCCTGGCAGACCAGTTTACTATAAATTGCAGGATATTAGTTGATTTTGCTGGCATAAAACAGAGATGATGGTATCTGAAGAATCCCCACACAATAGCTGTGAGACTTTCTTCAGGTTGTATTAATGATTCCTTCAGAATATCTGCAGCTAAACCAGGATCTCCAAAAATTATCTCCAAGCAAAAAGAATGTCATCTCTCATTGACTCAAATACCACTGTCCGATGTATAAACCTGCAGGAGTGTAAAATAGCCCCCTTAAACATTACATGCCAGGTTCCCCAGTGCTCTGGCTTTGCAAAGTCGCCAGCATACAATAACATACTTGGCTCAGTGAGTTGGAATCTGCTGAGTTCATTTGATGATACCTCCTCAAGAGACAGGGAGGAGTCAGTGGAAGTGTGGTGGCGGCAAGGAGCGCTGCCCTTGTGAGGAGTGAATCCATGCGTAATACATGGAATCCCCAGAGATGAGATCAGCCCTGACAACAGCTCTGCTGTCTGGCCTCCCACCCAACCCTGGCAGCATGGCTTCTCAAGGAAATGAACTTCCATTGAGTAATTAATTCCCTTGTGCCTCTGGCACTGTCTCAGAGGGCAAGGAGTGGGATTTCCTGCTCATTCACTACTGGAGATCTGTCTGGTTCCAAAGAGACCATGCTACTCCCCAGCTGTGTCAGCCCCATCCCCGAGCACTGCAGAGCCCCATCTGGGCTGTTCTTGACAGGGCCGGCTCTAGGATTTTTGCCGCCCCAGGCAAAAACAAATTTGGCCGCCCCCCACCCCCCGTTTTTTTCTTACCCTGCCCCCGCTCAACTCCGCCCCTTCCCCAAATCCCCAGCCCTGCCTCCTCCCCCCAGGCTCTCAAGCCTAGGAAGGAGGGAGGGAGGGGGAGAAGCAGCGCGCGAATCAGCTGTTTCGCGCGCCGCAGCCACTCAAGATCTCCCCCTCCCTCCCAGGCTCTCAAGCCTAGGAGGGAGGGGGAGAAGCGGCGTGCGCGCTGCGGCCACTCAGGATCTCCCCCTCCAGCAGCGGTGCGCGAATCAGCTGTTTCGCGCGCCGTGGCGGCAGCGGAGGTGAGCTAGGGCGGCCGGGGCACATTTTTAGGGGTGGCATGGCTGGCGCCAGAATGCCGCCCCTAGAAACGTGCCGCCCCAAGCACCAGCTTGTTTTGCTGGTGCCTGGAGCCGGCCCTGGTTCTTGAGGACGAAGAGTGAGCATGTTGCTGAAGCAGTGTCTCTCTTCCTGCTTATTCCTCTTGGCTGTTTTGAGGCCATTTTGCATGTTTACTCCCCTTTGCAGGGTGTAGCAGAGTATAATATTTATCCTTAAGATATTATATAACTGAGTATATTTGGGCAGGGAAAGATGAAGAGTGTGCTCCATTTTATTTATTGCTGCTAATGCATTGTACATCTTGTACCAAACATTTTCTTACACTGGGTGACTTCCCTTCTTCTTCTTCTCACAGGGATGTTCAGAAGCTAGGGTCCTATGGTCGTAAATCCTACCTCTCACATTCCATGAAGAATGAATGGAAGCTGGCAAAAATTGCCTTTGTGGCCATCGTTGTGTTTGTCTTGTCTTGGTCTCCATATGCTTGTGTCACTATGATTGCATGGGCGGGGTAAGTAGAAATCTGGTGGCCCTTAGTCAAGATAAGTTGGTAATAAGGAGCAACTGATCTAGCCTGAAGCTGCCCTGAGATATTTCACAAAAATCTGACTACTCCTTGGATTGTAAATGAGATTTAACTATACTCAGTGTTGGCACCCATAAGGAGTGTATCTTCCTTTTATCGGGAGTTAAAATAGACACCTGATTAGAGGTGATATAGCATTCCTCAGGGTAGCCCTTTGGACAAAAGAGAACAAGATTAGCCAATGTCTACAGGCGAGTCGCATCTTAGGCGCATTTAACATGCGCGAATTCAGCTTTGCACGGTCTGCAAAACCAGAAAAAAAAAGAAAAATAACTATTTAAAAACTGAATCAGTACTGCGGGTGATTCCGTCCGCCATTCAACTCAATGGCATTTCACTATACGCGGTTTTTCGCTTTACACGTGAACCGCGGAACGGAACCCCCGCGTAAAATGAGACTTGCCTGTATTTCATTTCTTACATGAAACTTTGTGTGCTTTTTTTTTTTCTGAGCACAGATTTTTGTTTTCACTTCCTTCATGCTGCCTTATTTATGTGTGTATTCTGATTTTATGCAGAGTAATCCTAGGCATCACAGCAAATGATCACTCTCCTTATATCTGATCTCTCAAGAATCCCTCCCCCTCCCCTTCAAGACAGTGACTAGTAGAGAGAGAGAGAGAGAGTTAAGAGGCTTTTCCCCCGCAACTTTTTAAATTCAGAGCTCATGTCCTTCTCCCCTTCCCTGCTCTCCCCTGTAGGGGGACCTCCTCCCCTGCTGATGCACATTCAATTTCACTGATATTAGTAGGAGTTACATGATCAATGGACATTAGACTCCTCCTAGCAATTCGGAGCGTTTAAGGAAGAAACAGCTAAAGCTGATCTCAG
The DNA here is from genome assembly GCA_037349315.1 of Chelydra serpentina. Lineage (NCBI taxonomy): Eukaryota > Metazoa > Chordata > Testudines > Chelydridae > Chelydra > Chelydra serpentina. The sequence continues at coordinate 3,579,958 of JBAIAC010000018.1, forward strand.
CCCACTTCCCTCTTTTTCATGCTCTTCCCTTTCTTTTTGGACACTAGAATGTCCGTCTCCTTGAGGCTCTTTGGTGTGCAGAATGAAACTGATACTATGGGGTGGCAATATGAGATTTTCATTCTGAATCTGCTTTTGTTATTACCATTCCATATCTATCTTGTTCTCCACATGAATAATCTCTCCTCCTGCTTCTGACGAGCAGAGCAACAGAGGAAGTGATTGTGTGTGTTCTGGGTGCTTGTCATTCTTAGAAACAGAAAAGTCATTGGTTAATGGCCATTCAGCTTCTCCAAGTAAATGTAACCAGTATGGCACCAAATCATGGTGGTCTTAGTCTCAGCAAGGAATGCACTGAAACGAATTAACTTTTCATAGCTATTTGTTGTCAGAGGATCACCACACATAGTCAATCAAGAAAGAGTAGTATGTTTTGGTAATTTTGTTAACACACATCCATTAAATACCTTTGTGTTTTGTTTTTGTTTAATTTTAGCCATGGCAACACTCTAACTCCATATTCTAAATCTGTGCCAGCTATTATCGCCAAAGCTTCTGCAATCTACAATCCTATCATCTATGCAATAATTCACCCAAGATACAGGTACAGTAAACACATTACAGTTGTCTGTCAGTACACATACAAATGTATACATTAATAATAATTCCTTCTATTGAGGCACTTCACTGCAGGAGTAAGTGGGCACAGCCATTGAACTCAATAGCTCTGTGCCCCCTTTTGTCAGTGGTGTATATGGCCCAATAGCTGTAAAATGTGGGCCACAGGTAGGATAAATAAGTTATTGCAATTGCGCAATGTTCCTTAATTTTTTCTGTCCATGTGTGGAATGAATTTTGTTATGTGCACCAATATCAAGGTAATGTGCGGATGGCCCTGCCACCCTTCTGCGCCCCAGACCCTGCTCCCCTCCTGCACTCCCAACCCCTGCGCTATGTTCCCTACACTCCCCTGCTGTGCCCCTGACCCTGCTCCCCTCCTGCACTCCCAACCCCTGCGCTATGTTCCCTACACTCCCCTGCTGTGCCCCTAACCCTGCTCCCCTCCTGCACTCCCAACCCCTGCGCTATGTTCCCTACACTCCCCTGCTGTGCCCCAGACCCTGCTCCCCTCCTGCACTCCCAACCCCTGCGCTATGTTCCCTACACTCCCCTGCTGTGCCCCAGACCCTGCTCCCCTCCTGCACTCCCAACCCCTGCGCTATGTTCCCTACACTCCCCTGCTGTGCCCCAGACCCTGCTCCCCTCCTGCACTCCCAACCCCTGCGCTATGTTCCCTACACTCCCCTGCTGTGCCCCAGACCCTGCTCCCCTCCTGCACTCCCAACCCCTGCGCTATGTTCCCTACACTCCCCTGCTGTGCCCCTAACCCCGGCACTGTGCCCCCTTCACCCATAACCCTGCATCTCCTTCCTGCAGCCATGTGAGGAAGCTGACCTGGCTGCACAGCTGGAGCAGCTGGCATTGCTGCTCGCTCCCCCACTGGACTGCGGCTCTTCTGCCCCGCGCACCCCTAGGGGGCTGTGAGGGGGGGAGCAAGGAGCGACGTCAGGGTTCCCTGTGTCCAGATCACTTTGCCAGCCTGGGCTGAGAAAGGAGAGGGCAGGAGAGCAACAGCTGCTGATGCCTCACAGCACAGCCCAGGTGGGGAAAGTGACCTGGATGCAGGGAGCCCTGGTGGGGGGGGGGCGGGGTGTGTGAGAGAGAGAGAGAGTGTGTGTGTGTGTGTGTGTGTGTGTGTTGAGGGGAGTGTGTAACAGAGTATGTGTTTGTGAGAGAGTTTGTGTGTGTATTGAGGGGAGTGTGTAACTGTGTGTGTGTGTGTGTGTGTGTGTGTGTTGAGGGGAGTGTATGCACCTGAGTTAGGGTGACCAGACAGCAAATGTGAAAAATCAGGACAGGGGGTGGGGGATAATAGGAACCTATATAAGAAAAAGACCCAAAAATCGGGACTGTCCCTATAAAATCAGGACATCTGGTCACCCTACCTTGAGTGAGTATAAGAGCATGCTGTCTCTTTAAGAAAGCACCCAGGTGAGGAGCATGAAGGCTTGTTCAGACACAAGCAGCTGCCAGCAGCTCTGGACCCAGAGACGCAGTAGCACAGATAGATTCCCCCCGTTGTGTCACCCCAGCTCAGTGGCAACTGGGTACACAGGCCAGGGGAAGGGGACATCCCAACATCAGCCTTCCCCTCGCGCCACACACAGCACACAGGAGAAATGCTCCCAGTCCGGAGCAGCGTGGCCAGGGGTGGCTCTGGGGGAGCAACTGGGTAGGGGCGGGAAGGGGCAGGAGCAGCTGCACACAGCAGTGGAGCAGGGGGCAGAGTGGCACCCCTGCTCTGGAGAAGTCACCTGGTTCGGCTGCTCCTCCGTCAGCCCAACTGGCTCTCAGCAGGTCAGGTGGGACTCAGGCAAACCCTGCACACGGCGCCCTCTTTGACAGGCCACCCTGGGCCCCTGCCCGGCCCCGTGCGGCTGTAATAATCGAGTGTGCGGCACATGATGGCATGTTGTGCAGACATGCAGCTTAAAGAAAATACTGATTACAGGCCCCGGGGGTTGTGCTTATGACAAGTGAGAACTTTTCAGTCCCGAGTTAGTACTTCACACTGAATTTCCTTGGAAAATACGGGTATTATTTTGTTGTTGTATTTTTTAAAATAAATCTTATGTGGAGAATTGTCTGAATGGGGAAGGACTATTTGTGCTATGCCATCTTGCTTTTTGAAATCCCAGTATACCTAAGTGCAGCAAATCTGCTGTGTGGTTGGTGTGAATTGTTTCCCGATTTATTTCTTTGTCTCCTGTTTATTTCCTTGCTGGTTCCCTTCACAGCTGGTTTATGGGTTTCTGTACTGAAGCATTTGAATTCTGTTCTACCCACCACCTCTGACCTCAGTGAAACAGGGGTTGAGGGGGTAGAGTGACCGTCATCCATTCCCATAGAGGTGATAGTGAGGGGGGTAGGGCAAACGGAAGGATTTTACCGTGACGTGGATGGGGAAATCCATAAAATTAGGGTGAGACTAATTGGGGAGAGGAGCATGTGGGTTAGGATAGTACTTAGGAGTGGGTGGTGGGATGTGATAAATCTTAGGCAGACTTCCAATTGTACCACTAGATGGCAGTGTAAATTGTCTATAAGACCTTATTGTCAGTAGAGGGAGAAATTGCAACATTGTCTTATTTGGAGCTCTGATTTTTCCCACAGTTGGAAGCTGGGAAACCCAAATAGTTAATTACTTTGAATATCTGATATGTAGATATTAATTAATATTGGAAGAAAAGATTGATAGAAAAATGAAAGAGTATTTTTCTGAAAATGTTTGCCACTCCAAATAACATTTTGGCGATGCAAATTGTCTTGAGTTCCTGCTTAATTTCAGAAGACTGTCAAATGTCTTGAATGTACAGTAAAAATGTTTCTACCACTTGACATCTTAACTGGTGTTCACTAGAGGTGACTAGCCCTTCTGTGCTCATTGCTCTGCCTATGGGGACCAAGCTATTGAAAGCCTGGGGAAGAGAGAAATACACAGAGAGGGGATCTATCTCCTATAGGAAACATAACTATTAAAAATAAAGAGCTAGTGAAGAATCAAAAATTGCCAACATCTTTTTGAAGTGGCATCTGACCAGACTGCTTACAGGGGATATGTCAGATTTCCCTGTCTACTTTCAGAAGTCACCAGCCTCCAGTGGTTTGTGGAAAATAAGGGAAGTATAGTATGAAGCTGGAATTTCTGACCCAAAGTTATTTTTTTCCATGATTCCATTTTTATGTTTGTAAAGAGATAAATGATTGTTCCCTAAATGAGCACTATATTGTAGGAACTGCTTCTGAGAGTCTTGGTATATTGAGTAGAATTCCTGAACCAAAACATTATGTGGAAGGGTCTTTTCAAAAGTCTTTTCAGCATTGGCTTAATTTTATTCTCGTTGAAGTTGGTGGACATGTCCCATTTATTTAAATAGGAGCAAAGTTAGGCCACCACTGAGCACTTTTAAAAATCCCATCTCTTCTTTCCCATCATTATTTCCACGACTACTGACACCAGAAGTGTTCATGAAATCATTGTGAAAGCACTTTATGGGTCTGAGAATCATCTAGTCAGAGAGTAGAAGCATTATTATGTCATTTAGGAGAATGAATCATGCAGACCAAATAGAAAGTTACAAATAGCAAATAAGTAGGCACAATGAATAGTTTGCAAGTAGTCCATTGATGGAAATATATTTGCATATATCATTCCCCAATAAGTCTGACTAATGAGCAAATATTCCAAGATCAAAGTCTGTTTATGGCTAATTCACAAATGGTGAAATGGGTTGGATTAATCAAATCATCCATCCAACTCTAAATATCACAAAGATGAGACATTTTGTTCAGTTTTTGACTATGAACAAAACAAAACAATTTTGTCTTTGATCTTCTGACTTGAGTGAAACCAACTTTTCCCTTTTTGACTTTGATAGATTTGGATGGTACACATGAGTCAGAGAGTTCAGGAATGGTGAACTAAAGAGTTCACACACAGTTCAAAATGATAGTGTGATGCTCACAGTGCAGGACATTTCCTTGTGCTGAGAATTGCTGTTGGTAGTGAGATGAATTTAAAAAAGAAATCAAAGAAATGAAACTTGCCTATTTTACAATACATTTTTACTGTAAGCCAAAAAAGTGACTGCATATAATAGAGAAAATAGTGCTGACTCCAATTACAGTCATAGCAACATCAGGAATTTCTTTAATAATCACGGCATGTATGCTCTTTTTAGCCTTGCTGAGTCCCAGTAAATACTGTGGAAGTTCATTAGTTGGATGATCAGGTGTTTATTCCTGCTGAAAAGACAATATTTGAACACTGACTTACTCATTATTGGATTACCAGGAGTTCAATCAATTTGAAAAGATGATGTTGTATCCAGAATTATCTTGCTATTAAATCAGGATCTCAATATTACAACTGGTCCAAAAAATTCAAATTTTTGTCAGTTTTTTGTTTGAAGTGTCAATGGAAAGAAAACTAAATTTTTTTTTTGCAAAATGTTTTTCGTTTTTCAACCAGCTTCACTTGAGAAGTGAACAGCTACATTTCCTAATACATCTCATCATTTTTCTCTATGCCAGTACAATAAGCTATAGTATGACTTCAAAGAACTAGACTTGAAATTTGAATGTTCATTCCGATGGCCTGGAATAAACCATCTCTCCATGATAGAGATCATTGGAAATAACAATTTTTTAAAAACTGCTAAATATGGGGACAAACTCTACAGAAAGCTAAACAAATATTACTTAATAAAAAAAAAGTTTTGCATTCATTTCATTTTAGAATTATTGCTGCTACTTTCACTGTGATTTGGAGGGATTTTTTTTAGATGATTGATTCATTCATTCAAAACAAATGAATTTTTTTTTCCTTTTTGTGTTTGAGAGTCATCGTCAAGCAGAGCACAATGATCTCAAATGGATTTGTTCAAAATTATCCTTCAAATAACTTCCATGAAGAAGTTTTGGGCTATAGCTTATTCTCAAGTAGTTCTTTGTGAGTACTCTATGTGAAATTTGATTACTTTCCTTTATTTCAAATTTATACAGTAAAATCATCATCCAATAAGTACCCATCACAAGCTGCATCCATTTTAAATTTTAAAATGTAAAATATGAAAGCGCACTTCAAAATCTGTTAGCTTCAATGTCCCACTCTAATCACCTCCAGAAGACCAACATAATTATAAATCCTGTTCCTCAATCCACCTGTTCCTCACATGCCTCAGGAAAAAGCTTGGTTTTGCAGTGTGTCCTGATGGCAGTCTAAGGGCTAGTCTACACTTACCAGCTCTGTCGGACGCGTCGGATCGATCTGGGTTCGATTTTATCGCGTCTTCTCTAGACGCGATAAATCAAACCAGGAAGTGCTCCCCCGTCGACGCTGGTAATCCTGCTCCACGAACGGAGCAGGCAGAGTCGACGGGGGAGCCTGCGCGCCGCGGTGTGGACCAGGGGTGAGTACTTTGAAGTTCAAAATAAGATACTTCGACTTCAGGTACGTTATTTACATAGCTGAAGTTGCGTATCTTACTTCGAACTTCGGGGCTAGTGTAGACCAGCCCTAAGAGAGAAGAATGGCACAAGTGTTCTCCCAGGGAACCTGGTCCTAAGCCATTCAGGTCTTTTGAAGATTACAACAGACCTTAAATTCTTCCTGGAAATTCACAGGCAGCTAGTACAGTTCATGTAGCTCCAGTATTTAATAAACAGGTTGCCGCCAGCTTTAGTTACTGAATAATGCTGGGAGAGTGCATTACAACAATCTAGTCCCAGTGTGACAACGGCATGAATTATGGTAGCAAAGAAGCAGTTGCACTTCTCTTGCTAGCTGCATGCAGAAAACAGTACTCTTGGCCACAGGTCCTATCTGACAATTCAGCAGCAACCTGAGGTCCAAGAAAACATCTGAACCATGAACCTGTGTCACAGGTTCATGGTTCAGATGTTTTCTTGGACCCCATGGTTGCATTCCCTCACCTACCAATAAAACCGTTGCTAATTCTTCCAGTTTATTTCCTCCACACAATCGTCGTTACTTCTGTCTCACCTGGATTAAGGCCTCAATCCTGCAATGAGCTCCACGGGGCAGATTCACTCAGCCCTACTGAAGTCAGTGAGGGGCTCTGCAATTGCACAGGCAGGACTCGTTGCAAGAACAGAATCTAAGGCCAGGTCTACACTAGGGGCGGGGGTCGATGTAAGGTACGCAACTTCAGCTATGTGAATAACGTAGCTGAAGTCGACGTACCTCGCTCGACTTACCTCACTGTGAGGACGCCGCAATGTCGACTGCCGCCGCTCCCCCGTTGACTCCGCTTCCGCCTCTCGTCGGGGTGGATTTCCAGAGTTGAAAGAAGAGCGATCGGGGATCGATTTGTTGCATCTACACTAGACGTGAAAAATCGATCCCTGAAAGATCGATTGCTACCTGCCGAATTGGAGGGTAGTGTAGACCAGCCCAAAGACTCAGCCAGCTAGCACTCATTCAGGTCCAAATTTCCTGTGGACATTAAGGCATCCATTCCATTGTCCCGGCAAGGTCAGAAATGATGTAGACAAAGATCTGGGGGGGTCCTCAGACTGAATATGCTGCAGTCTGTCTTGGATTCCCAGATCATACGGTACATTTTTGTTCCTTATTCATGTGAGAGTATCTTTCAGAATCAGATTTCTGAGGCCTATGTGCACGTTTACAAATGTAATATTTTCTTCTTGAATATTGGAGTATTTGCTGAAAATTCACTATTTCCTCTCACATTCCTGCATGCAAAGCTGTTCACTGTTAAACTTACAGGAAGGAACCGAGCAATGGGAACAGGGGAGCAAACATAGTCAAACAAATTTGTTTACAAAGTTGAATTAATGTTCAAGCAATTTTTTGTTGTTGCCATATTCATCCAGCTCTAACATGTGCTTCTGGAGTTTAATATATGTCTTAGCGTCCTTCACTGATATCTGATTCACAAGTGCACAGAGCAGTAGTGATTGTCCATTGTATGTGTGGTTTGTCCTATCTTATTCCTCGTCTGTGTGCGTTTCTGTCTGTAGCAAGATTTGCTGGTATTTTGTTGATTGTGCAAGAATTAATCTGGAGTGATATGAGGTTGTAGATTTATTATACCAAGTAAAAAGGCATTGGGCCAGATTCTCTGCCCTTGACCCATCTGCTTTGCACAGCACAGGCAGCCTCGAGGAGCTGGCATCTTGTCATCGCTAACCAGCTGAGAATTCCCTCAAGGAAGAAACATCAGTTGGCTTCAAGTCAACGTGCCTGGCTCCTGTGCCAACTGACCACCCCATCACGGGGAATGGGGGTTGTTGGGCGAAGGACCAAAGGGCTCTGCCTAGTCTCATCTGCCAGTTTTCAACTGGCATATGGTCCCTTGTGGAGTGTAGCCAACTGGCATGGATTAGTGGCGCCCCCTAGGCTGCTCTAATTCATGCTGGGGCTGGGCCAGCACAGATCAGCCCCAAAACTCTGGGAGCCATAACTGTTACGTAAGGCCTGTCTACACGCTGCAGCAATTTGCATGAGAGGAGTGTGAATTCTGAAGCACGCCAGCGCGTTCCACACGAAGGGTACGGCTACACTGCAATAAAGATGGGCAGCAGGGCCGTAGTTGGCCTGGGTTAGCTAACGGGCTTATGGGGCTTGTGCTGATGGGCTACAAACTTGCAGTGTAGATGTTCGGGTTCAGGCGACATCCTGGGCTCTGAAACCTCATGAGGACACTGGGTTTCAGAACCCAGGCGCCAGTCTGAGCCCAAACATGTCACTGCAATTTTTAGTCCTGCAAGCCCAGGTAAATGGACATGGTCTCTGTCACTCGGGGCTACAGGCTTTTTATTGCAATGTACATGTACCCTAACTGGCCCCACACTACGCTAGCATGCTGGGGAACTTTTAGTTCGTGCCAGCAGGTCGGTACAGGCTTGTTCATGCACAACACATTGGTGCACTTTAGATTCACGCCCCTCTGGTGTCAGTGGCGGATTAGCCACTGGGCCAACGGGGCCCATGCCCAGGCACCCCTGCCAGTTGGAGGGCCCCAGAAAAATGGGCATGCCTGTGCCCTGACCTCCTCCGCCTGCCCGTCCACCCGATGCTCCTGCCGGGGGTCAGTGCACGGAGGCTCCACTCCCCAACAGGAGTGCTGGGCGGGCGGGGAAAGCCCCTGCACCCCAACCACATTTCCCCGGCAGGAGCGCCAGGGAAGGGGGGGTCACTTGCTCTGGCCCAGGGCCCCACGAATCCATAATCCGACTCTGTCTATTGTGCATTGCCATGCTGTGTAGACAGGCCCTTAGACTGCTACTAAACATTGTGCAGATTGTAAATGCTTGTAGATTGCAAGCATCTTTTTGTTCTGTGTTTGTACGTTGCCCAGCACAGTATGGTCCTGGTCTATGACTGAGGCTCCCAGACAATACCATGATACAAATAAATAACAACTGTCTTCCCAGTGCTGCGCCCCTTCTCCCAGGCACAGAACAGATCCCATCACAGGAGAGAATCTGACCCATTATGGTTAAATAGCTATGTACGTTTGCACTATTAATCCTTTATTTGCAATCAAATTAACAACTAATCATTTTTTTAAGTTGAACATATTACTAAAAATTCATTGTATTTTCAATTCTCAATACTCATCCATGCATCCTTGCAATGGGCCTTCTGGTTTAAAGCCTCTGAATCCACGTGATTTCTTTCCTTTTGTCTTGTTAACAGTTCACATTAGCCCTAAGAAGCTACTTCCAAGTAATCTGTAACCTTTACAAAACAAAACAAAAGCTATACTGAGATTACTAAAAGAGAGAGAACTTCTGTCACATCATTTTCCAAACAGTGCTGTTAGTATTTGTGGTGTTATGCAGCTTGTAACTTTTACAACTTTGTAACTTTCCTGTCCCCCTTCAGGAAAACCATTCACAGTGCTGTTCCCTGCTTGCGATTTTTCATACGGATATCAAAGAGCGATCTCTCATCAGGTTCTATAAATGAATCATCATTCAGGGCCTCTGTCTCCAGTCGTCGCTCCTTTGCCTCCAGGAACAAGAGTAGTTGTGTTTCATCAGTTTCCACTGGAGAAGCAGTAAGTCTTTCTTATTTCCATGGAGGAAATGGAGTATAAAACTTGCCTGTCTGAAACAAGTCAGGTCCCCAGTTAATTCTCTAAAAATGTATCCAAAGTCATACTTTTGCATCTGTTTCTGAAAGCCTTGGAAGGATAAAGTTGTTTCTGTATGGGAGATTAACTGCCTGTAGTTCAGGAATATTCGCGTTTGGTTCATTTATGTGACGTTTACCATACATTCCAATGAGGTTGTTTTGTAGAAGTGGAATCTTGGCTGTCATAGCAGCTGGTGCTCTGCCTGGGGTATAGCTGTGACAGCGCAGAGGGGTTTTATGTGGAAAAATCATACATTTTTGTAACATTAATGTGTGTATTTTTTTAGTTAAATTATGAAAATGGTGCACTCGGTCTTTTCACTCATTATCTGTCAGGTAAAATTCAATAGAGTCCAGGCCTTGTGGGCTTTATATCATAGGACCAGACCGAATAGTACTAAAAATAAAAAGTTCCCTTGGGGAATCTCACATCCCCCAGACTGACCTTTTACCATTCCCCCCAGCTCCTGAAAAGCCAGTCTCTCTTATGCATTGACACTGTGCCTATTAGGGCATTACTCAGCACATCAGTGGTCTGCATACGGGATGCACTCAGCCAGTGCCAGCCCTCTCTAGGGACCTACTGTATTCAGCTCTTTCACACTGCGCTGAACCAGCATCAGAAAGTTCACTCAGCTCAAACTATCATCTAGAACGTTTACAAAGATAATAATCATTGTGACAGGTTGAACTAAGAGTAAGTTAGGCTTTTACCCCTTGGCTGTCCTTTGGGCTGGAAGACAACAAGGAGGAGGAGTCTAGGCAAGGAGGAGGACTCACGGATGTGTAGTGTGTCACTTGCAAGCTACTTATTTCAGGGTACTGATATGAGAGTCAAAATAACATAACCAAGTAGCCAAATATCAAAAGAGAGGCTTTAAATCCTTCAGATAAGATAGATTTTGAAAAAAACAGTATGATCTAGGAAGTGAGTTGATGAACATCAACAAAACCAGGGACCATGACAAATCTGGCTTGAAGAGGATTCTTTTTCCCACAGGTTAGAACATAAATTATTCAAAAACTTGATCAAAAACTGTCCATTCTGTTTTATCAAGCCACCTGAATTGCTTCCTTCTGCTACGTGGCATTACTTCTCAGAAAGCAAATAAATACTGAACTTTTACACTTCGTTTCCCAGTTCACCAATTGATTTACAACAGTTTCAAGTTGTAAATGTCTAAATAGAGACTGGAAATATAGCACTTTATTTTCTACTTTATTCTCCAGTCCACCTTTAGGAATGTGAGATCCTGTTTCTCAGTGAACTGATCCCAGCACCAGAAAGATTTCTAAACAACTGTGTTGTAAACAGATGGTAAAATAAACATACATGAGTAAAAAAGACAGTACTCATTGGCAAATTGAAGAAATCCCAATCAAGGGTGCAGAGATGAACAAAACCTTTTGTTATAGATTTCTTGTCACCTATCAAAGGGAATTGCTCCCCTCCCATGCACACATTGAACTACTGTGTAACTTCATAAGCACTAACAGAAACGCTGTGTTTGGTTGCTGTGAATATAGCTAGCAAGATTAGCTCCAAGCATTGGAAGAAACCATTCCTCTGCACTTTCTAACACAGTCCAAATCCTCCTGTGTTTTACAAAATATGATCCTCTCCTCCCACATTCCAGCAGTCCTGAAAACCACTCAGAGTAGTCAAAATATTTGTTCATGGGAGCTCTAAACTAAATTGACTGACCACCATTTTGCATTCAAGCTAGGTCTATATTAATCCTTTGTAGATCCAAATATTTGACATTAAGTGCATCTTATGTTCTTTATTCTTTTTAAATCCATGATGGACACCAAGGTTTGATTCTGCAATTGAAAGCACAGACAGACTGCTGCGTCTGCTTAGAGCCCCAGTCAAGTCAAGTAGGGTTCTGTACTGCAAAACATTCTGCCCGTGGACAGTTAATTGCAAGATCAGGCCTTTAATTTGTAAACATCTTTTTTAAAAACTAAACACAGAAAAGAGAGTGAAATAATTTGTCTCTTCCCTTAAGAAAAGATCTGGTGGTAATACCACAGTCAAATAAACCTAGCTGTCATATTTTATATTATAGACCAGATTAAGATATGTGTGAAGCCCATTGCTTTTGCAACTCTTCCAGACAGACCATGCAGTTATTTTAATGGGACATCCAACAGAAATGAAAAATTCTGTCTTATGAAGTACTTTCAGTAGTACAATGAACTTAGATTGTAAACTCTTTGGGTCAGGGACTGTCTTTTTTTTTTTTTTCTGTACAGCACCTCGTACAATGGTTTCCTGGATCATGACTGGGGCTCCTACATGCTACCATAATACAAATAAATAATAATATGGCAAGAACCACAAGTGACATACACTAGTCCTGTCACTTAATGCGCTCTCAGAGGGCATTCAGATATCATGGTGACAGATATAATATAACAGAACACAACTAATTGTTAGTCGGCCAGCCCTACTTCATTGTAGAACTATACATTCAGTAATACATACGTGGTAACCTTTTCCCCTAGCTTTTAAATACGATATTTACTGCAAAATTTCTTTTTAATTAAAATGAATAACAGATGCTAAGTTACAATATTTTAAAACTTAAATTACATAGCATCACCAACCTGCAGTGTTTCTCCCGTTGCTATTTTGCAGGCTAAAAGTTGGATTTGATAGTATTCTACTAGAGTGACCAGATAGCAAGTGTGAAAAATCGCGGGAGGGGGGAGGTAATGAGAGTCTATATAAGAGAGAACCCCAAATGTCGGGACTGTCTATAAAATTGGGACATCTGGTCACCCTATATTCTACACCAGTTTGTCCTTGACACACAAGCTTTGCCTACACTAGTATTTTGGGCGGAACCTCCCAACATTATAGGTAGCAGGTTGTGGGGTGCCTGCTTTTGTAAACAGGGCATAGTCATTTTATCATTCTGTCATTTAGACCTGCCCTTAGCCAAACTAAGTTAGGAGTGTGTGCTGGGAACATTTCAGTCTTCTGAAAAATGAGGACAATAAAGTAGTAAAAACCTGTCCCCTCCTTACATTCGCAATCTGTCATGTGTAGCTGATTCCAGTGGCGTTGCACCAGTTGTCTGAAAAACGCTAGTGCAGACATAGCCACAGGAAACTACACACCTAAATCCACATGCACTGAACTGAGAATATCTGTACCCTTTGAGATTCTTGTGTGTGGTCAAAAAATCTTCCTGCTTCAGTGCTAAGGTAATGAAAATGTTTAGCGGGCATACAAAAAGTTTATCGTGTAAAAGCACTAACTGGTCTGGGTCAGGGCTACCTGAGAGAGTGCCTCACTGCAACAATTGCGGTTACTTCCAATGCTTTTACAATTGCTGAATGGAACAGAACTTTCCAGGAGTAGTATTGTCTGTCTGCAGAACACTATCCTCTGGGAACTTGCTCCTTCATATGGCCCTGATCTTAAAGTCTATAAGTCTATGCGACCCAGAGTTTTTCAGCCTTCAGGGCAAATTTTAAGGCTTCCCTGTTCAACCAGGCATTTAACTGATTGTCACTATGTTAGGATGACGGACCTTAACATGGTAGAAACACCGCAGCGATGGTCTATTGAACCATCTCTATGAATCACTCGTTTTCTGTTTTTGTGTTTATTGTGCAGTGCATGGCAACAGAAGCTGTTTTTAAAAAAAAAGTATCAGTAATTCTGTTACAATGTAAATAAAATGTGGAAACTTTTGCCCATTGAGCTAATTTACACTCACAGACCATTAAGTTCCTGACTATAGGGATGATACATTAAGGTATTGCTCATGCGGATGAGGTAATGTAATTGCCATGGGGGTTCTGTGGAAGCATTAAGATTACTCTCAGAAACCTAGGCTATTGTATAAAATATATGAAGCATTCTGACAGGAAAAGCAGGTACATTTTCTGATGTAAGATACATATCCAGCAAAGTCACTGGGACCACTCACATGCTTAGAGTTAAGCACATGCTTAAATGCTTTGCTAGATCAAGGCCTACGTCACTAGTTGTACATAGCACTTATGCAAGGGTGGCACTGGAAATGTGTTGTTTCTGGAGATGATAAAATAAGAGTTAAAAAAAAAGAAGGGAAGGTTTCTAACTCATTCCTTTTCCGCTCTCCTATGTATCCTCCTGTTCCTTTCACCTTTCCGTTTTCCTTGACTCTCATTTTCTCCTTTTATTTCCCTCTCAACAAGTTTTTTTTTACGGACGAGTAGATCAGTGGATGCTAAATGAGGTTCACTGTAGTCGTTCTATAGCACCTTACATGTCCTGACCTGAGCTGTTTCTTTTGTTCTGTTAGTCACCATTAATTTTCTGTAAACTCTGTTGAGTCATTTTTTTTGTTTTTAAAGTATTCTCCATTCTAGGCATGGGATAATGTTGTTTAATGGTGTCAGCCCTTGGCCTAACCTTTGCTTATAGGTCTCAAACAAAACTGCTGCTGTTGTAATGCAGTGCTGTGTTCATTTGACACTGCCAGAGGCAATTATTCTTTCAGTGACTGACAGGAAACATGGTTTTAAAATGCCAGTTCAGTGCAGCTGTGTAGATGCCCTTTGAAATAAAAGCTTAATCCAGTGGCTTTTGCATATTGCATGGTACCAGTTCATGGTGAAGTTTTGTAACACACTTGCCAATGCACAAGTTGGCAGCACCAAATAGGAAATGTAGCTGTTTCCACAAACAAATTCTCTTGTCTGAGTGTGTGCACGTTTCTAATGTAAATAAAATGGCATCTGTAGTTTTAATTATACAAGGAAGGAAAGACTATTCGTAGCTGAGGGAACTAAATAATCCAGTGATGTTCGTGCATTAGTTTCACACCTTCATGGACCTCATTTCAAATCCTAATGTAAGTGCATGTGAAAAAGTTTGGTCTCCACCTTTTGTCCGAATCACAAAATCAACATATAATTTGTCACGATTCACCATCTCTGCACAAGATAGGTCAAGAAATGGAATATTTTGGATTGTAGCAAATCAGGTCTGAGCTCCATTCCTAGTGAGGCATAGGAAAAATAAATGAAGTATCTGCCCATATTCCAGACTGTACTCTCTCTCTCTACTACTGGATATCTAATACTTGGGTGCCAAAAGCATCATTATACTACAGAGATCAAAGGCGAGTAACAAGTCTGGGTAAAAATGGATGCACTGTGTGTGTTACAAGCTCTGTGCTTCCAAAAAGACACAGCTCAGGAAAGCAGTAAGATTGAAAATCAAGAGTATGTGGAATAATTCTTGTTTAATGGGGGATTCATCGGGGCTGGGTATATGACCCATTTTAGAACACTCTCTTTGTCTACATGCAAAAACAACCTGCTTACCAGCAGATGAAAAAGAAAATTTAAAAAGCCAGAAAGAATATAATTGTTTGAAATAATTCTCACCCGGTGTTTAGGCTTGGAGTGACGTAGAGCTTGAGCCAATGGAACCAGTTCATAAGAAACTGCAACCTTCCAGAAGTAACTCTTTTTCATCGTGTCCGAGACAGGAGGAGAAGAGGGAACTGCTTCTGAAGGCCCACAGCTGCAATGCAATAACTGAAGAAAAGGTAAAAGAAGGACTTAATTGCTTCTTGTTTTTATTGTCTAATCTTTCTTTGGCAAGTCTTCTCTGGTTTACCCATTCAACCTTAAAGCTCGGGTGGATACATCCTGAAGACCTCACCCGTATTTGTGGTTTTGAAGGTTTCTCCCATCCCACCATTATAGGCCTCATAAATGTTTTAACTCTTTTCCCGGCTGCTTTGCCTTTGCTGGAAAAGCAGCCTACCATTCCAAAGCCAGATCAAATGCTGACTTGTAGCCCTGTTAGTGGGGATGAATTTAAGATCCTGACTGCTTCATCTCAACATGTTTATCTCTTCCAGCCCTGGTTGATCTCATCCTACTCCCAAATCTAAGGAACTCACCTCCATGTTGTGGCAGACTCCATTTGCTACAAAATCAGGGTTTCAAGACACATTCAAAAGTAGTGGAAGCCACTTTTTTTTTTTTTTGCACCCTCATTTTAGTATACATTAAAAAATATTTTATCTTTGTTGAGGGGGAAGAGGAGAGAGAAAATCCCATTTCTCCCTGAGAGTGGGAAAGTCTGGCAGCTTGCCCCCTTCTCTCACTGAAACTGGAGATGGTGAGTACTGAGTGCATTTCTTGTGGATGCAACAAAACTACAAACCAAACTGCTGCAGTTTGGTGTCATTTTCTCAGAAGTGTCACTTTTCCAGAGGTGGAACTTCGGAAGATGACCTCAAATCACCCCTGAATCAGCTCTTGCCAACACTTCAGTATCACTGGACTTCCAGATATAGTACTGCTGTGAATCACATGGAAAAATATGCCAGTGCTACACCTTCAGTAGACAAAGGCATAAGACTCTCAATACCCAACCTACTAATAGGTTGTCTAGTACTCCCAGGTTTGTAGGTACCCAGCTCTTCATGGTGGTACCTACGACATGTCTAACTGAATTAACAATACACCATAAGAAGTGTCACCTGAGTTAGTCACCTTTCTTTCCGTCTGCATCTCTGGTTCTTTTTCTAGAGACAGCATAGTTTTAGGGCTGGTCCACACTAACCCCCCGTGTCGAACTAAGATATGCAACTTCAGCTACGTTAATAACGTAGCTGAAGTTGAAGTATCTTAGTTGGATCTTCAAAGCACTTACAGTGGGTCCACACACGGCAGGCAGGCTCCCCCGTCGACAGCGCTTATGCCTCGCGGCGAGCAGGAGTACCGGTGTCGACGGCGTGCACTTCCGGGATCGATTTATCGTGTCTAGACAAGATGTGATAAATCGATCTCAGAAGATCGATTGCTTACCGCCGAACCCGGAGGTAAGTATAGACGTACCCTAAGTGAGAAGCTATCCTGGGAATCACGGCAAACTGGTCTCCCTACTCCTGAATGCATCCACTCACTCTTCCTTCAGAGGTGTCTTTCATGTCGCTTCTTCCACAAGGCCTGGAAAACCTTAGTCCTCCCCTTTATAAAGCGTTGACAAAGCAGGCAGTAGAAAATAATTTTTGAAAAAACCAATAAAACAGCAGAAGAATGATTGCGTCACTGACAAGTTCTTCGGTATTGTCAGTTCGTGCTTTTGGGTCCCATCTCTGCACTTCATCTATGTGCTATCTGTTTAGATTGCAAGTCCTCTGAGGCAGGGAGCTCCACTCTCCTCTATGAAAGCATCCACCATACCACTGCTGCTGTATAAATAATGGGCCTGATCCTCGTTCACATTTGTGGCCCCTGTATGCTGCTAAAGCAATGTAAAAGGGACTTAAAGTGAGTGTAAATGCAATTTGTTTCTACTTTAAGGCCCCTTTACACTGCTAGAATGGTGTAAAGGGGCATTAATGTAAATGGGAATCTGGCCCAATAAAACATTGCTGCTGGCTGGAGAGTAACATTAAGGCTTTGTGGAAGCTTGGGCAACGTAAATTAAATAATTTAGTGTGGTGTGATACCTCCTTCTGTTGACAGAATAATCCTCACTTCCTTTCATTCCAGGTAGTGCCACTGCAAAAGTCACATCAATCAGTTTCATCACTTTAAAACCAAAAAAAAAAAGACAATGATGACAGAGATCAAGTGCCACCACTTAGACCAGCGTTCTGTAGCCAGTATGATGAGCCAGTATGGACAATGAGTAGATCTGCCCCTCAGGTGTCAGTGAAGGGCCTATTGGGAGCAAGAGATTTGGTGTCAAATCCCACCTCTGTCATGCACCCTGGGCCACACCCTTACCTGTTGTGAATTGGCATATTTCCGCTTAAATCAATGGAGCTATTTTGATATACCACAGCTGAGGATTTGTCCCTCTGTGCCCAGACCTTCAGTTTGTTCCTGTCTCTTGGTGAGGAAGGCAGCTAGTGTTTTATATAGAGGTGCTATATGTAGGCCTTGGCTTTGGAAGCCATGGAAACAGTAGAGGCTCACACCCTCTGTGCAGGAGAAAGTAGGAAAAGGGCCTGACTGTGAAGTCTCCATCTAACCCTCAGTCACAGGGCTGGGTGCCTGAAATGTTCACTTCCTGCCGGAAGGAGTGGACCAAACTGGGTGACCTCACCTTGCTTCAGAGCTCCCTTGCTAAATCCATGTCTGGACATAACACCTCTTTTTCCCCACCCCTTCTTTCTTTTTTTCCCTACGAGAGAAGCGGAGGGGGAGGAAATCTGAGGTTTTCTTCATAGACATTTTGACCCACAGAAATTCATTATTTTAATGACTATAACTTGGCCACACTGTTCTCCACAAGAAGAATCAGAGGCTATGCTGATTTGTGTCCTCAAAGGATGGCTGTCAAGTAGTTTTGATAAGTAGCCCTTGATTGGGTTCTTGCACTCTATTGCTCTCAGTACTATTCACTAACATATGTGGTTTATAGCGCTGCAGATAGGCGCTTTCACAGTATTCACATTGAGTGTTCCAGGTGCAGGGTGTGAAGCTCTCTTTGTGCTGCTTACACACACATGCATATTTCAGTAGCTTCCAGCATGTATCCTCTTGTCAAGATCAATGAGAGCCCTTCAACATCAGGTCTTCTGGTTGCCCTACAAACACAAAGTTGACCTTTTAGGCATTTACTTTAGACGTTTAGATAGCATGACCAGTTTGTCTACAACAGATTTTGGTTGCAACACTTTAAACCTACTATTGATCTTGCTGTGAGTTGTAATCAGGTCAAGGATCATTTAGTCCATGTATTTATCAATATAGTAAAGTTTCTGAGGCAGAGAATCATCTCACTTTTCCTCTGCTCCACCTTAAAAAAACAACTGCCCATCCTGTCAAGCAGTAGCGTAGCCAGGTCCGGAGCACGGAGGAGTGGTGCTATAAAAAGGCGCCTCCCCGTCCCCCTGTACTCACCCCGGCGGTGCCTACCGGCGGTGATTTAAAGGGCCCGGGGCTCCAGCCGCTGCGGGGAGCCCCGGGCCCTTTAAAGCACTGCCGGAGCTCCGGCAGCGGGGCTCGGGCAGCGCTTTAAAAGGCCCACAGCTCCTGCAGCCGCGGGGAGCAGCGGGCCTTTTAAATCGCTGCCCGAGCCCGGCTCCGGAAGCGGGGCTCGGGCGGTGCCGCTTCGCTCAGAGGGGGAGCGGCTGCTCCCCCTGCTCCCCGCCTGGCTACGCTACTGCTCTCAAGATCTGGAAACTTATTGTATCCTAAGATATCTTCGTAAGTTGATTCAGATCAAGATTGCTTAATGCAGAATTGCTGGTGGGCTGCTGACATATAGCCAAGGTCAGAGTGTGGCAGTTAATTACCGCCCCAGAGGCTATGTCTCCCAGAGCTCCCAGAATGTTGGGAGAGTGTGCTTTCTGTGTTAGCACCTGGGAGTGATGACACTAATGGCCTATGGCAATGGACTGATGTGATTACACATCAAATCTAGAATGACACTAACACATGTGAGGGACAAGGGGGGTGAGGTAATATCTTTTATCGGACCGACTTCTGTCGGTGAAAGAGAGATGCTTTCGAGACCCATAGAGCTTTTCCTCAGGTTCAGGAAAGTGATGCATCATGTGACAGTGACTAAGCTATGTCGGTAGTGTGAAATGAGGCTCTAATCATAAAATGCAGATAGTTACGATGATCTCACAGGGCAGTCCCCATACCTGCTTTGCACACCTACGCTCCCAAAAGATAGCAATATCTACTGTACCTATATATCTGTAGCTTAAAAGGCAAATATTATTAGCTGAGATACAATGGGAATGGGCACTACAGAAATACCTCTGGCAGAGAAACGATAATGTATACTGAGTGTAGAAGACCTATGGGGTACTGAAGGTCCATATTTTAACACAAGTCCAAATGGTACTTTTTTAACAATTTCCCCTAGTCTTGGAAAGCCATGAGCCTTCAAAGACGAGGACTGATACAGTGCTGTCGTTCAGTAAGGTATCTTGCTGGCGCTAATGTCTTTGTTGTCACCCAGGGCTGGCTCTGGCTTTTTTGCTGCCCCAAACAAAAAAACCAAAAACAAACGTCCGGAGTGCCACCGAAGGGAAATAAAAAAAAGGAGGAGTGGAATTTGCCGCCATAAGATTGGCCTGAATGCCACCCCTTACAATGTGCCGCCCCAAGCTTGTGCTTCCTAAGATGGTGCCTAGAGCCAGCCCTGTTGTCACCCCATTAAACCATTCTTCTGTTCTCCCTGCTCTTTACATTCTTGTGAATCTGTCTGCAGGGGTTGAAATTAACAAGAATTCTGCTGTCCTAGCACTTTAAAGAGCAAGATCCCTGTTATTTATAACAAGCAGCCTGCTCACAGGAGCAAGGCAGGCCCACCAAGCTGGGAGATGGTGCGGTGTGCACACACACCATATTCACTGCAAACACAGGATGAATGGTTTATGCAGCTAGGGAGCTGGGGTTTTAATTCTCTAGCTCGCCCTGTTTGGAGGACTGGACTTTTCTTCTGTATCAGGGATCCTTCAAGTGTTTATTTAGGGAGTGTCATATTCTGGTTTTGTCCACTTTGAGTGTGTCCTTTTAAAATGACCATCACTGTAGCTGCATAAATCATTATAATTAAATTAAAATTATTAATTCCTGTCTATGGAATTGGAATATACTGTTATATTATAGCGTAAGTTATAGGCATCCAGTGTGATACCCAGAGGGAGGGAGAGATGGACCATAGCATCAAACCTGCCCTATTCCATTCCCACAAATGCACAATCTTTTGCTCAAACGTGAAATCTCTTACAATCAGGTTGTCATGATCTAAAAGCAGGAGCATCAACAGGTTGAGCTAAAGAACCTAGTTCATCAGCTCCGAGGCTTTAGCAGATTCAGAAAACCTCTTTGTACATAGTCCAGCCACTAGAAGGAGATAAAGATACACTTGGCCGTCATATTGCAGTGTACTAATGTTATGAGCTTGAGTACTATGGTTTATCGGTGTTAGAGAAATACCTCCAATAGAAGAAAGAAAGTTAATGTATGTTGAGAGGAGGAGACACTCAAGGTTAATAATATATAGATGTATATATTACCATAAATGTACAAGATGCTTTATAAAACAAAGAGCGAGACTTGTTCTCTTCCCTGAGCTCTATCAGTTTTCACAGAAATATCCAAAGGAGTGAAGTCTGCATTATATTTTTCTTTTTAATGTTGCTTCTCCTTGCCAGAGAGGGGCTTCTATCTTTCTTAAACCACTTCCTTTCTATCTCTCACTTATAATCACCATTGCAATTATTTTAGGAAAGCCAATAGTAATACTTCACGCTTTCCATGTTCAGAATGTTGTGAAAACATTTACTAACTAATCTTCACAGCATTCCTGTGAGGGATTGCCATAATTTTGGACATGGGAAAACTGAGGAAGAGGGGTTATGCAACATGTCTATGGTCACTGATGGAGTCATTGTCAGAGCCAGGTTTAAAACTCAGGAGTCCCTGGCTCTTAGTTATGAGAAAAAAAGGAAATAAAATAGGTTTTCAAAAGGACATTTTCTGTGTCTTTTTCTCTCCCTCCTGTTTCTTCAGATGAGCTTATTAAAGGATTTACATGTTCTCCCAAAAGAACACAAACTTGCTTTATTATTATTTACATTTTTTAAACCATTAGTGATGGTGGTGGTTGATTTTTATACTCCTGATGATGAGAGTCCGAGATAAACTAAAATGGTCATCAGGAAATTATAGATCGATCAGAAGGAATAGAAAGTGAAGTGCTTCTGAAGCCAAAGAAGTGGAATTATTTTTCTTTTCCCTAATTTTTGTTAAATATGGTACTATCTATATTACTTATGGTTACAGAGCCACCTACTGGGAGGACAAGGTACATGGGAAACATCTCAGGACATAGCTATTGCAATTGTTACTGTGGTTGTGACAGGGAAAACGGAATTTTAAGAAAATAGAGATACGAAGAATCAAACTGTTCTATATAAATATTTAATCTGAGATCCTTCTTTGTTCATTATACAGAAAAAAGGTTCCAGGATGTGACAGGCTTCATGCATTAAAATGTTTGAGAAATAACATTTAAAGCATGTATGAGGCATCTGATGCAGGATTGGAACTTTCTTAAGGGTGGGGGCAGAGGCTGTTCTAAAACCCTGAGAGTACGTCTACATGGCAATAAAAATCCCACAGCACCAAGTCCCAGAGCCTGAGGCTGCCGGTCTAAAAATAGCTGTGTCGACATTTAGGCTCAGACTGGAGCTCAGGCTCCGACGTCCTCCCCACCCACAGGGTCTCAAAGCCCAGGATCCAGCCTGAGTCTGAACATCTCCACTGCAATTTTTTAGCCCCATAGTCCAAGCCACATGCTCCAAAACTCAGTTGACCTGGTCCTGCTGGCCCTGTACACCAGCTCTTTTATTGCAGTATAGATGTAGCCTCAGATACTACAGTGATGAGAGCAGGATTAGCGCCTGTATCGAACAGAACGAATAGAAAATGTTGTGAAATAAACTCAGTTTTATTCTGGAGAGTGAGAACATGGAAGTTTCTACTTTCATCCCCAAAGAGTTTTGATGCAGCAGCATAATGCTGGGATGCCTGAAAAAACTCTCCCTTTTATATATAAACGTGTTCCTTGGAAGGTTGTTTTTTTTTAAACAGGAAGTCAGTCAGATCCTTAGCTGGTATAAATTGTCACAGCTCCAGTGGAAGACAGTGGAGTTGTACTGATTTGCAGCAGCTGAGGATTTAGCCCAGTAACCATAAAAACTTACAGCAGAATGGGTACAAGACAGTACCAAATTAGTAATGGATAAATAATGCTTTAATGTGTTTCAGAATGTGCTTCTCCATTGACCCTGGCATAAAATGGGATAATGTCCATTACCTACAAATTTTTGAAAATGTTTGACCAAATATGGTCACATGATACTGATTTTATTTTGGGGCAGTGGCTCAAATATTAATGGGGAAACAGCTCAAGAGAACTGGCACCTAAAATGTAATGGACTGGTACAAGAGATTTCAAACACTAGTTTCAGTGGGGCGAGGTAACCTACAATTGTTATGTGTGAAATGATGGTACTAAAGATTTAGTGTTGTTTTTACCCTAGGTTTTGCTCTCCTCCACCTACTTGCAGAAGCTGCTTGGGAAGTCAGTCCTACGGAATTCCCCTAAAGCACTTGTGACCAGTTCCTTAAAAGCAGCTTCTCTTCCCGTTGGTTTGAACAGCATCAGCAAAGGAAGAGGCTCAGATACCTCACAAAGGGAAACTCAAGAAACTCAAATAAACAGAGGCCTGGACTCCATCATTAGTACAGCAATCCCACGTATCATTGTTATTCCTACTTCTGAGATCAACCTTGTTGAAGGACAAGAAGAACATGAAAATGGACAGGAGGAAGAGACTGATTTATTCCACTTTCATGGCAAGAATAATTTGTTGGACATAGATGGGCTTAGCTCTTCCACAGATTTCCTTGAAGCATTTGAGAAGTTTCTGTCATAAGTGTAAAAAAGAAAACTTCTGGTCATTGTTTTCTTGGCTGCTTCTCCACATTATTATACCAAATAACTAAAGCCTTCTAGATTAAATCTTCAGACTTTTTGTGTATTCGTATTATAGTCACTAGGCAGTCTTTGAATCCATCTTTGTTCAGACCTCTTGAGACACAGAAACAGCCTTTTAGATGGTGCTGCTAAAATGAGCAGTGGAATATCTGGCAGCAAACTAGAATGGCGTATTTCAAGTCAACCTGCTGCTTCATGGTTTTTAACATAGATGGGTGGATGCCAGCAAAGAAATATCTAGCACCCAATGAATACTTCTCCTACTTGGGTGCCCAGGATGCAGTTTCATGATTCAGCGTCATTCCAAGTACTGTTATCTCTAGAAGGCAATAGTTCCTGGAATGTCATCACAGGATAAGCTACATAGTGACTACATACACCAAAATTTTTTGTTGACAGTATGGACTTCAGAAGTAGTACTGCCCAAAATTATGGCAGATAGTATAGCAGCACCCACTGAGTTGATTAGTAATGTGGACACCCTGTACCAGTCTCTCTTGCACGTCTCTATACAACCTCATCATCAGAAGCACCTACATCTTTTTGTCAAGTCTTTTTTTTTCTAGTAGGAAGTTTTCTGTTCTAGCTCGATGAATGGATCATTCAATACAAAAGTAATTATTTGTTTAGAAGATAAGGGTAAGAAAGAGAGGCTTGGATTTCAGCTGAGTGCTAGGACAGCCACCATGCCCATTCAGTGGATTACTGACATGATTAGAGGTGTTATACTGCCCCAGAAACAAACTGTAAAGGCATTTTACAGTATCTTGGGGTGCACAGTATTGTTTAAGCATGCATGGACTGTAATGACTCCTGTTCAAAGGGTGGATTCTCACAACTGGCTTGAAGACTCATTGGCGAAAATAAAACACCAACTACAAGAAAAGTTCAGTTTTCTTGTTGGTGGGACACAAAATGGGCGGTGGGGAGGGCAGCAGGTGTTAAGAGCTTTTTTTCCCCTCTCAGCTTCCAGTGAGAAGAAGAACAGGGATGCATAAACTTTACTGTGAGGGACCAATCTCCCAAAGTACCTCAGATGGACTTCCTACCCCAACCTGAAGAAGAGCTCTGTGTAGCTCGAGAGCGTGTCTCTCTCACCATCAGAAGTTGGTCCAATAAAAGATATTACCTCACTCACCTTGTCTTCCTATCCCAACTGTCATTTCCCAGCTGCCCCAGTGGGGATTGAGTATAGTAGCATAGGGCTATATCACTGTAAATGGGGGATTTACTGCAGGATGCCAGATCACATATTTACTTGTGGATAATGTTTCGTTTCATTCATCTTTGATTCATATTAGTTCCTTGTGTTCAAAATACCTTCCTTGCTTAGCATTTTGTTCCTTGTGGCTTTGTTTCTTTCCCCATTTGTTTTTTAAGCATATCCTCCAACTCTTTCTCATTCCCTCAGTCACACCCACAGGTGGGACACACAATGGACTAAATTCTGCTCTGTGTTATGTGGGTTTAATTCCACTGAAGAAAATAGTTACTGGTGAAACAGAACATAATTTGCTTAACAGACTTCAGGTCAAGCAAGTAGCTGACCCTCTGAATTTGTTTTCATAGTCTTCATAAAAATGGCCTGTTTTATTCCAGTGACTGCGTTGTACATTATACCGAGAGCATTTCCCTGTTCTGTGCATACATTAATAGCTTTTAAGAGCTAGCTCTTGATTTTCCTTTTTTCTCCTGATGTGGAAACCTTGGAGGCTTATCATTTTAAATAAAAAACAAGCCAAATCTAGTTTGCAACTGTGTTAACAGTAAGTTAACTAAAGTATAAACCACAACTGACAAATCAAGGTGGGGGCTGGAATGCATCCACAGTGGCATCATGTAGAATGATGGTAGGTGTCAGTAAGACATTTGAGACTTGATGGGATAGCCAAGGGAATTAGACAGGTCTCTCTAGCTTCTTTGGTGCATGTGGTCCTCTCACTGGACACCAGGGCTTTGGAGCTGTGCTCTGGCTCTGCTCCAGACAAAAACCTGCAGCTCCACTGCTCCAGCTCCGGGCTCCACTCCAAAGCCCTGCTGGACACACAGTGTTACCATGACTTAAAATAATGTTTAATGCTATAAAACTCTGTTATGAACTCTTGGGATACCTTATTATTATTAATTATTATTTGTATTACAGTAGTGTCAGGTTGCCCCAGTCAGGATCAGGGCCTCATAGTTCTAGGTGCTATACAAACACACATTAAAAGACAGCCCTTGCCCTCCACAGGTTACAATCTAAACAAACTTGGAAACTGTTTTAACAAGTTGCAAGTTATCATTAGAAAATAACCTCCTGAGGATGCTTTAAAATAACAAGACAATAATTAATTTTGAAGTTCATGGTAATTTGTTAGGAAGTACATTTGAAGTGCCCAATGACCATGACTCTTTCTCCACTTCCGCTCACCTGGAGCCAGCACTTTCTAGAGGTCATTCTAGAGTCTCCCTTCAACCAGAAAAGTGCTTAGAGATATACACAGTTGTGAGTGCTGTCTGTCTCTGGAGGTGATCCATTACCTACAGTAACTTTCTCTGCAATTCCATCCCTGAAAATACTTTATTGCTTCCATCATAGCTGCAGTTCAGACACACCTCAGATTCCCCTGAACTGGCTGGTGCATCACTGCTACAAAAGATTCCACGGTTCACCCCAGGAACTGAAGATTTCCAGCCAGTTGAACTGAAAACTCTGAAGTTTTCGTGGAGCTGATACTGGGATAAATAAAGGACCTGGTAGTTTGCTAAAATGAGTGAGGTGGAAGAGGGCAAGGCCAAAAAGGTCCAACCATTTAAAGTTTGGGGACACCAATCTGTAGTATCCACACTTTTCACCTTCTCTCTTTAGCCTTCCAAGCATTTTCCTCGTGGCTTCATGTTGTCCATCAGGATTGTCTTGTCACCTATCTATCCAGTGCCTGTCAGCAACTTTGTTTTCCCACCCAGTTCATTCTTTTTCCTGCAGGCATGTTAGAGCCAAATTCTGCCTTCAATTACACAGGTGCAGTTCCTGGTGATAGCATTTGGTGGCAGGAGGGACCTGGACACAGCACACCCAGTGCAGTTCTACTGCACAAGGAGGCACGCTGCTGAAGCCTGTGTAGAGTGCCCACATTCTCTGTATATCAAGGATCAGAGTTCTAGGTGAGGGAGTTTTGGAGCTGGGAATAGGGGAAAGGAGAGGAGCTAGGACTTATGGATCCACAATTACACAGATCCCGCAGACCATTTCTCCTTCCAGAAACCAGGGCAGTCAGAAGCAACTACAAAACCATCTCTGGGACTGGGGAAAAACATTCCTTCATTGAGAACGCCATGCACCTAGTACTCGGATGGAGGGCCTGAGGTTTGGGGCATAAATGTGTAATATAAATACCAATGAAATGCAGTGTGTGTGTGGAAGTGGGGAACAGTTGTAATCCTGTCCTGGTTTTCCCTTGTATCTTCTCTAGTTTGTTTCCCGAAACAATTTGACTATGCCTGTTGATTTTATTAGCATCATCTATGCAATCAATAACTTTATCTCCTTCAGTATTTAATAGCCTCCATTATTTCTATCCCCTGTCTCCATTCAACAAGTTTTGGAAGTATTCTCACCGACTCTCACATTGCTCCTTGGATTTTACATGCCCCATACCTACCACCCCTTACTGTCTTGATTCCTGACCATAACAAGAACCAATGCATTCAGTGTTACAAAGTATAAAAACGTGAGTGGGGCCAGATGCTGCTCTCAGGATTCAATGATGTTGTGCCAGATTTGAACTAATATGACTGAGAGCAGAATGTGGCCCATTGTTTTCATCAAGATAAAGAAATTGAGATGTAAAGCAATAATAAAATGATTCTTAAACATTCACACATCATATTGCCTTCTGCTGCTAGCTCACAAAGTGATTACAAAATGTGTTTTTGCATATATGGCAGCAATAGTAATATGTCTCAGAAAACACTGAGAGTAGCATTCTTAGAACCTAATAGGCTTGCAGCATTATGAACTGTAAAGTGATTTTTTGGATACCAGTGATCCCCTATAATACAAATGTAAACATCTATGTGAATATTTTTAACAAGCACCTCTTATGCTAAGAGAACACTTTCTCAATTCCTTTAAGAAGGCGCAATCCTGTGACTACTGAAATCAGTGCCAAGATTACTACTGACTTCAGTGGAACCTGGAGAGGGCCCAAAATGAGTTAATATTAATGGAGTCATAAAACATAGCTATATAATTAGTATGAAGTATCAGATCTTTTGACATCACTATGTAATATTTCAGGAGTATCAGTCAGAGTAACTATGTCTTAGTTTGCTTAAAATAATTCACAAGAAGAATTTTGTGTACTACTCTGTTTGCACTTTTGGATTAAGAGCAATGTACAAATGTACAGTATTGACTCAGTCTCCCACTTTTAGAAAAGCTATGTATTAGTTTGTGCAAATGGATTAAGGAGA
The DNA here is from genome assembly GCA_037349315.1 of Chelydra serpentina. Lineage (NCBI taxonomy): Eukaryota > Metazoa > Chordata > Testudines > Chelydridae > Chelydra > Chelydra serpentina. The sequence goes on from JBAIAC010000018.1 coordinate 3,607,668, forward strand.
GAAGTCCTAACCATGTTTAGTTTTTGGTTTGTTTGTTTTTTTTAAGGAATGGCTGGAGAGAGAGCACATTAAAGTAAAAGGGACAAATTTTTCAAATTTGGGCTCTAATCCCACCCACGCAGGTACACTAGTTAATTTTACTCATGTGAGGAGTCGCTTTGAAGTTGATGGGACCCCTCGCATGCACTCATTAGGTACATGCTGAAGTTTGTGAGAAGCTAAGGCCTTGGCATCTAAAGTTAGACATTTCAATAAGAGTAGCCTTATTTTCAGGGGTGCTGAACACTCAGCGCTCCCATTTCTGTGAAAACTGGTTTCTCAGCATGTCTGAAAATCAGACTATTTCTATTGAGTTCTTCAACTACAGACACCCAAGTTTGAGGAGTCTGACCAAAACCCATTAATAACTTTGGCAAACACTTTGATCTTAGTCCTGAATCTTACTAGTAATTAATTAGAAATTGTTTGTGATTTCTCTATTTAAAACAAATGTACCATGCGTGCATTTTTGCCAGTGGATTCATATGTAATGTAAGGTTTAGACTGCAGGTCTGTTAAACATTTCCTTTTCCTATGAATCAATGGGCTGCAGAAGGTAGACTTCAACCTGTTCTAGTTTAAAACAATAGTAAAATAAAGATTTGGAATAAGAAATAAGTCCTTATTTAAAATCTTTGAATGCTGACGTATTTTTCCCGCTGGTTCAGATGGGGCACTGGGCAGGGATTATATCATCGATTCCGTATCGTGGAAAGACCTGGAAAATCTGCAGTGTGTGTTCCCGAACCCCCTCATTTAAAGTGATACCAACATAAAAAAAAAACCTCAAAGACTACTGCCAGAGAGCTGTTTACATACTGTTGTTACAAGTGACATGTAACTGCAAGTGAAAAATACAGATTTTTTTCTCTCTTTTTCTGCTTGTTTAAGCATTTGCCAGCACGTTTTGCACAACCAGTTTCATAGTTTCTCCTGTATAAATAATTAGTTCTTCTGTTTGTGGTATGCTTTCACACAGAGGAGAGAGAACCTTTTTTAAAAAATAAGAAAACTGATTGTAACATCCTAAAATCTGGAAAGAGTATATAGGTGTAGAATATTAACTTTCTTTTAACTGTGGAGCATGTGAGGTGGCAGGGGGTGTTAATGAATCATGCTTCAAGTTGATAGTGTCCCTTTAATTCTTCAAATGCATGTGACAAACTACAGGGTGAAATCAGACATGGGAGCAGCAGCTGAATCTGCAGATGTCCCACATATGTGGTCAAACTCAAGCTGGCAGTGATTCATATTTTGCTGATAATTCATAGCCTGGTACTATACATAAATATCCCAGTATGCACTGAAAAATTATATGAGTGTAGTGTTTTTCCGGTGGGATGCTCATCCTTCCTGAATCTGTCTCATATTTTCAGTCATGCAAGGGTCCTGCTGCATTTCTGTCACTCCTTGTATAAAGTTTCTGTGTTACCCTCATGTCATTTTCTTGTTCGTTTTACAAACTCTATACTACACGGAAAATGTAAATCACATGCAAATCCATTTCTACATACACACCCCACTAATTCTTGCTAACAGTACACAAACAGTACAAGGATGGGGACATAATCCTTTACTATTTAAGGTAAAACAATCTCACCTTGTAAAATATGTCACAGAGAGAAAAAATGTAATCCTCTAATCTGATACAAAAATAGAAATTTTGTTCCAAAAATGTTTGCTGTTTATTGCTTATGTCTGAAATTTTTTTTTCTAATAATTTCAAAAGTCAGTTGTGCTTTTCCTGCTGGGTCCCCCTCCATCTACAACTAGCCTTCAAACGAAACTCATCACTCCCAGTCACCGAGCTGGCGAGAGTGCACCAAATATAGAAGTCAAAATAAGGACAAAACAGCAGCCGCTGCATCATCCTCCCCATCAACAGTGTTAGCGCTTCACAATAACGGTTGTGAGGCAAGCTTGGTCAAATATGGCTAAAAGGTTCTGCTTCCATCCATTCTTCCATGTAGAGATGGTCCTATGGAGCAATCCTGTCCTAAAAATTGGTGACAAAATGTTGACGTGGAGGAATTATGACACTGTCACAGCTAATTGACAATGATCATTGTAGAACTTCAGCCACAATTTGGCTTGCCCTGCTCCAGAGCATGGAAATATCTCCAGTTAAAGCATGTACCTAGGAATCTATTTGAACAAGATGCATTGGGACCTCCAGAACTTCTGTTGTTTGGAGGAAACTTCCAGGATTTTCTCAGCCCTTGGTATCCTTTTACAATTTTTTGGCCCAAAACCTTGGCCGAAGATTGATAATTTGAAAGTTGCTTAGAATAGACATTTGGATACACAACTATTTGCGACCCACTGGAAAACAATTGTATCTAATCCTTAAAAAACAACAATAGACCTGAGTCTACAACTTATTCACCAAAAACTTTCCCCAGTACTCTGGTCCCCACATAGGCTATTGGTTATGGGCCACATAAATGTGCACGGCTGTTGAAAATGTAACTCCTTTGGTGCTGCATGAGCTCATATGTTTTGGGAATGATCCTTCATCAAGACTTCTGGTGCAAAGTGGGTTAAAGGACCAATTTGATATTAGATACTAAACTGGAGCCCTTCTTCTTACATTTAATTCTTGGATATATTCCTGATACCTGGGGATTAGCTAGTAACAAGGCTAGTTAGCTAGTAACATCAGTGATGTGTCTGACCTCACAGCTAACAAATGACTGGCATTCTGCAGAAAGGGAATTCAGAGCAATTTGGGCTGACTTTTTAGAGGTCTGTAATTAACAGAGACCCTGAAGAGAGATATGTCACTTCCCCTCCCCTTCCATTAGCCTAACCCTCTTTATTTCCTTTGTGTATTATGAGGAATCAGATATTTTGGTATATTGTATTTGGAAAAATTAATTTTAAAAAGTATAAATAATAAGAATGTTAGCCCTTTACCTCTGTGCCTGAGAGCATGCTTAGTAAATTAAGATTGTTCAAAGGTTTGAGCAGTAAGCTGCTAATAAGCTCTACTACACATATGAAAATAGTGGTTTTCAGAGATGTATAGCTGAGCTAACTGGGTGGATTTTAATGGGAACAGCAAAATGCACCTCCCTGAGGTATCCCCCTTCCAAATTTCAAGTTCCTGCTCCAAAGCATGGAAATGCTTCAAAGAAACAGCTGGAAATATTTAACAGCACTACTAATTTTCTATTAGCAGTGTTTTCAGAAACAGCCAAACCCTATTTTCTGAAATTTACAAATAAAAAAAAATCAGCCTTGGGCTGACAGCAGTGTGGAAAATGTCAGAGGGAATGGTTAAAGTTTGATAAATCTCTAAGCAACCAAAAACAGGAGTCTATAATGGAAAGTGTTAGGCAACCTTAATTGTAGGTGTTGAGGGTGACTCCACCTATAATGAGAGAATTGAACACTAGGCATTCTGTTTGAAGATTCAAGTGTGATAAAATTTCTTGTGGTTTCTGAATTAATTTATATCGAGTTATCTGATCAGTTGACTCTGAATGTATAAAGGAAGCTTCTTGATTCTGTTTGATACCTATCATAGTTTAATTTTCAAAGTGGTGAAGATCCCTGCCACAGAATGTGCTGATTACAAACTAATTTTCCCTTTAAATTCTGACATTGAAATCCTTTCTAAAATGCTCCAACTTCCCTTATAAATTAGACTGAGAGGGATTAATGAAAGGGACATCAATCAGTGGATAATCTTAGATAGTTTTGAGCTGAGTGAGTTATTGGGAGTTTCAAATACTTTGGGGGGGGGGGGGTTGAGCCTAAATTAGTGGTTGAGTAAAACAATATGCAGATGTTCTACCATCTGATCTAATAGGATGTAGTGAATTTCTTTCTTAATAAGAAGCACACATCAAACATCTCCAGATTGTAAGGCCCAGATACACAAAGGTATTTAGATACCAAATTCCCATTGATTTCAATGGGAGTTTGGTGTCTAAATACCTTTGAGGATCTGGAGCCTAACTTCCAGAGATCGTTGGAGAATGGACAGAAGCTCTGTCATTCTTCCCTCGTGGTAATTTTATGGAAATGAGTTTGAACATCACCCTTAAAATGGAGTTCTCTTCATGAAGAGAATTCCCCTAATGCAATGTCTTTTGTAAGGTGGAGAGGGTTCGGCTGCAGCTGATTCTGAAGACTCACCTCATCTTCTACTTTTATGTGTGTCTGCCTCTTGCCCACAGGCACTATCTGTAAACCACATGCACATTACTAGGTAGGACAGTATTTCTCATGCCACAAAGGCTTCTCAAGGCTGCAAAATAAAACAACTGCATTGTCTATTAATTGTCTTTCTCCTTGAGGCTTATACTCCTAGGCCTCACTAGCTTTGGGTGATGATCTATTAGGCCAAGGCAGTTAGGCAAGCAGAGGGTGGTACTCGATTGTTTCATTATACTGCCCACTCTGGGAGTGGCTGGGGTGATTCTTTAAGATGCTCTGGCATGTGTCCCTTCTGGCACAGGCTGCTTCCTCAGGGAGCCATTGTTTTTATGCTGGGCTGGATTTATTTTCTTGCATGATTATTTTTTCCTGGCACAGCTTCTAAGCACTGTTTTGAAGGTGTTGTGCAGACCGTCTTTCATAGTTTGGTGGTAATAGCACATTCTGGTGGTGTTGATATAATGATGTATTTCTTGTTGGGTGAAGTTTACAGGCCACATTGTTCCTATCAGGCCAGGATAGCAATTGAGGTAGTAGGATATCCAGATAAGAAACTTCCACAGGCCTTTCTCACCCCTCCCTCCACCCCTTTTTGATGGTAGTGGCATTTCCAAACTGTACTGAAAGAGAAGGGTTCAGGCCACAAAATGTGGACGCAAATTTTGAACACCTCATAGTTGAGTCGGAGGAAAAGGGGTGCGTAGGTTGAATCTAGTGAGACTAAAAAAGCAGAGTTAAAACAAAAAAGACGCTTTTAGTTTTATTCTGTTTTAGAACCATCAGGGAACATGTTTTCATGCTGTTCCCTGCAACGACGTGGGCTAGAAACATCCTGTTATTGAAATTAAAGCTGAAATTTTCACATTATCACCCGACTCTAGGAGTTGAAGCTTTAAGAAAACCAACCAAAAGACACATAATAAAGTTGCAAGAATTGGCAACTCTGTAGGTTACTTGGGAAACTTTGTGAATTTAACCATGCAGAGTTCCTGGGTACAGGGGCGGCTGGTTTGTATAATTTTTGGTGGTGCCAGAACAGGTCCAAGTCTTCCCCCAGCACACACACCTGCCTAAGGCTCTGGGAGGGCATTTGGGTGCTGGCTCTGGGATGGGGAAGCAGGTTGGGGTGCAGGAGGGAGAGTGTGGGGCAGGCTCTGGGAGGGAGTTAGGGTATGGGCTCTAGGCTGGGACAGGGGGTTGGGGTGTGGGAGGGAGTTAGGTGCAGGGTGTGGGCTCTGGGCTGGGGCAGGGGGTTGGGGTGCAGAGGGAGTGTGGGGAGTAGGCTCTGGGAGGGAGTTAGGGTGCAGGCTCTGGGATGGGGTTGGGGTGCGGGAGGGCAGGCTTTGGGAGGGAGTTTAGGTGTGGGGTCTGGGCTGCAACCAATGGGAACTGCGGGGGTGGTGCCTGTAGGCAGCGGTGCATGGAGACCCCTTCGGCCCCCTGCCTAGGCGTCGCCACCAGAGGGGGGTGTGGGTCGCTTTCGGGATGTGAAGGGCAACAACAAGGGCTTTTACAGGTATGCTAGCAACAAGGAGGTGGTCAGGGAAAGTGGGGGACCCTTACTGAATGGCGGAGGCAACCTAGTGACAGACGATGTGGAAAAAGCTGAAGCCCTAAATGCTTTTTTTGCCTCAGTCTTCACAGACAAGGTCAGCTCCCAGACTGCTGCCATATTTGCTATTCTTTCTGCACATCGGGATAGTTTGTTCCTGCACCATCAATAAGGCTTTTAAAAAATACAGTCAGCTCTCTTGGACTCCTTTCCCCCTCATATTAGCCGCCCAGGGGATCCTGCCCATCAGTTCCCCGAGGGAGTCAAAGTCTGCTTTTCTGAAGTCCAGGGTCCGTATTCTGCTGGTCTCCTTTCTTCTAAATGGAGCTAGAGCATTCAGAAAAAGGGCAGAGATTTACGCGAAGGGGCATCCACCCCAGTGCTGCATTCTTATTTTTCCTTCCCTCCTGACAGTAAGGTTCTCTGACCTTGGAGGTTCAAAGCCCATCCCGGTCCGTCCTTCCATCCCTGAGAGCCAGAAGTGCAGAAGTTAAAATTGATTTTTATAGTTATTAACATGGGCAATTCTGCTGGTGTGGCAGAGGGGGCTGGTATGTAGAGTAGCAATCCCCTGGCTCTAGCCATGCTCTCCTGGCTCCAGCCATGCTCTCCTTCCCCCAAGCCATCCCCCCACAAAACCTGCAGCGCCCCAAAGGTGCCGTGTGTACAAAAGACCTTCAGCAGGATGTCAGAAAGATGGATGAAGTGGGCTTCTCTGTCTCCTCGCTGTGTATGAGTCTATTCTCCCTATAATGTTTAATAAACAATTAGGAGGCTGGTTCAGTATTGCTGAGTGCAAGATTCCCAAACCACAAGTCAGGCCCCCACAATCATGAGACTCGCTTAAAATCCTGGTATTGTAAGAACAATAGATTTGGGGTCATTCTGCTTTTGAACCCATAGTGTTCATGTTTTCAGACTCTGTATCCATAAGGGATACAGAGTCTGAATTTTTTTCTGAAAATATTCTCCTGTAAGAACCCAGCTCCGGGCATTGGAGCTTTAAGTAAAACACCGTATATCATGGGACTTGTGATAAAAGCATGGTAGTTGGCAAAACCTCAGTTCAGACAAGAAAGAAGGCCTGACTCTCTTCAGCTGTATAAACATACAGCTCGATGTGCAGTCACTCCCACATTTAAAACATGCTACCTCTCCTTACAATCCCCTCTATGCAACAAAGGCGAGAAAGCAAAGGGAAGTGTCTTTGAGTATCTGAATAGAGAACAGAGGTGGACACATTCACAGATTCTAAAACGTAAGTTCTGATATTTACAAGAGAAACTTGGGCAGGAAACATTCAAGTTATCAGATTTTAACCAAGGTAGAATTAATATCAAAAATTCGATTATTTTCTACCTAAAGCAGTTTAATTAAATTGCAAAGGAAATACCTATTTGTTCCGTAGCTTAGCTAGATAATTACAAGGAAATACATATTTGCGGAGGGTAAGATTGTCCTTGGCAAACTGTCTTATGCTGCATATATTCAGGCATTATCACTGATTCTACAAAGAGTAGTCAGTAATAAACCTGTCTGTATTGCAGATGTTCCTGACTGGAATATAAGGAATTAGTCACGTCTACTTAATATTTTAATGCTACTAACAGGTAAAAGTCAAACGAGCAGTATATTAGCTTGTTGTGGCTTGCAGGACATATTCACATAAAATAAACTCAGATCTCTTTAAAAGGAGAGCTGCCCTAATCATTTATAATAATCGTTCAGCTAGTTATGGTGAATAAATATTTATTAGATATACAAAAGTTGCCACTAAAAGGTGAACACTTACCAAGAGTCCACAGTACCTGAGATTTATTTATAGTCTTTCATAAGGGGTTCATTATCATAGCATACAAGCACCTCATTAATAGATTCAGCCTCACCACTGCCTTGTTAGATAGGAACAGGCTGTTTGTTATCCCTATGGAGAAGCTGAAGCATGGCATGATTATGTGACTCTTCACTATTAGGCAGGAAATCTGTGGCAGTATGGGGACAGAATCCACTTCTCCTGAGTCCCAGGCCATGTCATAGCCACAAGCCCATCCTTTCTCCCTGACTACAGTGTACACACTAAGTGGCTGATTACTCCACAGAGAAATCATGTCCCCTGCAGCTTTCTTTGGTTCCCCACAGAAAAATGACTTCTGACAGGGAAGCTGCAAGAGCGGTCAGGAGCCCCTCCACAGCAGCATGGGCAGTCGTTTCAGGCCCCTGGAGCAGCTGATGGAGAAGTAAATAACCATGGGGCTGGAAATGCACCAGCTGGTGGCGCTTGCCCTGTGCCAGGCTCAGATCCTCTTCCTCTGCAAGGAGCATCTAGGCCCAGGGCTGGGATAAACCCACCCCCAGAAACCTTCCCGCCTCCCTTTCTCCTCAGCCACAAAGGAAGGGGTCACTGTACTGAGATTTGCTCCCCCATCCGCCCAAGCCCTGTGTGTCAGGACCCGCCTCCATACCCAGACTCTCCATGCCACATCAAATCTCACCCTCTGCCGCCAGAGCCCCCTACTGAGCCTGACCCCCCTGCACCTGACCCCCCCCCAGCCAAGTCCCCCCCACCCCAGCATCGGGATCCCCCACACCTGCACCCAGACCATTCCCCTCTAAGCCCCCTGCACTCTAACCCCCACCCCACCAAGCCCCACTCTCCCCACACCCAGACCCCCCCCCATTGAGCCCCGGACACCCCACACTGAACCCCAACCACCTTTATCTGGACCTCCCTGCAGAGTCCCCTGTACTTGGAGCCCCCCAATAAGTTCCTGTGCATTCAGATTCCCCACACACCCCGATCTCCACCAAGCCACCTGCCTCCAGATTGCTCCACACAGAACTCTCTCACCCCACACCTGGGTCCCCCACAGCTGGATTTTGCTGGGCTGAGCCTACTTGCCCCACACTTGGATCAGGGGCCAGGGCTGGTGTGCATACAAGACTCTGTCCCGCTTTCTTGATAGCTTGGTGCACCTGGCACGAAGGGGCAGGATCCTTGGGTGTTTCTGGGGCAGGCCCAGCCCTTCCACTGTGTCAGAGTTGGGAATGGCCTCATCGCTGAGTCCATGTCCCAGGGGGAAGCCTCCAGCAGGTGCTCCCACCTCTGTGCAGCCAGTGACCTGTGCTCCCCTCTGCCATGCTGGAGCCTCCAAGTTTATTTATTGACAAATAAAACATGCAGAATTTTAAAGTATGTGCAGTTTGGGGCGGGGGGGGGGGGGTTGCTCAGAACTTTTAATTTTTTGGTGCAGAATTCCCTCAGGAGTAGCTGACGTCCCTGGATTCTAAATATAGGCATAACAAATAAAACCAGAGGGAGGCTCAAACCAAAGCCATGAACCCAAACACCCTACACATTTTTGGTGACATTTGGATCTCAATTCGAACCTGAACTCTGTTGCTGATCGTAATCTTTATAGCATGCCAATCATGGCTCCAACTGCACATACACACACCTATCACTGAAATCGATGGCTGGGTCCCTTTTAGACACTAAAAAGAGAGTTCCCTGGGAAGCAGTGGCACATATGTATAGAGCTGCCAACACAGGATTACTTTTTACCTTCACGCCTTTAATCCTGTGTGATTTATAAATGTTGTAATAAAAAAAATTCTATTTTAAAATCAGGGATGTCTGCCATAAAACATCTGACATATTTTTATAATTACTTTTAAAAGGGGGGGAGGGATTGTTCATACTTATGTTATGTTCAGATCTAGTTAATGTACTTTTTAAACCAAACTTTCCCTGATTTTGTCCCACTTGCTTTGTTTTTTGTTAATATCCGCAGCTTAATAAGTATTCTGCAGCCCCCATTTTAAAATGATGGTATTGTACAGAACTAGTTCCAAGCCCCTTAGCCGCAAGTGTAAGCTGTCAATTTCGTAAATCATAAATAGTGCCATACTAAACATAGGGAAATATGTCCTCTCGATAAAGTGGCTGAGTCCATAATAGTACAGCAAAAATTCCTGATCCTCCAGTAGGCATATCTTGTACCCTCCACCAGACTATCTTGGCAATTTTGAAAGTCACCACACAATTAAAACTAGTGCAGTGCTTCAGACCATATTTTGACTTTCATGCTGCACATTTGCTGTACATGATGCTTGGAATATCTCCAAAACTTTCTGTCCCTGCTCTTACAAAGTTGGCTTGTACTTGTACCTAGAGAGCAAGGTATTCAAAACCACGCGATCTGTTGTTCACATGCCCGAAATTCACTGGCTATCAATAAGTACCAGTATAACAATGTTTCCACCACCAACCATGGCATCAGGATAATGATGATGATTACTGTGCCTGCACTGATGTCTTCTGACTGACCTGGGGAAAGCATAAGAATTATCAGAGGCTGCTTAGTAGCCTTTAATTTTATGTCACACAGAGCAATACTAGCTGACCCTGACACTCTGAGACCAGATGTAGGATAAAAAGTGCTACAATGTAATCAGGCTAGAAAAGGAACCTACTCCATTGGTATTACCTCCAGGTCAGTTACCTAAGAAAAGTCCTGTTCTAGCCAGAATATAACACTTTTTGAATTACAAAGTGATGGGATGTACTCTGCACACTAGCCCCAAGAGGGCTGAATTAGGCCAAGTGGGTCCAATCAGCCAATTAGGCTGCAAATGGGAAAGAGCTAAGCTACAGGAAGCTAATTAGAAGAAGGCTCACCTGTGAGGGAACAGGTGGGGTTTCTATAAAGCAAGGAGTCAGGCCTTAAACAGGAAGCCTGCAGTTCTTTCTGAGGTAAAGGAGAAGACACCTAGTCAGAAGGAGTATAGGGGTAAAAGCAAGCAGTAAGGTGTTGAAGATGTAGACATTAATTGTTAGCTACTAAGCCCTGGACTGGAAGCCAGAGTAGAGGGTGGACCTGGATTTCCCCTAATGACCACTGCACAGTGGTACTGTTTGGGGGTAGTGGACAGGAAGACTACCTGGAGAAATGCAGAAAAACTATCTCAGAAAGGGACCTCACTTAATGACCTGGGCAGAGGGCTAAATCATGAAGAGTGGGCAGCGTTTCCTGGAGCAAGAGAGGGATTGGAGGCAAAGATGGAGAGAGTGATGGCTCACAACTGCAGGAAGGGGTATTGACTATGCAGAGCTGCTCCCCGGAAAGACCAAGAGAAAACACCACTTATGGTGAGTAGAGTAATCTTCCCCCTGTTTTGTCACAAGCAAATAGAAAAGGCACACAAGTATTGCAAAGTGTCTCCTTGGTTTATAAAGATGGCAAGCTGGGTCACAATCCCAGTGGATGGGTCTTGCAAGAAGGCAAGCGTGGGATGCCCTGTATAACACCTTGGGGCTGCAGAAAGATGTTGGTGATTCAGTAGATGGAACTCCTCTTCTGACCCAATATTAAGACCAGTACCCCAGCACTGTGACAGAGGGAACTGTACTGTTTTAGATGCCGTTTGTCTGATGAGATTTGGGGCCTGACCACTTGTGGTCATTCAAGTTCCCCTGGCACCTTCTGTAATAATAGGGCCAAAAATTAATTTGGATAACTACCCTTGCAGCATAAGGGCTTGTCTACATGGTGCATTAGTTTACATTATAGGGTATACAGTCTCATGCACAATAGTGTGTCATGCCCTAACTGACCTTTATGGACCCTACTGGCCTGCACTAAAGGTTCCCTAGGGTGTATTAATGTGGTACTGTTTGAAACCCCATTAGTGCAGACTACAGCACCACAGGCTATAGTATTCCTTTTACATCAGTGATCATTCTTTTCCTTCAATAATAATTTCTCTACACACACATGAATCAAGCAATTTCTTCTACAGGCTGGAAATGAAGAAACTGAGGGGAGGTGGTGGTGTTTCTATTTTTAAATACTTTAGAGACACTCAGATGCCATAGTGATGGAGACCAGACAAATACCTAGATATAAAAATATTACATATTAAGTACATCTGGTCTCTCTCTTATCTCAAGGGTTATAGTAACAGTTCCCAGTGTGAATAGCAGCTATCAAAACAGGCATATTTCCCTGGAATTGATTACATGAAACATTAATCTATGTAACAAATGTCTCATCCATACATTGTCCTCTTTCATAGAACCTTTTCTGTTCTGCATGTAGATTGTTGTTCGCTTATGTGAAACCTGACAGACAAGACAACTATGGGCAGGGAATAATCTGTCATTAAATGCAGATGTTTGATTTCTTCAGACTGCACACCCATAATCATCATTAACCTCTCCATAGCTGAATAGTATTCTGAACAATTTAGCTTTCTTACGAGCCCATAATGCCCCACTGCATCATATGCAGCACTTAAAAGATAGCAACCCGTGCTTTTCCTGTCCTTAAAGACATCTTCATTGTTTTGCTAGTAGGTGGGTTGCCTTAATCATAAGCTATTGACAACAAGAAAACTTGCCAGTTTATAAGGATGGTGAACTGAGAAAACTAGGCAGTGACTCTTAGGACTATGTTGGTTTTCTGGTTTCTGATAAATGTTTTATGCCACAGGTTCAGGGCTGGCATGGAGCCGGGAGGCAGCTGTGGCGAGCTGCCTCTCAGCTCCCACAGTCTGTGGGGGACTGGGCTCCCAGGAGTGGGGGAGCTGGATGGAGATGGGGGGGCGTGAAACTTCCTTGCACCGGCACTGCACAGGTTGAGGATATTTTGGTTTTTTTAATCTAAAATTAGGGAGTCTTCTCCAGATAATGGAGGCCTGGCAGGATGACAGCAGGGCTGCTAAGGGGAAGAGAAGTGACTGAGGTGATGGTCAGGAGACCTGCTCAGATGCAAGACTAATCTATTGATCTCTTTGTGGCTGCAAATTCAAAATATAACTTGGGGAGTGAGAGCAGGATTCTGCTTAATCCTTTTTTTTTCCTGTGGGGGTCTCTCAAGGTACTTATATTTTTAATAGCCTTTATGACTGGTTCAACATCCTTAGCATGCTTGAGACTCTGACTGTGGCCCACTGATTCTCTCTTGTGCGCCACAGCATTTTTCATAATTTTTCTTTGTGTGCGTAAATAAAAACACAAACTTGATCACTAAGGTGGTTGTGATTATCTGTAGCAGGACCTGGTGGGAATTCTTCTAAATACTTGCACTTTTCCTGTTCCAAGAACCTCAAAAGGAGATGAGTAATGGAAGGTAACAACCTGTTTCATAGACTAAAACAAAGGCCTGTGGGAGTTGGAAGGCCACATATGTTAATGTATTCTGAAGTGGTGGTTTGGGTGGACGGGGGGGGAGAGCTGTTCTGAAACACTCAAAGGAAAAGACATGTTAATAATGAACATGATGCTGGTACACTGCGGCACATGCGACAGTAGCTCTCTGTCATTTCAGATGACACACAGCCTATATCTAATGGCTCAATACTGAAGGGAATAAGAATGCATGAGCTTCTGGTCTCTAATGGCATCATTAATGGATGAATTAACCAGTCTTCCAGTGGCTGACCATTAGGGTGACCAGACAGCAAGTGTGAAAAATCAGGACAGAGGTGGGGAGTAATAGGAGCCTATATAAGAAAAAGACCCAAAAATCAGGACTGTCCCTATAAAATCGGGACATCTGGTCACCCTACTGACAATTGGCTGGTAGTCTGATGAAAAACTGATGGAAAGCACTTTCAGTAAAGGTTTCAGCTAGACTACATATCAATTGCTGTAGTGGAAAAAACAGATGAGGCAAAGGTCTCTCTATTTTTACATGCAACAGGGTAAGTATTGGATATCTGCAACAATTTTTAGTTTGAAGGAAGGCGAAACTTGAATCGGGCTGATGTAATGAGTGTCTGAGGCATAGTGTGTTCCAACAAGGAATGCAGTCAAGGTTCACGGCAACTTCTTTTTACACAAGATCCTATATACAAATAAGCCACAATCGTGGCTTTGAATTTAGAGATTTGACTGCCATTGGCAACTTTATTGTATAAAATGTGAAGTTTAGAGACCAAGAAGGCAGAGATTCAACAGCATGAGCTGACCGTCCAAAAAGCAATATGCACTTGCAGAGCTGTGATCAGTCAACAAGAACACAAGGGAGAGCATTAAGTGTGGAAGAAAGTGAAGCAGAATTTAAGTGCTGCTCCTTCATGGTACTCGGCTAGCAAACAAGGGTGCAGACTCTAAGGGTTTATCTACACTGCAATAAAACACCTGCAGTAGATCTGGGTCAGCTGACTCCAACTCATGGGTCTTGGGCTGGAGCCTGGGCTCTGACCCTCTCTCCCCCTACCCCTCCCTTCGTGAGGTCCCAGCACCTGGGCTCCAGCTACAGCCCAATGTCTAGTAGCCTGAGCCAGTGATACAGGCCAGCAATAGGTGTTTAATTGCAGTGTAGACCTACCCCAAAGCCATTCATAGAAATGCAGGTTCCCTGTGTGAAATCATCCTCATTTCAGATGTTTGAACTCTTTTTACAGGTGCAATGTAATAATTTATCTGCTATTGATTTGAGCTGTCAGCACCTGTTAGAAAACAGGATGGGTTGCGGAGTCTGGGGCAAGGAAGGTCCTGCATGGAACCCTACAAATAGCCGTGCTTGGGGAGAAAGCCTTAGGCAGAGGTGTTGTATTTGAGTTACCAAAACAACTACACCCCTAGAAGGAGAGGTTTTGAGTGTGACTATTCTGTTTGGAGGAAGAGTAAAAACTCCACGGCAGTACAGTTAGGCTCTCATCCTACAGAGAAACCCACAGGAGAGAAGTAGAAGGGCCAGGAAATGTAGCAAGGCAGACAATGTTGAGCTTATTCACAGCTGTCCATTTAGATGGGAGCGGTTTTGGGGCAGGGGGGTGTCTCCTAGCCCTGTGTATTCTGGGGAACCTTGGAGCAGAGACTTTCTAGACGTATTAAATTATGGGTATCCATATGGAGAGCTGGTTTCTCCACGCTGCTCTACTGGGTCCACCTGCCCCTTGGCAGCACTGCTCCAAAGCAGTACTGCCATTGGCTGACTCCATTTGCCACTGCCCAGTAGCAGTCATGAATGGGACCCAGAAGGAGTTAATACTTCATGGGAGTCTCTGGGGTCAGCAAAACATGATTACGCAGTGGGTGGCTTGTCCTGCGCTCTGCCTAGGGTGACCAGGTGTCTGGTTTTCGACTGGAACACCCAGTTGAAAAGGGATCCTGGCGGCTCGGGTCAGCACCACTGACTGGGTCATTGATTGTCTAGTTGGCGGCACTGTGCAGCAGGGCTGGCAGGCTCCTTGCTAGCCTTCATGCTGTGCAGCTTCTGGGAAGCAGCCGGCATGTCCCCCTTCTGGCTCCTACATATAGGGGCAGCCGGGGGCTCTGTGTACTGCCCCCACCAAGCACTACCCCTGTAGCTCCCATTGGCCGGGAACTGTGGCCAATGGGAGCTGTGGGGGCGGTGCCTGAGGGGCTTGAAATGGCCCTGGGAGAGGGCTGCAACTGGGAAAGCTGGGCTGATTGCCAAAGTAGCCACAGCTGTGGCCAGTTGATCAGGGCCCAGCTGGCCCTTATAAGAGGGCAGTGGGCCTGGAGCAGTCAGTCTCTCTCTGAATGCAGAGAAGGAAGGACTGGCTGCAGAAGATACCTGGAGTGGAGCAGGGCTGGGGGAAGGCCAGAGGAGTTGGGGAGCTCTGGCCTGGGAACCCCCAGGCTGCAGGGCTAGATTAAGGCCAGAAGGGGTACTGGAGTTGCAGGGGGCAGCCCATGGGTAGGCAGAGGGAGCAGGTCCAAACCCCCCTTGCCTATGATGACTGGCTAATACAGACTGCAGTCTGCCCCAGTGAATGGGGGCTTGATGCTGACTGGCAGTGGCCCATAGGCTGAGGCAAGGTGGGGATAGTGGTTGGGGGTTCCTCTGGGAGGGGAGACCCAGACCAAGGGGGTACTGCTAGGGGGGGCAGCACCCCAGACAGAAGGGCACTGGGGTCTGGGAGGGACATGGGGCCAGCAGCAAGCGGGACACCGGCCTGCAGAGGGCGCTCTGGAGGCTGGTGAGCTGATTCCCCGAAGAGACCAGCAGGAGGTGCTGCTGGGTGAGTCCTGCCTGGCTACATGGCCCCACCTCAGAACCCATGCTCAGAGCCCATACCTCCTCCCACACCCCAACCCCCTGTCTCAGCCTGGAGCCCCCTCCCATACTCCAAACTCCTTGGCTCCCCAACCCCCAGCTCAGAGCCCCTTCATGCACCCCAAACCTCTCCTTTCTGGCCCCACCCCAGAGCCCACACCCCCAGCTGGAGCCCTCACCCCCTCCCAC
Organism: Chelydra serpentina; assembly: GCA_037349315.1. NCBI lineage: Eukaryota > Metazoa > Chordata > Testudines > Chelydridae > Chelydra > Chelydra serpentina. The sequence continues at coordinate 3,623,643 of JBAIAC010000018.1, forward strand.
ATCCCAGCCCTCTGAACCAACCTGGTGAAAATGAGCCTGTGAGTGAGGGTGGGGAAAGCAAGCGACTGGGGGGTGGCAGCGGTGGTGCACTTCACTTGCAATAATTATTGGCCTCAATATCAGAGGCTGAGTTGAGGGTCTAAAAGTAGGACCTCTAAGCCTATGATGGCACTTCTTGGCTGAAGGAAGTGACAAATAAGGAGGATAGAAATGGCTTGACTGTTCAGCAAACTGTTGCTGAGAGGTAGGTCAGGAAACAATCTCAGTTAAAATCCTGTAATTTAAAGGAAAAAAAATAAACTGCTGCACTTTCTGTGGTGGCTTCAAAGGTCACTTGGGGAGTGTGTGTGTGTGTGTGTGTGTGTGTGTGTGTGTGTGTATATATATATATATATATATATATATGCATGTGATCACACCCCAAGAAATCAGTAAAAGGCTACTTGTTACAGGTGTACAGGAGGGGCAAGAAGGTGTTAACTTCCACCATGCTCTCATACTCTGCCTGACCCCCACCAAGGTACTTTGATGCTGCCTGCATTGCCACCTCACTGTACCACTGTCATCACCATCTTGCTGATTTCTGGTCACAGCCTTATGCAGGTCTGAGGTGGAAGAGAGTCTGAGAGTCAGTGAAGGGGGGGCAGGGAAGAGTGGTGAAGGAGAGTAATGGGGGATAGGAAAGTGGATACACTTGATGGGGGGGGGGGGGTCAGTTGTGTGGGGTTTCTTGTGGTCATTTTTTTTTTAATGCCCATCCATTTTTCATTACCAGACCTGTTTCTTTAGCATAGCGACAGAATGTTCTTCTAGTCTCTTTTTAGGATTCAAGGACACCTACATCTAGCTAGATGATTGTGGACAAGAAGTAGCAAGGAATGGCTTTTGGAACAGGAGGTGTGTGAAACATAACTATTAATAGTCATATCTTTTTCAGCACCTCTTTTGTCTAGTACAGGCTGTAATTAATCCATCATCTGCCTGAAAGAGTTGGACCAGAATGTCAAAAGAAAAGTAATGAGAGCAGAAGAGAAATAGGGGAAAAATATTATTTCAATGTTTCACATTCACTGGTTCAGAAAAAACCCAGCAACTCCTGTGATTTAGAAATACAGAAAAAAGCAAGGAACAGTTAAAACCACAAGTAATTTTTCTGTTAAACATTATTTTAAGGATGAATCTTTCAACATAAACTGAACATAAATGCTGTGTTAAAATAAGTTGCATTCCCATAGTCACTAAAGCCTCTTATTTAGCTACTTGATTAATATGTGAAGAAGGGAGCCATTGCCCTAAGAACATCTGAGCAGCCAGTGTTACCCAGGGCTGAGAGATGGACGACCAGAAGTCATGTTTAAATTCAATGTCCTATGTAGAGCTGCAGGGAGGGGAGGGAGGAATGAAAACAAACCTAATACAGTTCCAACTTTTTTCTGCTTTGCCTGCTACAATTTCAATGTTTTTTGAAATTTTGAATGGTTTTCCCCAGCTTCCCTTTTTGTCAAAGAGTTTGATCAAAGGACTGATAGCTGCGCCACCTCCCAGATCAATGTTAGCTGTGTCAACATTACACCCTTCTGTTGGCATGGTTTCATCTAAATTGTTTTTTTCTGGTAAAGCCGTGTTGGCTAGGAGGTGTGACTTTTTTAAAAAATCTCTTCTCTCCCCCCTTCCACGCCCCCAATTCCTGCCAGACATAGCTATACTGGCAAAACTTTGTTGTGTAGACCAGGTCCTGGTTCATGTTGCATATTTGATGTGGAAGTCAAACATCAAACCCTGCAGTATCCTTTTTAGTCACTTTTTGCTAGAAGGACTGCATTTTAAATCAGCTGAATTGTCAATCTGATGTCCAGGCTAAGTGGTAAATACTCAGTCCTCTCCACTTCTGGGTATGGAGTGCTGGCGAGAGAAAAATATGCTGCCAGACAGTGTGATGTTGCACTTCATAATGTTTTATGGAAATATGCTTAAGTGTAAATAGGATGCAAGCATATTCCACTTGCATCCTATTGAGGGCAGGGGGCTGGACTCAGGACCTCGAGAGGTCCCTTCCAGCCCTAGAATCTATGAATCATGCAAAAAGTCTCTTAAGGTATAATTACAAAGCATATGATCTACTGAGGGTTCATCCTATTTGTATGCATCATTCTTGTATCTGAAGCTAGAAATGTAAAGTATAACTCTGAGGAGGCATCGTAATTATGCAAAGTGTGGGCCGTTAATTATTTAGAATCTTGATGGCTCCCATTGACTAGGACAATTGGCTGTAAATGGTTCGGTTTACTTGCAAGCCTTCCTGCGTTCGTGTAAGCCAGCCCAGGAAGAATGGTGGAATCCATCTTAAACCTGGTCCTTTTCCATTTAGAAAGAGGGGGTAGGGATCCAGAGATCCTGCCTCATGCCAAAGCTAAAGAAGGTGTGGAAGAGAACAAAGGAGGGTCCTAGTCATGTGAGCCCCTGCTTTTCACCAAAGATGCCTGCTGGAACTAACAAGGAAAGGATTGGGCCCAGACTAGGAAGGAGTCTAGTCTGTGAAAAAAGCTTATAGGAACATCAGAGTGAGATTTACCTGTAAAAGGTTTCTTAATGTATTGAGCTTAGACTTGTTTTATTTTGCTTGGTAACTTTGTTCTGTCATTACTTGAAATCACTTAAATCCTACTTTTTATACTTGTAAATAAAAGTGATTTTATTAAACCCAGAGTAAGTGATTAATACCTGGGGGAGCAAACAGCTGTGCATATCTGTTATAGAGGGCAGACGATTTATGAGTTTACCCTGTATAAGCTTTATACAGAGTAAAACAAATTTATTAAGGGTTTGGATCCCACTGGGAGCTGAGTGCTGGAGACAGGAAACCTGCTGAGCTGTTTTGATTAGTCTGCAGCTTTGGGGTGTGTAGCCCAGACCCTGGGCCTGTGTTGCAGCAGAGTAGCATGTCTGACTCAACAAGGCAGGGTTCTGGAGTCCCAAGCTGACGGGGGGGGGGGGGGGGGAGGGGGGAGAAACAGGCTCAGGGGTAGCTTTAGCACATCAGGTGACAGTCCCAAGGAGGTCTCTGTGACTGAACCCATCACAGATTCATCAATCAGGCATAGGCTTGGCCAATATGTTGCCATGCCAGTCTTGTGCTTCTATTAAAATGTCTCCGAAGGCCATGTGACCTCCTGCATATGCATTCTGTCTTTTAATCTTCACCCAGTATAGGTCTGTTCATGGTCTTAAGTCAAGTTAGAGGGGGGAGCCATGTAACTGCACCATGGGAAGCTGAAGCAATCTGGCCATGAACTGAAAATAGGGCCTTATTCTGCATGCCTCTGACAACCCCATAGGCATAATGTAAAATGCTAAATAGGGCCAAAAGACACACTTTCAGTAGGTTTTCAGAGGGGGAAAAAGGGAAGAGGAATGGGTCCCAAGGCTTAGCCTAAGTAATAAAGTTTTGCTGGTATAGTTACATTTGGCAGGAGTGTGAAAATTCACACACCCCTCTCTGACATAACTATGCCATCAAAACCTCTGGAGTTAATGGAACTACACCCACAGTTTTTTGTCAGCAGAGCCAATGTTTGGGAAGATGGGTTAGATATGCCAGCTGAACTCTTGTCAATTTACACCGCATCTCATCTATGCCAATGGGGTGCCCAAGCAGCACAGGTATAGCTATGTCGGCAAAGCATTTGTAATGTAGACACACCCTCATTTGCTTATTCTTCCTCCTCTTGGGTTAGTTTCATATTCTACTGCACTTTACAAGTGTTTTCAGCTGACTTTGTGTTAAAACCAATTTTGTGGACCTCGGCTGTTACTTGTAACTTTAGGATGTCATGTATTGGCCTTGATGCATGGCAATTTAAATACATATTCCACTCCTATTACTTGTCTTTTTTACGTGTGTGAGCAGGCCAGTGTCTGGGGACAAAGTTAAAGGCTTTGTGCATTATTTCACTCTGTCTTCCTGCTTCTCCCCATGGTCTGACTTAATCCAAACATCTGAAAGCATAAAAAACAGTGGTGGAAGCACATTGATTTTTGGAATCCTTTTCATCAGAGAACCAGTAGAATCTCCTCCATAACTCCCAGCAGGGATCAGTGGGATTCTAATACTATGGGCTGTGCATTGATTTTCTAGTTTCTTTATCTCTCATAATAGAGGCCTTTAAACAATACGTCATGGCTCTTTATTTCTGCACAAAAGCCTGGCCACATTTATATTACATTATTTTCTCACTGGTAGTGAGCCTCTGCTAGAGGATGCTGCTTTATGCCTGTTGCTAGAGATAATCAATGTACATTAATTTTAGCTGATTTTTCAAAACAGCAAACGGCAGAGTTGTTATGCTCATGTAGCCACAATCACAAGCCTGTTTCCTTTCTGACCTCTAGTGGTGGTGGTCTCTGCACTTCTGGAGTGCTTTACATCTCCATGCATTTACTAGCATTAATGAATGTAATCTCTCAGAGCTTCGGGCACAAGAGTGCTGTTTCATCGCCATTTCATGGATGAAGAAACTGAGGCACAAAAGCTGATATTATCAAAGCTGGGTGCCTGAAGACTGAATACCTGCATGCCCCAGAGGGACTTGTGGGTGTTCAGCACTTCAATAAGTGCAGCCCCATTTTCAAAAGTGCCTAAAAAGTGGGTTTAGGAGGCCAACCCTGGGCACCCAGCTTTTTTGTCCATGATGAAACAGTGATTCGGTGACTGATCTGGGAATACAAACCGGGTGTCTTGATTCCCAGTCTGCTGTTCTAGCAGTGTTGTCAGATTAGTGTTGTGATGAATAGTAAACTTTTGCCTATTTCCATGTGCTTCTCTTCCATACATGTACTCTATAAAAATAAACTTTATGATAAAGTAATTGGCTTATAAATTCTGTAAAATGCTATATTTTGCTATGACATTTGCTCTGCACACAGGGAAACTCTCTTGTATGCATACCCCAAGAATGAAGGGTATGTCTAAGCTGCTGCTGGAGGTGTGATTGCAGCACATGTAAATATATCTGAGCGTGCTTTATCTAGACAGCATAAGTACCAATGGTAGTGAAGGACTTTAGGACAGGCTAGTCACTCAAATACATACCCACAGACCCAGGAGGGCTTGTACAGTTCATGCTGCTGCAGTTCTTCTGCTACTGGTAACCAAAACAACTAGATTAAAGCTAGTTTGGGTATGCCTGCATGTACTGCAGTCACATACCTCAGTTGCAGCATAGCCCTATGGAGGAAAAGATGCAGTTATTCTATCCCAAAATTGACCAACCATACTAGCTGAGGCATTGGTGACTTCCATAATCTTTAGTTAAGAGTCTGAAGGGAATATTTTGGGCAAACTTTTGGTCTTGGGATGGGGCTTCCCTGTCGCATATGAAATCAGTGTTAAAACAAGTTATTTTCATGTCCTCTCCACCATCACATTCTGTATCACTCATGATTCCCATAAGACTTAAAATGTATGTGATTCATAATCTATTTCAGGGCTCAGAGATTTGACAAGATGTTTGCTGGGAAACTGGCAAAGCTTGTAATGTGCTCATTTTGTTGGTGATGCCAGCAGTTCTGAACTCTGACTCTTGTTTTCCTTTTCCACTGGTTCTACACTGGTGTGATACTCCATTAATTTCAATAGTTTTTCCTGAGTTTTACAATGGTAAGAGTGAGGAGTCTTCTTGCCTTACTCATGTGAGCTGTCATCTCTGTTCTCTTCCCTTAAGAGCATCCCTGAAATTAAGAATGCAGAGTGATTATAAAGCCCACCAGCTTTCAGAGAGAGCTTGGGAGATCTGTGAGCCCCCAAAAATATCTGAGAGGAAGCATGCTGTTGTGTCCAGAGCAGGGAGCTGTAAGTTAGGGCTGGTCCCATGTCTGCTACTGACTCACTGAGTGATCATGGGCAAGTCAGTGCACTTCTCTGAATCCATTTCCTCAGCTGTAAAACCAAAATAATACTTATCTCTTGGAGGCTTTGAGGCTTAGGGAGAGATTGTGCTCAACAGACACAGCCCTGCATTGGTGGTGCAGAGGGACTGTGCCAGGGGAACTATAGAAGGGAACATATTGGCCTTTAGGTCCACTTTTACTACTATCTCTGTTCTACTCCAATTCCTTTCAGTTCTCTTTCCCATTCCTTTCAGTTTAGGGGGGACTATTTCTTACATTTCAATAGTGCCCCACATTTGACGTGTGCTGTACAGATAAAGAACATTTTGTAGTGTTGCATTCCTTTTTTCCCTTGGAAACAGCTCCTGTTATCTCAGTAGAAAGATTAAGAAGATATCCCTCAATGGCTGTTAGGAGGGTTTTTTCCAACAAGCAGCTTCTTGTTGCTCAAAAGACTTAACTTGCCATGAAAGCTTTGGCATGGCAAACCATGGACCAGATCCTTGGCCCCTGCTCCAAATTCTCTCTGAACCTCTGTGGAAGTTCACTTAAACAGCCAATTGGGGCCTCTTCCATGTAAGGAAGTCTCCTGTAGTGCACAGCTGGCTCTATGGTACCTGCTCTGGACCACCCCAGCATAAGGGGTGTTTTGAAGCAGGAGGGTGAATGGCCAAAGCTTGCTGCATTTCAACAGTCCTGGGCCATCAGAAACACATGCTTGGGAACCATTCCTGTGGTGCAAGTTAGAGAAGTTCTAAGGCTGCCCAAACTTGCCCCCTTGAGGAATGGGGGAGGGGCAAGAGGAAAACCACCTCAATACTCCTTCGGATGCGCTGAGTACAGCTCCCAGCCCATGTGACTACTGTGAAAATTAAACATTATCAAACCTTATTGTAATTTGGTGAAACACTAGGTGTCATCAGTGAGGCTTCATTTTAGCAGTAACATCTGAATTTAGAATGCACTGTACAAACTTTCCTGTTAAAATAGTTTACTGTGCATTCTTGAGAGGCAGGAAAGCTTTCTGAAATCCCTATCCTAGACAGTCTAGTCAAGAATTCAAGTGATCCAGTAAAAATCATGCCCAGACCAGTCTCTGCATGTTTCTAAGTGCTGCTTGTGCATGTGCACACTCTCTATGTACTTGGGGGGGTGGGGGGGGGGTCCAACTCATGAAAACATTTTTCAAATACCAAGGCAGGAATTTCTTGCTGTGGATTCATTCTCTTTGTCCAACTTCCTATTTCTAGTCCACCTCTCTGTACCAGCTCTGTCACTATAATGAAAGGGAATGTGTGCCCTCAAAATCAGGAATATCCTTTTCAGGGCCTCTTCCTGTTGGTCTTTCAGCTTTGGGGTGAAGGTGGAAGGGGTGTGTGAACAGGGATGTGTGGCGGGGGGAGGGGTGGCCGGGAGAGGGGACAGGAGAACACACCAGCTGTGTGCCCTGAGGCAGTATCACTAGAAAGGTTCCCAATGGCTTCGTGACATACTGAGGCAGCACTGCTGTAAAGTGGAAGTGCAAATGCTGATACTAAGGACTGGGCTCCTCCTCATTCCACCCAGCCGTGGAGGAGGGGGAGTTCTCTCCCTGAGATTTAATATCTGTTAATCAACTCTAGATTGCTGAGCTGATGTCCAGACAAAGGCCTCTCTGAAGTCACTGGCTTGCTCTCCACTCTTGAGGCACAGATGTTTGAAGTAACTGGCTACATCCCCTCACCTTGCTTTTGTCATGTCAAGCTCTTAGTTCAGCACTTCTACTTTTGCTGGGCTGATACCCAAGTACAGGTATCTACCTGTAGCTTTTCTGCCTGGTGTATAGGGTCAGGCTGCTGTGACATAATCACCTCGGAAGCTCTCATTTGTTGGCCTGATGTCCAGGCACAGGTCTATGTAACATGACACTGGCTCAGCAACTTTAGCTCCCTAGGCTGATGTCAGAGACCTTGGGCTTCTGTGAAATAATTAGCTCAGCAGGCTTAGTGTGAGATGAAGCAGCTGAGAGGGCCGGCTGCTCTTCTGGCTCCTGAATGGAGGAAGATGATCCAGAGGAGAAGGCGACCAGGTGGGGAGGAGATTGGTTAGTGAGGCTGGACACAGGGTGTCCGGGGGTCCTGAGAGGAGTCTAGTGTTTGAAGCCAGTTGATAGAATGTGTGTCCTCAACCATTACAGTTCTGAGGACCTAGTGCTTGGAGCGTCTCTGGCAATTGACTCAAGTCCATGGCACACAGAAGAGATGGGTGTACCACTACACTTCACCCATCCCACAACAAGGGGGTGATTACAAGCACACTGGGCTGATGTCAAGACATGTACTCTGTCACTGGCTCACCACATCTGTAGCTTGTTGGCCTGCTATAAAGGCACAAGAGAGGGAGACCTGGAAGCATCAGACTCTTTCAGCCTCTGCATTTCAGAAGGGAGGGGAACCAGCAGGACAGACTTTCCTGTAAAGGACTCCCATGGTGCTGGGGGAAACTCAAAACTGGGGAAGATAAGCCGCCCCCCCACACACACACAGCTAGCCACAGTTCCTTTTGCTGCTACTCCCACCTCAGTGTTTCCTGCAGAACTCCTCCAAGTACAGAAGAGAGACAGTGTTTTAGCAGAGGAGGTGCTCCATTGTTTGTTCTAGTCCAGTGAAGTCTATTTTCATGGGACCAGGCAAGGACTAGACTGTGCTCCTCACCTATGCTAGAAGTACAAGGGTGAGGGAGGCACCTGCCCAGGGCTAGGCACAGTACAGCAGTATCAATGTGTCTGCTTTTTCTCTCTTCATTCCCAGCCTGCTGTGCACATGTCCTTGTTATGGTAGCAAATGAGTATTTTCAGTACTCCAGTAAATGAAATCTCTCTCCAGTCAGTGATTTTTTTTCTTTAAATAGTCATAAGTGAAACTGTTAAGAACGAATGAGTCTCATTCATTTATATTAGTGGATTGCAATCACCACAGGCTTTTTTCATCCTAAATTAAGTTTGTGGGTGTTGGCTGGAAAGGCACCAGAGATTGCTGTGACTTGGCACCTATAGTATCCAGTCCTAATACAGGTTCACAAAGTACTCAAGTCCCTTGGGTATTTGGACTATAGGCTACAACAGAGCCCCCAACCTCCTGACTGGCCTAATCTCAGGCCATGCTTATACAAGGAGAGTGTCATCTAGTGATGCAATCAGTAGACTTAAAATGGAGTATGTTCATTGAGTCTCAGGAACCATGCTCGGGGGTGGGTGGGGGGAGGCACCAATAGTTGGTTAGACTAATCTGAGTCTGGGAAAGCCTTTCAGAAGAAACTAGGCCAAAGAATCTCCAAACTATAACTCTGATCAAAGTTAAGATCCAGTCACTTGATTAGGGAGACTTGTAGAATTTTAAAACCAAGGAAGAAAAAGTGAGATCTTATTCAATCTTTGAGAGAGGACATCAGGATTGCAGCCCTGTACCAAATAGTAATGTGACTGCCACCAAGGAGACATAGCATTTCACTCCCCTTCCATTTTTGTCTTCAAAGATTACAGAATAAAGTTAAAGGTGTAAGAAAAGCAACAGTAAAGAATGAGGTGAAAATTGTGCAGGAAATTACAGTAGCTAAGGAATAGCGTTCATAAAGGCATTAGCAGCACCTGCAAGATGGGTTAAGAATATTTTATTTACATAAGGTGACAATGGGCAAAGAAACTCCTTGCCTTAGCCATGTCACTAGTCAATGCTTTGGGCTCCAGGGTCTCTACGATAGCATGGATCCACTATTAAGGCTCTAAAGATTAGCACTGGGCCTTTAATTGGTCCAGGGAGCAAATGAAAGGCATAGAAGAGCACTAGCATGGTGTGTGCTGTGCAGCTACTCCTAGCCAAGACGTGGGCTATTGAGTTTTGTGGCTGTTGCATAACTTAAACCTGTTTTAACGTGCCATTTCACTGCAGCCCACAGTCACTTTTCCTGTATTGTTTCATTACCCTAGCGTGAATGACGACCACGTAATTTCTCTGATGCTTGTGTCAATGGTTGATTCTTGGCAGAGTCTATCAGAAAAACTTTCGAAATGCCAGAGCAGCTCCTAGCCCAGCCCTAAGGAAAGGCCACCCAGTCCAAGATGTCTGTCCTTGACCATTTATTTTAATCTCAATCCTTTCCCCAGCAACTAATCTCCTGAATTAATTTCCGCTCTCTTGCTGCAATCACCTTTAGCAACTAATTCCATATGTTTTTCTGCCCTTGGCTTTTAGAAGCAGGCATAATTCAATTTTCTAGTTATCTGGGGTAAAGTAATATCTAAATGGCTGCTTTTTGGTTCCTTTGTCTTTGAATCCTTTGTCCATCTCCTCCTTTGATTCAGTCCTCAATACTGTCATGACCCAATATGGTGGGCTTGACCCTGAAAGCTCTCCTACCACACCTGTAAAAATGCAGATTGTCTGCTGAGAAACATTGCACGCCTAGACATTCGCTCAGCTGCATATCTATTGCTCACATCCTTATCTCCTCTAACCTTGACTAATGTAATTCCCTCCCATTACTTCCCTTGACTAATGTAATTCCCTCCCAAACTTCAATTTGTCCAAAAGAGGCTGACTCATATCTCCACCCATTCCTGAAAAAACACTTCACCCATATCCTCTGAAATGGCCACTAGCTTCTCATCCATTTCAGAAACTGTTTGGTCCCACAGAAATCCATGGCAAAACTCCTGTTGACTTGAGGGGGAGCAGGGTCTGATTTTTAGATTGATTGGCACAGATAGGTACATACCAATCTGGGAAACAGGTTTGTTGCTCATCTTCTGTTTTCAAAGAATGATCTCAGCCTTGCCCTTTTATACCTCACTTATCTACAGCAGATGGACAGTTCCTAAATTCTACCTCATTAGCACAAACCTTTTATCCTTTCCCTTATCTAGCTTTTATGTTTGCTTTTTCAAAGTACACAGAATATATATTCCAATTGTTTCTAACCCTGCACCAAGTACTCCTTGGATTTTATCTACTCAAGGACATCTGTGTCCAATATTCCAATTATTTCTAGAAGATGAATATTGTTTATCTGGCATTACTTCTAAAAGTTTCTACATACAAAGGTGATATACAGTGCACTGTAAGCGTGATGCAAGTGCCAAGGAGACTGGTAGTTGGGTTCATAGTTAGCATAAGGGGGGGAAACAGCAAGCTTTTCTAAAAATACAATATTGGCTAAGGAGACACTGGTCTACAATTTTTGAGAAGTCGTCTGCTTCAGAGATAAAATGTGCCATTAGTATGTATTTTGATGTGCTGAATTCAAATATGACAATTAAAACTGGCTACTGTTTCTAAGATAATTAAGTTTTTACATTTTATGTCTATGTATATTGTGTAGATAGTAGTTTTAATCATAAATTGTAAACCTAGGTCTTTTCATGTGTTTATGGTTGCTTTACATGATACTATTTCACCTGTCCTGTTTATGTAACACTTTAAAAATCCACAAAGGGGTTATATAAACAAAATTTATTACAAGGCAAAAAACTATTATGTACATAGTTTAATCCTATTCAGTGTCTACTCGGCGCTTCTTGGCTTGTCTCTTGTATTCATTAAATGGAGCATCTCTTGTCACTGTCCAGCAATAGTCTGCAAGCATTGATGGGCTCCATTTGCCCTGATAGCGTTTCTCCATTGTTGCAGTGTCCTGGTGAAATCTCTCGCCGTGCTCGTCGCTCACTGCTCCGCAGTTCGGTGGAAAAAAATCTAGATGAGAGTGCAAAAAATCTTTAGTGACATGTTGCAACCAAGGCTTTTCCACCAACAACCTGTAGTTGTCTGCCTTGTTGTTTCCGAGAAAATTTATTACCACTAACTGGAAGGCTTTCCATGCCTTTTTTTCCTTGCCACGCAGTGCATGGTCAAATGCATCATCTCGAAGAAGTTCACGAATCTGAGGACCAACAAAGACACCTTCCTTTACCTTAGCTTCACTTAACCTTGGAAATATTCCACAGAGGTACTTGAAAGCTGCTTGTGTTTTGTCAATGGCCTTGACGAAGTTCTTCATCAGACCCAGCTTGATGTGTAAGGGTGGTAACAAACTCTTCCTTGATTCAACAAGTGGTGGATGCTGAACACTTTTCCTCCCAGGCTCCAATGACTGTCAGAGTGGCCAATCTTTCTTGATGTAGTGGGAATCTCTTGCATGACTATCCCATTTGCAGAGAAAACAGCAGTACTTTGTGTATCCAGTCTGCAGACCAAGCAAGAGAGCAACAGCCTTCAAATCGCCACAAAGCTGCCACTGATGTTGGTCATAGTTTATGCACCTCAAAAGTTGTTTCATGTTGTCATAGGTTTCCTTCATATGGACTGCATGACCAACTGGAATTGATGGCAAAACATTGCCATTATGCAGTAAAACAGCTTTAAGACTCATCTTGGATGAATCAATGAAGTCTCCACTCATCTGGATCGTGAACGATGTTGAGGGCTGCCATCACACCATCGATGTTATTGCAGGCTACAAGATCACCTTCCATGAAGAAGAATGGGACAAGATCCTTTTGACGGACATGGAAACCCTAACATCACCTGCCAGGAGATTCCACTGCTGTAGTCTGGAGCCCAAAAGCTCTGCCTTACTCTGGGGTAGTTCCAAATCCCTGACAAGGTCATTCAGTTCACCTTGTGTTATGAGGTGTGGTTCAGAGGAGGAGGATGGGAGAAAATGTGGGTCCTGTGACATTGATGGTTCAAGGCCAGAAGTTTCATCCTCTTCCTCTTCCTCGTCTGACTCAAGTGAGTGATTCTGGTGCATCAGGAACAGGCAGTCCTTCTCCGTGGGGTACTGGGCGTATAGCTGATGGAATGTTTGGATAATGCACAGTCCACTTTTTCTTCTTTGACACACCTTTCCCAACTGGAGCCACCATGCAGAAGTAACAATTGCTGGTATGATCTGTTGGCTCTCTCCAAATCATTGGCACTGCAAAAGGTGCAGATTTCCTTTTCCTGTTCAACCACTGGCGAAGATTTGTTGCAGCATATGTGTGGGGCCCACCTCTTGTCCTGATCTCCAATTTTGCAGCCAAAAGAAAGGTGATAGGCTTTCTTAACCATAGTGGTTATACTGTGCTTTTGTGATGCAAAAGTCACTTCACCACAAACATCAGAAGTTATCTGCACTGTTCACACAAGTACAAGGCATCTCTGCTCACTTTGGCTAAACAGAAATGTGTCCCTTTGCAAAATCAAACACTGACAAATAAGAGAGCACGACACTGTATGATTTCTAGAGCTGATATAGGGCAATTTGTTCAGCCAAGTGATGTAAGCTTTGTTATGATTGCATCATCCATGACTTCTAGGAAGAAGATGATGCAATTCATATCCGGTATGACACAATACCAGCTTCAGATTGCATCATTCATTGTTTTGCCTAAAAAGCAAGTACTGTCCAAACCCAGTCATAGATTTATTCATAGATCCAGTCAAAGATGTATTTTAGTTCTTTCTGGTTTCAATTGAGATCCCTTCCCTTTATAACTCATCCTCCACCATTCCCAAGTCAAGGGTCGGATATACTGACCCAATAGCATGTCTTGAAAACTCGAGCCAATCAACAATTTTAAGCATCATTTTCGTTCTCAGTGACCCAGAATTAGTAAAGTTTGACTACATTTATTTCAGAAGCATTTTGGCTGTAGAGCAGTGAGATCATTCAGTCTCACTGAACACGTTTCCTTTTCTGTACCCTAACATCTATATTTTACTTCTCTGTACCCAGGGCTGGCTCTAGGTTTTTTGCCACCCCCAAGCAAAAACCTTTTTGGCTGCCCCTCTTTTTTTCTCCGGCCCCACCTCCTCCCCCAGATGCACCGTATTTCTCCTCCTACCCCTCGGAACGGCGGCATGTTCAGGGGAGCAGGTAGAGTGGAGGTGAGCTGGGGGGGAGGGCCACAGGAAGTAACTCTGCAGGGGGGGCAGAGGAACCGCTCCCCACCCCAGCTTACCTCCACTCCACAGCCACCTCCTCCCCCGAGCGTGCTGCTGCTCCACTTCTTCCCCCCTCCCTCCCAGGCTTGCTGCGCAAAACAGCTGTTTCGCAGCAAGCCTGGAAGGGAGGGAGAGGGGAGAAGAAGTGGAGCAGCAGTGGGTGCAAAGCACCCACCAATTTTTCTCCATGGGTGCTCCAACCCCAGAGCACCCATGGAGTCTGCACCTATGCCGGCGCTGGAATGCTGCCCCTGGAAATGTGCCACCCCAAGCGTGTGCTTCCTTTGTTGGTGCCTAGAGCTGGCCCTGTCTGTACCTCTTCTTTCTCTCCAGTCTCTTACATCCTTGTCCCTTGTTTCCATCATCCTGAAGTAGCCTTGCTTTGTCTAACAAATCTTTCTCAAGGCCCAACTAGTCCACTTTTACTTTGAGCCCCCACCCTGGCATGGTTAGCCATTCTCCCTGCAATCTGCTGCAGATGTATTGGTATAATTAACCATTGTCATTTTCTATGTTTGTACATAGAGAGAATGCAATTGCCTGTGGAGCATTCTGTGGCCATTTTATATGAAACAGCTATAGAAAAGTGAACTGTGTTCTGATTTTCATCTTCACTCTGCCCACATCATCAGGCCATTACTCTGAAAGATGCTAACATTCTAAAATTTAAAGCATGTTTGAGTTGCAGCACATAGGAGCTTTTTATTCCCAAAGCACAAACATCCTTGAGCTTGGTGTCTGATAAGTCACCACCTTGATTATGACCCTGCTTATTATCTGAATAACAGTAAATATAGCCCTCTGCACCCCTCACAGAAAACTGCTAATATAACCACTTCCTCCTGCCTTGCTAACCTATATGTAGTTTCTCTCAAGGCCCAATTCAACATTTGCCCTGCATCTCATGGTCCTTTGCAGCAGTGCAAAGTGAGTGTAAAATGCTACCCTTCTGGTGTACTATCATTTTACCTTCACTTTGCACTGGTGTAAATGACTTCATAACATGCAAGGTAATGGAAAATTGAGTCTTTGGCCTAGACACCCCCTAAGACCAAGAATCAAAATCCTGGCTCCAATTCATACATGAATACAATCACGTCAAACCTTAGCTTATGCAAATTGTTTGCCAATCCCTCTAAAAATTCTTTCCAAGCTAACACATTTTCTATAAACCTCAGAGATAATCAGATAACCTAGTTTGTGATCATTTTTGTTCCTGACCCCAATGAAAGGACTCTGCCCAAAGCCGCCAATATATTTGCAGACTGTTCCAGACAGTTTGTGCACCTGATGCAATGTTACTTTAACACTCATTGCTTCATTTGGTCTTTTTAATTTAGCCAGAGATGATCTAGATTTCCAAATCCATGTAATGAAGTTTAATGCTAAGAAAGGTCACTACTGGAATGATATCTTATGCGTCATCCTTAACCAGTAAAATTAATCTACCCCAAAGACCTACATGAAAGTCATCTGATTTTTTTCACAATATCTCAAATATTTATGCATTGAGCTAAAGCTGATGCTTAATACACTTTCATTTTAAAAACAAATGGGAAACACAGAGCAAAAAACTCTGGGGGTGCTCCCCCGTGAAAATAACTGTCTTCTAAAACAGCAATTCTCAACCAGGGGTCCAGGATCAAGCAATTAAATTCAGTTCAGCTCTCCCTGTATAAGTCCTCTGAGCTAGCTTTAATCTAGATAGGTTGGTTACCAATAGTAGTGATGCTGTCAGCAGAGACTGTATGAGTTTGTCTGAGTACACAGTCAAGTAGCTAGCCCATGCTCAAGTCCATGCTATTGCCTCTTCACTGCTATTGGTACCTCAGTTAACTAGATGTGCTGCAATCACACCTCCAATTACTCTCAACAAATAAATAAAATGGCATATCTCCATTTATTTATTTTAATCTCCTAGAACTGGAAAGACCTTGAAAGGTCATCGAGTCCAGTCCCCTGCCTTCACTAGCAGGACCAAGTACTGTCCCCTGACTTTTTTTTTGCCCCAGATCCCTTAATGGCCCCCTCAAGGATTGAACTCACAACCCTGGGTTTAGCAGGCCAATGCTCAAACCACTGAGCTATCCCTCCCCCCATGTCTACGTTGTGGTTGCTTGGAAGGAAAGAAAAGGTCTAATGACTTGGAGAAGGCCAGGATCCATACCCAGACCTGGGCTGAACCCCAACTTGAGTTTTTCAGGATGGGGATTCCACTGTGCTAGGGTTTATACAAACACATGGGTGGATGCAGTCCCTGCCCTAAAGAGATTTAGAGGTAGTGTGCCACTGTCATGAGATCTAATAGAATCTCAGGTTTATTCTAACCTGAATCACAGCAGTGTTGAGATGATAAAATACAATGTTTTTGAGGTGCTCAGATACTATGGCGATGGAAGGTATATAAGTAGACCAAGAAATACTCACTCTGCTATTCCATGGACCACATCCTGAGCCCTTCTCCAGCAGCATAAATCAGCTATAACTGCTGATGTATCCACTTGGCTAAGGATTCACCCTATCAAGGCATCCCCAAGCCCCACCAACCCAAGCTGCCAAAACAGACACTTCAGTGAAACATACAAATGTTCTAAGATTGTTAAACTTCAGAATAAGCTTTTGGGGAAAATATAGGGTTTGTTTGCTGGGATTTGCCCCTTTCCCCAGAGTTTCGTCCTTAAAGTCCCATTCCAATACAGGAGGATTGGCTATGACTCTTCAGAGCACATGAAGGTTACATCTGCGCCAAGTGGAAGGAGTCACTTTTGAACTAAGTGAAGTTTTACTGCTATCTTCCTGCCTGGAGGGCAGCCACGACAATTCTTCCAGATTCTAGCTATAGAAGCCACATCCCACTTGTGCCCTTTCTTACTGGTTTTGCAAACCCCTAACTTTGGGTTGATTGGCATCTAGGTCTTGAATATCTGAACCCTAAAACTCCACATGGGGAGGGAGCGCTGCTAAATGGTCCTTCTGATTCCTTCTGTTACCTGTGTTTTCCCAGATCTATATTTGTATGATTTTTGGTTTTTCAAAGCAACACTAGTCTAGAGCTATTTTGCAAAATCAAATCCTTTGAGCATCATGGGTTTCTCTAGATCCACCCAAAATCCATATAACTAGTTCTGGATTTAAGCTATCCCTCTTCAGCAGAGACGCACAACAGAGGCACAATTGACATGCAGATATTCATCACCTATATCCCTTACTCCTTTTTATATAGTTGAAACAATATTCCAGTTGCGTATAAGTCCTCAGTATAGCTTTAAATCTAAGACTGCTAACTTGTCACTTAAGAAAAAAAAAAAAGCTGGTTGCCTTCACATACCCCCAGCAGACTACAGAAATTCTCCTCTTACTATTTAGTTTCAGGAAAGAGAAAATAAAGGCCCAGCAGAAGAGCCACTGTGTTCCATGGAACCCACGTAGCATGTGTATTATTAGAACACATGCCGCCTCCACAGGGCTCTGGTGGAATGCTTCTCATTCCAGAGCTCTTTGGCGACCCTTTTATCAAAGCAGAATGAGTGACATAGTTACTGCTACCAGGCTAACTGATTTCATACAGGAAAGAGGTAACACTACAACTCCCGCTGTCCTTCAATTCACCAGCTAGTTTCAAAGGGCAAACAGACTGAACGGCCCACAAACTTGATTCAGTGAATCAATGCCAAAATTCTTTCTGTACGAAAAACATTCACTGGAATAGGCACAGATAACACATGTTCTTGAGAGAGAGAGGCATAGAAACCATCTTGGCTACTGTGACAAGGGATATCAAGCTACAGGGTTGGGCAAGATTCTAAATGCAAGATAGAAGTGAATGCCAATCTTAAATTTAGATGCTGGAACTGAAGAAGGGGCCTGCCTGGTTCTAAAAGGCTTCAAAGCCTCAGCCTGGCTAATGGTCCATTTGGGCATGTCAGGCAATTATCGTATGATTCAACCCCAACATGCGGTTGCTATGTAGAGTGTCAGTGAGCACCTCCTTTGTATGATCAGCACTGGTTTGTTTGCAACATCTGTCACACTGAGTCCTAGAAAATACATGTTCAGACTTTGCCAATAGGGGGGTGCTGTTCTCTTTTGCTATAACTCGGTCTCCTCCTGCTTTCTTCTCCAGTTTTAATTCTCAGTGCTCAAGACCTCTGATGTACATTTGTCTTAACACTGACAGATGCCTGATGTTATCGTGTAACTTGAGTTAATTATATGACCTGTATACAGAGCCAAAGAGCAGCTTAATGCCACCTTTCTGGCACTGTTACACTTCCTTTAAGTTACAAGCTTAGAAAATGTTGTCCAACAGTTTGTATCGCTATGCATCAAAGCTTTCTTCTTGAGCAGGGCACAGAGGGGTTAGAGAAAAGAGCTGGCAGCCTGGAGGCAGAAGCCCAATATCTATTCTGCTCCAGCCCATTTATGCCACTCCAAAGTATCTAGAGCTGTGGCAGAGATTATTTTTTTTTAAAGTGGAATGCTTTGCCTTATTTTAGAGTTGTATTATAACCAGGCATATTCCAATATGCCTCTCTCATTGCACTCCCTTTGTAAGATGAATTACTGATCACTATGGATCCTGATAAATATTAGACTTAAGTTTCTTGACCAACATCAATGTTTGATAGCACTTGGCAGCCACTAAACTCTTCCCAGGTTCAAGAGCTCTTTCCCCAGAGCATGGGGCAGTAGTGGGGGCCTGTTAATGATACAGATCACAGAAAGCTATTTTTTAAATGTTGCTGGGGTGGGGAGAAGGGAGGATGGAAATGACTCACTCAAAACCGGAACTTGCTGAAATACAACTTCCGAAAATCAGAAAAAACACCCCATCATTGGAAATCCTAGTTATAATGTATCCAAATAAATGACTGATAATGAATGGGGAGGTTCCAAGCTCATTATGGGATTTGTAGAAGAAAATATACCCCCAGAAGAAACTTAGTGACTATTTTATATAGTCCATCAGACCCTGAAATAGATCTATCTCCATGATTCTTTGAACTCTCCTGTTCTTATTTTATATAAAACTCTGTGAATTCAACACCCCAATCCATACCTGCACAGGATAGCACTCTTTCCTCCACTCTGTCTTCTTTCCACCTTCCTCCCTCACCTAGGGTCCGATCCTGTAATCACTTACACGTATGAATAACTTTACAGTGCCATGCCCCTCTCCTCTCTGCTACTCCCTGCCTTTCCCACTTCCTTTGTTCTTCCCTTCCATGATTTTTGTCTTCAAACAGATTTGCACTTGTTGCCTACTTTGGAAATCTCTTGTGCCAGATCCTTAGCTAGTGTAAACTGATGTAGCGCTACTGACTCCGGTGGAGTTACTCTAATGCATGCCAGTTAAGGAGCTGACCTTTGCTGTTGATTGCCCCAGCATCTTCCTTGGTTCTGGAGGCCTGGATAGTACAATAGAGCAAATCTCCTAAATTACAGGTGTGAAATTACACCCACAAATTACCAGATTTTTTTGCTACTTTAGTTGACTCCTGGAGTTGCGAGATATAGCTATGTCTAATCAGAGCTGTGCCTGAACCAAACACCCTCACACTATGGGAGTTTACAATCTCAATCATTTGGATCTACATTTTTCAAGTAGATGCCGTTTTTATAATGGGTTGCATTAAACATCTAAGACCTGAACATCTGCTCAGCTTCTGACATGGTGATAGCGAGACCTAAATTCTGCAGCTTGAGTCCATCTCTAATTACAATACAATGGCTGGTGTAGATGTACACCCCTCCCCTCTTCTGAATGGAATGAGAACAGCTAAACTGCCTACTGGAGATTGTCCATCTACTCAATATGGAGGCCTGATTTTTGGAGAGGAGATTTCCTTCCCTGATCCAACTGTACAGTCATGGATAGCCACAAATTTGCTGTAATAAGGTATTTCTGTTGAACAGTTGACTTCTTCAGTAAGCAAATGAACTAACATTTTAGTGGAGTCTTCAATACTGAGGCTGGACAAAGCTTTCGGTGAAAAATCAAAACTCAGTGCTTTGGTTACAAAATGAACAGATGCTAGAACGTTCATCAGGAAGACATTTGGCAAATCACTCAACAAATCTTAATGTTACTTGTAGAAGACACAATGTGAGACATGATTTCAAATATGGGCAGCTGGACAGGACATCTGAGTTCTGCATTTGGATGTTCAGGTAAACACTGCAGACATGTCAATTCCATATTGTGCACTGATGTGGTTCCAGCTGCCAACATGGCAGTCTAAAGGTCTGCTCAGTTTTTCTGTGAGGTAGCTTGATGCATAACTCTTTCCCACCTTTTTTAATTGGAAAAGCTATGCAAGTGTGTTTAAAAATGTAAGACTGTCCTCTAAACAGTAGCAACCATGTGTAATGGCTTTCAAAACAGGGCGTGTGTAGCTTAACACATTATTCTCATTGCTATATATACTCTTATTTGTGAAATTTTCAGATTGGAGGTAAGAAAGGAAAAGCTGATATTAAAAGTGAGCGCGAGACCAGCAGGACCCTCAGCAAAGGGATGAGTTTGAATGAAGCAAGTCCAAAAGAACAAGCCACACTTAAGACACTCACTGTCAAGCAAGTGGTTTGGGTCGTAATCTTAGTTGGCCTAGATCAGCCATGTTCATGTCTGCCAAACCCAGCACAATCATGAGTTTGGTTTGGCAGACACAGTATATCGACAAAATGGTGCCATCATCACTGGGTCACGCTGCTGGCCCAGAAGAGTGTTGTGATCTGAAAGCTCATCCTCCAAGCACTGCTGGCAGGCAAGGAGTAGCTGTTTTTTCCCGAGCTCTGAGAGATCACTCAAAAGATGGAGAACAGCATCTGGTTCACCAAATTCCTGTGGCCAAAAGCAGAACTGAGATTCATGAGCTAACCCCCAACTAAGAGATGTTGGCGGAAGGGTGTGTGTGTTTGAGAGGGGCTCCCTTCTTTATAAACTATCCTGAGAACCAAGTGCAGCCTCAAAAAACCTTCTCTTGTGCTGAAATTTTTCCCTTGGTTAGCCTGAGTTTTAGCTCTTAAAATTACCTCCTCTAAATGCTGATGCTAGTCCTGTCAATTCTCCTTTTACTAGGAGCTCTGTGGGGCATTTGACATGTTACTCAGGCTAGAGCCCACGAGTCTCTGCTTGCAGCAATGTTGATTGTGGTTTTTTTTTTTTTCTGGTATTTTAAACTGGTTTGACTGGTCTGTGCATCCAGTATGCAACAGCATGGTTCTATTGGACCTTTCTGCTCTACTGTTAGAGCTGGATGTCCTTGGTGCTACAGGTTGAATTCCAGGCCCTGCTATTACCCATTATTTATGTACACTGTCTTTATGCCAGAAATATTGGCACAATGCTAGGTTTTTGTTTTTTCTGGTGATTCAGATATTTGACTAACTCAATAAGTCAAACTGTACAGTTTGTTTTGACAGTCTGGCTAGGTATAAATCAATCTAATGCAATCTTGGCACTTGTAATATGTTCATCATTGATGTATGTAAGCATTGTACAAATTAGAGAAGTATTGAGAAGCTTCTGTTTCTCTCCATTCCCCACCCCGCTATCCAGTAGGATTTTTTGTTTTATTTATACTAGGAATGCAGTTTTTGGTGGGTTTTTTTTTAGTGGCTGCTCACAGCTGTGGAACAAGAATCTCTTGAGCTCACAAGTATCACTGTTCTGATTGATAGTTGTGTGTCTCTGGAAAAATGGAACCGTCATGGCTGTGAAGAGGGAGTACCTTGGAAGGCTTTGGAAGACTGAGACCTTGAACTTAACCTGGTATTTGACTGAGTGCAGCACAGGTGGCTGTGGCTTCTTCAAGTGACAGCTCTGATACAGAGCTTATGAATCACTCACCTTCGATCTTTCATACTTGCAACAGTTATAAAACTTCCACTCCCATAGATATCTGTCCATCTGGTGATATTCCTGACATAGCTGCCTTTTTTTTTTTCTTTTTTCTGGTTTGCCTAAGATCTTACCTAATAGTATGAATGCTCAAATGGAGTCGCTCTGCAATCAGCCACCAATGTGTTCAAAGAAAGCTGCTGTTCTTACTCAGGGTCTCAAATGGTTGTGCTCTTCTGAGAATCACCCTCTTCAACTAACATTATGAACAATGAGGTGATATCTGGTTAACTTTTAACCTTCTTCCACAACATCAACACTTAAATGCTCTGAGTCACCTGTGTCCTTGCTAAGCATCCAGCTCTCACATCCATACTGGAGGATTGACCATATGTAGTGTTTCAGCAATATAGTGTGGATGTACAGTTTTAACTTCAGACAACACAAGTCTTTGGAAGCAGTCATAGCTGGTGTTAGTAAGGTCAGTGACTGCTCTCCAAACCTAAAGGTGCTTTAACTAGGAATGGAAACACCCACTTCAGTGACCTTTGCAAGTCACAAATGAGAGGAACACCATGGACAAGTTTGAGTCTACCAGGATGTGGTGCAGTCTTCTGGCCAGCTATAATTGGAATAGGATATTTTTCATAGTCCTAGCTAGCTAGGACTATCATAACAGTGAGGAATCCAGAAGAATCTCCAGACAGTCAAGCTGATCATGTGCTGCTGGCAAATTCATTGGAGTGCTTCCCAATCCCCAGAGCATTACTGCTGCCGTATGCTGGTAAACTTAAGATAGTGGCTCTTTCTCCTGGTGCAAATGCCTCCTTGGCATTGGCAGAGCTGGGAGATGGTGTCTTGTGTATTTGTGAAGTAGGTGTAGAGCTGGGCAGTGTCTGTGTAGTCTGAGACCGACTCAAATGTCATCTCAATTAGTAGCATCACATAATTGCTAAACAGGATGGGAAATCTGTCTTGAGGTGAAAAAGGGGTTGTGCACTGTGATCCTCTGCATTGCCTATCTTTCTTCTCACAGGTAATCTCTGAATCTTGTCGGTGGACAACCCAATTCTTACCAACTTCTGCTATGTTTCTAAGGTGAGAGAAGCATTCCATGTATCAAGGTTGAACAGTATCCAGTACAGCAGAGAGATCCACCAAGGTAAGTGTGGAAGTATGCACCTTCTCACATACAAGAATATCGATCAATGCAACAAGTGACAACTCTGTCCCAGCTAGAAGTGCTTTTTAGAGAGACCCAGGATATTGAGAGTAAAGCCACATGGCTCTCAATGTAACTCTTGCCAGCTTCTTAGTTAGCATGTTCAGAAATAGGTCAGGTATCCTAGTAATTTTTACAGCTCCAGTCCAGTCAAATGAAGATGTGCACGAGTAAATTCAAATCCTGAGTTCAGCCTACAAAATTTGCCTCAAGTGCATGTTTGACTTATCAGCACTACCAATATCTCAGCCAGTAATGCCAATTTACACCTCCCCTTTGTCTATCACTTTCATCTTTGTATCTTTCTAAGATGGCCCTGAGGTATGGAAGAACTTTCAGGTTGCAGAAGAGGGTTAAGGATATGATAGACTAATTCAAACCCCTCCTAAAGGACACTTCTTCCATAAGACCTTTTCACTTACCCAAAAAACCTCCAAAAACACATTAAATTTTTTTAAAACAAATTTAATCAAAAGTAATTTCTTCTTTGGAATAAACAAGTACATCTTGTCTTTCTGGGTCTAAGATGGTAAGCTCTCCAAGGCTAGGACAGTAGTCATAGAAATGTAGGGTTGCAAGGGATCTTGAGTCCTCAATCCAGCCCCTCTGCTGAGGAAGGACCAATTAACCTAGACAGTCTGACATGTTTGTCCAACCTGTTCTTCAGCTTACAGAGATGGGGATCCACAGCCTCTTGGAAGCCTGCCTTTATAGTTAGAAAGAGAATGATGACCAATTATTCTCCATGCTCCTTGGAGATGGCACAAGTAGTAATGGGCTTAGATTGCAGAAAAGGACATTTAGGTTAATTAGGAAATTTCTTACAGCCCTTAACATATTTGAAGACTCAAATCCCCCCTCAGTTGTCTTTACTCAATATTAAATATGTCCATTTTTTAAAAACCTTTCTTCCTAGATCAGATTTTCTAAACCTTTTATCATTTTGTTGCTCTCCTCTGGACACCTTCCAATTTGTCCACATCTTTCCTAAGGTGTGGCATCCAGATTTGGACAATTCCAATTCCAGGTGCGGCCTCACCAGGGCCAAGTAGAGCAGGACAACTACCTTTCATGTATTTTTATATGACACTTCTGTTAATACACCCCCAGAATATTAGCTTTTTTTGTTTTGCAGCTGCATCACCTTGACTCATTCCTTTTGTGATCCACTATAACCCCCGTTCTTTTTCTGCAGTGCTACCACCTAACCATTTATTCTCTGTTTTAGCTGTGCATTAGACTTTTTTCCTTCCAAAGTGAAGTACTTTGCACTTGGATTTCAGACAAATTTCTCTAGTTCATCAAGGTCACTTTGAATTCTAATCCTGTCCTCTAAATGCTTACAACCCCGCCCAGCTTGGTGTCATTGGTGAATTTTATAAGTATACTCTCCACTGCATTATCAAAGTCATTAAGGAAAATATTGAACAGTACCAGGACGACCCCTCAGGATCCCACTAGATATGTCCTCCCAGTTTGAGAGTGAACCATAATTACTCTTGAGTATTCTTTCAACCATTTAGGCACCTACCTTTATGGAAATTTAGCCTAGACCACATTGCCCTAGTTTGCTTAGAGAACATCTGTCAGAAGCTTTAATAAAATCAAGGCATAACAGATTTACTGCTTCTCCAATCCACTAGGCCAGTAACCCTGCCAAAGATGGAAATTAGGTTGGTTTGGCATGATTTGTTGTTGGCTACTCATCTTACTACCCTTCAAGTATTTAAAAACTGATTGTTTAATTTGTTCTAGTATTTTTTCAGGTACTAAAGTTAGGCTGACTGGTCTATAATTCCCAAAGTCGTCTTTTCCTATTTTTTAAAGATTGGAGAAAGGTGGCATTTTTGCCTATCAGCTGGGACCTCACCCATCCTCCAGCACTTCCTATAGATAATTGTTAATGGTTTTGATATTGCTTCAGTAGTTCCTTAAATAGCCTCCCAGGTCCTACTGCCTCGAATACATGTACCTTATCTAAATATTTTCAGCATGTTCTTTCCCAATTTTGACTTCTGTTCCTTCATTGTTACTTCCGTTAGTCCTTTATTTGCTTTTCTGTCCTTGTGCTTTCATTATGCTTGTACAGAGCTGTGCATGCTGTGGGTGCTTAATAAATTATAAATATTTTTCAAATATTGTCATTCTTCATCTGTTCAACCCTTCTCTGACTGAGAAATTCATCCCTGCTTGTATCAACTCTAGTCTAAACCACATTAAGTTAGTGTTGTCTATTTGCAAGTGGCGTGGTTTTCATGCTACAGCTTGTATATTTTTTTCCTCTTGCCAGGGCAGTACATTATGTAAAGGACTATAGGCAAAGCTTCATCTCATGTCCTAACACTAACTTAAAAAAAAAAAAATCCAGTAGGAAACTTCTGACGATCTACAAGACCCTTCATGATGAGTATTCTTGGCATATGGCAGGTTTAACATTCAAGTACAAGTTGTAAC
The DNA here is from genome assembly GCA_037349315.1 of Chelydra serpentina. Lineage (NCBI taxonomy): Eukaryota > Metazoa > Chordata > Testudines > Chelydridae > Chelydra > Chelydra serpentina. The sequence goes on from JBAIAC010000018.1 coordinate 3,649,009, forward strand.
AAACCCCTCCTCCGTTGGTGGGGATTATAATTAACACACACACACACACACACACACACACACACACACCTGTATAAACCACTCCCTGTTGCCAAGGGAAAGGAAGTTTAAACAAACTAGCTGGCATTAAGATTAGGAAAAGAGGACAGAGGTACTCACTCTTATTACATGTAGGGCCCTGATAAGAATGCTATATGATTAACTCTGGAAAATTATTCCTTGCCTCAGCATACTATAAAAAACAAATCAAATAGAACTACACCTTAGTGAGAAACTGGATGGTTCAGTAGTTAGGGTGCTAGCCTGGGACTTGGGAGACCTAGGGTCAGTTCCCTCTTCTGCCAGACTCCCTGTGTGGCCTTGGACAAGTTACTCAGTTCCCCATCTGTAAAATGGGAATAATACCTCCATGGGGGGTGGGGGATGAGCTATACAGGTACTTGAGGGAGGGCAGGGGCTGCATAAATCTTACCACAGGTTATATAACTTGACAGACCTCTAGTTTGAAGCAGTTCATCACAGCATGCCTGCTGGATTCCCTAAGATTACAAGTTCCAGTTATCTTACTCATTTGGATGAGAAGCCTAGGGCAAAAGGATAGATTATATGTACCATATAAATATTAAAAACATAGGTTGAAATCTTGACTTCATTGAAGTTAACGGCAAAACTCCCAGTGACTTCAGTGGGGCCAGGATTTCACTAATCCTAGAATGCTGCTTCAGTATTACAGTAGTTGGTGCCCTAGAGTTACCTGAGGAGGGGACAAAGAGGCTACAAAATAGCATACAACACTAAGTAAGCGTTGCTCTTGGAGTATGGCCACTGATGGATTACAGGTGAGTGTTGGCAGCTTAGAAGCAGAGAGAGGAGACAGGTCAAACGTATTCTTTATTTTATTTATGGCGACTGTCTTCCTGCCTATCAATTTGTGGACTTCACTGCTGCTTACCGGACACCAGCGACTGACTAGTGGATGGGAGATGTTGACTTTTGAGGGAAAAGTCAAAAATGAAAAACCTAGGTCTACACTGGAAGCGACAAAGGGTCCTGTGGCACCTTATAGACTAACAGAGGTATTGAAGCATAAGCTTTCGTGGGTGAATACCCACGTCTTCGGATGCAAGCAGCTTTATGCTTCAATACCTCTGTTAGTCTATAAGATGCCACAGGACCCCTTGTCGCTTCTACAGATCCAGACTAACACGGCTACCCCTCTGATACTTTAGGTCTACACTGGCAATTGAACGGCAACTTTTCTTTGAGGTATTAACTTTTGTCTTGGCGGGAGAGTGTGCCATGAGCAAGTGCCAGAAAGGGATGTTGTTCCCATGGGGGGCAGGGCAGGACAGCATGCAGAAAAGGCAGATATGAGACACTAGCATAAAGGCAAGTAGAACAGTTCTGACACTGACTTTCTGTCAGACCTAGGTTCCGTGAAACAGGAATAAAGTGTCTACCCCTTTATAAGTGGATTGTGTGAGCCAAACTAAATTGGAGTCAGATCCTGGCACCTTAAGTGGTCTGGTACAAAACAATTACAGAATCAGCTGCCCTAAATTTCTATAGGCATCAGGAAATCCCTGCTTTGTCAAGGACTATTGTAGTTTAACGGTGTGTACAAATGTTCTTAATTCAGCAGTGAATACCTTCAAAAACAGTTAGCTGCATTTCTTAAAAAAAAATAGAGAATGTCGAAGTGATTCAAAGTCAAACAAGTTTACAATTTGCCATGGCACAAGTGTCAGAATTTCCAAAACACAACTGACATCAAATTAACTTCAATATCTCAAACACTTTGAATTTGTCCAGTTGATCTCAAGGTTTGGCCACACAATTTTGCTCCAGCCCCATATATGCTATATCTAAAGCAGAAAGTACATATTTGGTAGGGTTTAGGTGGATTGGGCAAAATTAGCTATCTAATGTAAATATGGTCACAACTTTAAGTACAGAGATTTCTTTGGTCTAAAACCATATTGGCTATTTCATGGGGTCTTTTTTTAATTCAGTAAAGTATTCCAGGATACAGCTGGTATGAAACTCTCTAGACACAGTAAAAAAAATTTGTATTGAATTTTCACTATTTAACTATGGGGACACAGACCTGCAAAACTCGCTCTTACAATGTTGCCAACTTGCAATTTTATTGCTAGCCTTGTGATATTAGGTTTTCTCTTAAAGACCCAGTTCCTAGTGTCATGTGTTTGCATGAGGACCTCAGCTTTCATTTTCCAAGAAAAAGTAAGTTCCTAGCCTTCAGGGTTATGGAGAAAAGCTTGAAAAAACCCTAAAGGCTTAAAAACCAGAAGGCAAATTCAACAAGAATTACATTTTTAAAGCTCTACTGATTTTTAAACAAATCTCATGATTTGAGGGCCTGACGTGTGATTTTTTTTGAATGCTTGGGATTGGCAACAGTGCTGTTAAGTCGTAGATTCTTTAAAGAGAGGTTCTTCCTGGACTGGAAGTCAGCTCTAGCCTTTGACTTTAAATAACTGCATCAAACATAGTTTCAGAAATAGAAACTAAAACTGAAAGTGCTGATCTGGTACAGATACAGCCTGTATGGCTGAAACAATAATAAACAATTTGCTAGTGTGTATTCTACAATGTGTCATTAATGTCAGTATGGATGCTACTAGATCATTTCACAACCAGTGCTAATATTCTGTCAGGGTTTTCTATTGCAGTTGTTCTCAACCAGGGGTCTGAGGACCTCTGGGTCGGGGCTGTCAAACAGGACCAGCAGTAGACTCTCTTGGGCCCAGGGCAGAAAGACTAAGCTGCATTGTATGGGGCTGAAGTCCTGAGCCCTGCCAGGGCTGAAGCAGATGGCTGAGAAATGTAGCTTCTCGTTGTCCCCTGTAGTTTGGGGCCCTAGGCAATTGCCCTGCTTACTACCCCGTAATACATGCCCTGGCTTTTATATGCCAAAAACCAGATCTTGTAGCACAGGTGGGCCGTGGAGTTTTGAATAGCATGGGGGAAGGGGAAGATGGTGAAGGGCTCAAAGAAAAAGGTTGAGAACCCCTGTTCTATTGCACCCATCGTTCTGGTGTCCAAGTACTTTCCAGGTAAAGGTTAATGGCATTAGTGACCAGGTACTCATCACAATTGTAAGGGGGAAGGAATGCATGCCAAAATAGGGAGAACAGGTTAACAGGTGTTAGATGTATTCACAGAGGCAGGGCCTGTTGAAATTCATCCTAGGGTACTTAAACAAGTAATCTCAGAACTGTTGGCAATTAACTTTCAGGACAGGTGGGGTCCTAAAAGACTGGAGAAGGGCAAAAATAAGCTTAAAAAGGGGAACAGAGAACCCAAAGAATCATAGACCAGTTGTCCTAACATTGATATCTGGAAAGGTACTGCAACAAAGGATTAAACAATCCATTTGTAAGCAGCTAGAGAATAAAAGGGTTATAAAGAATAGCCAGTATGGATTTGTCAACACTTCATACCAAACCAATCTAATTTCATTCATTGATAGGGTTACTGGCCTAGTGGATGGGGGGAAGCAGATGTAATATACCTTGATTTTTAATAAGGCTTTGAGTCTCACATGACGTTCTCATAAGCAAACTAGGCAAGTGTGGTCTGAATGAAATTACTGAGAGGTAGGTGTACAACTGCTTGAAAGACTGTAGTCCAAGAGTAGTTACCAAAGGTTTGCTGTCACACCCTCCCACTTCATGGAGTGGGTTTCTGTAGGGGCTAGTCCTGCGTCTATTAAATGTTTTCATTAATGACTTGGATGATGGAATGCAGAGTATACTTATAAAATATACAAATGATGACAAGCTGGGCTGAGTTTTAAGAGAAATCTGCAGCAGAGATTTCATTTAGATATTGGGGAAAAACTATCAACCACGAGGGAAGTTAAGCTCTAGACTAGGCTTCTATGAGAGGTTGTGGCATCCCCATGATGGGAGGTTAAGAATGGTTTGGGCAAACACCTGTCTGTATAAGGATCATGTGGTTATAGCAGCACCTCTGAGGAGACGGACTCTCATGGTTGTGTATCGGCAACAGCCTCGTGTAACTTCCCCTAGCTACGCTGTTCTAGCAATTGAGGGTGGAAGTAATGAATGCATGGATCGTTGGGGCCATATTCTACTCTACTAGGAAACTTCAGCCTTTCCTCCCAAACTGCAAACAGACAAGGGTATTTCTCATTAATGAGGCTACATGATATTCTAGGCTAAGTGCAAAGTCAAATGGGATCCTCAGGCTTTGCACTACCTTGATATATTTCAGGTCTGGACAGGACCTCATGTGACTGTCCCAGGGGATGTAATGAGTGACATTTGCAGGAGATGTAGTGCCAAGCTCCTTTCAAGGTTATAAATAAAACAGCATGAAATTGACCTAAAAACTTTGACAGAATGAAAAATCAGTGTTATGGAGAACTATTACCTCCCTGAACTAACTATCCTGTGAGAGAGTTTCTCTCTGCATGTAAGGGTGATTTTTCTTGTTAGCTTGAGTAGAGATGTTTAATGGAGAGGAGTGGGTTTGAGAGGAACCATTACTGAAAGGGCAGTCCACCCACATAAATACATATCTATAAAAACAGTCCATGCAGGAAAAAAAATCAAGATGATCAATAGTCAAGTTAAATAAGACATCCAGCAGACTTAGCTGTAGCACTGACCCCTATTACTCACAAGGCGTTTTACTGGAGCTCATGGAATCTGGTCCTGGGCCCTCTGCATGCAGAAGTAAAAAGCTCTGAAGGTGGGGAGTGGGAGACCAAGGTTGCAGTCTTGCAAGCTACTGTGTGTGGGTGGTCCCTGGGTCCATGCAGTGCCCCAGTAAAGTTAATAAGGCTTCATTTGAATGCAGATCACCTTGCAGCATCATGGCTAAAGTTAACTCTAATTGTATATTTAGTGTAACTGTTTAATTGGATACACCTCTTCTTTGGCAAGTCATTTTCACTATAATATCTTTATTTTTAACAAATACATTTTAAAAGTGCCTACTACAGTCTCTAAGGGCTTTTGCCACAGCTTGTAAAAAAATCAAAACACAAATATTAACCCCCCCTCAACAACGTCTCCTCACCTCCACAATATGAAGTAACTAACTATAAGTTAACTTAATTATCCCACCCCCACCCTAAAAATTCTAGCCTTTCTGGGACTTTTCCTTACCTAAAAGTTTGGTAAATGGTTGAGAAATGCACTCTGCTTGCTTGCTTGCTAGCTAGCATTTATTTATTTATATTTGTGTGTGTAAAATAAAAAAAAAACAGTTCTGTCCTGTTCCAGACAAGGAGAGAGAGTGAGTTCTAATGCTGATAACCCCCATGGAGCATAAATACTCTTATTGTGAGGGGACTTTAGGGTCACTGTTAACTACAGCTGAGGCTGTAAGGTACAAAGTTTACATTCAAAAGGTGTGTGTGTAGAATTATACATATGTGAATACAAGAGCTCACGGTCTGTACACGTACTCAACAGGCATATGTCCAGTGGTTGAAACATGGGTCTTGCAGCCAGAAATTTTCCAGTTCTTACCCCAACTGTGTCAAAACTTCTATTGCAGCCTGCACTTAGTCACTTAACTTGTCTGACTCAGTTTCTCCTGCTATAAGATAGAGAGGATAATTCTTACTCAGAAATAAGTGCCCAGCACCACTCAGTCACATGCTGAGGATTCCAGCCTGTGTTACAGCCGCCACTAGCAGTACAGATGTGGATATTGACTGTTAGTGGTCTTATCACCATTGCCTCTTTCGCCAGGGTAGCTAGTGTATCTCATTTAAATGATTGTGTACTAAGCGGAACGCTGTTTTTTAGTCACTCAAGCGCCTGGCCCGTGTCCAGGATCTGTGTGGCAGAGAGGTGCCTTCCCCGGTAGGGGACCTTGCACTGGGCTGTTAACACGACGCTGCACCCCCTGCGCCTCGTTAATTAATCTCTGGCTGCCCCTGTTGTAGGCCCGGGCCTTTGTTTCTGCATGTGCCAGCTTCTGGCTCAGCTGTCCCGGCCTTTAACCCTCCCACCGTGCAGCCTGCCTGGGCTTCCTTCTGTCTGGGCTGGAGCGTGGAGCACTTCCCCATCCCTGCCGGGCCGGGGGGAGGAGCAGAGGGAGGCGGAAGTGAAAACAAGCCCCGCGGGACGCGGCCCCCGCCTCTCACACGCGCTGCGAGCTCCGTGGCTCTTGCCTGGGCTTCCCGCACCGCGCGGCGGCTGCAGCCTCCCAGGTGAGCAGGTGCCGGGGCAGGGGCCGCCCGCCCGCCTGGGCGCGGCGGGGCGAAGCGCTGGCTGCTGAGCCCCGTCTCCCGGCCGCGGAGCGGGCTGGTCGCTCAGGTGCTGGGCACTAGCCGGGCGGCTGGGAGGGACACCTGCGAGAGGAGCCGGCGGGGGAGAGGCAGCTCCTTGCTGGAGCGTGTCCCCTCCTCCCGGGGCTCAGTGCATGGGGTGGGGGGTGTCGGGGGGTCCCGGCAGAGCCGCCCCCCGGCAGTGCGCGGTGCAGCGCCGAGCTCGCAGAGCAGCAGCACCGTCCATTGCCGAGCGAGACATCCCGCCCCGGCCGTGGGGAGAAGGCGCTGGGTGCAGCGGGGGGGGCTGCGGTGTCTTGCCCCCAGGAGGGTGGGCAGGTCAGACACCCCCGCCCCCCCCCCCCCCCACACACACCCCACCCGGGGAAGTGGGGAGGAGAGAGTCACTCCGAAGAGACGCGGGAGGGGAAAGCGGCCGTGTCTAAACGAGGGTCCCGTTGCGTTGATCGGAATTGCTGTGGACTTCCGAACAAATCGAAGTCAGTCGCGTTGGAAGCCCTTTTGCCCTCGATACCGCCGTGTAAATAACAAACACCGAGCTCTTAATACTATGCACCGGGGAGCCGATTTGTTTTCCCCTTCGAGAACTCGACTCGAAGAACCAAACCTAGCGGACCCCAGAGTCAATCTTGTTTTGTGGGTGCCAACACGGCAAGCCCGTGTGTGTGTGTGTGTGTGTGCCCGTGCCGGCTTGTGCCCGCCCCGGGCGCTCTGTTTTGGTGTCTGAATGCCAGGGTGTTGCACAAAGTAGCACCAAAAATGGGCAAGAGGGAGAAAAAGGATTTGAAAGGGAAAATTCATAGCTGAGCGGGGTTGGGCAGGTTTAGGGCGTGTAATTGTTTGATCATCGTGACCATGTATTTCCTCCTGCCTGTGCGGACTTTTGTAACTAGATAGGTACAGGAACAGTAAAGCCAGCAGTTTCACTTGTGCGCCAAGACTTACTTTTTAAAAAAAGAAGTAATGTGGTTAATGCTGCCATTTTATGCATTCTATGGATGCCTTGGGACTGCACATATAAAACCAAATCTACGTTGATGGTTTCCTGCTATAAAAAATGTCTCAGATGTCACTTTTCTGCACACTGGGCTCTTCACTGCAGCAGAACTCCAGATTGCCCCAGAATCACAGGCCCCGACCACTTCAGCTGAAATATCATCTCTCTAATGTTATCTATTAGCACTATTGGAGGTATGACCTACGGTTGAGCAATTCTGGTTCTGTCCAACAGAGGGCGATGGTATACATACTTGTTTATGATTAGATGGTGAAACCCATTGTTGAGTGAGCACTTACACAAGAAGGCTCACCGAATGCTCATCAACGTGAGTGAGAGTTTCACAATTTAGCCCTTAGCTAGTTCATTGCGCGATGTTTTCATTGAGACAAGGTCAATTCATAGACCCATGCGCAAATACAAAATTTATATCCACATCCGATATGCAAACATGGGCAGTGGATTCGGGCTCTCTCTATAAAATTTGGATCCGCATCCATCTGCTTATCTGCAAACGTGTCTGCTGATATTTACATCCACAGCTATAAAGCGGGCATCCGTGGATTTGCAGGTCTCTATCGATTCATGTTGTGATAGCTCTACTTCATACCAGATACAGCATCTTTAACGGTGACATAAACACATCAATAAATCTATTGTCTTAGGGTGTTTCTTTAGTTCTCTTTCCCCACATCCCAAATAAGTTCTCTAATTTATGAGATGCAGATGTTTCACTGCAAGCTCAAAGCTGGAGCGGGTCGGGGCGGGAGAGCGCATATACCTTACACCAAATGTCTTCCTTTGCAGTTACTGTCTTTTTTGTTTGTTTGTATCTTTTCCTGGATTTTTGTTAGTTGTCGCCTTCCCCTCTTTTTTTTTAACGCATGCAGGAAAAATTATTCACACGTTTAATTTTTGTTCTGAGTTAGGGGCGAAAAAATCTTGTCAACTCTTACTGATCAGTCTGGGGTTGGTGTGTCCCAGCACCTTAGCTAAGGTTCCTTTTCCCACAGTCATTAATTTGTGATGTCTTATAATTTTAGTGCGATTACTTTTAGGGGGAACAAAACATTTTCATATGGTGTAAAATCTTTAGTAAACTAAAGTGCATATTTATATGGGATTCCGTGTTTAGTACATAGAATAATTCTTGCTTGAACTAGTGCGTAGGTCCTATAAGGATCATATTTCATACTCTGGGCATTCCCTTTTGTTTCAGAGCAGTAGCCGTGTTAGTCTGTGTCAGCAAAAAGAAAAGGAATACTTGTGGCACCTTAGAGACTAACAAATTTATTTCAGCATAAGCTTTTGTATCCTCCTACTGTATGTTCCATTCTATGCATCCAATGAAGCAGACTGTAGTCCACGAAAGCTTATGCTGAAATAAATTTGTTTATCTCTAAGGTGCCACAAGTATTCCTTTTCTTTTTGCATTCCCTTTTGTGTGGGTGAGTGAGGGGGAGGGAGGGAAGGAAGGAAGAGAAGGAACCTTTGAACTAGGCAGACATTGGCTTTCTGGGCCTCTGTTTGGTCAGATGTGTGTGTGCGGAGGAGTGCACAGGAGATGGAGACGTGAGCCAGGTTATGTCCTCATAGAATGCAGTGGGAGCAATGGTCCTTTCATGGCTTCTGACATGAGGGTGTAAGTAGTTCAGGAACTGCCTTCATTCTGAAACAATCTCTGTTGTTGGCTTGAAGTAGTAGTTCCTAAAGGTTATCTTGTTAGCCTGCCTTACCCAAATACTCCTCTTTTTATTTAGTTAAATGGACCTACTGGTGTGAATAAGACTATTACAGTTTGGCCCTTAATAGGGAAACAAGGCTGAACAGCTAGATTTTTTTTATTTATTTTTTTGGTGAGGTGTATCTGGAAATCTATATAATTACATTATTTTTCCTCAAGAAATGACTTTAGTGCATTGTTAAACTTCTGGTGAGAGATTTTGTGGAACTTCCCAGGTATTAGTCTTCCCATAGAAATGAAATTGTTTTATTAGTACAGTATCCGTAAATCTATTGCTTCAAAAATAAGTCACGTGTAGTGTAAGTATAGTAAAAAATAATTCTTGCCGTACTTGATAATATTCGAAACACACTTTCTTCTATTTGACTGAAGTTCCACCTTAAATCTCCTGTATTAAGTAACTATGGAATCTTACAGTGATTTGGTGTAGTCTTACAGTAATCCACCCCTTAGTGTGTGCGCTCTCTCTCCCTCCCCACTTCAAATATATAAAAATAGAAGGCAGCTACTACCTAACACATCATTGTAATATTGCCTATATGTGGTGCAGCTGAAGCTGTTATCTTTGACACTGAGCAACAAAATTAAGTGCGCAGCGGGCCTTTTAAAGGTAAACCTTCATCCTTGTTTGGGGAGGAGGGGAAATAATCTTGGGATTCTCTTAAAATACTTTCTTAGTTAAAAGAAGTTGCCTTGGTATTTGGTACACAACTTCCTCTGGTTATAAATTTTTGCATTTCTTTTTTATTTCTTCTGTAACACCTTGTATGTGCCTTATAGGGAATTGGAATTGGATGTACATTAAACTGTAGGGAAAAATGCCAAGAAAAAAAACATTTTTCCCCTCTGAATAACTTTGAAATGTAAAATGTGTAGTTTTTTATATTTGAATGTGTTACCAAAACATGCACACTCCTTAGGAATGAGTTTTTATGTGGTAAACGTACCTATGTAGCTGTGATTTAAATACATTGTATCACAGGAAATACATTTTGTGGGAAATTAATGTGCCAATATCTCTTACATGAACTATTAAAATTTTTATGTACTTAAGTAATTTTTAGGACCACTGTCAATTTAAATTTGGTCCAATGCTTACATTTTGTAAAAAAACAGCTTAAATAACCTCCAAAAAAAAGCCTAGAGGAACTATTTCCACATTTTTTTCCTGTCGAAAACAGTTGTTAAAAAATCATTGCATGCAGTGTGTGAAACCCAAATATATTGCAGTACTAAGAATCGGAAAGTAAAACTAAATTGATTTTTTTTCTTTTTCTGAACCTATAGGCTAAACAGTCAACAAAAAGCCCAAATAGTGGCAAACTAGACTTTCTAAAGTCCATTCACTTTTAGTAATATAAGGTGTTATAGAACAGAAAAACATGGTTTGCAACATATATTTAAATTGACAGGGCCCCTTTTACGTTAACGTGTGCATTTCCATTTCACTGTGTAGATATTCTGTTAAGATTTACATTAAAAATTTAATCCTCTTCCACAGACATTTATTATCTGGAATTAGACCTTCAGCATCCAGCACGATGAGCAACTACAGCGTGTCTTTGGTCGGCCCTGCTCCTTGGGGTTTCAGGCTTCAAGGTGGAAAAGACTTCAACATGCCTTTGACCATCTCTAGGGTGAGCTATATTTGCCTTTATAGACTTTACAAAAATGTCTTCTACATCATGTGGTACCTGGAAAGATGAGTATTTCTGCAATATGATCATCTTGCTGAATGTGAAGACTGATCACTTGTACGGCAGGTGTCACCTTGTCCCTTAGGATGATGGAGCGGCTATTAATTTTTTAAAAACCTGTTGGGAAAATTAATTTTCTTGAATGTTTGAGGCCTCCCACCAAGTTTCCATGGGGAACGCAAATGTTTGTAACAGTGTTTTGCTTTTTTATATGCATCAGATAGAAGTATTTCCTTTCATCCTTGCTTCCGTGTGTGTGTGTGTGTGTGTGTGTGTGTGTGTGTGTGTGTGTGTGTGTGAGTGAGTAGCAGAGGTGGAAAGTTGCTGACATAAGTTCTATCATGTCTTATGCTAAAGTTAGCTTTTGAGCAGCAGGATGCTTGACCCTCCCCCCGGCAATGGAATACAGGAGTAGATGCATATCTCTCAAGCGGGAGGGGGCATGGATTTTTAATGAGAAAATAGCTCATGTTGCCTCTGTGTATCCAGCATATATTAACTGAGTTTATGGTCTTTAAATATCTATTGTTGCAAAATCCTCCTATTTACAGTTTTTTAAAAAAGTAGTTAAACTCTGTGCAGTACAACGTTCCCGCTAACTTTTTACATCCATTTGCAGAATGAATTTTATGTGCACCAATATGGAGGTGATGTGTGGTGGGGGTGGGGCCGAAGGGTTTGGACTGTGGGAGGGGGCTCAGGGATACGGTGCAGCAGTGGTGGTGAGAGCTGTGGCTGGGAGTGCAGGCTCAGGGGTGGGGCCAGGGATGAAGGGCTTGGGGTGCAGGATGGGGCAGAGGGATGGCGTTGGGGGGGGTGAGGTCTCTGGCTGGGAGTGTGCGCTCTGGGGTGGGGATGAGGGGTTTGGGGTGCAGGAGGGGGCACAGGGCTCCAGCTGGGGGTGAGAGCTCTGGGGTGGGACCAGGGATGAGGGGTTTGGGGTGCAGGATGGGGCAGAGGGATGGGGGGTGGGGGGGTGTGAGGGCTCTGGCTGGGGGTGTGCGCTCTGGAGTGGGGATGAGGGGTTTGGGGTGCAGGAGGGGGCTCAGGGCTCTGGCTGGGGGTGAGGCCTCTGGGGTGGGACCAGGGATGAGGGGTTTGGGGTGCAGGCTGCCCCAGGGGTGGGGCCGGGGAGAGAGGACTCCCCCCCAGCCCTCTCTCACTGCAGCGGCCTGGGGGAGAGGCGCCTCACCACGGCAACTCTGGGGCCAGAGGAGAGGCACCTCTCCCTGCCTGCGTGGACCCTGATAGCCTGCTGTGTGGCCGCGCAGCTTAGAGGGAACTTAGGTGCCATAGTTGTGAATGGTGTTCCATTAAAATGTGCCTGAATGAATGTGCCATTTTCTCACGGGTGTTGTACAGAGTATTGCTCTTAACTGCTATTATTCAAAGGATTTGAGGAGCTAAGTCAAAACAGATAAAATCTTTGTACGAATAGCAATGCAGGGTCTAGTTAGAGTTCACTACCCTCAAATAGCATTTAATGGATATTTTTCTTTGGATCTAGGCTGAGTTTCAAAACCCTCCTTGAGTGTCTGAGGCTGTTATATTTGGCATGTATAACATATTTATACCAACTTTGCAATATTGAAGCTTTCAGAATATTAGGAATCCTAGTTAGAGAAGAGCTCATTTTACTTCTCTAATATGTGTTTCCTCTGTGTAAACCAATTTTTTTGAAGGGCAATTCTACTATAAAAGTATTTATGTAAAAATGGCATCTTATTTAACAGATTCTCTCCGCCCACCTCACCCAACACTTTCCCTACCCACCCTATTTACTTCAGTGACAAAGATAAGTTACTTCTTACACCTGTTGAGTGCAGTGTCACTAATGCTCTGGGAGAGGGATTTGGTTTCTGTTGCGTCATCAAACTTCGCTTTTTTCAATTGCCGGTCCAAATACTGCTGGTTCATTTAGACTAGGTAACCTTATTCAGCTGTGGGTTACGCTGTTGAGATCAAGGTGAAATTTTGGTCCTGAAGTCTATTTTATTTAAATAATACTGAATTGAGTGCTATAGAAATGACCTCAAATAAATACAAACTTATGACAGTTGATGCCCGAACCAGAGAGTGTACTGCATACCTTTTTAAACCTAGGCTGAGGTTTGCATGACAGGAACATCTCAACAAATGATTTTGAGTTACTGATGCAGAGAAAAGATAGAATCTAACAAGGCTGTTTTTACGGTCACTTTTCAAAGAACCACCACATTTCTTAAAGTCTAAGTTATATTCAAGTGCCTCTAGATCCTTCAACATTGTTGGCTTGCTTTTGAATGCATCAAACTTGCCACTTGAGGCTTTGGATTTTTTCAAACGAGGTCTCCGTTGGGCTTCTGATTCGATGGCTGTCAGTTTACACGGGCAAGAACTATGAATGTGATGAGCCATGGGCGCAGCTGGTTGCACCTGGAGATTTAACCCTTTGAGTGGCAGGTATGAACAGCTCACATGGCAAGGCATGATTGCAAAGCTGTTGAAACATAGGTCCTAGACATTTTTTTGGTCAGGAATTCTTATTTGGTACACATCCCAATACCTATTAAACCATGGTAAATTATAGAAGATACTACTACTCCTACTCCTAGTGTGTTTGAGAACCAGAGTGAAGCTACCTTATGAGAGTGGGTAGATTTAAACCAAAGCTTTGCAGAGAGAGGGAACGATATTTTAAGACTATGTACTACACTAATCCTTGACTAGCATTGCTTAATTCATGTGGTACATACTTACATGTGCTGTTGTACTGGGATGAGCTACAGAAATACACAAATTGGTCTAAACAATTGAATCTGTAATTCCTAGTCCTCTGATCGCCTTCCTCTGCAGCGTGGGGCACGGGTCACTTGCTGGAGGATTCTCTGCATCTTGAAGTCTTTTTAAACCATGATTTGAGGACTTCAGTAGCTGAGACATAGGTGAGAGGATTATTCCAGGAGTGTGTGGGTGAGATTCTGTGGCCTGCGTTGTGCAGGAGGTCAGACTAGATGATCATAATGGTCCCTTCTGACCTTAAAGTCTATGAGTCTATGATCCCATGACAGCTAGCCTAAGACTCCATCTGAGTAACTCATGTTGCAGGATTGGGGCCATAATAATTTCTCTGAGCCAAAATAATTAAAATCTAGCACCTTTATATGAGCTCCACCCCTTCTGGGTTGTTTCTTTTCACTGTAAGTTGGAGTGTGTGGGTGGGTGGGGGTCTGGAGTTAAAAAGTACTTAGTTTTGGTATGCAAATCCTCCTCCTATCTGATAATTTGAAGAGTTCCATCTTGTGTCCCTTATACACTAGCACAGCATGTACAACACGCCATCCTTCTCTTCCTAGTGAAGCATAAATGCCTTTCCCGTGTAGTTAGACTGCTAATTAAAGAGTTTTTATTAAATCAGTATGTTCAAAAAGGTAACAAAGCAGCAGAGTTATTTCTGTTCCCTTACAAAGGTCCTGCTGTCTCTCATGACCTTCTTGGGTTTTGTGCAGTCATGCCTGGAATTCATTCTGGGCTGTGATGGTGAATCTTGGGTCATTGTGTTGACAACTAATATCTTGCTGTAGCTTTGTTTTAACTCCTTGCATTAAGTTTAAACAATACTTAACACAACAATATTCTCTGTAGTTGACAAATAGTAAGTTGGTCTCCTAACAGTATTGAAATAATCTGTAAAGTTATTAAGTAAAAGGCTTTAATTTAACAAACTTGCATCTCCCGTGACTGTCCCAAGAAAGTTCATCATATTGCTATTGCTATTTTAATGGTATTAATTAGTGGCGCTATTACTAGAAAAATAATAGTAGACTGAGTTCTTCCAATGAACTTTTTGCAGTGGCAAATGTGAATTAAGGGTTTTTAATTTGTTATGAGTGCAAATATTTGTGACCTATTTGACACTATACATTTGTACCCTGTGTATTTAAATTCGAATCCCATACAGTATTTGTAGTGCTTGCCATGACTGAATGACATTGTTAAAGTAATACAGAAATGTTACTCTTCAAAAGTGAGTTGATTAACATTTTATATATAAAGAGTCTGCTCTGAATTTAAAGGGTGACACACAACCACCCAAAAATACAGGGATGGGTGGAAAAGATCCAGGGAGTAGTTGGCAGAGAGACTTGGGTGGGGTATAGGAAGTTTTAAGGGTTTTGTGGGGAGATAGCAGAGACATTTGCGGGATGTGAGATTTGGGATACTTTCAAAGTGAGGAGGTTGAACTATGGTCTGTCTTGATGCTTCAAGATGTTGAGCACTCTGGTTCCCATCCAGCAGTGCACTTAAGCACATGTTTAACTTTAAGCATATGACTAATCTGATGGGACTACTCCCAATACTGAAGTTAAGGATCAAACCTGATATGTGGAAGAAGACAGATACAGTGATTTGTTGTTCTGTGTTGTGGCTGCATCCCCTAATAAAGACTGATATATGGGCCTGATCCCACTTCTTTTAGACCTCATTGGCAGCAGGAGACTGGGCTGATAGATGAGAAAGAAAGTCTAACAGTGAGTCACACAAGTGCTATGGCAATACTTTCATATGGAGAGAATGCAAAAATTATTTGGCCTGAAATAAATGAAAATGGAGATTACTTGATTGGGGATATTCAAAGATTGGACACATCTCAGTATAACCTAACTAGTTCCATATGGCAACATAAACAAACAGAGCAAAATAAAATAAACAAAACTGAGAAGATTAGGAGAATGTAAATTGCCTTTTACCTTGTTGCATAATCCAAAAACAAGACACATGTTATAATTTAAGAGCAGTAAAGTTAGAGCAAATAATATTAGATGCAAGGTATCCGCTTCTGGAAGCTACTACCAAGACTCCTGTTTTTGCTGAATTTAAAATAAAGGCTACCTGACTTCATGTTCATCCACAACATTGGTAGTTAGGCAGACTGACTATAGCCATAATGAAATCTGCTTCAAGCTTATAAACTGTTTGCTCTGACTCAACGTACAGCAGTGTACATGTTAATATGTACTGTTTTCTGAAATGTAAAGAACTGGCTGCTGCCAGATTCAGGATACTGAATGATATGGCCCAGTGCTCTCCATCTGTTTATGCTTGATAACATGACTGTAAAAGTAGCATTGTGGATTTTGATAATTATTGTCTCAATTATTTTTATATAAAATTTCCTCTACTTATAAGTAAAAAGATATTTTTGTTAAGTACCAGCCCAGCAAACTCAGCTTGGACTACGATGATCAAGCTGGTTCTTTTTAATCAGGAACATAATCACCAGTAGTAAAATATCTGCAGGACAAATTAGCCATCACTGATGCTTAGTTAAGGCCGTGCTCTCAGGCAGTCTGTGTTGATTGAGTGGACAGCTTGGGAATGACATTGATAGATACCAGTTAGCCTTTGCCAGCTGGATCATTCCTTTTGTTTGTGGACTTAAAGGCAGGTTTCTCTCATCACCACCACCCCCCTTTAGAATTTATAAGAAAAGTAAGAAATTGATGCAATTTAAAGGATGTATAGTTGAATCTAAAGAGGTTAGGTAAGGTTTCTACAGTAGCACTAACTCAAACACCTTCCACATCACGCATAACTTGCTTATACGTGTTTACCTTGTTAAGCGTTACTTATAACAAAGAAAACAGAATATGCTGCATATTGAATAATATTGCTGTAGAAATGGCAACTATTCTGTATTCTGACTTCTTTAGATGTTGCATTAATTTATTTGCATGAAAATTCTGATAGTTGGTTAGAGCTCTATACTTGACTAACAAAATCAGGATAAAACTCATTAAATACAACTGTAAGGTCAGAGTTGTCAAAATTGCTGTCCTCTGCAGGCTGTAATGAATAGTGGTGTTTGGTGTCAATGTTGCATTCATTGTGTTATGGTAATCTGAGAGAGCTTTAACCATCTATCCTAAATGCAAGCGTGGTATGTTTGTAATGTGCCAAAATAGGGACTGTAAGCTTTTGAAGGTGACAGGATTTTTCAGGCATTGCTTAATGTTGTTCTGTAGCAACACTAAACAAGAAAAGTTAGAAAAGGGTTTTATAGCTTTTTAATATTTAAGCCAATTTTAAAGTTACGTGACAAAGCAGCTCCTTTATGGGAAAAATATAAAATTAATTGTTTGTTAGCAAATACTGTTCAAAGGAGTACTTTCAAAAGAAAATTTTCTGTCTGGCTTGATTCTCCTCAGCTGTAGGTAACATGTTTTTTTGAAAAACAATCTTCTTTATATGTTTTACTTACACTGACAGGTTCTGTGTACATCTTCCTGCTGGCAGCATCCCAGCTTTCCGCAGTGCCTGAATTGCCTGATTCTGGCAAAGCATATGAAAGAAGTCTCTCTTCCCTGCCTTCCTCCTCCCCACCCCCCACTGTTCCTCCCCATCATGCCCATTCAAATAAATAAAAATACCCCATCCCTACTTATGACACAATGTTCACGATGTTGCTAAATCAAAGAGATGATCAGCACAGTATATACCTAGATAGCATATTTTGATATTAACAAGATGTACCCAAGAATACTTGTTTTTAATGGTGGTGTAGTTACCGATGAGAGACTTGGGAGATTTGGGTTTAGTTCCCAGCTGTGCCTCCAGCTTCCTGTGTGAGGTTGGGAGAACTGAGAGACAGAGAATAATTGAGTCATCCGTCTGTAAAATGATGGTAATAATACTTCCCTCTGTCTGTTGTGTATATTTACGTCGTAAGCTCTTCAGGGTAGGGACTCTGTGTTTGAGGCTACATTGTGCTTGTCCCTATACAAACTTGTTGGGGCCTGTAAGTGCTACTGGTATATAAATAATAATGAATATATTTTATAAATGGAGCAAAGAACTCATTCCCCCACGCCTGTACAGTCTGTGTCAGAGGGTCATTGTTAGGAAATTCATGCCGCCCTTGAATCCCGTGCTCTTTTTTCCCTCTGTTGAAATATATAAAGACATAACCTTATAATCTAAGCAGTATGTATGATTGGATCCATGTGACTTTTTTTTCCTGCACGAAGCTTGTTTCTACAACATCTTAGCATTTTAAAAACAAACTCCTCTCTCCACCTTTGTATTGCTAATATAACTTTGACTAGAGATCTGCATAGGTTGTGCCACTTGTGTTCTAAGGTGTGGTGTTAGGATTTCTTGGAAATTATCTCTTTTTAAAAAAAATAATGCTAACATCTGTGAAAATAATTGTAAAAGAAGGGGGGGGAAAAGCAGCAAGATGCTTTAAACGTTGACTGGGCTGACGCTTGCGTCTTGGGATTGTCAGTTTCCACTGGGTTGAGCCTGTTTGATTTTATTTACTTATTTATTTTAGGCCACGTGTTCTGTCTGGTTTAACCTAAAATCAAACAAACGTGATTGGGATGTGGGGAAATCAAAGCAAATAAAGTGGAATTTCACTCATACAAGTAAACCCCGAAAGAAACGGGAGAATAACTTTTGACCCCACATGGCAAATACATCAATAGTAGTGCTGGTAACTATGTGCACTATTCTGCAAGATGTTGAGTTATCAACCTGGGACAGGGCTCTTACTGGCAGCTTCTGGCATTGCAGAACTGGGTTGATTGGCCAGTGAGTTGGGAAACACCTTCCGTTCCTCCCCCGAGAATACCATTCTGAAACACATTTTCATTGTACAGTAGTTGCATTTGAGCAGGGCCGGTTCTAGGCACCTGCCAAGGGAGCAGGTGCCTGGGGCAGCATATGTGAAGGGGTGGCACTTGTGCTGCTCTTGGGGCGGCACTCCGGTTTGTGGGGGTTTTTTTTGTTTTTTTGCTTCGCCGCTTGGGGCAGCAGAAAAGCTAGAGCTGGCCCTGCATTTGAGTGTCCTAATACCACTATGTAAAACAATGTGTATATATAATATTTGGAAGCAATGTCTTTTGCTTTTATAGATGTCCTGTGAAATCACTAGAGGCAGGGGAACAGGGCTGCTAACTTCACTTGTAAACATGCTAAGTCAGGGAGAGTAGCAGGCCATTGGCCTTCTCCTGGCCAATGGCTCAATGGTCAGTTTGTGCCAATGGACACAAGATAGACATTTACAGGGGATGAAAAAAAATTAGAAATTTCCTTGCCAAGGCCATAAAGTAGGACTTTCTTTTGAATATCAATAGGAAAGAATTAGACTTATTTGCTTTCTCTGTATTTGAGCCTGGCGGCCTGACAACCTCTGTGAACTTCCTGCCATTTCAAGAAGCTATTTTTAGTGGAACTGCTTTTTTCTCAGTATTCATTCCTGATGGTTATCTTTGAGGGCATTGTGAGAAGAGACACAGCCTTCAAAGGTTGGTTTGTTTTGGTACAGAGCCAGGAGATAACATTGGTCTTGTTGGGGGATTTTAAGAATAGATCTCATATTATCAGGCTATCCATTTAAGAGAAAGTGCCTGAAACATGAGGGACAGTTTTCTGTCACAATGCGAGTATTGAAAGGGTGACATTACCACAATCATTGGACACAAACTGCTTAATATTATAGCTTATACGTTACGTCAAAATGAGCTGCTTTTTGTAGGCAAGGAAACATGCTCTCAATCTCCACTTCTGTAAGGAGAGACACATGCCACAAATCATCACAGATTGTACAAATTGGCTCTCTGGTTGGCAGTCTGTGAAGAGAGGCGAATGGTTGAATGGCCATGAAAACTAAAACATGTCTCGATACTGAGAAGGGATTGTGCTGATGTTGCTTAGGTGAAAAGGACTTCAGTCTTCAGGGCTGTCACACCAGTACCATTTTTATGAGCAGTAAAGGTAGATGAAACATGTTCTCTCACACGTCCTGCTCCGCCGTCTCCTAAACTGGAGGTAGAATGGAAGTGTCTCTCATCACGGTCCTTTATCTTGTGTGATCGAGTTTCAGTTAGGATCAATGTTCCCTCTAATTTTTGACAGGCCGTGTGTGCAAAAAAATTTCTTCTATGCAAATGGTTGTGCTTCTGTGCAAATGTTTGTGCGTGCGGTGTTTCGCCGTGTGCGCGGGGTTTAGGATCTGTGTGCGCGTGCACGTGCGCACAGCTTAGAGGGAACAGCGGTTAGGATTAGAAAAGATAGGGCAATATTCCATTCTCTGGGCTGCAAGAAGCTGTACCAGTCAGTTTTGGGGGCAAAGAAAGGACTGAGACGGAACCGCTATCAAGAAAACTTTGGACTACCATTAAATGGCAGAGGGGAAAGTTTAATCAGAAAGTAGCAGATGTGCAAGGGTGCAAGTACGGTGATACAGTCTGGTACGCCATACCAGTAAGATACTTATAGCTGGTACGGCGTACCGGAAAGACACAGGAGGAGCCCGCCCCCAGCCCTTCCACGCAGCTGTGTCTCCTGACTGGGGTCTGTACAGCAGCTCTGCCGGGGGGCTGGGGGTGGGGGTGGGGCTGGGGGTGGTCTGTCCGGTGGCCCCACATTCCACTCCTTTCCCCGGGAGCCGCAGGGGGAAAGGATCGGAATGTGCAGCTCCTCCAGCGGGGTTGCTGTACAGACCCCCGGCAGGAGGACTCAGCTGTGTGGCGGGGCTGGGGGCGGTACAGTGGCCGTGCCAGGGGAGCTGCATGTTCCATTGCGGTTCCGGAGAGCCCTGATCTCCTGGGAACCACAGCGGTGAAAGGAGCAGAACGTGGGGCTGCCAGGCGGCCCAGAGCCAGCAGCTTCTCTGGCGCAACTGTACCACCCCCAGCCCTTCTACACAGCCGCGTCTCCTGAGTCTCCTGTCTGGCGTCTGCACAGCAGAAGCGTCCCGCGCAGTGGGAGGACAACAGAGTTGTCCCCCGTGCTACCACCCCCCTAATGTGGGATGGATGTGGATCATAGGGAGAGTGCAGGGGCCCCTGGGCTGGGGGCAGGCTCAGGAGGAGTAATATGGGGGGGGTCACGTGCGGAGGTCACATGCCCCCACCTTTGTGTCCATGAGTGCAGCATACCCACAAGAAATGATTTCTACTTGCACCACTGCAGATGTGTGTGACTGTCTGTAGCTGCTTAATCCAAGATGGAAATGTCTTGTTTCCCATCTCTTGTGTTTTCCCACAAACTGGAGTAGTACAGGAAAGTTTCAGCAGACAAATAGTAACTGATAAATAAAATATCACTATTTTAGCTATTTATTTATTTATTTAAACATACACTGGCTTAATTTAGGTGAGCTCAAATGCATCATCAGGTTTTCAGTGAGTGTTCAGCTCAACATATTAGTGTAGCAAAATAATAGGGGGGGGGGGTTGCGTCCATTGCACCTCTGAATAGATTTGGGGTTTATCTGCACTTGTTTGGATGATCCTGTTTAGCTGCTGCTAGATTAGGTAAACGAAGAAAATGGTACTAGTGGCTACCGGTGAAAAATTTGGTTTAAGTGACTTGTATCTGCCACAGTTTTCCTGTGTGATTCTAAGCAAGGATAGAATCAGATTCTCCAAAACAGTATTCTCCATGAGACTCTTCATTCTTTTCCTGTAGTCCCCTGCATCATTAACTACAGAATTTGGAAGGTGTGTAGTGAATGATCCATGGGGCCTACAAACAGCCTCATTGACGACATAATCCTGATCGATTCCCAGAATACAGTCTGTCCTGTGCACTGAATGAGGCAGTGGACTTGTGGCAAAAAATAATATGTGATCATGTAATTAAAGACTGTATTGTACTGTGTACTCACTAGAGGGCTGAATTAAGATTGTATAGATGGAGCATACTGTATTTGGTGTAGACAGTGTAATCAGTAGAAATGGAATGTTGAAAGAATTTTATTGCCAACTCTAACAGACCTCTACTGAGCATGTGGAAACATTAGTTTTCAGAGGCTTATAACTCAGACAAATCTGGGTGGGATTTTTTCCACAAGGACAGCAAAAGCTGTCCCCAAAAGTGACCGCAAAAATCTGCTCCAGCGTATGAAGGTGCTATAGCTGCTCAGCAAAACAGTTGTCAACATTTTTCTTTTAACATTGCCCCAACCCCACCAAAAAGTACTCTCTCCCCCAATTGTGGTCCCCAAAACACCTCAACTTCTTTTTGCTAAAACTTTCCTAAAATGTTAACTTGAGGCAGACACCCATCATGGAAAAGTTTGACCTAAACAGTTAAATGTTTAGCGAAGTTGTAAGCAATAGAAAACAGCGTCTTAGAATGGAAAATGTTAGGCAACCCTAGCTATCTGATACCTATTGCTATCAGTTTTGCCTATATTGAAACACTCAGATGAATATAATGCATTATTTGAAATCCCAGTAAACTAAAATATGAATCTTACTTCCAGATCTCTCTCATTGCCCTGTTAAAAAGGTCAAATGTCTCAACTCACTATGGAGGGAGTCTGGCTTAACCTGTTTTATATTAAGGGACAGCCTGATGTAGTATCCAGTCCTGTCTCTAGCTTCCATGGCTGACCATCACAATTTGACGCATTTACCCTGGAGAGAGAGTGTAGTTTATTTTTCAGTAGTTACTTCATATTTGTTTTGACAGTTTGAAAAAAAGCTAACATGACTTTTAGTATTTTAGTAAATAGGTAGTAACTATTTTTTGAGTGCACGATTGCCATCTGGGCTAAAATACATACATACTGCATTTCATGGCAAGCTGATGCCTGGGTTGGGTAAAGAGATCCCATAACCCAGAGAAATGCAGTGAGGCTGGGAAAAAAATGAAATGTCTACACTCAGCAGAAGCTCCAATTGCTGAATGTGCTAGGACTCATTTGGGCTTCTTCAATAACATTTTGCAGAGCAAAGGCAGAATCTTCCAGTCATGTACCTTACTTATTTTGACTGAGGCACTCCTTCATTATCCTTTGGTTTAGTGGGCACTTGAGTTACATGGTGGTCTTGTTTGGGGGGCGCTAGCAGGAGAGTGGAGCTCTTTTGACATATCCTTGGTGAGGTCGGATAGCTCGTCTGAAAGGGTAGTTAGCAGAGGTGATGCTTTCAAAAAAAAAAGTGAGGTTCTTTCTTAATCGTGTTTCTATTTTGATCATTTTGTGCATGTATGCATGTGAAAAGTGGGGCCAATAACTGGGCCAATATATCTGACAAAACCCTTCCTCTCTCTTGAAGCAAGTTGGAGCCTAGCAGCCTATGCTGTGCTTTCAGCGGGTGCCCCATCTTCACTTTTTTGAGGTGTGGGCTTCGTCACTGATTAAAAATGAAGATGGACAGAGATGGTCTTGTGTGGTTGCTGGGGAAGTAAGCTTGTCACAGCGCTGGTGTGTCTAAACAATTCCATGATGTTCCTTTCTCTCCCCCCCCCACCCAAGCGCCTCTTCTTCTTTACGCTTCACTGGGGCTGCAGTGTCTAATCAGTCCACGGGGATCAGAAGAGCTGGTAAAGTTATAACTTTCAACCTGAAATTTATTTTTTTCTCTCAGGATTTTTGTCATTTGGGAGTAGCCTAAAAAGTAAGCTTTGTAAGGCTAGTGGTCTGTTTAAAGTATTCAATCACAATGAGTCTATAATGATAAAATGTGACGTGTTTAAAAACTTTACTACAATTTAACCATTGCATATGAATTGTCTTTTAGAAAATAAACTTTTAAAAATGAGTAGCAATGTGTAATGTATTTCTGGGTCCATTTCTTCTTGAAAGTGGCAGTGTAATTATGACAATTACTTGACTAGACTTTTCTTATTGTATTAAAACTATATCTAAATTCTTTCTTCATGCCTCTATCCTCCTGTAAGAGGATTCTTCACCCCCTTCACTGAAGGAAAAGAGGCCTTGTGGAAGAATTGGCTGACGTTTATTAGACTAATTGGGAAGTTCTGGGCTTGTAAACATTTCACCATCAATGTTGTGTGTGTGGTAAATCATAGGGTTTCCTTCTGGTTTTCTCAACTACTTAGCATATCTCAATATTGTGTATTCATACCAAATAAGGATTTTTTTTCTTACAGTGCCTGAAGGTATTTTTACTAGCAATTATTCAGGAATGAACAGACATCTACTGGCATCTCAGTCCAAATTTAAACTGCAAGTAGCGTGTCTGTCAGATGCTAGTGTAATAGCACTTTGGGGTGGGTTTTTTATTTTTGATTTTTTGGGGGGTCTTAAATTGTATTGGGAAAGAGTGATGCTGATTGGGGTATGGTAATATTTATTTGCACTCAGCCACTTAGCAAAGAAAACAGTAAACATTACACTGAGTACTTAATACTTATAAGTGGCAACCTGACTGAGTTTTGATTCTAATACATCTCAGTTCTGTTGTGTAATATCTGCACATGTGGGCACAAGCTTTTATCATGAGCTATTTTCTTCAATAGGATGCTTTTTGAAGGCACTAGCCAAATATGTTAATATTACAAACAAACTATATCTTTTGAACATACCACTAGTCGGTTTATACAAACTCTCTGTTCTCTGTCAGCTATAGATGAAGGGATTCTCTATTTCCCTTTCTAGCTATCAGACTTCTTGGCAGCCATTTTCAAATGTGAGGAAAAAGTCATAAGCAGCAGTAGCAGTTTGTTTTAGACAGACTCAAGAACATGATCAGCCTGTAAGTTAAAATATTATACTAGAGTGTATGTATACTAGGTGTGATTCTGCAAGTTGCTGAGCACTCTGACCATCATCCTGCAAAGCACTTAAGCGTGTGCTTAATTTTGAGAACCGAAAAGCTTTTGTGTTGCTCAAAAGCTTGTCTCTTTCAGCAAAAGAAGTTGGTCCAATGAAAAATATATTACCTCACCCAGTTTCTCTTCAATTTTAAGTATGAGAGTCATCCCCTGGAGACTACTTAACATGCTTAATATTAAGCATCTGCTTAAGTGCTTCACTGCTCAGCCCCTTGCAGATTCAAGTCTATATTCTTACTCATTTGGTTACTCAAGTTTGCAAGAAGAGAGTGGGTTTTTTGAAGGGGGACATGACCCATATTCCTAGATACGTTTTCTTCAACTCAACTTGGATGGCCTTTTGACTATGTACTGCATGACCAGCTAATTCTGGAGAATGCAGTAAATGAAATGGTTTGGGGAGTCTTCCGGGTGAGAGAAGTGGCATTGTTTAAAGGAATGTAGTAAACAGTTATTCACTTGTTTGTTTTACCCAGCTACAGTCCTGTAAAGACCGTTGAAATGCTCTCATTTATCTTGGTAACTATTTTTTGCTCTCAAGTGGCAGACTGGTATCTATCAAGAAGACATTTCCTTTTTTGGTATTGTGTGAAAGTCTCTCCTATCTGGGGCTACAGACCAAATAGTTGAACTTCAGAACCAAACAGTGATAGCTGACATTTTTGGCTAAAGCTGACATATTTTTGAAGAGTCGTGGAATTTGCTGTTTGGAAGAGAAATCTGATATCTGGAAACAGAAATCACATTCAATCTCTAGAGTTAACAACAGTTTCTTTCAACTGTTGCTGAAGATCTTAAGTGCTTTTAAAATTGGTTATAGATCTGAGGTTTCAAAAACCTTAAACCCCTTTTCACTAGATAATCAGAGGAGACTTTATTTTGTCTCTGGCCCGTTGAACTGTTCACCTTCTCTTGGGAGTGTTCCCTTTGTCAGTTCATGTACATTTGAACATTAAAACTGCTGATCATTACAAATTTGAGCATCATGTGTTTGTTTTGATACACGTGACCTGATTAAAACTGCTGCTGTAGTAAGAGAACAACCTTGGTCAGCTCCACTCTGTGCTGGATGGTTTGGGGTTAAATAAGGGCTCATTGACATCATTGAATGACTACAATAGTCTGCTAAAATAAAAGATTAAGGAACCATGGAGTGTATTGACTTGTTGCTTCGACTGATTCCTCTGTTGGATGGGAACAGCTGCCGTCTTCTCCCTGCTCCTCTTTGCAGTGAGAAAGTGCTACTCTCACCACATCAGTACATGCAACAGGGCATAAGTATACAACTTTAGGTTACTTGGCTGCTGATGTTACCAAGTCTCAATCCTCCACATCGTCGGTGCCTTCAGTGTGCTTTATTGGCTCCCCACTATGTAACTCTCTTGTGTAGTAATTAATCCTCTGAACTTTAAAAAAATGTGTTCTGTAACTTGTTCTCTGCCTAGTCAGTTTGCGTCTCAGTTGCCTGCTTTCAGCTACCATGTTATACTGATAACTTGCATATTTACCTCTACTCCCAACTTAACTTCCTCAGTTTAATCCCACAACCGTGCTTGTTTCTCTGATGTCATCTTGGAATGCCTTGCCATCAACTCAAACTTGACGTTGTCATAACTGAGCTCTTGATCTTATCCTCCACTATCCCTCCTCACCTTTTTCTGTTGCTGTTCAGAAGACCACCACCCTCTCAGTCATTCAGGCCCATAACCAGTGTTTTCTGCCACATGTGCCCCAGGCGTATCTAAAATCTGCTGCTGCTTCCTCTCTACAGTTTCCAAGAGCCAACTTTTACTCTTAGTCCACATCTGAAACTCTACTCCAGGCCCTTATTTCCTATCTTGACTCCTGCATTACCCTCCTCTTAGGTTTACTGACATCATTAATCTGTTATACATATTTTATTGTAAGTAAACAAACAACCTTGCAAACTGTATACAGTGAGTTTCAACAGCCAAGTAAACACATTACCCTCCTACTCCCTATTTTTGTTTGTCTGTGTCTACACTGCCTTTTGGAGTGAGCTTCCCAGCTTGGGCTAGCTTGGCTTACACTAGCACTCTAAAAATAGCTGTATAGACCGCGCTTCAACCGTGGGTTGGAACCTGGGCTCTGAAGCCTAGGGTGGGGGTTGGCTTCAGAGCCTGAGCTGCCACTCTAAAAATAACTGGACAAACAGTGCTTTGGAGTGCTCGTGCCAGCACGCTAACCCACATCTGTTGACCTGGGCTGGGAGGCTCGCTCCACAATGCTGTGTAGACATACCCTCCTACTTTCATTGAATTTTTTTTTTTTAAAGTTGGGGACAGAGCCAAGCTCTTACTATGTGTTTGCACAGTGCCTAAAACAATGGGGCCCTTCCTGACTTGAGTCTCTAGGTACTGCTGTAATAAGTATTAATGATATTTTGGTAAAAAATGTCTGCTTAACTTTTAAAAAATATTTTACATTCCTTTATACTTAAAAGGAACTACTTAAGTATTGTTAAATGGTTATTGTTGCATTGTTACTCCCAATGCACTAAGCCAAGTGCATGTAGAAACACAGTTAACCCAAAATAATAAATAACTAAATTACAAGTCCACTTTTAGCAAGTGTCTATGAACTGCATTGCTGATTCAAGCCCTTAGAATACATTTCCGTTCTACTAAAGGCTGAAATTGGGGAAGGAGAGGGGAGATTGAAAAAAGTTAATGGGTTTTAACTTTCAAAAGAAAATGTTTTCTAAAATGCTGTGGTTTTTCTTTTTAATTCCTTATCAAATTGAAGCAGCTACTGTTGAGTATATTGTATTTACAATAATGATTGAGGTAGAGTTGCACGAAATATTGCCATTAGCAAATGAAATGATCTTATGATAGACTTTATATAAAGTCTATATAAAGTTTATCATATCTGGGTGAGAATGCAGAACAGCAGAAATCTTAAAATGGAAAAAAAAACTTTAACAGGTAAATACTTAACTTTTCATTTAAAATGGTCCATGTAATCCAGTCAAGTTAAATCAGGTTTGGATTAAACTACTCAATGTTAAATTTCTAATAGGAGCTTTTTTTGTTTGTTTTTTGGACATGTATAGTCCATTGCTTTCAACTTGGGCACTTGCTTCTGGTTCGGCAGGGAGAAAAGCCTAGTCTGAGAGGAACACAATTTGTACTGCCTTAATTTAATTAACCCTCTGGCTAAAAATGTCTTGCTGTCAAAATGAAATCCACCAGGTGTGTGTGTTTTTTTGTTTTTTTGTTGCTAGCTCTCTTCAGAAGTGACAATTACTCTCTGCCTTAGCAGAGTGGAGGGACAGGGAGAGTATATGACAGGACAGGCATAAGGGAGATTGTGAGTGCTCACTATCAAATCACCTTTTTATTAACAAAGATAATTGGCAAAAAGCCTCAGATGGCAACCAATGAAAACCTAGTTATCTGCATAGCAGGTGCTATGAGAGTGTATCTTTATAGGGCAGTTTTGTGAAAAGCACTTGCCACTCTAGCTCAATCAACTCTTGTCTGCAAGTAGGAATCGAAGTACTCCATTTGCCTTTAGACATCCTGTTTCACTTCCTAAGTCTCTCCCTTTTCTCTTCTAGTCTTTGCAAAAGCATTGCACATATAGGACCGGATCCTCAACTGGGGTAAAATCAACATAGCTCCATTGACTTAAACTAGTGGTTCTCAACCAATTTACCATTGTGGGCCACAGCTGTGTGCTGACTGGGCTGCAGGTTGAGAACCACTGACTATAGGGCTAGTCTACACTGGCAACACTAAAGGGCTGCCGCAGCAGTGCTTTAACATGCCTTCTGTGGTCACGTCGCAGCGCTGGGAGAGAGCTCTCCCAGCCCTCTAAAAAACCCCACCGCCACGAGGTGTGCGGCTCCCAGCGCTGGTGCACTGTCTACACTGGTGCTTTACAGCGGTGAAACTTGCTGTGCTCAGGGGGGTGTTTTTTCACAGCCCTGAGTGAGAAAGTTTCAGCGCTGTAAATTGCCAGTGTAGACAAGGCCTTAGATCATCTGAGGATCTGGCCTATGTTTTCATCATTAGGCGACTGTCGTCCTGAAGAAACTTCAGCTCTTAGTATTTTGTGTCCTCTTTCCTTTTTTAATCCTTCTGTCCCAACTATCTACCAGATGAAACATGAAGCCTGTTGGGTTTTTCGTTTGGTCAGGAGAGGTAGGCTATAGTACTGAGGATATGGTTTACACTGTAATCACGGGATATTATTAAAGCTCAAGTAGACACACCTGAGCTAGCTTTAATCTAGCCTGCTTGGATAGTGAAGCCACGGCAGCGTGTGTTTTAGTGTGTGGATTAGCCCTGCAAGTGATTACCCCAGGTTATGGGTGGGCTCATACACCCTGTGCAGAAGCAGGCGTTGCCATGGTTTCACAGTTCTGGGACCTGCCTATCTTGAGAAAAGCTAGCTCAGGTATGTCTACTTAAGCTGCAGTGACATCCTGTGATTGCAGCATAGACATAACCCGAGTGTTGCATTTCCTGCAAACAGATCAAAAATTCTGCATTGGGAAACGAATTGTCGGTCTACAAACAGGAACTTAACCTTGCTGCCTTGATTTTTATGCTAATTCAAAACATCAGTTGACAAAACTAGGATTTCAGGCTTTCTCCGATGCATACTTCTGTTTTGAGTGAAATTTTGTGGCCTGAGTTATGCAGGAGGTCAGTTTAGATGAGCCTAATGATCCCTTCTGGCTTTAAAATCTGTTAAGACAGTTTGACAGACATCCTTTTTATAGTGTTGGGTTGCGTTTGTTCTCTACCAGTTTGCAAACAGGTAACCTATAGACTGTGGCAAGATCTCAGCAACATTTCAAAGCTCATTTTGTACAACCATACCAGTTTTTTGCTTGGGCATAGATTTACTTCATTCTTGGTTCAATAGAAACTTAAACTTTTTTGAATTTCATTCACCCTTTATGAAAAGAGACTATTCTGCCAAAGTACGGATATGTTGCCTTTCCGGAAGGTAAGGTCTTCTGTGGCAATCTGTGCTTTTAAAAACAACCCTTAGATAGTATTAACTGAGTTGGAAGTAATAATCTCAAAGTTACCAGTTGAGCATGACCATTCCCAGTCCACTCAGTTTGTCTGTTTTGGAAGGGGGATTGGAACTTTGTTTAACAGGTTTGATCTAAGCAAGATGAAAATATAGATATGCTGGGGGCCACTCAAGAGGCTGCATTGCAGTGTAGCAGAGCTGGGTTCAATTTACAGGCTAGCTGATTCTTGGAATGTGATGGAAGCAAAAGAGTCCCTAAAAAGGGCATAGTTCAAGTTACTCAACTTTCTGGGTTTACAAATCTCCATTGACTGGCATTGAAACGGGTGCAGGGGAGTCAGAGGGAAGACAAAATCCTTTCCCAGCCTCCTTGAATAGGTGGGAGGTGCTTAAAGTGTGGCGTCCTTGCAATGAAAGTCAATGCAGTGACATACTCAGTTCATGAATACGAAAGTAATCAATGTTAACTCTTGTGACTTTATTACCAGTTTCACATCATTTGTTGGGGTGGTTTTTTTGGTGTGTTTTAAAAGTCCTAACTCCTGGGACTTGTGCATGTCACATGAAAACAGTTTCTCAATTTAAAATAAATAAGCCCTCATAATTGGGGAGAAAAGCTTGAAAACATGATCCCTAAAGGCTCAAAAACCAGAAAGCAAATGAAAAGTCAAAATATATTTGGCTGTAAAATCGTGAGATAAGCCTCAAAAGTCATGAGATTTTTTTTAATCTTGTGGTTTTCTTTCAATGCATGGTCATAGCAATACCAAGTGCCATAGTTGGATAGCGTAATAAATATTGCCAGGCTTTAAGATACAGCCATGGCTTTGCTTGTTGTACGTGCGTGTGTGTGTGTGTGTGTGTGTGTGTGTGTGTGCGCGCGCGCGCATGGGGTGGATTTCTTAATGAACTGCTGGTGATGTTTTAGATGCACATACATTTAGATGCAAATAGGCAAACTGTTAACATAGGTGTGTCTTCAGAGCTTTACTATCAGAGTTAAATTCATTTCAGTGTGTATTGGATGAAAATAGATCGATTTACTCTTCTTTTAAAATGATCAGAACGTACTTAATAAAACAGAAATTGGTCAACTGATGCATGTTATCATTTACTGTATCTTTCTTAGAGTAAAATACATTGTGCAGCAGCTGGTTTTTTAAGACATTCAGAAATAATATGTGGTAGAATTTGACCCTGTCAGAAAAACAGGGCAAAGCGTCTGGTTGTTGACTCTTCCTTTAGCTTCCTATGACTATAGCAGAAGAGGAAGCATTTTTTTTAAAAAGGGGGGAGGTGGTATTTGAATGCTCTTTCCTGTCTGTGAGGATTTGAGTTGCTGTTAGACAAATACAACTGCAGTGCCCTGAAACTTGTTTCAGTCAAATCATAAATTAAATTTCAGAGGAGCTCTTTAGCTATTTGTTTGCACATCAAACTTTGTTCTGAATCATACTTTGTATGTAATGTATTAGGGGATTTCGAAGGCTATGTCTACACTAGAGAGCTTACAGCGGGGTAGCTGTATCGATGCAGCTGCACTGCTCTTGTGTAGCTATTCTGTGCCAACGGGAGAGTGCTATCTTGTCAACAAAATTAAACCACTCCAAATGAGCGGCAATAGCTATGTGGGTGGGAGAAGCTCTCCTGCTGACATAACGCTGTGCACATTACGCTGGCATAACTTATGTTGCTCAGGAGTGTGGGGGGTTTTCACACTCCTGAGTGACATAAATTTTCCCAACATAAGAGGTAGTGAATAGATAGATAGCCTTAATCTCTGTATTAAGGTTAGAAACTTACTTCCTAATAGTCCCAATACCTTCCTTTCAAACAAAATCTCTTCATCTGAACATACTGAGTAGAATTCTAGTATAAGTAAGAATAAAAGAACAGAGTGGATGGCTCTGAAGAGGTTACTGGACACTGTGTATAAATAAAATACTGCTATTTTCATAATAAAATATTGGAAATAGGGAAATGCGCACATTGTGTTTCTAGAGCTGATTTTAGCATCAGGGTATTCACCTGTGAAGCAATCCTGATTTAAAATAAAACAAACTATATATTTACTAAACTACAGTTAATGCCTTTAAATATTTAAGGGAAAGATAGATGCATGTGGTGTGTAGTTGCTGGTGAGTATTTGTATTTGTATAAATCAGTGTGGTTTTGTTGTCTTGACTGGTGCTAGCTGAGCATCTGGCCCAGGGTTTTTCTTTTGTTTGCCTTAACAAGGGAGCTTCTCTCCTTTGGGGAATCCCCCCGGGAATTAGGAAATGAGCCTGGTGGGGAATCCCTGAACATACACTTACATTCCTCTAAATAAACTGTTGATAATGAGCAGAGAGGCTAAGACTTGCACAAAAGCAGAGCTCTTACCATATTATTTACTGAAGATTAATAAAAAGTAGTATTTAAAATACAGTAAAAGTTAAACCTACTGATGTAGAGAAACCCAATTACAATATACCTTTCCTGACAATTTGAGGGAGAATTTACAGAAAATAGTTTCAGAGGGGTAGCTGTGTTAGTCTGTTTCAGTAAATAACAAGGAGTCTTGTGGCACCTTAGAGACTAACAAATTTATTTGGGCATACGTTTTTGTGGGCCATGACCCGCTTCATCAGATGTATGGAGTGAAAAATACAGTAGACAGTCATAAGTATATAGCAAATAGTTTGTGGGTTGGGCTGGCTATGCTAGGTTTTTTCGGATTGCGGTATGGGTAAACTACCTGTGTTTATCACTCACAGACGAGAAGAGTAGTGAATGTGATATCTTGCACTCCAACCCTTTTTATAAATGAGGAGGAATGTAAATGAGTCAGTGCAGGCATAAAGCAATATAAGTGCAATATATCATAACAGATGGTTATGCTATAATCGTGTTTGCTTATATACAATTTATCTGTATGATGTGCATAAACCTTTTAAAGTGACTAATTGTGATAATGGAATTAAATGAGTACATTTTCTGTAAGCTGAAGCACTGATTTGAATAACTTTCCCATTCCGCAGTTTAACTTGGTTAGCTTTCTGTAAATGAGGATATGACAGCTGGCATGATGCCCAATTATTTTTTTCTGAATTGTGTAATTTAGCAGTTCTGGCAGCTCTATATGTATGGAAGACTGTAAAGTGACATGAATGTTTTTCATACCTTTTGTGGTCTGTTTTTCATGAGTTAGAAAATGTTTAGCACCCACTGCACTTTTCCCCCTGCTCTGGCTCAACCACATCATAATTTACTGTAGCACCTTTGTGTTCATTTTCTCCTCCATACATCAAACTTATATTTTTCTACATTTTTATTTGTTGCAGTGGTCCATTCAGGTACTATATTGACTATAATGCTCTTTAAGGCATTTCTGATGAACATTCCAAATTGGGTTTTTAATTTTGATTGTATTGGGTTTTCTTTCATCTTGGACGCATCATTCATTTTTTGTCAACAAAATATAGTTTAAACATTTAATTGGCCTTCAGACAGGGGATTTTTACCTTAAGTTGTCCAAAATTAGGCTCTTGTTTTGAAAAGTTATTCTAAATACTATTCCAGTATTAAAAGAATATAATTTTATTAACTCTAAATTACATTTGTTCTTTAAAAATGTTTCGAGAGTATAAAAATCTTATAGTATCTGGCATCTTTTTAAAAAATGTGTTTTCTCTAGTTTACTTGATAAGGGAGACTGAAAACGTCTATATTTTTGTTGCTAATTTAACATATAAGAAAAACGATTACATTCTTTTTATACACCAAAGACAAATCTACTAAGAGAGCTCCATGACTGCATCACAACTTTCCCAACCAACCTGAATTAACTCAAGTCTGTCTATAAACATTTGTCTAGCCAAGGTTTTGTGGGGACTATAGTAGGTAAATTAAATCAATTTCAGAGCATCCTGAACACTGACCTTCATATATTCCATATATCAAAATATACACCTAAAATATTTTGCTTATATATGAACAAAAGGTTCATATCTTTTCAGGATTTTTTAATTCAGTTTTATTAGTGTCTTTTTGGCTTCAAAGGCCTATAGATGAATGGAATAGAATTGCTTTGGCTCCTGAGTGAGAAGTTCTGTAGCCCTTGAGGCTAAATGAGTAACACTTGTTTGTGCACAAAGATCCATATTGGTTCAACTCTGGCAACAGAAGTCTATTGCCTACTCCTGGAGGAATTATGTGCCAAAAAATTGGAAAAACTCTGCTCACAATATATTCAAATTCTGCAAAATTCTGCTTTATTTTATTTGTCAAAATAACGCAATATAATCACGCCAGATTCGATTATTTGGTAATTTATTTCAAAATACCTGTCAGCAAGTATGTCTGTAATAATACAGACCAAAAAAACGGTTCAGGAATTTTTTTTTAACAAATAGATTACCATGCAAATGAATACAGAACTTTGAGTCATACATTTCTGTAAAGTAGTTTAAATGAATTTCCCGCATCCCTCAGAATCAGTGCCAAGGTTAGGGGTAGTCAGGGATAACGGAGGAGCGGAGGAAGAGGGAAGGAACATGGGAGAAGTATGGAACAATTTTTTATTTTTTTTTGGAGGGGAGGGATTGTTAGGGAGTTGGGGAGCCTCCCACATGCAGACCCTGGCTGACCCCAGGCCTCTCCCATTCAGTCAGACACATCTGCCCCCATCCGTGATTTGCCTTCTTTTCCAATTGTTTTGCCTCCCTTTTGCTCTCTTTCTCACTTCTCCCTCCCCCAAAGAGCTTCTTTTTAAAAAAAAAATAAAAATCTGAAATAATCAAGTTGTTTCAAGTTCTCAAGCACATTTTCCTTATTGTTTTGGAACACTGCTTAAACTGCAAATGTTAAATATTAAATTGCTCCTCTCCCTATTTCCTCTTATTCTCCTAAGCCTTCTCAGGCCTCAAATATGTTATGAAAAAAATAAATAAATCTTAGCTATTGAGCCAAACTTAAAAAAATAAATCCAAGGACCAAAATAAAACCACCCCACATCCTGTAGGGAAGATTAAATGTTTCATGTTTTACCAGAGCTCTTCCTCACAAGCAGATCAAACATTTCAGTTCTAAAAAATTAAGCTATTAAAGGATGTTAAAACATTTGTGTAGGCGAATGTCCTTTCTCTTTTAATAAGGTAGTTGTGTGAATATTCCAGTTACTGCTTTTTAAAATACACTGTGTGAATTAAAAGAAGACACATTTTCCTACAAGTTTACTATAAACAAAGATTATCAAAAGAGTAAGTCAGTAGACTAAAGTTAACAGAGAGAATTGTATACATCATTTTCTGCCTTTGAAGGTGACCTGGAGAGAGATCCCCTAGTTGCAAACAAGTTTCCAGTCTGATGTTTAGCACTCTGAGTGGTAACAGTGGTGGAGGGTGTGGCCCTTGCTCATAACTTCCCATGAAAGGCGAAACTGATGTCGGAGTATGGGCATATTTGTAGTGTAACTAGTTTTATTTATGTATTTATATACCAGTCTTGGAACAGAGGTGGTCATAAACAGTGTGCAGGCAATCCTTTCTTTCCGGACTCTCAGCCAAACACCAGCTCCTAGAGAGAAACTCTGCTTTAATCTCTCTAACTTTAGCGTCTATTCTTGAGACAAACTCCCTTGCTGCCTGCTACAGTTTCCCAAAGAACCTGCCTCAGAAATCCGACACAGTAATTGTTTTTTTTGGAGTATGAGAGCAACAGCACCATCTGGAAACTTCTCCCATAATACTCTTGGACAAACAACATTACAAACATTTT
This sequence comes from Chelydra serpentina, assembly GCA_037349315.1. Classification (NCBI taxonomy): domain Eukaryota; kingdom Metazoa; phylum Chordata; order Testudines; family Chelydridae; genus Chelydra; species Chelydra serpentina. Next base: position 3,684,087 of record JBAIAC010000018.1, read on the forward strand.
GCACATGGGCAATTAACATGTAAGTGTGACTGTACTTTATTTTCAGCAAATAGAAGCAGTTCTTGGTCTTAAGGTGGCCTTCTAGTATGCTAGTATACATGGAGGCTTCAAGGGATCAAGAGGCACCAAGATGTTTTGTCATAATATACTCTTAAAGATGAACTGCAAAATCCCTCCATCTTTTCCTTACTCTTCCCCCCACCTGCAAATAAACCGATTGTTTAGTGCATTCTTAGGGTTTTCCTTTGTTGGTTAGGTCTTCGCTTCCCTCTCTTAGCGGAAGGACATAATGCTGAACTACAAGGTGCGATCTGAGTGAGCTGTGTAGCTCTGCCTTCCTATCCCTAAGGAGACTATTTCTTTTACTTCAGATTAAACAAATGAGCAAGCAGTTAAAAAGCCTGGGATGACTTTTATAAGACTATAAAGCCGCAGAAAAGGCTGAATTTGGTTTTGCTCTGCTCTTGTGAAGTTTGCATACTGGTAATGTCAGCGTGAAACATTCTGTTCCTAGTTCTGGAATTGTCCACGACCGATGTTGGATTATGTACCCAACTCTGTGTACACCCTTTTGGTATCTAGGTTCCAGGGTCCACAAAGAACGTTGCAATCAATATGCAGTGCAAGCTCTCTGCTTCTGTTTGGTTTTATATGTTACTGTTTGTGTCCTGTCTCTGTTTAATTAAGCAAAAAGCACTTCCATTCATTGCTAAGTAAAGTGATGCTAATTATGTGAATGGCATTTACTGGTTTCTTATTTAAAACTGGACTCTTGTTTAACAGCGGAAAGATGTAAAACTTAAGTTGCAAACCAGAAGGAGAGTTAACCTAGTTTACAAAATGCAAGATTGCTTGCAGCTTTTCATTTAAAAATGTAATCGTTCCTGTCTAAATAAAAAGCTGCTGCAAATCAAGTATTTGGGGAGAACCTGACTCTGTTCATTTTATTGTATGATGTACCGTGTACATTTTATATCCATTCAGTGTAAAACCCTGAGCTGCCAAGCAACTGTTGCCATTTTTCACTTCCTTGGAATCATTTTTGAACATCTGGATTTGGCAGAAGCTTTACATAAATCCCATGTCTCTTAAAAATATAAGCTGTGGCACTTTGTCTACCATGTTTTGCCAGAGAGCTAGAGATGAATCTAAATGTTCATTGTAAAGCAGAACTGTAATTTAATATGCAAGGCTATGTATTAAAGTGACACGCTACCTTAGTGTGCCAAGGTTTTAAATAACATATGCTCACTCTCCCTAGAGTATTATGTGAAAGTTTAGTCTTCCCAAGTTTAATAACTTATTACTGAAATTAGAGCTTGCTGCTTAACACAAGTTCTGTGTATAGGTGTGTGTCAGCTTTGCAGGGTCTCCTTTTGCATTAATTCTTTCCTTTCCTTTCTCTCTTCTTTCCTCCCTCCCCCCCCCCCCCCCCCGCAGTCCCTTCAGTGGAATTTTCTGTTCTTGAATATAACTTAACTGACACTGGAGACTGAAGTGTCTCATTTTTTACAGAACACACTGCATGGGAAACAAATGTAGGCTTATTCAGTTATACTGAATTGTACCCATTACTTTCCACTCTGCCTGTTTTTGTGTCATCTGCAATCTTGATTTGGCAATGACGATGTATTTTTTCCCCAGATTTTAGATAAATATATTGAATAGCATTGGTCTGAGAACAGATCCCTGTGGGACCCACTAGAAAAACACCCATTTAATGGCTATTGCCCACTTTTGCAACCTATCTTTAACCAGTTTTTTAATACCTTTAACAAGGGATATGTTGATCGTAATTTTTTTTTATCAGAACATCGTGCAGGACTAAATCATATGCCTTACAGAATTCTAAGTATACAGTCAAGACAATTACCTTAATCAACCAGACTTATGATCTTGTCAAACTTGATATCATTTTTTGATAAGGCCTATTTTTCATAAAACAACGTTGATAGACCTTGGTATTAATTATGTTCCTATCTTTTAATTCTTTACTTATTGTGTCCCATATCAGCCTTTCTAGGATTGTTGTCCAGGATCAATATCAGGCTAACCATCCTATGATTACGTGTCATCCTGTTTACCCTTTGAGAACATTTGTATGAAAATAGTATTTTCTCCAGTCCTGTGGTACTTCCCCAGTGTTCCAAGATCTGTTTAAAAATCAGCATTAATGTTGCAGAGAGCTCCTCAGCCAATTCTTTGAATACTCTTGGTGTAAGTTACCCAGTCCTGCAGATTTAAAAATGTTTAACTTTAGTAGTTGATGTTTAACATCCTCTCTAGTTAGTGGTAGAATACAATGTTAATGAAATACTTTAAGACATGAATACACGATCCCATTTATTTTCAAATAAAGAGAAATGTTTATGTATGTGTCACGGAGTATAGGGGAGTCCGGCCCTGCACCCCTCTTCCCCGGATTCACTGGGAGTCTCAGCCAGCCAGTAGAACAGAAGGTTTATTCGAGATGCCAGGAACACAGTCCAACCAGAGCTTGTCAGTATGTCCAGGACCCCTCAGTCGGGTCCCTCCGGGGGGCAGGGAGCCCAGACCCCAGCCTGGGGCTCCCTGCATTTCACCCCACAGCTCCAAACGGGGCAGGGAGGCCAGACCCTGTCTGCCTCTCTCCCCTCTTCTCCGGCCAGCTCCAAACTGAAACTCACCAGCCCCTCCTCCCCCTTTGTCTGCCTCCCGGGCCAGGAGGTCACCTGATCCCTTTTTCCCAACACCTTCAGCTCATACCTTTGCCGGGGAGGGGCCGGGTCATCTGTTGCCAGAAGACCGAGTGTCGGCCCTTCTCTGTGTCCAGGCCTTTGCCTTCTAGGGCTTTGTAACAATCATGCACCGTTGTCCCACCACCTAGATACTCAAGCACCGCATAGGGGAAACCGAGGCACCCACACAGTACTCAGGGAAACCTTAACAACAGTCCTAGTTCGTCACAGTATGTCTGCCTTTTCTCCCTCATGACTGATCATTTAACCATTCTTATCTGGTTTCCAACCTATAATCTTTCTAGGATTTAATTTATCCCTCAAATAATTAAATAATTCCTCCTTATTTTCTTTAACGCTACTGGCCATAAGCTTTTCATTGACACATTTTAGCTTTCCTTACCAAATGATTACATTTCCTAACTGCAGATGTCTGTTCATTGCTATCAGTTTCCCCAGTTTTTGCATTTGTTATATATTGGGTTTCTTTTATTGCTGTCTTCACTCCCCTCTTAATCAGGCGGTTATTTAACCAAGAAACCTTCATCTATGATGACAGAATTAGGGTTTTTTTTTGGGGGGGGCACCTAATAGAGGATTCTTAAACAATTCCCAACTATCGTTCACATTGAGCTTTATATACTAGTTCACACTCAGTTTTCCTCATCATTGTTTTCCAGCTTTGGAAAATTAGCTCCTTTTAAAGCTTCAGGTGTAATATGTAAGTCACGAATACATTCTGTTTGTACACAGAGAATAAAATTGGATCGTGATCAGTTGCACCTAGGCAGCCATCAATTTTTAGATTAATGATTAGTTCATGTTTATCCATTAGAATGTCTAGAACAGGGGTCTCAAACACGCGGCCCGCAGACCACATGTGGCCCGCAGAGTTATATTCCATAGGCACCGACTCCACTGGCAGCCAAGCTCCAAACATTACTGAGTGTTTATATTTTATTAAAACCCCTCTTTGCATTACAGTTTTTAAAAAGTTAATACATTGACTTTTAATAGAATACTAAATTACTCCATTTTTTGTTCATTTTTTACTATACTTTTGTATCATTGTATGAAAAGGTTTCAGTAATGCGGCCCTCAGGCCAATTTACTAGTTCTCATGTGGTCCTCGTGGTGATTTGAGTTTGAGATCCCTGGTCTAGAATAACATTAGCCTGAGTTGATTGCTGTATTTTTTGTGTTAGAAATTTCCTATACATTTTTAGAAACTAGAAGTTAGTGCCAATAGCTAGTGTGTTTTTTTTGTTTTTTTTTTAATTCTTTTGTGATGTGGATGCCTCTCATGACTGGACAAGGTCTTCCAACACACTTGATGCTGGGCATAAAACAGCTTTCATGACAAAACTACTCTCACTTTCTGCTGACCTGGGCTGGATTTAAATCAATGGTTAACTGGTAAAAGGCTCTGTAACATAGAGTGGTGTTCCCTGCTGCCATGTGCATACACTGACAAATCTGTTTTAGCGGAGATTTGTTTACAAAGAATGGCTTCCTCCAAGAAGCTGGTATTTTCCTCCCCACTTCCTGCTCACGTCCTCACCCAAGTTCGTTTGCAATATATAGGAATGCTTCCTCCTTCCCCATCACCCCACATTAGTATCCAGAAACAAAATTAGTTCCTTACCAAGTTGTACCTAACTGCTGTATTCAGCCTGCCTCTGAAGTTGTTGATTTGCTACTGACATTTTGTGATATTCAAAATTGAAAAGAAGGATCTGTCCCTTTTTTTGAGTCATTTGTGAGAGTGTGCTTTCAATGAGTAATGCGTTTAATGTATTGTATTCGCTGATAACGCTACAAAGAAACAAAGGCCAAATACAGCCCCAGGGCAGATAAACCACTTTAAATATTGGCATTATATTAGCATTATTTTTGTATGTCCAGTTTGTAAGCATCTTTTAATACTTCTATACACCGGTAGTCTTGAAGAAAGATCATGTTCAGCTTTAAGTTTCTGTTTGAAAAAGGAGGTAGTTCTCTCGCAGTAAGAGGAATGTGCAGGAAATGCTCTCTGCCTCCACACATCACTATATGCATACTCTGCTGTCACTTTACGTTGACTTGGTATGTTTTCAGTGTTTGAGAGTTTTAGCTTCTTGACTTCAGTTAACCACAATGGGTCAGAAGGCTAAACCTCACATGCCTTAAAAATTTGTCATAGAATCTAAAGGATTTAAGCATAGTATTTTAACCTTTAAATATGATTGACTGATAAAATGATTTCTTGCCATTCATTATAATTGACATACAAAACACAGTATTTTACTGTAATGCCTAAATGCTCTTTTGTGAATGTGATGTTAGTTGAAAGGTGTTATGTTATCATTGGAGGCTGAAATGCTTAGTCCACTGGGTGGGCATCGTAGCCAGAGGCTCAGCAAATAGTTCAGTCCATATGCCCATCAACTCATTTTGCCCTGCTCCTGAGATCACGAACAAAGGTGCCGGTTGTGGTGCAGGCTCTTCTTCTGTTGTGGCCTACTGACATTGAGACTGTCCATTCTTTTCACATAAGCGACTGAGCAGACGTTAAATAGTAAATGGTATTTTTCACTGTTGCCACAAGGTTGGGTTTTGACCAGTGGATGTAAAACCTGACAACCAATGCCCTGAATTTGTCAATAAACATATTTGCTTCAAATGAATATTCTGCTGTGAAGTTCATTTCTGTACTGAGACGTTGGTGGAAGCTTAAAGGCAGTTCTTCTAACGGTTAGTGAATTTTTTCATAGCTGCACTATGAAACTGCTGAAGTGTATACATACCCCGCATGTGTTTATAGTGTTTACTGCAGTATTCTTCCGCCCTTTCCCCCCAAAAGTCCTTATTTAAATCTTGGTCTCTTCCATTCTGTAAGTACAGCAGCAGGCTTTTCTCAAACAAGTGCCTTGAAGGGAGGGTGTTGTCCTCTGCCTTTTTTAGAATCAATATGTTTGAAGTACGCCTGTCTTTTATGTTGCTTATTGTGGTGGTGAAGTTTCCTAACCACTACACGGACCGTTAGCATAATAGCGCGCTCTGTTCTGTGTGCAGGTAGGGTTTTTTCCCCTTTAAATTATGAAAATAAATAATAACTTCTATAGTATCCGTAGAAATATTTTTGATTTTTGTATGAGCTGGGGCTGTACAAGCTTTTCCATGCGGATCTACTGATTATAACTCCATTTTGACCTGCTATTCCAAACCCAGAGCCCCGGAGCTCCGGTTGCCAGTTGTGCCATCTCTGTGACATGGAGAAGCGAAGGCTACAATGAGACTCAGTGTCATTTATGCCTGTGACCTAGTAAAACTTGAACCTAAGGCCTTGGCTACACTTGCCAGTTACAGCGCAATAAAACTGCCTGCAGCGCTGTAACTCACGAACTGGCTACACTTGCAAGGCACGTGCAGCGCTGCATCTCCTCAGGTACAGCGCTGCGTGTACACCACCTCCCCGAGAGGAATAACAACTGTTGCGAAGTGGGTGGAACGTTGGTCTTTCAGTGTAGCCGAGGAACAACGCAGTTACTGATCTCCGGAAGCTGCCTTTGTTTTGAAACGGCACTTCCGGGTTGGAGTTCAGAGCTCCGTTGTTGAGGTGCTTTACAAAAAACCAAACACCGCTACTGTTTGCAGGCGGTGCGGGGGGGGGAGAAGGGAGGGGGTCCGTTTTGAATGCCGGCAGCAAAGTTGCCTTGGACAGAGACGGGGGGGGGGGGGGGGGAGGAGAAGAACGGCGGGGGGGGGGAGGGGGAAGGCTCCGTTTCCTCTCTTTTATCTGCTCTTTAAAAACAAACAAAGCCCCTGCTGTTTGCTTTCAGTGATTGAGAGAGAGGCAGGGGATGTGGAGGTGTGGAAATAATGAGCTGACACTCTGCGGATATTCCAAAAACCCACTCTTTTTCCAAAAACGCTCCCTGTCAAAGTCCCCCTCACCCCCCCCCATTTGAAAAGCACGTTGCAGCCACTTGAATGCCCATAATGCACCGCTCCTAATACAGCTGCAAATGCCTCAAATGTAGCCACCTTACTGCGCTGGCAGCTGCCAGTGTGGACAGGCTGCAGCGCTTTCCCTACTCAGCTGTACGAACACGGGTTTAACAACAGCTCTGTACATCTGCAAGTGTAGCCTAAATGTCCTGAGGTGGAGGGTCAGTGTACTAACCCGCTGTGCTACTGCCAGGCCTTGCTTTAGGTGAAGGATTTCTCTTACCCTTTCGTCTCTGTTCCTTGGAAAGAACGTGGTGGTACGGGGAGGGGGAAGTAAATGCGTGGTGGTTCGGTTTTTTTGAGAGAGGTGTCTGTATTTCTAAGGTTCCCAGTCCTTATTCATCTTGGCTGCTAATCTCTTAAATAAAACCCATTGATTTCTGTCATTTTTTGCCATCTTCATTCAGGGGAGCAAGGTATGAGTAGTGCACCTTTATATATTAATCAGTCTTCATCTCTATGTGCAAAAGCAGGTGTGTTTGAATACAGTTTTGTTGCTGATAACCAGACTTGAATAACATAAACGGTTGTAGCCTTTGTTGTCTTATTTCTTTGAGAGAAGCAGTACTTGAATTCACAATGAAATCCTTCCCCTGTTAATGTCAATGGAAATTTTGCCAATGACTTCAGAAGAGCCAGGACTTCACCCTTGGATTATTGTTTGTTTGTTTGTTTTGGTGAAAGGAGAGGACTAGGAGTAGTATTCACTACAGGACTGTGCCGCTCTGAGGAGCCTCAAGGGCCTGCATTAGGCCTAATACATGGCTTAAGGGTCCATCAATGCTAATCTACACCGCATCTCATTATAGTTGTACAGTTCTACTATCTTGTCATGTAGTATGCGGAGAAGAAAATAGTACACAGCATGAATAAAGTACAGCAACATCTTCCAATCCACTGTCTGTGAAGACTTGAGGACAACTGTATCTGAAAGGAGAAACAAACAAAATTGGAGAAAAGAGGTTTTTTGTTTAGAATTATGCAAACATAGATCCAGCTCCCATTAAAATCAATTGCAAACTTCCCACAGATGTCAATGAAAGTAGGATTGAATCTCTAATTTGCATATGGTAGTTCCAAGAAAGCTCAGATCTGTTTGTGTAAATGTAATGAAAACTTGTACATGTTGAAATACTTTCTATAATAAGATCAAGAAAGAACAGATCTTCACTCTAAATACTGTTTTCATAACTCAGTCAATATTTAAGCATTCCTTCCAAAGCCTCTAGACAGTGTTGGGTTTTATTAGCGTGTAAAAATTTTCCTTTCCAAACACCAAAGAGGGCCTTAAATATTTATTTTGATATGCTGCCTTTTTCAGAGGTTTGGCATTTAACTGCAGTGGTGTAGAAAATATGGAGTAGGTTTGGGGAGATACAGACTACTCAAGCTCCAATAAAAAATGCTGGACCAGTTCAGTCTCTCTTCTTAAACATTAGAATCCCTCTTGCTCATGCCCAGAACCAATACACTTCTGACAGATGTTCAGTAATTTAAGTTGTTTGAGCCCCTCTCATGAATATAGTTAGACATCTGTAAAGGCATTTGACTTAGTACCACACAACATTTTGATTTAAAAAAAAACACCCTGAATCAACATAAAATTAACATGGCACTAATTAAATCGGTTAAAACATGGTTAATTGATAGGTCTCAAATGTAAACAGGGAATTAACATCGAGCAGGTCTGTTTCCAGAGGGGTCCAGCAGGTATCAGCTCTTAGCCTTAGGCTATTGAACTTTAAAAAAACGAAACAAAAAAACAATGGCCAGGAAGAAAAATAAAATCAGCAAACTTTTTCAGAAATGGATGACAAAAAAACTGGGGGAGTGATAAACAATGAAGAGCCCCAACAGGTCACGAATTTAGAGTGATCTGGATTGCTTGGTAATCTGGGCACAAGCAAACAATAAACATTGTAATATGGTTAAATGTAAATGTAGTCATCTAGGAATGAAGAATGTAGGCCATATCTAGAGAATGGGGGATTCTATCTTGGGAAGTAGTGAGCCTGAAAAAGATTTGGGGGTCATGATGGATAATCAGCTGAACATGATCTCTCAGGGTGCTGCTGGGGCTAGAAGAACTAATGCAATCCTGGGATGGATGAACAGTAATTTTGAGTAGGAGAGGTTATTTTACCTTTATATTTGGCACTGTTGCAATCACTACTGGAATACTGTGTCCAGTTCTGGTGCCCACAATTCAAGAAGAATGTTGATTAAATTGGCCAGGGGTCAGAGGAGAGCCACAAAAAACGATTAAAGGATTAGAAAACATCCCTTACAGGGGTGGACTTGAGGAGCTCAATCTATTTAGCATGACAAAGAGAAGGTTAAGGAGTGACTGGATCAAAGTCTGTAAGTACCAACTTGGGGAAGAAATATTTAATAATGAGCAGAGGAAGGTATAACACGATCTAGCAAAGGAAGGTATAACACGATCCAGTGGCTGGAAGTTGAAGGTAGACGAATTCAGACTGGAAATAAGGCATACATTTTTAACAGTGAGAGCAATTAACCATTGAAACAATTTACCAAGGAGCTGTGATGGATTCTCCATCATATTTTTAAATCAAGGTTGGATGTTCTGTTTAAGAGAGATGCTCTAGGAATTATTTTGAGGACGTTCTATGGCTTGTGTTGTGCAGGAGGTCAGATTAGATGATCATAGTGGTCGGACTTCTATTCCAACAGCTGTGTTGGAATAGAAGTTGTATCTTTCTGTATGTCAGCACTGAGCATTACAACTAAGAGCTTGTCTAATCTTGGAAATTGAATGAAAAGATATTTGAGTAAAGCGTAGACAAGCTCGAAGCCACCAAGCTTACCCAGTCTTTTCTTCTTTTCTACTTTTTAAGTTTTAACTCTTTGTCCATTTTTATGAGATGTTTTGGCACATCCAAATGCCTGAATACTGTAGTAGTGGTATCCCTTTGAGTTTGGCCTCTGTCAAGGCACTTTTTCTTTGAGGGTTAGATTTTTTCCAGGAGGACATCTTTACAAATGTCTTCTGTATATCTCCCTTATTTTTGGTGCTTCTATCCCATTTCCTGAACTATTTTTACCGTTCTTGCCCTGAATCTTTGTTTCAGAGATGCCTTGATCCCCAACATCTTCAGGTTGCTGTTGTATGCCTCAAATAAAGGTTTCTGCTCCAGACTGAGGCACGCCTCTTGAACTATGAGCCAGTGACTTGACTGGCTTTATCTACAATACCATGTCCCTATAATTACTCAGTGAAGTGGCTTGCAGAAACTGCAAGTGTATGGGAGCTTTGGAGAAATGGCATTCCCCTGTAAGCTGCAAGTATGATAGATCACCACCTTGGTACAGGAGGAAACGGGATGGCTACCCAAGGAGAAGACTAGGTAGACGTGAGACCAGAGCATAGGAAAACTGTCAAATGCTGTTCTGCTGTCATGGTAAAGAAGCATAGTTCCTATGCATATTTCTATAATTGTGATTAAATAGGGCAATTGCACAGTGTTAGGACTTTTCTGACTTGCTGTTGTTCATTTGATGTGATTGTAATATACTGGATTAAAATGTAAAACAAATAGAAATACTTAGCACTGAGTCGTCATAGTTCTCCCCCCCCCCTTTATCCAGCTTATTTCTAATTCTTTTAGTGCTTTAGTACTTGCATATGTAAAATATAATACATTAAGATGAATCTTAAAGTCCTAGCTTAAGCTATTCTTGAAGTGCAGCCTCAAGGTAATTGTGTGTAAACTCCAAGGGTACCCAAAATAGCTGATTAAAAATGTAACTGCCCTGTTGTAGCAGGAATTAAGCTGATTTTTTTTAACCTGTAATGTATCTGTCCCATGGCTCATGCTTCTATATGTGCTTTAAGTCAGCCTTTGTTGCTAAATAGCTTCAGAGATATGAGGTTATATACAGACTCAAGAGGTTGTACAAGGAAAAGAAACTATGTAAAGGTCAGTATTCTATTTGTAAAAGTGTTGAATATTGTACTGTTGCCCAGTATAAAAATGAATGTGAAACAGCGTAAATATTCGGTCCGGATCCAGTATGGGAAATAACCAGGTTCCTTCTAGATGTAATGAGCACTATTTAATTTGAAATACATGAATAATTAATAGAATGTGTTTCCCAGTTTTGTTTTTTGGACATGGGTACATCTTATTCTGTCCTAGTGATATGACTAAAGTCAAGTATTGTATACACAATCTGGATTGTTTTTGATGTTTTGATTTCTTTTGGTTAGAAACTTGAAAAGAAGGTTATAGGGAATGTTTTTAAAACTAAAAAGGTCTTTCCTGCTCATTTTTTTAAAAATTGCCTCGTGATTCATAGCACGTTTTAAAATAATGCCCATGACTTAAAAAAAAAGCAACCCAACAGAATGTCACCTTGAAATCTTAGCTGACTTTTTGATTAGTAACCTTCATTTTTGGTAATATAGGCATGGGAATAATTTATAACTTTTAAAAAGGGCAGGTATAAGTGAAATGGATGGTTGCTGTGCGTTGGTACAGTTGCCCTGATATTAAATGCAGTCTTTGCCAGATCTATAAATGCTTATAGCATTTCAGCTTCTCGTGCTTTTTTCACCTTTAGCTTATAATTGGAGGAGAATCCCCCAGAAGCTGGCCTGAGAGGTGCTAAAATCGCTGGGCTCAGACCAAACCTAGCCAGACCACTATGATATTCCAATGTAGGGGATACTTCTATAAGGGCAGACTTTATATGACATGACAGTCCATCTCTCAGAAGGGCATACTCACAATGCTTTATAAAGTATAATTTTACTATTCTAGGCACATAAGTCCTTGGACTCAGTCCTTTTTTTGGTGGCTCTTCAGAAGCTATTATAATTTGAACCTATATATGTTATCCCATTTTGGACAGTCTAACTTTCCTCAAAGTATTTAGATATGTGTTTTGGCTCTCCTAATGTCCAAGTAACAGTAATATGAAGTAGATAATGGGGAACCTCTGTTTTAACATATCGAGCAGATTCTTTTCAGTTTGTTTGCTGCCTGCAGGATTTTGAATTGCAGCAGTGAAAATAATTAGACGCCGGTTAGGTTTCTTGGTGCTGTAACTTGACAAGGCTATGAGCAGAGCACTGGAGTTCACTATCTGCCGACTCGGTAAGAAAAAGCACTACATCAGTTTCCACTTGTGTCATGCTTGTTGAAGGTCATCTTGGTAATCACAAAGGCATGACAAATTATTTTTACTAAAATTTCAGTTCTGTAGGAGATAATGTCATTACTCTTGGAAAGCTACGGACTTGCTATGGGCAAGTGGATTTTTTTTATGTTTCTGCTTAAATTAAAAAATGGTTAAAATCTTCAGCGCACTTGTCAATGGGACTGTACTTATGAGTACTGTTTGTATTGTATGTTTATAAAAAATGAACATCATTTAATCTGGAATTATGAAAGTAAACTAAAACCACGTTTCATAATGTACATTTAGAAATGCAAACATCAGTGGGCAATTCCAGTATTTTGCTGAGCTTGGGTTGAAGTGTTTCATGTGTTAACTATAAATAGCTGGGATGTATTTATTAAATAATATGTACCTCCTTTAAAATGTTACTCTGTCATTTCTGTACTTCAGGTATTCAAGCCAATATGTCCGTTTTAAAATAAATGTCTGCTAGTATGCCCTTGGCGCACACAAGGCGAGAGGTCCACCAAGAGTTGGCATCTAATCCTCTCTCTCCCTCCTCTCCCCTGACCCACCCCAAAAAAACTTTCTGCACAAAAGCTTGTACTTGATTAGTAATAAAGTATTCTGTAGCCATGACTTTAAATGGGAAACATACATATCTATTCTTGTTAACATAGTTAATGAATACAGAATGATGGGGTCTGCAGCATATTTAGTGTGCATAATTGACTTAACTGTTATGTTCCATGTGTTTGGAAGCACTTCTCTCTGTGTTTTATCTCCATTATTTTATCTTTGTTTAGCCGTTTTTCGTCTGAACGAAGGAATGTGCTAGTCATTAGTGCTTCTCTGCTTAAAGAAGTTTGAGAGTAAACTCCAAAGTGGATGTATTGCAATTTAATAGAAGTTCCTGCCTCGTGGCTTGTCTTTCTGACATATCCTTGTGGATACCATACTGCCAGCTGAAATGAAACTTGAGAAAACTGAGCTCTTTTTCAGCTTCCTCCATGTTTGGTCACTGTTGATGCCAACATTGTCCTTCCAGCCACTCAGGCCTATAATCTAGACATTGTTTTTAACTCCATCCTCCCGATGGGCCGGCCCTTGTATTCAGGCTGTATTCTTGTCTTGCTGCCTTTCCCTGCAAGATCTGGTCTTTATTCTCTAACCAGCTTGCAAAAGCTCTCACCAGTCCCTTCTTATATTGCTCATTAACTAGTGTAATTTCTTCCTCTCTGCCCTTGACTGGAGCAGCCTCCCTATGTGTTCCATTCTGCTAGGAATGTAAAAGTGAAATAGCCATTAGTATGTAATAAGAAATTTCTATCAGTAATGAGTTCTAAAATGTTGTTGCTACTAATTTGTGTACTATGAAATTGTCAGATGAGTTTTTAAGAACATAAGAATGGCCCTACTGGGTCAGACCAAAGGTCCATCTAGCCCAGTATCCTGTCTTCCAACAGTGGCCAGTGCCAGGTGCCCCAGAGGGAATGAACAGAACGGGTAATCATCAAGTGATTCATCCGCTGTCGCTCATTCCCAGCTTCTGGTAAACAGAGACTAGGGACACCATTTCTGCCCATCCTGGATAATAGCCATTGATGGATCTATCCTCCATGAATTTATCTAGTTATTTTTTTAACCCTGTTATGGTCTTGGCCTTCACAACATCCTCTGGCAAGGAGTTCCACAGGTTGACTGTGTGTTGTGTGAAGAAATACTTCCTTTTGTTTATTTTAAACCTGCTGCCTATTAATTTCATTTGGTGACTCCTAGTTCTTGTGTTATGTGAACAACACTTCCTTATCTACTTTCTCTACACCAGTCATGATTTTATAGACCTCAATCATCTCTCCTTACCTCTCCTTTTCCAAGCTGAAAAGTCCCAGTCTTATTAATCTCTCCTCATACAGAAGCCGTTCCATACCCCTCATCATTTTTGTTGCCCTTTTCTGAACCTTTTCCAATTCAATACATCTTTTTTGAGATGGGGTAGACACATCTGCACACAGTATTCAAGGTGTGGGCGTACCATGGATTTATATAGAAGCGACATGATATTTTCTGTCCTATTATCTATCCCTTTCTGAATTATTCCCAGCATTCTGTTTGCGTTTTTGACTGCCCCAGCACACTGAGTGGATGTTTTCAGAGAACTATCCCCAATGACTCCAAGATCTCTTTTTTGAGTGGTAACAGCTAATTTAAACCCCATCATTTTATATGTATAGTATCCTGTTTTTTTCTTTCTGGTCACTTTGCCTTTTCTTGTCAGACTGTTTGATAAGACGCACCATTTTCCCCATGGCCACCGTGGACCCCGGGAGTACCTCGTTGCACACCCCAAATCCTCCAGAGCTTTTCTCTCTATTCCACTCTGGGAGGGGAGTGAAGAGGGAGGCAGGCAGGCAGATGGCTGGGCATGAAGAAAATCTCTGCGAGCCAGTGGGGTTCATGCATAAGAGTTGCAGAAGCACTGTCATAAATCATCCTTGGTGACGGTTGAACTGAACATTTGGTGCCTCTCTAGCACCGTCAATCCCACAACTGTAGAATAACGAGCTTTAGCTTAAATATTAGGGAAAATATGATGTTAAAATTTACCAGCTGCAGCTTAGTCCCACTGCTATTTGTTGTCAAACGGGACTAATGCATCTCTGTCCTTTAGCTTACCTTTTTACATATTTGTAAACTCTATTTCTGCCCTGAAGTCAACTGTTTCTGCAGATTGAACATGCCCAGTTGTTTAACTTTTCTTCATGGGCCTTCTTTTCAAAGACTTCTATTACTTTTATGGATCTCCTTTTGTCCTTTTAGCCAACTGTTCTATTAATGGGAATTTATTAAAAATGGGTTGATTTTTCAAGCTGTGTTCTGGAAACATGTGAAATGGAGGTGTGCAACTTTTTTTCTTTCCAAAATAAGGGTAGGTCTATACTTACCCGTCGCGTCGGAGGCGCGGGATCGATGTTCTGGGTTCGATTTATCGCGTCTTGTCAAGACGCGATAAATCGAACCAGGAAGTGCTCCCTCGTCGACGCTGGTAATCCAGCTCGACGAGTGGAGTAGGCGGAGTCGACGGGGGAGCCTGCGCGCCGCGTCTGGACCACAGGTAAGTTCGAACTAAGGTACTTCGACTTCAGCTACGTTATTAATGTAGCTGAAGTTGCGTATCTTAGTTCGACGGGGGGGTTAGTGTAGACCTGGGCTAAGAGAGCAAAAGGTATCACTCAGGATGGGGACAGCTTGGTGAGATAGCAACATGTCAGACACACGAAGGTCAAAGTGAAAAGCCTACTCTATTGATTGAGAGATGTTCCTCAAGTCATATCCCCTCAAAATTGGCAAGACAAGGTGGCACATATTAGGCTAATTAACAAACTGCATCATAGAATCCACATGGGCATTTGCTCAGTTGAATTAGATTAATCATCTTTTAAAAAAAAAAACAACCACAGAAATAATCCTGCAGCGGAAGACAGGAAAATGTCTATTTCCTGCTTACACAATCTTAAACTGGCCTGAGGAGAACACAAGGTGGATCTTTTGGTTTCAGAGAAAATGTGTCTATACCGATACTCCCTTCCCTCTCTTCACACTTGAATTAAACGTCATCGGAGAACAGTAATTACGTTAATTGCATGTCTATTTTTTCTTTAGTTTTGTTAGGAATGTTTATGTATGTCTACATATGCATATGTTCTCAATTACACATAAATATTTCATCTCTCAGATGGAAGATAGATGGTGGATGGAGGGCAGGGGAATAAACTCCCAGGAATAATTTGCTTTTGTAACTTAATAAGCTATGTGTTGGAACATTCCAAATTTCCTAAAACCAACAAAAAATGTTGGTCTTGCAGATGATATGCAGCTACTTCTGGTGATAGCCAGATGATGGCTGGATGGATGCTGCCTGCCAAGTGCATGTTAGATTGTCAGCAGCAATTGTTGCACTTTCTGCAATAAGTGACAGACGTGAAACTTTTTTTCATGCAAATTGTTTGTTTTGTAAAGGGATGCCTCTTTAGCAATTCCAAGTAGTTGCATGCTTAGATGCTGAAGTAATTTGTTCTGGCTGTGCAAAAAGATCTGGGGGAGAGAGAGAGAGTACCCATTTACATGCACCTCACAAACTAGAGTTGCTGTAGAAAGGTTAGGGTTTTTTTAATTTTTAGCTCGGTTTTCATTCCACTCTCTTTGCATCGTTCTGAGAAATAAACTAAGCAGTAGTCTTTTTTACCACTTGCATATAGTATCCCAGCCCGAATTAATACTAAAGAGTCTCAATACAAAAAATTAATATTGGGAGAGAGGACTGCCAGTTAAAATAAGTGGAGCTCTGAGACATGCTTATAGTATGAGAACACAAGTGAGTTTCTTGCAAGAAGGCTTAGTGAAAAGTAGTGGGATCTTAAATATCTGCCAACAATTTGACTAGATAATTGTTTAAATCACTTGAAAAGATACTATTGAGAAACTTCAAAAGTGCCAAAGTCCCATTTTCAAAAGTGACTTTGACAGCTAGGACTTAAGTAACTTATGTGCATAAGTCACTTTTGGAAATTGGGGTTGAGGTTCCTAAGCCAGTTAGGCATTTTTGAAAATTTGACCTAGATCTGCTTAGACATTGTGATGTTCTGCCATCTTGACATCAGAACATGGACAAATAATATGGCTCTTATTCTAAGGATGTATGTATAGATATCACTCTGAAACTTTTCCCCGATTGGTATTTCTTTCCTGTATCCTCCCCTTCCACATCTCAAAATCATCCATAAATGCCAGCCTTCACTCTCCGACACAATCATTTCCCCCTCTCCATTAACCAGTTGTTTGGACATCCTGATAAATTTGTGTGTGTGGAATCTTTCCTCTCACTGGAGATGATGTGAGTAAATCAAATAGATTTCACCCATCAGTAGTCCTATGGACTTCACGGGAATATATTCGTAAGTAAAACAAAAGTTTTGTCTAATTCGCTCTCTCCATTAGGTACTGAAATGGAGGTTAAAACTGCTTCCGTCTGTAAAGCACATTAACTGCATTGCAATTTACAGTTCATAAAGAAATTGTGTACTGCTCTTTATTTTGTTAGATTATAAAATGATACCGTGAAGTTAAACTAAAAAGGATTACTCTGTTTTCTAAACCTATGATGCTGAAGATGTGAATAACGGAAGAATCTTGGCCTTATTTTGACACTAACAAACCCTTTGGGAAAACTTGTATGCATCTCTGTTTGCCCCCTCTCGCCTCATAGACTGAGTGGTGCCAAGTGAGCTGCGTGATGCGTGTCAGTGAGGGACACAGTACTGAAGGGAATCCTTTCAATCAGTGAAATAATTGCCAAGGATATGTTGTCTGAGAGCCAGTCCAGCCTGTTGTTGGTCTTGTTCAGCAGGGAACAGTGCTATCCCAAGAACTCATTCTATGACTAGCACACTGTACAAATGCCTATTTGTCCAACAACCTATTCTAGGACTGTCTAGTGCAGCTTTCTTCTTCCTCCTCCTTGGATTTGCACCTGTTAAATAAGGGTGGTGTTGAATTGTAAAGTGACAAGGAAGGCAAAGCTATAGCATACCCGGAAGATCTACTGTGTCCCTATAAAGTTGATCTTCATTTCCAAGCGTTAGCTTTGATGTGACAAGTCTGAACGCTAGTAAAGTCAAGTATACTTTAGGCTGTTAACAGGTGGCTGTTTTCATTCAGTTTGGGCGACTTGTTGTCTTAGGCCCTGATCGTGAAAAGATTTGTGTTCCTGGTTTACCTAACAAGACAGCCTGCTAGCTTTGTTGTGCATGAAGTGAAGCACAGCAGTCAGTCTTTGTGGTACTTTTGACTTCATAGAGAGCAGAATTATGTTCATATTTCGCTTTCCGTGGAAATGAAACCGACACATACAGTATCTGATTAAAAGAAGTGCTCTTGCTTTTGGGCCTCATACATAGTCACCAATAATCCCATTTCATTCTTTGTAAGAACAGCGCTTCCTGGCCAAATTACAGTTTGGACAACAACATTCTGCCTAATATTTTTCTCCTTCAGTTTCAGTTATATACAGTAGAGCCCTGTGCGGGACTATTTTATAATCCCGCTGCCATCCCACCCTGCAATTCCACCTGCTCCCGCATTGTTCGTTTGAACTTTTATCCTGCTATTATGGCAGTGGGTCCTGGGCTCTACCCTGCAGCAGGACTGGGATCCCAAGGATCCTGCAGGACCTTCTACTGTTAACAGTAGGATGAAAATTCAACAAAAAAGGCAGCAGGGAATGGGAGTGGGTATTGTGGGGAGGGACAGGAGCAGGATTAAAAAAATAATCTTCATGGAAGTTCATGTTTGTGACGCAGGAGGCCATTTTTTAAAAATCCTGCTCCCTCGTTTGTTTGAATTTTTATCCTGCTACAATGGCAGTGGGTCCTGGATCCCAGTCCCGCTGCAGGACTCCAATACACAGTTTTTCCTTTTGTCCTTTAGCCTGCTGTGTTTAATGTTGCTGTGTCTCAGCCCAGAGGTGCCTGGACGTGACTGGTGAACAAAAGAGATATGATTACTATGGTCGGGGGGTTGGTAAAGCACTTTCAGATCCAGCTGGATGAAATGCGTTACGTAAATGCCAGATGGCTATTTTTGGCATTGACAGCTCAACATTTGCGTGAGCGCGGTATATTAGTGGGTGTTTATTTTTAAAGAGCCCATGTGAATCCTGTTTCTCATAGTCCAATGAGAAAAAGAGCCTGACATTTGCAGGTACTGTAAATGTCATTCGGCAGATGCCTTGCTGCACTATGTCAGCCTTCAGCAATAAGGATTTTGGAATACTGTTTTCATGTGTGTGTGCCAATTGCCTGGGTGCACACGAAGAAAATAGATTTGCAGTACAACAAAAGCTAAGCTTTGCAAGGGTGAACTTCCCTCTGAAGTTAGTTTCCAGCAGTGAGTTATTTGTGAAAGTGAAGGTGCTCATGAGTTTAATTTGACTGCAACATCACAATATTAATTAGATCATACACTTAATGTGGGCAGTGTTTAAAATGTGCTTGAGTAGACTTTGTGGTGGCAGCAGACGTTGGTTAATGTTTCCCTTAAGTGTTGCATTGAACCTGTCATGTTCTTTGAAGTTAAACTGGGCAATTGGCTGTCAAATGATTTATTAGTGTATCCCTGCCCTCTCCTAGAAGTGCATAGTGAGTGCTTTCTTTAGCAGTGGACACGAGTAAAAAATATATTCCTGTTAGTTTGCCAGCAGCCACATAGCCTAAGTTTATGTTCTCATTAGATCTCTCAAACAAAGCAGAATCCAGGTCAAATGCTTGAATAGGATTCACCAAGGAAAACCCTGCAGGAACTTGTACTGGTGATTGAGTTTGTGGCTGTCTGAGTCACTTGCTGTTAGACTATTGCTCTAGTATTGTATAGCGTAGGATTGACAGGCACTTAATAGTGCCTCTCTGGAAGGGTATGTCTACCCTACCCACCGGATCGGCAGGCAGAGATCGATCCAGCGGGGGTCGATTTATCATGTCCAATCTAGACGCGACAAATTGACCCCCGAGCACTCTCCCATTGACTCCTGTACTCCACTGCCGCGAGAGGTGCAGGCGGAGTCGACGGGGGAGCGGCAGCAGTCGACTCACCGCAGTGAAGATGCTGCGGTAAATGGATCTAAATATGTCGACTTCAGCTACATTATTCACATAGCTGAAGTTGCGTAATTTAGATCGATTCCTCCCCTCCCGCCCCTGTGTAGACCAGGCCTTAAATGAGCCATTAAACACAGGTCCTGAAATCTAGTGGCCATTACAGTTATTGGGAGAAATTCAGAGGTGAACTTCAAGGTTTACCCATTGGTGAGTATGTCAAAAGGAGTCTACGTTTTACACTCTGAGAAGCTAAGAAAAAAGAGTAGCAGGAAAAGCAACTAACAGGAGGGTGTAAGAACAAGTTACATTCCCACCTACCCACCCACTTCCATTGCTACTGCCTTTTGGGCCCTGCTTAAATAGTGTCTAGTCAAATGCCTTACATTCACTTACAGGTGTGTAACTTATACCACCTTATGCATCACTCCTACAGCTGGCCCATCAAGTGGTGCTTGATTAATACTAATTGATTTAATGTGTTTATATCCAAGTATAGTTTAAAATTCAAGTGTAAAGTGAGTTGAAATCCTTAGGTGTGAAAGATACTTCATAAATGTCAGATACTGAAGTATGGTAATAGTCAGAAAGGGGAAGGTGGTGCCAATCTCATCTTGGGGGCATTCATAGTTACATTTGCTTAGATCAGAAGGAAAAAAATAAGACTTTGCTGCTGGTTCTAGCACTGGATAGCTGACACAACTATAGGAGAGAGATTTGGTTTCTTTTCTGGTTATTGCATCTACAGAATAAGCAAGGTACAACTGCAAAATGTTTGTCGGTAGGTGTACAAAGATTTACAACTCAAGGCTGATCTACACTGGGAACTTCTATCTGCATAACTATGTCTCAGGAGTGTGAGAGATGGGGCAGATGGGATAGGTATGAAGGAATAGGAGGAACCTCACTAAATGAAGCACATGATGTTGGGGGATCTGAAATGGATTTGGAAATCTCTCTTACCTCATCAGTTCTGGATCCAGAATCTTAGAGTGTGGTTTGAATCCAAACAGTCCCAAAGTTTGGGGTGTTGTGACCTTGAGTTCCAGTTTGAACCTGACTCTGAGCCAATTTAATATGGGGTGAGTGATAGCTAAACTTCACAAAGCCATTTCTGTAAAGTCACTTTTTGAGAGTAAAATCACAAGGCAGGTAACTTGCCAGGAACACACTTAGACTTTCAAATTCATGTTTCAAGGTGTGTGGGGTCAGTCTTGCAGTCAGCCAGCAGGTGGGAGAGAGCACTGTCTGCACGATGCAAGAGAATGTTGACAGAGCAGGGCCCTAAAAACACAAGGCCTTTGGGTACATCAACACAGCAACTGAACACCTGCATCTGGCCTGGGTCAGCTGACTCAGGCTGCGGGGCTATAAAATTGCAATGTAGATGGTTGGGCTGGAGACTGAGCTCTGGGACCCCATACCATGAGTCTTTTATTCCAGTGTAGATGTACCCTATGGGCCTGTCTACACTTAGAACGTCTCCCATTGGTGTAGGTACTCAACCCCCTCTTGCCCCCCATCAAGACGCAGTAGCTCTGTCAGAGGCACAAGTCCTCCTGTTGACATAGCACTGTCTACATCGGGGGTTAGGTCAATATAACTGCTTTCCACACCCCTGAGTGTCGTAGTTATACTGACATAAGTTGATAGTGTAGACCAGGCCTAAGAGAGTGTAGGCTTGGCAAATGCCCGAGCCAAAACCAAGTTGAAAATTATGTTGCATTGTATTGTAGAGAAAAAATTGTTTGCTGTTGAAGTTCATATCAATATAGAAATTTAAGGGTGAGTTCAAGTCTCTATAGTTTATAAAGGTTTACGGTACCATTATATATTTTTTAACAAATACTCCCCAACACAAAAAATAAGCTACTCTGATTTATTTCCAAATGCAGTATTAATCCAAAAGTATCCGTTCATTGGTGTTTTTTACGGAAATTTGAGAACAATACAATTCACATCAACTTTTTAAAATATCTTATTTTGTCTTTTAACTTCCTCTCTAACTTGACTTGGAGCATTTATTCCTTATGTTGTCTGCCACTATTGTTTTGTGCATTGTTTACATCTTTAAGATTATTTTAGTTCTTACCAGATTTTGAGAGTAAATTGGTTTCTAAAGACCACTAAAAGTGTAGGTAAAAATGCAGGCCGTTAAATACATGTAGTTCATAGATGCATGTGGAAGCACAAGTGTTTGAGTTTTATGGCAGTTCCAGCTGATGAGACAATGTGTACATTAGTGAATGCATAGCAGAATAAAACCCTTTAGTAACCAACGGTGCTTTGACCTAAACTCGTACAATCCTGTTTAGATGTGAGGCCAGGGGAAACCTTGAATTTATTTACAGAGCTGCCTCGTAACACCTTTTTACAGTTGGTTGTGTCAGCATTTCCATTATAAACCCTATGCTAGAGTTCTTATAACTCAGCTGTATAAATGTGATCTGGACTTAAATTTGGAATAAAATACCTTGGTTTGGAAGCGAGCATCAAGGCTGGCTAGCTAGCCTGCTGGCCGTGCCAATAATACTGCTGTGCGAAGGGCTATAATAATTATATGGCTCTTAGCTTCCAAAAAGTGCATACAAGAAGCTTTATTTAGCAAAGATCTGCTATTTGCATATGTATCCTGCAGTGACGTTTTATTCCTGCAAAAGTGATAGGCCAGATCCTGAGCTGCACCAGAGCCTGTGTGACTCCCATGCACTGCTGTTTTGGGGAAGGAGGAGTGGGTAACACGAAGGTGATTTTTAAATAGCTTTTCTTCTTTTGGTTCTGGGACTGGCTAGGTGCAACCTCAGGTCTGCTCTAAATGACTCCAAATACAATAGTCCCCAAAGGCCATTCCAGTAGTGGAAGATTTGCTGGAACATACTATATGTGTCCAAACTACACATAGGGGTGGGGTAGGTGTTAATGATGGTGGGTTATATTGGCCCTACACTGCCTATGGATTTTCCTACACCTGGGGAGTCCCTGAAGAGCTGGATCTAGTAGATGTCAACTTAAGTGGTGCAAAGCAGATGGAAGGGAACAGTGACTTGAATCCAGGTCTCCCTCCTCCCAGGTGAGTGTACTAACTACCAAGCTCTAAGGTATTCTGGGGGTGGGCTGTCTCTCTCTCCTGTTGAAGTTGTTCCAACTTGTGTACATAACTAAAGCTGAACACCTTCAACAGGAGAGACTAAGAGAGAACCGACCCAGGATTCCCCAGCCTGGTGGTTACTGGGCTCACATCACTTCTCCAGGGCAGGGATTTCAACCTTAATCTCCTACATCTCAGGTGAATGCCCTAACCACTAGTCTATTAGGTATAAGGAGGAATTGCCGTCCACCTACTATTTTGTGAATGGCAATCCCCTGTGAATTTAGCCTGAACTTTCAACTATTGTGTCAAATTTGCAACTAGCTTTGGTTGACCCAAAACTGCAAATAAAACTATAGGTCTGAAAAACTTTGCCCAGCTCTAGTTGTAGATGGAGAGGAAGCACATTACTGAGTAGGCAAGAGACTGCTCATTCTGGGGCACTGATAAGCCCTTGCTTACTTTACATAATGCTCAGGGCCCTTGAATGTAAGGGTGTTTCTAGACAAACAGTTTGTCGTGCACTAACTGGGGTGTAAATCTACCCTACCCTCGCCTGCCACTCATAAAGTGCCCACGTGGACCATGCTGCCACCCACTAAAAGTTGCTTTCTTCAAATTGACCTACTCTGCTCAGAAATAGGAGTAGTAGGTCAGTGCACACTAGTGAACTTTTGTTCCATGGTAGCAAGCTCCACATAGGCAGTTGTGCAGCACACTAGTGCACGGTAGATTTACACACTGGCTTGCCCTATGCTAACAGTTCATTTAGACAAGCCCTCAGATGAAAACTGAAGGAAATTCAGGAAAGAGCAGTAAATGGTTGAAGAAATATGGAGAGAGCTAAAATTCATGTAGCCTGTCCACTGTCAAAAGTACTTGAGGGATAGAAGCCAAGGAGGGAGAGGAATTTAGGGTAGACCAGTGAGTTAGGCTCAGTCTGCACTACATACTTACTTGAAAAATCCACCCCCCTGAGAGACCTGGTTATACCAACTGTCACCTCCCATGTAGACTGTGCTATTTCAGTGGGAGAGCTTCTCCTGCCGATGTAGTTACTGCCTCTCGTGAAGGTAGAGTTAAGCCAATGGTTGATCTGTCGGCTTAGGGCATCTTCACCAGATGTGGCACAGTTGCACTGATGTAAATTTGTAGTGTAGACCTACCCTTACAAGTAGGAGTAATGGTAGAAACTGTGAGCAATGGAAACTTTAGGCTGAATATTGCGCATGGGGGAGGGGGGAAGGGAGGGTGTTAGACTGTGGCATAGTTTCCAAGGAAAAGGAGTAAAAATCATTACACAAGTCGTTTGAAACTAGACTGGGCAAAGTATTCAAGAATATACTATAGGGAACAATCCCACATTGACAGGGAGGATGAAAACGATAGCAGGTATTTTCCATCTCTATTTTCTATTTTGCTTTTTTGTCTTTTCAATAACTTCCTATTATGTATTTCAGTCTCTAATTCATTTGCTATTTCATGAATGCTGCCTGTCTATTTTTATCTATTTGAAGGAGGAGACATTGGCCTGATTCTGATCCCACTGGTGGGAAATAAATGATTAAAGTATTCACTAACCTTTTTTTTTTTTCCTGATTAATCAGTACAAATCATTGAGGCAAATCTGATCCACTACCACTGATTATACACTTGATCTAGAAAGAGTCATCTATCTAGGAAAATTATTGTTTTTAAACACACAATACAGAGATGAGGAGAGACCAAATTTGCGAGAGAGGAATGGATTGCATGTTGCAAAATGAATAGGGTACCCGGTAGACTATATAAACTTTAAGAAAGCAAAACAAACATTTAGCTTTTGTTGTGACGTTTTTGATTTGTTTAAAAAAAACTGCATTGAATACATTTTCTATAATGTAACTTTTGAAGTAGGTCCTAAATCAAGAACTTTTTTCTGTTAAATTTGGACTTGGAACACGTTTTAGAGCAATATTATCACTTCTGGGAAAATTGGCATTATGTTGGATTTTTTTTTTTAAATGGCCTCCCTATTAAATACTTGTTTTAGTCTTTTAGGAATCAAACAGTGGCTAAATCTGAAATTTGATGCATGATTTTGTTTTGCACATGAGAGAGTTCTCTGAACACCCCTGTTTGGCAAAGACTAGATCTTTACTGCACATCATGAAGTCAGTCTCTGTTGAGGGGCCAAAGAAAAATTTGCTGATGGGGGGGCTGGTTTCAGCAATGATTGGCCTCAGCAGGTGATGGATTACGATCTCTCTCTCTCTCCGTCTGTCTGTGTGTGTGTGTGTGTGTGTCTCTCTCTCTCTCTCTCTCTCTCCAGTCCCAGATTAAATGAGCTATCCAGACTATATGTGGTGTTCTAAGTCTAAGTGGCGGGACATTTTCACTTTTCTGTTTCAGATCCTTTCTGCAGTTTGTGAACAGTATGCTTTTTATTAAACAGAATATGTAATGTGAAATATAACTTGGTTTTACAGTGGCAATTCAGATTTGGTGGAAACCTGCTCTGTATTGTAACTATAGCACTGAAACTAATAACCCAAGGATTCAGAGAGAGATTTATGGAAGTTAGCTGTACCTAGCTTGATCTGTTCTTTCAATTCCATATCCTTTCTTCCATGCATTAACACATGGTGTGGGTGCGATTGCACTTATAAAAGCAACCCTCTAAAAACAAAACAAAAACATTACACAGCTTGTGATAGGGTTTACTTCCTCCTAAGATCTTTCAGTTTTTGAATTGTTTTCTGTTTCCCTTGCCAATCGGCTCTATTGTATAACTGATAATTAGTCTTCTGTAATGTACCTATAAAATAGGTACGTGCTGGTTTGACCCTGTATTTAGGGTTGAGAGCTGTACATAGACGGCTATAGCACTTCAAAATCTACAAGTGAAAAGTGCTATACAAACTGTAAGAATTATGTATCTCTATTAATGAGATGGCCAAACACTCATACGTGTGTCTCAATCTCCCTTCCCCTGCAAAAAGTCATCATTTGTAATGGGCACATTTAGGGAAGGAAGACTCCTGTCTGTCACCACCTGTTTAAGGCTGGGGATTAGTAATGCTTTTCAGCAGGTTTTGGGTGAGGAGCTAGAGTGTGTCAGTGCTGGCTAGGATGGGCAGGAAGCTGTGTTTAATTTTGTCTGATAAGTGTATAACCAGTGTGGTCATACTTCTCTTCACACATAATGGGCTCTTCAGCCAATATTTTATTGTAACTTAGGTTCTTACTATACTGTGCAGTTAGTGGAGGCGTGTGAGCAAAAGGTTTGTCTACCAGCAATTTCTTGATGAATTATAGCTCCCCTCTTGGCTATTGATGCAAAATTAGTTTCTGTACAAATAGCAATTCAGCTGCATATAATAATTTCAAAACATTGTTGGAACAAGCAAGTTTTCTTTATCCCTTGTCTGCTTTTCCCCCATCCACTGCCGCTCAATATTCTATCTTTCACTCTGTGTTTCCTTTTAGTTTGAACTGAGGAAAAAAATAGTTGTGCTGGCCTGCAGTTTTTTGGGATAGTTGACTCCGAATCTGATTAGGTGGTACATCTCCCTTAATCCCTCTATCAACAAAATGTGTTGGTACAGTACCATGATACCAGCACACAGTGTACATATTTTTTAAAAATGCTTCCAGTGTGTATGTTAAGTGCTGTTGGTATTACAGCACTTCTAGCCCCAGACATCTTGGTATTTAAAATACTGGCTTTCTTGACCCATTGCAGGTGTTAAACCTTACAATTTCCACATGTTTTTAAAAAATTAAATTCCTGAGGGGTTTCCCTTTTTGAAAAAGCTTGTATTGTTTTTATGAATCAGGCAGAGTCTTGAGTGTCAACACAGACTTTTTTTTAAAAATGCAAGTAATTGTCTTCTTGTACAGTATCCTACCTCTTTTTAAGTAATCACCCACGGTCTACAAATTGAGGATTCTCAAACATAGACCTCTTCTTGATAGCAGTTGTTTGGTGGGCATCTCTTCTCTCAATCACAGATGTGTACCTCACTTCCCCTCCCCTTTGGATTCTGAAACGGAAGTTGCTCCCTGATTTCTAAGAATGGGTGTCTTCCAGTCTGAAATTCCTTTCTCTGTGAAACAGATATCTCTAGGTATGCCAGACAGTGGTAAATATGACAATAGTCCCCTTTATTTGATCAGAAAGACAGGATTCAGTTCTATAACAAATAACCTTATACGGAGAGGTGGTGCCCTCATGTAAGAGGTGTGTGCCTATACCATCTATGTAATGTGTGTTTATGAATAAAAAATGTAGCTAGATATGCATATAACTTTGTGTCCTTTATATTCAAAGAATGCTAACATGACCCATAGAAGAATGCTACTTACTCATTGCATTTGTTAATTGCAGTTAAATGATGGTGGCAAGGCAGCTAGAGCCCAGGTGGGGATAGGTGATGTGGTTCTCACCATTGATGGAACAAGTACAGACGGGATGACTCATCTGGAAGCACAAAACAAGATCAAGGCCTGTACAGGCAACTTGAACATGAATCTGCAAAGGTGAGGTTTTTTTTTCTTCAGTATCTACTGTTTTAAGAATGAACACCTCTAAATCACTTGGCTAAATACATGCATTTACTGGCTATAATTGAAGGATAATGGTATTGTAGGCCTGGATGTATTCATTGCATCTAGAAAATGGGTCGATACAAATGTGAGCAGATGGCTGCCTTTCCTAACCTGTGGTCGGACGTACAGTAGAACCTCAGAGTTACAAACACCAGAGTTATTAAATGACCGCTTAACCACACACCTCATTTGGAACCAGAAGTACAAAATTGGCGGCAGCAGCAGCGACACCCTCCTGTCTCCTCCCCCCCCCCCCCCCAATAAAACCCCAAATACAGTACAATACTGTGTTAAATGTAAACTACTAAAAAAATAAAGGGAAAGTTTGAAAAAAAGACACGGTAAGCAAATTGTTTCTGTGCTTGTTTCATTTAAATTAAGATGCTTAAAAGCAGTCTTTTTCTACTGCATAGTAAAGTTTCAAAGCTGTATTAAATCAGTGCTCAACTGTAAACTTATGAAAGCACAACCATAACGTTTTGTTCAGAGTTGCAAACATTCCATCGTTCCGAACAACCTCCATTCCTGGGGTGTTCATAACTCTGACGTCCTATTGTAGTTGTCATGTGAGGTAAGTTGAAACTCTCCCGCTCCTTGGAGCTTTGGTTTTGTTGATAATATCTAACTGTATGGGATATGAGCTGAACTTTTGTTTTCCCAGGCTTGCAGCTCTTCCCTCCTGACTGCTCAGCCCATATCCTAGATTATCTTTTTTCTCAAGCCTTCTCTTCCTCCCTTATGTCTGGCTGGGAGAAAAAGCTGCTTGTTTCAGCAGTTCTGTTTACACCTTAGCTTTCCCCCTAAAACTCCACTGGTGCTAGCAGCAACAATGAGACACATGTGTCTCCTAGAAGATCTGCCGTGAGTAGGGTTAGGTGAGTAGTAGTTAAAACATCAGAGGGCAGCCAACACACTTGGACCCACAATTATTAACACTAGTAAAGAATTTTAGGGGGGGAAGAAAAGTGTAGAAAACGCCTTTGAGTCAGCAGAACATTTCCCAGCTTGATCAGCATCTGCAAATGATGTTTCAGGCAAACAGTGCCAGCCTGTTACAGATGGTTTCTCAGATGTTTGCAATCTTATGTTTATATTGTGAGTCTGTACCAATGAGCATTCAAGTAAAAAGCTTTCTGAACAAGCTGCCGTTGGAAGGCTGTTAATCCTGTGCAGTAATGTAATCTTTTAAAAAGATAAAGCCTTTTTAAGGGAAATAGTCCAGTCTTGCTCTTTTTAAACAAGTACTCAGGGCAGGCTATGAAGAAGTGACAGCTGATAAAACAATGTTATTCATGTGGGATCTGAAGCTGTTTTGCTTGAGAAGTTGATGGCCAGGGCAAACAGTAAGAACAAGGGGTAAAGTAAAGATAACCAGAGGCTATATAAGTGGATTTGGGGACTAATACTCACTGTTTTGTATTTCTTGGATTATACACTTAATTTCAGTTGAAGGAGAAGGTTTTTCTTGAGGGAAAGCTCAGGACTCTAGCAGAGTCTGGATCCCTTTCCAGAAATTTTGCAGGAGTAGCAAAAGAATGGGGGGCGGAGGGGATGTGTTTGAAATGTGCATGTTTGCATTGTCATATCACACAGAATTTTTATGATTTTATCACTACATATTGTTTCTCTTTGTCAGTCTCCATTAGGCATCCTGAATTCTTATGTCATTCTGATGCATCATGTGTCAGGTAGAAGCAGATTCTGATGCTTAGGACACTGCGATGGTTTCTCTCCTGTTTTTTCATAGTTCCTGTTTTGCATCTCTGCTAGTCAGTCCCTGAAACCTATTCCTACTCTGTCATGCCTGCAATAAGCTGTGTTTCGAAGTGAAGTTCTCAGAAGCTATCTATTAATGATGTATCCAAGGAGTAGATCAGAGGCAGTACTGGTGACACAGAAATCTCCCTAAATGTTTCTCTGTTCCCAGATGTCTATAGTATTGCTGCAATCACTGATAATCAGCCTGGATTCACTAATTTCAGTGGCCTTTCTGGAAGCTAAAGCTCAGGCTAGCCTCTCCACTCCTAAGATAAAGAGGCCTAAGGGAATTCCCAAAACTATGCTACTGTTTTGACATTCACAGCCATCCTGTCACATATACTAAAATTGAAACGTTACAGAGACCATTAGCATGGCCTCTGCGCAAGGATGACACGCAAATTTGTGAAGCGTTCCATAACTGGAATCAAACTATATTTTGCACCAGGGGAGGTTTTCTTGCTTATGCCACTGATGCTTTGGCTTGCATTTCATTAGAACATAAGAATGGCCAAACTGGGTCAGACCAAAGGTCCATCTGGTCCAGTATCTTGTCTTCAAACAGTGGCCAATGCCAGGTGCCCCAGAGGGAATGAACAGAACAGGTAATTATCAAGTGATCCATCCGCTGTCATCCATTCACAGCTTCTGGCAAATAGAGGTTAGGGACACCATCCCTGCCCATCCTGGCTAATAGCCATTGATGGACCTATCCTCCATGAATGTATCTAGTTTGCTCATTCTGAGATTAACAATAGCTGGGTTGTCTGCTGATGCAGGTTGATATAATCCTTCTAAATCTTAAAATAATTGAAGTTGGGAAGCCTTCCAAACATGCAACTGCTTGTACTCTCTAGATAACTTACTGTCTGTGTAATCCACCCAACAAAGTGGAATGTTTCCTCGGGGCTGGCAATCTTCAAAAGTTACCTTAGTCCTGGTGTTGCTGTTTTTAATTTGAATGCTAAAATATTGGGCAACTCTCAAAAACCCAGACTCCGTTCCTGCTCTTAAGAGTGTATAATTTTAAATGTCTAAATCTGCACAGAGAATTGATGTGTGGAGTCCTATTTGAAATAATTCGGGTTGTGCTTGGAAGCAGGGGTGTGATTCTTAGTGCAGGGTTGGGGTCTGTATTTTATAAAACAATGAGGTAAGGCTTATAAACAGAGCAGAGATGGGGGAGAGACAGCATGGTAACTCCTAAAACACATCACTTGTGCTGTTAACATTTTTCCACACCCTCATAGGCAAGATGGAAGACGTAAGGTATCTTTGTGTGTGTGTGTGTGTGTGTGTGTGTGTGTGGGTTAACTCGGGGGAGAGAAGTTAGGAGGAATTGAATGACGCAAGGGAGGTGGCTTTCCCAACTGATAGGGAAGGACATTTTATGGATGGTGGTTCATTGATCCTTTTTAATGCTGTTGAAATCATGGTGGCTTTGTGATATGCAGAAAGGGATGCCAGGCAAAGGAGATCCTTTATTTACTAGACTATGAAACTTGATGCTTTTTTAGAAAATATTGTTTCCGTTTATTTCTGTTGTCAGAAATACATCTGCTGCTGTTTGACTACCATAACAAAACTTTGAGTTGTTATTACAATTGTGTGGTGCATGTTTCTTAGGTTAGACATGCTTAAATGAAAAATCAAGTCTTTTTCTATTGAACTGTAGACTTAGTAATGCACATAAATAATGAAATTTAATATAATATGTGTATTCTGAAGCACTCTCTATGTGCGAGACACTATCTGTGCATACAGGAAGACAGAGTTCATGTACAGAGAATGTGTAGTGTAAGGCCTTGTCCTGCAATGGGATCTGCTAGCATGGACTCTGAAGTCAGTGGGACTGGGGTCCATGATGGTGGGAGGAGGCCTTAGGAAAATGCAACCTTCAAATACAGGTTATTAATGTCTCTCTCTCATTTGGACTTTCTTCAAGTCCTGAGATATTTAACAACTTCTTATTTAATGCTTACTTTAAATGCACAGTTAGTGTTCATTATGTTCTCTGGAAAACCAGTTCAATTGGCATTTTGCATTCAAACGTTTGCACAAGAGTATGTCTCTATAGGGAAACTAAATTATTTTATTTTTCAGACTAAAATAATGCCATATATTGGTCAAATGTGTAATTGTTTGCTATCCTACGAAGGGATTAGAATTACAAGTATCACCGTTAAAAAGGGATCCTTTCCTGGAGGCTTCCTAAGTACAGCTGTATAAATTCATACTTGCCAGACGTGCAGAGTAGCAAGTCTCTAATATTATTAAAAGCATTTTCGGGTACATATTTTTTTAACATATATTAAGAGGCATGTCCCATAAGGGCATATTTCCAGTAGTTTTCATTAGGGGCTATAATTTTGTTTTTGCTGATTCCTCATGTAGTAAGTGGCTTAAATAACTGGCTTTTATAGAACTTGCAGTTCTGTTCCTCACATCTTTTATTTTGTTAGTGAAATGCCTTTTGTAAGTTCTGAAAATATCCTTTTATAGGGTGTGTCCTTTCGTCACCGTCCTCTCAAAGACTTTGTAGCTCTTTTGCTCCCCGATATTTTATTTTTCAGTCAAAGTACTTTCTTGGTTCCCATGAAGGCAGATGGAAAACAGATGTTGGCTTTTTTAATGTATTTCCAGCTTGAGTAAATAATTATGTAAGCTACTGAAGTGTATAGCTAGTCAGAATTTCTATTTTAAATGTGTTTGGGGGGGAATATTCCTGCAAAATCATTTCTCCATGTTTTTACAGTTCTCAAAAATCAGAAGGGTAAAGAACTTGGATTTTACCGTTACATGAGGTCATATCCGTCAAATTTCTGGAAAAAAATTACTCCATTACTATTAATAGAAGCGCACAGGCATTGAAAAGAGACTACTATATAGTACTCTGTGGTCCAGTAAGGTGTAGTGTTCTGAAGTAGCAAGTATCCACCAATGCTGCACACCAAAAAAGTCTCTGCAGTTTTGCAATTTTATTTTGATCAGATGCTGACATGACTTCTTGGATGAGTTTCCTTTAACTATAAAATAGTGCTTAAGGATGGAAGTTTCAAAAGTACTCCCTTTGGCTTCAGTGGCAATACAGTTAGTCCACCAGTGAACGCTTGTGAAAATCCCACGTTAAATCCCTAGAACGGTTATCTTGATGTCTGTTCTGGTTCGGGGGGAGGAGGGGCAAGGGGAACTGATTCCATACACAAAGATTAAGGCACCATTAGTAAAAAACAAACTCCTTTTATATAAGTCCTGCCTGCTGAGTCCCTGATTTTATAAACACTTATGCATGTGAATAGTCCTGTTGAAAATATTTCCAGTCAAGAAAATATACAGAATTTTGAAGTGGTGTCCCTCCTCCCAATGTGTTTTGTATGTGTGATTTTCCAGAATCTGCTTACCAGCTCGTTGTCCAAGTGAACAAGATCAGTTCAGTTCTGTATGCCTTTTTGTTTTTCACTTGAAGAGCCACAAGCAACGAAATCAGGCTGTGTGGTGTTTGCCTTTGAGCACAGCTTGTCCGTAAGCTCCTGTTAGCAGCTCCCTCACTGGTTCATACAAAAAGAATGCCAGGACAGTCTGATTTTAGAGATTCTGAGCAGCCACAGCTCCCATTGATGAGGCCCAGTTATTATTTTATCCCGATTATCTGTTTAACCCATCCTCCACTGTGTTAAGTCTGCACTTAGAATGTAAGCTCCTCAGGCCAGGCACGGTGTCCGATAGCTCTCCGGTGAGGTGCCTACCTCACTTTTGGGTTAATTAAACTATTAAAGTAACATTTAATGATGAAACTTAGTTTTAACTGTGTGCTGCTCTCATGGTGAGGCTGGAACCTTGTTCTGACTGGGCTTCTGAGACGCGAGCTCTCAGATTGATAGTTGCGCAAGTCTGGATTTGTCCTTGAAGACATGGCTCCAGTGTTGCCAGTCTCAAGTATTGAGAAATCATGAATAAGGCTTCAGAAAGGCACGATTTTTTTTAATCCATCTTTATATTTGCTTTCTGGTTTCCGAGCCTTTATTGTGCGCTTGCTTCATGTTTTCAAGCCTTTTTCCCCATAACCAATCGAAACTAGAATTTTCTTTCTTGCTTTTTTTAAAAAAAATTGATATTCTCAAGAGGTCTAATTCCAGGAATTGGACTTTTAAGAGAAACACCAGCTATCACATGCCTCATGATAAAACTGGAAATTGACAGTACTGGGACTTTTTCCTACTGGACTCCTCGGCTTTGATATTTTCAGGTTCTTTATGTAACCAAGGCAAAGCAAGAGAACATTATTCTAATCCTGCCATGCCTAAGAAAAAGGCCTATTGTTACAGCATCTTTGGCACCAGCAGTCACAGCTAAAATGGTTGTTCTCCATCTGGCCAGTCCAGTGATTTGAACTATGATGTATAAGGAAACAATTCCAATTCCATCGCATTTCAGATAGGGTCCTTTGCTGCCGAGTAAGACCTTATCAGTACTCTGAATTTGTTTCAAGTATCAGAGGGGTAGCCGTGTTAGTCTGGATCTGTAGAAGCGACAAAGGGTCCTGTGGCACCTTATAGACTAAGGTGCCACAGGACCCAATACCTCTGTTAGTCTATAAGGTGCCACAGGACCCTTTGTCGCTTCTGAATTTGTCATTGTTGTTGTTTGTCCCATTCTGCTAGGCAAAAGCACAATAAGACATTTCTTGCCCAGAAAAGTTTACAATCTAAATAAATGATAAAGACAAGGGCTGGGAGAGAGGAAGTGGTATCCCCAATTTACAGATGGGGAACTGAGGCCCAGCGAGACTAACTTGTCCAAGGTTGCACAAGATTATCTGCTCTTTGTCTCCTATTACTTCTCTGTGTGTTTGTTCATACAACAGTATGTTGGGAAACTGAAGTCTTAAGTATTTAAAGTGTTCAAAAGCTACCCTGTCATAGAAGGGTGTGAAAACCCTCTTAACAGCTGAGTAATACTGACAGGTTGAGCAAATTTAATAAGCAACATAAAAGAACATAAGAAGGAAAACAAGCTATTGAACAGATTGAAACTATTAACAATGTGCATTTCACTGTAGATGATGGTTAAACTGTCAGGTTTGAGTTTTAGGCTACTGTGTAGGGATTTTTTTCCCCCATGAGTTGCTTAAGGGTAATCTTTTAAGAAAATTATGATGAGGTACTCTTGCTTTTGTCCAGCTTTGGTTTACTAGTCATCTTCCCTTCCCATACATAGGACTTCTTTCTTTAGTTTTAATTACTGTTAAAGTTTATAAAAAATGGTTGTGCTTGTGCACATACTTACCTATAGAAAATAAGAGACAGTCTACCTTGTTTCAGACAACAATTCAGTTGTGAGCACCACCTGTAAGTTGTTTGTGGGTTTTTTTTTTTGTTTTGTTTTTAGTTTGACAGTGCATGGCTAATATCTTCTCTGCCAGCCTTTTCTGGAATCCACCTTTCATTATAATACTTAATACTTTGCACTTGTAGCCCTATTCATCCAAAGACTTAAAAGCTCTTCATAAACATTAATTAGATAATACTTCTTACTTCAAAAGAGATTTTTCTTTACAGTGAAGGTTAAGCAGAGGAACAGAGATATTGAAGGATTTGTTGTAGGTCACACAGCAAGTTGCTGGCAGTCCCAGGAAAGAATCTAGAGGTTCCAATTGGCAGTCTTGTGAATCTCTCCCTCAGTCACTAGAATCCTGATCTAAATCCAGTATCCAACATCGTTCCTTTGACTTAAGTGGAAAAATGTTGGGTATTGGATTAAGCCCTGAGTGTCAGGGCTAATGCTGCAAAATGAATCAACTGAAGAATAGAATTGCCAAAGACCTCTTATAAAATTTAAACATTACTATTGTGCTTTGAGGATGATGACTTTATTATAACTAGAACTGGCAGCACTGCCTATTTTACTTGAACCATTCAGGCTGAAATTTTCCATACTGAGTGTCTGCCGCAGGCTTTTATGGAATGTTTCAACAAAAACAGTTCAGCCATTTCTGAAAATAAGGTTTAGGAGAAAAAGTTTTTCCAATGTTAAGTTCTTGTATTTCATTGGGAAGCTTTAGTTCTTCTATATTTTGGAGCAGGAACCTGAAATTAAAGAATGTGTTTGCTGTCCCTCTGAAAATCCTCCCAAATTTGGTCAAGTTGTAAATCTTGAAAATCACCATTTGCACATGTTCATTAGGGGTTGGTCACCAAAATTCTCCAAAGACTGTCCATACAGAGTATGCTCTAGAGCAGGGGTCGGCAACCTTTCAGAAGTGGTGTGCCGAGTCTTCGTTTATTCACTCTAATTTAAGGTTTCGCGTGCCAGTAATACATTTTAACATTTTTAGAAGGTCTCTTTTGATAAGTCTATAATATATAACCAAACTATTGTTGTATGTAAAGTAAATGTTTTTTTAAATGTTTAAGAAGCTTCATTTCAAATTAAATTAAAATGCAGAGACCCCCCACTCCGGTGTCCAGGACCCGGGCAGTGTGAGTGCCACTGAAAATCAGCTCGTGTGCTGCCTATGGCACGCATGCCATAGGTTGCCTACCCCTGCTCTAGAGTCCAGGGCTTAGGTGCTGAGCTGGACTTTTCCAGAAACTGCTTCTGCTGGTTTCAGGGTGATGCTGTGTTGCTAGGCACCAGAAATTGGAGCAGAGAGGCTATCTTTTTTTTGTATGCTCGATGTTCTGTCTGCCAGAGTCCATGACAAGGGGGAAGCTACCTGACTTGGTTGCCGAGAGGTTAGGAGCATTAGTGGGGGATGGGTATAGGAACGGAGTGGGACAGTCTGGGGATGTATCGGGGGACATGGGGACAAGATGTCATGACATGGGGTATTGGTCGAGGGACATCTACGTAGAACCCATCACCAGACATCGGCAATACCAGGAGGGATGAGCTGGAGTGCCAATGAGAAGCACAGTCAGGAAAGTAACTGAAACACTATCCACATGGATTGTATTTTCTAGATGGACAACAAACCCAATTCTCAATTACTGAGGGACAATCTCCACTCATTGATCTATTTTGCTTTTCACGACCAAACCTCTGTATAACTTTTCATGAGTGATGTACCCGAGTATTCATGTTATTGCTGATTATGTACTCTATGTATCATATGACTTTTAAAAACAAACTTTGTATTTGTGGGTAAGCTAAGCTGTATACCCAGATGTGCAGACGCTCTTTTCCCAACCTATATATTCTATAATTTTTTTTAACATTAGCTTTAATAACATTTTTAAATCTGTATGTTGGTTGCAAAATAGCTTTTAGTCTGCCTTCTGCATATTGCAGAAGAATCTAAGGGCAAGTCTACACGTAAAATGCTGCACTGGAATGAAGATGCTTTAAGCCGATGAGAGAGCTCTCCCGTCGGTTTAATTAATCCACCTCCACGAGAGACAGTAGATATGTTGGCAGGAGAGGCTTCCCTGCTGACTTAGCAATGTCTACACAGGGGGCTAGGTTGGTATAACTCCAGTCACTCAGGTGTGGATTTGTCACATCCCTGCGATGTAATTATATAAGTCTGTAGCATAGACCAGACCTCAGCCACAGAAACATCTTTCCACATAATGCCTATGTGAACTATACTCACTAATCCAGGGATCTCAAACTCAAATGACCACGAGGGCCACATGAGGACTAGTGCATTGGCCCGAGGGCTGCATCACTGACACACCCTCCCTCGCTGCACCCTGCCCCGCCTCTTCCCATCCCTTCCCCGCCC
This sequence comes from Chelydra serpentina, assembly GCA_037349315.1. Taxonomy (NCBI): domain Eukaryota; kingdom Metazoa; phylum Chordata; order Testudines; family Chelydridae; genus Chelydra; species Chelydra serpentina. The sequence goes on from JBAIAC010000018.1 coordinate 3,720,753, forward strand.
CCATTCCAACCCCTTCCCCAAAGACTCCACCCCCTCCTTGCCCCCATTCCAACCCCTTCCCCAAATCCCCGCCCCTGCCCCGTCTCTTCTCTGCCTCCTCCCCTGAGCGCGCGGCTCCCTGCTCTTCCCCACTCCTGGAAAGCGCTAAGTGCTGCCAAACAGCTGTTTGGAGGCAGGAAGCACCTAGAGGTAGGCAGAGGAGCGGGTACACGGTGCGCTGGGGAAGGAGGGGAGCTTGGCGGCCACGGGAAATAACGCAGGGGGGCACAGGGAGCTTGGCAGCTGCAGGACATAATGTGGGGGGCGGCATGGGGAGGTTGGCGGGCTGCAGGAAATAACCCAGCGGGCCGCATGCAGCCACTGCACTAAGCTATTGCATGACTTGTGTATATCCGTTTCCAGTTCTGGTGGAAGAGAGCTGCCAGTGCTTGTGAAAACAAAAGTATAGAAAAGTAGTTTCTAGGCTTTTTCTTTAGTCTGCTGTTACCAGTCTTGCTCTCTGAGACTTCCTCCTTCTCCAAGCATAGATTGCTATGGTTTAAAAAGACAAGCAAAGTCCCTGACTGTCATGTGACTGAAGAATAGGTTTTTTTTAATCAATGTACTGTCGCACAGATCGATAGCTGATTTGATAAACCTCAGGATCATGACTGTACATTTCTTGTATGAACCAGACTTTTTTTCCTGTCCCAGCGGGTTTTCTAAAGTCCACAGGCATTTGTGTTTTCTTTATTCAGTATAACCCAAGTACTTGAATTTTCGTATCTTTTATCTATCATGTTTTGCCTAGTTTTAAAGTTAAGTGATCTGGGATAAAACACCAGTTACAAGGACACAAGACTAACTAAAAAACTAAAGGTTTTTGTGGGGGGTTTTTTTTTCATGCTAAAGTGTCCTAGTGCATGAGTTTATGCACGTTTCCCTTGAGGCGCAATCTGATGTTAGTGCCATTTAGTTCAACAGCCAAATGGGTTTTGCTGACAATGCTGTGACTTAGAAAGCCTGATCAGCAAACTAAAAAAATGGAAGTGCACAGTTCTTGTTTCCAGCTGGGATTAAAATATTTTTTGTGGTGAACAGTGTTTGCTTCGTACTAACTAGCAATTTGAAAAACCACAAGACATGCTGCAGCTAAGTGAACTTGACAAACCAAAGGCTTGCAGTTAGGTTCAAAAGGAGACTTGGTAGGGTAAAAATGAAAGGGGCGGGAAGAGTTGAAATGAAAGGTCAGCAGTTTGATGGGATACTTCTGCATGTCTGCCAAACAATAAGTGGGAGTGGGAATGAGGAAAGTGGTACCAGCTCGTGAAATGTCACATTGTGTTATGAAATGTCCAGGGTACTGCATTAATCTTTAGAGACACAAAAGAGGTAGAGTAGGGATGCCCAAACTATTGCAACGGGAGCTTGATGTTTCATCAGTTGACTTCACAATTATTTATTTATTTATTTATTTTTAAAGAAGATGGTATGTGAACCAATAAAGTTTGGTTACCACTGATATAGAGTATAAAAGTATATAGAAGATACTGTGCTGGAGGGTGTTAAACCAAAGAAAAAGGAGAAATAGAATGAGTATATGGAAAACACTGAGTACCACCAACTGTGAGAAGAATGTTAAAGAACTGTAAAACTTTTCATCCAACTTCTAAATTAATGTACACACTTAACTTTACTGTACTTAGGAATATATTATGTTTTCATCTAGCTGTTTCAGTGACTGATGGTAGTGGGGCTGTAAAAATACCAGACTGGTTGTATGGGGTAAAAGAAAGAATGAGTGAATGAAAGGGAAAAGTCTTGAATCATTCATCTTTTTGATGCATCTCTGGAGATTTAAAAAGGAAGGCTAAAGAATGATTTTAGAAAAACCTGAGTCACAGTAATTTAGACAGATGTATGGTTTTCCTTCTAAGGGTTCCTCGCACATACACTATTCTGATAGGATAAACCAGGCCTGCACAACATGCGGCCAAGGGGCCGCATGCGGCCCGCGTAGGCTCACTGTGCGACCCGCAGGGGGGTGAGTAGGCAAGCGGAGGGGTGGGGCAAGCCAATGGCCGGCAGGTGGGCGGGCTGGTGAAGAGGCCAGTGGCAGGCTGGGGAGTGAGGGTGAGTCAGCAGCAGGGGGCGGGGGCAGCGGCAGAAGGTAAGAGGCCAGCAACGGGCAGGCAGGTGAGCTGGCGGCGGGGGGAGCCAGCGAGCTGGTGGCGGGGGGTGAGTAGGCGAGTGGGGTGGGGGATGAAGAGCTAAGTGGGCGAGCAGTGGCAGAGCGGCAGGTGAGCCAGCGGCGGGGTGCTGAGGAGGCGAGCCGGGGGGGGGGGAGTGGGAGGATGATGAGCTGAGCGCGCGGGCAGTGGCAGCGAGGATTTATACTGGGGGGGCGGGTGAGGAGGCGAGCGGCGAGTCGGTGGCTGGAGGGGGGGCAAATCTCCCAGATTCAAAATCTGGTACTGTGTCCGTTGGTCCTTTTTTATGCTTGTCTCTGGGCTGGAGGTTGTCCCAGTGCTGCCAAGGGGGTGTTCCTAAAGGAAGGTGCTTGCTTCTAACCCCCGAGGCTGTCAGTATGTCTGCTCTTCTCTAGTCAGCCCACTTGACAAGTTTGATTATCCTTGGTCTGGTTCCCATCCCCTCTCCAAGGGTTGCAGCTGTCTGGAGGTGCCTGCCTTCCATGCCTTCCTCATTCACACCTCATTCATTCAACAGGGCAATTGAATATAAAGTGGGGGGAAGATCTTATTCTACTTCTAGCAAAAAGACATTTTTCTTTTACCTTAATTATACTACCTTAGGGGCCCGCTATAACATATTACCAAGGTTCAATACAAAGTCATATAAAAGTTGTACAAAAATGCATAATGCAGAGATTTATTTACAGCTGCATTGATTGACTGTTGTGTGCAGTAATATAGTGACCCCTGGGGGTGTGAAGAGGGGTGTGATGGTGGGGCCGAGCAGAGGGGGTGGATCCTATTTTACTGCTGTGATCTGGTCACCCTATGCGCGCTGTTTCTTTCCTCCTCTACAGGCTTCCACATCCCAGCGCTGGGGAAGGAGGGGTTGTTTCCGCGGGGCGGGCAGTGCAGGGGGTGTGTGTGTGTTTCCACGGGGCGAGGGGGTTTCGGCCCTCAGCTGTTTTCTTTGGAGTAATATGGCCCTCGCCACTTTATGAGTTGTGCAGGCCTGGGATAAACTATAGTAGTCACTGATTAGAAGTAATTTTGGACAGAGTTAAATCCGTATGTGTTAGTTGTATTTACTTAAAAAAGTCTCTTCTCAAATGCAGAACCAGTTGGTGCATGGCATGCCATAGGAACAGTGCTTTCATTTCACTAGTTTAAAGAACTTGTCCCCATCAGGTAGATAAATGGGATCAGAAGTTGCCTAGAGTAGTATGTGTTTCTGTCCAATAGTGTATGCTTTTAGTCATATTCATTTGATACTGCAGCTGTTAACTATTTAGTGCATTTAGTTTTGATGAATAAATGGTTATCACTATGGTTAGTTTCAAACTTGACACTACAAGTGAAAACAAACACGCCATGTTAAAGTAACTAAGTTTAAGAACCCAGCAGCCTATGAATATATTTCTCCACTGTTGTGTTGTCTGAACTGCTCCTCCTTGAATAAAATCCAGTTCTAGATTTGTGGCATGATATTCAGAGTCCTCCTTGGAGCTGGCCTTCGCTAACTGAGATCACAGTCACACTTCACTGGAGGATTAACCTTGCCAATGGGGAAGGGTTGAGAACACAAAAGACAGAACTAAGAGCTGGACCTAGACAAAGGACGTTATTCTCACAAGATCATGGAGCTGGCGACTAGTGGGGAGCAGGACACAAAGCGGGTATCAGCCAAAGGGGGGGCACGTGACCTTACCATGTGACTCCTCCCCAGCCCGGGGCCCCCACGCTCTCCCCTGGGAGTGGGAGAGTGTAGCAGCCAGGCAGCGTAGCCAGAAGAGGAGAGGGTCTGGCTCCGCCTCTTCCCTTCTGCCTCTGGCCCCGCTGGCTGCTGCCCTTTTTCCACACCCCTCTCCCCCACGGTTGGGGAGGGTCATGTGACTCTTCACCGCCGCCCCCTCCATGAGTTGCCATTCTTCAGTACACACATGCGCGCACAAACCTGTACAAACAAAACTGTAAACTCATCAAGCTGGTTTTTCAGAACCTGAGGAGGAAGAAAGAGTTCCTTTTTTTACATGTGTGGAGGGGTGCTCGGATGTTACCCTAAGGGGTGTCATGTAAGCAGCTAGATGAGAACTGAAGAGTAGTATTGCTAGTTGAAAACTCATGAGAGCTAGTGAGAAAATTAGTGCTAGCCTTGAATACTAATTTTAGGATAATTATTTTAATAGTTCACTTAAAGGTCTGTCTACACTAAAAGCGTGCTGAAACACCAAGTTAATATAGTTGTACTCCAACCTTCTTTTAAAATGTTTTGTGCTGTAGACAAGAATAAACTATGTTATAACTAATTTCTAATATTTTATGCCAAATAGGGAACCTCCATGAAATTGGGACAGATACTCAGCTGATCTGAACTGGCATGCTCCACTCAGGGCCGGCACCAGCGCAGCAAGGGCATGCCTGGGGCGGCAAGCTGCAAGGGGTGGGCGGCTGCTAGCTGCAAGGGCGGCAGTCAGGCAGCCGTAGGCGGCATTTCTGCGGAAGGTCCACCGGTCCCGCGGATTTGGTGGCAGGCACACCGACAGCACAGGGCCGGCGGAGCGCCCGCAGGAACGCCGCCAAATCCGCAGGACCGGCGACCTCCCGCAGAAACGCCGCCAACGGCTGCCTGACTGCCGTGCTTCGGGCGGCAGAAAACATAGAGCCACCCCTGACTCCACTAACTTCAGTGGCGTTCCACTGACTTACCCCACCTCAGGATCAGGCCTTACTGTATTCTAAGTGCAGAGTGAGAACTATATAAAGGCGTGTTAATGATAAACTTCTTTTTAGTTTAAATAACTTTCTGCAGATTCAAATAACTTTCAGCTGTGTTTCAGAATTCTAAAAAGCTGAGTTGGGATAATATCTTTGTGGACTGTAGGGAATCATCTGATGTACTCCACATGGATATATTTATTTCTTATGGAAAGAGCCAACTTACTTGCAAGTTGAAATGTAATATAGAAATATCTAACTTAATTGTGATAGTAACTAGTGTTAGTAGTATTATGACCACTGCTCAGTAACTCTCTCCAGATTACATACCACTGTAGTCGGTTTTGTTTGTTTTTTGAGGTTGATTTTACATTCCTGTTGTTTGGAACACTTTTTCATTGGTTTTGTTGAATACAAACAAAAATATGTACCAATACTGGTATTGTTTAGATGTTTGAGGTTCACAGTGACCATCCCTTGGTTGCTGGTTTCTAAGTGCCCTTTAATTAGAAGTACCTCTAACATTATTGTTGCAGAGTCTTTATTTCTGAAATATTTTTTTTAAATTCTCCATTATGCAAATCTAACCAGTCTCTCAAAAACTGCATGCACATTGCAATGCTTCAGAGCCTCTGCCTCATAATTAGAAGAGGCAACTTCCTATTCTGAGGAGAAAATATCTCCTCTCTGGTAGCTGTGGAATGCCAGATGAGCCATTCCATAGCTGGGCTGTTCCCATATATAGCCATGACACTCATTGCGGTGACCCAAGGACTTATTCACCTGACATCCTAACACAGAGGCAGCCTTTATTTCCCAGCTGGCTGACATGCCGTCAGCTGCAATACAATTTTGTTAAAAAGTCATGGGGCCTCTGGTTGGCTCTTGCTATTTGATGACCTTCCTCCCCTCTGCGCCTCCGTCCCCAGGTCAGGGGGAGAGCAGGATGGTTAAGCAGGGAGATGCAGAGAGGCCTTGTGCCTTGAAGCCCTAAGGCTATCTCTCATCCAAAATGTAAAGAAATTATTACTCTAATCAAAGCCATAGGATACTCAGCATTTTAGCTTCTTGTACTGTTTGTTCTTATTGTCAGTGCAGTTTTCAGGCTTATGTATGTTTGTGTGTGTGTGTGTGTGAACTTGATTCAGGGTTTGTAAAATACCTTGAGGTTCTCAGAAGAAAGATGTTACAGAAGTGAAACTATTCTAATATTAATAATAAGCTAACCAGAGTTGACTGTTATGAGTAATTGTTCCTAAAAGCTTAATGGATTAAAATTTACTTAATTGGGTTGGTTTTTTTTTAGTTCTCTGTGTACCCTTCAATGCCCCCCCTCCGTGATCAGTTAATCTGAATAAAAGAAATAGTTTTGTAACTAACGGTTCTCAGTTGGTTCTGTGTGTCTTCCTTCTCAGATTAATTATTGCCTGTATCTTTATTTATTTTTTAATAATCATTTACAAGAAGATTTAGATTTAGTCTGAAAGCAATATTAGAATCTGAAAATGGTTGAGTAGATGCTGTTAATTTAAGAACATATCGGATCATTGTTCTAGCTAGTCTTGTACCCAGACTGGCAGGGTCGGCGTGCCCACTAGGTGACCCTGGGCGGTTGCCTCGGGAGGAGGGGCGGCTGGCCATGACTGCCTCCCGCCCTCCAGGCTCAGCCGGGAGCTGGGGGAGGCTGCCCAGGGCGGGGGCTGAGCTGCTGGCCCGTGGGGTGGGGGGGAGCCCACTGCGGGGGGGACTGGCTGCTGGGGGGGAGGGGCGGTGTTAGCTGGGGGGGAGGGCGCAGGGCTGGTGCAAGGAAGTTTCACCTAGGGTGCGAAACTTCCTTGCACCGGCTCTGCAGACTGGTTACAGCCAGTACCTGATGATTCAAAGGAAAGAAGAAGAAAAGAGAAGAGATGCTGAGTTGCTGAGGAAAAGATTCCTTCCTAACTCTGAATGGAGACGAAAATATGATGTGTTGAAGCAGGAGGCTACTGTTGAATTATCCTAAATATCTGTAGCTAGTAATTAAATCGAGGTGGTGTTAGTGTTTTTTAATGCATTTAGCTCTACTCATTATCTCAGAGCAATCGACAGCAAATTGTACAGGTAGACTATGCTGTATGAAGAACAAATATTTCCTTTTGATGAAGTTGAAGGCAAGAAATTTTTAGAGTCAACCAGTATTGTATTTCCTTTTTCTCCTGTTGTGTAGTAAGGTAAACAGGGAATGACCAGTTTTCATTATTCATTTTTATATAATGTAAATACCTTTTTATATTTTGTGATGGGTTTGTCCTAGATCCATACACTATTGAATGAAGGGGAAGTTTGGATTCAAAACTGGACTCCATGGGCATGGATTTATACTAACCTTAATGTAATTGTATCGGACTACTCTTTAACCAAGCCGTTGCAGTTGCTCGTTATGTGCAATTCCTTCCGTTCTTAGAGCCATATTCATTTTTTTTCTTATTTGAACCTTTCTCATTATCTGCTGGAGCAAGGCTCTAGGCTTGCACTTGCACAAAGCTAAGCACCATCAGAAGTTGCTTCTTTTTGGGAACCCCACACCTAACGTGGTTAGAAAAGGATGGTCCTTTCCCCATGGCATATAAGCCACCTGAGCTCCTTCTACCCTGACCCTTGTATTGAAATCAATGTGGTGTCCCTGAAATCCTTCTCCATGGTTATTATTAACAGAAAACATAGATTATACCAGCACACTTCATCAGCATGCTATTCATATACTAATTCAGCGAACCAATACATTAAACCTATTTGATCTTAGTGTAATAGACTTCAAAGGGGTGTGTGTGGGAAAAGCAGAAAATGAGAGGGAAGGTGTGGGTGAAAGCAGGGTGATTGAGGGCAGATTATAAAGTTGGAAGTAAAGAGGGACAGAACAGAAAGGGAACAGTAGGGAAAATAATGTAATACAGCAAAGAGCAAGGGATGTTGACGGAACAAAGTATGACTATGACAGAAAAGGTAGAAATGCTGTGGCATTTTCCCTCTCTCTAGGAACTTACATGGCCTTCCACAAAATTGAAGGTAACAATAGAAATGTTTCTTCCTTCTAGTCTACAGGAGTTTAAAAAAAATAATTAGATTTATAGGAAGAGATGGAATTAGAGCAGTGGTCCCTAACCTTTCTGTTGCAATAGCATATTCATGTTCCCAGAAGAGTGTGGCGGGCGCCGAACGACCAGCCGCCAAAATGCCGCCGAGAAGCAGCGGCATTTCGGCGGCAACGCTTCTTGGCGTTGCCGCTTCTCGGAGGTGTTTCGGTGGCTGGTTATCCATTGGCCGCGCTCCTCAGTGGTGGGGTGTCCGGCGGAAGCGCTCCCTTGTCAGTAGGCGGGCGCACATAAATGCCCCGATGGGCACCATGGCGCCCATGGGCACCACGTTGGGGACCACTGAATTAGAGTATAGTAGGTATAAAGAGAAGGAACTAGTGGAGGAAAGGCAAGAACATACGCGCATAGATTTTAAGTGAACTTGGTAAATTTTGATCAACTGGAGAAACTAGAATGTCAAGAAGCGTAGGTCTTCATTAGAATTAAAAACATTTTTATTGTGAACTGTTTTAGTATATAGACCCACAGATCTTTAAAATTTGCTCTTTCTGAAAGTTTTTGAAAAGTGTGATGTAAAGTATTGCAACATCATTTAGAGTGGAAGATGGTGCCATATAATTGAAGAGGCAATAGTCCTCAGTTGTGACCAAATTCAATCTTTGTGTAAACTGACATATCTCGTATTGAAGTTCATGAAAGTTCTGCATATTTGATCAGAGCTGAATTTGGATTCTTGTGTATGTCACATAATCTTACTCTGTTATAAGTAGAATCACATCGTGTGTGTGTGTGTGTGGCTTAGAGTTGAGGTAATGGAAGTTGATGGCAGCAAAACTTTTCATTTTCTGTGCTCTGTAAAGTTTTAGAGTAAATTTTGGTCTTGACGTTTTTTTAGCATTCTTGTAGAATGAGTAACTCAGCTGAGTTTAGTCTCTCTACTAAATGTGAACTTGCAAATGGTTTAAATGTGTCTTCGCTGCATTTAAATTCACAACAGATTTACATGCTTTAACATTTCTGGATCTTAATATTCCTTTTAGGGCCCTGTGAACCTTAAACTTGCAGTGACTGTTCATCATTTTTTCCCTTCAGTTTTCACATGCTGTCCATTTGGCTAACATAACATTCTTCCCATGAAATGTAATTGTAAACCTAAAAATGTTTAACTGGAACATTGGAAGAGCTAGGTTGGTGCATGTGTGAAATGTGGGAGAGGATGTGAGTCTACAAAAATAGAAATCTAAGGAAAATGAAAAGGAATAGGACCTGTAATGTGTGTGTTTATATGTATATGTCTCACATGTCTGCATACAAACTTGCAATCCTATTTGTTATGTCTGCAGATGTTGTCGTTTGCAAGCAAATGTTTGTGATTTGAATAATTATCTTTAGTAGGACAATTAAATGTCTTTCTAAGAGTTGGTTGTGGTTTTTTTCCTGCCTGTATGCTGCCATGGAATTATGACTGAACTCTGCCCTACAAAGCAGCATGTGTCCACAGCATTACATACTAACATGAACAGAATCATGGAACTTTCTTAAACTTTAACACAAGATTCTCAGTCTCACTCTTATTTCATATTAATGTGCTCTAGGGGGGAAAGTACAGTAGGTTTCAACTTCTAATCAAACTGAGAGATCAAACATTTCTTATATTTTATCTAGGACTTTTACAACTAATAAGCTTGCACAGTGAGAGATTAGAAATTAAGTGTGTTAATAGCCTGTTAGAGATGCACTGCTGATTTTTAGAAAGCTGAAGAATGCTTTTGTGTGCATAACTGAGAGCAGATCTAGCTCATGATTTTAGATTACTATCGTATTTTTTTCTTACATGAAATCTGAAATGAAATTTATTTCTCATGTGAAACAGCTTTGTGAATTTAGTGAAATGAATGTTACATGTAATATATGATTTGCGCATTTTATATCTGCAAACTTAATGTATTATATTTTCACTTCAGTCTTTGAAACACTTGAATTCATAGATGTACCTGCAACCGATGGTTAACTTTTCCCAGCCATGGCATACTGAGATATCGGTTATTCTCTTTCCAAGTGTTGGGAGGAAAGTAACAGCTGTACAATTCAGTCGTTTTCCACAAGATCTCATTAACCCATAAAAGGCCAGTAAGTTAATTTGACAGTTAAATGAATGCTTGGGCGGGTGTGTTTGCATTTTGTATAGGGTAAGTAAGCCTCATAGATACTGGATTTTTCCAAATTTTGAGGAACAGTTCTATTCTATTACCTGAGATGATGAAACTGATTTTTTCCAGTTTCTCCCCCACCCACCCATATAAACCTAAAACATCTGTTCCTGTTGTTGCGCTGTTTAGCCTTAGTAGCACTGTTGGGTTGTGACAGCAGCCAGCCAGAGGGAAGGACACTTTGGGTCTGTCCTGGCTCTGGTATTAGAGAGACAAAATGTGAGAAATAATGTTTTGTTTTGTTTTTCTTTAATTGGACCAACTTCTGTTGGTGAGAGAGAAGTTTTCGAGCTTACAAACCTTGTCTCTACTATCCTGGGACCAACACTGCTTTAACAACACTGGCTCTGGTACTCCACATTCCATGTGGGACTGTTATTGTACAGAAAAGCCTGGAGGGAAGGAGGTCAGGATGGGGAGCCAACACAGGCCTGCCATTCAAAAATCTTCTATATCAGGTTAGATCAGGGAGAGAGCCTGCCGAACAGGGGGGAAAACTTGCGTGAAAAGAAATTAGAGAAAACACAAGACATGATAAATGGGAGAAGGAAAAATGAAGTGGGATTAAGGCCGAGGTGTGAGGAAGAGATAAAAACAAAAAAGAAAGGCCTAGAGTGATGGTGTTGGGGCAGGAGAAAACAGAAACAGAGATACACATGGTATACAAAAGAAGGGAAGATGAAATGATAGTCACATCTCTGTTTTGAAAATATGGGCACCCTAAGCATCACAGTAACAATGTTAGTTACACATGAAGAAGCGTTTCTGTGCTAAACCTTTTATTTTGGTCCTTTTGACTTTGTCAGTAGTACCCTTTTTGGTTGAAAATTATTGGGGGTTTTTATTCAACTCAAATGAGGATTGTTTTTAATCTAGTTCTGTAAAATGTAGCTCATCTGAGTGACCTGAAAATGAAAAAAATCACACTTGAAGGACCACATCCTGTTCTCAGATAGGTACAGCCCCTTTGAGAAGCATCAGTTTGGTTCAAAAACGTTATTCATGTGCTCTCTTTGCACTTGGATAATTCATATTCATCTTTAGAACTTCATTCTTGGCATGTTCAATAGGTAGTCTACATTGGAGAAAACGTGTGGGGAAAAAAATGTTGAGAATTCAAGTTCCTTGAAGTAAGTGAAAACAGTTTGGTGCTTATGAGCACTACATTTGTTTCCTCACAAGTGTGTGGTGTATAGCTGGGTTATCTTTCAGTGATTTGTTAAATTGCACCTCCATTAGGATGAAACTTGTTAACCATTAACTATAAACATAGCTTACTTTATCACCAACCCTCATGGTAAGGGATGGGTGAGTAGATTTTGTGCATGAGCTGGTAAAGCTTCATAACTTCTTAAGACTGAGTAAGATACTCAGGTATGGACACTAGGGGACAAGTATTGCCCAGAAATATATTCATGTAACTCTCACTGAGGTCAATAGGTGAGCATGCAGATAACTTGATTGCAGAGTGTGGCCTATAATTAGGGCCCTACCAAATTTATGGCCGTGAAAAATGCGTCACGGACCATGAAATCTGATCTCCCCCGTGAAATCTGGCTATTGTAGGAGAGACCAGATTTCACAGAGTTGGGCAGCCGGAAAGCGGCAACTGCTGGCTGGGAGCCCAGCACTGAAGGCAGAGCTCAGGACCCGGCCAGCAGCTGTCCAGCTCTGAAAGCGGCAGCACAGAAGTAAGGGTGATAATACCATGACCCCCTGATACAGTAGGCTTGCGACCCCTTCTCTCCCCCCATGACCCCGTTTGGGGTCGAGACCCTACGTTTACAATACTGTGACATTTCAGATTTAAATATCTGAAACTGTGAAACTTATGGTTTTTAAAATCCTTTGACCATGAAATTAACCAAAATGGACCATGAATTTGCTGCTCAGCATGCTGCTATAGTGGTGGACACGTGAAATTGTTACAGTAAATACAGTGCAGACCATATACACAGGTACCTCATGCAACTGTATTATAAAATTACTTTAAGCAAACTTACTGGTAAAGCATATGAATGCAATGTTGTGGTGGAGAATTTTGGGGGAAATTATGAAATTGTTTCCTATGACCATGAGACTGTATTTAAACTAGCAGGTTTTTGCCTTAGCAGGAAGGATGGACTCCTATGTCTCTAACTTACACGTCTTCAGGTACAAAATAAAATGCACTTTTTTTTAAAAAGGCCAAATTTTAGTTTGGCTCATCACCAAGGGTGCTGGCAAAAAAACAAATTGCAAAAGATGAAAATTTAAAATGCTTTGTTCACTACATGTAACCTGTGTAATATATTCACACAGTCTCTAGTTGGGCATATGAATTAATATCTTTAATGCTGACATAGAAAGAGTTTCAGAAGAAATGAGTATTTCACCAATTATTCATAATGCAGTGTAAGCGCCTTGTGACTCTGCTGTTTAGAGCTGCTGCCTGTAGAACATGGTAGTCCTCATTAGTCTGGCCTGTAGAGATATGAAGCAATAGTCTACAAAATGTGGGACTCCTGGAAGGTGCAGAGCTTCTCCCGTGGAAGTACAGATGGCCTTCAACTACCATTGACGTTATAAACTTCAGGATGTTCAGCACTTCCTAAAACACATTTGCGGGGTTGGCGCTAAGCTACTTCTGACATTAGCTGCTATTTTGCAGACACAAAACACATTTGCTCAAGGTCAGAATAAATGACATGAAGGAACCATTGACTTTTTTCTTTTAAAAAAAAAAAAAATTTATAGCAAGAGAGCGCGAAAGTAGCAGTTTGCAATGCCATTTTGCATGGAGGTCCATTTTACCAATCAGTTTATACTTGCGATCAAAGCAATTTTTAAAAAAAAAGTGTATATTATCTCTGCAGCTTTGGCTGACTTTGTGTACATTTAATATTTGAGGCTGTCCCTCTGTTAGTAAGAGAAATAGAATGGATAATATTTACATACTTTGGGACCAAGAGGAATTACAAGGGTGAGCCAAGGTAGCCACAGACGTCAGCAATATACCTTTTATTAATTCTGTTCATTGTATAAGTCACCTAAATGATTTTACCTGAAAAACAAAATGTAAGAATTCAACTGATGATACGTAGGGCAGACCTATTCCTTTCATTTTTACCCATTCTTTACATAATGACTCACCAGGCATTTAAGTTACCACTTGTCTCTCCTTCAGTGTATTTGAATGCTACTAAAAAAAATAAGACAGACACAATCGAAGTATCATACAGGGGAATCTATGCTTAACTTTATTTTGATATTTCCAATATTCCTTGTGTAATCTTTCAGGCTTTTGCTGCTCAGCATGCCGCTATCCAGACTGGCAGTGGGCTGAGAATGTGGAGATGGAAAGCCAGAAACTCCCATCAGTGCCATCTCCTGTGCTCAGATGCCACTTCCCTTTGTACTAGCCTCACAGCTTGCCATAGTTTGCTAACAACCGGAGTGGGGGTAGGACGGATAGGCAGCAGAAGGGAGGGAGAGAATAGAATTTCTGCCTGGCAGAGTTTCAGCTGTTGGTCTGTCTGTGACCTAAAGCATCATGATGTTCCTTTGCCACAGCTGTGGTGGAAGCTGTGATGTTTCTTCTCCATCATAGCCTCTGTGAAGTCTCATCAAATGGAACTGTTCAAGGTTTTAAGCTGCCTGATTAACCCAGACTGCTTCCAACCAATTTGAATCAAGTGTTTGTCAGTAATGCAATTGGTGAAGCATCCCAGTTTTTCATCATAGGAAATGTTTGATACACAAACTTTTTTGTTATGCATCATTTTTTAAAAGAATTATTTAAAATAAAAAATCTGAATACTTTGAAGGAAAGGTCCCGAAGACCGAGCAACAAAAAATGTGGTGTGGCAAACAACGTTGGTGAAAATTCCTGACTTATATGAACATAATGTTTGTTTAGTTATCAAACTATTTTCAGCAGTTTGAGACTTGGTACTCATTTACAGGGTTGTATCAAAACGTGTGCAGCTGACATAATATATACTCTTATGGTCTAGCAAACTTGGATGTGCCTTCATATTAAATGTAAGAACTTTAAAATACGAAACAAAACATTTTCTCCCACAAACACCTTACACTCAAGTTATTAACCTCTGAAACGGAGAGTTCAGATTTCTGTGTGTAGTTTAGTGGAAATCTTTCAGACCCTTTCTAACCTAGACTGATTGCGTAGGTCAATAAAGATTTGGAATTTAAGAGACTTGTTAGCAAGCACTTAAAAGGTGGTGCCATTGTTCTTGTACATTTATTTTAAGCTGTGTCAGTGGTCATGGAGTGAAGGATGCAAGGAAACAATGTGAAGTTGGCTGGAGTTTATCTTCACATCTTAAAATAACACAGATGCCTCACAGAATGGCATGATCTGTAATGACATTTTAGCTCTGTTGGCACACTGTAAAATAGCCAACTGGGACACCATAGATAGACTTCAGCTTTGAAGCTTTGCAATTACTGTCTCAATACCTAATTTTTAAACTGCAAAATAAGTTATGTATAAATAAAACATTACCTCTTCAATCAAAATTGCCTCTTGTAAAGCTTGACAGTAATTGTCAGCAGCCACATGAGAACAATACAGCTGTTGTAAAAACTGTTCCACACCCAAGGACGTTGAGCTTTTATTTCATAGTGTATACTTGTCTAAAGTAAAATTTATCCCTGTGTTTTTCATGAGGCCTCTCAAAGGCATCAGGGACATGTACTACAGGAAACAGTGTGCTTGATAATATTAAATGAAGGCAAAAGAAGAGGTATGTAGAGCCATGGACGTGGTGTTTTTTTTGGTTTTCTTTTTAAGTATAACTGTAAAACAAGCAAAACAAAATCCCAGCTGCTCTTTCGGTTTTTAAAGATTGGTTTGTGCAGTTGTGGAGTCTTTGCTGTAAACAAACACACAAATTCCTGATGATAAAGTCTTTGTTACTACTTATTTGTAATTGTCCATGTTATTAGTTGCCTCCGCACTGCTGCCACAGATGGGATTGAGGGACATGCAAGGAACTGGGGCCCATTTATTCGTGTTGTTTTAGCCTTTTCTTCAGCCACCCACTGGCTGCGCTGTCAAGGGTACGTTTACCTCCTCAATTTAGCTAGCACCCAACCTCAAGAAGGAGGACAACTGTCCCCTCCTTGGATTGGCAGTCTGACACCTTAATAGCATGGTAGGACCTACCGGAGAATACAATCTGCTGTCATCACTGTCAGACATTATCAATGACTGCATTATGGATATAACTCTTTCACACTCTTTCACACCCCAGTCAAATAAGGTGTGAAGCAAGGAGACAGGGTTTCACTGAACCTCTTCACAGCTTTCCTCAAAATGGTAATGAGGCAGATGAACTGGAAGGGTGGAAACCACATCAACGGAGGGAAGTTAAACCACCTCAAATTTGCAGACGATATCGTGTTGTTTGTCAAAAAACACTATCAAACTACAGAAAATGCTGTAAGAACTCGACACACAAAGCAGCCAAGTTGAACTGAAAATAAACCGCTCTAAAACAAAATTTATGTGGTCTGATGCCTTGCCAAAAGCCCAAATAATAGTTAAGGGAGAACAAATAGTAGAAGTTGAACAATACGTGTCATGATCAGGAAGGCGAACTCTCATGAAGAAAGAAAGCTGGTCAGCATGCATTCAGTTCTATCAAGGGTGTTCTCCAAGGAAAAATCAACAAGGCAATATGTGCCAACTGCTTCAACTCAACAGTACCGCTGGCAATGTTGTACAGCACTGAAACATGGGCGCTGACGAAGATAGAGGAGCAACAACTGTCTGTCACGGAGAGGGCGATGGAAAGAAGAATTCTGGGGATTTCAGTCCGTGACTGAGTCCCCAATGAAGTGATCAGAGATCAGAGTGGAGTGCAGGACGTTGTTGTTGAAAGCAGTAAAGCAAAATGCGATGGGCCGGGCATATAGCTAGGCTCATTGACAATCGATGAACTACAGCTGTGGCCGAGCGGTATCCATGGGACCTGAAATGACCACTCGGCCGACCTCCAAAGAGAGGTGAAGATTTTATTGTGAAAAGGCATGGCCCCACATGGAGAAGGAAAGCCACGGTAAGAGAAGAATGGAAGATGTGTTGTGATGTTCGCAATCTATATGAGGGCTGAAGGACTGATTGATCAAGGTGATTAGTTGCCTAGCACAATGGGATTGTAATCCCTGTTGGAGCTTCTAGACAGATCTGTAATACAAATATTAATGAAGAGTTCACAGAATCTTCTGTCAAACAAATTTTATATAGATTGGATTTAATTTTCTTTTGAAACTGTTCATAGATACTTCTTTCCTCCTAAGTATCAGAGGGGTAGCCGTGTTAGTCTGGATCTGTAGAAGCGACAAAGGGTCCTGTGGCACCTTATAGACTAACAGAGGTATGGAAGCATAAGCTTTCGTGGGTGAATACCCACTTCTTCGGATGCACTCCGAAGAAGTGGGTATTCACCCACGAAAGCTTATGCTTCCATACCTCTGTTAGTCTATAAGGTGCCACAGGACCCTTTGTTGCTTTCCTCCTAAGTAACTTGTAGTCATTTTTAGCATTAAGCTGAGCTAAAACAAGGTTTAGGTCAGGACATAGTTGAATAAGAAAGTTTATGCATAGTTTTTGGATTAGCTGTTGTCAAATTGATACTCGTCAAATCAGGGCGGGGACTGAATCTGATAGACATAACACTTTGATACTTATTGTTTTTTGGATCAACGGCATTAGACAGAAGTATTACCAATGTATAAACTCTGATGAGATTTTAGAGAAAAATATCCTTGGTAATTTATTTAAAAGGACATATATTGTATAGTGACCAACTCTTAAGCCAATCAACATTTGAGTAGGTGGAATAATAAAGGGCAAGGCAGTCAAATATATCCAGATAAGTAATACTCATCCATATATGAGGCAATGTTTTTGGCACCTTCCCATGAATTCAGTAACTTAACCTCTACAAGGGACATGTTAATGTGGTTAGTATTATGTTCAGAAATGGAAGGGAATAAATTTGCTTCAAAAGACTATCTGCTCCCTTAACTCTGATTTTAGATAACAGTAGAATCCCAGGGAATGGAGATTTTGTTTGTAACTCTGAACAAAAGATTCTGGTGGCTCTTTCAAAAGCTTGCAACTGAACAATGGCTTAATACAGCTTTGAAGCTTTACTGTGCAGAAGAAAAATGCTGCTTTCCCTTTATTTTTCTTAGTAGTTTACGTTTAAAACAGTACTGTATTGTATTTGCTGCTTTTTCCCCTCTCTGCTGCTGCCTGATTATGTATGTCTGGTTCCAAATGAGGTGTGGTTGACTGGTCAGTTCATAACTCTGAGATTCTACTGTACTATCCGTCATCTATGCTTATCAAATTAATGTCTGTCCACAATGTGCTCGTGCCACCTAGGGCTGTGATGTTGTCAGAACAACTAAGCAGGACTAGGCCTAATTAGTAAGTAGATGGGAGACTTCCAACGAAAACTCCAGATGATGTGTAGCTGATTCTGTAGGTGTCACTTCTCCCTTTTTAAGTTCAGTACTGAGCCAAGAGATTCAGAATGCTGTTGGGGAGGCCCTAATGCTTCTGGATGTGGTGTCTTTCAATGAAGACCTAAAACTGATGTTTCTAACTGCTTGCGATTGTGAAACATTTCTTGTTAAATTCCAGTGTGTGGTAGAATCAAGGTAGACCTGGTATTGCTTTTTTTATATTTTCAGTTACATGGTGTTCTTCATTTCCTGTCCTAAACTTGTGTATAATATTACTGTGTATGTAGAAACAGCTGCCAAGTTTCATCCACTCCAGAAGTGATGCATTTGTCTGCGTTGTGGTTGTGAACTGTATGGGCTGGAATTTCAAGGTGTTGAGTACCTCCTGTGAAGCATAGAAAACCCTCAACTCCTAATGACTACAGTTGAAGTTGAGAACACTAAGGATTTTGCTGGTTAAAGCCTTATAAAATTGTGTTCCAGATTGTGTATATCTGTTTCCTTGTTAAATGTAAACCTTTTAATATTTGTTAGTGTGAGTAAAATGTACAGAATTAGCAATGTACATAAGTCAATATTACAAGAGAGAGCTTAAGTGCTGGAACTTCCCGAGTGTTTTATTTTTCAACGACAACATTGCATTAACACTAATTTTTTTGCATTTATAAATAGAACAATAAATACTAATGCTATAACAACTTTCTTCTGACACTTTCAGTGCTTTAAACAAAGATGGTATCCCCATTCTACAAATTGGGAAACTTATGTAAAGAAACTGTCACCTGCTTAGTGTTTCATAACAAGTCAGTAAGATTGGAGACTAGAATCCAGGTGTTCCAATCTGCAGTTTCTTGCTCTAGGCATCAGTGCTTAAAGCCGTGGAGCTGTAGAAACCCATGAAGGGTAATCGGAGCACCTGAGGTATGATCTGTTTTGTTTATATATTTCTTGAAGCTGACAGGGTGAAGGCTAGATTGCAAAGTTGAAGGACCTGTTTTAACCCGAGGGCAATTAGTAGCTTTGTTAGTAATGTCACAGTTTTATTATCCACAGGGAATCTTTTATGTGCTGAAGTCCTCATGGACATTTGAATTTATTACATAAGAATAGTTCCCAAAGCCTAAGACAAGCGTTGAGTCAGCCAGCTCTTAGAAAACACCAACAGAGGTGGCTTTCACTATCTTGTGTGATGGCTTTCACACTGGGTGTCCAATATACATTAAAGTACTCCAATGTGATCCATATCATATTTAAGAAGGTGAAAGTACAAATCTGATTTTGCCCCTGTGACCAGATAGATTTAAATTTGGTAAAAAACTGCATGTGATTATTAGTTGTGTGGTGTTTGAAGCACTTGGAGATATGGTAAGCACTATATTTGCATCCATTCTATAAAAAGTGTTACTGGGGAAGCATCAATGTATAGAAAGTGACTGTGAATATTAAACAAGTCATCTTTGTTAGCTGTCTTTATTCTCTAGTGCTAATCATATGTGTACTAAATAAACTAGCGTTATCAATTTGCAAGTGGGATATTAAACCTGAAGAAAAGATTTCTTATAGAGATGTTTTTAAGACTGTTGGTTTACCTCCCAAAAACACAACTAGCTGTGGGATTTGGCAATCCTGTGGCAGTCTTGTATGACTTGCTAGTGTTTCCTGTGCTTGGTCAAGCCTAGATACAGTATATGGAAATTCTTCAGTTTTAAGATAGACCAAATGTTATTTGGAATAGGACATCACTTGTCACATGAACTGTAGATAAATAGATTTGAAGTTGAAAATTTGTCACCTTTTTCAGAAATTATGTATCTGCTCTTTAATGTGACTGTGCATTACAAAGATCTCTACGTTATTTGTTTCAATGCTTGTTTCCAAAAGTAGTTTGCCTTGGTTCTGCATTCCTAATATTAAGAATAAAGGGGGATCTTCATAGCATTTCCTTCATTATGCACTGCGTACATCAGCCCAAAGCCTGGGATTCTGAGTCTATTCAACTCTAATTTATTTGATAGACTTGCACTAAAACCTATGCTGGGTCAATCTTTTTTGTATAATTTTATATAATTTTTCCTTTATAATAACCATTCATCATTGTCTCACTGTTTAGGTGCTTTAAGTGATGTCATTGTATCTATTTATACTTTTTATTTCTAAATTAAAGAACATTCCTCACACCTGTTGCTATACTTTGAAACCCGCAAGGTTTCATGTTGCTAACTTGTAGTATTCTTTAATTATAACAGAATAAGTGACCTACTGTCAAAGAACAGTTGTCTCTAAACGGATTACAGGGAGTTTATGTGGCTTAAAATGGGTTCTATCTTCCAACTGCTGCAAATAGTTCACATTTAAGTAGAAGAAATATTCATCAAAATAACTTGTATCTGAAGTACAGGTAACATATAAACACTAGCTTTGACTCTAAATTTCAGCATAATACTTCTATGGATTAGGGAGGTGAAGAATAAAAATAAGAGGACAAAGCTATGAGCCAAGCAATTAGACAAACTGTTCAAAAGTGTCTGTGCCATCTGGATATACAGGAAAAATGAGCACATTAAAATGGTTAACTCTCCTATTCAACGTTGTTTGATCTCATGCAAGATCATTCCTCACCAGTCAGAAATCAGCAGCGCAGTATAGCGTCTTACTCAGGCTGTAACTGCCTGACCGGTGGGTAATACTGCGAATTCCAAAGCGGACGAAGTTGAATTTAATTATAATACATTGGTAAATGAAAGCTTGAATAAAAGACCCAAGCTAATAGGGAATCGTTTCCTATTTTTGTCATTGTTTGCGATTTTGAGCCAATCACAGTCTAGGAAAAACATTCGCTTCTTTTAAAAGCTCACTAGCTAGTCTTTCACAAAATCCTACCCAGCACATGTGATTCTTGCAAAAAGATTTTCGTGACTTCATCTGACCTTTGCACCATCATAACTTCCAAAATGCTGTCAGTGGAAAGTCAGGGCAGTGGCACAGAACCACAAACCCACACAAGGCAATAAAAACCTTTGTTCTAGAGCGGAGGTGGGCAACCTACGGCCCACGTAGACCGTTCTGCCCGACCCTTGAGCTCCCAGCTTGGGACACTAGCCCCCAGCCCCTCCCCTGCAGCCATGTCGCCGTGTGGGCAGTGCAGCTTGCGCCCGCCCACCTCCCAGGCTTTCCAATAAGCCAGTCCTGCCACTCTGAGCGGCATGGTAAGGCGGGTGTGGGTTAGATAAGGGGCAGGAGGTCCCCGGGGGCAGTCAGGGAGCAGGGGGCGGTTGGATGGGGCGGAGGTTCTGGGAGGAGTGGTCAGGTGACGGGGGGCAGGGGATGGAGGTTCTGGGGTGTGGGGCAGGGGGTTGGATAGGCGTGGGAGTCCCGGGGGGCCTGTCAGGAGGTGTGGATAGGGGTCAGGGCAGTCAGGGAACAAGGAGCAGGGGGCATTGGATGGGTCGGAGGTTCTGAGGGGGGCAGTCAGGGGGTGGGAAGGGGCGTATAGAGACAGGAGCCCGCCTGTTTGGGGAGGCACAGCAGTTTTGCATACAGTTTTGCAACCCCGATGTGGCCCTCAGTCCAAAAAGTTCTAGAGGTTGCTTAATCTTTGTCTTGCTTTACAATACAAATAATGTTCATGGTGTTGTGAAAAACTCCCAACAGGTCTTGTGGTTTTCAAATGTCTCAGTTTTGCTTCGGTGATTAGTCACCCACAAAAGCAGTTAATTGCTTCATATGCTGCTTTGTCATGAATGTTATTCCCATAGCATTTCAAGCAGAAAAAATAAAAAAATCATATTCATTTTCTATTACGTAAATGTGGGAAGGGGAAACCTTTAGTTAAACTAGTTTAAGTTAGATGAATGGCTTAGTTTGGATGGGATTGTTAACTTTTTTCCCCCTTTCACCATTGCAAATGAAGGTTTAATTAGAGTAGTACACTTTATACTCCTGTAATTCAAGCGTTTTAGAATTTTCAATTATAAACGCTTCCCTGATTGGTTTATTGTCGTCAGGAATTTATTTGTTCTCGTGGAGGGGTCACTGCTGGCTTCGATTTAACATTTGAGATGGTTATTTCTTTGCATTCTTCTTTCTTGCTTAGTATTTGCTATAAACAAAAAAAAAATGTCCTCACTGGAGACTTCTCTGGCAAACACTGACTTTCACATCACTTTGGCTTAGACTTGTGGCTGGACATGTCAGTTTTGCTTAAGGGAGGCCATTCACAACAATAAGCAATAGAGACTTGGTATTACTGCAGGATATTCTCAAGTAGAAGTATTCATATGCCTGGAACTATAGTAGGCCAATATACTAAGACCTAAATAACTTTCTTATATATGTCTGCTCTGCAATACAACTAATCTTACCACCTTAAATATATAAAAAAATACACTGCGATTATAAAGGCCAATAAAATCAAGGAAGTTCAGTGCTAAAGCTAATATATCTTTAGGTAGTAATGCTATTTAAACTCTGTAATAGATGTACTGCAGTTTTTAAGATCTTTTCTCCACTACTGCCAGTGAAGTTGGTTTTGGTAGCATATGTTTTGATATAAGGATTATGGGTGGACAGAAATAGAAGGGACCAAGGGACCATGATTTGGGTTCTAGTAAATGAGACTACCTCTCTCCCTAGGTGAAACTGATACAGTTGAGGTCAGATAAGGACTAGGGCAACGGCTTGTCGTAGCAACAAACTGTGCTGGAGATAGATAGGGTACCTTAATGTAGGGCCCTCAGCTGAAGGATTCACTTCTAAGTTTGTTTACTTTGGAGGAACGGTTTAAGGCCCTTCTGTTTTAACTGAAGCGGGATAATATTGGCTGATTGGGGGTGGGGAAAATTAATAGCTTAAATTTAAGCTATCAGCCAGTCAACAAATGTATTATTGTGCACTTAACTAGGAAGAATTAAAAGCACATTTTTCTATGCACATCATATGAGGCAGGATACAGTGATAACTCTTTATAAACTATAAAATGTTTGCCCTTATTTACACTTCCAGACATTTTGTGGCTAATAAAGCAGCATCTTGTTTATACCAATGTTGTCCTTCACTTCTTTTATACAGCAGTTCATCTAGAAATTTATCTGCAGAAACTGAGTTACAAGGAAAAAATCTTTACTTGTCCTATATTTTAGGATGATTTATCTGCTAGTTTCCTTTGGCACAGTGACTAAATTTTTTTACTAATCTTGCTTCCTTTTCAGACTGGAAGAATCATTAATTTATTGGAATAAGAAATGCAGCTACTTCTTGTCTAACCTTATTATGTTGGTCTGGGCGAGGTTCTTATAAACTCACTTCTCAATTTAATGTGCTGCTAATCAGTTCCTGTTATGTAACATTTTACTGCTAGAACTATTTGTCGTTTCATAAATAAGGCTCAAAAAGTCAACGTGTCTGATAGTTTTTGGTGCTAGCTACTGCAATGCTGCCGTTGTTGGCTGAAATAATACTGGATGGAAGAACTTGCTCCCATTTTCACTGTGAGCTGCCTGATGTCTTGGAAGTTGAGCATTAATTCCATTTGTTTAACCATTGTCTATGAAACTTGTTTGATGGTGAAAGGGGGTTTGCACAAATGCTGAGGTGCTTTATACACAATGTTTATTTTAGCCTCGAAACTAGAGGGCTGCTTAGGCCTAATTTTTAAGCCAGAACTGGACCCAAGCCCAAGAGAGTTGAGTTGTTTTCCCACCTAACCTGACTCTTTTTTCCTAACCTGTGGCATCATCACCACTGCGGTGGCTGCATGCGCAGCTCCTGCTGCCAGCTGCCCGCTTCTTGCTGTGTGCGCGCTGCAGAATGAGCAGTGCTGTAACTCCTCGACACTCTCACTCCACACACACAGTACGCACGCAGCGGTGAGGCGGTGGTGGCTGGCTGGAGTGAGGCATGCAGCCTCCACCATGCCAACCCCACGGGCAGGAGGAGGAGAGCTGACCTGACCTGATGCTGAGAGTGTTGAGTTGTTTTCCGACGTGACCAGAACCCAACACTGTGCGTGAGTTCAGGTTGGGTTGCAGGGCTTTACTCAAAACAGCTTTATATAAAATGTTAGGGCTCTAAAAATTGCAAAACTACTTGATTTATGAAAAAGAACTTAATGTAAAACCTCATGTTCTCAAATATGCATGCTAACAAGCATTCCCAAGTAAGGATATGGTGACTGGGGGGAAAAAAAGCTTTTTTCTATTTATCTTGATGCTTTCCAGTTGAGGTACTTGTAACTGTGACACTTCTCTTGGACTTATTTGGGCTCTGTTTTAGACAAATGAAGTAACTTGAACATTAGTCACCCATAGCGTGCAGCCACTGGAAAAAATAGTTTAGATTGTAATATCCAAACCTGTGAATTATAACCTAGGGTTGATGGGACACGGATGTCAGTCAGCACTACATCTAGCATTTTTACAGGTTCTTGAGGAATTGCTTGATCCAGGGATAACGTAAACTTATGACTTTCTTTAGATTTGTTTTCTTTTAAAAATAGCGTTTGTTGAAATAAGTGTTTAATAAATGCCTTTGGAGAGAAAATATTTTTAAGAACATAAGAATGGCCATATTGGGTCAGACCAATGGTTCATTTAGCCCCGTATCCTGTCTTCTGACAGTGGCCGGTGCCAGATGTTTCAGAGGAAATGAACAGAACAAGGCAGCTTCTCAAGTGATCCATCCCGTGTTGTCCAGTCCCAGGTTTAGGGACACCCAGAGCACGGGTGTCCTTAGAGATATTACTCCTATGTAAACCTGGGAAGGGTTTCTGAGGGCTTTGTTTTGCTGTTTGTCCCTAATCATTATGTGGATGCTGATATTTAACAAAGGCAATTTGAGGAATTGGTGAGGTTTTACAGTGAACTAAAGAAACAGGCATAAATCAATAAGAGGTATTTGTTCAGGAATGGATTGAAATCACTATCATCGCTGAATACAACACATCAGTGACTAGGCCTCATCATTCGTGAGTGATGTAATGGTGACACCCATAGACCTGATAGGTCCTTTTGAACCTATCCTGCCTAGCAGCTTTAGCTCACCTGATCGGACGAGGTCGAGGAGACACTCTGGGCTTCCTCTGATATGATCTGAGCTGTTCTATGTGTAATTCTCTGGGACGCTGGCTGGGAGGACTAACTAGAGAGAGAGAGCCTAAACCATAGTCCCTTCCACCACACAGCCTGTGCAGTGGCTCTGGGTAGGGATCTTGCCATCTCTGCCCTGGCCACAGGGGCCCGAGAGAACAATCTGTGAGCCACATCAATGCCCACTTCTCCCAGTCCAGGGCAAGCGGCAGCCAGCACTGGGGTCAAGGCTCCTTAACCACAGCCTTCCGCTCCACCCAGGCTAGGGAAAGAAGCAGCCAGCGTCAGGAGTGTAGAAATCCTTGTTTTCTTCAAAATCCTTTCATGCCACAGGCTGGGCAGGGTTAAGTTGTAGTAACTACGACATTTGTAGTCTCTCATGTACCCGCAGAATATGAAAAATAGCGTGTTAAATCATTTGTATGTAATCTGGAGACTTCTGTAGCTGAGACTTGGCCTCACATGAGTAATTAACACATGAAGGGAGGCCTCGTTTCTTAGAGGATAGAATAAGGGAGGTAAACAGATCATTAGGCTGAAAACAGAAAGTTAGTCCTAAATGAGAACATAAGAACCGCCCATACAGGGTCAGACCAAAGGTCCATCTAACCCAGTATCCTGTCTTC
This sequence comes from Chelydra serpentina, assembly GCA_037349315.1. Lineage (NCBI taxonomy): Eukaryota > Metazoa > Chordata > Testudines > Chelydridae > Chelydra > Chelydra serpentina. The sequence continues at coordinate 3,746,113 of JBAIAC010000018.1, forward strand.
CGACAGTGGCCAATGACAAATGCCCCAGAGAGAATGAACAGAACAGGTAATCATCAAGTGATCTATCCCCAGTCACCCATTCCCAGCTTCTGGCCACTAGAGGCTAGGGACACCATCCTTGCCCATCCTGCCTAATAGCCATTAATAGACCTATCCTCCATGAACGTATCTAGTTCTTTTTTAATCCTGTTAGTCTTGGCCTTCACAACATCCTCTGGCAAGGAGTTCCACAGGGTGACTGGGCATTGAGTGAAAAAATACTTCCTTTTGTTTGTTTTAAACCTGCTGCCTGAAGCTGTTCCATACTCATAATCATTCTTGTTGCCCTTTTCTGAACCTTTTCCAATTCCAATATATCTTTTGTGAGACTGGGCATACAGTATTCAAGATGTGGGCATATCATAAGATAAGTAAATAGGTCAGTAGGCTTAGACAGAATGTCTGAGTCAGCTAAGATAAGAGGGAGAACAGCCAGGGAACCATTTACTAACCACGGACAAGGTAAGATAGGAATGGACAGTGCATGGACAGGGTATTCTGCACAATCATTGGTTCCTGCAAAGTAACCAAGCCAATCCCAAAATGTGATGCAGTGTGTAGTAAAAGTAATCTAATGTGTAAATGTATAAAAAGGAAGAGGTTTGCTGTGTAACTGTGAAAGTGTGGTATGCTCTGTACCCACCCCCTCCACTTGAGTCTGACAACTCAGTGTAGCTTTGCTGTATGCCAAATAAAGGAACCCGAGTGATGAAATCTGGAGTCAAACTGAACTTTTTGGATCCCAGAGACCTGGATGAAGTGTTCTCCCAGAACTGGACAAGGTGTCCTGGATAAGCCAAGTGGATAAGGTCTTGGAGGGAATCCCAACAATTTCTGAACCTTCAGCCTTAGCAGATACAGCTTTAAATGTTATCCCTTCGAACAAATAAATTGTGGCGATCTCCACATTCTACTACATATACAATAGTTTTTACTTTGATCGTTTAACATTGTTTTAAATAACATATAATAAGATGACATTATTGTCTAGCTACACTTAGTCTTTAAAAATGTGTTCAGTAGGATTGCCACAAGGCCACAGGAATGAGACTGTGAGCAGTGGCTGGCTTGAGAGGTCATGAAAACAGCCACTTAGTCTTTGCATGGGGGAATACCAAAGTAGAAGGCAGTGGCAGCTTCTTCCTTTACAATGTCAGCTTTAACACATGATGGAGAAGCCCCGGGCCTTACTTCAATATAAAAAGAGAGCAAGGTTTGGTTTGACTGAATACTGAAGCACCAGCTAAAAAAGACTGTCTCTTTGCTTGCTTCTATCTGGCATAGGGCTTTACTGAAGTAAATGTCCTAAGGAAGCACATGGTGTGAGAATATGAAGATGATGTATAACACATATTCAGATTGTCAGACACTGAAGTTATATGTTAGAAATAATTAACCTCATGAAAACTTATAGCTAATGAATTCTAAAACTGACTCATGAACAAAATATATGCTAAGTACAAGCAAGTAATTTGTGCACACTTTATCCAGCCAAGAAATGTGTGAATATATATTCCAGTACACTGTACTACACACACACACACACACACACACACACACATGCTGAGAGAGGAATTCTTCTGGAGAAAGGAAAAAATTAAGCTGAGACTAATGTAAAAATCACACTTTTGACTAAACGAGTTACTTTCTCTTGTTACAATTAACACCTAAGATTACTGCAGCTGAGAGACTAGAAAAATATTATTTTATTAATTTTATTTTTCACATGTTAAAGCAGCACTTTGTGTATCGTTGATTTCACTTGTACCTTTGTATAGTTAGTCAGTTCCCCTATTTGTGTTGGTCTTTTGCGGAGCAACAAGAACAAAACACACATTTTTAACAAAAATAGGAAAACGTGATTGTAAAACCACAAAAAACAGCAAGACAACTCAATGGTAGGTGTAGTACCTGAAACTGCTTTATGCTCATTTAATAATTAACTGGTTTGAAATTGACTGTTTCTTCTTAGACATTTAGTATAACATATAAATTTGGATGTGCCATACCTGATACATTCCCTTACCTTAAAAATGTTAATGTATATATCCATAGACGTCTGTTTCACTGAAACTACTGAAATGTGCAGTTACAGGCCCTCAGTGCTTGTCTTTACAAGATAACTGAAGCAGTGAATTGCTTCCAGTGGTAGGCATATAAAACAGCAGGTAAGACACAGGTTCTATTTCATTATTATATGGCAGACAACATGTAATACACATGTATTCCTGGCTCTGCCCCTGCCTTGCTTGCTCAGTGACCTCGGGCAAGTCACGTCCTCACTCTTTGCCTCAGATTCCCGATCTATAAAATGAGGATAATGACCCTGACCACCTTTGTAAAAGCTCTTTGAGATCTACTGATGAAAAGTTTTATAAGAGCCAGGTATTATTATTATTATTATTATTATTATTATTTATTATTTATTTTATTAACAGAAAACAAAACGATAACACAGATGTTTTGTTTTCCTTTTTATGTGGTATATAATTTCAGCTGTTATAGTAGTAGGTAAAAAGTACTTTTATGATTTGTATAATATGAAGTGTTTTTGGGTCAATAACAAATATATGGAATATTTCTCATTTTTCTTTGCTTTAAATTATTCTGATTTTGTTGTTGTTCAGATAACCCTTAGCAAAAGTCAGTTTGGCCAGGTGCACATTCAACCTTGTTACCCTGTCTTTTTTTTTTAGAAGCTACAGCACTGTAAATTGGCTATCAACTGACCACTGTCCTAAAGTAAAACTGAGTAGAAAATTCAAACCACAGGCCAAAATGGCAAAGCCATTAAGATACTTGTTTTTATTGCAGTTACCTATAGGATCTTATCAGTGGTTTCTCAGAGATATAATATATAATGCTAAGAATTGCTATTAGATGATGAGGAAGGACAAAAAAAAAGAGTTGATCTTGAGGATGCAATATTTCACTGTTTCTAGACAAAAAAATGTTTTATACAGGATTACATTTAGGAAATGTCCCCACCCCCACACCATGCCCCCCCCCCCTTTTATTGAAATAAAAGCTAGAATTATGCAGAGAGCTTTCCAGCCTGGTTTGGCTTTTATAAGAAGTGGTAGGAAAGGCCATTATTGGAATAGGGCCCACTAGCAACTTGGAGTAGTATGTCAGCATTTCCATTTTTTTTAAGCATTTATAATTTGGCCATTAAAATCTTTCAGCAGGCTTAAACTTGACAGATTCTGACTGCAAGCACATTCCCTTGGTTTTGCCCACCAGTTAAAAAATAGTTCTGCCATTTTCACATTGTTGTAATTAAAGAGTGGGCTTTCCAGAGGTTTAAAACGTTTGACTAAAAGGAAGTGTAAAAAGTTTTGAATAATTATATTTTTAACATTTTGTGTGTATGAACCTTGTTTAATCAGGGGCTGATAAATGAAACTAATCTCTTGGCAACAGCAAGTAGCAAACTTTTTGTCAGAAAGGTGGGGAGTATTTGCCTCTGTTTCAGCAGAGGTCAAGCTTTTGCTTTAAAAAAACCTCCAAATGTAAACCTGTAAAGTAGCCTTCTCATGAATGTGCAGATACACTGAAAGAAGAGGCGTTTAAATGAGCTCAGTGTGATGCTAACTCTGAAGTTTCAGTGTAGTAGCCGTGTTAGTCTGTGTCAGCAAAAATGAAAATAAGAAAGAAATACTTGTGGCACCTTAGAGACTAACACATTTATTTCAGCATAAGCTTTCGTGGACTACAGTCCACTTCGTCGGATGCATCTACAGTCCGACGAAGCGGACTGTAGTCCACGAAAGCTTATGCTGAAATAAATGTGTTAGTCTCTAAGGTGCCACAAGTATTTCTTTCTTATTTTCTTTTAACTCTGAAGTG